>JAUPFV010000002.1:335209412-336639468 GCA_036936605.1 Limnanthes douglasii subsp. nivea
CATCGAATAATCGTTCGTTTATTTTACGAATAGAGACTTATAATTAATAAAGGATCCCGAACAAGTGTTCCTCAATGCAACACATATGTTATGTTGATAACACATTAACACAAAAGTCCTTACGAAATGGAAGATACTCATGAATAATAATAAAAATATCCAATGTTTTTTTACGTGCGTGGAATGAGATGATATTTCCATAGACGAAACTCTCTTTGAATAACAATCGGTCTGAGATGCTCAATGACTTCAAATATTATATGAAAACAATCGAATATATCAAGAATGTTTAGTTTGTTCCTTATAGTGATATGATTCTCCCGTAAAACTAACAAGTTCATCTATTCTAGAAAATATACCACTAACTGCTTATGGAGCACTCATTCCACCCTTAACTGTTTCATTCGTACAAGCAAAGGCAACTTCGAGTCGTTTTGGGATATGGTGTATTGTTTGCTCAAAATACAACATGGATCATTTAGAGCATCATTTGGAAATAGCCAACTTATAGTCCAACATAAATTTATACACAAGGTGTACGCTTATATCATAGGTAACAACTTATACACTACTTTATATGTTTATTTAGACGAAGTAGAATGCGCTCCATATATTGAAGTTGCGGATACTAATTGCATTTCTCATATCCAAATTAAGAATCGTAAAACACTTTTGATGATCATTGGAAGAGGTTAGCTATAGTTGTTCGTACTAATCTAATGACGACATAACTACTAAAAGAACAAATAGATAAACTCGTGCACGTTGTCATAGAACTTCAGGACAAAGCAATCACTAAACATATATACAAAAAATGGTTTAACATAGTCTATCTCGCTACATCTTCGCTTATAAATCCTTTAAGTAAACATAAACAACGTTGTCATCCAACTGTAAAACGTAAATTTATCTGTTGTTACATCATAAACTAAACGATCTAATCTTATGATAAAGATGTGCTAGATTCGAAGAAACTGAGTGCACATTAATTAGGTAAATTTTTTAAAACTTCAACGGTCATCTTATGGAGACGCAGCGGTACTCCGCCAGTCAAATTGTAAGAAGAATGAGAGTTCTAACACAAGAAAATGGTCATATATATCCTCCTAATAGACCTTATATAGTTGGAACTCATACGATGCATTCACTATCAAGGGGAACGGTTGGTTGTAGCTCAAGCGGTATGATTTCTTCTAAAGTAATGTTGTTTAATTTGAAAGGTTACTTACAACTATTCGATAACTTTTATAGAACTTTTATAACTATAACTGAGGATTTTAAAACCAATGGGTATTGCAGGTAGCGGTCAATTTTATTTTTCTCAAACAAATAATAAGATGCATGGAAGTTAATTAAGGATGTATTTTATGACAAGTTTATGTATTTGAGATTATAATATCATAGATGAACAATCGTATCAAGTTCTAACTTCATCATCAATTTTATAGGCAGTCTAGGTCAATGGTGTTAGTTTCACTTCCTAACCATTACAAGGTAAACTCCCTCTGATGTCTTAAATGAAGAATATTAGATTGGGTTTTGTTAATAGAAAATAATTTGTCAATATAAGTATTTCATGTCCTTATTCAATTTAATTCAAAATATTTGGTTGATATTTACGTTGTAATTTTTTGATATAACTTTCCATTGCGAATGATTATCCACGTGCAAAGTTACAATATTGTAGTATCCAATTTGCATAACGCGGAAGCTTTTCAGGTAGAGAATTACCAAGTATATCTCGTTGCAAGTGATATTAAGAGATTCCAATTTATTTGAAGGTGATCGTAGCCAATGTAGTAACCGATTCGGGAAACATTTTTCAAAAATATATTCACAACTTTTAAATATATATATCATCGTAATATATTTGTGTTAAAGACTTATCTTTTTACTATACTCGTTTAATGTTATCGAGCCAATGATTTGAAAATAGCATACTTAACTCAATAAAAAGAAACATAAAATTCAAATACATCACAAGAAAAATATATTAAACATAAATAGACGATATAAACAACACAATACTTTAACAAGGGTTATATCATTGCATATCTAGTTCTATGAAATACACAACAAAATCTATTTTGTTCCATTCTTTTTTCAACGAGGTATCAACTCAATCTTGTGAAATATATGTTGTTTAATGGAATCATTAATCTCCATATCAAACACCTTATGCACAGCCTGTCTAACATCGTGCGGGAGGCCATAAAAACAAATATTTGGAATCAATCCCAAATATAATAACATGATAGTTACATTTGACATTAATATAAGAAGATAATAAAAATAACATTCGACATAAATAGAACCCACAAAGGAACAAATACAATAACTTAACAACATCAAACGAACATAACATTAAATATGAACTGTAACAACACACATAACTTTAGTTACGATCATATTATTTGTTAAATTTATATCTTTTAACTGTGCAGTTTTTTTAACATACGTTTTTATCCATTTGCTCATCCATAGAACGTAGCATAAATTTAACCATGAAACCAGTTACTTCAAAATTGAACATGTTTAATAACTCATTTCTAACTATATACGAAAGGTCGAACATCCAAATATTGGTTCCGATTTAAAATATGTGTACATGGTAGAGACTTCTTCACTGTTCGTGCAAGCAGAGGGGAGAAATTGGACTCTTGTACATGTACACATACACTTATTATATTGTACGCATATTTTATTAAAAAAAATCATCGATAGTCTCATCCAACCTAATTCTCTTCACATAATTAATGGCTTGTAACAACTAGCTGTCTTCATTGAGAGACCATTCCATATAAAAAAATTACATGTTTGATTAGTTATGCTATTTTCTTAGATGAAGAAATATGGTATGTTTGGTTAGATTTTAAAGATAAATGAATCATGAAAGTGGTGAGACTTTTTAGAGGACGGGAATTTTAGTTGGTGGGAGTTTGAGATGACGAGAGTTTTATACATGGAATTTAAACGAAGCTTGTATTGGAAGTACTGAATTTTCGTGCTGCCTGTATACACGAAGGATATGTAATTTTCAAACCACATGTGCTGGTAATATACAATGGGTATGTGATGATGCTACTTCCAGTATAGGAGTTGAAACACAACAACGTGTTGGATAAGAACTGGGATAGTATACTCGCGGTATAGATTTTTCATACGACCAGTAATATAGTTCATTGATACTATGTAATTTCCATACTACCTATGCAAATAATACACCAGTGATATGTGATCATCGTACCAAAGGTAAAGTATTATTAAAAACAAGTATGTTTTGGATAAAAATTGAAAAAGTGTACTTGTAATATAGGTTTTTCTTACCGCCAGTAATATACAACACTTGCGGTATGCAATTTTCATACCACTAGTGCGACTGATATATCGACGGTGTGTAATGATAGTACCGTCGGTATAGGAATTGAAAAACAACTATGCTTTAGAAAAGAACTAAAAAAGTATAGTGGCGGTATAATATTTTTATACCGCCAACAATATACTACACCGACGGTGTGAAATGTTTTTACCCCAATGCTAGTAATATACATGGGGTGTGTAATGTCAGTACCAACGGTATAGGTTTTTAAAAACAACTAAGTTTTGGACAAGAACTAGGAGAGTGTACTGCATGTATATTTTTTGTACTACCAGTAAGATACTACACCAACGGTCAGTGGCGGATCTAGGAATTGAAGTAAGGGGGGGCTAAGCAAAATGTCGCATCCTTATGCACACTGTATTCCAACCATTGATATTTTTCGAACCATGTAACTTTCCGGTTATTTTTCTTAAATTGTGATTTTTTGATTGACAAGGTCCTTTTGATATGAATTCTCGTCGAATTTTATCTCTAACATTACTATCAGGATTTTCAATAAGTTGTGATATAGAGGCAATCAGATTAGGATGAATCATATTATTATTATTACTCTGAGCTACTTGAAGAACCAACACTATTTCATGGTTTTTTAGCAAAATAACGCTCCATTATAAGTCTACAAATAAAAATATCTTATTAGAATATGTTATTATTACATCAATAAATCTTAATGTATCTTAATATATATTATTTTTAAAAGATATATAAAATAAAATAAAATATAACAAAACCAGATTTAATATTTTAAAAAGATATTTTAAAATTTACATAAAAGTAAATAAAATTTGTTATAAAAAATATATTTTTGAAAAATAGATGAAAATAAATAAAATTTGGTTATATAAAAGATATATATAATATAAATATATAATTTTATTTTAAAAAATAACAAATATTTCCATATATATATATATTGTCTTTAAACAAATTAAAAATTAAAATCAATTACTTTATAATAAATAAAACTTTGCTATCTAAAACTATGTAAATCTATTTTTACTTTCCTAAGTGACCACAAATCAGATTAGAAAAAAATATTGATTATCGTGTTTTAAGATCAAAATAATAATAAAATTTCAAAAGAAAACAAAAAAACCTACATACCTTGAAAAAATAAATTGGGACGTATTGTGTTCTTCCTTCGGATCGTGTTCTTCTTTTTTCCCCTTTTGTTTGATCTAATATCGTCTCTCTTGTTCATAAGCAGCCATTCATTATCTTTTTCTAAATCAAAGTAAGAGATAAAACATAATTAATTAGAAATAGAAAGATTGAACGAATATAAAATCAAAATATATTATCGCAAAAAAGAATGAGAATACTTACAAAATCAATCAATAGTTCTAATATTCTAGAGATTGAGATGCCCGAGACTACATCCAACCATTTATAAATACCAACTTAAAATTTTATTTTAAAATATTCAAGATTTTTTACTTAAATTTTTCCTTAAAAATAGCCATAATCCAAGATCTTTTAAATTAAATTTTTTAACGCCTGAGACTTTTAATCTAATTTTTTTATTAAAAATAGTCAACATAATATTTTTTAAATTAAAATTTTACTTTAAATTTATAACATTCCTAAAAACAATTATTTTCTTAAATTTTTACTTTAATATTATTTATATAAAATATATATTTTAGGTAGGATGGCGTATAATTTAGGTAAAGGGGCGTATAACTTTTATTTTAATATTATATTATTACCTTAAAAAAAATATAAAAGGTATATTTTAGGTAAGGGGGGGGGGGCCTACGCCCCCGGGCCCCAACGTAGATCCGCCACTGTGGCAACGGTACGAAAGTTTCCTACCTTAAATATCACTAGTATACATATTGTGTTGAAGGATTGTACCGCTTGTACAAGAGTTGAAAAAATTGACTTTTTTATTCACAACTATGAGAGTGTATTATTGGTACAATTTTTTGTACCGTCAAATAAACTAAACCAAAGGTATGTAATTTTTATACCATCACAACATATATATTATCCCGTTGGTTTGAGGGATTCGTACTGCCAATATAATAGTATAAAAAAGAAAAAAAATGGCTACATTTTTGTACAATCATAAGAAACATCCACAATGCAACATAATAAATATTTTAATCAACATAAGAAAGATTCTAACGAACATAAACAACATCGTCCACGTTTAATGACATATATGACATCATCATTCATCCACAAGTAAGAAAAGAGCAACATCCAAAGGTGTAATCCAAATACAAAAACATCATTCATCCACGACTAAGAAAATAAACACAAAATAAAAATTCCTAAAAATATAAAGAGCCAAAAAGCAATGATATTCATAACTTGATATGCAATTTTTTTTTTTAAAAGATCGAATATACTTTTTTTATAGAGGTTGAGTGTACAATTCCGAAGGATGATGGAACATTGTCATCTTTTGTGGAGATTAGGGTCCAACATGATATGCAAGAGGCATAGGAAAGGAGGAATCAGATATCACCCGGACGTCCATATTTTTCATTTTAAACCTTTTTTGGCATACAAAATGAGGTTGTGATCTTTTATTGACTCATTTATGCAGCGTATATATACAAAACAATTCCAAGTAGACCCCGACGAGGTTAATGCTTTAGCCCAGTTAATGACCTGGAAAACCGCGGTTGCGAATATTCCATATGGAGGTGCTAAAAGAGGAATTGGGTGCAATCCGGGCTATCTATCCATATCTGAGCTGAAACGTCTAACTCGTGTATTCACTCAGAAGATACACGAGCTAATACGTATTCACGCTGATGTTCCGGCGTATTCACTCAGAAGATACACGAGCTAATACGTATTCACGCTGATGTTCCGGCACCTGATATGGGTACCAATGCACAGGTTACGTATTCCAAAATACATAAATATAACTAGGTTTGTCACATATAAAGCCATTACTTATGAACGCCACTGGTCGTGGAGTGTTGTTGTACATTTGTTCTTCAGTTGATATTGTTGTTCATATAATGTTCTGTTGTGTTTTTTGGGTAAAATAGCCCTTAGGTGGATCACTGGATCACTAGGCAGAGATGCCGCCGGTGGTCGTGGAGCGCTGTTTGCCACCGAAACTCTGCTCAAACAATATGGAAAGACCATATTTGGACACAAATACGTTATCCAGGTTCGATTCGTACGAATATAATATCTAGCTTTTAATCGGATATAGATATAATTTTGAAATCACATGTCGCAAAACTGTTATGAGTCGCTTAGATTAGTTATGAACAATAAAATACTAAAATGTAAGATACATGGTTGGATAGCATATTCTGTAACATATATAATCTGAGAATCAAGAATTCTAATTATATTCCATTCTTTTTATGGTTTTAAATTTGGTTTTGGATTTGGTTTTAAATTTAGATTTTGGATTTAATATTGGATTTAGATTTTTTTTTTTTTGAATTTGAAATTGAGAATTGGGATTAAAGATTTGAGATTGAATTGGAACTTGAAAATCGAATATATTTTGAAGTGAAGATTAGATATTTGAGGTTTTAATTTGGGATTGGAGAAATTTTTTAAAATATATGAAGAAATAGATGCGTCGAAAAGATGTGAAGAATAAACCTTTTGAAAACTAAGGAGAAGAAGACGTTAAAGACCGTTTCCAGATCATTTTTGAGGCTTGAAGGCAAGCATCTCGATTTCATTTTTGGTATGTGATAGATTAATATTTATTAAGTTTGAAGAAAAATGTTACAAATATTAAAGAACGATATTAGGCTTTCTAGTACATATGATTACTTTATAAATGGTGACTTAAAGTTTTTATAAATATAAAATTTAATTAATTAAACGGTGAACTATATATATATATATATATATATATATATATATATATATATATTAGTTATGTTTTTCATTACCACTTAATATTCAAAACTGGTAAACTACCCCCGTATGTATATGGACTAATGAGAAAACTGAAAAATAACTCTCTTTTCTACTTTTCTACCATCGGTTTAGTTATTATAAGACGAACAAAACAAGATCTATGAAGATATTTTGAATTTTTTTTTGAATTTTTTTTTGAATTTTTTTGAATTGTTTTTGACATTTTTTTATGAGATTCAATAACCGTGGTCTAGCATATTTATCATCAAGTAGTACATGTTTTGCATTCATCGTCCCTAGTCTCGTATCTATCCACTTTATCATGTATGGTCTCTCCATTTCCATCATGCTTGGTCTCACAAGATTTAATAATGCATGGTCCTACCTAATAATAGTGAATTTAATTCTTCAAAGTTAAAGAGAAAGAGTTTGATTCTAGAGAGATAAAGTAAAAATAGCAAAGTAATCTTAGCTCTTCGAAAATATCGTCCTCTGTATTAACAGCCTCCACCTTTACTTACATGCAAAGAGACTTAGAATAACTGAAGTAGTTACAAAACTGGATTAATTACACTTTAACCCACCATCTTTACAAATAGACCTAAATATGTCCTATATCTTTACAATTGATCATATAAGACTTTAATTTATTACATTTAGCCCTTAACCTTCTATCTTCTTATCAGTAGCCTCCTTAGTTCTTATAAAAGAAATTGAAAAAGAACTAGTTATCACTTTCGAAATCCCAACAAGCAGAAAAAAATCCTTGGCAAGTTCAATTTGCTTCGAACGTTAATCTTTTATTTTTTGTTTCTTCGACTACATTTATACATGCACTCACTTCGAAACTGAGTTTGAGTCAATCTTCTCGAACAAATTGACATGTTGAAATATGAGTTAGATTCTTCATAACGGTTATAAACATTTGGTATGACTTATTACGCGTGCAATGAATTACTAGGCCCTACTCACTAGACCTTCACCTAGGTGAGACAGTTTACAAACGTCACAGTGTCCCTTCTACACACAAACGTTTCACCTCTTTAGCTCTATGTGACACCTTTCTCTCTCCCAACTTATTCTATAAATAACCTCTCATTCTTCACTTTACACAAACTTTCTAGAAAGAGAAATTTGCCTTTATTTAAGAGAAATCCTTGGTTCCCTTCCCTGAGTTACCAATTCCTTGGCTACCTTTGCCGAAATACTCAAACTTTCCAGCCAATCTTCAAACCAGTTTATGAAAAGAGTCTTAAAAACCAACAAAACCCAGAAAACCATTTTCCCCAGATCTTGAGAAGAACGATTTTGGTGATTACGATTATTTCTGCATTAGTGAAAGAGCTAAGAAGTACAGAGCTGCTGAATTGATAAACAAAACTCATCGGTTTTCTACTGAAACCATTTATTACAAAAAAAATTGATCAAAACCGAACCTCTTCTACACTCTAAAATTTATCCACCCCAGAATCACAAAATAGTTTATCAACAAAGCCTTGACAATCAACACCTCGAATTTCTTTTCCAGCTCCTACTGTTCTATAACTACTTCTTCTCGAAGAAATCGGAAAATAACTCAATGTTCAAAAAGATCAGAAGAGACTTTATCTCATATAAGTTCTAATTCGCCTCGACAACTACGCAAAGAGACTCCTCAAATCCAACAAAAAACTCACCTTCCCCAAAGCCATCCGAAAAAGAAATGTTGTATAACTATTAGAGATTTCGAGGAGCCAACACTTCACCGAATCCTACAAATTCTACAAACAACCTTGCATCATCTTCTCCTCCCTGAGGGAAATTGTTGAGACTATCATAGAGTCACAGCAAAACCCCTCAAATAACGAACCAAAAAACCCAACTTAAAAATCAAATCCATGTCGACTTATAAATGAGGCTTCTAGCGAAGAAGTTGATTCAGAAGCCACTCAATAAAATACCGAGGCGGATACTGAAGATGATGCCTTAGTGAGGGTAAATCTAAAGCCATTTCTCCCTGAAATATCGTGGCGCTAAAAACTTGCCTTATATATACTATAAAGAGGCTGAAGCTAGTCTTTTGCAAAAACAATAAGGAATGACAGATAACATCACATTTTGACTGCCAAAAGAGGGGGAGACTCCCTAGACTGTGGAAAAGATGAATTGGTAGTCTACCCTGAAAATATTGATTGGGGTTTTTGGTTCCCGTTAGATCCGATGATAGTGAAGTACTTCAAACTCTGGAACCTTTGCCTTACAAAAGAAACACCCAATCAATGGTCACACTTCTATTAGTGATCATGGCTTCCAGACTAAGCCAAATTACCCTCTCCATCAAAGAGTTCACCCCCTAACCAAACTTTCGAAGAGACCGGTATTTACCTTCTACTACTTAACTCTTGATGATGATATTAAAATCATCGATGACTTGCTCGAGGCCGACAAATTTTGGAAGAATTTTTTTTTCTTCATTTCTAGAGCTTGGGAAAACGGGAAGGAGATATCCGAGGAGAACCCTTCAAAACTCAACCTCATCTGGAGGAGTAACCGTAAATTCTGCTTGATATTCATTTTTTTCTTTCACTATATACTTTTTGTTTATTTTTCATTTATACTACCATTTTTCCTTGAAATTTCGAAGAGATATAATGGTCGCAAGAAAGATTCCTAGGTTATTTTTGTTAAGCTAACCACCTGGGAAAAAAATAAGTGGGCCCATGGGTTCCACTCAGCTTTTTTACCCATCACCTTTATTAATATCCACTTTGGAGGATCACCGTTGGTGCTGACCTCCTTAAAATTTTGATAGAGCTCCCAAATCCAAACTTGGTGGTGAAAAGACTCATAACATCTGACTATAAGGTAATTTTTCCAGTGAGGAACAAATCTGACAACCATCTTCCCACAAAAAAGAAAAGGAAACAGAAAAAAGCAGTTAGTACATATGGTGCTCGCTCTTTAGAAAATATGAGCCTTGAGAATAAAAAAGGAACAAAAAACAAAAGGATGGCAGCTAAAGTTGGTCTGCCTACAATCAAGAAGGGAGTCGAAGTAGAATCTTCTTCGAAAAAGAAAAAACATTCACTCCAAAGAAAAAGAAAGCTGCACAACCTCCATCATCAAAAAGATTAGAAGAGACTCATGAGTCAAGTTCTTTAGGTATTCCTCAAACCGAGGCTGAGGGCACTACGACAGAAAATCATCAAGGATGAATCGAAGTAGAAGATAAGGTTGGAGAAACGATGGAAGATCATCATGAAAGAGATGATCAATTATTTTTATAT
This sequence comes from Limnanthes douglasii subsp. nivea, assembly GCA_036936605.1. Classification (NCBI taxonomy): domain Eukaryota; kingdom Viridiplantae; phylum Streptophyta; class Magnoliopsida; order Brassicales; family Limnanthaceae; genus Limnanthes; species Limnanthes douglasii. Next base: position 335,219,913 of record JAUPFV010000002.1, read on the forward strand.
GAGCCTCCTAATGAAGAATAATTTCAAGCTCTCTACAAAGATATGGATCCAAGATTTCAAGAAATTCAAGAACGACTTAGACAAATTGGCCATAAAGTCATTTATCATCTCTTGCATGAACTCCAGCCTTTGTCAGACGCTCACTTGGCTTCCTCATCTACCATCACGCTTTTCAACAAATAAATATTCACCCCTATCTAGGAACAACCTCCATCCGAAGAGGTCTTACTTACTGTTCAACTGTTTTCCCAACTCGAAGCAGCAGCTAAAGTCTTTTTTCTCTTAATTTGGCTTATATTTTGAATACATCTTAAATATTTGTTTTTTTGTTGTTGTAGTTAACAGATTCAAATGAGACAAGGTCAAAATCCCGAAATGATGATGTTCGGACGAAGGAGGCGGGAAAAAAACTTCACAGACGGGGGCATACCAAAGAAATCGAAATTGGTTCCCATTCTATCGAAACAAGCCAGTATTCCCAGTATACGAGCGGTTGTTGCGGGTAGCAAGTTCGATGTTATTATAGAACAAATTACGGGCGGTGGTAACAAAAGACCACTCATGGTGAAGAGTCATCGAAATCAATTTAGATTTAACAATTAATTCGTGATTCGCATTTAACAAATAAACTCGCATTGGATTTACCCTTGATTCTTTGTTCAGATTTAACATATGACTTGTGGTTCGCATTTAAGCTATGATTCTCAATATAGATACAACAAATAATCCGTCATTCGTGTTTAACCTGTGCCTTGTGATTCATATTTAACCATTGATTCTCATTCAGATTTAATAAATGATTCGCGATTCGTGTTTAGCAAACAATTCTCAATTCATATTTAACATATGATTCTCCGTTCATATTTAACACATGATTTGATTTTTAATTTGAATTTGACCCATGAATCTCAATTTTCAATTAACTCATGATTCTCAATTTGAATTTCATACACGATTCATTACTCATATACGATTCTTAGCTCGTATATAACCCTTGATTCTCAGTTTGGATTTAACACTTGATTCGTGATTCGTATTTAACAAATGATACTCGGATCAGATTTAACCCTTGATTATATGTTCTGATTTAACACATTACTTGTGATTCTCATTTAACATGTGATTATCATACTATATATAACAAATGATATGTTATTCGTGTTTAACCCGTGTTATATTGTTCGTATTTAACACTTGACTCTGAATTTGGATTTAATAAATAATTTGCGATTTACGTTGAAAAATAATTATCGGTTTTTGATTAAACATATGGTATCCAATTTAGATTTAACACATGATTTTTAATTCACAATTGACCTATGATTCTCAGTTCACAATTAATTCATGATTCTAAGTTTAAATTTCATACACGATTCACTCTTTATCACGATTCTTAGTTCGTATGTAACCTTTGATTCTCAGTTTGGATTTAACACTTTATTCATGATTCACATTTAACAAATGATACTTAGATTTGATTTAACCCTTGATTATGTGTTCGAATGTAACACACATCACTTGTGATTCACATTTAACCTATGATTTTCAATTTAGATATAAGGAATGATCTTTCATTCATTTTTAACCCGTTATTTGTTATTCATATTTAACTATTGTTTCTCAATTATTATTTAATAAATGATTTGTGATTCTTAATCCAAAAACAAATCAGTTCGGATTTAATAAATGATTCTCACATTTAACACATCATTTTTAATTCGCATTTGACCCATGTTTCCTAGTTTGTATTTAACTCATGATTCTAAATTTAAATTTCATACAAAATTCTAAGGTCATACACGATTCTCAGTTTGTATATAACCCTTGAATCTCAGTTGAGATCTAACACTTGATTTGTGATTGCATTTAACAAATGATATTCAGATCAGACTCAACCATTGATTCTATATTTGGATTTAACACATGACTTGTGATTTTTATTTAACATATGATTCTCAATTTAGATATAAAATATGATCCGTCTTTCACGTTTAACTCTTGATTTATGATTCATATTTAACCATTGATTCTCAATTCAGATTTATTAAACGATTAGGATAACATATGTGGATATTTATGTAATTTATCATTATGTTATTAGTTTTCATATTAAATCATATTTATTGTTTTATTCTTTCAAACTGAAAAATCCAAATCCAAATATTTTTTAAAAAAAAACTATGCAAAACTATTATAATTTTCCTACTTTCTAAAAATAGTATTTTTTATTGATTTGGATTTTGTTAAAGTATTTTTTATATATTATTAATTATTAATTCTTGATTTTGATTTTTTTTTCTAAACACAAAATTTAATATAAATTGAATCAATATAAATTGAATCTGACACGACACATAATTTGATTTTTTTTAGAATTTAGTATCCATTTTTTAAATTGTTTTATAAAATATATTTTTTAAAATATTATAAAAAGTTTTTCTAATGAAAAATAATAATTTTTATAATGATGAAAATGAAATTTCAAAAGAATAAATTTTTTGAAACCGGTCAAATTCAATAGATGCCAAAACTGTAAAAAGTCATTCGTATTTGTGATGCTTTTCTAAAGAAAAATTGAATCCTAAGAATTGGTTCTCCATACGTAATGTATACGATGTTCAACTAAAGCATTGGAAGATTGAGAAAGATGGTCGTTCAAAGTTGTAATATTTGTTGGGTAAACTCAAAAATTAAATTTTTGCGAATGACATAGATTAGACAAAGATCAAAGTGATATCATCATTGATATTTTCTTTGCATACATGGTTAGTTTGGATTTTTTTTAGGAAGTTTCCAAATGTGCTGATAATATATAACACATACAAGGTAATAAGTTATGAGATTTCGTTGTTTGATTTCTTTGGAGTCACTTGTACCGGTATGAAGTTTTACATCGAATTTGCGTCTATGTCCGGAGATAAAGTTTACAACTACAAAATATGTAGTGACATGTTTTCAATCGGTTATGGTAACTAACTCCATCGAATAATCGTTCGTTTATTTTACGAATAGAGACTTATAATTAATAAAGGATCCCGAACAAGTGTTCCTCAATGCAACACATATGTTATGTTGATAACACATTAACACAAAAGTCCTTACGAAATGGAAGATACTCATGAATAATAATAAAAATATCCAATGTTTTTTTACGTGCGTGGAATGAGATGATATTTCCATAGACGAAACTCTCTTTGAATAACAATCGGTCTGAGATGCTCAATGACTTCAAATATTATATGAAAACAATCGAATATATCAAGAATGTTTAGTTTGTTCCTTATAGTGATATGATTCTCCCGTAAAACTAACAAGTTCATCTATTCTAGAAAATATACCACTAACTGCTTATGGAGCACTCATTCCACCCTTAACTGTTTCATTCGTACAAGCAAAGGCAACTTCGAGTCGTTTTGGGATATGGTGTATTGTTTGCTCAAAATACAACATGGATCATTTAGAGCATCATTTGGAAATAGCCAACTTATAGTCCAACATAAATTTATACACAAGGTGTACGCTTATATCATAGGTAACAACTTATACACTACTTTATATGTTTATTTAGACGAAGTAGAATGCGCTCCATATATTGAAGTTGCGGATACTAATTACATTTCTCATATCCAAATTAAGAATCGTAAAACACTTTTGATGATCATTGGAAGAGGTTAGCTATAGTTGTTCGTACTAATCTAATGACGACATAACTACTAAAAGAACAAATAGATAAACTCGTGCACGTTGTCATAGAACTTCAGGACAAAGCAATCACTAAACATATATACAAAAAATGGTTTAACATAGTCTATCTCGCTACATCTTCGCTTATAAATCCTTTAAGTAAACATAAACAACGTTGTCATCCAACTGTAAAACGTAAATTTATCTGTTGTTACATCATAAACTAAACGATCTAATCTTATGATAAAGATGTGCTAGATTCGAAGAAACTGAGTGCACATTAATTAGGTAAATTTTTTAAAACTTCAACGGTCATCTTATGGAGACGCAGCGGTACTCCGCCAGTCAAATTGTAAGAATAATGAGAGTTCTAACACAAGAAAATGGTCATATATATCCTCCTAATAGACCTTATATAGTTGGAACTCATACGATGCATTCACTATCAAGGGGAACGGTTGGTTGTAGCTCAAGCGGTATGATTTCTTCTAAAGTAATGTTGTTTAATTTGAAAGGTTACTTACAACTATTCGATAACTTTTATAGAACTTTTATAACTATAACTGAGGATTTTAAAACCAATGGGTATTGCAGGTAGCGGTCAATTTTATTTTTCTCAAACAAATAATAAGATGCATGGAAGTTAATTAAGGATGTATTTTATGACAAGTTTATGTATTTGAGATTATAATATCATAGATGAACAATCGTATCAAGTTCTAACTTCATCATCAATTTTATAGGCAGTCTAGGTCAATGGTGTTAGTTTCACTTCCTAACCATTACAAGGTAAACTCCCTCTGATGTCTTAAATGAAGAATATTAGATTGGGTTTTGTTAATAGAAAATAATTTGTCAATATAAGTATTTCATGTCCTTATTCAATTTAATTCAAAATATTTGGTTGATATTTACGTTGTAATTTTTTGATATAACTTTCCATTGCGAATGATTGTCCACGTACAAAGTTACAATATTGTAGTATCCAATTTGCATAACGCGGAAGCTTTTCAGGTAGAGAATTACCAAGTATATCTCGTTGCAAGTGATATTAAGAGATTCCAATTTATTTGAAGGTGATCGTAGCCAATGTAGTGACCGATTCGGGAAACGTTTTTCAAAAATATATTCACAACTTTTAAATATATATATCATCGTAATATATTTGTGTTAAAGACTTATCTTTTTACTATACTCGTTTAATGTTATCGAGCCAATGATTTGAAAATAGCATACTTAACTCAATAAAAAGAAACATAAAATTCAAATACATCACAAGAAAAATATATTAAACATAAATAGACGATATAAACAACACAATACTTTAACAAGGGTTATATCATTGCATATCTAGTTCTATGAAATACACAACAAAATCTATTTTGTTCCATTCTTTTTTCAACGAGGTATCAACTCAATCTTGTGAAATATATGTTGTTTAATGGAATCATTAATCTCCATATCAAACACCTTATGCACAGCCTGTCTAACATCGTGCGGGAGGCCATAAAAACAAATATTTGGAATCAATCCCAAATATAATAACATGATAGTTACATTTGACATTAATATAAGAAGATAATAAAAATAACATTCGACATAAATAGAACCCACAAAGGAACAAATACAATAACTTAACAACATCAAACGAACATAACATTAAATATGAACTGTAACAACACACATAACTTTAGTTACGATCATATTATTTGTTAAATTTATATCTTTTAACAGTTGTGCAGTTTTTTTAACATACGTTTTTATCCATTTGCTCATCCATAGAACGTAGCATAAATTTAACCATGAAACCAGTTACTTCAAAATTGAACATGTTTAATAACTCATTTCTAACTATATACGAAAGGTCGAACATCCAAATATTGGTTCCGATTTAAAATATGTGTACATGGTAGAGACTTCTTCACTGTTCGTGCAAGCAGAGGGGAGAAATTGGACTCTTGTACATGTACACATACACTTATTATATTGTACGCATATTTTATTAAAAAAAAAATCATCGATAGTCTCATCCAACCTAATTCTCTTCACATAATTAATGGCTTGTAACAACTAGCTGTCTTCATTGAGAGACCATTCCATATAAAAAAATTACATGTTTGATTAGTTATGCTATTTTCTTAGATGAAGAAATATGGTATGTTTGGTTAGATTTTAAAAGATAAATGAATCATGAAAGTGGTGAGACTTTTTAGAGGACGGGAATTTTAGTTGGTGGGAGTTTGAGATGACGAGAGTTTTATACATGGAATTTAAACGAAGCTTGTATTGGAAGTACTGAATTTTCGTGTTGCCTGTATACACGAGGGATATGTAATTTTCAAACCACATGTGCTGGTAATATACAATGGGTATGTGATGATGCTACTTCCAGTATAGGAGTTGAAACACAACAACGTGTTGGATAAGAACTGGGATAGTATACTCGCGGTATAGATTTTTCATACGACCAGTAATATAGTTCATTGATACTATGTAATTTCCATACTACCTATGCAAATAATACACCAGTGATATGTGATCATCGTACCAAAGGTAAAGTATTATTAAAAACAAGTATGTTTTGGATAAAAATTGAAAAAGTGTACTCGTAATATAGGTTTTTCTTACCGCCAGTAATATACAACACTTGCGGTATGCAATTTTCATACCACTAGTGCGACTGATATATCGACGGTGTGTAATGATAGTACCGTCGGTATAGGAATTGAAAAACAACTATGCTTTAGAAAAGAACTAAAAAAGTATAGTGGCGGTATAATATTTTTATACCGCCAACAATATACTACACCGACGGTGTGAAATGTTTTTACCCCAATGCTAGTAATATACATGGGGTGTGTAATGTCAGTACCAACGGTATAGGTTTTTAAAAACAACTAAGTTTTGGACAAGAACTAGGAGAGTGTACTGCATGTATATTTTTTGTACTACCAGTAAGATACTACACCAACGGTCAGTGGCGGATCTAGGAATTGAAGTAAGGGGGGGCTAAGCAAAATGTCGCATCCTTATGCACACTGTATTCCAACCATTGATATTTTTCGAACCATTGATATTTTTCGAACCATGTAACTTTCCGGTTATTTTTCTTAAATTGTGATTTTTTGATTCACAAGGTCCTTTTGATATGAATTCTCGTCGAATTTTATCTCTAACATTACTATCAGGATTTTCAATAAGTTGTGATATAGAGGCAATCAGATTAGGATGAATCATATTATTATTATTACTCTGAGCTACTTGAAGAACCAACACTATTTCATGGTTTTTTAGCAAAATAACGCTCCATTATAAGTCTACAAATAAAAATATCTTATTAGAATATGTTATTATTACATCAATAAATCTTAATGTATCTTAATATATATTATTTTTAAAAGATATATAAAATAAAATAAAATATAACAAAACCAGATTTAATATTTTAAAAAGATATTTTAAAATTTACATAAAAGTAAATAAAATTTGTTATAAAAAATATATTTTTGAAAAATAGATGAAAATAAATAAAATTTGGTTATATAAAAGATATATATAATATAAATATATAATTTTATTTTAAAAAATAACAAATATTTCCATATATATATATTGTCTTTAAACAAATTAAAAATTAAAATCAATTACTTTATAATAAATAAAACTTTGCTATCTAAAACTATGTAAATCTATTTTTACTTTCCTAAGTGACCACAAATCAGATTAGAAAAAAATATTGATTATCGTGTTTTAAGATCAAAATAATAATAAAATTTCAAAAGAAAACAAAAAAACCTACATACCTTGAAAAAATAAATTGGGACGTATTGTGTTCTTCCTTCGGATCGTGTTCTTCTTTTTTCCCCTTTTGTTTGATCTAATATCGTCTCTCTTGTTCATAAGCAGCCATTCATTATCTTTTTCTAAATCAAAGTAAGAGATAAAACATAATTAATTAGAAATAGAAAGATTGAACGAATATAAAATCAAAACATATTATCGCAAAAAAGAATGAGAATACTTACAAAATCAATCAATAGTTCTAATATTCTAGAGATTGAGATGCCCGAGACTACATCCAACCATTTATAAATACCAACTTAAAATTTTCTTTTAAAATATTCAAGATTTTTTACTTAAATTTTTCCTTAAAAATAGCCATAATCCAAGATCTTTTAAATTAAATTTTTTAACGCCTGAGACTTTTAATCTAATTTTTTTATTAAAAATAGTCAACATAATATTTTTTAAATTAAAATTTTACTTTAAATTTATAACATTCCTAAAAACAATTATTTTCTTAAATTTTTACTTTAATATTATTTATATAAAATATATATTTTAGGTAGGATGGCCTATAATTTAGGTAAAGGGACGTATAACTTTTATTTTAATATTATATTATTACCTTAAAAAAATATAAAAGGTATATTTTAGGTAAGGGGGGGGCCTACGCCCCCGGGCCCCAACGTAGATCCGCCACTGTGGCAACGGTACGAAAGTTTCCTACCTTAAATATCACTAGTATACATATTGTGTTGAAGGATTGTACCGCTTGTACAAGAGTTGAAAAAATTGACTTTTTTATTCACAACTATGAGAGTGTATTATTGGTACAATTTTTTGTACCGTCAAATAAACTAAACCAAAGGTATGTAATTTTTATACCATCACAACATATATATTATCCCGTTGGTTTGAGGGATTCGTACTGCCAATATAATAGTATAAAAAAGAAAAAAAATGGCTACATTTTTGTACAATCATAAGAAACATCCACAATGCAACATAATAAATATTTTAATCAACATAAGAAAGATTCTAACGAACATAAACAACATCGTCCACGTTTAATGACATATATGACATCATCATTCATCCACAAGTAAGAAAAGAGCAACATCCAAAGGTGTAATCCAAATACAAAAACATCATTCATCCACGACTAAGAAAATAAACACAAAATAAAAATTCCTAAAAATATAAAGAGCCAAAAAGCAATGATATTCATAACTTGATATGCAATTTTTTTTTTTTAAAAGATCGAATATACTTTTTTTATAGAGGTTGAGTGTACAATTCCGAAGGATGATGGAACATTGTCATCTTTTGTGGAGATTAGGGTCCAACATGATATGCAAGAGGCATAGGAAAGGAGGAATCAGATATCACCCGGACGTCCATATTTTTCATTTTAAACCTTTTTTGGCATACAAAATGAGGTTGTGATCTTTTATTGACTCATTTATGCAGCGTATATATACAAAACAATTCCAAGTAGACCCCGACGAGGTTAATGCTTTAGCCCAGTTAATGACCTGGAAAACCGCGGTTGCGAATATTCCATATGGAGGTGCTAAAAGAGGAATTGGGTGCAATCCGGGCTATCTATCCATATCTGAGCTGAAACGTCTAACTCGTGTATTCACTCAGAAGATACACGAGCTAATACGTATTCACGCTGATGTTCCGGCGTATTCACTCAGAAGATACACGAGCTAATACGTATTCACGCTGATGTTCCGGCACCTGATATGGGTACCAATGCACAGGTTACGTATTCCAAAATACATAAATATAACTAGGTTTGTCACATATAAAGCCATTACTTATGAACGCCACTGGTCGTGGAGTGTTGTTGTACATTTGTTCTTCAGTTGATATTGTTGTTCATATAATGTTCTGTTGTGTTTTTTGGGTAAAATAGCCCTTAGGTGGATCACTGGATCACTAGGCAGAGATGCCGCCGGTGGTCGTGGAGCGCTGTTTGCCACCGAAACTCTGCTCAAACAATATGGAAAGACCATATTTGGACACAAATACGTTATCCAGGTTCGATTCGTACGAATATAATATCTAGCTTTTAATCGGATATAGATATAATTTTGAAATCACATGTCGCAAAACTGTTATGAGTCGCTTAGATTAGTTATGAACAATAAAATACTAAAATGTAAGATACATGGTTGGATAGCATATTCTGTAACATATATAATCTGAGAATCAAGAATTCTAATTATATTCCATTCTTTTTATGGTTTTAAATTTGGTTTTGGATTTGGTTTTAAATTTAGATTTTGGATTTAATATTGGATTTAGATTTTTTTTTTTTGAATTTGAAATTGAGAATTGGGATTAAAGATTTGAGATTGAATTGGAACTTGAAAATCGAATATATTTTGAAGTGAAGATTAGATATTTGAGGTTTTAATTTGGGATTGGAGAATTTTTTTAAAATATATGAAGAAATAGATGCGTCGAAAAGATGTGAAGAATAAACCTTTTGAAAACTAAGGAGAAGAAGACGTTAAAGACCGTTTCCAGATCATTTTTGAGGCTTGAAGGCAAGCATCTCGATTTCATTTTTGGTATGTGATAGATTAATATTTATTAAGTTTGAAGAAAAATGTTACAAATATTAAAGAACGATATTAGGCTTTCTAGTACATATGATTACTTTATAAATGGTGACTTAAAGTTTTTATAAATATAAAATTTAATTAATTAAACGGTGAACTATATATATATATATATATATATATATATATATATATATATTAGTTATGTTTTTCATTACCACTTAATATTCAAAACTGGTAAACTACCCCCGTATGTATATGGACTAATGAGAAAACTGAAAATAACTCTCTTTTCTACTTTTCTACCATCGGTTTAGTTATTATAAGACGAACAAAACAAGATCTATGAAGATATTTTGAATTTTTTTTTGAATTTTTTTTTGAATTTTTTTGAATTGTTTTTGACATTTTTTTATGAGATTCAATAACCGTGGTCTAGCATATTTATCATCAAGTAGTACATGTTTTGCATTCATCGTCCCTAGTCTCGTATCTATCCACTTTATCATGTATGGTCTCTCCATTTCCATCATGCTTGGTCTCACAAGATTTAATAATGCATGGTCCTACCTAATAATAGTGAATTTAATTCTTCAAAGTTAAAGAGAAAGAGTTTGATTCTAGAGAGATAAAGTAAAAATAGCAAAGTAATCTTAGCTCTTCGAAAATATCGTCCTCTGTATTAACAGCCTCCACCTTTACTTACATGCAAAGAGACTTAGAATAACTGAAGTAGTTACAAAACTGGATTAATTACACTTTAACCCACCATCTTTACAAATAGACCTAAATATGTCCTATATCATTACAATTGATCATATAAGACTTTAATTTATTACATTTAGCCCTTAACCTTCTATCTTCTTATCAGTAGCCTCCTTAGTTCTTATAAAAGAAATTGAAAAAGAAGTAGTTATCACTTTCGAAATCCCAACAAGCAGAAAAAAATCCTTGGCAAGTTCAATTTGCTTCGAACGTTAATCTTTTATTTTTTGTTTCTTCGACTACATTTATACATGCACTCACTTCGAAACTGAGTTTGAGTCAATCTTCTCGAACAAATTGACATGTTGAAATATGAGTTAGATTCTTCATAACGGTTATAAACATTTGGTATGACTTATTACGCGTGCAATGAATTACTAGGCCCTACTCACTAGACCTTCACCTAGGTGAGACAGTTTACAAACGTCACAGTGTCCCTTCTACACACAAACGTTTCACCTCTTTAGCTCTATGTGACACCTTTCTCTCTCCCAACTTATTCTATAAATAACCTCTCATTCTTCACTTTACACAAACTTTCTAGAAAGAGAAATTTGCCTTTATTTAAGAGAAATCCTTGGTTCCCTTCCCTGAGTTACCAATTCCTTGGCTACCTTTGCCGAAATACTCAAACTTTCCAGCCAATCTTCAAACCAGTTTATGAAAAGAGTCTTAAAAACCAACAAAACCCAGAAAACCATTTTCCCCAGATCTTGAGAAGAACGATTTTGGTGATTACGATTATTTCTGCATTAGTGAAAGAGCTAAGAAGTACAGAGCTGCTGAATTGATAAACAAAACTCATCGGTTTTCTACTGAAACCATTTATTACAAAAAAAATTGATCAAAACCGAACCTCTTCTACACTCTAAAATTTATCCACCCCAGAATCACAAAATAGTTTATCAACAAAGCCTTGACAATCAACACCTCGAATTTCTTTTCCAGCTCCTACTGTTCTATAACTACTTCTTCTCGAAGAAATCGTAAAATAACTCAATGTTCAAAAAGATCAGAAGAGACTTTATCTCATATAAGTTCTAATTCGCCTCGACAACTACGCAAAGAGACTCCTCAAATCCAACAAAAAACTCACCTTCCCCAAAGCCATCCGAAAAAGAAATGTTGTATAACTATTAGAGATTTCGAGGAGCCAACACTTCACCGAATCCTACAAATTCTACAAACAACCTTGCATCATCTTCTCCTCCCTGAGGGAAATTGTTGAGACTATCATAGAGTCACAGCAAAACCCCTCAAATAACGAACCAAAAAACCCAACTTAAAAATCAAATCCATGTCGACTTATAAATGAGGCTTCTAGCGAAGAAGTTGATTCAGAAGCCACTCAATAAAATACCGAGGCGGATACTGAAGATGATGCCTTAGTGAGGGTAAATCTAAAGCCATTTCTCCCTGAAATATCGTGGCGCTAAAAACTTGCCTTATATATATTATAAAGAGGCTGAAGCTAGTCTTTTGCAAAAACAATAAGGAATGACAGATAACATCACATTTTGACTGCCAAAAGAGGGGGAGACTCCCTAGACTGTGGAAAAGATGAATTGGTAGTCTACCCTGAAAATATTGATTGGGGTTTTTGGTTCCCGTTAGATCCGATGATAGTGAAGTACTTCAAACTCTGGAACCTTTGCCTTACAAAAGAAACACCCAATCAATGGTCACACTTCTATTAGTGATCATGGCTTCCAGACTAAGCCAAATTACCCTCTCCATCAAAGAGTTCACCCCCTAACCAAACTTTCGAAGAGACCGGTATTTACCTTCTACTACTTAACTCTTGATGATGATATTAAAATCATCGATGACTTGCTCGAGGCCGACAAATTTTGGAAGAATTTTTTTTTCTTCATTTCTAGAGCTTGGGAAAACGGGAAGGAGATATCCGAGGAGAACCCTTCAAAACTCAACCTCATCTGGAGGAGTAACCGTAAATTCTGCTTGATATTCATTTTTTTCTTTCACTATATACTTTTTGTTTATTTTTCATTTATACTACCATTTTTCCTTGAAATTTCGAAGAGATATAATGGTCGCAAGAAAGATTCCTAGGTTATTTTTGTTAAGCTAACCACCTGGGAAAAAAATGAGTGGGCCCATGGGTTCCACTCAGCTTTTTTACCCATCACCTTTATTAATATCCACTTTGGAGGATCACCGTTGGTGCTGACCTCCTTAAAATTTTGATAGAGCTCCCAAATCCAAACTTGGTGGTGAAAAGACTCATAACATCTGACTATAAGGTAATTTTTCCAGTGAGGAACAAATCTGACAACCATCTTCCCACAAAAAAGAAAAGGAAACAGAAAAAAGCAGTTAGTACATATGGTGCTCGCTCTTTAGAAAATATGAGCCTTGAGAATAAAAAAGGAACAAAAAACAAAAGGATGGCAGCTAAAGTTGGTCTGCCTACAATCAAGAAGGGAGTCGAAGTAGAATCTTCTTCGAAAAAGAAAAAACATTCACTCCAAAGAAAAAGAAAGCTGCACAACCTCCATCATCAAAAAGATTAGAAGAGACTCATGAGTCAAGTTCTTTAGGTATTCCTCAAACCGAGGCTGAGGGCACTACGACAGAAAATCATCAAGGATGAATCGAAGTAGAAGATAAGGTTGGAGAAACGATGGAAGATCATCATGAAAGAGATGATCAATTATTTTTCTATGAGCCTCCTAATGAAGAATAATTTCAAGCTCTCTACAAAGATATGGATCCAAGAGTTCAAGAAATTCAAGAACGACTTAGACAAATTGGCCATAAAGTCATTTATCATCTCTTGCATGAACTCCAGCCTTTGTCAGACGCTCACTTGGCTTCCTCATCTACCATCACGCTTTTCAACAAATAAATATTCACCCCTATCTAGGAACAACCTCCATCCGAAGAGGTCTTACTTACTCTTCAACTGTTTTCCCAACTCGAAGCAGCAGCTAAAGCATTATGCACATATGTAACGTCTGCTCGAAGAAATTTAGATTATATGGCCAGACATATGGTTCGATATAAAAATGATGCAGGTGCAGAGAAGAAGATGAGATCAACTTTTAGGGGACACATCGAATAGAAATTTGGCGCATTCCAAATTGATAGGGCGCAATACATCTATAGAGAAGTTCAACTTAAATGGCACATTTGTTCTGTACGTGATCAAGAACTAAAGGAGCTCAAGACTTCTCATGAAGCTAATATAGAGGAGCTTACAAGAAAGCATGCAAAAGAAGTATCCGAGGAGCAACAAAAGTATTATGCTCTTCAAGAGTCTTTAAGGAAAATTGAGGAAGAGAAAAAGAAGCTCATAAATTATATGGATGCTCTCAATGTTGCCCTTGGGAAAGAAAAAGAAATTGTTGTAGAAGCTTTCAAAACTAAGTGTGGGAATTCTCCATAAGATAATTCTGAAGATAAGTAACTATTGTTTCTTTCTCATGTTGTTTTTTTGTTTGAAGTCGCTCAATGTTTTGTTAGAACTTGGGTTCTATTGATTCTAAATTATTTAGCATTCAGAATATTTTGATGTTAAATCGGATTATGTTTTATGAACTTATTATTTTTCTTTTTTCGATATTTATTTGCTCCATTTATAAAATAAATAGTTTAAAACAAAGTTATTTTCACTTCGAATAGTACTATTGCTTTTGAAAGTACATTTAAAGAATGTAATACTTCGAATAATAAGTGTATTTAAAGAATGTAAACACCTCCAATCTACATAGTGCATTTAAAGAATGTAGCACCTCGAATATCACTGGTGCGTTTAAAGAATGTAGTACCTCGAATATCACTAGTGCGTTTAAAGAATGTAGCACCTCAAATATAGTTGTCTCTTCGAAAAATTGTTAATCATGAATACGTAACACTTCGAAAATATTACTCTTGGTTAACTACTTTAAAGATGACCAATATTTAACTAGTTACCCACATTATTGAAATACATATGTTTTAAACAACCATTGGCCAAAAAATACTTATTAATATCTTCGAATATTTAAATGACACCTCATTAAAACCTCCTTGGACCAACAATGTATGCAAGAGTGTTCCAACTATTCAAAAAAGATTCAAAACAAAACATTATTCCTAATACAAATTCAAGTGTTTTATATTTCCAACGATGTTGAAGCATCCTACCATGCTCATCACAAAGACGATATGTAGTCGGCTTCAACCTTTCCATAATCATGTAAGAACCCTCCCAATTTGGGGCTTTCTTTTTGAGGCGTTTTTCCTTTGTATGAAGGAATACTTTTTCTCAAGACTTTATCACCTACTTTGAAATCCTTCCTTCTTACCTTCGAACTATACCGGCTTCTCATCAACGTTTGATAATGAGTCATATTCAAATGAGCTCTGACTCTTTTCTCTTCGATCAAATCTACCTCTATTCTCTTAGTCTTATCATTCACCTCTTCAGAATATTGAACTACTCTATAAGAATGTAAAGTAGTCTACAAGACTAACATTATCCATACCATAAACTAATTCAAAAGGTGTTTCTTGAGTAGCATGTCTAGGAGTTATATAATACGCCCACAACACCTCTTGTAAATAGTTAAGTCATTTTCCTACAGCACGTGTCAAACTCTTCTTTAATCCGTCTAGAATAGATCTATTGATCACTTCTACTTGACCATTTTTTTGGAAAAAATGTCGTAGAAAAACACTGTGTTATTCTCCTCGAAGCACAAAAAAATAATAATTTCCCTATTATTAAATTGAGGCCCATTATCTGTAGTAATTGTTTGAGTAACCCTACACGGTAACCAATATTGTTCGCAATGAAATTAATGACATCATTTCCCAAACAACGTAATAATGCTCAAATATTTCTTGCATAATATGCCATCCAACACAGCATAGCCATGAGCCATATACTTTAATCTTTTAGCCAGTTATGGATCTTAAGGTAACATTCGCGTTAGAAAAAAAAATTAAGAATATCAGACCTCCAATCACCTCGAATAATATCTGGAGTGACGAATACTTCACTGCATATTTACATTGCTCTGATCATGTTAAAATAGAAAGACTCTCCTGTAATAATATCCAACGATATTCTTCTGTATAAGCAATTGTTTCTACAGAGTCAGCAACCGTGTTATCCCCTCGATTAATATGCTATGAAGTCACTTTATCAAACATGAGAGCCAAATTTTAAAGCTCACGCATATACAAAAATAAATGATCTTTCTTAGCCATAGACCTCCCATATGATTGGTTACTAATTATGAATCTGTTTCTAAACGACAATTATCCTCGCCCTATTTATTATGTTAGCAAGAGTATTTTGGATGCAGAAAATAGGTATCTAAAGTTGGAAAAATTATCTTTAGCCTTGGTAACAACAACAAGAATGATGAGACCCTACTTTCAAGCACATTCTATCACTGTACGAATATTTTTTTCACTGAAAAATATGCTGCAAAAAACCTTATATACTAGGTCGAATGACCAAGTAGTTTGTAGAATTGGGAGATTATGATATCGACTTCTCCCCTCGAACTGCAATCAAGGCACAAGTTGTAGTACATTTCTCGGTTGAGTTTCATTCGAAGCGATCTTATGTTGTATCTTCTATAGATAAAGCTGCGAAAGAATGATTATTCTGAACATATGGATAATCTAGTATGATGGGTTGTTGGGTTGTATTTTTTTTACTTTTCCTTTTTGGGGACTCAATGTACCAAACATACATTTTGGTTTCAAGGCCTCAAACAACGAGATGGAATACGAAGGGACTATAGTTGGATTAAGAATTGCTCAAATATGTGGTGCCAAAAGAGTCTGATTAATAAGTGGCTCCCAATTTCTCATACACTAAGATAAAAAAACTGTCTGAAACGAGAAAAGAATAGTTGGTAAAATATTTGCAAGTATTAAGAAAAACTTCTGCCTTCTTTAAATGTGTAAAATATGAGCATGTACCAAGGGCATAAAATTCGATGGACAATTTTTTAGTTATTATTGCATACACATAAGCATATCATTGGATTTTGATACAATAATACTCTTCTATAAAAAAAACCTAAAAAATAGGGTTTGGGACTGAGAAACGTTTTCAAGTATCTACTATATCAAACCAAGAGTGCATGCATGAAATACAAGAATTTATTACTAAAAGAAGCCAAGAAATTAAAATTTAAACCATATGGATTTTTCTTTTTAAGGGAGGTCCTCTAACGAATTTTTAGTAGGTCTCTATTGCGTTTCTTCATATCCGATGAGTCTCAAGTATTCATATTTGAATAACATGATCGGGAAATGATGTAGTTGCACAAGCCCATGGCTATATGGCCTTTTTGGACAAACGAATACAGGCTTTATTTGGGGCTAAGTTATTCGAATTAGGCGTTGCGACCACTCAAATCGAACGCGTCAAGCCCAGCGATTTTCAAACGAATCACGAGGGAGAACCTAATGATGAATTCCATGCCCAAAATTCCATCGTTTAGGCCTTCTTTTTGTTACTTTCGTGAATTTTTTGCATTTTTCTATTTTTATTCGATTTAATTAAAATACTTGACCAGCTCCAATCGCTTAGAAATTGGGTTGGGCTTTATTTTATTTCGTGAGGAACAAATTGTAATTTTAGCGTAGGGTTTCGAGCACTTTTATAAAAGGCTCTCAAACCCAATTTTTATCGTCCAACTTTTTGGAATATAATTTGAGTTTTTTCTAAAGTCTCTTATACTCTGACCTAAGGCTAGAGATTATCTATTCTTTGTTTTCATCTTCTTCTCTTTGTGTTTGTCACCATCTGTTCAACCTCATATCTCAGCGCTACCATATTGGTATCAGAGTGACAAAGCTCCTACGACGTGGGTTACGGAGGTATACCGCCAAAGAGATCCTTGGGCGGAAAGTCCACTCTTCCTATCGTAAAATCGATCGATCGTGATGAATTCAAAAACCCATTTAGCCAGGTTGGTGAACGGGAGCACTCGTTAGAAAACCACATGAGGGTGTACAGGAAGCACTACAAAGGTTGTTGAGCAACCAAACGAACGGATTTCAAGCGCCCGGTTCGAGAAACCAACCGTCGGGGTCTAAGAGAGAGGCCAGCCGCGAGCAGAATCTGTTTGCTCATTGGAGAGAATAAAGTAGAGGTCAATATTACCCACAAGACTCTCGTGAACAAGTTTTTGAGCAGCGGACAACGAAAGATTTCGATCAGAACGCCAATAACCGGTTGGAATCTAGATTCAGACTTGAGATCCCAAAGTTCCAAGGGGTCTCGAACCGGAGAAGTTTTTAGATTGGATCGCCTCAGTTTAAAAAGTCATTGATTTCAAGGAGTTTCGGATGCAAAGCGGGTACAGTTGGCTGCAACTAAGTTCCGAGGTCGAGCTGCATCTTGGTGACAACAGTTAGAACATACCAGATCAAGGCAAGGTAAGCCAAAAATAACAACCCGGACTAAATTTGTGAAGCACTTGAGGGCTGCGTTTTTGCTTTAAAATTATGCGCGTATAATGTACCAACAATTCCAAAACCTTAAACAAGGTTCACGGACTATTGATGAATACACTAACGATTTGTTCAAGCTGTAAAACTGTGTCGATATTGCTGATTCGGAAGATCAATTAGTATATCGCTACATAGGTGGGATCAGACAACATTTTCAAGGCCAGCTGAACATGTTGCATCTGGAGAAAGCCCACAAAAGCCTTATGAATGAGATATTGCCGGAATATCACCAGTGACATTTCCATAAAGGACGATTTCAGAAAGAGAGAATAAGATAGTTATGAAGGCTCAGTTCGATTTGGTTGAAGAAAAGAAGGTGAAGGCACATTTAAGAACTGCACACTATCAAGGGTTAATGAGGAGCAAATTTTCCTCTAAGGTAAAAACAAGAGATTTTCAGGTTGGAACAAAGTGTTGAGAAAAATATTCCTGCACACCAAGGAAAAATAGTTCGGAAAGTTAGCTTCAAATTGGGAAGAATATACATGGTATGTGAAAGAGTTAAGGAACGAGCATACAAACTTTAATATAAAGAAGGAAATTGGTTGAAGCATCTTTGGAACGTTGAGCATCTCATGTTATACTTAGACTAAACTTATCTTGTAAAATTTTATTTGCTTTACTTCAATGTAAATATTTGGGGGCATACTCTGACCTACCCTGGAGGTTGCGGGTAGGTTTTAATGAGGTTCCTAGATTTCAATCAATATACTATCCTTTGTGTTTAAAAAAATGATATTGTGAGTGGACCAGAGGTATTAAAGACTCATTAAACACCTGATGAATTAAAGGTTGATTAAACATTTGTTGCCGTCAAATATATTCCTTTTGAGTGGATTTGGTGTGTTAAATATTGTTTAAAAACCTGATGAATTAAAGGATTATTAAACACTTGTCACCTTTAAATATGTGATCTATGTATAGATCAGATAAATATAAGAATGATTGAGTGTTTATTTTCTATAAAGAAAATATTTATTATTTATTAGTTAAATACTTGGATATTAATGGAAGTATAAAAGAAAACAAAAGAAAAATACCAAGTGAAAGTTGAAATAACGTGAAATACGAGCATAATCATTAAATAATCCGATTCACATTAAAAAAATACCTTGTAAACCACAAGGACTTGTATAACTATAGTTTTAAAAAAAAATCTAATATAAAGCAACAAAATGCCTTGCATACTCCAAGGACTTGGGTTCAAAATACCATCACAGGTAAAATAATTGACCTTAGAGAACTTCATTATCCAACACAAAACTCCAGGGATTTCCAAGAGATTATTGGGAAAAGTTGCATGGAACAAAAGGACCATATCTACTTTAACAGATTCTTCCCTTCGTTCCATGGATTTCAACACCCCCTCGGCATATTCATTATTTGCAGAAACTTTATCTTGAGTCTTTGAGTCTTTCAAAGTGGTTATCTCATAATCTATTTTATTGAGAAACTCTTGTAATTCATTTTTATCGTTGGAGATTTGTTGATTGGCAGCCTTCTCCTTAGCCAGCCTTTCATTCAATGTTTTAAGTTCATATGAGGTGGTAGTTTGTAGTTCAGTATAGTTGGTTCGTGTTTTTTCTTGATTAGCCTTAACATGTTCCAAATAAGCACTTAGTTGCTCTTTTTCTTTGACCAAAGTTTCAACCTTTCTCTGTTCGGCCGCTAAGGAATCCTTTAGGCCTTGATTGTTAGTTTGAAGGGAAGTGATGTATTTTGTCTGAGCTCTAACTTGTCTTTCCAAGTCAACTATTGGCCTGATGTAGCCTAAGACTGCATAGCCCATGGTATCATGTTCATTAGATACTTCAAAAGATTCACCATCGTGAATCACTGCATTGGCTATGGTGGTTATTTGAGGGAAAGTTCAGTCAAAATCTTCTTTGTCAAACTCATTGAACTACAAGATCCCTATATCATCTAGGTTAACTTCACCTTAAGAAAGAGGTTGATTGGCAGTTGGAAACACATGAGACGAAGGATCGGCATGAACCCCTTCTTGGAGAGGAACTTAAAGGAAGGATAGGAGTAATGACCTCAGGTCGGAGTATGATCTCTGAACTGATGGCCCTTTTCTTCTTCTTTTTCAAACACTGTTATCACTACCCTCTTGGCGTCTTTTGTGCCCTATTCTTCTTCTTGCTATTTGGATAATGTTGTGCCCTTTGGCCTCGCCTACTGTTACTGCAACAACCTCCAATAAACCAGCATCAATCTTTCATGGAAATCTCGAACTACCCACATCAGGAAGCCCTTAAGAGTAGTCTCCACCTTTTTTATTTTCTTGATTTTGTCGAAATAACTAAGAGCCTTATTCCTAGACGGTAAATAAACTTTACCATCTTTTTATTCAGTCCACTTGAGAACTTCAGCAGCTTCAGGTCTTCAGGATGACTGGTGAACTGTTCCCATAAGAACTCCATGGTTGAGTTTTTTCTCCACAAATGGGCCTTACCATGTTGAATGCACTGACACAGTTGTGGAACCCAGTTCCCTTATTCTGCGTAGCCCACTAATCCAGCTTCGAAAAAGTGGTGTTCATCCCTCATTCACATGTTCTTAGAACATGTTTGAAAACATTGAAAGAAAAAAGCGATCTGAAATTTTAATATTATCGTCCGATGTGAAGATCAATATTAACATCCACCGTGAAATTTAATAGTAATTATAGAGTGTTTACCTGAGTTTTTCCAATATCTGGTTAAGGCATTTGGATTTCCTTTGGAAGTGATCTTCTTTCCATTTTCCCAAAAACCACTGATGTAGAGGAATTGAGTCCTCCAAGGCTTATCAGCGTCCAGAAAATCTTCAACCACCTTGTAATCATTCTCTAATGTTGAAATAGTATAAGGGGATATGGTGGTTTCGACATAAGCCGACCACAATAACAAATTGTTCCATGGGCGCTGGAATCTTGGAAAGTATCGAAGCAGTGATGTTTGCTAATAAGGTATACCAAGCATTAGGGCTCAACTGATTCAGACATAGCTGTGCTAAGTTAAAGTATATAACTATCTCTGGGTCCAAAGGGAACTGAAGACCCCAGTTGATGACTTCGGTATATACCACTATCTCTTTAGCCTTGTTATCCATTAGAGTCTCATCAGGAATGAGAATTCTCACTTTGATAGACTCCGGAACGCCTTATTTTTTCCTAATTCTATCAAACTCAGTAGTGTGGGTATACACATAATAAATTCTTTGAAGTGCTAACAAATACTTAACATTGACCTTGGAAACGTTAGGCCATAATCGCCTAACAAGGCATTCCGGAAGCGATTCGGTATCAGTATGTGCCACTATTTTTTTCTTTTCCCGAACCGTGTTAGTATCCCCAGTATGTCCGAAGGTATCTAATGGGGTATCTTCCCCACTGTCTTCCAACATATCCTCCATTATTTGTGGCCCTTGATAAGCTGACTTGATCCCAATATCTTCTTTGTTAGTATGAGATGTTTTTGTCGGAAGAGTTGATGGGCTTGGATTTAAAGTGGGAAGTACTTGAGACTTTACCTTTGTAGAATCTTCATTGAGTTTATCTGCCTCTTTGGAAGTTGGAGTTGCATTTTTGGCTTTAGATAGCCTAGTAACCCTTCGAGGTGAGCTCTGTCCTATATCTGACCCCATAGAGATGAAAAGAGATGGTGTTTTTCGACCGGTAACAGCTCTAGCTTTAGGAAAAGGGTTTTTGTTTAGTTGAACTGGTGGTTCTGCTTGAACTGGTGGTTCTTGTTGTTCAAGATTTATTAAAGATAGAGCAAGGAAAGTATTCTTTAAAACTACTATTGGTCTGGGAGAAGATGAACTTTTGGCCGGTTCTGATACCACTTCTATAATCAATCGACCGGGAGAGGCAAGAAGTCCGACAACTTATATGGCCTCTCTTTTCTCTCTTTCTAACTCGGATAAGTTGAGCCAACCTCCTTTAATTAAGGCAGCTTTTGCTGTGAACATAAAATCTTGGGAAATATTGGAGGAGTTGAACGCTTATGAGATTTCTAAGCTTCTCTCTCTAGATTTGAAATTTAATTTTTTACTAGTAGAAATATAAAAAGTAACAAAACATACTTATATAACAAAATAGTCTACTTGAGTGTTTCACATAGGGAAATTGAATTGGCTAAGTAATTATTAAAGTCCATTAACTATAACCTCCTTAATTTTGGAAGTTTAAATGCAAGTCCTTAGGAGAAAACAACTAGAAGGTCCAACTAGAACCTGACACGTGTAAAAGAAGACTGATAATAAAGTCGCGACCTTTGAACTGATCGGTAGACCCTTCAAATTCACTTCGAAGGCATGTAAGATATTATTTTACCTCGTTAGATCTTCCAAAGTTTTTTTGAAAAACATAAAGAGGCTATATGATCAAATTGGATATCGGTTGAAGCATATCACTAGTGAAACTGATAATATCCAAAGGGAATTTATTTGACAGACCGAATAAAAATCAATGGATAAACAGTAGCTTAAGTGGAACAATGACTCAGCTATGTGGGTAGTAGTTCATTTCTTGGGCTTATGGGCTCATATGAATGACCTGACTATAACGTCTGACCCACACGAACCATGGGTAAGATAAAAAAAAAACACTATAAATTCCCCAGCCAACATCATTAAGAGGGTTGGACGTTTTCCAAAGACATTAAATATAAGAACATACCTTATTTCTCTCTCAACCCCTTACAAAAATAGTTAATATCCACTAACTAAAGTTTTTCCTAGTTTTTACCCTCAATCAAGCTTTTACCATCACCAATTAAAATCTTCAGAATATTGATTACAGTATGTAAAGCATACAACTTATTCAATGGGAGAGCATATGGTGTTAAAATCTCTCACAACAACCCAAGCTTTAACATTTTTAGAAATTAGTCTTAGAGCATTCCAAAGGACTATTCTATTGGATCTCTGAAGCTTTGCATACATAGCAGTGACACAAAAAGTTTCATTAAATAAAATGTGTTTGATCTCTAAATGAATGCATTGAACATGATCAACTATAACACTTATCGAAAAATTATCACTCCAAAATATCCAAATTTTATTTGAGATATTAGCAGTGTAGTACTTAAAGTTGAGTTTAGAAGATATAATATTTTTTCGATCAATACCAATTAGAGGCTCTTGGATTATAATAATCTTGATACTTTATATTCTCACAATAGTTTTAAGCCTTCTGAGGGAGGTTTTATTTCCTAATCTTTACAATTGAGCACTTTGGTCATTTGAGACTGGTTAAGATAGCTTTTTTGTCTCCTTAAATTGCAGAGATTTGATAAAAAGTGTGTTTCTTTATTCTTACTCCTGGCTACTTTAAGTTTTTTGTTGAGAAGAGTTTGAAAGTTGGAATAAATGACTTTTCTTTTGAAACTAAGAGTTTAGGGCATGCTTCCAATGTTATCTTTATTAGGTGTTTGATTTCCCGATTGAGTATCTACTTCCATGAGAGGTGAGAGATAATAATAACATCAAGGGATTTTATGGCATCGATGATGTCTTTTTCTCTGTTTTCAATTTCTTTGTTTTTCTGTGCAGGATGATTTGTCTCAAAATTATCTTTTATTTGTCTATTTTCAATGTGTTCATCAATATTGGTTGTAGATTGGCTTTGATTGTTATCATTACTCTGATTTACCATTATTGATTTTATTTTTTAGCATCCAAAATCTGTAAAATCTTGATCTTTGGTTTATGTGTTAGGATGATTATTGTCTTCCTTAGGTGAAGGATTGATTATTTTCTTGCACTGATCTATGCCATGTCCAATGTGTTTGTAGATTTGACAATATTGAGGAATATTTTTGTAACTGGTCTTGAGCCATTGATTTTTCTTTTCACTAAAACCTACCAAAATGTGATGCTCGATAGCTATGGTAAAATCTAACTCCACCAAAAGAAAGCAATCATTGAACAGCGTTCTGTTTTTATTAGTGACATAAGTTTAAATTAGATTCACAATAGAAGCAACAATGGTTTGAATCATTGATTTATTGAATAAAAATTCAGGGACTTTGGAAATCTTGATCCATACGGGAGTGATATGGAATTCAACCTTTGGATTGAAGGTCGGAGTCCATTTTAATATCCTCATGACAATGTTTCCAATTGTCCATGCACTTCTGCTCCAGATTTTACCCAAGTCTTCTTTCGACGAGAGTTCAATCAATATGTGATGTGATTCACAGTTAGAGACATTATAAGGGCCAAAGAATCTGTGATCCGTAAGAAAATTCGTGAGTAAGTTCTTTCTAAGAATTCCAGTCGAGAACTTACTAATAACTGTATATTTTGCTTTAGACATTAAGATGTCTTTGTCTTCTTTTGAGAATTGAAGTGATACATGATCAGTTTTGTATTTTAAAGATTCAGGAATATGATATTTATGTTTTAATGAGGGTTGAATTAATCTTTAGAGAATTTGGTAGAATTATTTTTAGCATCTATATTCATACTTTATTTCTTTGTTAAATGTTGTAATTATGGGATACCAGAATCAGCTTGTTGATGGTTTTTATAGTGTACTTCTAACCATGATAAAGCATAAGAATTGCACGATGATATGAAGCTAATATCCATCTTGAGAACCTGTAATGTTAGAGAAGCAAAAAAAAATAAAAAATGTAATAAGGAAAACAGAGAGGATATGAGACTTATTAGTAATTAAGGATTGAAAGATTAAATCAATGCAGGAGATAATGCAAGAACATGCAGAGTCCTGAGCTGTAAGTTGAACGCAAAAGAAATAAAAACCTTTCTTGAAGATCATGAAAGGTTTTCTTTAGAGAGGAGTTTCCCTTCTCCACTCATCTCTGAATATCCACCGCCACTAGAGCTGTTAGGGGGCCTCCCAACCTGTTAACCCGCCCGAGACCGGACCGATAAGGCCCACCCGAGACCGGTCCGGATAGCTTAGGGAGCGGGTTGGGAGCCAAATTTTTGGACCGACTTTCTTACCAGTCTGGACAGGTCCGCCCAGTAACCAGCCCTATAAGGGAGATACATAATGTTTTTTTCTAATTTATGTATATTTTTAACTAAAATCTTAAAAAACATTATGATAATCTAACAAACCCGCCCGTTAAGAGTCGGACCAGACCGACTCGATTCTTAACGAGCTGGTCTCGGCCCATAATATTTGGCTCCCTTTGCTTAGCGGTCCGGTCTGACCCGCCCGGTAGCTTACCGAGTCGGTCTCGGTCTCGTCCAAACCCGGACGGACCCGATCCGATAACAGCACTAACTGCCACCAAATTCTCTATAAAATATTATATATGGAAAACATAGAAATAACAGTTTTATATTTTTTTTCATGTTGTCAACTTATTGTTTGGAATAAATTTGGCTAAGAGGTTGGAGATATAAAAAATCTCCAAAACTATTTGTAGGGAGTCGAAATGATTTAAATGATTGTTATCCATCTCAAAAAACTTCTTCCATAAATATTTTGGGATTGTTTACAGAAAGGTAACTCGGTTTTTATATGTTTCAATCTTTAGATTAATTTTGTAAATATTATAAAGATATTAGCCATTTATATTTTATAGCGTTCTTATTATTCTTAAAATAAAATAATTTCAAAACAAATATGCTATTAATTAAAAAAATTATATAAATAATAATTGAAATGATTAAAAAATTAAATTAAATTAAATATGCTCGAAAATGCTACCCTTT
The DNA here is from genome assembly GCA_036936605.1 of Limnanthes douglasii subsp. nivea. Taxonomy (NCBI): domain Eukaryota; kingdom Viridiplantae; phylum Streptophyta; class Magnoliopsida; order Brassicales; family Limnanthaceae; genus Limnanthes; species Limnanthes douglasii. The sequence continues at coordinate 335,245,886 of JAUPFV010000002.1, forward strand.
TTATTATCTTTTATTTATGAAAACAAACCAAAGAAAAATGTTGAATTCAAAACACTGGACAACCATCAAAATGAAAAATGAAAAATTCAAATATATATATATATATATATATATATATATATATATATATATATATATATATGTCTGGCTCATTTGAGAATGCATGGCTCTTTTTCATTTCTTTTCAGTCAAAGACTTCTTTTTTGTTGAATTTTTTTAATAATGTTATATATCATATTAGAAAGAGAGAGTATAAATTTTTTAATTTCTACCAGCATAATCCTTTGTATTCGTTTTTTGTGTCAAGATTCCAAACTTAAAAGATTATATTAATTTGGTGAGAAAAATAAATATAAATAAAAATTATTTTAACTAGTCTGATTTTTTTTCCTTTTGCCAAAAAATAATAATAAATAAATAAAAATTAATTTTATAAAATAAATCTTAGTTAACAAATCCTTCCGCTAATTCGGGTGTTTGAATGGTGGATAAATAAAAAAAAATTATTTTACCAAATTAAATTAGTTTTTTATTTGATTAATATAGAAAAAGTAAAATTCGGATATATGAGGTAATTAATATACATCATAAATATCATCTAACATTATTTTGATTTTATTTATTTGGAGATATTCAAAATTTATATAAAAAATTTAAAAGACAAATACAATACTAATAAACTAGTTTAATCAAAATTCAAATACACTAATATAATTTGTAACAAAGTGAATGAATTACATGTACTAAAAGTTCAATAAGTTTGTTTAGAATAGGAATATTACACGGTATTTTCATCCGCCTGACAATCAAACATATGCTTAATGTACGCCTTTTTCTATAAAGATTAATATTCTTGTTTTATTTAATAAGGGAAAAATGATGTTTGCACATATTTTCGTATGTGCCGATGAATCGGCTATAATAGAGGTGACTTATTTGTTGGAAAATAATTTTATGAAAACGAAAAAGAAAATAATTTTATGAATATGAAAACATTTAAATAAAAATAATATGAGAATGTTTAACATGGTTCGATTAATTTAGTTTACGTTCATAGAAAAAAAAAAGATTACTATAACTGAGAAAGTATGTCTAAATAGAAGTATCAGTTTACACATTCGAATAAAATACACTAATTTTATTTCACACATAATATTATATCCGAAAAAAGAATAGAAATCTCACAGACTTACTTGAATGCTTTTTTCACCAAACAAACTCACAACTTTCATTCAAACGTTATTCGTGTTTCTCTCCTATAAAATGTTTCTCACATATGTGTTTAAAATAATAATAGATATTCATATTTATAGGAAGCAAAGCTTAAAATTATGTATGTGAAGTCAACATTTTAGGCTGCATTTAACGTAGCAAATTCACACATATATGGACCAATATATATTTATTACTTTCTCACATTTTTCAAAGAAGAACATAACCTACATCAATATGCTTCAATCTCGACACTCACCAGTTTTGAATTCAAAGCTTCACGAACCCAACGATATCAAACATCAATATGCTTCGATCTCGAATGAAAATTTGGATTGTTGTTGAGATGAATGTCGCTTTGACAATCTCAGTGAATTTTCAACCATAAAAGTTATGTACTACCTTCACATATAGAAATATATTGAGTCGTATTAGTTGAAAATGTAAAATAATTTTGTAGTCTTGATAGCCACAAAATTGCTCCCTCTGACTTAAGTAGATTTTCTGCTACCAACATCACCAATCATATTTGATTTTGTATAACCTTCCAAAATGGGTTTGATATGGAAAAATATAAACATAATTGAGAATTTTCTCAAAGATACATGAATATCTCTTTTAGGTTTGAATAAGAATCGATTAACTACGCCGATAATATGAGCGATATCAGGTCTTATCTAAACCATGACATATATCAAATTAGCCACTGCTAAAGAGTAAGTTTCTTCCATATGATTCTCCTTTGTAGGTGATTATTTGGAATAAAGTTTAAAATTTCATATAAGTGTATCAATTACAGGTTTTGTTTTACTCATTTTTTATATTTTTAAACCTTCTGAATGTATCTCTCTTAGAATAACTATAATTATTCTTTCTTATATCTCGAGAGATTTGTATTCCAAGTATTTATTTTCTAGAACCTAACTATTTCATTAAAAAATTCTTACTTAGTTCTCTCTTCAGTTTTGTTGTTTTTCATAATCACGATCAACAACCAACATATCATCTACGGAGAAAATAAAGATGCTAGAATTATATTTAGAAAATATATTGATGAAGACACAATTGTCAGATGAAGTCTTATTTTATCTATATTCTACCATGACATAATCAAAACATTTATACCATTATTTAGGCTTGTTTGAGACCGTACAAATTCTTTTTTGGGTACGAAATTCCTAAAGACGTGACCGTAAGGGTACCCCCTTTGGGGGATCAACATTACTAGATCCAGGAGGGAAAAATGTGCTTATACACCACCATATTTTTTGGGGTCTTTGCCTTCCCCTTCCATGTTTGATTTGAGATTTCCTTAGCTTCATAGGTATCTATCATACCTAGTTAACAACAAACGGTAGGAGAACGTTGCTGAATGTAGTGTTATGTTACAAAATTTTAAATATTCGTGTGTACTTGGCGGACTTCCTAGTAGTAGTAAATATATCCAAATTAGCCCACTCATGTTCTTTTACTCTCTGTTGTCCAGGGTGAGGCGACTGGTAGATCTGCCTACTTATAATAAAAATTGAAAGAATACATTTTTGTATGTTTCAAGAAATTAGGAGCATGGAAATATTTTCATGAACCTTTAGTTAGAGAGGCGGTAGAAGGCTAAATGTAAGCTTTTCGGGTTGTGTAGGTGATGCAACTTGATTTAATGTGAGATATGTAGTTTGATTTCTGTGGTTATGTTTGCAGATGAAGGTAAGCATCAAGAGTGGTGCAATGAGGGACTTCTAGAAAACTATGTGAACCTTAAGTTAGTTGCAGCTGCAAACGGCATTTGGGGGTTGGACCTGTCCTTCCGCTATCAAAGAAGAATTATTTTAGCACTATCATGGAATTAGTTGTACATTTTTACCTTAATATTCATCATATGGATGTTAAGACCGTTTTTCTCAATGGCAATATTGAGGAAATGATCAATATAGTGCAACCAGAATACTTTAGGGAAAGTAATTTAAAACATCTGGTTTGCAGGCTTAAGGATTATGTGTATAACAAATTCAGTGGGAGTTATTTCATATTTATTATATTATATGTGGATGACATATTTCTTTCTGCAAACAATAAGGAATCGTTACACACTACCAAAATATTTCTATCAGACAAGTTTGATATGAAAGATCTTGGTGATGCCAGTTTTGTGTTAGGAATCCAGATACATTGGGATCACTCTCATGTTATTCTTGGATTATCACAAAAGGCATACATTGAAAATATGTTACAATTTTACGAATTATAAGATTGAAAACCCCTAAGTACCCCTATAGTAAAGGGTGACAGACTTAGTCTCGGTCAATATACAAAGACAAAACTTGAGATTGGGGAAATTAAAATGGTCCGTTATGCTTCGGCAGTTGGGAGTTTAATGTATGCTCAAGTTTTTATTAGGCCAGAGATTACATTTGCTGTAAATATATCGGGGAAATATGTTAGTAACCCATGTATGGATCACTGGAAAGCAGTTAGAAAGGCACTCTGATACCTGCAAAGAACAAATGAGCACATATCGACATATGGGACGTCGAATAAACTTGAGATCATTGAGTATTCCGACGTGGGTTTTCGTGGATGCCTAGACATACTAAAAAGCACGTCTAGAAACATATTCTTATTGGCTGGAGGTACAATATCATGGAAAAGTGTAAAGCAAACACTTATTGCATCGTCCACCATTGCAACATAATTTTTTACATGCTTTGAGGCATCGAACCAGACAATGTGGTGTGGAATTTTGTTACTGGATTACGCATTGTACGAGGGATAGACGGTCTCATGAGGTTATATTACAATAACGTTTCCGTAGTGAAGTACTCAACAACAATATGAGCTCGTCTAAATCCAAACGCATAGACATAAAGTTTTCGTCTATTAATAAAGAGTACATATGGGTCAGATAAGTATAGAGCACATTTCACAAACTCCATGATAGTAGATCCTCTAACAACGGCGATTTTTCTAAGGTTTACTAGGGACACGCCATCAATATGAGTGTAGTTAATTTAGAGAATTATTAGTTTCAATGGGAGAGTTTGTAATATGATCTGATGTTATATTTTGCAACATTGTGCACATTAAAATTTATTTCAATATATATATATATATATATATATATATATATATATATGTTTAGAAATATTTATTGATATATGTATTGTATTAGATCTACAAAGGTAGGAACCATTTCAGAGTATATATGTACGATTACAAGTCATATTACTTTAGTCCATGCTCTATAATTGGTCCAATTAATTGATTAATAATGGTAATATGATTACTATCGTATCATATTATTCACATTACAAGAAATAGTTCTTTAGTCCTTTATTGTTACCTGTCATGTAAGAGGTTGTACCGTTTTCCCACTGACAATAAATATAGAGATCCTATTAAAGTTGAATATATATATTCTTGAGTAGCATGTGGCGGTTCAAGTGGGAGATAATTGGAATATATTTATTTAATATATTTATTTACGGACATGCTAAATAAACATATTCGATCATTATCTTAAGAAAGTCCAAATTAAAAGTAATCGAGTTGACTATTTAATTAACTAAGTTGGATCTATGGGTGAAAAGTCGTTATGGGCTCAAGTCTAGTAATCGGGTTGAATTTCCCCACACACAAAGAAATATAATAGGATGGGCTTTACAATGTTGGGCTTTATATTGTAAAGGGTGTAAATAAGGGGCTAGGTTTAGGAATTTCATCATCTTAAACCCTAATAAAAAAAAATACAGTTGCTTCCTTCAATGTATGAAATCTTTCCTTTTTAACTAACTCGTTCTGACAGGTATCTCAAATTACTATACAGAATCGCTGAGGAACGGAAAAGAGTACAAGTATATTAAATGGATAACTGACGGCAAACCAGTAAGTCATTTTATTCTTGTTCATTCTTAAGTGAATCTAGAAAGGGATAAAAAAATTTAACAGTTGTATCCTTTAAACCAAAATTCGGATAAAAAATAATTAAAAGTACTATTATCTTTGTTATTTTAAGACGAAGAAAACTAGATCCGTTGATGATTTTTTTTAATATGTTTTTTCGCAAAACCTATTGATGATAAATATGCGAGATCATACATGAAAAAGTTGGTAGATCCAACTTTATTAAGTAATGTGATACCCAACATGATAAAGTTGAGAAACCATACATTATCAAATTATGTGAGACCACATGTGATAAGGTTAAGAGACCATACATGATTAAATCATGCGAGACCAAACATGATAAAATTAAGAGACCATACCTTATTAAATCAAGCGAGACCAAGCATGATAAGTTGAGACACGACACATTACTTAAATCATGCGAGACCATGGATTAAAATATCATGTGAGACAATGCATGATAAATTTTGGAGACCATACATTATCAAATCATACGAGACCGGACATGATATGAGTAAATAGATGTCAGATCAAGAATAATGAAGCGCAGAAATGCGAAACTAGGATAATGAAACGAAGAGATGCGAAACATGTACTACTTGATGATGATGAAAATGAGAGACTATAGTTACTTAATGTCACGATAAAAAATAAATAAAAAATATCATATAGATCTAGTTTTGTTCGTCTTAAAAAAAAATCAATAATATTTTTTATTTTTTTCCCCAACTATGGTTTAGACGATATAAAACTTAAAAAAAATGCTACAAACAAATAGAGTTATAAATAGTTTTTTTTTAGTCCGATAACTATTGGTAGGCTTAAAAAAAACCATTCGAACTAAAAACGTAGCTACGGTGGTATTGGTCTAAGTGCCACGAATCTACTATTTTCTGCCTATAACATTCATTACCATAAAATCATAAAAATAACAAGATTTGTCCTATTCTTCCTTTCTCCGATTAGTCTCAATCTCATATTTTAATGTTAATGTTGTCATGGCAATATATTAAATTATGACTATACAAATGTGTTCGTTAATATATATATATATATATATATATATATATATATATATATATATATATATTGTAAACACCGAATAAACCACAACCATCCTCCCAAGGTTAATTTATTCCAAGACTGTGTTTTACTGATCGTTTTCAAAATTTTACCATAACTGAGGCTCGGTAATTTATCTGTATCCATACGATACGTGGGCATAAAAGTAGAAAGCAAATTCAAATCGGAATCACGAGACTTTGTAGTTTTATGTCTGCGATTTCGAATTCCAAGACCAATCGAGATACCTTTGGCTGCCGTGTAACAATTTATTTACTGTCGCCATCTCATTAAATATTGTACACAATACAAACGCATTGAAAGTTTGATTAGGACAGTTATCGTCCGAACTAGATTTAGGTTTCCGATCTTTTAGATCGGAAATTATCGGTTTTATTCGTTTAGGTGGGTGATAGGATTGAGTTAAAACTTAGACTCGTAAAATGTTTTATAGCGCTCTTAATTTCTTTCGGATTTTATTGGATGGGTTTTGAAAAATTATCAGATCCGATAAATAATTCTAAAAAAAAGTATTAATTTTTTAATATTTTAAAAAATCAATTTTTATTGATAAATTGGGTTTAAAACTCAACTAATGAACCGTCTAATAACATTATAAAATTGGTTTCGGATAAATTTTATCGGATCGATCCAAAATGGATTTATCCGATTTGATAATCTAATAATCGTGACAAACCAAAGTTATTATAAATACCGGTTTAACTTCGCTAGTTATATTTGTGAGTCACGGGACCTATTGTTAGCAAACAGTTTCATTATTGAATCGAGAATTTTCAAATAAAGACTCTTGAAGACACCATGGTTTTGAAGAGGAGAGTGTTTATATGAGGATCGAGGTCCTTATACAACGACCCTAAAGACTTAAAATTTTGAAAAACCAATAAATAAATAAAGCGATTTAACGAGTTGTTAATGACTTTATAATCGTGACTCTTAAATTCAAAGTTAATGACTCTTGTAAACTGTTCTTCCTCTTCTTCAGTGTCGAAGTCGACATAGATATCTTATCTCTCTTTTCTGATGATGCGGCTGTTTAATTTTCAGATGATTGAATGTGCATCGGTAGCTCAACTTCTCAATGAACTCAATCCAATCATAACCCTGTTGAGTTTAATTAAAATTAAATTTGAAGAAGAATTGCGAGCATTGATTACCTTGTATTCCCAACCAGAATGTTGTAATATTACTGTCACGGTTGTGAGTACTTCGGCAAGAAGCAATAAGTTAAAATTCGATAATGTTTATGATCTAGTTCTCAGTGAAGAGATTCAAAATAGAGAGTCAAGTGAATTATTAACCTCTTCAGTTTTACATACATACTCAAGAGGAAGTAATTTAACCGGAGATAATGGAAGCGGAAAATCGAACTACTGAGGTAGATCAAGGGACGAGAAGTCTAATTCTATGAACCCCACAATTCCCCAATGGTTGAAAACTATCGAGTGTTTGAACTGTGGGAAGACCGAGCACTATATAAAATAGTGCAAGAGAACACCAGAATATAAGTAGGAAAATATAAAGGTCGATGTTACTTCAGAAGGAAATGATGGATCAATAATATTTTCTTTTAAGAGAAATGAAGAATCTTGGATTTTAACTTATGGAGAATTGTCTCATGCTACTTCAAAGAATTAAATCTGCAAGAGGTATGTTCATGGACACCTTGGAATACCTTGGTCATGATCAACCTTGTGATATTTTTGGTAAAAGTACAGTGAAAATTAAGTTGAATGAGTCATTTGGAAGTTGGAAGATGTGAGCCATATCTCAGACTTGAGAAATAACTTAATCTCAGTAGGGCAGTTGGCTAAAAAAGGCTACACTATGATCTTCCATGATGATAACTGGAAGATTTAAAAGGTGCAATAATGGTTGTTCGTAGAAAAACATGTGGTACTATTTACATAACAACAAACGTGCGTTGTTCAATTGCAATTGCAGCATATAACAAAAATTTGAGTATGTGGCACCAGAGACTTGGCGACATGAGTGAAAATATGATGAAATGTATACATTCGAAAGGGAAACTTCCAAGTCTACAATCAATTTCTATAGACATGTTTGAATATTGCATACTTGAAAAAAACAGAAAAATGTCACCTTCCAAACAAGTGACATAACCCCAAAGAAAGAAAGGTTATGGTTTTTTCACTCTAATATTTCGGGACCAATAACTATTTCATCTATTGGAGGGAAACATTACTTTTATGACTTTTATCGATGATTACTCTCGAAAGGTATTGGTTTACTATCTAAAACATAATGATGGTGAATATGAAGACATCAAATTCAAGAGTTGTCCATGATCTTGGGATCAAAATGAAGAGAACTGTATCAGGTACGCGTCAACATAATGGTGTTGTTGAGCATATAAACCAAACATTAACCTAGAGAACCAAAAATATTTGTATACACTCAGGTGTACCGAAGTATTCTGGGCCAGAATTAATCAAAATATCAGTTTACTCAATTAGTTTAGGTCCATTAGTTTCATTGTAGTACAAAATACCATGGAAGGTATGAAGTGGAAATATATAAAATTATCACATCTAAAAGTATTTTATTGTGCAACATATGTGCATATCTTATCAATGCAAGAACAAATTTGACCCCGAATCTAAGAAATGCACCTTCATCGGTTATGTTGAGGATGAGTTTGGCTATCATATTTAGGATGACAAAAACATGAAGGTGATCCACAACAGATATGTGATTTTTAACGAAAGATTAATGTACAATTATATGCATAAAAATAATGCAAATAACTAAGAGTAGAGTGAGAGAGTGTTTACAAATTCATATGGTGTCCTACATAGTCTTATAACATAGCCGATTTTATAAAATCATCGACTAGAAGAGTCAGTTAGATACAGCAATGCACATAACTTCGACACAATATAGGCTCCTACTCTAGCTCCTCCATTGAGAATGTCTTTACGACCTCATGTTACTAACATGAGATACTTAAACTATTTATTGGTAGCGGATGAAGATGAGCCCGAATGCTATGATGAAGCTTGTCAGACTTAAGATGCTAGCAACTGGGAGTTTTCCATGAAAAATGAGATTAAATCTATACTTTCAAACTAGGCATGAGAACTAGTTGAGTTGCCCATGGGGAAGCAGACACTTGATAATAAATGAATGTAGAGTGTAAAAAATGAGCATACAAAGCTTGACTAGTTAGCAAAGGATTCTAACAAACGGAAGGAGTTGCTTACGCCGATATTTTTACTCTAGTTGTGAAGTTCAAAACTATTAGATTGGTTATGAGTATTGTCGTCGTTGAAGAGCTTTATCTTGAACAGTTAAATATGAAGATTGTATTTCTTCACGAATACTCAGATATATAGATATACAAGCATCAACCTTAACATTTCTTAAAATAAGGGAAGGAAAATATGCTATACAGACTCAAATAAAAGTTTATACGACCTAAAACAAGCGCAAAGACAGTGTACATAAACTTTTGATGGCTTCATGCACATGGACGATTTCGAGAAGTGCAATGCTCACCATTGTTTCGATATTCCGAAATAAGCAATACTAACTGAAAAGGTTGCATTTGTAAAAAATTCATACCAATCAAATAACTTAGTTGCATTCTTATGTAAAAGGTTTATAGACGGAGTTAACAATTTTGCTAAAATATTAGAATTGTATTCCATTGGCGTGCATCCAGTAGGAATTGAACCTACGAATTCACGAATTATGAGTTGGGCGCTTAAACCATTCAGCCATGGATGCTTAGTGGGGATCCTCCTACATGATGAAGAACCAAATTCTAATTGAAATCTCTCCTCTCGCAGTGAGCCTCTTTTCTTTCCCCCGCTGGTATAAAGAAATGGTCCATTTCACTAGCTCTTCTTTTTGTGAGAATAAATAGATGGGTGCCCTTTCCTTTTGAATGAGTAGATTTTACCGCCCTTGTGCCCCCTTTACTCAATGCTCCTGAAGTACAAAAAAAGACTGAGCGGACAGGGAATTTAAGTTACAAAAATGGTAGTCGTGGACTGGTACCGCGGTACTGCCTACTTTGGTTACTCCTTATTGTGATCCCTCAATCTGGGCTAAGATAGTCTCTTAAGTGCTAGCGTAACGGGAGAGCAAATAACAATGAACCTTATCTACAGTATTAGTTCCCGCCTACCAAGAAATACTATAGCTCTCTATGCGAGGAAAATGGTACAAATAGGCGGATTAGAAGCAAAAAAACGGCCGACTAGCTTGTGCAATCAATAAAAAATTCTTTCGCCGTAGTAAGCTAGCTTTGGATTCTAAGGTTCTCCGGGAACTACAGTAGGACGTGGATCCATCATGATGAGAATCGATCCAGTTGATTCATAGAAGTCGGATCTTGAGACTGATGCTTTGGCCAAGGCTTATGCATATGCAGAAGGATCGAGATCTCTTGTTTCGGGAGAACCCGACGGATGAATAATAATTTGCTTATGGAAGAAAGCGAAGAATTTTTTGAGAATCCTACAAGACTCATTCGTTCTTTTTTCTCTGACAGATGGTCAGAACTTCATCTGGGTTTGAATCCTACTGAAAGGTCCACTAGGGATCAGAAATTGTTGAAGAAAGACCAAAATGATTCTTTTGTCCCTTCCAAGCGATCGAAAAATAAAGAAATAGTTAATATATTCAAGATAATTACGTATTTACAAAATACCATCTCAATTCATCCCATTTCATGAGATCTGGGATTTGATATGATTCTGAAGGATGAACTGGATACGAACAGTTCCAATCAGATTTCATTCTCAAAAGATGTAAATCTAGTTACTTCATTTTACTACTTTATATTGCTGATATGTTAGTTGCAGGTTCAGGTATGGTTGATATTAGAAAGTTGAAAAAATCATTTTCAAAGGACTTGAGTCCAACAAAGAAGATTCTTGGAATGCAAACCACAAGAGATAAACACAATTGTTTTTTTCAGTTATTTCAGTCAAATACAGTTACCAGAAGAGATACAGTGTTTTGCAGATATTTGACATGAGTGACGCAAATACAGTTAACACAATATATGCAAGTCATTTTCCCTTACCCAAGGATCAATCCTCTCAAACGAAGGAACATAAATATTTCATGACTAAGGTTCTTTACACCTTAGCTATTGGGAGTTTATCGTAACGTGGTACCTACGAGACAAGACATTCGTCATGCAGTAAAATTTTTTAATGGTTTATTATAATTGTTAGTTGGATGTGACAATTACAGAAGCTCTCCATTCTATCCACTACAGAGGCTGAGTATGTAGTAGTGTCTGAAGCCAATAAAGAGATGATATAGCTTCAAGCATTGTTAACTGAGAAGAAGAATGTTATGCATATTGATAGTCATGGTGCAATACACATGGCGAAATATTTTTATTCTAGAACCAAGCATATTAGACTTCATTATCACTTCATCATATCTTTATTGGAGGATGAGTTGTTAATACTAGAAAAGATCTCGGGAATCAAGAATCCAGCGGATATATTAATAACGATGGTAACTATAAAAATATAAAGTTGTGTTCAATTTGAGTTATCATGCATGAGTAGCAAGACCAGAAAGATATACTGTAGGAATTAAGGTGTGAATACATATTGAAACCAATATTTAAGTGAGATATTTTTACCCGAGGATCCAATTGTTAACCGGGGCCTTCAAGACGAGGGTCCTTAGAAAAGGGTCTTTAGACAAGGATTTTGAAAACAAGGATCCTGTAGTTAGCTGAGGGTTTTCAAATCAAGGGTCTTCAAGATGAGGGTCCTTAGATGGGAGTCTTGAAGATGAGGGTCTTTAAGCGCGTTTAGACGAGGGTCCTTATAGGTTGTAAAAATAATTTGTTGGTGCTATACCACATACTCTTGTAGTTTGGCCAAAAATCTCGTCACTTTTAAACATATAACTATATTTGAAATATCTGAACTCTAAAATGACAATAATAAACACAAAAATATCCAACAAGGAGTTATAGATTACATAAGTAACGCATTAATCTAGGTCAAGTAGGTAAGTAGAAAAACACGCATATTAACCCATACTATGGTAAGATGTTATGGGTTCACAAGGATCTTGGAGAACCAATGATACGTTTTAGATTGGTATCCCATTAGGTTTTCATGCCGCCTCAAATCTTTGTAACAGTATGCTCATTCTTGGACTTCTGCGCATATGTAGGTTTGTCAACCTCTAAAACATTTTTTTGTTTCCTTACTCCTCCCCATCTTCTTGGGAGGGGGTATAATGTATGGACCCGACTTCATTACTCAACATATCTTTAGAAACCGCATTCGATACCTCTTATTATCCTTATTTTCCTCCGGGATGTATGACCAAATTACATATTAATGAAGGTAATATGTTGAGAAAATGTTATCTTGAATGATTAGGAGAGGAGTCAAACTATGAATCTCAGACAAAATAGTAGATGATCGATACTACTAAAAAAGTCTCAAATTGTACAAATAAACTCTCCCTTAAGCTATTAGAGTGTTTGAAATAAGAAATAAAGTCTTTGAATGAAATATTCCTCCAGTATTTATAAGATGAACTCTCTCTCTCTCCCCCTCTCTCTCTATTGGTGTAGGTTATAAGAAGGCCAAAATGTACAACTTAAGGGTCTGCACGTCTAATTCAAAAAGCCCTTGTAAAAGGGTCATTAATAAGCTCTAACCAATAAATAACAAACGTAAGATGTGATGTGTGTAAAGCATCATTGGGAAAAGTATTCTCAGACTCACTTAAGACCCTTTAATTTCATAAGAAGGCTTGATAATAGAGAACCCCGATAGGTGTTAGGATCAACCAATAACTCGACTAACAAAAATCCATCATAGGTATGAGACTTTCTCACCAAAGATCCCACATTTGTATCAGGCTCGGCTAAAAGAGACCATTTATATGTGCAAGGCTCAACTAGTCGAGACTCTTTATAGGTGTGACCCACGGCTAGCCGGGAACCTTAACATCCAGTGTGTTAAAAAAATTCAAAAATAATTTTTAACACTAAAATGGCACACACAAAATAGGAAATGCAATTGATTCGCGTCCAAATGCATATCCCAAATTTTGTACCAGCCCCATAAACAACCATTTTAAACCTTTTTTCTTTGAGGTTTTGTTCGACGAGCATTTTAATGAGAGTGTTAGAGAAAATGAACCTTACATATCATATATCAAACTATCGATCAATGAACATATCTATAGTCCTACAACAAGAAACTCACAAAAACTAAAAAAAATTGTTGGTACATAAATTATGACTCGAATGCCATCCAAAATTTAAATAAATATTTAATTGTATTATATATATATATATATACACACGTTCAATATAAGTCCCATTATTTAAAATTTACTTGTATATATTGATTTATATTTTTTATCAAAAAAATTATATTCATTAATTTTTAAAAAAAATTATATTAATTAGAGAGTTAACTATTTTATCAAATTTGAAGATCAATTATTAGTTTAGAAGTAAGAAGATAATTTTAATATAAAGAAAAGTATTCAACAATTATAAAAATAACTAATTAATGTCAAAACATAAAAGGTTGGGTGATGACAATAATTTCTATATATATATATATATAAATAAAAGAATGGTGACAAAAAATCAACCAATTTGATTATAATAATACGATTAAATAAGTTTGAATAATTTTTAGAATGAGATTATGATTTATTATTTTGGATATTTTATTTTTTAAAAGTTTTCAAATATAAACTTTTAGAGTTATAATTAAATGTTAAATTTATACATTTATTTTAAAACTAATTTCAATCTTATATAGAAACATACTTTTCTATTTTGAAAATATTTTACAATTTAAGCTTTAAAATGTAAGATTTTTATTTAGTAAGAACTACATGCAAAATCATAAGATTAGATAAATTTTTACTTATACTAATATTTCTTCATTAATCTTAAGATATGGGCAGTAAAAAAAATCACTTGTGTCATTAATTAAATTATTGGAGGATAAATGGTATTAATATTCGATCCAACATCTACTTAAGTGAGAACTACACTATAAATGTGAAAGAGAGTTAAAGTTAGACACACAAACAATAAAACAAAGTACTAGTGCTCTTTTTATATAATTTATTTGCGGTAGGATGGCTTCACTTTCTTTCCTTTTGTCTTCCCCATACCGTCACAGAAACAAAATATGTGAGTTCGGATCTTGATCTTCCATTCTTTGTAGCAGTAGTTCATAACTTTTTTTTTCTGTTGGACATTCGTTGAAAAGATCATGCCAACAAGAAAACGAGTATGGACGCTATAATAGCCCTCAAGCTTAAGGCCTCTTGAATTTGTCTTCAAGAGTAAGAGCTTCAGAAAGGTTTATTAGTGTCATTTAGATAAATTAAAGTAACTTTTTTTTTTAAATTTAATTTGCACTCTATTAATGATAGTTCATCACTTGGTGTTTGTAAAAAAAAAACCATGTTTGGAATTTTTAGGTTAAGATAGCCTATGTTTCTTTAAGATATTTTCGTATTCCTTTTATATTTTTAGTTTCTCATTAATAAAAAGTTGATTTTTCATACTAAACTGGGAGAAGTATAGTTTTATTTTTCATATACCATTTTATGTTTATATTTAAACTCGATTAAACCATTGTTTATTGGTTTTGGACTAAAACAATAATCAATAACCAAATATTCCAAGAGAAAAAAAAATGTTATTTTGAATTTCATTTTTAAGTTTATTCTACCTACAGCGGTTGTTTTTGTTTTTCTTTATACAGGTTGTATTTGTTTTGGAACTAAGAACATCTTAGGGACATCATGGCCGGATAAAGATAAGCCATCTAAATTCTTATATTTATTTAAATATTTGTTTATATGTTGATTCACCACAAATAATAGATGTTAAAGTTTTTTGTTACTTATAAAATCATCATTCAAATGAACTAATAAGTGTGTCCATGTTTTAAATACTAGTGATATCATCAATAAATCATGAGTCAAAGTTCGAACTATTAAAAAAATTATCAGAGGAGAAGATATTCATTTGAATAAAGTTTATAATATTAGTTATAATCTTTCAATTGCATTTTAATATTTTAATAAATATATTAACATCACTATTTATTTTCTTTAGCTTGTATTTTTAGTTATAGTTAATATCTAAAGTTTTGAACTATTTTTTAAAATTAATTGTAATCTACAAAGTTTGTGTGATTGTATTTTGGTGCATAAAATTGTTTTATACAGACTCTAAAAAATTTAAAACATGATTTTAACCTTAGAATTTCATAAAACGTAACCCCTTTTAATAAATGTACTCGATTTCTTTTTTATAATTAATAAGCTTTGAATAATAATAGTTTATGTATATACATAATAAGATCATAAATCTATCGCGATCTTAAAGAAACAAATTGTATTCTTTTTTTCAAAACCTTAGTTATAATATTATTTGAAAGAGTTAGGCTAAAATTATAATAGGGGGAGCTATGATTCCGCCATAGTTTTCAATTTCATTAAAGTAGTATAAAGTTTTGAATTAGTCAATAACTAAATAACCATTTTTTAATTCAGTTTTAGAATAATAAATACATATACTTTATTAAACTAAAAATTATAATTAGTCATCGAAAATGGTCATTTGTCTCAAAAAAAATATTTATTTTATATTTATATCAATAATAAATATTATTGTTTTTTTTTGTTTTTTTTATCGTTGTTAGTGATTATAAATACAAAAAAACTAACAAAAATGTACAAATATAATTGAGTGACTGTCTTATAACAAGTGACAAACTTCAACCCCTAATAGATGTTTCATTCATAAAATAACCGGTAAACAATAATTTTTATCATTTTAAATATCACTTTTAATAATAGTGTTATTTATTATTTTTAATATAATATGATTTTATTTTCTTATTATCTTTGTGTTTAATGTATTTATTTATAACAACTTTCTCGTATCATATGTACAAAAACCTACTATAAATTTATTACAACTTTATATATTACCAAAAAATACAATCATTTAAATTATGTATTGAAATGGGTTTTAGATGACGGATATTGAGAAATAGAAGAGTGGCTATCCTCCTAGATGGTACAAACTCAAGAAAGGTGACCTGTCGTTATTTTGAATGACAAGTATATGTATATATATAAATTTTGAATTCTTTTTCAAACCCATCGATTTCATAAAAGATAATATATATATATATATATATAGAGAGAGGTGTTACCAGAACTTATTCAAAGTAATAATTGGTTACTCCTTTTGAATATGCAAGACCGTCTAGAAGTATACCTAGTTTTTTATTTCTTAATATCTGTTTTTTAAAGTTCATTTCCATACTAATTCTAAATGTCTTTTTTTGTAATATATAATTGGTGTTAACTAAATTTTTGTAAGATAGTCAGATATTCAAAATAATTTATTAAATTGGTTTTTCCAAATCGTTTTGAGATTGCATCTACGTCAAACATATCAATATTTATAATAAAACTGGTATGATTGATATAAAATTTAGAGCTTAAATAATCGTAGGGTGTTGTTTGCAACCGAAGCTTTACAGAAAAATATGGAAAAATCATAGCTGAATAATGATTATCCAGGTTTCACTCTCACGAGCTAGTTTTAAAGCATTTGTATCTTTTAAATAAAATATTTATTTTAAAACAGATATAACATATCTTATAAGGAAATTTCAGGTGAAACCAAATTAGGAGGTTAATGTTTTAGTTCATTTTACGAACTGAAACACGGCTACTCAAAAGCAGTATTCCAACTCAAGAGGAGTGATGGTTAGTTATTTCGAATGGGTTGAGACAAGTCTTTCTCTGTACAAGTACAAGGTAAATACCACGAAATTATATATTAGTATCATTTTTTTGCCAATCATAGTTATGACTTCACTAATTATAGTTTTGCCAAGCATATGTATGACTTCTCTTCCGAAATGCTTAGCTTGCCTCATATAGTTGTTGACTGGCATACTTGAATTAATGATGCAGTCTCCTAAACTCCAGGCCCATCAGAGACTAGTCACCAAATGAGAGTTATCTTTTGCACAATCATCTACCACATATAGAAAGAAATGAATGCCAAAAAAATTCAGAACACCGAGTCATTTTGCTGAGGAGTAGGAAACAAAATAATTTATGATCTAACTACAGGTTTTATGGCACTCACTGCTCGTTGATAACCTTTAGGTAGTTTTAATTTAGAACGAGTTTCATACTCACTGTAATACTCCCTCTTGTTGATTTATATGATCGTTCAGTTCCAGAAATGATCTAATATACTTGTAAACATTTTTTTTATTGTTTTCTATCCAAAAAAATATAGTATATGGTTTTTAATTTTTTTTATTGCTATAATATTTTTAATTTTCATTACTTTATTAATATATTTTTGTATTGCTTTGATATTTTTAATTTACATTAATAAATAATATAAAATTTATGTTTATATTTAAACTTATAAACATTATTTAATGGACTAAAACAATAATGAAACAAATATTTGAAGAGAGTAAATCTTAATTTTGAATTAAGTTTATTTCTTATAGGGATTATTTAACATTGAAGTTTCAGATAGAAACACCATGGCGGGACCAGAAAGAAACGTCATCCATATTTTCATATTTATTAAAATATATCAGTGTAGGCTAGAAGAAACTTGTAGTATAATCTTCTATTTAAATTGGTTTTATATATTAATTAGATTTCTAACTAATTTAGTTTTCTATATTAATATGTATTTCCTATTAATTTGGTCTTCCTTATTAATTAGATTTCATATTAAGTTGGTATTCTAAATTAATTAGATTTCATATAGATATGGTCTTCTATATTAATTAGATTTCCTATTAATTAATAGATTAATATATCTCAGCAATGCTATAAATAGATGAAGATACGTTTTTATGCAAAGTGCGGGGAAACAATTATGAGCCACATATTTTCTAAGAGATAAAAATAACTTTAAGTCTTTTATGAGATATAAGTGAGGTGAGAGATAAACACTGAATAAAGGATTTTGTGAATCATGAATGACTCAGTCCTTTATATTTTAGAGTCTTTCCGTAACTTACTTATTAATAACAAGAGTGTTATCTGTTGTTCATAGATGAAGGATTTCTTCACGATCCGAACCAAGTTAAATTTCATCATGTGAGCTTCGTTTATTATTTTTCTTCTATTTTTTTCCTTAACAAGTGGTGCGGTGAGCGTGTAGAAACAATCGAAAGAGTAGATCTATTGCTGATTTGTAGGTTGGAGAAGAAGATCTCGCCTAGAAGCCAGAAAGAAACGAAAGATGAGTTCCATGAAGCTTAGCCTAGAAAAATTTAACGGATCGAATGATTTTAAACTCTAAAAAATTAAGGGTAAGGTTTATATTAAACATAAGAGATGAAGTGTGCCGAGAGGTGTTTATACAACCTATAACGTTAGGGATTTGGAATCGACTGGAGGAGATTTACATGAAGAAGTCCTTGTCAAACAGATTATATCTCAAGAAATATCTTTACACGTTGTCTATGGATAGTAAAATAGAGAGTCGAAGACACCTAGATGATTACAACCGAATCATACTAGACTTGATTTTAGTTGGTGAGAAGGTGGAAGATGAGGACCAAACAATTATCCGTATAAGCTCTCTGCCTAAGAAGTATGAACACTTCATGGACACCATGCTCTACAGGAAATAATCACCTATGATGGATGAAGTCAAGAGCGTCTTGAACTCCAAAGATCTTCGAAAGAAGAGTTTTTTGAAGGGTGACTCTGAATGGCACAAACTACGTGTAAGAGGTTGATGAGGCAAGAGAGAATCAAGTACAAGGAGGGAAAACTCTCGGTCAAAGTCCAATGGGGTTGGTATGGGTTTAAACATAATATTTTGGACATGCAAGAAGAATTGACACATTAGTCGGAACTTCCGAGAGGAGGGAAATAACAACAACTATCAGAAGACTGACGCCGGAAATGCTGCAATGGTGTCTGATGGTTGTGAGTACACTGATGGTTTAATGGCTTCTTATTCTTGTAGGAATAACGATAAATGGGTATTGGATTCAAGTGCGTCGTTTCACATGACTTCTAATAAGCATTGGTTTGAAGACGTGAGAATGGTTGATGGTGAAAGAATCATCCTCGGGAATGACGAATCATGTGATGTCAAAGGGATTGGAACAGTTCGACTCAAGTTATCTACCAGACTTGAGAGACACAACTTAAGATATGTACGCGAATTTAAACGTAACATTATTTCTATTGGGATGTTAGATGATGAAAGGTTTACTTACAGGGGTGGAGATGGTAGACTTAGGGTCTTAAAAGGCTTCCTTGTTGTTATGAAAACCAATAAGACTACTGGTGCGTTAGTTCTCGAGAGCTCCATAGTAGTATGAGATATTTCTAGTGTGGTGAAGGATTCTACCAGGTTGTGGCATCATTAGCTGGGGAATTTAAGTGATAAGGGACTTAGTGAACGAAGTAAACAAATGTTCTTATATGGTTCAATAGTTCAGAAGTTGAGCTTTTGTCAAAGTTGTGTATTAGGTAAGAGCGAGAGAGTGAAGTTCATTCCCAACAACCAGACATCTAATGAATTACTATATATGTTCATTCTGACTTTTGGGGTCCAACACGGGAACCTACCATAGGTGGTTCAAAGGTTATACTTTTGAAGACCAAGGATAAAGCGTGCGGTGGCTTTGTAAATTGGAAGAATTTGGTAGAGGATTAAATCGGGAAAATGCTGAAGAAGCTTATGACTCATAATGGCTTGGAGTATGTGAACAAAGAGTTCACTAGCTATTGCAAAGCTTGGCATTTCTAGACACTACACCGTAATTAGGACTACCCAACATAATAGGCTTGCTGAAAGAATGAATCGAATCCTGTTACAACAAGTTAAATGTATGCTTCATACAACTGGTTTGGGTTGAAGGTTCTGGGGAGAAGCCATGACTACAGGTGCATATATCATCAACATGAGTCCATATAAGACACTTAAGTTTTTTTGTCGGCAAGAGGTTTGGACGTGAAATAAACCTAAGTTGCAACATTTGAGAGTGTTTGGATGTGCTGCCTACGCACATGTCAAGCAAGATAAACTTAGGACACGAGCACTTAAATGCATGTTCTGCGGTTATCCAAAAGTCGTAAAAAGGTATAGGTTGTGGTGCCTCGAACCTGGACGTCAAAAGGCTTTGATAAGTATGGACGTGGTTTTTATGAAGAGGATATGCCATTAAAGAAGTAGATGGAGACTCAATCTACTACCGTCGAAAATATATGTAAAGTTAATGATGGATCTGATCTATAAAATGAAGATGAAGACACTTCTGCCGAATAAGATTTCGAGCCTAGTTATACTTCGGATGATCAGATGAGAGAGCAACATGATCTCGAAAGTTATCATCTGGTGAGAGATATACCACATAGAGCAAGCAAACACCCACATAGATATGGTTTTGTCGATGTAATTGGTTATGCTTTCTATTGAAATGCAGAGAGATGTTCTTAAACCAGAAACATATCACAATGCTATCAAGACTAGTGATAAAGAAAAATGGCTTACAAACATGAAAGAAGAACTGAGATCTCTCAAGAAGTTGAGCACCTGGATTCTTGTGAAGCAGCCGAATGGTCAGAACCTGGTTGGGAGTAAATGGATATTCAAGAAGAAGCCAAGTATTCCTTGATCATTCCAGAAATCTTTGGAAGATATTTTTTTAGTTCAATTATATTTGGAAGATTAAATGTGTTACCGAGATTATTTAACCAATATTTTGGAGAAAGAGAGGGATATTTTTATAGAGAGAATGTCAAAGTAATAATTACTCAATCATTTATCAGTCACCAATTTCCAAGAAAATGATGGTGCTTTTATAGTACATTTAGTAGGCCCCACAAGTATAACAATTCACTAATTGTGGTCCTATCCTCAAGTCTAATTTTTGTTATAAATTGGTAATTTTCCCTTACATAATTATCAATTTCTCCTAAGAAACTTTCTTTACTAATAAAACAACCCTATATTTCTTAGATCTTTAATTTTCCTTTACCAGTAGCCCCCCCAGTCCTTGTGAAAATGTTTTAGACAAGAACTGTTGTATACCCTTAACTCTATCGGAATTTTCTCGGTGCTTTCTTGTCGGATTTTGGACGACCCTTATAGTCAAAACGAATCTAAGATTATACATTGGTTCATGAGAAATCTCCCCGGATCTTTGACATCAATCTATATCCTCAAATTCTAAAATAAACCAATTTCTCTCGAACTCTAACCAAAATGTTTTTATACCCATGCCAAACGTTTCTCAGATTTTAAAACTTCTGACGTTACACATTTATCTGACACCACCAATGAAAATTCCTCCCTCTTGATAAATATCGATTGAAAAATACTTGGCGTGCCTTTATTTTTTACACGATCTAGTCTAGGGTTGGTGTTATGATTCCCTAGGCACTCATTAATCCTTTATAGGATAGTTTACCCATAGGCAAATAACTCATCAGCTCCCTGGGCTTTTTTCAAGCCTATTTTTCGCTTATCAATACCTTTAGTTCATCATAAATCCTCACAACAATTTTAGAGAGATAAATCTCTGAAAAATTAATCTAGAGAGAGAAAAAGTAGTGTATGCAAAAAGGTTCTCGTATACTGGAGCGGCTAACTATTAGCCAGAAATTTGAAGAAAAAGAAGTTGCGAGTTTGTACGACACACTTGAGCCCCAACCCCATGAAGTTTTCTACTACGGTACTTAGCCTCCCATAGAAAAAATCAACCGCTATTATTCCCTCCAATATATGCTCTTAGCCCCCTAGTAAATCTTCTTTACCAATCTACAAGAGTGACTCAAAATGATAAACACTTAAAGGGGATATTTTCGAAGAGGGAATAACCCCATAAGAACAACAAACATAAACATTCAAAGCGTTCTAAATAAACCCCATCCGATATTCCTTCAATATTTTCTGCCACATCTAATGGGACCCCAAGGGCAACACCTGAGATACCTCCCACAAAAACTAACAAGGGTCATGCCACTCGGATGACTAAGCAACCTCTTGAGGCCATCCCAAAAATTAAATTTCTAAGAGACATAAAAATATCACACAGTCTATGAAGATAATGGAACTCCTATTACCGAAGAGAATCCAACTGCTACTGCTTCTCCAATTCCTGAAGAGAAGAGTGTTGTTCGACATCTTCATGAAGAAGCATCCCACTATGTCGTTCCTTAAACTGTCAAGGAAAAAATCACTACTGTGGGTCTCCTCGAAAATACATCTGAGGCCGTTGGTTCTTTAATTGGGGATAATAACCCTTCCGCAAAAAAGATAAATAGATAAAAGGAAGATATCCCATTTCCCCTGGAAATCGAAGCCGTGATGGGAAAGAATCTCAAAGCCATCGAAAATAGGAATCTACTGGCCTTGCATAAAATCCAGTATAAGTACTTCGACCCTTCCGAGGAATAATTATTAAGACTTTGATGAGGGTTCCTTTAGTCAATATCCATCCGCTTTCCCACTGTTGGAGACACCTCAATCAATTAAGGCAAACTAATTGTATATACTAAGATATTAAATTGGGGGCTCCGTTATCCACTGGACCCTTTCTTGGTCGAATATTTCTTAAAGATTGACCTCTGCCCTACCCAAGCAGGTCCTAATATGTGGTTCACCCTTATGGTTTGCATCATGGCCTCCAGGATTTCGGGGCTCCCTTTTTCCTTAGAGTAATAAATTAGTGTTTATGGCTTGGGAAAGAATCCATATTTACCATTATATTCTCTCACCTTTGGACGCGGTAAAAAATTGGTCAAAGCTCTGCTTGAAGGGAACAAAAAGTGGAAGAACCGCTTCCTCTTTTTGTCGGATCTTTGGGAGACAGGATCCGAGGGCATTACCAATAATCCTCACAAACGCACGCTAGTATGGACAAACAAAGGTTTGGCTTTCTTTACATTGTACATAAAAAAATTACTCTTTTTTTACTGATTTTTATACTTTTTATAAGCCGCAATGGGTGGTATATCTAAGGCTTATGCTTATTTTGTCCCTTACGCAAAAGATGTTTTTTTCCGACGTGAACTTGTGCACCAAGACTGTTTGGCTTAATTATTTTGACTCTGCTTCACCCCTTCGAATCTTGCCAAATACCGTTTGTGGAGGTTTAACCCATCAGAAAAACTATCATTAGAAGAACTCATAATTCCCCCTCGCAACAAGACGTGTTAGACAGATTAGACGAGAAAGATGTTATCCTTTACCTCCCAAAAAACGATAGGGCTAAAATTCATCTTAATGAGGAATCAAATATTTCTTCAGAAACTTTATGAGGATTTTGAGAAAGCACCAATAAAAAAGTGGCACAACTAAGAGCTTGAAAGTAAGGAATACTGACAAACTCAAAAAGTTGTCCAGTCCCTCGAAAAAAAAAGCTTCCCACTCAAACTTCTCCCAAGAAGAAAGTCCAAAGAAAATTGAATACTATTTCCGAGGATATCCGAAAAGCTTCTGATGATGTTGTCTCCACCGACTAACAAGACTTCTCAAGAACTTCAAGAAAATATTCCACTAGCTATCTCATCACCACTGAATACCATCGAGGAGGGTTCTCTATCTAGCTCATTCGAAATTCCTTTGGAGGATAAATTATTTCTTCATATTCGAAGTCGTCTTCATTACTTTGTCTATATTGGGAAACAAATGCAATATCTTAAAGATCGGAAGATCCATTATAAATCTGAACTCTCCGAGGTTAAATCAGAAATCGAAGAGCTCAAACAACGATATTCGACCCTTGAACGACAAGTTGTTGCAATCTTTGAAAAACTCGTGGCATCTGAGCATTACATCATGCTCCTCAAAAACTATTGTCAAAATGAACGAGATATTTACGCACAATAAAACGATGCTAAAGAAAAACTCATTGTTTTTTTACAAAGACTCTAATACCTTAGTCACAGATAAATTCAAGAGATGCTTTAATGATTTTGAAAGAGTTGTAAAAGAGAAACAAGTTATTTTAGACAATGCTGAAAATGAGAAATACAATGTTGTGGAAAGTTATGTTGCAAAGTGTGTTAATAAGCTAAATTCAAGAGATGCAACTGTCAGATGTGCGTTGATACAAGAAATTCATGAGCACTATCCTGATCTCAACTTGGGAAGTTTTTGGGAACATGTCCCTGCCGAATTCCGTCCTCGTGGCATAGAAATGGAATGGTAGTGAAAGCAAAGAGTCAGGATCTAAAGATAGTGACTCTTCTGAATCATCAAAGGTAAAGAAAATCATAAGTCCTCTAAAATTTCAAGGAATTTTTTAAAAGTCCTTATGAATTTTGAGGCATTTTTGTAGAAGTCCTCATGAACTTCGAGGCAAATTTGTAAAAGTCCTCATGAATTTCGAGGAATTTTTGTAAAGTTTTATCGATTCTCACAATGTTATCTTATGTTTATGCTTTTACCATGCTTCGAATAATTCAGACCAACTTCGTTGGAAAATTTTACAAGTTCAAAATTTAATAATTAAAACCAAAGTTTCATTAGGAAATATAATAGTTGAAGAAAATTTTCGTTGGAAAACCTCTTAGGACTAAAATTTAATAGTTGTAGGCCAACTTTCGTTGAACATATAGTATTTGTAGATCAAATTTTGTTGGAAGACCCTATAGGTTCACCATTAGAATTTTAAGGAAAAAATGCGTATATATATATATATAAATCGGCTATAATGACACCTCATTAAAACCTTCATGTGCCTATCACCGTAAGAAAGAGTGTGTCACCGATACTTTACACAAAAACAAAGAAAAAATCATATATATATATATATATATTTACATTCACTCTAAGTACAATTTAAGATGATCCATATTCCAAGGGTGTTTAAGATTTCTTCATTTTTTATCTTTAATCTGATACGTTCCAGGCTTCACCTTCTCTGTTACTTCATAGGGGCCTTCCCAATTAGGACCTAATTTCCCAATATGTTTTTCCTTGGTATGAAGAAAAACCTTCCTTAACACTTTATCGTCCACATAAATTCTCTTCGTTTTACTTTGGAGGCATATTTTCTTCTCATCGGTGTTTGATAATGTAACGCTTTAATTGTGCTTGCCTTTTTTCTAACAAAATCAATCTCCACTGCGCTGCTTATGTCATTAGGCTCTTTGGAATATGTCATAACTTAGTAAGATGAAAACATTGCTTTGGATGGCAGTACAACGTCCATCCCATATACTAGTGCAAATGGAGATTCTGATGATGTTCGAGAGTCGTACGGTATGCCCAAAGAACTTCTTGCAAATAATCAGGCTATTTCCCAGCTTTTCCTTCCAAATTTTTCTTCAACCCATCAAGAACTGTTCAATTAGTAATTTCTACGTGCCCAATTGTTTGTGGATGGAAAGGGGTTGAAAAACATTGTTGTATCCCTAGAGAATTATAAAAGCTCTTCAAATCTTTGTTATCTAATTGAGGCCCATTATCGGCACTGATGTTCATTGGGACCCCAAAACGACAACAAATATTTGATGTGATCAATCTAATTATATCATTGGCTTTCGTCCTCGCTAATGGTTCTACCTCCACCTATTTTGAAAAATAATCCATTGCCACAATTATTGTCTGTCTCCCCCCGTAATCCAATTGAAGAGGACCCACAATGTCAATACCCCATCGGTCAAACGACAATGCCTGTGATATGATTTCGAGGGGAACTCCTGGCTTATGGATTATATTAGCAAATCTTTGACATGTATCACACTTTTTGACCAACTCTTTTGCGTCAGACGATATCGTGAGCCAATAATATCCTGCCAATAATACTATTATAATCAATGATTTATACCCACAATGTACAGATCCTTCAACATCATAAAGCTCTTACAATATCCCTTATGATACAGTTTTTCCCAAACATCGGAGCAAAGGTCTACTAAGATATTTCTTATACAAGACACCCCCCAAAATAATGTACTCATGAGATTTAAAACGTACCTTCTTAGATAATGATTTGTCAATGGGTAACTCATGACTATCTAAGAATTTAATTATGTCTTATCTCTAATCTTCATTTTCACAAATGGATACTTGGTTGTCTTGATCAACAATCCCAACTATCTTTTCTAAATTTTTACTGATTTATGGATTTTCCGACGTAACAATCCACGGGTATTTTTCAAATATGAAATAGTGGCCAAAGAATCTTCCATAGTATTTTCTTCTCTTTGAACATGTTCATAACTTCTTTTTTCGAAACTTAAATAAGGTCTTTTAGCTCTTTCACATATCTCACTAGATGATCCTTTCGACCATTTATGAGAAGTTACGAATCACTGATTATCTTAAACTTTTTGGCCCCAAAAATTTGTGCAAGCCTTAGCCGTGCTACATCAAACTTCATACTATGCTTCATTATTTCTTACTTTGAACCCAAACTGAATGGCTTGAAACATCGTTATTCCATCCGGAGAAACGAACTGTATTCCAGCTCTATTTCCAGACGTGCTCGATCTTTCATCCGTTTGAATTACCCACTCAACCTCAAAATTACCCTTATCAATATCCATATCTGAACGCTCTGAATGAAACTCCACCAAAAAACTTTCCAGGGTTCTTGGTTCAAACTCGAACTAGTATGACACTTACAACATAATCTGAGACAACTATATAAACAAACAGTCTCTCTCCTGGAAGAGATTTAGTAAGAATTTTAGGGTAAGAAAGTACTATTTAATCTAGTGAAAGGCCTCCGATATTCTTTTGTCCAATTGAAACAATTTGTATGTCTTAACACTTGGAGAAAATGAGTGCATTCGTCCGAAGAGCGAGGTATAAATCTGTTTAGAGATGCCAATCTTCTCGTTAATATCTGAACTTCCTTGATAATACGAGGAGGAGTCATAGATGTAAGGGTTTTCAACTGTACTGGGTCATCTTCAATCCATTTTCCCCTTACTATAAATCCGAGTAATTTTCCTGATCGGACCCCAAACGTGCACTTCCCTGGATTCATCTATAGATTCACCCTTTTCAAGTTAATAAAGGTTTCCTCTAAATCATCAAAATGATTTTTGTCTTTCAGACTTTTAAATAGCATGCCATCGATATATACTTCAACGTTTCTGCCGATTTGTTACTCAAAGTTCTTATTCACTAGACGTTGATAAGTTTCCCCTACATCTTCAACCCAAACAGCATTACTTTATAATAATACAAACCCCTTACGATAATAAACAAAGGATTTTCCTCATCCCTCAGATCCATCTTGATCTGATTAGACCTTGCATAAGCATCCATGAAAGCAAGCAATCGATTTCCTGATGTTGAATCTACCAGTTGATCAATTCGTGGGATTGGAAAATGATCTTTTGGGCAAGATCTATTCAAATCTGTGAAGTCTACACACATTTGCCATTTTTTGTTTTTCTTTTCTACCAAAACCGGATTTGCAACCCACAACGAATAGCAAGACTCTCGAATGTGTCCAACTATAGTTAAATGTTTTACCTCCGCTATTATTACCTCAGATTTCTCATGGGAGAAAGGTCTTATTTTCTTAATTATTGGTCATACATTATTCTTGATTAACAACTTATGACAAATAAATTCTGAGGGAATACCAGTTACATCTTCAGAACACCAAGCAAACATATCAAATTTCGATGATAAAAATTCAATCAACCTTTGTTTTAAATCCGATGACAACTTTGTTCCAATTTTCAACACTTTTCTTCCTTGATATATATGATCTTCATAATCTTTCCCAGGAACAAAAAAACTGGGGGACTCTTTTAGATCATCAAAAGGGGTTGGTTCGGAAGAAGTCCCCTCTAGCTGCTATGCTTTTTATGACTAATTCACTTGAATTTGTTTGGAAGATAAAGCAATTCAGTAACACCATCTAGCCATTTTTTGGCTGATTCTGGTTGTTCCAACATTATTCCCCACGACATACTTTAAACACTGATGTAGTATGGAAATAACAATGTGCATCTTTGACAACAACGACCTCCCAAAAATAGCTTTGTACGATGTAGGTGCATCTACAACGATTTATAGAATTTCAACTTCTTTTCTGTAAGGTCCCCAACCTAATTCAATCACACTTTAAAATTTTACCACCACTTCAGCAGTTACTCCTGCAAACCGTACAATAGTTCTATCAGAGCGTCAGATAATAGGGGGGTCAACAATTTTCTTATAAGTTCTCATAAACAAAATGTTGGAAGAACTTCATGTGTCAATTAAATCCCTTTGCACATGATCACCAGCTATCTCTGCCGCAATTACTGTCGCATCTTCATGTGAGCCTCCCACATTTCTCATATCATCATCATTGAAGCAAATTCTTGGGGAAGGAGTTTGGTATCTATGTGCCAATGCACCCACCTTTAACTGGGTAGTCAAACTGACTATATGCCTCGTTTGAGAACTGCTCGAATTTCCTGCAACAGTATTACCCCCAAAATTTGCTTAAAATTCAAAATAAGCACACAAGACACTAACCTTTTTTCTTGGGAATATTTCCTCCACCATGCTAATATCACTTCTGCCTTCTTTCAAATCTAAGTATTCATTCGCAATATCAAAAGAGTTGATCTCCTCGAAAATGACCAATGCAGTTTCCTCTTCCTTTGACTTTTCATTAATCAGTGAATTATTGTAAAAATTCTTCTTAATAAAATATGTCAACTTCCCATTTTCAATTAACGCTTGAATTTGTTTTTTCAAAGAAATACACTCTTTTCTGTTATGACCAACATCCTCATGATACTTGCAAAACCTACTGTTTCTATTTTCCCTCGGGGTTTGAATTGGGAAAGGTTTTTGAAATTGTATATGAACACGAGTTTTATCAAATATAGTTGTCACGCACTTAGTCACATCTACATAGTATTATGGTCGAATACACTTGTTAGATATTGGCCTAGCCACTTGCTATATGATATACGTCTAATGAGTTACCTGGGGCCTCAGAGGATATTGGTTCACTGCTTTCGGCTGCACATTAATCCGGGGAGGTTGATTAGTAACAAAAGACCTTTGAAAATGATTTTGCTCCAATACTATTTCTAAAGCTTGAGTTTCTTCCACCAAAATACTTTTTCAACATGATCAAGAAGAGCTCGAAATGTGATTAAAAATCACTGTTAGTCCCCCACGTTTACCCTTTGTATCAACCTAGTCCATTTCCTTCACTTTGGCTTCCACTCATCCCCTTCGTTCCAGAAACATACAAATTCAGTCCCTTCGCACATGTGAAGGCTAAGAAACTGATACGTGTCCCTTACTTTTGTTAAAAGTTAGGTCCGAAAAAATTTGGGCTAATAATGCCCCTGCCTATGCCACCTTATACGCCAAGTAAGCAGCCACGACACATTTACTATTTACTATAAAATTGAACCATTTACTATTTACTTTCACCTTTTACCCACAACTACCCTAGTTGGACCGGGTCGACCCTAAATACACCTAACCCAACCCAACCCATTCTAATATAACCAAACCCATCCCAATATAATATAACCAAAACCCTTTTTTTAAAAAAATTTGGTTAATTTAAGGGATATCAGGTTTGGGTTATATTATATTGGGTTGGGTTGGGTTATATTAGAACGGGTTGGGTTGGTTTAGGTTTATTTAGGTTCGACCCGATCCAACTATAGTAGTTGTGGGTAAAAGGTGAAAGTAAATGGTAAATGGTTAAATTTTATAGTAATAGTAAATATGACGTGGCTGTTTACTTGGCGTATGATGTGGCATAGACAAGGGCATTATTGGCCCAAATTTTGGGGGACAAAACTTGCAACAAAAGTAAGGGACACGTGTCAGTTTCTCAAGCTTCACATGCGCGGGAGGACTAAAGTTGTAAGTTTCTGGAACGAAGGGGAGGAGTCGAAGTCAAAAGTGAAGGAAAGGTACTAGGTTGATACAAAGGGTAAACATGGGGTACTAACAGTAAGTTATACCCTTCGAATTCCGTTGTCTGACTCTTAGACACCGTTTCTTTTAATATTCGAGGGAGAAGCCCATTTGGTACGTTGCCAAAGCCACAAAATATTTGCAGTATTCCATATCAGTTTTTGCCTTAACAAAATGGTTGGTATAATTTTTAAAACTCTCCCCGACCTTCATCTACAATATATTCTGGTATCTCCATTAACACAAAATTTTATGCTTCCCACAAAATGATGAGGGAAGACATTCTAGAATATATCAAAGTTCTTTATATAACCATGCGACAATCAATTATACCATTTTGAAAGGAGTCCCTTAAAATTCTGAGAAAAAGCCATGCACAACAACTTATCGTCATCATCAAAATTTCAAATTGTTCAGTATAACTGTCAGGATCTTGAGTCCCATCGAATCTTTCCAGCTTAGAAATGTTGAAATGCTTTGGAAGATTTCCAGAAAGTATCTATGCAGACAAAGGTGAAGACCTCCATTTATGGCATGCTTTGTAAACATTAGTTCTTGGTCCCTTGTGAGCCATTGCGTAAAGACCTTCTTCAGAGTCGTAGAGTGAATAATCACTTGACTCAGATGATTCATACATGTACCTTGGTTTTAATTTCTTCCTCGGATAATTACGATGGTGCCTTGTACACCTGTCAGTTTCTCTTCTTATTGCAGGTACCTTGTCTCAGATCGAATATTCTTAGAGGGAATCGCTGCATCTCTTTCAGAATTCAAGCTTTCGATTTCTTCCAATAACTCATTTCTCTGAACAACCAACATAGACTTATAAAAATTTCACAAGCGTGCTGATCATCATGTTGTTGATCGATTTCCATACTATTTTCCATAGGGATTTCCTCTATTTATTTTCTAATTTCCAAGTCGTTATTCATGATTAAACCTCCTCGAATTTCCGTTACTTCTCTTTCAAAATTTCATATTAGTTTGGGAAGACGATTCCGGGTACCAAATCGTTACCACAAACGGCACCAATGATCGTTCCAAAAATATTTGGAGGAGATTTTTTAGTAGAATTATATTTAGAAAATTAAATTTGTTACTCAAATTACTTAACCAATATTTTAGAGAGAGAGACGTATGTTTAGAGAGAAATTAAAAGTAATAATTACTCAATCATTTATCAATCACCAATTTCCAAGAAAGGGGTGGCGTTTTTATAGTAAAAATAGTATGTCCAATAAGTGTAACGATTCACTAATTGTGGTTCTATCCTCAAGTCTATTGTTTGTTATCAAATTAGTCATTTTCTCTTATATAATTAACAATTTCTCCTAAGAATCTTTCTTTATTAATAAATCATCCATATATTTCTTAGATCTTTAATTATCCTTTATCACTCCCAGTGTTGAGTTACCCAGATACAAGGCGAGGCTCGTGGATAAAAGCTTTACACAAAAGAAGGGTGTCGATTTAAATGAGATATTTTGACCGTTTGTAACAAACCTCCATCAAGGTTATGATGTCAATTGTTGCTAGATTTGATCTTGAGTTAGATCAAATGGATGTTACTACTGTCTTCATGCATGGTGAATTGGAAGATACAATTTACATATGTCAACTAAAGAGGTTTGAAGAAGGAAAAAAGGATTATGTATGTTTGTTAGATTAACCTCTTTGTGGGTTGAAACAATGACCAAGGCACTTGAATAGAAGATTTAATTCTTTTAAGAGATCCATTAAATATACTCGTAGCTGTTACAACAATTATGTTTATTGGAATAGAGAGACACACATGGAGAGACAAGTCTTATTGTTATTTTATGTTGATGACATAGTAATAGCTTGAAAATATAGAAAGTAGATTGAAGTGGTAAAGACTCAACTGAAAGGAGAGTTTGAGATGAAGGATATGGGTGAGGCTAAAAGGATACTTGGTATTGAGAACAAGAGTAACAGGCCAAAGGGGTATTTATTTTATCTTAACAAAAATATATACAGATAATCCTAAGAAAGTTCTTGATGTTCGAAGCAATTCCAAATTAGTGCCACTCAAGCACCAAACAAAAGATTACATAAGAAGTATATGCTAGGTATAGCTTATGCCAATGTTATTGGTAGCATTATGTATATATGATTTACGTGAGACATGATCTTGCCTACGCCGTAAATATTTTCGGCAGATTCATGTCAAATCCAAAGAAGCCTCATTGGCATGCACTGAAGTGGCTGATGGGGTATTTGAAGGGTTCGTCTGTTGTAGGATTGTGTTACAATCATAAAGATACGTGTAATATATTTTTGAAAGGGTATATGGACTCTGATTATATAGGTTTCCTTGATACAAAGGAGTCTACTTTGGGTTATTTGTTTACAGTGCTTGGAGGAGTGTTTAGTTGAAAGTCTTGTATATAGAAGTTCGTTTCGTTGTCGTCTACAGAAGCCGTGTATATGGCTACTACGAAAGCCATGAAGGAAGTTATTTGGATGAAGGGATTATTGACTGAACTCTCTAATGTGAAGCAAGATGCAATTTTGTTGATTGATAACAATATTTCCCTTCATTTGATGAAAAATCTGAAGTTTATTGAGCGAGCTAAGCATGTAGGCATTAAACTACACTTCATCATAGACATGGCGGAGAAGGATCAAGTGAATGTGGATAAGATTGCTAGTGAAGACAATCTTTCGTATGCTCTGACCTAGGTATTACTGATTTGAAAGCTTGTGAACTGCATGAGACTAGTGTATGTCTGTGATGCGGGTGACTTGGTATTAATATATTAATATATCTTAGTCATCCTATAAATGGATGAAGATATTTTTTATGTAAAGGGAAAGGAAACAATTGTGAGCTGCATATTTTCTAAGAGTTAAAATAACTCTAAGTCTTTGTTGAGAGATAAGTGAGGTGAGAGAGGGTTTTGTGAATCGAGTGATTGAGTCCTCTATGTTTTTGTTTTTGTTTGAGAGTTTTTATGTAACCTACTTATTAATAAAAATAACGTTCATTGCTCATGGTTGTAAGATTTCTTTACGATCCAAACCACGTTAGATTTTGTCTTGTGAGCTTGGTTTATTACTTTTATTCTATTTTTTTTCCTTAACAAAATATTTTTTTTGTGTGTTGGATTTATAGTATATAATAGACGTTTTGTCTTTAATTAGTTATCTAATCAACATTCAAATTAGCTAATAATAGTGTGTTTATATGTTAACTATGGGTGATCCAAATAGTAAATTGAGAGTTTGAGTTCAAACAATAAGATATTGAAAATGTGGTACTTGATAATTAGATGAATAGAGATGATAAGAGACCAAGTAATGGAAAAGACCGGGATGCTCGTAAAAAAAATTGGATAGAAAAAATAAATAAGTTAGAATAACTTTTTACAAATTAATAATTTTGATAATAGTAATAATTTGTCCGGTTTTAATTTGGACCAATACAAAATTGGACGGCAGTCAATAAAACAATATTGATTCGAATGTTTTGTATATATAGTGGTCCTAACACAATTATAATTTAATAATTACTAAACATTCCAAATTGAAAGTTTTGTGACGCTTGGAAGAGTTACCTGATATGAACTCTGATGATTTCCTGAGAGTGGTTGCTATTATCCTTGACTAACTTTCAAATTGGAAGTTTTGTGAACCCATTCAACCAAATTTTGTTCATTATATCCATGGTGATGTTTTTTATACTCGTACAATAGTTTTGGTTGTTGATTGGCCATTGTTTATTTTTTAACACCTTTTAGTTTAGGAGTTATAGTTGATATGACCTAAACAATGAATCAAATAAACATTTTATAGTGCTCAATTTCTATCCATGTACTAAATTGATGTCATAGACTAACGTTTTGGTACCATGAATTAACTTTTACTTATTAAAAAATAACGACTTTAAAAATTCCAATTAACTTGGGAATGATACATTCATAAATGGTAACATTACCGCTGTCTTATAATTTATGAATATATATAATTATTATAATGATATAGGACTTGTTTATTTTATATACGTACAATTCTATTTCAGTTCATTTTATAATATATGTATCGTTGTCTCGTAATAAAAAAAACTTTCTCACCATAAGACTAGGACGGGTCACATAGTTGTATGATGTTTATATATAAATGAACTACTATAATTGTTATTAAAACTTTATATATTAGCAAAAGAGACAATCATAGTTTGTTGAAATGGTTTTAGACTAACAGATATTGAGAAAAGAAGGTGTAATGAGATCAAGTACTATATCATCTCTTATTGGTTCACGATGACTTCGTTCCAGATAAAACGTTGTAAAAAACCCATTTTTATAAGGATGCTAATAACGAATATCTATATATAATGCACCCTCTCTGAGCTACCAGAGCTAAGATCATTCTTATAGTGTTCATACGAGCTACATGAGCATATACCTCTTCGTAATCAATCCCGTATTTTTGTACATACCCTTTGGAGACCAAGAGAACTTTATACTTCTCTATCTCTCCATGTTGGTTTAATTTAGTTTTGTAAATCCATTTGACTCATATTCTTTTCGTTCCTTTGGGCAGGTCAGTTAGAACTCATGTATCATTCTTATCAATAGAACTAATCTCAGACTCCATAGCCTTTCTCCAATTTTCACTGCCTTCTGCCTCATTATAGGTCACAAGATCTAAGCCAACAAACATGAGAAACAAGTCAGATTCACTACTATATAAGTGATTTATGACAGTCAGAATTCCATACACCTTATAGAGAACCAGATGTAACACGAGCGTACAAAACATGTAGATGTGATGTATCATTTTGTTTGTGAAGAAAGTTTCTACACATGATAATCCAGTTAATAAATTGACTAGGGTAGTATCAGTTCTTAAGTTTAAGAAGTGCTTAAACTGGATTGGTACTCATATCAACAACTAAATGCCTTAGGAGCTTTGGTGATTCATAAGAATAAAGGTTTTTTTTGTTGATACTGAAGATATATTATTCACCTCAAAAGGAAGATTTGTTGACGATGATTCAAATAATGTTGACAATGTATAATATGCCTGCTGGTACAATCAAATTAAACAATAGTGTGCGTTATGTTTATAGTCTTGTATATATAAGCCTATTAGGCTCATTATCTACAAACTCTATTTATTCATTATAAATAGATTACTAAGACTACACATAAGTAGATCTGAATATCTATAACCCTTTTCTATTATAGTGAAAGTTTTTTCTCTGGCGGCACTTATAGATGTAGACATTTGCTGAATATATTAAATTAATGTATATTTTCTTAATTATATATATTTGGTTGTGTGTTTGATCCATTTTTGATATATTACATAGCGATTCATAATGAATTCGAACCACATGACTAAAATATATTTCATGGATCATTAAACTACATACGTATATTTCATGGATCAACCTATCAAACAACCTGTTGGGAATATGGGTATAGCATATTACGTCTCCGTATATAATTAAGAACAACTACATGAGCATATACCTCTTCGTAATCAATCCCGTATTTTTGTACATACCCTTTGGAGACCAAGAGAGCTTTATACTTCTCTATATCTCCATGTTGGTTTAATTTAGTTTTGTAAATCCATTTGACTCATATTCTTTTCGTTCCTTTGGGCAGGTCAGTTAGAACTCATGTATCATTTTTATCAATAGAACTAATCTCAGACTCCATAGCCTTTCTCCAATTTTCACTGCCTGCTGCCTCATCATAGGTCACAAGATCTAAGCCAACAAACATGAGAAACAAGTCAGATTCACTACTACATAAGTGATTTGTGACAGTCAGAATTCCATACACCTTATAGAGAACCATATGTAACACGAGCGTACAAAACATGTAGATGTGATGTATCATTTTGTTTGTGAAGAAAGTGTCTACACATGATAATCCAGTTAATAAATTGACTAGGGTAGTATCAGTTCTTCAGTTTAAAGAGTGCTTAAACTGGATTGGTACTCACATCAACAACTAAATGCCTTAGGAGCTTTGGTGATTCATAAGAATAAAGGTTTTTTTGTTGATACTGAAGATATATTATTCACCTCAAAAGGAAGATTTGTTGACGATGAGTCAAATAATGTTGACAATGTATAATATGTTCGCTGGTACAATCAAATTAAACAATAGTGTGCGTTATGTTTATAGCCTTGTATATATAAGCCTATTAGGCTCATTATCTACAAACTCTATTTATTCATTATAAATAGATTACTAAGACTACACATAAGTAGATCTGAATATCTGTAACTCTTTTCTATTATAGTGAAAGTTTTTTCTCTGGCGGCACTTATGGATGTTGACATTTGCTGAATATATTAAATTAATGTATGTTTTCTTAATTATATATATTTGGTGGTTGTGTGTTTGAGCCATTTTTGATATATTACATAGCGATTCATAATGAATTCGAACCACATGACTAAAATATATTTCATGGATCATTAAACTACATACGTATATTTCATGGATCAACCTATTAAACAACATGTTGGGAATATGGGTATAGCATATTACGTCTCCGTATATAATTAAGAACAACTAATCTCCACACTAGTATCTTATTGTCCGCTTTAGCGCCCTAAGGCTCGCACATGGTTGCTTTTGGTTCATTTCCAAAAGGCCTCATACTAGTTAAGATATGTTCTTACTTATATACCATTGATCATTCAGATGTTTAACAAATGTGGGATGTGGGACTTTTGTCACCACCCTAACACAACCTTTATTTATCATTTTCAACACTTCCACACTAAACTTAAACTAGAAAAATTATAAAACAATGATGAAATAATACCTAGTTGTTTATTCTAGTTCATTTCTAGGTTTTAAGAATAGGTTGGGTTTGATCGTGCAAACTACATTTCTATTCTTAATGTTGAAAAAAGAGCTCAAATTAGACATTAACTTCGTGGTCGTAGATTTTTTATCATCATATGTTAAGTTCATGTCGATTTTTGTTGAGAGAATGTACGTGTGAGAAAAGATGAAACGGTGGAGAAAAAGAATAACATTTTTGGTATAAAATAACTTATTTATTTCAAAAGAGTACATTTATCCAAGCATTTGGATATGATCCATATATCTACAGGTAGGTTACCATTTCTAAATATCATATAATAATAATATACTTAACTAGAATATTCATATTCATATATAGTTCACCTGGTATAAAAAAAACAACTCTTCAAATACAATATTTAACACCATATTTGTTTAAAGTCATATTTTTTTTCTAGTCTCAAATCCATCCCATTTTTATTCTTAGATCTTACTATTTAAATTTAAAGTATTCAATTTGGATGTTTTAGTATCCATGGAAAACGAAATACTAAGGGCGGAAAAACTCTACTGAGTAATTTATCTCATCTTAAACAGAATATATTCAATTTAAAATAAACATTTTGATAAATTAAAAACGGATGGAGAAAATGTTACCACCGAAAATATAACCATTGAAAATATTACCATTACTAAACGCCAAATTATAGTATAATTTCATAAAGTACAGGGTACGGTTAAAAGCTTTACGTGAAAAAGTTGTTAAAAATAATAATTTTCTTAAGTTTTTTATCTTTTCGTCCTTCTGACAAAAAACCAATTTTTTTGGTGAATAAAAATATTTAAATAAAATAGAAAGTTTATACAGATATCTAGGGCATAGCCCGAGGAGATACAAAGATAGATAAGATACTGAAATAAATACTAAGTAGACGAGATAATATATATGGGATAACAGCGTAACAACATAGAGAGTAATAATCAAAGAAGAAGATAGTGTGGACATCATCACTTTGCAATTAGAGACTTTAAGATGACCAGATGAGAGCTCCATAGCAAGACCTCCGTAAATCCCAATCCAAAGGTCTTGGTCGGAAGCAGGAGTACCTGCAATAAGAAGAGAAATGAGTAAGGGAAATAAAAAAATTACTGAGGCCAGCAGATCTTGGAGCCATGGAACCTGAACCGAAGATCGGAGAAGATTCGATGACAGACCAGAGAGGCGATGGCCGAAGGGGAACCAAAAATTCTCGAGTTCCTCTCCTTCCAGACGTGGTAGGTAACCGCGCCGAAACAAGTACGCCAAAGGGTATTGTTTCGAGATTGAGACCAGATTGACGCCTCATTAATCCAAGACTGCCAGTTAGAAGCAATTAAAGGGAATCCCAATTTAGAACTAGCATTGGTCCAAATTCTCTAAGAGAAACTACAGTTAAACAGGAGGTGATGTGAGGTTTCCATAGCAGAGTTACAAAGAACGCAGTCAGTCGGGGTATTGTAACCCCAACTGAGCAACTTATCCCGAGTGGAAAGTTTGTTTTGGACAGCAAGCCATAGGATGAAAGCATGACGTGGAATGTTGTATTTATTCCATACTAACCCGGCTCACCCCACTGCTGGGTTGGGCTTGCGAATGACATTGTAGGTTTCCTTGATAGTGAACTTGGTGCATCCAGCTTTTGCATTCCAGTAATAAACATCTTGAGCGGAGGTGATAGGGGGAAGGAGGGTTTGAATGAGACTGTTGATCCCCATGAGCTTAGCTTGACTTCTAGCCTTGGTGGATCGGAGTGTAGATGCCAGTTCCATTTTCCCTTGAGGATGATATCAGAGACTTTGAGGTTCTTCCCAAGTCTGGAGTCCTTAGTGACATTGGAGTCATAGTGCGTCACCAGAGAGGTGGGGAGAATCCAAGGGTCAAACCAAAAAGATGTACCCGAACCATTCCCAATAGCCACCATGCACAAATTTCTTGCCACTTGCCAAAGCCGGAGGATTTTTCTCCAGATCCAAGAGAGGGAGAATCCAAAGGAAAGGTCCCATAAGTTTTTATTTTTTATTTTTTCTATTTTAATCGAATCACTCCAGATCGAGTGTTTATTATTACTGATAATAGACCAAATATGCTTGAGGACACCCGCTTGATTCTAGATTTTGAGATCTAGAATCACAAGGTCGCCCTCTTTCATGGGAGAAGTAATTTTGGAACATGCTATTTTATCCCCATGGGTCTCCATGGCGGACCTCGACCAGAGAAAACGACAAAGGTATTGAGTAAGCTCTTTAATGATCCTTGAAGGAAGAATGAATATGGAGGACCAATAAACTTGTCCGGCAAAGAGGACAGACATAATGAGTTGGAGTGTACCCGCGTAGGATAGATGCTTGGAAATCCAAGATTCAATCCTAGCGGTAATCTTGTGAAGAAGAGGACGACAGTCCGTATGGGTAAGACGCCTGTGAGGAGACGAACTCCCAGATATTTGACCGCAAGGGATCCTTCAGGAAATCTTATGATAGAGAAATAATCAAGCTCTCAGAGATTGATTGATGCCCGAGAGGAAGATGTGGCTTTTAGAAGCATTGACTTTGAGTCCGGAAAGAGCATGGAAGTCGTTCAAATCTTCTTTTATAAGGAGAAGAGATTTAACATCGCCATGACAGAAAATCATGAGATCGTCTACGAAATAGAGATTTGTAATTTTAAGTTTGTGGCATTTCCAGTGGAATTTGAAATTTTTGTCAGAGCTCTTCTCCTTAAGCATACATGAGAGAACTTGCATGACCAGAACGAAGAGGAAATGAGAGCGGGTCCTCTTGTCGCAGACCTTTTTTACCTTTGAAAACAACTTATTTGATACCGAGTGAATTTAACTTGCATATCTTCAAACACAAAATCAACAAACAACAATTTTTTATTTATATATTTTTAACGTTTTTGAATAAATGCAAATTTTTTTGTTAAAAAAAATCAGTTTTTTTATAACGCCAAACCTTCTATCTCAAATTAATAAAAGAAGCACACAAATAGAATCATTAAAGCCTATTGATGAAGATAAAACTAAAAATAAGATAATCTATTTTTTGTCTTAGATTATGATTAGTTTAGCTTGAAAAAATCATGGAGTTTTCCAATTTGTAAAATTTTATGTGCAGTGCACTCACTGTTAAGTTTTAGTGTGTCGCCGACGTAGATATTTTACACCGCCAGTATACTTGGTAGGATAGTAGTTGTTATTTTTACATATCATATCGACGATGAAGAGTATTTGCCCCGCTGGTGGTATGTAGCACTCCCGACGCTAGTATTTTCCGTTGGCAACGGGAATAGCATTGCTTGTGTTGCGTGGGCACAACATCGGTGTACTGTGTTCATACTACCAGATTCTTTATTACCTAAATTCCTATTTTAGATTAATGGGTTACGTTTGATAATAATTTGTGATTGTTGTAAGAGGGTAAATAACCTAATGCTGGAGTGAATTTTAGTGCTAAAGATACCGGTTTATGAGAAAATAATTTTAATGTTAAGTATACGGGCGGTATACCGGAGGCTATACATCTCGACTATAATGATGTTTTTACAAATAAATACAACTATACACGACAAGGTTTGGTTTATTGGGTTAACGGGCTAGTGGTTTTAGTAAGGCATTGCGACGATACGAAAAGTAAGAAAACTCATATGTTATTATTTGTATGCGAAAGATTTTACAAGTAATAAAAGTTCGTAGAACCGAAAGATCTAAAAGGAAAACCTATCCGAACGGAGGAATGAAAATTCTGATCTAATCTTAAAGGAGAAATGGTGAAAGATGACGAATGGTCCTTAACGATCGTGTGCAGTGTTTACAATCATAACAATACGAAATATAATGAATATCAATTGTAATTAAAACTGTTTTTGGAAAAACAGTTGGAATTGGTTATTTATTCTACCAACAAGGGATCCACTCCTCGAGTAATTTTGGTTACTGTAAAACAGAAAAACCCTAGCAACTCGTTTTACTTACGCATGGTATACAATACTCAACTCAAACATCGTAAGATCGACAGAGATGGTCGTTTACAGATGCAATATTTGTTAGGTGAACTGAAACGGTTGTACTACTTTGAATGCATAGAGCAGCCGCAGACTGGAGTGGTATCATAAGCCAACTTTTCTTCGCATACCCGATTAGTTTAGATTTTCTACGGACGTTTCCAAACATGCTAATAATAGATAATACATATAAGACAACCAAGTACAAGATGTCGTTGTATGAGGTCGTTGGAGCCACTTGTACGAGTAAGACATCCTATATCGAACTTGCGGTTATGTGCAGAGAGAAACTTTAGAACTAAAAATATCTATTAGAATGCTTAAAATCATTGATGGTAACTCACTTCATCGAACGAACATCTATTATTTTGATGCATAGAGATTTAACATTGGTTAAGGTGGTTGATGTAGTGTTCCACAAAGAAACATACTTGTTATGTCGATGGCACATTACAATGATGGATAAACTAAAAGCACGTGGTTGGTGAATTACGAAAAAAAAATCAATTATCGATTTGAGTTTGTCCACTAAGTGAGATAAATCACGATACAAACATATGTTAGATAAGCAGAAAGCGAGTAAATCATCGTTACACCAAATTTTCAATGCTCCATCGGCCATTATGCGAGGAAACAGAACTTCGCCGATCAAAGTACAAAAAAGGAGCGGAGTTCCAACACAATCAAGTGTCATTTGGAAATTGTTCGATACATTCACTATCGAACAAAACGGTTTGTTGTAGCTCAAGCGGTATGATTCCTACTACGATACAATAAGATTCTCATATGTAAGGTTATTTAAAGAAATTCTTTATCTCTTATAGACCTTTCATAACTTCCATCAACGAAGTTAAAGTAGACGAGCATCACAGATATTGGTTTATTGCTCTTGGCTTGTACTGACAAGAAGATGAATGAAAGTCTATCAAGAATACCTTATACCAGGAGTTCATGGATTATTCAACCGTGTAGGAATGATGTTAGTTTCACTTATGAGGATCATCCCATCCGATACAAGGGAAGAAGGAAATTGGGTGGGTTGGGTCAATGGCAACCACTTTATAAATGTAAGTATCGACTAAAAACATGCAGTTGTCGTTACTAAATTTATTAGATATTAAAACTCTAATGTTTTTTGTTATGCAACTTAGTGTAGCGGTTGGCGATCCCTGCAACAAGATATTTTCTTATTGTTCGAAATTGGGAATGTAAACAAAGCTTTACTGAAATTCATGTGACAAATTTAGGTGGCTAATAATATTTCATTTAATTTTCTTCTTTTGGGCCAAATAAGTATCCTATTACTTGTTACAATCAAACCCTCTAGGCTTTTATTAATGGCTATTTTACTTTTATTATATATATATATGCTAAAAAGTATCATAGTTTTGAAACTAAACAGTAGTTGCGTTTTTGCAACCAAATTACACATAATTTTGAAACTAAACAGTAGTTGCGTTTTTGCAACCAAATTACACGTAATTTTGCAACCAAACAACAATTGCTTTTTTGCAATCAATTTATATTTCCTTTCGGAACATAAAAACTAATAAATACAATATGAATAGTATTATTAGATTTTTTTGGAGCTCTGGTTTGAAAAAAATCTAAACTCCCGAAAATACCCAACCAAGTTAGCCATTACCACCTAATATCGAAAATTGCTACTAATAAATACATGTAACATAATATTGGACATTATTACCTCATTAGTATAAGTACACTATTTTAGGCAACCACACGCTTCTTTTCTATCATCTGAACCAAAAAGATTTATATACTCCCTCTTTATAGTCCATCTTACCCTCTTAAATCCATGAAAATAATACATATGGCGTTCCAATAAACTCTAATATGAACTGCAATTCATTGTTAGAATACCAATTGGAAACTCCAGCCTGTATTCAAAGCACGAGTCTCTCTTTTTTACCTCTATTTGAAACACGAGTGTCTCTCTTCGACCTATATTTAAAACAAGAGTCTTTAAAATTCTGAAATTAACAAGTAAGAACTGGGCATGAAATCTATGATTTTATCTGCATATGATGGTTTAGGTTTATTTTGCAAGTCTTGAAAATTATAAATATATCTTTAAACAAATATTTTTTGGTAAACCAAGGTTTGAAAGTATAATAAGCTCGGTTTTTTTGCATTTTATGTGTTGCATTTTGATAATTTG
Organism: Limnanthes douglasii subsp. nivea; assembly: GCA_036936605.1. Taxonomy (NCBI): domain Eukaryota; kingdom Viridiplantae; phylum Streptophyta; class Magnoliopsida; order Brassicales; family Limnanthaceae; genus Limnanthes; species Limnanthes douglasii. Next base: position 335,289,031 of record JAUPFV010000002.1, read on the forward strand.
GTTATAATATATTGTCTGATGTCATATTGGTTGATGTTTTGAGTGACTATTTTTGGTTATTTGAAGCATAAAGTTAAAATAACACCACGTTCTGCATCTTCATTGTTTGTCCACAACACATCTCGTATCATTTTGCATGTTGTGGTTTGTTTATACATGTGAATCGTCTAGTCGCACATATTTTTATGCATGACATGTTTATTTTAAAGAAGACTCATATGTCTATATTGTCTATTAAGTCTGGTCTTGTATACTTTTGCTAATTTACTACAATTTCTCCTATTTATCAACACGTCTCGTCTTGTTTGTTATATATGGTCTGATTTTTTCTTATAACTGGTCTTTTTTTTATTGTAGAAGAAAATATCTCTTAAAGGATATTTTTTTAGCTCTGGTATAGTTAGGATACTAAATTTTATAAAAGAGAAGAGTGACAGTCTTACTGATGAACATATCAAAGATGCGAAGGAAACTTCATTCGATACAATTTAGAAGGTTTCTTACAATTTTCGGAGTGAGGGTTTACAAATCAAAAAAACATTATCAAATAATAAGAGAGATCATAAAGACATACTCAATAGAAGAAGACACTTTCCTCATCCAAAATTTTAAAGCTAACCACCAAAGATATGAAGGCTATCTTTCTTTTGAAACACCGGAACGAGAAAATGTCTTTAAACTCAAAATGAGGCCTTATACTTTGATACACCGATGGTTAAACAATAGAGTCCATGAACATCAAAATATTCTTTTTGGACAAAAACTCAAGAAAAGTTGGCAAAATAAAATACAAAAACAATATCAAATACTTTGATAAAGGTATTATTTTATCATTGGTATTGCATATTTCAGTTGGAGATAAGCTTGGTCAAGTAGCACATGGTTTGTTTGTAGTCGTTTTGTATGATAGGCGTGCAGTAGTCTCGCATGGTATACGTGCAGTAGTCACGCATGGTCTGTTTGTATTAGTAACACTATTTATTAATAGTTATTTCTTATCATTGTGTGGTGTTTTACCGGATGGAATAAAAAAAGCAATTTGTGAAGGGAGGGGGAGACCAAGGTGTTAAGAATGTGGTTATTTTGTTGCCATGTTTATATACTCGACACTGTTCTATATAGTATTAGGGGATGTACTTTGTACAACATCTATTTTTTTTTATCAAATTATTTTTAAAAATAAACAAATATGATGTTTCTCGAGCAATTAAGAAGAAGCTACCCAAATGAATTTGATCACATGTATCCCTTAAAAACGTGGTAGAGTTATTTGATGTGTGGCATTTTTAACATATTGATATATAATTAAACAAGTAAGAATAGGTGTAATAATATTGATGTAATTTTTGATGCAGCTATTCATCATAGAGTATACAACAATTATGCAAGAAGAAGCAAGAGTCAACATGATTCCAAGATGCTACAAATGGTAGGGATTAAAGTCAAAATCATCAAGGTTGGATTTAATTCAAACGATAAACCAACTCATAGATGATGTGGTATCGTATGTTTTAGTTGTACTAATATCATATATTTTATTTGATCAGTAGTGACATGTAATTTATACACCATTCTCGGATGTTTAATTGCACTAGTCTCATGTATTTTATTTGATCCAAATCGATATGTTCTTTTTACACTAGGATCGCATGTTTAATTGTACTAGTCTTATGTATTTTATTTGATCCAAACTTACATATTTGACACCAAGATCACATGTTCAACTGTACTAGTCCCGCGTCTTTTATTTGATCCAGACTTGCATGTAGTTCTTTTCACGAAGATTGCATGTTTAATTAAACTAATAGAGCTCATTTTATTTGATCTAGAAAAGCATGTACTTTTTTCACCATGATTGCATGTTTAATTGCACCAGTCTCCCATATTTTATTTTATCGAGACTGGCATGTAGTTGTTTCACTAGGATCGCATGTTTAATTTCACTTGTCTGGTATGATTTATTTGAACTAGTCTTCCACGTAGTACTTTGACATAGTCTCGTATTATTTACTAAGTTATTATCATTTTATAGATTTTGGAAGGTGAAATAATCCTAACAGCTGAGGATATAAGTGCATTAGGTGGAGATGAAGAGATTAGGAACTCATATCTTGTACCATAGCCAAGACTCAAATAAGAGGAAAAAGTTTATAGAAATAAATCCAATAAAAAAGGCTTCAGACTTCTCCAACAACAAGAACAAATCAGCTTATAACAAGTACAATCCCAACCCCTACCAGACCAGCCCCGACAAGACCATCCCACAACTATTACTACCACATATATGATCAGACGCACCCAAACACATCGGACCACAACCAGTACAACCCCAACCAGACCAACCCGAACACACAAGCCTACGCCCAGAAAAACACCAACCATAACACTTCCAAGCTCTAACATAAACCGTGAATTTGAGAGATGAATTTGATGCTAATTGAACCATAGGTGAATTCATAAAAAAAAACACCAAAAACACTGCAACCACATCCAAGAACAATGCAACCACTTAAAAGAAATCTTGAAACACATATAAGAGAAGTTCTCTTTCTAAGATCTTGGAACGTAAAAGACGTAGAAATATATACATGTGGTCTATTGAATTCAAACATATGAATCTTTCGCATGAAAAAGAAAAGAGAAATCTAAGTATATACTTTGTTGTTGGAATCCTGCATATACATTGTTGAACATGTATAAAATATCTCGTATTGTTGTTGCAGGTAGCACAAAAAGATAAATTGATAGCCAAGTTGCGTCTGCAACTGAGATTTCAAAAAATTGGAAGAACATGATCGCTTCCTTTTTGTGATCCAAAACTAAACGAATCAGTACCGCCACCATCAGTCGATAACGAAATCCCATCGGTACCACCAATCCAACAAGTCCCACCAGTCAGCCAACAAGACCACCCAATCGAACTAGTTTCAACACAAAACCAAAAGACCAAATAATCTCACCACTTTCACCATACTCCCATATGGCTCACTAGAATTCTCAGAAGCCTTATCAAAAGTCCAAACAGACCAACCAGTCTAACTAGTATACCAACCAGATCACCCACTTTAACTAGAATACCACTCATTCCGACGAAAATAGTAAATAGTTCACCCAATCTCACCAGATTACCACCTAGACCACCTAGAACTATAACGAGAAACAGTTTGTTCACAACCAAAAGAACCTCAAGCAGGAAAACTGCAAGAAGTATCACCACTAAATCATAAAATATAAGACTAAACTACTACACCATAAAAAATATCATGCTCCATATGGAATTGAAGTCTGCTTGACAGAGCATACACAGTCTTTTTTTAGCAAGTTGAAAAGATTAAGGCGGACGTTAACCTAACATTAGTTGGAAATTAGTATTGGTGAATATTAAGGTTGTTGTTGCCCAGGATACAACATATATTATTGCCTCTGATGTACTTACTGAAGTTGTTGTAATCAAGAAAAAGAAAACATCAATATATCATGTTTTACCTTGTTATATATTGTACGGTTTTAAAACACTTAATTATCATACATTATAGGGTTTTCAAATAGTAGATTATCATATATTATATTTTTTTAATTTGTCTTGCTTGTTTTTTTTATTTGACTTTTATACTTTGTTTTTTAGTTGTCTTGCGTGCTTTGTTCAATTTGACTCATATATTTTGTTTAAATTAACTAGTCTCATATAGATCCTTAATGCATATATACTTCTCATATACCTAGATTCACATGTTTACTTCATGTATTCTTTTTATCTAATTGTCTAGTTTGTTTTATTTTTCATTTGACTCACATGTTTTTTGTTTTTAAGATATCTCATATGTTTATTTTTATTTGGCTCGTATTTGTTTTTAATAAGTAGTCTCACATAAAGTTTTAATTTATATTGGGTCACCCATCAATTTGAATGACACGTGTCAATATCTCAAATAATTTAGAAGGATATTTCTTACCTATTATTTCACCCATTTCTCGCATAATTAAAAAATGTAAAAAACGAGTACAAACGGAGGATGAATGACTAACTTCATGAATCACGGTATGAGACACAAGACATAACTAAAACTCATTAGGAAATAAATACTGCAACAATTAAATTGATTGACATTCATGAATACCACAAACTAGCTAAGATACAAAAGGAAGAAAGATATAACAATCCAATTGTATAGTATAAACCAACGTCATATACTATACTACCCATGAATGTTTGGGTAACTGATCTTATGGTGCTGCCAAACAAAGAGGAGTTGGACTGTAAAGAAAAAATGAGAATGTCTCGTATGTATTTAATAACTCGTGTCTCGCATAATAACATTGCATTTACTTGTCATTTAGTAGATTATTGATGGTTTGATTTATAAGATTCTTAAAAAAATAACTTTGCAGCACCATTAATCAGTTTCAATTAAAAATACTCAGATAAATCTAGAGTAATAACAGTTTTGGTTCATATAACAGTAAGTGTAACTAAAATAGGTATTTATTATTAAATAATACCTATTTGTAATCCTTTTTCTTAATGCATACTTCCATGTATTATAAGACCGATATAACAAATATTGTTAGTGATGTATTTCTCACTATGACAGACACCACGTATTATGTGTTGGTTCCCTTATGCACTCTAAGGAAATATACACTAAACCATTGGACTCTGCTGATTATTGATCGTGAAAAGGTAGAAGAAAAAAAATATAACCCACTATTTTCTTCCATTAAATACGCACCATAAAAAGCAAGTAATGCAACTCCACCACTGGTAAGTATTACAAGTTTTCCATACATGGTTCTTATTAAGTATTATAATTCACGCGTCTTTATTTATTACTAGTCCCTCATATTACTTTTTAAATAGTCTCATATACTTTATATTAACTCATCATGATATTAACTTGTAACTCGAGTTGCAATTTTACTTGTAACTAGTCTCGCTTCTTTCTTTGTTACTCGTCTCCCTTTTTTGGTAACTGGTCTCGTATGTATTTATTATTATTTTTATTTTTGATCTTGTATATAGTTGGCGAATGGTGAAACAAAATACATACCAATGAATAAAAAATATAAGGTAATTACACGTAAAGATATCCAACACAACAACTACGAATATTCGACTGGGATATTTTTGTTTGTGAATGTGCTAGATAGTTTATCCAATAAGGGTTTGTTTCTAAGTAATAGACTAAAGATATGTGTATAATATATTGGTTAATCAATTATTTTATTTGACTAAGGTATACAAATAATCATTGTAAAAGCAATAACTACAAAAACGGCTATCAAGAATGGGTTAGTTCACCAAAAAAAGCACAAAACATTAATGAGTGAATGGTTTTAAAAAATTTTACCTATAAAACAAATTAACATTTTTAGTACTATTTCATAAAGAAAATACTCTAAAAAAACTTGTCGAAAAAAAATGTAGTTTCTTTATGGCTTCATTCATACTTTTCTCATCTGATGATGAGACTAGTTTCAATAGCTACGATGATATATCTTCTTATGAGTGGTCACCATAATGACACTCTCCGTATAAAATGACAACAACGGAGGAGTAATTGTCATGTTCTTCTAATGATGAAATTTCCTCTTTTAATGCTGAAGAGTATTCTCCATAAGCTTTTTATTACTATGAAGATGACTCTGACCTAAATGAATCTCCTTTTGCTTCTCGTAAAACAAAAAAACAAGGAACCGGGATGTGGCCAAGGAATCATAAAAGGTGGAATAAGAAGATAAGGAAGAAGATGACAAAGAAGAAGAAGAAGAAGAAGAAGAAGACAAGTTAGTTGAATATAACTAATGTTCTAAAGTTTTTTTTAGTATATCGTTTATCGAATGTTTTTGTTATTATCTAGCTTGTGTTTCTACTAGAAATCTAAATATTGTATATGTATTTTTTGTGTTTAAATTATGATCTTATGGTGTTTTGTAGTTTTAGTTTGTTTTGCATTTTTATTATATGTCATCTTTCTCGTCCTACATTATTTTGTATGTCCCAGTCTTGTCTCGTATAGTTTAGATATTGAAGGTTTTCTATTAGTCTTATTTTTTTATTATATATAGTCTAGTGTAATTATTTATATGTTAACTCTCATATTTCTCTAAATAGAGACTCGCATTATTCTAAAATTCCAAAAGATACCCTTGTTTAAGTATATAAAGGGTCTCACGTTTTTTTCTTTTGGTTTAACTAAATTAGAACCCATTTTTGTTATAATGAGACCCCTCTATATAAATAGGTTTAATTTTGAAAAATATTGTATGCTTTGGTGGTCCCATTATAACAATAAGGAATCTCATTTTAGCGTAGCCCTTTTCTTTTAGGGTATGATATTTATTACTCGGGATACAACAATTGTTATAATCCTTGATGGTACTACTAAAGTTGTTGAAAATGAAATATGCATATTTTAAGTAAATTAAGATTAAACTTTCAATATATATTGGTTTAGCCATTCATATATTGTAGGGTTTGAAAACAGTAGATAGTCATATACTGTATGTTATTTTCTCATGCCTCACATGGTTTATTTTTTATTTGACTAACATTTTTTTATTTCTGACTTATCTTGCATTTTTTCTATTTTACTCGCATATTTTTTTTTCAATAATTAGTCTCGTATAAATCATTAAGTATTGAGAGTTTTGCATTTTTCTTATATGTTATCTTTCTCATCTCGTATAATTTTGCATATATAAACTCATACTAAGCATGGTCTCGCATCTATCAAACAAAATGTCTACTTGTCTTGCATGTACTTACAAAAAATTTACACAGATAAAATTTTCCTAAATTAATAGGTACTTTATACCTAAAAATTTGTAGAATTCAAAAAAGTCTTGGAATAAGCGTCGCAAAATTACAACTATACAACATAAAAAATAAATCCAAAACTTTTAAAAAGTTCCTCGTAAGTACTTTTATTATGCTTTAACTTTAGAAAACGGCACACTTCATCTGTATGGTTGTTATTTTTTATCTATACGGGATACACTTCTTCTTAGGCCTTCCAGATCGCTTATATACGTCAGAAGGCATAATTTTTTGCGATTCAGTCTAGTTTGATCCTTCACCAAAATTAGTTAAAGTATGTATGTTGGACGACTAGGTTGACCTGTAATTAATAACAGTAAAATGGCTCTACTAATGTCATAGGATCTTAATGATTCAAATGTATTTCAGTAAAAAACATGATAACATGAAAAAATAATCACGTCGCCAAGTACCACAAGAACATTTAAAATCAAATAAATTAACAACCATAACAGATTTAGAAAAACATCAAATATGGTTGGCGAAGACTTACGACCAAGATACGAACAAACTGCTTTAACATTAACATTTAATTTATTTTCATACTAATAGCATAACACACTGCTCCAACTTAGCCCATCAGAATAACATCGTCAAATTTGACTCATAAGTAAGACTTGAATCTTGTCGATTAATTCAAGAATATGTAGACTCCATAGATCTTTAATCTGATGGTTAAAAAATTCACCAAATGATATGCCAAATATTGTTTCCATTGAATAAATGTTTGGGCATATTAAGTTCTCAGGTAAATTATCGAAGAATATACTCTTTGACCTGCTTCACTAATAAACACTTCAAGCCTTTTATTAAACCTATCTATAATTGGAGCATAAGCACTTTTTTAAACCTAAAAACCATCATAGACTTAAACTTTTGGATCATAGCATACCTCAAATTTTGAGCAAGATGAATAATACAAGAGGCATGATAGCAGCTCAGATACAAGCCAGAAAAAAAGTTCATGATAATTAAATGACGATCCAAAATAAATATAATTTGACGATCCAACAAATGAGGTTTTACACTCTCCAGAAATCGTAGCCAATTGTCAGCATCTTTATAATCAACAATACCAAATACAACAAGAAAAACGCGAGAAAAATAAATTTAACTTACATGTATCTAGTCTCTCCAAGATCCTTCAAGGGTATCGCAATATATATATATATATATATATATTCACGACTTACATGTATTATATAGCCTAACTCGTATATTTCAAATAAAATATCATATATTGTACATCTTGGTAATTAGATTGCATCACACAAGTCTCGTAGGAATCACTGTTGAGATACTAAAGTCTCGCATATTTTATGTATATAATATGATGGTCTCACATAAGAGGTACTTTAGATCTCACATAAACGATATAAAATATTGATCACATATAAATATAATTGAAAATAGAAAGAATGAAACTTACCATCTTTTGCTATGATCAGAAAGTAAAACTCATTTATGTTTGTCGGTAAAAAACATTCAGTCGACAATAAAAATGGACGAAAATAATGAAAAACTTGAAGATATGACCTGTAGGCTCTGTAATACCACTTGAAGTTATTTCATGAAGTATATTCATAATAACAGTTAGTCGTAATGCCACGATTCTTCAATCTTTTGAAGTATTCTTTAACTTATATAAACAAAGTAGAGTTATCTCCAAAAACTTCTCTCTTAGCATTCTCTAAAACATTTAATCACAGATAGTAAATAATGTCTAAACCGTAGTGTTGTTTATCAAACGATTTTATACTTTTCAGTGTCACAAAATTGCATGATCTAATATAGTCCAAAATTTCTATGCCAATCATCTCGGATGCCAAATGTTTTTTGTGTTCTTTGGAAAAAACCATGATTGCAATTATGCAGGTCAACAAACCACTTAATGACCATGAATATCTTGGTAGAGTCAAGTGATACATATAATGGGTTGCCAAGATCACTAGTTTCTTGAAAATAAAAAATCGAATTGCGAAAGAGAGGGAAATATCACAGGTCTTTAAGATAAAAATTTCTTTAAAATAAATCTAATATAATTGGTCGAGCGTATTTAGGATATCGAAAGAAAAATACGTATTGAATTGGAGTTAAGTACATAAAATAGATATTAGATCTGTAATAGTGATGAAATATTTTAACCCAATTAAATCGAAACATATCTTAACAAACTGCATTAAAATTACAAAAGTGAAAAGAAGATGAACAGTGCAAAAAAAATTAAAATTTATGACGTGTGAATATGTATATATTTATTAATAAAAAGAATTATGTTTTCGGTTTTTTTTAAATGTTTTAAACACATCAAAAATATTTTCTTTTCTAAAATAACAACTAATATTGAAACCGTATATAAATATAACGGACGATGTATGTAATTTCTAAAATATATAATATTAAAAATAAACTTTTATTTAATTTTATTAAAAATATTTTTAAAATTAAATTTATAAAATACAAATAAATCCATACAAAACAAATAAATCAAAAGTCAAATAAAAATAAAAATTAATAAATAAATTTTAAAAAAAAATATTAACATCTTATTATATTTAATTTATGTAATATGTGTAAACAATTAGTGGTAAAACATATTTTATAATTTTCCTATATGAAAATTTTAAATTTACTATACATAGTTTTATAAGATAAAAATAAAGTTTAAATATTTTTAGTATTTCATTTTATTTTAAGTTAGCGTGTAAGCCGATGTGTTTTTATAGTTGCGGGATTATTTTGGTCTTTTAGGTTCGGATAAAGCCGTGATCTTTGGCCATTTGTTGGGGGCTCAACATTTCAATGATAAGAAGAGGTTAATTGAAGGTCTCCCAATAATAGTAACGATAGTGGTATACGAGTGAGTTTCATTTGGTTTGTTTTTGGAAGGATCAATCCATGTATGGTACATATTAGATGGATTATCACTTAAAAAGAGACAACATATACATTGTCCAGTAGTTGGAGGGCAATAAGTTTTCGATCTTAAATAAGTTGTAGAACTTCTTCTTGTTTCTTGGACACCTACTCCTCCAACTCGGAAAAAACTCATCGCATTTAAATTTTTTAGAGAAAAAACTCCCAAATTATGCAATAAAAAAAGAACTCAAACAAATAACTATATATAATCGAACCGGTCTAGCTAAGTTAATGGCAGGTGTCTGAGCCCTTATTATGAATATTCCAGTTAATGCTCGTTAGACAGGGACTGTTATTGGACCTCTACACATCTGTATGCATGATGACGAATCATAAATACATTATTAGATTTTCAGTGGTTCTCGGGTAAGCTCAAAATATTTGAAAGAAGAACTAAAGTGTTGAAAACGATTCTCATTTCAGTATTTATAAGCTGCGGTCTTTTTGTTTTTGTATTTTTAGTTTCTCACTAATTATTTGTGAAGGATTTAGGAAGACAAAAAAGTACAACCTTATGGTTTGCATGCTCATATTTCAAATACCTCTAATAAGTGTGAGGCTCATCCGACAGAGAAGCTCTCTCTTCCATAAGTGACAAGATGAACCATCAGATCCCCCATAGGTGGGAAGCTTATCTAATAGAGACCTCTCATATGTGTCATACTCAACTAACAAAGATCCCCTATGTGTGTTAGGCTCGATCAACGATGACCCTCTGTGGGCATCACCCTTGACTGGTGAGACTCATTTACGTCTAATATGTCATTCTTATGCCGAGACCATTTTTACCTGAATGAAGCAAGGACACACTCACACTAGCGGTTCGCGTCCAAGTTGATATCGCAGCTTCGATGCCAGTCTTAAACACTACCTGCTTGAACATTTTGTTCTTCAACAAAAAAGTATTATTCCTTAAGAGAGGTTTTAATCGATGAGGGTTTAATTAGGCAAGTTGTGGAAAACTTATAGAGATAAAATTGTAAATAACTCGGTATCCAAAAACTGAAGGCTATATCAAGAATTTGGCTTGTATTATCATAGTTTGGGTGCGATCCACATTTTGAGTGGTATTTAGCTATAAGTTACAGACTGTATATTTAAGATCCTTATAAATACCCCATCAGATTATAAATACAAAGGACCTTATATCTATTTGGACCCACTCATAGATAATTTAAAGTTACAGACAAATAATAACCTCGAACTTGTTGTATCTTGGAAAAACAATTGTACAAGATAATAACAATACAGTGATGCGAATAATATTTTTAACAACGTAATCATAGTTTCCCCAAGATATTCAAATGGAAAAGTTTAACAAAAAAGCCAATAAAATTCCTTAAGTATGATGTTTATATCAGTTTTACAACAATCAGTATATGTTTAAGTTTGTGATTAGACTAGTTTAAATTATGTTCAAAACATGTTATCATTTAATATTTCATAAACAATATTATCAAATATATATATATATATATTAATCAATGATCATTGAAAACCTATAATATTTTATATATGAAAATATTCTAGACCATAAACTTCAAAATATGGATTTAAAATTATAAGATGTTATAACTTTTAAATTATTACCATAATTACTAGTCTTCTATTTTCAATATTTTTTAGGGTTCTTAATAAATTACCAATCTTTTTTATTTTTACTTTGGTCTGGCTATGAGATACAAGCTTATAGGGTTAAGGGTGTTTGGTCCACTGCCACGTTTCCTGCATTTCAGAGGGGCTTTGGGATTCTAGGCCTCAAAACTTGAATTGAATGATTGTCCTCAAACATATAATGTCTATTGTTAGTAGTAATAACAAATCTATCTAGTGCGATTAGATTAAAACAGCAACGATTAAAAGTAAAAAAAAACTTTAAATCTTGGATCATCTCCCTCATACTAGTTGATAACCCACTTTAAACCAATTATTATTCACAATTCTATAATTGAAAACAACTTAATGTTTTCTAACATCATTTTGGATGACCATCTAATTATGGTAAAGTACCACAATTGTTAAGAGATCACCGACCTTATTTTCCCGCTTATCTCTCTAAGTATGAACTATAATGTGTCCAATATTGGACATTCAAAACTTAGAATGTTAACTGAACCATCAAACACACTTATCCTATCATCCTGATTTCCACTACCTGTGTCGGGTGGACTGAGTTGGTATGAAAAAAATATAAAATACTCTGTCACTATTTTATTCTTTGTATTCTATCGAAGAAATGTTGTCTACTTGAGACAAACTCATCATCCTTATTACCGTATTCTATACAACTTTTGTGATAAATCTCAATGTTATTATCTATGATTATTTATTCACTCAAAGAAACTAAAACGACCAGTTCGAAGCTAGGATTTACGCTTAATGGTCATGATTGGCCTCGATGGGTTAATGAGACTACAAACTAGCCTCTTTTCTTTAGTCGTGCTAATCTATTATATTTTATGGGAAATCAGTTTAATATTATTTACTCATGACCCCATCCCGTTTATAATTTAAGACTGTATGCTTTCAGATTTCTTGGTACCAATAGTATCTGATCGATGTAACTTCTTATGTGCTTCAAACTTACTTTTGCTATTTTTCTAGTTATCGTCCTCTTTTGTTTTTAGTACTATTTTTTTGGATTAGATAGATCTTGGTTAACGTTTCATTTTCAATCTCTGTTCAAATTTGGATTGCACCAGTGGAGTTTTGGATCATAATTTTCTTTTGATAACTCACTGAGTTTTTAATTATACTAGTTTTCATATTCACTTTTATTGAATTTTGTCCATAAATCAACTCCAAAATCTTTTTTCAGATTGTCCTACTTTTGTTTTAGAGTGAATATCTCTCTCTCTCTCTCTCATGTATTTCTTGTATATTTTTATAATCTCTCGTACCAATTTAACGCTCTAATTTATTTATTTAGAAAAAACAAAATTTATAATTAAAGTTTTGAAAAATAAACTTTATAATGTAAATTCAAAACTTAAATCTAAATTCTAAACTATGAGCTAAATAAATATATTATTATTATAATGATCCATTTATTGACAGTTAATTAGTTATTAAATTTATAATTATAATTTAACTTGACGTCAAATACATTTATTTTGTATTTATATTTATTTTAAAGTTTTTTTTGTGTTAAAAATGTATTTAAAAAATAAAAAAAGATCTTACATATACATGAAGAATACTCCGAGGAATGACATACTAGCCAAAGAAGACTCTAATCGAAGAAGTTGACCAATACATGGCCAAATGAGTACAAACAAAACGAAAGTGCCAAAACTGAAATAGTGGACCAAATCTTGGCCAAACGAGTACAACAATGCAAACGAAGTATTAAGACTCATATGATCAGAGGGACTAAAAATCAACAAAGTAGGAGTGCAAGGAAAACAGTCCATAAGGGAAAGATGGTTGCTTCAAACATACACAAAATAAAATTAAGATAGAAAATTAAAGGGTTGGGTAGGCCAGACAAATTTGGTGCCAAGGAATATTAACCGCGTGTTATACACCACGTGGTAAGAAATCATAGAGGTGAGGTTCATAAAAGATCTAAATATTATAGCATTCCTCTCACACTAGACGTGATAGACAATTGTACTAAAGTAGGCATGCTAAAGGTATCAAAATCTAGAAGAGGTAAGTTATACGTCTCTTGAATCCAAAAGATCCAATTGTTATTGTGACTTAAAGAAAAACAAAATTTAGAGCTTGTGAATCCCCAGATATTGTGAGTGTAACTACAGTCATAGATGATATGGTTCATGGTTTCTGAGGCTGAATTGCATAAGACACAATTCGAGGATGTGTTTAAACCTCAACTCAAAAGTTTATCTCGGGATGAAATGTTTTCCATGGATAGCTAGGAAAATGATGAAGGAATGGTGAGGAATATTTTAAATGATGCCAAACATGCCCCACCCACCCGACGTTCGGGGTGGGCATACAGATGACGTTGTAGGTCTCCTTATAGTGAACTTGGTAATTCCTCTTTTATCATTCCAATAATAGACGTATTTCTAGAGGATGTTAGGGTAAGGGAGGGATAAGATAAAGTGATTAATCTCCTCGAAGTTACGATGGTTCCTAGAACTGGCAGGCCTTAAATGAGTAGGCCTATTCCAATGACTATCCTGAAAAATATTAGAAACCGTAAGGTTGCTCCTCAAATGAGAATCTCAAATAATAATGTGTCCATAGTGGTTGATCAAAGAGGTAGAGAGTAATTACAGGTCAAACCAAAAGGAGGTCTTCTCCCCATTACCAATCGTGACCTTGTACAAATTGCTAGTGATAGGCCGAAGATTTAATATTTTCCTTCAAGTCCATGAGCGACAAGAGTGAGTATTTGAAATACCATAAATTATTATCTTTAATCTTCTCAGACTAAATACAGTTACACCAGATTGAGTTGTTGAGTTTACTAACGATGGTTCACAAGTATTTAAGAACGACCGCATGATTTCAGGTTTTTGGGTCTATCATCTCAAGGCCGCCTTCAAACAAGGGAAAAGTGATTGTAGACCAAGACATTTTAGCACCTGTAATCTTCATCTCATGGTCAGATCATAGAAAACGACAAAGAGATTGGGAAAGTTCTTTGCGAACTCTAGCGGGGAGAATGAATTCCGAAGACCAGTTAACCTGCCACGCGGAAAGTACAGAATTAATGAGCTGAAGCCTCCCTACATAAGAGAGATATTTGGAATTCCATGAGGCAATACGATTAGTAATTTTATCAAGAATGGCGTCGACGATCGTTATAAGAAATTTGATCTGAGAGAAGATGGACTCCAACTTACTTAACTAGGAAAGACCCAACGTTGAAGTCAATGATATTCATCGGGTTCATTTTGAGGGTAGGGTTAAGCCTAGAGAAGAAGATGTGGCTCTTCTGAAGGCTTATTTTAAGGAACTAGAGAAGAAATAAATCACTAAGACCATCCTTAATAAAATTGAGAAAATTAATATCACAACGACATAAAATCATTAGGTAATCTGCAAAGCAAAGATTGACAAACTTAAGGATATGAAACTTTTAGTGAAAGTTTATATCGAAATTAATAAAATGAAGTTAGAATAACTAATCTATAAAATCTAATATAGTAATATTTTGGATATATATGTCAGTTATTTCTTTAAATGATACGAATTAACTAAAATATAAAAATATTAATAAAAGATGAGATAAATATTTTACTTTTATTGTAAATTAAAATTTATTTGTTAATATTATTATTAAAATTATGAATAAATAAAGGGGTTTTTCTCGTCAGGTACTTCAAAAATATTATAATTCTTGTTTGGTGTGACTCAGTTTCACTATTTCTTGTTAGATGCACCGGTAATTAACAAAATTCTAATTACATGTTCTTTTATCTATAAAGACAAAAATAGCCTCTTTGAAAACAAATTTTCACCAAACATTCTAACCCTCTTGGTACTGACACCTCATCCCTAATTTATTTGACTTTTCTGGGATGATCTGGAAGACGACAAAGTTTTCACGTTTTGCTGTTTTTTTTTTTCTTTCTCCCATGGCCACAGAAATGACGAGTTGTCTCCTATTTAGCTCATTTATATCTAATATATATAATTTATTTGTTTATTTTATAATAAAAATGATTTTATATTTGGATACTCACGAGTGATTTAATTTTATTACGTTTCTTTTAATAATGTTTTTCTTTAAATATTTATTTATTATAATTAATAAACCAAATTGACTAAAACTATGTAGGCACTAGCCACTTCAGTATTTATTTTTATAAATATAAGGTGGATTTCTATCCATCCGTAAAACTAAAACTAGTGATAGCAAAAATATTATTAGTTTAAAAAAGTTTAGTTTTAGAATTTTGAATTTGCACCAAGCATACAGTTTGGTGTACCTCAGTTTCACGCCAAAATATTACTAGTATCGAGTAATGAGTATGAGCCTCCCGAATCAGATATTTTGTACGGAGGAGTGGCCCAATGTGGCTTTCATGGAATTTTTACTTAATGATCGTAGCCCTATGGCTGAGACCATAGCCCCATGGGTTAAAAGTGACATGGAAAGATAGACATCGTTTACAATTATTAACGTAAATTTAAAACAATAATGGTCAATTTATATGTTGTGTTATATATGTATATTATGCATTGAAATGTTAGATTGTGGTGAAGAGTATTGTCATTTAATGCGTAAAAGCTTAATTGAATATGTAAAATAACGCAAATACCTAGGAAAAACATCTTATTGCTCGGTATAGCCTGAATCAACTTGTGTGGCTCTATTTTATAGCATGTTTTGCTCTATTTTCGTTTTTGGTTGTTGTCGGTTTTGGCCGACTATAGCACAAGCTAGTGACCATATTTTTTTATTTTCTATATGGAGAAAATATGTTATCGTTCTAGTTGTATTAACTATAGGTTGTGGCCATGTTTGATGTCTTTTATTCTTACTTTTTTAGGAATAACATTATTATTGTTATTTTTTATAGGATTAACACTAATAAAAAAGTGTAATTCCTGATAGAGGTAAAATGATTAATTTTTTACTTTTAAATGAATAATATGATTTATTTTTGTTAATTTAAATATCTGAAAAAAAAAATGAATAACATGATTGATTTTTGTGAATCAAAATACCTAAGAATAATAGTTTTATTATTATTCATAATAAAGTAACAGTATTATTACTAATTAGTTTTTGTATTTTTTTAATGAATAACAAAATTTATTTTCATTAATCTAAAAAATTTTAAAAAATTATTTTATAAATAATGAATAATATAATTTATTTTCGTTAGTTGAAATACCTAAGAATAACATTTTATTATTGTTATTCTATTATAGTAACACTCTTATTACTGTTATTCATAATAGAGTAACCGTATTTTTTACTGCTATTCCTATTCGTGTGGGTGAGGGCGGTGGTGGTCGTTCTAGTTATGGTGGCATTGGTCGTGGTGGTGGGGCGGTGGTGGTCATCGTGTTGGTCTTAGTGATGGTCTTAGTGATGGTGGTGGTGTTGCTGCTACTGCTTCTAGTGATGGTGGTTGTGGTGGTGGTGCTGCTGTTTCTGGTGATGGTGGTCGTGGTAGTCGTGGTTTTCGTGATGGTGGCGGATTCGTATTGATGTCTGTGGTGATGGTGGTGGAAGTTGTGGTTGTGGTGTGGTGATGGTGGTGGTAGTGGTGGTTCCGGCGGCGGCGACGATGGTCGTGGTGGTGGTGCTGGCCATGATTGCGGTGGTAGTGGTGATGGTGGTGGTGGTGGTGATTGTTGTGGTGGTGGTGGTTGTGGTGGTCGTGGTGGTGGTTGTGGTGGTCGTGGTGGTGCCAACGGCGGCGGTGGTCATCGTGTTGGTGATGGTGGTGGTCCGTCGCCGGTGGTGGTGGTCCTACGCAGGTGGTGGTGGTCCGTCACCGGTGGTGGTGGTCGTGGTCGTAGTGGTGCCAGCAGCGGTGGTGGTAGTGATGGTCGTGGTGGTGGTGGTGGTTGTGGTCGTGGCGGTCGTGATGGTCCGCCGCCGCAAATGGTGGTGATGGTGGTGGTGGTGGTCGTGATGCTGGTGGTCGTGGTGGTGATCATGGAGGTGGTCGTGATGGTGGTGGTGGTGGTTGTTGTAGTGGTGGTGGTAGTAGTGCCAGCGGTGGTCCGTCGCCGTTGGTGGTGGTCGTGGTGGTGCCAGCGGCGGCGGTGGTGATGGTGATGGTGGTCGTAGTGGTGTTGGTAGTGTCATCGGTGGTGGCGGGCGGCGACGGTGGTGGTGGTGGTCGTCGTCGTCGTGGTCTGTCGCCGCCATTGGTGGTGGTGATCCAATACGGTTGTGGTGGTGGTGGTGGTCGTCGTCGTCGCCGCCGGTGATGGTGGTGTCGGTTCACCGGTGTTGATGGTGGTGATGGAGGTGGTGAGTGAGGAGGTGGTGGTGGTGATCGTAGTAGTCGTGATGGTGGCGATCGTGACGGTGGTGGTGGCCGCCGTGGTGGTGGTCCATCGCTGGTGGTGGTGGCCGCCGTGGTGGTGGTCCATCGCTGGTGGTGGTGATGAATTAAATAGGATTATATTTTTATAAAAAATAAGGTGATTAAACTTAGTTTTTAAATAGAAAAATATTTTTATAATTTCAAAAATCTTATACACCTATTGAAATTATGAAAATTAATGTATATAACAAGAATTTTGAAATATTTGATGTACATTTAAGAAGTCACCTATAAATAATTAAATAGTATGAATATTATATTTTAAAACTATTAAATGAGTACGGATAAAGTAAGATGAAACAAAATAAGGCTAGACGCACAAAACTAATACGAAAAGCTTTATATAATATTTGGGACTAATAAGGTTTTAGACGCGGCATCCGTATCTTATCTTTTATGTTTTTAGTTTTCAATTAGTTTATTAGTTAATTTTTATAAAGAAAATTGATTAGTATATTTTTATTTTTTATATAAGTATTTATTTTATTTTTTATTAAATCATATTGATGGTTTTGTTCGTTTTAGACAAAAGAAGTCTAAATCTAAATATTATTAAAAAAACATTATATTTGAATGTATTTATAACTTTTTTTTTAAAGGGATGTTTTACCTTTTTCTAGGAAAGTCATATTTGTTATGAAATTGAAATTATGTGAATTACCGATATCAATAAATTATGATTTTATTTTTCTAATTTTTTTTAGAAGTATTATTTTTTATTGATTCCGATTTTGTCCAAACGTCTATCTTATATTATCTATTTTTTATTTTTTATTATTTTTTTAATAACACAAAATGTATTATAAACTGAATCTAACACAATTCAAAATTTGAATCATTTTCATAAATCTAACATTTGTTTTCAAATTGTTTTTTTAAACAACTTCCTTTTTATTTTGAAACTTTACAAAAATATTTTTTTAAGGAGAAATAACAATTTTAATATTGATGAAAATTAAATTTTTAGAAAAGTTTATTTTTAAAACAGAGATGTCAAAACCGTAGAAAATAATTCGTATTTGGGATGTCTTTCTAAAGAAAAAGTCGAACACTAAAAATTCGGCGTCTACGTGCATTGAATAAATTACTCAACATAAACAATGAGAGATCGAGAAAAGCGCGCGTCGCAATACTTGTTAGGGAAATTTAAATGGTTAAATCATTAAATTACATATGCGGTATTTAATATCCTTAAAAAAGTTCAACTATACTTCCGTACCTAATCCCAACTTTTTTGGATCTCTAGACCATCCATCTTGGTTTGGCATTATCTGCCAAATGCCATTATTTTTTTACTAAAACTTCATTAAGAAGTCTGTTGATGCCTCGACTGAGCTTTTATGGTAGCTTGCGGTTCAAACTTGATATCAAATTCTCTTAGTTATACTTACTATTTGGCCAGTCAACCAGATATGTAAGGCTTATATATTTTATTTTTAGTAGAAATGATATGCATGTATTTTTTGTATGTACCTGAAAATATGACATTATATTTCTTATTGTTATAACTAAAGCTAACGATAACATTTCCAAATTATAGGTAACACGTTTCATCATCTAGAATGATTTTACACACATAATATATATAGCTTCGGGGATATTCTTTCTTTTTTGGAAAGTAACGGTGTGCTAATGATTTAGCCTACTATTTAAATTCAATTATTTTGATGTTTTAGTTTTATTTTATTTTATTTTTTTATATTTCAAGGGTTTATTTAAGATAGCAAATTAAATCTGATTACATTCAGATTTAATAGGATATTATTTTATTATGTTAATTTTTGTTTTTATATTTTGTATTAGGGATTTGGGCGATTCCTATTTAAGGTGCCTCAAATCCTAGACTTTGATTGATGGAATTTTGATAAAGAAAATTAGGGTTTCCCTTATATTGGATTCTCTGCGTTTACTCTGTATCATATTGGTATCAAGGTTGGATATGTAGGCAGTCTTTCATGGTTTCTAGCTTTAAAATATATAAAAAAGAGGCCTTGCATCTATTTTTAGTTTTGCAAGAACCTGTTTCTGCCCTGCATATAACACGGTTGCGTCTACAATCATTCGACGTCTTCTTGAAGACCTACATACTCTACAAAGTGAAATGAAATCGGAGATACGTCAATCTTTAGGTGAAAATCAACATGTTGGGAGGATACTACCTCAAACGTTTTTTTACAACACTGGCGTCCCTAGTCTCAAGAGTTTATGTTGCCTCTATAAAAAGCAACAGATTTTCGACGGGATTCATCAGGAGGTGGGACACTTTATCATGCATTATTTTGGCTAGTTACAAGCTCTATCCAGCAACCTTCTGGATCCGATACCGGGTGGGACAAGTTGTCTGCAAACGTTTGCCTGGATTTGAAAATCAAAAGCCAAAATGGTGAAGCTAAACTCATGGAAAACCAAAGGCTGGAATATTTGAAAGGATTTACGAGGGGCACAATCTTTGTGGGTGAATTTATTGGTAGGAGGGTTCAAGAAGTTAAGTCGTTGCTCAGGACCAAGCTTATAGCGAGTGGTGAGGCAGTCATCTACATTAAACATGAGAAGCGGGTGATTTCAAAATCTGGTGATGATTGTCTTGTGACACTTACGGATCCATGGTATATCACATTTGGTGCATCAACATGGAAGAAGTTGACAGAGGAGTGTTTATCAAACATGAATCTTTACTCGGACGAGACACGGCATGACTTCGAACATACTTTGAGCTGGTTACACCAGTGGGCTTGATCACGATCTTTTAGACTTGATATGGGTTTTGTTCATGCTAACGAGGATCTTGCCGCCCAAATCGGAAGAGATATACAATTTGACCTCGTGGATCATGAGACAGTCAAAAGTCTACAAGTTTCTAAGCAGTTACCTTTTAACCAGTTTAAGGAGACTGGAAAAACCCATTTGTAAATCATATGATTTTCTACTGACAACACAGCTTATTTCAGGTGGTTGGGGAGAAAGTTATCTTTCTCATGTAAGCAATACGTCATGGATTTATTTGTTCTTATTGGGGTTAGGCAGGTTGAGAGAGACCCAACACCGTTGCCCCGGGCAGACATAAGCTTGTTTAACCTGCAGAGGGAGAATGATAATTTTTCACAGCATAAAATTGTGAGAGTGTTCATTAATAACTGCATAATTACTTATTCTGTATATATTTATATTTCTCTTATTTGGGCTTTCGGTGAATACTGTCATCGTGTCTTGCAAGTTGTTAAGGGAAAACTTCAAAAGCAAGCTAAAGAAATAGCATTGAGACTGCACCTAAGGAAGCATATGAGGATTGACATGCCGTCCGGATGCTTGCTTTCTTAGATTTAAAAAAAGTTAGAACAATTGTCTTTGTCTTCACCATGTCAGCAAGGCTTGAGTTGATGTCAAATAGTTGGTTTGCTCTTGGTGTTGCCGCGTTGAAGGCTAGGGTTGTACAACAGCTAACGAAGACTCGTTGCAAACTCATGTTTTGTGAAGAACCTGCTTCAAATGTCACAGGGAGCCAATGCCTTAGTGGATGATATTTATGTTTGGCTAGACGAAAATGGGTGAATTCGAGGGCGAATTCTTTCTAACAGGGAGAGGATGATGTAGCCTACTATTTAAATTCAATTATTTTAATGTTTTTGTTTTAGTTTTATTTTATTTTTTATATTTCAAGGGTTTATTTAAGATAGCAAATTAAACCTGATTACATTTAGATTTAATAAGATATTATTTTATTATGTTTATTTTTGTTTTTATATTTTGTATTAGGGATTTGGGAGATTCCTATTTAAGGTGCCTCAAATCCTAGACTTTGATTGATGGAATTTTGATAAAGATAATTAGAGTTTCCCCTATATTGGCTTCTCTGTGTTTACTCTGTATCAGCTAACACCATAATCATATACATCTAAATATTTCTTTGAGAGCTCTTTGATTTTTATGAACATGGTATCTCATTTTGGAGTTTAGTTCAACAAGCAAATCCCTTTTTAGAAATAAAATAAAATGAAATTTTATTCGAGGATCATTAAATTAACATGTTGTTCGGTTAGTCTTCATGCCAGTGTTTGGACATCTTTGATGTTGGTAAGTTACTCTTGAGTTCTTAAATCAAGATGGTATGACTTCCTAGAAGTAAAAATGGATCCTTAAGATAGGTTAAGTCCATGCTTATACGTCTTTTACCATTTTATTTTTTATCATCTATAATTGTTGTCCAGATTTAGTATAAGGCTTTTGACATAGGGCTTATTTTTCAAAGTCGATCCATCTCGACCACAATATTTTGGCATTTTCAAAAAATGGTCTTAGATTATACTTAATAATCCCAGATTATTTACTACTCATAACTAGTGACATTTCACTACAGGGAGCACTAAATTTAGGTCTTCTGTGGATCATACGAAAACATCCAAATTCCCAGACACAAGTATTACAAGATTGGTTTGTAAATTTTTAGGTCTCCCCGGACGTGCATGATTTTATCTGCTCTCAAATTTATAATATTTTTATTATCTCTCTAATGTGACCATTTAGAAAAGCCTCTATAGGTCATCCATATCGTCTCGAAAGATCAAAACTTCTAGTGTTTAGTACTTATAATAACATTCTCTGTTAATTTTATGTTATCTTTAGATAATGTTGATCCAACTATTGATCACGTAATGGAGGCATTGATAGATTGTTTACATAATTGTATTTATCTGGTTGAGAAAATAGCTGCCAAAGATTATGGTGTGTGATAAAAGAGAATGTACACCATGAACATGCACTGTACCTATTTCATGAGCTCTCATTGGCCAAGAATTACCTCTAACTTCAACACGTTCATGACCCGGGTGTTCATCACAATGAATGTAGTTAAAATCAATTTTTATTACGTCAAAAATAGGATGTTGTACATTTAATCATAAGTGGTTTTGAATGGGATGTTGGTAAAAATATATTTTTCCACTATGCTCCTCCGAATCTTTATCCTAACAATATGAATGCATTCTCATGTGATGTAGTGATCCCTAAAGGCGTGCACATGTTCCTCTTCTAAAATTTGGTAGTTACGCGTTAAATGTTTTACATCATCGTGTTATTTATAGAACTTGCATGTGTCATAAAATTCTTTGAAAGTGAATATCTTTATAGGATCGCAGAATCAAACCAATTCATTGGTATTGTCGAAGATAACACCAATATTTTCAGTCAATTTTGTTAAACATGTTCAAAAATATCAAAATAAACAATGAATTATAGAATACCTCTAAGTGAGTGTGGGATACCAAATAGCTCTAATTCACCAAAAAGTTGTTGTCCTCCATTCGTACTCTCTTATCTTCTGATACCTTATCAAAACAAATAAATAAAATAGAAAACTAATCTAATTTATTTTGTCAATAACAATTATATAAATAGTATTTACCATAATGAAGTTATATAAATTAAATTATATAGTTGATAGTCTAATATTAACTTTAATAGGTCATAAATATATTAATTATGTATTCAAGTTAATATTACACTATCCATTACATAATTTAATTTATATGAGTTGATTACTTGCAAATATTATATATAAAATTAATATCGACTAAATATTATTAGACTAAATTAATTAGAATATACTCTAATCTCATTTTTTGTGTGCAAAAAGCATGTCTCGTTGCCTTTTCATATAGTTGTTGTTTGTTTTTACATGTTCTATAACATTTATAATTTTTTTTTTTCGGAGGGAACCCGCAGCCGCTACTCAGAGTGGAATGAGTGCGCACAGGGTAAACCCTCAGTCTGACGAGATAGCCTGCAAACCAACGCCAGAAGGTAAACCACACAAGGTGACAGGCTCAGCCGAGAAAGCGTATGTAGAGGGACTCGAACTCATAACCTTTTGGTTATAAGAATGCCATACTCAACCAACTCGGCTACCCCTTTAGGGGCAAAAAAAGGGCTATTTTTATAACATTTATAATGTCCCTTGTAGAAGCGGGTCTTATTTTTCAATCCAATATACAAATTGACTGATTTAGTACTTAAATCGAACATCTTGACGAGTCCAAAGAGTGTAAAACTGTCACAAAGTTTGGGACTTAAATTTCAATGTTTAGGGGCTTCAAATCCTATTTTCTTGTATTTTTTTTATTATTAATATTAATTATACCTAAATTTTTTACAGTTTTTGTTTAATTAAAATACTTTTTACTGAATTTTTAAAGTTCTAACCATGCTACAGTATCTAGCTTTTGTTAGGGGTGTGACCAGGGTCTTGGATACTTATGTGGAAGTCACTTTGATAGGCTCACTAACATTAGTTATTGGATGATAAAATGGTACGCATTTTTGAACCCTAGGAGCCGCACCGCTTTATTTCATCAACTTTTTTTGGTCTTTTACCTAACCCGCCAAATTCTCAAAGGTATAGCCATTATCTTCATTATTTCTTCCACCAAGCTCCGAGATTGATCACCATGTCTATAAGCCGCTTAAGAGACAAGTTCATAATAGGTATTCCATATTGTGTTTTGGTTTAAATAAACTTTTGGGCGTGCTCCGATAATATTCTACTGGATTTTATTTGTAGTGGATGATGCATTCAAAATCGCATTTGACTTATTTGTTATCTATAAGCTTGCTTGAGAAGATCGTTAATAGCATTGTAAAATTATATATCCTCTCTAGCAGTAGTTTTTTCAACCAGGTAATAACATTACCTTGAAAGTAAAGCGCGGAATAATGACATGTCATCTTCTTCGAATATAAGCATCTCTTTTTGGAACTATTTGATATGATAATTGGGTACAAAATTTCATTTAATTTTTTTTATCTTATATTGGTTGAATTTGATGACAACTATCTCTTAGAATCTCTCATGTCAAGGAGATATCTCTAAGGCTAATGAGATATGTTATGTACGCCGGACCGACAAAATTTGTAGTTAATTGTTATCATTGATTAAGTTATGATCACATCATAAATAGATTAAGAATAATTTCTCTAAATAGTAGCTATATGACTGAAATATGATGAATTATTTACATATGAAAAAAAACTTACAATGGTTGTTTGGTCGCTACAATTGATGATATAACACAAGTTTTACCTACATTTTAAATGCAAATCCACCAATATACGACTTATTATGAACTCTTTGGAATAAAAACGTCTCAAGCCGTTTAATCTTGGAATATATATATATATATATATATATATAAACTTTAAAATAATTTATTAATTTAATCGTAATTTAAAAAAATTATAAATTTTATAGCATATGTATAGATAACTAAAGTTAATTCTTTCAAAAATTGTATTTAAAAAAATTTAAATTTCCATCCTTAAATATTTTAATTACTTAATATATGAAGTTACCTATCACTCTCAGTATATTAAAACTTGCATTCTATTTATGATTTATTTCTTAAATTTTAATGAAAAATTTAAAAATTAATTTTATTCATTAAAAAAAATCTTTAGTCCTATATTGGGGCATTATATTAAAATTTTATTTTCATTTTTATATTTTTAATCTTAAATAAGCTCAAATAAACTTTTAATTTGTGCTACTTATGGAGTATAGTTATATATATATATATATATATATATATATATATATTGGGATACTTTACTACTCTTTTTTGTGATTTCTCCTGCGTGTCTAATTAAATCATGCAATGTGACTCATGATCCATAACCTTTTGAAGCCAGAGTGGAAACCTTTAATTATTTGAGAGAATTGTTATGCTGCTTTTTTATAAATTCAATATTTCGGAATGTTTTGTGGCTCTTGGAATTTGAGATGAAAACATCATTGAGCTTGAACATATAACATATGTTTCTTTAGTTACAGATTTAATTCCATGGAAAGATTACGTGTTGTGCAAGTTAGTAAACATTAGTTCCAGGAGAAGTATTTATGTAAATGTAAACAAAAGAAAGTAAGTCGATACACTTGAAAGTTGAAACTATTCCAAAAGTTTCGCAATTTGTCGTCAACCACTTACAAATTAAATAAAACTAAATAAAATACATTTACAAAAGGAAGTAAGTCGATACACTTGAAGCTATTCCAAAAGTTTCGCAATTTGTCGTCAACCATTTACAGAATAAATAAAACTAAATAAAATAACAATTTTAAATAAGTCTCAATATATAATAAACTTATATATACATTACAGAAACAAACCGACAAAACATAATATAACTAAATTTTAAACTCGTGGCACCTAATTAATATACCATTATTATTATTAACAAATACGAATGTGTGTTCGAATAAACCAAAAAGCGTTTGAGTGAGAAAAAAAAGTGAAAAAGGTATGAAACAAGAGTGAAGAAAATGTGAAAAATGGCATATGATTAGAACAATTTTAGTGCCTCAAGTGTGTCCAAATTTGATGGAGATTATGAACACTGGAGTTTACTAATCAAGAATCTCTTACATTTAAAAGAGTATTGGTGTATGATTCAACCAGACCACAAGGAACCTGGAGAAGGTGAAGTATAGACGACGGTGCAACAAAAGATGTTGGATGTATGTAGGCTTAAAGATTTGAAGGCAAAAAATTATTTGTTTCAGTCAATCGATAAGACTATTTTGAAGACCATCACTCAAAAGAAGACATCCAAACAACTTTGGGAAGCAATGAAGACCTAGTATCATATTAATGAAAGAGTGAAGTATGCTTAACTTTAGAGGCTTCGATGGTTGTTTGAAACAGAGAAGATGAAGAGGGGTGAGACAGTGACAGATTATTTTGTAAGAGTCATGGTCATATCAAATGACATAAGAAACTGTGGAGAAGACCTTGAAGATATAAAGATTATTGAGAAAATCCTACGCAAGATGAATCCTACGATTTCAATTATATTATTTGTTCAATTGAAGAGTCAAAAGATATTGATCAAATGACAATCGAGGAGTTACAAAGCTCATAACTTGTTTATGAACAAAAGCTACGGCGCAAGGTATCTGAAGAACAAATACTGAAAGTCGAGGGTGATCGCAGTTATGGACAAGAAAGTGGAAGGAGTAATTTTGGCAGAAGGGAAAAGTAATTTCTCGAGAGGCAGAGGAAAAGGTGGAAGAGGGTAGACTATTAACAGATCTCACATTGAGTGTTTCAGGTGTCACAAGCAAGGACGTTATCAAAACGACTGCCCGAATACAGAAAAAAGAGCAAACTACGTCGAGTTCGATGAAGAAGAAAAATTACTTTTAATATATCATATGAATATCAAAGAGATTAAAGATAAGGGGATTTTGTTTATCAATTCTGGTTTCTCAAATCATATGACAGGTAACATAGATTGGTTTGTTGAGTTCAATAAAAACTTTAGACATGGAGTAAAACTAGGGAATACCTCACGTGTGGAGGTAATGGAAAAATAAAATGTGAAGTTTGAAGTTGAAGGGCTGACTCAAACATTAACAGATGTGTTTTTTGTTCCATAATTTATTAATAGTCTACTGAGTTTTGGGAAAATTCAAGTAAAAGGTTTAATTATTTTGATCAGCCAACGAGGATGCACAATCTAACATCCTCGTAAAGGTTTGATTGTAAACTCTACAATATCAATAAACTGTATGTTCACTATATCTGCAATTACAAAATCTGGTTTAAATAGATGTGTGAAAATAGAAGAGGATGAGTTATCGGGTTTATGGTACAAACGTTATGGGCATTTGACCAACACATACATCAAGACTATGCAAGAAAAGGAAATGGTAAAGAGATTACCTCAAATGAAAGAGGCAGTGAAAGTGTGTGAAGTATGCAATATTAGAAAGTAATATCGAGAAATTATGTCAAAGAAAAGTCAGTGGCGAGCAATAGAGAAGTTGAAGCTTGTTCATGCAGACTTATGTGGGCCGATATCTCCTGCTTCTCAGAGTGGAAAAAGGTATATATATTTATTGGTAGATGATTGTAGTCACAAAAGCTGGATACATTTTTTGTTAGAAAAGAATGAAGCTTTTGTTGTTTTTAAAAACTTCAAAAGCCTCATAAAAAATGAAGCTGGAAAATTTATATGGTGTTTGAGAACTGATAGAGGAGGAGAGTTTACTTCAAATAACTTCAACGGATATTACAAAGAAAATTGAATCAGAAAAAAAACTAACTGTTGCTTACAGTCCTCGGCATAATGGAGTAGCCAAGAGAAGAAATGGTACAATCATGAACATTGTTAGATATCTACTTGCAGAAAAGAGCATGCCTTAGAATTTTTGGGCTGAAGCGACTATGTAGAAAATGTCCAAAGGTTCGATGATAGTTTTTCGATGTAATTTTTGTTGCTTGCTCTTTATATAAGGCATATATATGTATACGTTCTTTTGAGTTGAATGCAGTTGGGGAAAATAATTCGTCTATCTTACGGTATTGAAATTAGGATGTGTGAGTGAAAAGAAGATGAAAACCTTGGTCAGTAAGTACCTCATTCTTGTTGAAAAATCTATCATTATCGACCATTATGATCATTGTTTGACACGAAATCTATGTAGAGCTTTGTTTTCTTTAAATGCCATTATTAATGAGACCTCATTTGAGGAAGCACTTCTCGATGAAGAAGTTCATGAGCAGGGGGGAGAAATCTACCCCTAATGTAGAGGATGCACATATTTGATGGTCATTTCCAGAAGAAAGGTTTAGCTCTGCAGTATGCTCACCTGGGTGAGGTTCAAGTGTTTACCTCATGATTGTATCTTTTCTATGATGGGCTGGAGAGGGAGATTGTTAGGATCCAACCAAAATTATAAATTAGGGTTTTTATCTCCCTATGGCTATATATATGAAGGAAAGAGATAAGAGATTCATGAGACACCCAAACACATAAAAAACAAAAATAAAGAGCTTTTCGAGAATACAAATAGAGAGCTTTTTCGAAAACACAAATAAATATTATTTTTCGACTTTTTATCTGTTTAATGCAGTCACAGTAAATGGGTCTGATCGAGAAGCAAACAGTTTTGGGTTTCGCTGAAATTTGGGCAGCATGTTGGTGACATTTGAGGCTTGAATAGAACTAGTTGGATTTGGCTTTAGTACTACGGATCGGGAGAAATCACTGCTGGAGTAGTGCAGTAAATTTAAAAAGTTTTGACTAACCCTAATTCATTATCTTCAATATCCGTATATTTTATAAAAACTTTAAGATATGCATCTTTTGTTATTCTATCTTATTCTTCTTCTCCATCATTTTATAAAGTAATTATTAAGTTTCTAATCCATTGAGATGATTATCTTTATCCTTCAAAAGCACTTTTACAAACATCTAGCATACTGTGGGAATTATAGTGACCGAAACGTTTTTAAGACTCAGAATCAACAATTTTACGCTACATAAACTGAAAGTTTTAATAGTAGAAGATCAAAAGCAGTAACTGCTCTTCTATTTGAATTTTTTCATATTTAAAGCTGAATAGATTAGCATGAGAGCATTGTTTAGGGTTTAAAACCCTACAATGATTAATATCAACAAATATAAAATAATAAGGTACATAAACCTTCATTTTCAATAATTGGCGTCACCTTATCTTACTTGAATCTTTATGTCATATTTACTTTTGTATTCGAAACTTTCTAGTAAGTATTAGCTTCTCTACCAAGCTTTGTGGAAGAAAATTTGATAGATGAATAAGGTGTGGTTTTGACATAAATAAATTTAGTGTTGATATATGCTATCAAAATAGTTAACCCAAAAAAATGAACATGTTATTCCACTGGCATATTATCAAAAATGTTTTTGCCTAACACAAAAAAGTAAATGAAGTAAAAAAATAGTTTTTATCGTTTTATGGGCTATCAATTGATTTTATATATTCAAAGGAAGAATATAAATTAAAAAGTATTCAGACATAATTGAAGCTCAAGTTTTACCATTATCTTTAAGACAGTGAATACTCTCCAGGGAATTCTCTATTCTACTAGCATACTTCTCTATCCCTCCAGCTATTTCTTGAGTTTGTTTGCTTACTAAGGAAGCATTCTCTTTGGTCTTCTCTTGGATAGTTTTCTCTAAATTGACTTTGTCATCGGATAAAGTCTGGATAGTTTTTAGTTTTCTCCTTCAAAGCTGTGATCTCTTTAGAGGAATAAGTTTCCAGTCGGGAGTACTTGGTTTGGAGGTTTTTTATGGCCTCTTCTGATTTGAGCAGTTTGGCAGTTAAATCCTCTTTCTCCTTCTTCAATGATTATATGCTTTGCTGAGCGGTAGAAAGATCATCTGTCAAGCTCTGTTTCTCTATATTCATGGAGTTTATGGTAGCTTTTGATCCCTTACTTGCCTCTCTAGATCACCTACCGGACGGATGTAACCCAAAAGGACATGACTTAGGGTATCTCGCTCACTTGATATCATATAATTCTCCCCATTGTAGGTCACAACATTGGATGAGTTGGAAGAACAATAAGGCTCCGCGAAGTCATCCTTGTCCAAGTCATTAAAATACATGTTAATACTTTGAATAGCATCAATATTGACCTCTCCATCAGCAGAGGTCTGTTAGGAATAGAGGTTGGGTGGAATTTCTTCTTGTAAAGTGGGATTGTCAGGAACTGGAGGAGAAATTTTAGAAAGATATACAATTATCTCTGATCCCAGAATGAATTTTTTCTTCTTGGCAGCTTTTTCATCACTACTTGCTTTGCCTTTCTTATTCTTCTTCAAAATATTTTGTCGGTTGTCCGACCCACCAGCCTCCTTAATAGTAATTTCTACTGCTTCCAGTAGTTGGGCATTAATGCCTCATAGGTTCTCCGAACCGGTCCCTTCGGTGGTTGTTCAAAATAGGTCTGTTGTGCTTTTCTTCTTTCTCTTGTTCTTCATCTTGCTCAGATGACTAAGGACTTTGGCCCAGGAAGGCAGGTAAAGCTTAGCATCTTTAGCCTCAGTTCTCCTCAGGATAACATCTGCAGGAGGATGGGTGATCAGTTCTTCGTAGGAAAGATCTCTTCTCCTTGTGGTGTTCCACAAATGAGACCTCACAAAGTTCCCCGACGTGAAAAAATTGTGGAAAGCGTTGTCCAATTGCTCTAAGGCCCAAGCATTTAGCTTGGCACATGTGTCTTGGCATGCCTCTAAATAGTGTGAGAACTCCTTCGGAAAAACTAAAAAAAGATATATATCAGTTCAGAGTAACTACCTAGTATTTGAAAAATTAAATAAAATATGAATAAAACTTACCAATGCTTTTCCAGCGACTAGTCAGCTGGCTTGGGTTAGAGTCAACCTTGATCTTCTTCCCATTCTCCCAGGCCCCACTGATGAACAAGAACTGTGTCCTCCACGGCTTTTCTGACTCCAAAATATCGTTTACTACCTTGTAGTCATTCTCCATATTGTAATGGTAGATGGGGATGTGATGTTTTTTGTACAAATTCACCATAACAGCAAACTATTCCATTGTCAATGGAATCTTAGATAGTCTGGAAGCCATAATGCCAGCCATCAAGGTGTACCAAGCATTTGGGCTCAACTGACTTGGACATATCTTGGTCAGATGGAACTACCTAACTACCTTTGGGTCCAAAGGAAATCAGAGTCCCCAGTTTAGCACCTCTGTGTAGACCACGAGCTCGTTGGGTTTGTAGTCCATCAGAGTTTCTGGGTGACTGGGATTCTCACCTTGACAGACTCAGGGATCCCCCACTTTGTACGGATATGGCCCAATTCAGTGGTATGGGTGTATACCCAGGCTATATTCTTGAGGGAAAGCAAGTATTTTACGCTGACCATCATGAAATTTGGCCTTACTTTCCCTTTCAGACTCTCTGGAAGCGCATCTGGATGAGTCAGACCTATTTTAGTCTTGCCCTTTCGATCTGTAACTGTGTCATCCGTTTGTCCGGATGCCTCAAAAGGGGCGTCATCTAAACTATCCTCTATATTTTCTTCCAATACAATGGAAGATTGTTCAGATGGCTGTTCGGATTGATTGACTTCTACCAGGGGCTGCTGTGCGGATAATTTGATTTATGGCAAAGTTTTTACTGCCTCCGAACTGGTGGATTTTGAAGAGGTAGGATTGGATTTAGATTTGGATTAACGAGTTATTCGGCGAAAGGTATGCTTCTCAGAGGATTTTTCTACGTCTGAAACCATAGCGATAAAGACTGAAGGCTTTCTAACGCTGGAAACGACTTTCTCCTTAGGGAGAGGGTTTTGGGACTCTTGGACAGAGGACCCTGATTGTAGAGGAGAAAAGTTTGAAACAAAGGGAAGTTTTATAACCTTGGGTGCTTTTGAGGACGATGAACTTTGGTTTGTGTTTACTTGTGATTGATTGATTCCTTCATTGGGAGAAACAGGAATGCCAACAGCAATTTGTTCATCTCTTGCAACTTTTCTCGCTCTCTCCAACTCAGACAAATTTAACCATCCTCCTTTTACTAGTGTGTTTCTAGCTGTGAACATAAATAACTCGAACATGAATTGATAAATGTACTAAAATTTCTCTGACTGTAAATTCTTGTGTTTTTTGAAGACAGTGAAATAGTGGAATAAATTTATATAATAGTAAAAGGGGGAGTTACCTAGGAGAAGATGGGACGATCGAAAACAATGATTAAAAGCTACAAAGTATGGGAGTTAAAACTTATGTAACTTTCTAGCCTAATAGGTACGAGAATCTAGGAGAAAACGGCTCAGAGGTGAAACCAGAGTCTGACATGTGTCCCACGATTAGAGAAAAACTCTTGAAATTCTGAACGGTAAAATTAGTTCCACCAAATTTCGAACAGAGTGACTTAAAATTCTTAAAAGAAAAGGATAAAGTCTGCAGATCGGATACATAAACAGTTCGGAGAAAGTTGATTTTGATTCTTAAGAGTTAGCTCTTCCAAATATTCTTTGCAAGACCTAAAGGTGCTACTGATGAGTTTAGATATTTTAGACACTATAACCTGTCTTTATCCGGAGGGCTCTTCGAACATAACCATTATTATAAAAAAACGGACAGTACAAATGTAATAGGATGTGACTAAGCTAGGTACTGGTTACCTCGCATCTTGGGCTAATGGGTACTTAAACTTGACCCAATTTCATGGTCCAACCGAGAGGCCCACGTGTCATTGATTAAGTATAATTACCCCAACCACTTTCATTAATGAGGGTAATCAAAATTTACTAGTAGCATACAGCTTAATTATCTCATTACTCTCTACGTCAAACATTAAATTCTCAAAACACTTTACAAAATTACTCTCAAACAGAAATTAACCACACAATAAATTTAGCAATAGATTTGCAACGAAAGCAGTATGCTTAAATAAAAATTAGAAACGATGTGCAACAATCTTCATAAAGTTTGCAACGAGATCAAGTCACTTGATCTAAATAATTATCCAATATTTCGAAACAAATTTACAACGTCATTTTGCAAACACATGACCCGTTTTCATTAGGATCACATTCGCAATAGAATCTAATTGCAATTATCTTCCCTTTACAAAACTCGTTATAAAAAATCTATTACAACGAATTAGCGATGAATTCAACATTTTCCAAGTCGTTATAAAATATGATTTATTCGGTTATATTTAGATATATACATTTATTCATCGATCAATTTATCTTTAACATTTTTTACCAACCGGAATTTATATTATCATTGATTATATATATGGTTAATTCCAAAATAATATTAAAATTGATGATAGAATTAAATAAATGCCTCAATTCTAAACATTAGATGATTTATTTATTTTTACCAATTATTTTTAGTTCTATTACACGTTTCACATATATAAAGTAATTTAACGACAATCACATTGATAAATTTTAAATTACCGATAACCACTTGAATTTTAAATTTACAAAAAATTATATGCATTATAAATTCTTTTAACAATGCCTCTTTAAAAATAAACACATACAACTTTCAGTAATTGATTATTTTTAATTTTCAAAACTCCATATTTTCAAATCTTAATTTAAAGAATATTCAAAAAAAAAATTCAATATTTATAGATAAACAAAACGAAATCCATGAGTAATATGTTTTCTTTTAAATACCAAAATTACACATATTTGTGTAACTAAACAATTTATTCTTTTGGACTTAATGTACAACCAAGTTATACGTATTTTTGTAACCAAATTTAAAACAATCACCACATAAATTCACATATTTTTACAACTATAAAAAGTTAATTTTTTACACTCAATTAATACTTAATTTTCAAAAAAAAAGTGAGACTTATTTAGCAAAAACGTTTTATTTTCACAATTATTACATACTTATTTTCACAAATATTTGGAGTTATTTCTACAACTAAAAAACAATTATTTTTTCACAACCTAATTACACTTACTTTTGAAACCACATAGTGGTTACTTTTTTGTAACCAAATTACATGTAATTATGCAACTAAACAACCATTGTTTTTTTTTTGCAATCAATTTATAATTCTTTTTGCAACTAAAAATTAAAAATATATTCAATTGCTCTAGTTTTGTTTGTCTTAAAAAACATGAATAGTATTTCATATATATATTTGGAGCTATGGTTTGAAAGATATGTAAATTATCTACAAATACCCAACAAAGTTAGTCATTACCACCTAATATCTAAAATTGCTACCAATGAATATATGAACCGTAGTGGACATTAATACCCCATTAATATAAGTTGGCTATTTTAGGCGAACACATGCTTATTTTCCTTCATTTGAACCAAAATATTTTAGATACTTTCTCTCTCTAGTCCATTTATCCCTCTTAAAACCAGAAAAAATACATACAAAGTTCTATGAACTATCATTTGATTTGAAATTCATTGTTGGATGGCTGATTGGAAGCTCCAATGTGTATTTAAAGCATAAACCTCTTTATTTAACCTCTATGTAAAGCCCGAGTGTCTCTGTTCGACCTCTATTCCAAAATGAGGGTTCACAATTCAAAAAAGATTATCAAATAATAATAGAGATTATATAGATATAACCAATAAAAGAAGACGGTTTCCTCATTTGGTCTAAAAGTTAAAACCTAACCACAAAAAATGTGATGGTTATCTTTGGCTTGAAACACGGGAACGAACAAATACCTTTAAACTCCAAAAGAGGCTTCATACTTTAATACGCCGATGATTAAGAAGTAGAGTCGATGATCAAAACATTTGTTTTGGATATAAATTCAAGAAAAATAAGCAAAAATAAATTAAAAAATTGGATAAAGGTATTACTTCATCAATGGTATTGCATGTTTCAATTGGAGATAAGTTTGGTCAAGTAGCGCATTGTTTGTTTTGCAGTCGTCTCACATGGTCTACATGTAATAGTCACGTATGGTATGTATGTATTACTAACACTATGTAATTAATAGTTATTGATTATCATTGTGTTGTATTTTGTTTTAGTAGATGCAATAAACAAATCCATTAGTGGGGGGGGGGGGAAGATCAAAGTGTTCAGGACGTGGTTATTTTGTTGTCATGTTTATATACTCTAAATTGTTCTATTCAGTATTAGAAGATGTACTTGGTACGACACCGGTGTTTTATATCGATTTAAGAGCAAGGAAATTAATTGTATCAAGTGAGAGGATGATAGAGATGAATGGTAAATGGTAGAAATGCTTTGTTTATAAGTGAAAATGTGAACGATTAGATGTTAAAGGATTTAGACTGTTAGAGCGATTAGTACTAAGAAAGTGAAAAAACGTTAATAATTGATTTTATGAAAGTATATGTAACCAATTTATTTAAATTGTAGTGAGATCGTCTAATTTTGATCTTAGTCCTCTAAATAAATTATTTGAAATACAATTTTATTCAAAGACTATAAATAAATTATTTGAAATACAATTTTATTCAAAGACTATTAGAAGTCTTGATAAGATTATAAAACATAACATATTGATTATGGTCATTATTTAGACGAGGTAAATACAACTAATAAATGAATAAGATGTAGGGAACATGACGAGGGTACCATGAAGTGGAATATAACGAGGGTCATATTTAGAGATATGAAGAGGGCCATACGTCAAATGATTAAGACGAGAGCATTAAGTGGAATAAGACAATGGCCATATTGAGAGATATGATGAAAGCCAGATACAACGTCACGACGAAGATGAAATTGAGAGTAACGAAGGGCGTGACATTCAGAGTTATGCTTGCATTCAGAGTTATGATTTTCAAGTTCCAATTTAGTCTCAATTTTTTTAAATCTCAAATCTTTTATCTCATTTCTCAATTCTCATTTTCAAATTCAAAAAATCAGCAAAATCCAAAATCTAAATTTAAAATTAAATCCAAAACCTAAATCCAAAATCAAATATAAAACCAATAAAAAAACCAAAACTAACCCAAATCAAAATCTAAAAACCTAAATACTAATCCAAAACGCAAAACCAACTCTGAGTTTAAAATCTTATTCGAAATCCAAATAAACACCAAACTCAAATTTTTTTTTTAATCATAATTTACTAACCTATTTTCTTATTTTATTTTCATAACTAAAAACGTTAGTAATAATTGGCAACACACAAAAGCAGAAGACAAATTTTCTTGGATGAAAAGCGGAAACAACTATCCACCGGTACGATGGAAGACAACTTTTTTTTATAAAATCAACATCTAAAACTATACTAGGTAGAAATAAAAAAATTCAACATTTAAACCTAGACTCTAATACTAGGTAGAAAATAGGGAAACAAAATAAAGATATATTTTTTATTGATTGGAATTCTTTATTTACATTAAACCACTATTATTTATAAAGTTACCAAATGCTAACATATTTTTGTTTGAAAATAAAATGCAGCCAATAACGATACGAGTGACCGGAGGATTATTTGAAGCTCCTATTCCCGTGGACGAGTAGCGTGTACTACTCGGTTGACCATCGGAGTGAAGGAACTACCATGTACTTGTGCAACTCTTGGTGCACTTGTGCTTCCTCCAATATGAAACCTTGGATGTTCTATATAATTTTATAAGACATGATAAAAAGTATTAGATTCTACTAAAAAATGAAATATAAGTGAATTCTTGATCCTCACATTATATATCTTACTTAATATGCTATCAAACTATGTATCTTAGATTCTACTAAAAAATGAAATATAATTGAATTCCTGATCCTCCCAGTATATATCTTACTTAATATGCTATCAAACTATGTATCTTACATTTTACTGTCCATAACTAATCTAAGCGGCTCATAATAGTTTAAGACGTGCCATTTCAAAATCATATATATATATATATCCGTTTAAAAGGTAGATATTATATTCGTATGAATCGAACCTGGATAACGTATCTTTGTCCAGATATGGTCTTTTCATATTTCTTAAGCAGAGCTGCGGTTGCAAACAGCACTCCACGACCAGTCACGTCATCTCTGTTCAGTGATCCACCTAAAGGCTGTTTGACCCACAAAACACAACAGAACATTATATGAACAACAATATCAACTGTAGAACAAATTTATATATGTTTTTATGTATTGGCTTTCAAGTAAGGCATTCACTTACAATTGGGTTTTCAGTCAATACTGCGGGTGAGTGGCCATGAAATTTAGAGTAGTCGTCTAAAATCCATGCCATGGTCTGTTTTTGAAAAAACAAAAAAAGAAAAGGAAATGTTAATATAAGCTTATTATATTTATAGGTGACAAAACTAGTTATATTTATGTATTTTGGATACCTCACCTGTGCATTGGTACCCATATCAGGTGCCAGAGCATCAGTGTGAATACCGATTAGCTCGTGTATCTTCTGAGTGAATACACGAGTTAGACGTTCCAGCTCCGATATGGATAGATCACCTGGATTGCACCCAATTCCTCCTTTAGCACCTCCATATGGAATATTCGCAACCGCAGTTTTCCAGGTCATTAGCTGGGCTAAAGCATTAACCTCGCGGTCTACCTGGAATTGTTTTGTATATATACATGCATAAATGAGTCAATAAAATATCACAACGATTTGGTATGCCAAAAAATGTTTAAAATGAAAAATATGGTTTACGAACCTCTGGGTGATATCTGATTCCTCCTTTCATAGGGCCTCTTGCATTATCATGTTGGACCCTAAACCCCACTAAAGATGCCAATGTTCCATCATCCTTCGGAATTGTACACTCAACCTGTATAAAAAGTATGATAAACCAAGCAGATTTAAAAAAAAAAAAAAAAATCGTTGTCGAATAATGTTTATACTATCACAGCAGATTATATGAACAATAATATCAACTTGGTTAGTCTGATTCAAACTTCTTTTTAAAAGACAAAAATAGAAATCGAAATTTAGATGAGATTAAAGGTGACAAAACTAGTTATATTTACATATTTTGGATATGTAACCTGTGGATTGGTACCCATGTCAGGGGCCGGAACATCGGTGTGGATACCGATCAGATCGTGTATCTTTTGAGTGAATACACGGGTTAGACCTTCCAGCTCCGATATGGATGGTGCTCCATCATCTCCGGGTATTGTCCATTCAACCTATCAACACAAACAAAAAATTTCAAAACTATTGATTGTTAGGTTAATGATTATCTTATTTCAGCTCAAAAAATCGGATCAATCACACAAGTTTTATAGCAGACATTAATATGTTGGATGGAGATCCAAAACGAGATTTCAAACGAGCATAAATACATGTGAAATCGAATTAGAATTTTAAGTATGCAACCTGAAAAAGATTTGGCCAAACCAAATTAATAAACTTTTGAAAATACTTTGTGGAATGTCCGATCATATTCATGATCCAGATTATTTGCTTTGTAAACCAAAACTAAATGGCTAACAATATGTAGAAAACTAACTCTTACCCATATATATGTTTTGAACCTGCGAATGCACTGCAGGTTCTCATCCCACGTAAAACCTTGAATATTCTGTAACATTAGGAGTCATTAAATTGTGGAGAAATCACACCCATCGTTTATATGAATAGACAGAATATAAACTCATCTGTGAGCTTGCATATAATTAAGTGTTCAAACAAATTTTCTAAGTAAAGATCTAGATAAATATAAGAATATACATAAAGAGAGAGGTGTTACCTGAGCGGTGACTCTTTTATTCTCCTGCTCTTTAACAACCATTTTAATACATATTTGAAGACTCTTTCTTTGCTTTCTATAAAGTTGTAGTAATAAGTAATAACAACAGTAGTAGTTGATGAATCTGTTTTCCTGTAACTCCTCTCCTATATATATACTCCTATGACCTATCCACATGTCGTCTCCTTAAGTATAGAAATTATTTTACGGTTACTGAAATAGACTATTAGGTTCAAATTTGCTTAAACATACGGGAGAGAATTATATATCCTTCTTTACTATATATATATATATATATATATATATATATATATATAATAAGATATGATAATTAATATATATATATATATATATATATATATATATATATATATATATATATTAATTTAAAAAAACTTTAGTCATAAAAAATATATTTTAAAGTAGTACAAATTAAATTTTTATTTGAGTTTATTTAACACTAAAAATGCAGTTTTAAAATTTCAAAAAATTAAATTAAAACTTAAATCTAATACACCAAGATATGCTACAAAATTTTAAAGATTAAAACTTAATTTTTAAATTTTAATTCAAATTAAAAAAATAAAACATAAGTGAAATGTAACTTTAAAAGTTTAGACGGTGAAATTCTCCGAATGTAATTAAAATATTTAAAGATGAAAATTTAATTTATTAAAATATAATTTTTGAAAAATTTAATGGTACATGTTATAAAATTTATAGTTTTGTAGATTTTGTGAAAAAAGTCATATAAAATGATATTTGTTGCAAACCAAGTACCATACCTTCAAAACACTTCACAAAGAAAAAAGTGGTTGACCTAGTTACGGTGAAGAATTAACGGACAAATATTTATTTAGAGAGGATGACATTCCTACTTATAGTCGTATTATTGATGTCGATAAAAATAATTATACCGAAAGGACATTTGATTATCTCCAAACTTTAAGTAAGATTAAGAATATAACATTTATTTTGGAAATGTAAGTTTCATCATATTTGAATATATTTTTATAACTTGGTTTATATCTACTAATAGATTATAATAAAAAATTTCTTTGTTTTTGTTTTTGTTTTACAGTATCAGACTGGTATAAATGTCTAGAAGTATACAGATTTTTACATAAATGATACATGAGTAATAAAATAAGGGCGAAGAATTTGTTGGTTGAGATTTCATTTGGACCGCTCATTCATCACATGAGTAAGTTCAACTCAAACTCTCTGATGAATGAGGTTGTTTGTTTCGAACATTTACAGAAGGGGACTAATACTTTTTGTTTTAGGGCCATGACAATTACTTTTGTTGACGTTTTCGTTACTACAGGCCTCCAAGTTGATGTCGAATACTAGAATTTGAGATGACAAATTCTTTTGAGGATAGGTAATA
Source organism: Limnanthes douglasii subsp. nivea (assembly GCA_036936605.1). Lineage (NCBI taxonomy): Eukaryota > Viridiplantae > Streptophyta > Magnoliopsida > Brassicales > Limnanthaceae > Limnanthes > Limnanthes douglasii. Next base: position 335,329,131 of record JAUPFV010000002.1, read on the forward strand.
GATATGCTCGGTTCTTAGGGGTTTCATCTAATGATGTTCTTTGAGAGTTGGAGATACATAAATAAGTTGGGTTTGGTCTAAGATGTCTTACATAAACTTTTTCAGGTAATGTGTATCTAGATTTAAATCTGAATCAGACTAAAGATATAGTCTTATATGATGCACATACGTACTTGATGTTTCTGTTCAGTTGTATATTTTTCTTTGTTACCAACTAGAAGTCTTTAAGAACAGACTTTCTCGCGCCTTTAAAGGACATGAAACGAATGTTGGATATAACGTGGGGGACATGCACATTGGTGTGACTATATCGTGGCATTGGAGAAGTGTAAAATTCGTTGATGAAGACTCTTTATGGCTTCATCGGTATGTTAGATTGTTGGATCTACGACCATTATCATTGTTTTTACCCTCAGCTAAATCATAGGTATAACATATCAAATCTGAAAATTCTTAGTTAATTGCCGAAGAAGTTTACGGGTTCAAGTGTTTGACCGAAAAAACTACTATGGCGATATTATTGGTAATTATCAGCCCAGAAAGCTTCAACATTATGCAACTTAGATACTACACAGCTTACTGATATTTTCGGACAAGGGCAATTTGGACATAAACTGCCCACTGAACTATCCGAACAAGACAAAAGAATAAAATAACTAAACACCTTTTTGACTAAGCTAGGTGCTAATCATCTTATTAAGTAAATGGGTCCTTAAACTTGATCCGGTTTCGTAATTTGACCCGAAAGCCCATGAGTCCATAATTAAGGGTATAAATACCCCAACTACTTTCATTAATGAAGGTAATGAACATTTAATACAACCAGACAACTCAAATCTCTCACTACAAAACACCTAAACATTTAATACTCTAAAAAATTTCCAAAACACTTGACAAAATTACCCTCAACTTAAAATAAACCTCACCAAATATCAACCACATATTTTAAATTAAATAGAATAAATACATGAAATACTTACATTGAAAAGTAGTTTCTATTTACAAAACCCAATCCAATATTTTTCATTTAAGACATCAGAGGGGGTTTACCTTATAATGGTTAGGAAGTGAAACTAACACTACTGACCCAGGCTGCCTATAAAATTGATGAGGCAGTTAGAACTTGACACGATCGTTCATCTTTGTTATTATCATCTCACTTCCATGTATTTATTTTCTGTCTAAAGAAAATAAAATTGACTGATACCCGCAATATCCATCAGTTTTAACGTCATTAATTTTAGTTATAAAAGGTGTGAAATACTTGTAAGTAACCTTTAAGATCAAACAACATTACTTTAGAAGGAATCATACCGCTTGAGCTATAAATAATTGTTCCACTTGATTATGAATGCATCGTATGAGTTCTAACTACAGAAGCTATATTATGAGGATATATATGACCATTTTCTTGTGTTGGAATCCTCATTCCTCTCGTAATTTGATTGGTGGAGTACCGCTGCCTCTCTATAAAATAACCGATGGAGTTTTGAAATAGTTACCTAATGAATGTGCATTCATTTCTTCGAATCAATCAAATATTTATAATAAGATTTATCCTGTTTAGTGTATGATGTAAAAATATACACATATAAGTTTTACAGTTGGATGAAAACGTTGTTTATGTTTATCTAAAGGTTGTATAAGCAAAGATGTTCCCAGATAGACTATGCTAAACCATTTTTTGTATATATATATATATATATTCTATGATTGCGTCGTCCTAAAGTTCCATGACAACGTGAACCAGTTTATCTATTTGTTCTTTTAGTAGCTATGTCGTTATTATATGAGTAAGAACAATTATATCTAACCTCTTCCAATGATCGTCAAAAGTGTTTTACGATGCTAAATTTGAATATGACAAATGCAATTAGTATCTGTAACTTCAATATGTGGAGCACATTCTACTTCGTCTGAATAAACATATAAAACAGCGTTTAATACGTTACCTCTGATACCAGCGTACACCTCGTGTATAAATTTATGTTGGATTATAAGTTGACTATTTTCAAATGATGCTCTAAATGCTCCATGTTGCATTTTGAGTAAACAATGCACCTTACCCCAAAACGGCTCGAAGTTACCTTAACGCGTACCAACGAAATGGTTCAGGGTGGAATGAATGTTCTTCATGCGATTAGTATTTTGTTTACCAGAATAGATGAACTTGTTAGTTTTCCATGTAAGAAACTTATCAGCGTAAGGAACAAACCAAACATTCTCGATCTATTCGATTGTTTTCATATAATATTTGAAGTCATTGAGCATCTCAGACCGATTATTATTCAAAGAGAGTTACGCCTGTGGCAATATCATCTGATTCTACAAACGTAAAAAATCATTGGAGAGTTTTTTTTATTCATCAGTATCTTCGATTTTGTAAGGACCTTCATGTTCATGTGTTATCGACATAACATATGTGTTGCATTGAGGAACACTTGTTCGGGAGCTTTTACTAATTCTAAGTCTTTATTCGTAAAAAAAACAAATAATTGTTTGATAGAGTTAGTTACCATCAACGATTGTAAACATGATACTACCCATTTTGTAGTTATCAACTTTATCTGCGGACATAAACGCAAATTTGATGTAGAATTCATACCGGTACAAGTGAGTCCAAAGAAATCAAACAAAGACATCTCGTATCTTATTACCTTGTATGTGTTATCTATTATTAGTACATTTGGGAATGTCCAAAAAAATCAAAACAACCGTGTAAGCAAAGAAAATATCAACGATGATATCACTTTGGTTTTTGTATGATCTATGTCATTCGTAATAATTTAACTTTGAGTTTGCCTAACACGTATTGCAACTGTGAACGACCGTTTTTCTCAATCTTCCAATGTTTTAGTTGAACATCGTATACATTGCGCATGGACAACAAATTATTAGGATTCGATTTCTTCTTTAGAAAAACATCCCAAATACGAATGACCTTCTATAGTTTTGGCATATAATGAATTTCACCGGTTTTAAAATTTTCTTCTTTTGAAATTTCATTTTCATCGCTATAAAAATTTATATTTTTCATTAGATTTTTTTATAAAATTTATAAAATATTTAAAAAACAATAAAAAATATATTAAATTCTAAAAATGTCAAATTATATCTGGTGTTAGATTTAATTTATATGATTCAAATTTATATTAAATGTTGTATTTAGAAAAAATTCAAAATCAAAAATCAAAAATTAATAATATATGAAAGATAGTTTCGCAAAATCCAAATCAATAAAAAAAATACTATATTTAGAAAGTAGAAAAATTATAATGGTTTTGCTTAAAGGAAAGCAAAACATCCATTATAAAAGAGTAAAGTTGAAAATACATTCAAATATAATGGGTTTTTTTTGTTTTTGTAATATTTGCATTTTGATTTTTCTAGTTTGGAGGAGTAAAATAGTAAACATAATTTAATACGAAAACTAATAAAATACCAATAAAATAAGAAATATCTTAAAATATATATTATCCTAATCTAATACTCCCAAATATGGTCTTTCTACATCTTTATAACGGTTATGGAAGGACTAACAAAATGAATTGGTAATGGATTATCATAAATAGATTGAAAATTATTAAACTAAAATAGCTTACTATAATATTAGTCACCCATGTAGATAAACTTTTCTTAAGTTTTTATGGAGAAGACAACTCCAATAAACTTTTCTCAAGTTTTTATGGAGAAGACAACTCCACTCCAATACATAAACAGCAGTCACCCATGTAGATAACCATGTAGATAAACTTTTCTCAAAGTTTTTATGGAGAAGACAACTCCACTCCAATACATAAACAGCTTTGAGTTTGGAAGGACCAACAACATGAATTGGTAATGGATTATTATAGATAGATGGAAAATTATTAAACTAAAAAGGCTTACCCTAATATCAGTCACCCATGTAGATAAACTTTTCTCAAGCTTTTATATAGAAGATAACTCGAATACATAAACAACCTTGAGTTTCAGTGGCTATTAAAGCATTCATACTCTTTCTCTTCTTGTAAAATCTTATATAATTTTTTCTAACTTGAATTGACCATTAAAGCAATCATCAAAGACTCAATTCCAAATTACATCTTGTATTTGTGTGACTTTATATCAAAGACAAAACGAAAGAAAGTGAAGCGTTGGTGTAGCCGCAGTATATAAGTGTTGGAGCAACAGTATATAAAGATTATTGTATTGCTTTTTTTTTCTAACTTTTTTTTATGGAATACTCTCATTTTGAGTAGTTTTTCCCTGCAGCATTAATACTACCATTTATTTATTCGTAATTTATTGATGACATTATCAAATTTTGTTTTATAGTAAAATCAAAATATTTGTCTCTCGCATTAATATTTTTCACGTCATTAGCTAATCCGCATCATTTTAATAAATAGTTATATATATATATATATATATCAACAACATTGTTAATGTTGGATTTTATGGATGGTTGATTCTAACATCATCTACATAACTTTGATATAAATATAAATACGAAATAAATATATTTTACGTAAATTCAATTATAATTATATATTTAATGACATATTTTTATCAATAAATATATAATAATAATAATTTATTTATTTAGAGCATAGTTTAGAATTTAAATTTTTGGTTTTATATTTAAATTATAAATTTAATTTCTAAAAACTTTAATAATATTTTATTTATTTATTTCTAAAAATATAAATCAGAGCATCAAATAAAGCGATACGATACGAGAGATTAGCCAAGTATACCTCAAAGAAAATATTCCTCTAAACAAGTAGGATAATCCAAAAAAGAAAATTGGAGAAAATCTATGAACAAAATCCAACAAAAGTGGATCCAAAAACCAGCCCGACGATTTTTTTTATAAACCTAATATTAAGCAGTGAACGAGACATCAAAAGAACAATCTGATCCAAAAACCAACTGGTGCTATCCAAATTTGAATGAAAAAGAAAATGAGAGGGTAAGAAAGATTCATCTAATCCATAAATTAGTACTAAAAATAAAAAAGGATGATAACTACAAAAAGAAAAAAGAAAAGTAAGTTAGAAACACGTAAATAGTTACATTGGTCAGATAATCTTGATACGAAGGAATTTGAACAGCAGATCTGAAACCATACGCTGTGAAATCATAGACGCACTTAGGTTGGTGAACAAAAAAATATTGAGTTCATTTTCGGCTAAATGTAATAAATTACCGCAATCAAACACGCACGCCAAAGAGAGTGGTTAGTTTGTAATCTTATTAATCCATCGAGGCCAATCATGGCCATTAGGCATACACCCCGGCTTCGAACATGGTATTAAAGGTAATTTAGTCCCCAACTAATGAATTGATCTTGAGTAGAGAACTTGTCTATGGGGGAAAACAAAGAATAAAAACGTAATGAGGTATATTATATTTTTTGCATACCAACTCAGTCCACCCGACATAAGGAGTGAAAATCAGGATGATACTACAAGTGTCCTTGATGGTCCAATTAACTTTCTCAGTCTTGAATATCCAACACTCGGAGAGGAGACGATAAAATAAGGTTGGTGATCTCTTAACGGTTGTGATGGTGTCTACCACTGTCAAACCTTATTTGGGTCAAACATTTCAAACGGTTATCCAAAATGATGTATGGAACCTTGAAATTATTATGAATCCTAGAATCACGAATAATAATTGGTTTATAGTGTGTTTTATCAAACAGGTTGGGAACAATCGCGTATCATACCAAAAAAAGGTAGACTAGTCATTATTAATCGTCACCTTGTATATTTTGCAAGCTAGAGCCCTAAGATGTAAAATTTTATTCCAAGTGAGGGAGGGAGAAGATCCAAGATTTAAAGTCCTTTAGTTGTAATTTTAATCATTTTTGTTTTATCCAATAACACTAGATAGATTTGTTGTACCACAAATAATGGACCACATATGTTTGATGACAACCATTTGATTTCAAGTTTTGAAGTCTGGAATCCCAAAACAGCTCTCAAATACGAATAAGGTGATACTAGCCCAAACCACCTTAATCCTAAAAGCTTGCATCTCATGGCCATACCAAAAGAAACGTCAAATATTTTGGTAATTGTTTAAGAACCTAAACAAGAATAAAAATAGAAGACTAGTAAACATAATCCTTAAAAAACAGGTTTGATGAACCGAAATCCATTTAAGATGTAGATTATGGTAATAATTCAAAATTTACAATATCTTATACTTTAAATTCATTCTTTGAAGTTTATGGTTTATAATATTGTCAAATATAAAATATTAAAGGTAATCAATCATTATTGATTAATATATATACTTCACAATAGTGTTTATGAAATATTAAATGATAACATATTTTATCTAATCGTATTTTCAAACATATAGTGATTGTTGTAAAATACAATCATGAATATTCTACTTCAGGAATATTATTAGTTTTTTTATTAATTTTTTTAATATCTTTGGGAAACTAAATATATTATTTACATCACTATATTGTTTATGATCTCGTACAATTTGTGTTTCAAGATATAACAAGTTTTGGTTGAGTACATATCTGTAACTTGAAGTTGTATCTAAAGAAGTCCATACTTTTCTACTAACGGGTTATGGGTGACTAGAGAAACAAAGTAGTTGCAAATTTTTAATAAATAAAATTAAACTCTTATCTGATGGCATGATATGCTATTTATAATGTGATGGGGTATCTATAATGACCTTTATATCATACAAATGGATTTTGGAGCATGTGAATTTCATTGGACCTTATTTATACAATATTTTACTTAGCTAAATACCAGTCAAAACTTGGATCACAGCCCGACTATGATGATACCCTATTTGTTGAATGCTTGATGTAGCCTTTATTTTCTGGATACCGAGTTATCTACAAGTTTATCCCTTTATAAAATATCTCCAATTTTACTCATTAAACCATCGTCCATTAAAACCTCCCTTAAGAAAAAATACTTTATTTTTCCAAAGAAAAAAATTCAAAGAGGTAGTGTATGACTGGCATCAAAATTGAGATATCAACTTGGACACAGACTGCTAGTGTGAGTGTGTATTTGCTTCAGTCATGTACAAATGTTCTCGTCATAAGAATGACATATTAGACGTAAAATTGTTGCACTAGTCAAAGGTGATGCCCCTAGAGGGTCTCGGTTGGCCGAGCCTAACACACGTAGGGGATCTTTGTTAGCCGCGTATGACACATATGGGAGGTCTATATTGGACGAGCCTGCAATATATAGAGGTTTCTGATGGTTCATCATGACACTTCTGGGGTGTCTCTCCTGGCCGATCCCAACACGTATGAAGGGAGAGGTTCCTTGTTGGCTGAGCCTCGGACTTGTTAAAGGTATTTGTTATCAATCTTCCATATAAATCTTAAAATTCTTAAGCAAGACTAATTATGTATATATATATATATATATATATATATATATATATATCTAAAACAACATTACACACAACATGTGTCATCTTGGTTTTATGATGACCATATCTCATTAATGGATTCCTAATATTTGGAATACCGTGCATGCAATCCATTATGTTATGCCTTTTGGTCTTCGTATATCATTTACCAATAGTAACTCAGAAGCTAAAAATACAAAAAATAACCTCACCTTATAAATAGTGAAACAAGAGTCATTTTCGACACTTTAGTTCTTCTTTCAAACATTCTGAGCATGTCCGAACAGCGCCGTAAGTCTACTAATATATTTATGATTCATCATCTGAACCCCGAATCACCTAAAGTAACATCTTTTTTGTTCTGTTTAATTTCATTAATATGGAAAAATAAAAATATTTGTACAAGTTTAGAGACGTGATTCGGATGAAGCTCGCAGAGGAAAGACATGGTACCAAGATGGAACGAAGGAAGCTACCAAAGAGGTGTTAAACAACGAAGACAAACTTATAACTCTTTTACTATACAAAGAACATGCGAGGAAAGAAACAATTTTAACGGTTGTTACCAAGGTTGGCATGCCTACAAATGTGTGAAGGTTCAATAAGAAGCCTATCTTGTGATAAAGATTTGAGTTCGAAGCCTGAAACCCCATTAAGCAAGCTCGAGATCCGGAGACCTACATCTGACTCTTCAAAGTCCCCGTCTAACCCTCAATAACTGTATTATTCATAATAAACGCTCATACACCTATCTTGCTACCTAGCTATCCGGGTTCGATTATCTATAATTATTTGTTTGAGCATTTTAAACGACGAGTTTAGACGTTTCTTCTCTAGTTAAATTTTTTAATGTGATGGGGCTTTTCCGAGTTGGAGGCATACTTGGCCAAGAAATAAAGAAGAAGTTCCAACTTTTAGTTAAAATCATAAACTTATTTCTTTGGCTTTTGGCGAATCGTAGATGTTGTCTAATTTATGTGATAGTTCCTTCAAGATGTACCATACATCTGTTGATCATACCAAAATCATTATTGTTATTGGAGGTCCTCGATTAACCTATGTCTGTCATTCAGATGTTGAACCTCCAACAAACAACCAAATAATATTTTAATGATAAAAAAAAACTAAAATAATATTTTAATGATAAACACATTGACATACCGAACTGATTTAGAATGAGACGAAAGTATTTGAAATATTTTTATTTTGATATTTATAAAAATATGTATACTATAAATCTAGAATAATAGTCTATAACTATTACAAAATTTATTTTATACAAATAATTTATATATTACTATAAATTAAAAGTATTAAGGATACGTTAATACTTTTGTAAAATTTATTCATTTTATTTATTTATTCAAAATATTTAATTTATATGTTTTGTATGGATTTATTTTTAATTTGGTTAATATATCTTATTAAAAAAAAATTAATTATTAAACATTTTCAACATTGGTACGAGCGTAACTCAACTCGATGGGATTAGTTTAGTATATTGATATAGAGTTTAAATACTTTTTGTTAATAAATATAAATACATATTTTCACGTCACAAATTTTTTTTGCACCGCTCATTTATTTTTTTTGAACCATTGTATTTTTCATATAGTTTGTTATGGTATTTATGGTGAAGTATATAGTATAGTTTAAATTGGTTAATTTTATTTTTTTGCACATTTAGTATGTTATATATTCTTAATAGCTAAGATCCGACTAAATTTGACAGTATCATTTACGTAACCATTTGTATTCTACATATAGATGAGAGTTTAGACATCGACATTCATATTTTTTATGAATAGTCAGTCCGAAAAATAGATCATGTTTATCTTTGATTTGATAACAAATTTTATATGAATGGTCAGTCCGATATAACTGAATTTTAGTTGTAAGTTGTAACAATAAAATGATAACATCAAGGATGAAAAAATTAGTGACCTTGGACCAGTTTTTATGACGATTTCGGTCTGTCAGAACTTTTAAGGCGTTAGTGTACAGTAATAAGCTGGCAGGCAGCAAAAGGTATCTCGGTTGGTCTTGAAATTCGAAATGACAGATACTACAAAGTCTCGTGATCTCGATTTGAATTTTTGCTTGGGACTTTTAAGCCCGCGTATGAATACTGATTAAATAACCGAGCCTGAGCCATCTCTTTCAGTTACGATTTCAATTTGAGTTTTGCTTTCTACTTCTCATTTAGCCTAAATATGAATACAAAGTCTCGTGATGGTATAAAATTATGAAAACCATAAATAAAACACGGTCGACAAATAAACTAATCTGGGGAGAATTGTTGTCCAACGTCCGGATCACACATTTTAATAAATTTGATCTCGGAATGCTAACAGCAGTTTTGGTTACTTCATTTATATAAATTATGGTAGTTTATTTATTGAATGATTTATTTAATTATTAAAAACATTTTTAGTGTTATTAAAATATATATATCTACTAAATATATCATTTATTTAGTTATTATATATATATATATATAAGTGTTTTTATAATATATCAATTATAAATATATTTAAATATAAATACTCTGCTAATATCTATTTAGTATCGAATTTATTTATTAATAGGAATTGAAGATTCGTGTACCAACTTTAACTCTCATGTAGTACTCAATTATATTTAGTATCGAATTTATTTATTAATAGGAATTCGAAAGAAAAACAGGTGACTTTGGCAACCCATTTTCTCTAGTTTCCTGATTATGGAACAACGATAGCTCACCAGAAATAACATCGGAAGTATATATCTGTTTTAAGTGATAATACATTGTATTTTTACAGATGTTTGTTCAAACATTGTTGATTGTTGGAGAATGTAGATATTTGTTTGAAACGAGATATTTACATTCTCGTGAGATTCGTCGATGTATCGTTGTATGCTTATTACATATTCAATAAAAAACTAGTTTCACTATTTTGGTTGTGTGAGATACCGATTTTGGCTAAATGACTATCTATCAATTTCGACCAACATATTTTAGAGACAAATTTCTTAATAGTAACTTTTCATCTTTTTTTTTTTCTTAATAAGTTATAAACCGATTTTAATATATATTTGCTTAGATTTGTAATTCTTTTTGAGTTGTGAAATATTTGAGAAGTCGATTATATAGTTCGCATGTATTTTTTTAGAAGATACGATACAGTGAAACAATAAAATGCAAGACATATGAGGATTTTAACACGACACCTTAAAAATTACTACACTTCTCGCATGCGAGACTTACTGCTAAAATATGGGAGCGTGCATGCTAATATATTTATATGCGAGACTGTGACTGTTTTGTATGAAATATGCGAGACTTAAACATGTCTTATACGATATATGCAAGACTATGAATGTATATTACGCGAGACGTTTTGTTTTCTCCTAAGTATTTTGGAGCTATTCATTACAGGTAAGTAATGTCTAAACCTTGAATGTCCATTTTCAAATATAATGGTCAAACTGCAATCGTTCATCTTAATGAGTTTGAAGACTTTGAAATTATTCAAAATTATATTGAAAGTAGATGAGATGTGTTGGTTAGAGGTAATTACATTATGATCTACCTTTGCGGTGATAATATGAATTGTTTATTTACAAATGAGACGGATTTTGTGGGTTTGGTAGCATTTCTTGATGTTAAGTGTTTTAAAAAATGTTAGTTTTCTTACATAACAACATGAGGTAGATAAGGCTGAGAAATTGTGTAGAGAGTCTAGCTTAGGTTTATTTGAAGTCGCAAATAATTAAATAATTAGTGGGGAGAGTAGTTGTAGTTTAATTTTGTTGATAATAAGAAAACAAAAATAGTTGCTACTACTGGTTGGGTTGATGTTATTACACGTGTTGGTCAACTTTATTTATCAACGTGTTGCAGTTCTATGGTTACATTTATGATGTTATGACTTAGAGTAGGTTTTTGTTTCCAAAATATGCATAATATAATATCTAAAACCATTGTTTATTACGAAAATAAAGTCTCAACTAGACGTAAACAGAGACTTTATACATCACTTGACTCCACCACTAGTTTCATGGTTATTAAGCGGTTTGTTGACCTGGATACTTGCAACCTTGGTTTTTCAAAAGAACATAGGAAACATTTGACCTCCGAGTTGATTAGTATAGAAATTTATAATTTTTTTAGATCATACATTTTTGTAACAATGAAAAGCGTAAAATCATTTGTTAAACAAGACTACTGTTTAAACATTTCTTATTATCTCTCATTTCATGCTTTAGAGAAAGCTAAGAGGGGAGTCTTTGAAGATAGTTCTACTTCGTTTAATTTAGTTAAGGGATACTTCAAAATACTTAAGAGTCATGATATTACCACTGACTATCATTTAGAATATGATTATGGTAATAACTTCATGCGGTGTTACATAACAATTGGGTCTTCTTTTCAATATTTTCATTATTGTCGTCCATTTTTATTTAGCGATGGAATGTTTTTTACCGATAAGCATAAAACATTATTGCTTTATGTCATAGGAAAAGATGGTGACAATGGTAATTTTCATTCATGTATTTTCTATTATATTCATACGTGACCAGTTTTGTTTATAATTTATGCGAGATCCGAACTATCCTTTGTGTGAGACCATCATATTATATACATAAAATATGTGAGACCTGTGTAAAGCGATATAATTACCAACATGCACGATATATGATATTGTATTTGAATTATAAGACTTATGCTATATAAGACATGTGAGTCATGAATATATATTTTTGCGTCATTCATGAAAGGATTGCCACGAGACAAGATGCATATAATACCGGTTTAATTTATTTTTCATGCATTTTTCTTGCTGCCTTTGGTATTGTTGGTTATAAAGATGTTAGCAACTGATTATTATTTCTGGAGAGTCTAAAGCCTTATTTGTTGGAACATCCAATCACATTTATTTTGGACCGTTATTTAGATATCTTTAATGTTGTTTCTGTCTTGTATCTGAACTGCTATCATGCTAATTGTACTTTTCATCTTGTTCAAAATTTGAGGTATGCTCTGATCCAAAGTTTAAGTCTATGATTATTTTTAGGTTCAAACTATGTGTTTATGCTCTAATTATATATAGGTTTATTGAAAGGCTTGGAGTGTTAATTAATGAAGAAGGTCAAATATTTATTATATTTCTCGATAGTTTACCTCGGCACAAATATACCTAAGTATTTATTCAAAGAAAACAATATGATGTTATGGCATCTTCTTCGGTCGAATTTGTTAACCATCCGATTAAAGATCTATGTAGTCTATCTATTTTTGATTAATTTACAAGAGTCAAGTCTTACTTATGACTCAAATTTGATGATCTTATTCGGATAAGCTAAGTTGGAGTTTTAAATTATACACTGAGTATGTATTGAAGCAGCTTGTTTGTGGCTTGGTTGTTGGACTTTGCCAACCATATTTGGTGTTTTTTCTGAACCTAGTATGGTTGTTAATTTATTGGATTTTAAATGTTCTTATGGCTCTTGGAAATGTTATTGTTTTGAAGTTTTCATGCTTTTTCTGAAATACATTCGACTCATCAAGATCCTATAACATTAATAGAACCATCATTGTCGTTATTAATTATTGGTGAACTTACTCTTTCACCATACATGCTTTAACTAATTTTCGAGAAAGATAAAGCTTTTATGAATCTTCGGAAGTTATGCGTCTTAACTTTAAAACACAAGCCGGAAGGCCTACGAAGAAGTGTATTTGGTATAGAGGAGAAATAACAACCCGAAAGATGATGTGTGGTCATGTTCAAAGTTAAGGCATAATAACAAGACTTTCAAGGAACTGTTGTGAATATTTTGGATTTGTTTTCTATGTTTTTTAGTTTTAATTTTGCGACGCTTATTTTACGAATTTTTTGAATTATACAAATTTTAATGTTATAAAGTATTTATTAACTTAGGAAAACAATATTTGTGTGAAGTTTTTAGAGTTAGACAACTTGAATTCTTTTTTTGATAGATGCGAGACCATGCTTAATATTAGTTGATATTTGCAAAATAATTATAGATGAGAAGGATAACATACAAGAAAAATATGAGACACTTTATACTTAATAATTTATATGAGACTACTTATTGAAAATAAAACATGAAAGTAAAATAAAAAATATTAGTCAAACGAAAAAAAAAACATGTGACACATGAGAAAAATAACATACAATATATGAAAATCTATTGTTTACAACCGTATAAAATATTACAAGCTATATTGAAAATTGAATCATAATTTACTCAAAATAAACCTATCTCGTTTTCAACAACTTCATTAGTAGCATCAAGGATAACAACAATTGTTGTATCCCGGGTAATAGTTATCATGGCCCAAATTGGAAAAAAAATATAAGGCACTCCATATACTTAAGACAAGGGTATCATTTGAAATTTTGGAACGACCCGAGTCTCTATGTATAGAAATATAAGGCTTAACATATAAATGATTACACGAGACTATAAAGAAAACAAAAAGAGACTAATAGAAAATCTTCAACATATGAACTATACGAGACCAGACGTATGGGACATGCGAAATAAGAAGTTTGACAAATAATAAAGATGCAAAATAATTAGAGCTAGAAAACACCATAAGTTCATAATTTAAATGCAGAACATACAAGGAACATATTTAGAGTTGTAGTGGAAAACAAGCGAGATAACAACAGAAACATTCAAAAATAATAATACTAAAAATGAACTTTAAAACATAAGAAGAAGAGTCATATTCGACTGACTTGTCTTCTTCTACCTCTTCTTTTTTGTCCTCGTCTTCCTCCTTTATTTTTTCCTTCTCTTTTCGGATTCTACCATAAAATTATGGTTTCTCTTTTCTGTTAGACGAGTAGCAAAAGGTGAGTCTTTTGGTTGGAATCATCTTCATAGGAATCAAAAGCTTACGAAGAATGTTCTCCAACATCAAAAGAGGAAAATTCATCCTTAGAAGAATATAAGCAGTACTCCTCCGCTGTTGTCATTTTATACAAAGATTTTCGTTTCGGTGATCACTCGCCAGAAGATATGTCATCGTAAGTATTGAAGCTAGTCTAATCAGAGGATGAGGAAAGTATGAAAGGAGCCATAAAGAAATTACATATTTTTTTGGAGAATTTTTTAGTACGTTTTTTGTATAAAACCGTACTGAAAGTGTTAACTTAATTTTTAGGTAGAAAATTTAGATCTATGCACTAATTAAATATTCCCAATTTTCTTAGTGAACTAACCAATTCTCAATAGTCATTTTGTAGTTAATCCGTTTACAATGATTACTTATATACCTTAGTCAAAATAAATAATTAAATAATCAATATTGATATGAGAAACATGGCTGTAAGATGTTAATTTATATTAATTACATTCCTACTATTTTTTTTACTTAAAAAATAGTTTAGACCGAAGAGAAGAAGATGCGAGACTATGGATAATTAAACATGAGAGACTATAATAAAATTCATAAGTAACAAATACACAAAAAACATGTGAGCCTGCATCAGTTAAAACATGCGAGAACGAATGAATATAAGATCCAAGATTGCAAAGGGATACAAGAGATAATAATTCTAATATGACACATGAGACTACTACAATTAAAATATAGGAGAGTAGAGATTACTGTAGTTTACAAAAAAGATTTTTTTTTTTATTTACGTACAAATTATATTACTTACGAAATACTTAAGTTTACAGATTAGGTAAAATTATAAAATGTTTCATCAAGTCAACTTCCAATAAATATTTGTTTGGTTATCAGTAAATAAATAATAAAATATTTATGTTCTCCTGAACTTACACATATGTTCAATGTATTTCTTAGAAACAAAGTTGTTTTGGATGAACTTTCTATTGTATTCACAAACAAAAATGTTCCAGTTGAATGTTATTAGTTTTCATTCTGCAATATCTCTACATTTAATTATCTTATATTTCTTTCTCATTAGTATGTAATTTATAACACTAGATACGCCAAACATATACATGATTAAAATAAACAAAACAATAAATACATGCTAGACCAGTTACAAAAAAAAAGATCGGTAACAAGGAAAAAAACAAGACTAGTTACAAGTAAAGTTGTGACTCCAGTTA
This sequence comes from Limnanthes douglasii subsp. nivea, assembly GCA_036936605.1. Taxonomy (NCBI): domain Eukaryota; kingdom Viridiplantae; phylum Streptophyta; class Magnoliopsida; order Brassicales; family Limnanthaceae; genus Limnanthes; species Limnanthes douglasii. Next base: position 335,344,620 of record JAUPFV010000002.1, read on the forward strand.
CAAGTTAATATGCATGATCATTTAATATAAACTATGTGAGACCAGTTAAAAAGTAATAGGCAAGACCAATAATAAATACACCGAAATGTAATACTTAGTAAGAACTATGTATGTAAGACTTGTAAGGCTTATAATACTACAAGTGGTGCAACTGTATTTCTTATTTTATCTGGTGCATTTTTAATGGTAGGAAACAGTAGGTCATAGTTTGTTTCTTCTATATTTTCACGATTTTAATCAGCAATGTCCAATGGGTCAATATACCTTTTACGAGAGTGCATACTAGAACCAACACATAATACACAGTGTCTGTCATACCAAGAAATGCATCATCAGACATCCTTATTATATCGGTCGTATCAGCTATTGAAGTATGCATTAAGAAAAATGATTACAAACATGTTTTATTTAATAATAAATACTTATTTTTAGTTATACTTACCATTATGACCCAAAAGTGTTATTACTCTGGATTTATCTGTGTATTTCTTATTGAAACTTATTGATGGTGCTTCAAAGTTGGTTTATTTAAGCATCTTATAAATCCAACCGTCAATAATCTATTAAATGACAAGTGAAGGAAATGTTAACATATGAGACATGAGTTATTAAATACATACCAGACATTATCACTTTTTCTTTACAGTCTAGCTCTTCTTTGTTTGGAAGCACCATCAGATTAGTTACACAAACATTCATGGATACTATGGCATATGATGTCGGGTTATACACTACAACTGGATTGTCCATTTTTCTCCCCTTTGTATCTTAGCCAGTTTATGGTATTTACGAATATCAATCAGTTTCTTTTTTGCAGTATCTATTTCTCGATAGGTTTCCGTTACCTATTGTCTCTCATACTATGATTCATAAAAAAAATTAGTTATTCATCATTTTTTTGTATTTTTTTTACCTTTTTAAATTATGTGATAAATGGGTCAAATAAGACGGAATACATGTTATTCTAAACTATGCGAGACATCAACATGTTTCATTCAAATTAATGTATTACCGAGTATACAGTCTGAATTTATGTGAGAGTACTTATTTAAAAAAGAGCCAAATAAAATAAACACGTGAGACAACTAAAAAACAAAAACATGTGAGTCAAATGAAAAATAAAACAAAGAGACAACTGTATAAAAAGAATACATGAAGTAAACATGTGAATCCAGGTATATGAGAAGGATATATGTGAGACAACAACACATTTAATTAGATATATGAGTGATCCCTTGTGCATTAAGGATTTATGCGAGACCGCTTAATGTAAACATAATATGAGAGTCAAATAGAACAAAGCATGCAAGATAGCTGAAAAAATATATAAGAGTCAAATAAATAAACTAGACGAGACAGATGACAAAAATATAATATATGATAATCTACTATTTTAAAATCCTATAATATATGATAATCTAGTGTTTTCTATATGACAAGGTAAAAAATATATATTGAAAGTTGAATCTGAATCTACTTAAGATCCACTTATATATTCACAAAGTTATACGACTGATGTTGTCCCTTTCTTGTTTACAAAAACATTAGTAGTACCATCTACGGAATAGTATATGTTGTATCTTGGACTACAATAGTCTCAATATCCACCAATACTAATATCCAAGTAATGTCAAAGATAACATCAGCCTCAATCTTATCAACTTGCTTAAAAAAGGACAATGTGGGCTCTGTCAACTAGACATTAGTTTCTTCTTAAGTATGATATATTTTTTATGGTGTATTAGTTAAGTCTTATACGTTTATGCTTTAATGGTGATAGTTTCTAATATTTTCCTTGGGGTTATTTTGGTTGTGGATGAATTTATTCTGGTTCTGGTTCTAGGTGGTCTAGGTGGTACTCTAGTGTGATTAACTGAATTGTTTGCTATCCTGGTTGGAGTGGGTGATTTTTTGGTGAGAGTGGTTAATTTGGTTGGTATTGTAGTTGGACTAGGTTGTTCAATTGGTATTTTGGTGCGATTGGTTGGTATGTTTGAAGTTTAATGAGACTTTTGAGAGTTCTGTTGTGACACGTGGGAGTATACGTGTGACATGTGAGAGCTCTGGTGAGAGTCGTGAGATTGTTTGGTCTCGTTGGTTTTATGTTGAAATTGGTTGGATTTGGTGGTCTTGTTGGTTGACTCTTGAGACTGATTGGATTGGTCATAGTGGTGGACTTTCTTTGTTAACTGCTGGTGGCGGTACAAATTCATTTCGTTTTGGTCACAAAGAGACAGAGATAATGTTCTTTAAAAGTATTGAAATTCCAGTTGCTAACGCTACTTGAATAGCAATTTATATTTTTCTGCCAGGTCTAACAACAATGCAAGATATTTCATACATCTTCAAGAATATATATGCGAGATAACAACAACAAAACTATATACTTACATTTTTTTCTCTTTTAAGTTAACGTTTCTCGCGTCTGAAGTTAATAGACCATATGTACATATTCCTACGTCTTTTATGTTCCAGTATCTTAGAAAGAGAACTTCTCTTGTATGTGGTTTGAGATTTCTTTGAAGTGGTTGCATTGTTCTTGGAGGTGGTTGCAGTGTTGATGGAGTATTTGTTTTATGAATTCACCATGGTTTCTATTTTTCTTGGTGTGGGCTGGTGTGTTTGCTTTGGTCTGGTTCAAGTTGTACTGGTTATAGTTTGGTGTATTTGTGTTTGTCTGGTTAATATTAGGGTAGTATTGGTTGTGAGCTGGTAAGTTCGGGTTGGTCTAGTCAGGTTTGGGGTTGTACTTGTGGTGGGCTGGTGTGTTCTTGTTGTTTGGGGGTCTAAAGCCTTTTTTCTTGGTTTTGTCTCTATAGATTTTTTTCTCTTCTTAAGTTTTGGATGTGGCACAGGAGCTCAGTTCATAATATCTTCATCTCCACCTAATATACTTATATCCTCAATTGTTAGTAATATTTCATCTTCCAAAATCTATAAAATGATAATAAAACTTAGTAAATAATGTGAGACTATTTAAAAGTACTACGTGGAAGACTACTTCAAATAAATCATACTAGACAATTAAACATGCAATCATGGTGAAAACAAACTATATGGTAGTCTAGATAAAATAAAATGCATAGGACTAGTGCAATTAAACATGTAATCTTCATAGAAAAAACTAGATGCGAGTGTGGTTTAACTAAAATACGTGAGGCTAATACAAATAAACATGTGATCCTGGTGTAAAACAACATGTAAATCTAGATAAAATAAAATAGAATAGGACTAGCACAATTAAACATGTGACCCTAAATTAAAAACAACACGATACTTTTGGATCAAATAAAGTACGCAAGACTAATGCAATTAAACATATGAGAATAGTGTATAAGTTATATGTGAGTCCTCATCATCTATGAATTGGTTTATCATTTTAATTAGAACCAAGTTTGATAATTTTGACTCTATTCCCTACCATTTGTAGCATATTGGAATCATATTGTTTGTTTCTCTTTTCATAATGGTTGTATGCTCTATGATGCTTAGTTGCATCAAAAATTATTATTTTTTGTTTAATTATGTAGCAATATGTTAAGCATTTGAAGGGCAACACATTCGATAATTCTACCAAGTTGTTTAGGGACACATGTTTGAATTGATCTAAGTAGCTTCTCCTTGATTTCTCATGACCAATCATAGTTATTTTTTTACGACACCGGTGTTTTCTATTTTGTTTCCCTATTTTCTACCTAATAAGAATTCCAATCAATAAAAAATATATTTGTTTCCCTATTTTCTACCTAGTATTAGAGTCTAGGTTTAGATGTTGAATTTTTTTATTTCTACCTAGTATTAGAGTATAGTTTTAGATGTTGATTTTATAAAAAAAGTTGTATTCCATCGTACCGATGGATAGTAGTTTCCGCTTTTCATCCAAGAAAATTTGTCTTCTGCTTTTGTGTGTTGCCAATTATTACTAACGTTTTTAGTTATGAAAATAAAATAAGAAAACGGGTTAGTAAATTATGATTAAAAAACATATTTGAGTTTGGTGTTTATTTGGATTTCGAATAAGATTTTAAACTGAGAGTTGGTTTTGCGTTTTGGATTAGTATTTAGGTTTTTAGATTTTGATTTGGGTTAGTTTTGGTTAGTTTTGGTTTTATATTTGATTTTGGATTTAGGTTTTGGATTTAATTTTCAATTTAGATTTTGGATTTTGCTGATTTTTTGAATTTGAAAATGAGAATTGAGAAATGAGATAAACGATTTGAGATTTAAAAAAATTGAGACGAAATTGGAACTTGAAAATCATAACTCTGAATGCAAGCATAACTCTGAATGTCACGCTCTTCGTTACTCTCAATTTCATCTTCGTCGTGACCTTGTATATGGCTTTCATCATATCTCTCAATATGGCCATTGTCTTATTCCACTTAATGCTCTCGTCTTAATCATTTAACGTATGGCCCTCTTCATATCTCTAAATATGACCCTCGTTATATTCCACTTCATGGTATCCTCTTAACTCTTCCCCATACGACCCTCGTCATGTTCCCTACATCTTATTCATTTATTAGTTGTATTTACCTCGTCTAAATAATGACCATAATCAATATGTTATGTTTTATAATCTTATCAAGACTTCTAATAGTCTTTGAATAAAATTGTATTTCAAATAATTTATTTATAGTCTTTGAATAAAATTTTATTTCAAATAATTTATTTAGAGGACTAAGATCAAAATTAGACGATCTCACTACAATTTAAATAAATTGTTATTGGCTACATATACTTTCATAAAATCAATTATTAACATTTTTTCACTTTCTTAGTACTAATCGCTCTAACAGTCTAAATCCTTTAACATCTAATCGTTCACATTTTCACTTATAAACAAAGCATTTCTACCATTTACCATTCATCTCTATCATCCTCTCACTTGATACAATTAATTTCCTTGCTCATATGAGCTTCATCGGAATATTATAGATCCACACTTCAACTCTTCCTTAAATCTGTATTCACTATATCTAATCCATTCTTCATCCTTTTATGTTTCTTAATCTAAATTTTTTCATACATCAAAATTCATCATTCCTTACTTCATAGACATAGTATTGGAAATCTAATATAACTCTACCTTTATTGTTTCAGGAAATTTCTTGATACCCTTTTTTTTCTTAAGAAAAAATGGCTGGTAATAAGATAAAGTATAACAAAAAAACTTCCCAAAAAATTACCATTTCATAAAACCCTATAGACCTAGATCTTGAGAAACTTCTAGAGAACGGGGTAGATGACAAAAACATTTCCTACAGGAATTCTTTAGTAACCAAACCAGACTCTATAAGTATATGTTTGCCAAAGAGCATCACCACTTTAGGTTTGAATATGGTATCATGGACTATATTTTTCTAAAGTTGACGACTTACCCCAACATATAAAAGAAGATGAAATCTCTTTTTTCTTGCTCTATTTGAATGGGTTCTTCGATACCGTTTCATCCTTAGATTCTCGATTTTTTAAACATGTTCGAATCAGTCTCATCCAACTAACAAACAATGAGTGTCGCGTATTACTTAGTGTACTCTTGGGTTCAATATTTTTAACATAAATGTTCTCATTTACCTTTTTCCTTTCCCATGTCAAAATCAAAAAACTTCGAGACAATCTTTTCTATTTTCTTAATTTAAAATAATCTACTTGAATAATCAGTCCACCCTCCTCTGACCATAATCGGAAACAAATTTTTATATATGTCACCAAAATTTGGGAGTCTATAAATTCTACTCACACATTCGGTTAGATAGAAAGAAGGTGGATTCAAACACGTAAGATATAATTTATTCAAATGATCTAATTTATGTTTCTAACTTTCGAACATTATCCTTCAATTTCTTACTTGTTTTGAAGACTTATTTAGAGTTCTTAAAACCTTCAAAAAATTATTTCACCATGACAATCCTCTAGAAATTTTGTATGCTTCAGTCCGACCCGTCTACCAATCGGACTTCCAATATCTTTTGACACAAAAAAAGTTCATCGAAGCTAAACTTTAGCTTCTTCCTGAAATTACCATGAGTGTCAATAGGAAGCCAATGATTCGCCAAATCGAGCAACGAGTTACAACTGAAAGAGATCTTTTCATACTTTGATATCAGATACAAACCTGAAATCTACAAGGCGTTTTAATTTATTAAGTGGCCAATTTGCCGTCCAATTTGAACCGAGTATATTTTAAAATAAAAATATAATTATATGTCTAATAGGTATATATTATTTAATATCTACCTAATATTAAATAAAATATCTTAAATATCTAAATATAATCAAACAATATCAAAATCATATTATAATTATCTTGTTTACGATACATATGTCTTAATTATAGAATTTCGATTTAGTTAAGACATATAAAATATTAATTTTATAATCATAAAAATATTTTCAACAATATAATAATTTAAAATCAAAATACGATTAGATGTGTAATAGGTATATATTATTTAATATCTACTTAATATTAAATAAAATATCTTAAATATCTAAAAATAATCAAACAATATCAATATCATATTCCAATTATCGTGTCTTATTATAGAATTTCAATTTAAATAATAAAATATTTAAATTAAAATACAATAAATATCATAATTATTTCGTTTATATTATACATATCTCAATTACTGAAATTTTACATGTCTTGATTATAAAATTATAATTTAAATAATATAATATTTAAATTAAAATGCAATAAATATCATAATTATTTTGTTTATATTACACACATCTCAATTATTGAAATTCGATTTAATTAAGGCATTCAAATTATTTTTAGATAATATTATAAAATACTTAATAAACCGTGCTTAAAGGGATCTTCTGTATAGGTAACATGCGATGAGTTTATCTGTCAGATCTACAATCTGTTCAGATCTACAATCTGTTAAATGATAACCTGCAACGTGTGTCAAACTCATACCTGTTTAAAACTGTTAATGAGTCACGTGGGTCGTGGTAAGGATGACAATGGACCGTCCGTTGGCCAGGTTTAGTGCGACCAATCCGAACCCATTTTTTTGGACATTTGAACCCGAATCCGGGCAACCCACTCCCGGATGTATATTTTCCAACTCAAACCTATTCGTTATGTGCGTCGGTCAACCCAACCCTACCCACATACATTAATTGTAATATTTATTTATTTATTTTAAATTTATTAATTTATTATATATATATATATTATTGTTATTATATATAAAAATATTAATTTTTATATGATTTTCATACTTTTTAATTTGGGATGGATCGAACATATTAAAAACCCGAATCCAAACCGTCTAGTTACAGGTTACATTTCATAACCCAAATCCGATATATTCTAACTTAAGATCGGACCGGATCCGATCGGACCGAACAATATCCGGACTACCGCATTACCATCCCTAATTACCATCCCTAATCGTGGATCTACCCACCTCCACTCCCAAACTTAATTTATTTTCTAGACGGTGTTTTATTTATGGTTTTGAAACTTTTACCATAACGGAAAGAGATGGTTCAGGCTCGGTATTTTATCTGTATCCGTGGGCTTAAAAGTATAAAGCAAATTTTAAATCCAAATCACGAGACTGTGTAGTTTTATGTCTGCGATTTCGAATTTCAAGACCAATCAAGCAGACACCTTTGCCTGGCGTGCAACAATTTATTTACTGTCACCAGCTCATTCAATAAAGTACACAATAGAAACGCATTAAAAATTTGATTAGGACAGTTATCGTCCTAACTAGATTTAGGTTTCGAATTTTATAGATTTGGAAATTATCGGTTTTATTGGTTTAGATGGATGATAGGCTTGCGTTAAAACTCGACTCGTAAAATGTTTGATAAAATTTCTAGTTTCTTTTGGGTTTTATAGGATGGGTTTCGATAAATTATCAGAACTCATATAAAATTTTAATAAAGAATTTAGTTCTTTTTTTACATATTTAAATAAATCATTTTTATAACAATTAATTTGGATTTAAAAGTCGACCGGTGAATTGTAGTATAAATCGATTTTGGACATATTTTACCGGATCAATCCAAATCGAATTTATTGGATTTGATAACCTAATAACCGTGACAGATTAAATTTGTTATAATAATTGGTCCAACTTTGCTAGTTATATTTGTGAACCACGAGTCCTATTGTTAGCCAACGATCTCATTATTAACTAAAGATTTTTAAGATGAGGTTCTTCGAAACGAGGGTCTTTTGACGAAGATCCTAGAGATAAGGTTCCTGCCGTTAGCCGAAAGTTTTCAAATCGAAGGTCTTCAGATCAAGGCTCTTCAACATAGTAGTCCTTAGAAGGAGTTTAGAAGACGATGGTCCTAAAGACGACGATGTTTAGAAGAGAGTCTAAAAGAATAGGTCCTTATATGACGGGCCTGAAAACTCTTAGAATTTGAAGGACCAATAAATAAATAAATAAAGTCATTTAATAAGTTGTTAACGACATTATAAGCGTGAGTCTTAAATTCAAAGTTAATGACTATTGTAAATTATTCGTTTATTCTTTTTAGTGTTAAAGTCGATATAAATCCATTAGCTCTCTTTTGCGATTGTAACCAAGAAATTAACGAATCGCATAGTTCTTTTTTAATAAGACGATCTCTAGCATGTCCGAAGATGTAAGCACAAATGGTTGAACTCCGTTATCAATTTGAATGTGTATTATTTCACTATTATTTTCGAGTTTTCACTATTCTAGTTACAGGAAAAGTTGTGGATTTTTCTTAACAACTACTATCAGAGCTCCAGGTTGGCATCAATCCAAAGGAAATCAAATTTGAGTCGGAGCAATGGCTGTAGAAGAAAGAAAGGTGACGCCCGAAAATTTTGATGTTGCAAATTTAGGATTTTGGAAGATCATTATTAAACATTATAGATAACATAAGTATTAAATATGAAGAGTTGACTTTTCATAACAAACAAGCCGTTTGAGTTATCACACTAACTTTATCCAATATTATTTCTTTCAACATCGTAAAGGAAACACCTCAAATAGTCTTATGAATGCTCTCTTCGGTATATATGAGAAGCCACCAACATCTAACATAGCTCGCTTGATAAGGCGGTTGTTTACTTTTCGGATTATAAAAGGTGCATCGGTAGCTCAACATCTCAATGAACTCAATACAATTATAACCATGTTGAGTTGAGTTCAAATTGAATTTGAGGAAGAAGTACGAGAGTTGATACTCTTTTATTCTATACTAAAATGTTGGAATGTTACTGTCACGGTTGTGAGTAGCACAAGAGATTCAAATGAGAGAGTCGGTTGAATCATCAACCTCTTCAGTTTTACACATATACTCAAGAGGATGTAATTCAACCAAAGCTAATGTAAACAGAAAATCATACTACCGAGGAAGATCAAGGGACAAGAAATCTAAGTCTACAAACCTCAAAACTTCATAATAGTTGAAAACTGTCGAGTTTTGGAACTGTAGGAAAACCGGGCACTACAAAAATCAGTGCAAGAGAGCACCAAAATACCAAGAGGTGAACATAAAAGCAAATGTTACTTTAGAAGAAAATGATGGAATAATATGCTCTTTAGAGAGCAATGAAGAGTCTTAGGTGTTAGATTATGGAGTATCATTTCATTTTACTTCAAAGAGTTTAATTTGCAAGAGGTATATCCCTAGAAACCTTGTAATTATATACCTTGGTGATGATCAACCTTCGGATATTTTTGGTAAAAGTGCAGTGATAATTAAGTTGAATTAGTTAAATTGGAAGCTAGAAGATGTCAGACATATCCTCGACTTGAGAAAGAACTTAATCTTAGTAAGGAAGTTGGCTAAAAAGTACTACACTACGATCTCGCATGATGATAATTGGAAGATTTCAAAGGGTGCATTAATGGTTGCTCGCGGAAAAACGAGTAATACATTTTATAGAACAACAAATATGCGTTGTTCAATTGCAGTAGGAAACAAAAATACCAATATGTGGCACCAACAACTTGGCCACATAAATGAGAAAGTAAAACTTCTAGGTCTAAAATCAATTGATATAGACATGTGTGAAGATTGCCTACTTGAAAAAACATAAAAAGGCGAGGTTTCAAACAAATGACATAAATCCAAAAAAAATGCTAGAGCTTGTTCACTTTGATATTTATGGACAAACAACTATTTCATCTATTGGAGGGAAACACTACTTAGTGAATTTTATCGATGATTACTCTCGAAAGGTATGGTTTACTTTCTAAAGCATAAGTATGAATTGTTTGATGTTTTTAGTATATGGAAATTTATAGTTGAAAATGAGATATGTCTAAATATTAAAAAGCTCATAAATGAAAATGATGGAGAATATGAAGACATCGAATTCAAGAAGTTTTTGTATGAGCACAAGATCATAATGAGGAGAACTTTATCGGGTACGCCTCAACATAATGGTGTTTTTTAGCGTATAAACCGAATATTGACAAAAAGAGCCAAAAACATTCGTATACACACAGGTCTACCAAAGTGGTTCTGGATTAGATGCAGTCAACACATCAATTTACTTAGTCAGTCGAGGTCCATCAGTTTCATTATAGTACAAAATACCATGTAAGGTATAAAGTGGAAAAGAGATACAACTATCACATCTAAAAGTATTTGTTTGCGCAACATATGTTCATATCGATGATCAAGGCATGAACAAGTTTCATCCTGAATTTAAAAAATGCACATTCATCGGTTATGCTAAGGATGAGTTTAGCTATCATATTTAGCATGGCAAAAACAGGAAGGTGATCCGCAAAAAATATGTAATTTTCAACGAAAGAGTAATGTACAAGTATAAGTATAAAAATGACACGATTAAGTAAAGTAGGGTGGGCAGTATTTGCAAATCATAGGGTCTCCTAGATAGTCTTATAACAGAGCTGGTTTTAGCAAATCCTCTACTTAGAGATTTAGTTGGATAGAGCAATGCACAATAGTCTGACACAATACAATCTTTTACTCCTGCTCTTGCATTTAGAGGGTCTTCACGACCTTATGTTACTAACATGAAATACTTGAATTATTTATTGCTAACTGGTGAAGATGAGCATGAATGCTATGATGAAGCTTGTAATACTTAATATGTTAGCAAGTGGGAGTTTACCATGAAAAATGAGATTTAGTCTCTAATGTCAAACTACGCGTGGGAGATAGTTGAGTTACATGTGAGGAAGAAGACACTTGATAGCAAATGGGTGTATAAGGTCAAATATGAGCATGGTGGTTCGACAAGAGCACTCGTTTAGATAATAACAAAGGTATCATGAACTTTCAGCAAAATTGGTTTAAAAGAGTAAAATAAGTAAGATAATACAAAATACATAATGAAGGAGGCTCGACAAGAGAACTTGTTTGGATGCTAATTGATTTCTTTTGTAGGCTTGAGAAAGCATCTCGGTTGATGGGGAAGTGGAAACAAAAACTTTGGCTAGAGTAATAAGAGGTTGACACCAATATCATAAGAAAGATCGGTCTCCTCCACCTCCTAACCATCTTTCTTCTTGAAGTCATCATCCTCTTCAGAGAAATATAATGTCACTCTCTTATATTAGGTTTTTCTCGGGAACCTCTTGTCACAAAGATCCCAACTTCAAGCAAGTTAACACTTTTTAAATTCTAAAGACCATATTATACCTAATCGTAGCCTCTATAAAAAAATTCAACTTCATTGAATTTCCTGATAGTCTTTATTATTTCCTCATATGAAGTCTCAACATCATCCAACTTCTTATTTAAGTCTTCAACTTATTTAAGTCTTCAACTTTTGTCTTTGTCCCGTTGCCTCAATCTTTAACCTTTTAATACTCTTTTGGATATGCTCAAGGGTGTTACAAATAAAACATTAACAATCATCACCCTTTTGAATTGGGTTTTAACTATATATTGAATATATATATTTTTATATTAAAAGTATCGTATTATTCAATTTTAAAAGATCATTATATTCATTAAAAATTTGCAACTCAAATAGTAATATTGATTATTACTTTTGATCTCAAAAATGATTTGATATAACGAAAAGTATTCAATAACTTTTTTATATTTTTAAATAATTTATGTCAAAACGTATAAGTTGCAGTGATCAAAATGATTTCTTAAAAATATTTATATTTATATTTATATATTTTATAAAAAAATATTGTAACAAAAAATCAAACAAATTTATTATTATAATACGGTTAAACAAGTTTGAATTATTTTTAAAAAGAAGTTATGATTTCTTAATATATATTTGTTCTTCCTATTTTTATTTTAAAAAAATTAAAATTAATTTTTTAAAACTAAAAATATAACTTTTTTAAATATAAAATTTTAATCTTAAAATTAAATGTTAAACTTATATAGTTGCTTTAACACTAATTTAAGTCTTATATAAAAAAATAATTTTCTATTTTCAAAATAATTGAAAGAATGAATTGAATTTATAATAAAAGTTTATAATTTAGCTTTACCATTTAAGCTTTAAAATTTAAGATTTTCATTTAGTGAAAACTACATGAAAAATTATAATAAGATAAATATGTTACTTATACTAATATTTCTTCATTAATCTTATGATATATGTTTAGGAAGCAAAAAGACCACTTGTATTATTAATTAAATTATTGGATAGATAAATGGGTATTAATATTCAATCCAATATCTAGTTAAGTGAGACCTACCCTATAAATGTGAAAGAAAACGTTAAGATTCAGTTTACACAATTTAGTCCTCTTTAAAGTTAAAAGAAACACAATGCTCTCCCCTTTCTCCTCTCCCCCTCAAACTCCTTCCAACGGTAACTGTAAACTAGCCTTTTCCTCCTTGAATCTTTCATGAATGAAGAAGGATTCGTGATGACCCAGGCATCCTTCATGGATAGGAGATGCTGGATCATCCCACCTGACATTTTCCTCTCTTCAATCTCATTTTCTGGTCTTGTAGGAGAAGTCAACAAATGTTTCAAATCAGAATGCAGCTGTAGACTTCTCTGGATCCATTGGATATTGGATCATCCCTGCAGTCTTCAATCCAGGCTAACCTCTCTTTGCATTCGAAATCCCTCAACCCCTTCTTCAACCTTTTACCCAGTGTGTTCTTCAAATCTACCTCCCAATCTGTAAATTCTTTTCACATTGGTAAAAACATCGGGGTCTGGTCTTTTCACAGTGGTAAAAACTTCGGGGTCTGGGTATATGCTAAGGATATAGTTCATTTCCAACCCCTAGTTAGAACCTTTGGTCTTTGGTTCAACTGTAACATAGGAATCTGTTACTTGACCATAAAGCAAGTTAAACCCTCCTCAACTTTCCTCTCTCTTCTAATTTGGGCTAACTGCTGGATGCTTTTCCATGTCAGTTCATGCTTTTGCTACTTGAAGCTCAAGCTGCACTCCTACCCCCTATGTTCTGGTCATCGTACATCACAGGCCCCTTCCACCCCCCCATGTCTTCCCTAAACCCTAAGTCTGATCTCTACCCCCTGCCCTGTCCTATCAACTCAGCCTCTGGCCTCAAACCAAACCCTAATCCAAAACTCTTCATTCAACCCTATTTAACAATCTCTTTTCCTATCATCACAATGCTACATACCCACTCAGCTTATCAAAATCCCCACCCTAAAGACACCAAGAAATCGAAATACCTCTTTCTTTTAGAAATGGAGTCCCTTGCATCACTTCGGCCAGCTATACCCACTGGAAAAGTGGGTTCTTTTTCTCCCATTCAAGCGGCTGGTTTCTCCTCATCCCTAGCCTCGTTTCCATCGCCTTCACCTCCTCCACCATCGAAATCCATCGCTCCCTCAGCCCAGCCTGAGATTGTAGCCCCTTCGAACCTCCATGGCATCTCCAAACAGCATGAGCTGTTCGTCAAGAACTCGCTGGCCTTGGCCAAACACCATATGGAGTCTGGCCAAGGACTTTCTCTGTTCCGAAGCGGGGATTATTCGGACTTGATATCTTATATCCTCTCGCCGGCCACCTCCGATTTCGAGAAGACCAAGATAGCTTTCTCCCTGGCTCACGATTCTTCTCCGATTCACCCTCAGGATAACCACCAAGCAGATATTAGCTGTCCTCATATGCCTCCCTTAGTCTATTCGAACCTGGTCGCCACTCTCGAGGGTCAGCCTCCATCTTGTGTATCCCCTGCAAATCTCGGTCATAATCTTCATGCTTTCCAGGCCCCCCATGGACCAAGAATCAGAATCCCAAGCATAGATACCTCAACTGTAAGATTTGGGTTTGCTTCGCCGTCATCAGGTCGTGCGTTATCGCCGTCATCGGGACGATCGATTCCACCATCTGAATCTGACTGATCTTCGAAGGGAGATGCCTTTGAGACAGCTAAGGAGATGTTCGCCTCCTCTCCGATCAACCACCGAAACCCTGTCCATCCTTTCCTGACTTTCCCTCCTCTTCAGTCGTCCGGCAACCCGAGCTCCGGCGAAGTGGAAACCAGTGACTCAGGCTTCTCAACCAAACAGCCTCTTCTGGGTTTTCGATTAAGGGAGTCTCAAATCCCTAATTCCAATCTTCCCTCCTTTTCTGAATCGGGTCGCGAGAACCCAGTGGACCAGAGGGCCCAATCTAGTCCTCACCGTTTGTTGGCTTCTAGTGTAAAAGGAAAGCAGCAGCATCTCCCCTTTATTTCTGATTTGGGTCGAGCGAAACCAGTGGACCAGCATCTCCCTTTTATTTCTGATTCGGGTCGAGCGAAACCAGTGGACCAGAGGGTCCATTCCAGTCCTCACAGCCTTTTGGCTCCTTGCAAAAAATGAATGGATTTGGGCCAGCTACCTTCTAACTTGGGCCGATCGAGAGAGTCAGATAAATATGGTAAAATGGGCCAGCAGAAGGTCTTAAACCATTTAATTCAAAGGCCTGATCTGTTGGGCCGAGCAGGGAATTTTATAGGTCAAACCGAAATCATCTCTCATATAGGGCCTTTGAAAAATAAAGGCAAAGTGCTTCTTGGAGCCGGTTCTTCCTATAAACCATATTCCCTTATTCGGAATTTTGGGAATGCTGGCAAGGGCCCAAAAGGAAGGAAATTCCTCAACAAATTGGCCCAAATCCACAAAACTCCCTCAAAGATCTCAAACCCTCCATGCTCAAATTCTAACTCCCTTAGCTCGAAACCTAATTTGAATGTTCCCTCCACCCCTTCCTATGCTAGCATTGTAGCGGGTCATGTTGACAATCGTTCCCCATTGGTTATTGGGCTTAATCATATGGATCATGATGGACTGGATTTCATTTTGAGTGAGTCGGCAATGGGACCTCCAGATTTATGGAAAGCTTGTTTATCGGGGTACTTTCTCACTCAACCCAAAAATTTCACTCTCCTCAAAGCTAATGTGGAAACTCTCTGGAGGAAATTTGGTCTTAAGGATTTTAAGCCTCTTCCTGAAGGGTATTACCTTTTTAAATTTGAATCGGAAGATCAGGCTAAAAAGGTTTTGGATCGTGCCCCGTGGCACTTTGGTGGGAACTTGATCATTTTAAAAAATTGGGCCCCTCTTACCACTCTTACCAAAGATCCGCTCAAGGAAATTCCTATTTGGGTCAAATTCTTTAACTTACCTTTGGAGCTTTAGACGGCGGAAGGATTTAGTAAAATCGGATCGGTCTTGGGAACTCCGTTATATGTGGATTATCAAACGGAACGTATGGAAAAACTCCGCTTTGCCCGTATTTGCATCCTGATCTCCGCGGGATCTGAAATTCGCTCCTCGCTTTCTTTCAAAATAAGCGGAAAGCTCATCACTGTGAATTTCAAATATCAAGGGCTTCCCACCCAGTGTGAGAACTGTGTTGTTTTTTATCATTCTTCGCGCCTATGTAAAAAAAGAGTGCCCTTTCTAGCTTCCACTTCAGAAGAGTCTGACCCTTCGGAGTTTGTGCCGTCCGAAACTAGCGAGAAGAAGCTGGATACTCTTGAGGAAGGCAAGGAGCTGGAAAGTGGAGAGGAGGTTGATTCGCCTCCGAAAAGGCATCGTCTTTCTGAGGATCCGGCCAAGGGTATCATGGAGTTGTCTCCCGACAGGAACATCGTCTAGAGCACTGTAAGTTTTCCGATTAATGAATATTGCTTCTTGGAATGTTAGGGGATTAAACGACCCTGTTAGACAAAAAGATGTTACTGATTTTATAATTAAAAACAGTATATCTCTTTTAATTCTAGTAGAAACAAAAGTACAATTGCATAAAGTTGATGCTATAGTTAGAATTATAGCCCCCTACTGGCATGTCCTAACTAATCATGACTCCCACCACCTTGGAAGAATTTGGATTATTTGGAACCCTAGTGTCATTTCCATATCTAAAGTATCCCAATCCTCGCAGTATATCCATTGCTTAGCTAAATACCATAACTTTAATGCTTCCTTTAGATTTACTGCTATTTATGCTTTTAATGAAGCTGTTGATAGAATTCCTCTGTGGAGAGACTTGTCTTCCATCTCCATGGCTAATAATTGTAATCCCTGGGTTTTACTTGGGGACTTTAACGCCATTCGGCATCCGAATGAGCGTTTCCGATAACTGGTCGGCAGCTATTGATGATTTTAATAACTGCTGCTTCAACTGTGAGCTCAGTGATCTCAGATCTACCGGTTTTCACTTCACCTGGATTAACAAGCGGCCTGATAATCCGATCTTATCCAAGATTGACAGAGTCCTTGTTAACCCTGTCTGGGACGATATTTTTCCTATGTCTTTCGCGCACTATGGTTTTCTTTGCTCTTCTGACCATACTACTGTCTTGCTTAACCTTGGGTTTCCACGACCTAAGCGCAAAAAACCTTTCAAATTTTTCAACATGTGGCAATCTCACCCGCAATTCAAAGATATCGTGGAATCCAGTTGGAACATCCCCGTTGCTTCTGTGGGGATGAAACTGGTCTTTGATAAGCTGATTCGTCTTCAGTCTGAGCTTGCAGGTCTTAATCGTAAAGAGTTTAGTGACATTGGTTCAAGAGTAACGAATGCTCAAAATAGGCTCTTTCAAGCTCAGTCTGACCTTGCCTGTGATCCCCTCAATTCTTCCTTGGTCTCGAAAGAATGTGAAGCGTCGGCTTCATATATCTTCCTGAGCAGAGCTGAGGAATCGTTTCTTAAACAAAAATCCAGAGAGAATTGGATTAAGCTAGGTGACAAAAATTCAAAATTTTTCCAGAAAAGCATTAAGTACCGTATTTTTAGAAATAAGATCATTTCTATCTCTAATGAGAATGGAGCAACTGTCTCCTCTCCTGCTAGTGTGTCCAAAGTCTTTGTGAAATTCTTTGAAAACACCCTTGGGACCAGGCATTCTGATGAATACCCTGGCCTTGAAACTATAACTTCTCTTCTCTCCTCTAAAGTTACCAATATGGATAAGGATTCTATGACTCGTGAGATAACTCGTGAGGAAATAAAATCGATCTTATTCAGTATTGACAGTAACAAAGCTTCGGGTCCGGATGGTTTCAACTCTTATTTATTCAAATCCAATTGGAGAATTGTTGGAAACGACATCTGTAATGGTGTCCTCGAATTATTTCACTCTAATTCCTTGGCCGAATCTTGGAGCTCTACCTCTATTGCTCTCATCCCAAAAAAGAATCTCCTTCAAGCCCTTCCGACTTTCGACCAATCGCGCTCTGTAATGTTAGTTATAAGATCATCTCCAAGATCTTAGCTAATCAGATTAAAGATTCTTTTCCTTATCTGATTGATAACTCCCAATCGGCTTTCGTCAAGGGAAGGAATATCTCTGATAATATCCTACTATCTCAAGAGCTCCTAAAGGGATATCACTCTAATGGTAGGGATAAAAAAGTCGCGCTTAAAATCGACTTAATGAAAGCCTTTGACAATGTCAGATGGAATCTGATCCTTGACGTTCTTGTAGCCATGAAATTCCCTATCAAGATGATCACCTAGATCATCGCTTGTATTTCTTTTCCTTCTTATTATATTAATATTAATGGAGATCCTCATGGAAATTTCAAGGGTCGAAAAGGACTCAGGAAAGGAGACCCGATCTCCCCCTTCCTCTTTGTCCTTGTCATGCAGGTACTCTCCAGCATTCTTAAGGAGAAAAGTACAGATAGGAACTTTCGATTTCACTGGAAATGCCAAAAACTTAAAATCATCAATCTCTGTTTCGCTGATAATCTCATGATTTTGTGTCATGGTGACGTGAATTCTCTTCACCTCATCAAAGAGGCCCTTGACGAGTTTTATAATCTCTCTGGATTGAAAGTGAACCCCTCCAAAAGTCAGATCTTCTTTTCTAGAATTGATGAGTCTCTTCGTCTTGAACTCATGCACATCCTGAATTATCCCAAAGGATCCCTCCCAGTAAAATACTTGGGGGTTCCTCTGCTCACTAGTCACCTCCTTCACTCTGATTGTCATCCCCTCATCCATAATCTTACCTCTAGAATTGACTCGTGGACCACCACGCACCTTTCTTATGCTGGTAGACTGCAGCTCATTAAGTCAGTCCTTTTTGCCGGCCAGGTTTACTGGTCCTCAATCTTTATCCTCCCCTCGCGGATCTTAAAAGAATTGACCCACTACCTTCGTAGATTTCTCTGGTCAGGCCCGACTCCCTGAAGATCCATGGTGCCAAAGTTGCGTGGAACACAGTAACTTTGCCCACTGTGGAGGGCGGCCTTGGGATTCTAGACCTCAAAACCTGGAATCAGGCGGCTGTCCTAAAACATATCTGGTCGATAGTAAGTAATAATACCCAATCTCTCTGGAGCGACTGAATTAAGTTCGAAAAAATTAAAAATTAAAATTTTTGGAACCTTCCGTTGGGATCTTCTCCGTCTTGGATCTGGAGGAAAATTCTTCGCCTCCGTCCCCTCGCTTGTAATTTGTGTAGGCTTGCAATTGGAAATGGTGTGAGTACCTCTTTCTGGTATGATGCCTGGCTTATCCCTACATCGCTTGCCTCCCATTATGGTGATCGGATCATCAAGGATTCAAGACTAGGTAAAAACCTCAAGGTTGCGGATATAATCACCAATGGAAGCTGGAGCTGGCCTTCCAATATCAGAACAGCGAACTCCCGAAGTCGAGACTGTTTGTTGGAGATCCAAAACCTCATATGCTCTCTCCCTCCTCCCAACTTATCCTCTATTGATGTTCCTTTCTGGAATGCGAAAGATGGATGCACTTCCTTCTCTATCAATAACACGTACCATGCCATTCGCGAGCCCCACCCCAAAGTAGGGTGAGCAGGGTTAGTTTGGAATAAATCCAATATTCCTCGACATTCTTTCATTCTCTGGCTGGCTATTTCTGGCAAGCTCATCACAAAAGATAAGCTTCTCAGCTGGGATATTAATATCCCTGCTCAATATACTCTTTGCAACTCTGTTATCGAGACTACCCCTCATCTCCTCTATGATTGTAGTTTTACACAGAGTATCTGGGAAAATGCTAGCAATAGATTAGGTTTCCCCTATACTGTATCGTGTTGGCAGTCTTGGGTTATTGAAGCGTCAAATTGGTCTCAATCTTGAAACCATTCAATTTGGCAGTCTTGCTTCGCCGCGGTAGTATACCACGTCTGGAAGGAGAGAAACCAAAGATCCTTTGGTTCCCCTCCGGCCATTGCCTCTATGGTTTCTCACCGAATTTTCTCAGATCTTCGGCTTAGATTCCACGACACCAAGATTGGTTGGCCTTTCTAATATTATTATTATTTACTATCTTTTGTTTTTTGCAGAGATCCTATACAACACTCATATGGTGACCTGACATTTCTATGTTGGATGGAGCAAGTGAGGATGCGAGTGTGGATGTCTACCAATCTGAACTACCCAAGAGATTACCCGTCATGAAATTTCTATCTTTCTAAATCGTATTGATTGTTTTTATGTTAGTTCATATTTGTATCACAAAGACTCTTTTTAGTCATTTGATGATGTAACACGAGGGGAATGCCCCAGTTGTTTGTATGAACCTTACTTTAATTAATTTAAAGCTTTTAAACACACAAAAAAACAAAAAAACAAAGTAGTGCTCTATTTTATATAATTTATTTGCGCTTCACTTTCTTTCCTTTTGTCTTCTGCCTACAGTCCCAGAAACAAAACACGTGAATTCAGCGCTTGATATTCTATTTTCGATGGTTGATTTTGTTTTTTATATAAAAGTAGTTGATAGGTTTTTTTTTCAGAGTTAGACATTCATTGAAAAAATCGTACAAAAAAAAACGAGTACGAACGCTGTAATTACTCTCAAACTTAAGACCTCTTGAACGTATCTTCTGAGCCCAACTTGAGAAAAGTTTTTGAGTGTCGGAGAAAAGAAAATAAAGTAAACTGTGTTTTACCTGGTGTCCCTCCAAAGGAAACCATATTTAGGATTTTTAGGTTAAGATAATATTTATTTCTTTAAGATATTTTTTTTGTAATGTTTTTATATTTTTAGTTTTCATTAGCATACTAAGATATGGCTTTTATATTTTAGTTTAAAGTTGATTAAATTTTATAAAAAAAGTGAGAAGTATAATTTTATTTTTCATATAATATTTTATGTTTATGTTTAAACTCAATTAAAACCATTGTTTGATTGATTTTTGACTAAAAGAATAATAATAACCAAATATTTGAAGAGAAGGAACGTTATTTTTTAATTCATTTTTAAGTTTATTCTCTTTACCTGTTTTGTTTTGTTTTTCTTTCGTGCAGGTCTTCTATTTTTCTGTACAACTTTGATCAGATGAATTATTATGTAGTCTCTTCCAAAATAATCTATTTCCATTCTGATAAGAGCACAATAAAAACACGATATCTAATTTCTTATACTTATTTATATGTTCGATTTAAACAAATAATAAATGTTCTATTTTCTTTTAGTTATAAAATCACCATTCAAATAAACTAATAATAGTGTGATAGTTTCGAGTAATCTAAGTAATAAAGTGTGAGATTTTTTTTTAAATATTAAAAAAGTGATAACTCATGTTTAAATGAGTATTTGAACAAAACTTATAAAATTAGTTATAATAGTAATATTTAATAAATATATTTACATATCACTATTTTCTGTTTTCTAAACTTGTATTTTAGTTATAGTTAATATCTAAGGTTTTGAATCATTTTTTAAAGTTAATTGTAATGTACAAAATTTGTGCAATTGTATTTTGGTGTGTAAGATTTCATACCACCTCTAAAAAATTTAAAATATGATTTTAACTTTAAAATTCTATATAAATGAATATTTTTTATTAATTTACTCGATTTTTTTTATAATTATATATTTTTAATAATGATAATAATAGTTTATATATATATATATATTTTTTTTTTGAACCAACGTCATTATATTATTTGAAAAAATAAGGGCAAAACTATCATATTTAACGTATTATCATTCCATGTAATTTTCAATTTTTAAAAATAGTATATTTTATTCTAAACTAGAAGTATGTCCACTTGTCCAAAATAAATAAAAGTAAATCAAACTTACGAGGACTCTAATTATCTTCTTTACCACTATCATTTTGTAAAACTAGAGAAACCATACTTCCACAGTAGAAAACAACCAAGTAGTAAAACAATTAATCTCACCCACTTTGATATTATTTACTAGATTTAGTTAATTATAATTTGTTTAAATCACGATGAAGTTTTAAAATGATCAATAACTAAATAACATTTTTTTTTCATTCTATAAGTTGTTGTTAAAATAATAAGTACATATATTTTATTAGACTAAAGATTACGTTAGTTACCGAATTGATTATATATTTAACTATTTATGTTATATTTATATCAACCATATTTATTGTATCAGTAATAACTATTTTTTTTATCATCGCTAGCGATTAACAATAAAAAAAACACTAACAAAAATGTATAAAAATAATTTGGGCGACTATTTTGAAATAAGTGTTACTAACAAACAATAATTTTTATCACCTTCTGTATCACTTTTAATAACAGTGTTATTTATTATTTTTAATATAATATAATATTTAGTTTTTTATTATATATATAATTAATGTATTTATTTATAACATCGTTAGATCATGACAAGTCACATAGTTTTATCATATCCACATACATGGACGTTATTACAACTTTATATATTAAGTCATCTAAGTTATTTATTGAAATGAGTTTTAGATAATGAAAAATAAAAAAGTGGTTATTCTTCTAGATGTAGTGCAAATTCAAGAGGAGTGACTAGGTTTTTTTTAATGGGATCAAGTGTTATGAACAACTCCCAAAACACTGCATTGATGTCTATTCCTCAATATTGGATCCAAAGTTGTTGTTTCCCAATAACTGTGATCACAAACATAAAAAGGATGCTAAATAATTTCTTCTGGGGTTCATCTAATGAAGCTTCAAACATCCACTGGTCCACATGGAAGAAAGTATGCAAGTCTTTTGGAGATGGTGGTCTCAACATACAAAGACTGGAAGACATCCAGAGAGCATTCTCTTGCAAACTCTGGATTAAATTTCGAGAAAACACTTCATTGTGGGCAAGACTAATGCAAAGTATATATTGCAAAGGACAACACCCTCTTCAAACCGGCTACTCCAAAAAAGGCTCTTTAACTTGGAAAAGATTAGCTAATGTTAAAGAATTTGCAGAAGGTAACAATAAATGAAGACTTGAGGAAGGTCAGGTAGACTTGTGGTTGGACAATTGGTTTGGTAAGGCTCTTTTAATAAATTTGGATCATAATCCAGACGGTACTTTTTTTAAAGGTATTAATGTGAGGTTCTTTTGGGAAGCTAATAAGTGGAATGTTAGCATGCTTAAAAGGTATCTGACTGATTCGAATGTTAATCTTGTTCTTAAAACTAATATTAAAGATAACCTTAAAGACAGATTAGTATGGAGTCTCTCTAGTAGTGGTTCTTTCAATATTAAAGACACATTAAAACACATTAGGCGAGCTTCTTTTAACTCTTCATTATTCAAAAACTTGTGGAATAATGCGACCCCAAGAAAGTGCTCGTTCGTTACATGGAGACGCTTACTGAAAAAACTTCCTTTTGATTCAGTTATCAAAGCTAGACATATACAACTAGCTTCTAAATGTCATTTTTGTTCAAATATATTTGTATCATGTCAATTTGCTTGGAGTATTTGGCTACATTTTGCAGGAATCCTTAAAGTAGAGATACGAAGACATATGACACTAAGACATCTACTCAGAACTTGGTTCTGGTCTGCTTTGTCCAGCATTCACATTAAAACAATCCTCCCACCAATCATAAGCTGGACTATTTGGTAGCAACGTAACAAAACAAAGATAAATGGAGACAGCTTTTATCCAAGATCATCTATCAACTATATCATACATATGATTAATCATTTGGACCAAGCTAAAATGCTATAAAAAAAACAATGGAAAACAAATAAAGACGCAGTAACTCTCCTCGGTAGTGTTCAACACATCACATCAAAACAGAGGCTACATACCTGAAATGGGGCCTTCCTCGACCAAAGAGATTTAAACTTGATGAGTTCGGATTATCCAGTCACATCTCACTGTGTTATCCGGACAAGGGCAATTCGGACATAAACTTGCTACTAAACTATCTGGACATGACAAAAGTAGAAAAACACCTAAAACACCTTTTGACTAAGGTATGTTCTAATCAGCTTAATAAGTAAATGGGTCCTTAAACTTGACCCGGTTTCACAACTTGACCCGAAATCCCATGGTTCCTTAATTAAGGGTATAAATACCTCAACTACTTTCATTAATGAGGGTAATGAACATTTAATACAACCAGGCTTCTCAAATCTCTCACTACTTTATATCAAAACACTTAATACTCTATTTACTTTCCAAAACACATTACAAAATTACCCTTAGCTCAAAATAAACCACACCAAATTGGAGACCACAGTGGGAGGAGATGGTGCCTGAATCTTGCATTCAAAACCAACAAAAAAGACCTGTTTGGATGGATCCAAACGAGCAAGCAGTTCCACCACCTATGGTGGATGTGGTTGGGGAAAACAATTAATATACCACCGAGGAACGAGACAAGTTGAGAGAAGAAATAGAAGCGTTGAGGGCCATTAAAAAAGCAGAAATGGGTTTAAAGGATAAGTCAAAGACGTCAACCATCCATCATACTGACAATCCTAGGGAGAATGATCCATCAGCAAAGACTCATTTAAGTACAAAAAAAACCCATGGCAGTTCTAAGAAGTCTCACCGGTCTAAGCCAGTGGAAAGCTCAGATTCTGGGTCCTCCAGCAGCTTTTCGAATGAGGCTGAGCTTGAAGAGTATTTATCATCAAGAAATGATGAAGGGAGGTCCACGAAGAAACAAAAGTTAGTTAAAAAATAGTCAAGAAAAAGATATAGGCATGGGAGACTTAAAAGGAATTTGGGCAAAAGGTTATCTCACAGCCACAGTCACATGCATGTGGATGAGCTGTTGATCGATCCTTTTGCTTTCCATGATGAACCGGGTATTTTTGCAACACCTAATGAAGACACAGTCTTCAGTCGTATTAGGAATTGGAGACAACCACCATTGTCTACTAAGATAATGTCCGGAAACCTACCCAAAAGGGTTGACAGTACTAAAATGGAGAAATATGATGGGAGTAAAGATCAGGACAATCATCTGGAGCAGTTTAAGAAATTCATGATGAATTGTGATGATGATGATAAACTTTTGTGTAGAGACTTCTCCCAATCTTTTACGGGGAGTGCTCTCAAATGATACAATAGTTTACCCCAAGGATGTATCAGAAACTTTGATACATTCTGGGTTGCCTTTCGAAGGCAGTTTGTGGGAAGTAAATAGGTGAAGGGAAATGAAGATACTATCATCCATTATGCCCAAGATCCAAATGAGTCCTTAAAAAACTATATAAGTCGGTTTGTAAATACCAATAATGGGTTAGCAGATTGCTTCGAACATGTGGCAATTGCTTCTTTGGAATCTGGCTGATTCAGTGACCAAGAAGAAGGCCATGACTTGGGGTGGCTTGCTAAACCAGGTGGGAAAGCAGATCAACATGGATGAAACCAAGAAAACCAGGGTGCACCGTCAGGTGAGGTCCGCCCCTGCAGCTCAAAACCAAAACCAGTCCGGATATAAGGCTAAATAAACCGAATAAGGGTCCAACAGGACCAAACAAACTCAATCCAACCCAAATCTAGCCCAGAGCCAGCAGTCAAAGAGTAAAAGAGGTCCTTGGGTTCAACCGAAGTGGTTTGCATAATTAAAAGAAAGTGTGGCTACCATTTATGACAAGACTAAATATGAGGTCCATTTCCGGAAACCAGCACCATTGCAATCTCCTAGAGAAAGTCGCAATACTTGTTTTTGCCAGTATCATCATGATATTGGCCATAATACCCAAGACTGTATCGCTTTGAAGCAGGAAGTGCAGAATCTCATTGAAAGAGGCAAACTGAGTGCTTATGTCAAAAGAAGAAGTGGAAACAAGCCTAACAATGCTCCTCGAACTAGCCCTACGAATAATGCAGGAACATCTGCTACGGAGGGGGTAATGATGATCCTTGAAAGATTTGATGTGGATTCAGAGTATCTGGAGCCTGATCCAACTCAGAATAAAGTGGGGTTCATAACAGAACAGGCCTAGACAATGTCCACACTCATTAGTTTCTTTGAGTCACTTACCATTTTCAGAGGGGACACCATGACAACACCCACTCCTTCATCAAGGAAAGGACATGTTCACAATTTGGCTACTCAATTGGAAGGAGACATGTCTTCCTATCAGTCCCAAACCCCTTTTCTATTTATAGTCTTTGATGAGGATGATTTAAGAAACATTGTTGGTCCACATGAGGATGCTGTGGTGATATGAGAATTTATTAGGGCAATAATATTAGACGAATTCTAATAGACACGGACAGTTCGGAAAACATTCTCTTTTTGAGCTCTTACAAGCAGATGAAAAATCTAGCCATTATTCAATGGTCAAACAGAACCATAGTGGGCTTCACAGGGAGCTCTGCGGATGTTGGGCAAGGGGCCTTTTAAAAAAATGTCCAGAGTGTTATTCGTTGTGGTAGACTGCCCCACATGCTACAATGCAATCTTTGGGAGGTCTTGGCTCTCTATAATTCATATTGTGGCCTCAACAGTCCACCAATGTTTAAAGTATGCGGTTCAAGGACAAGTAGGAGTTGTCTGGAGTAGCCAAAATAACAAGGGAGTACTATGCAACTGCACTACCTCCTAAAATTTTGGAAGCAGTCCGGGTTAATGAAGATTAGCAGTTATTGGGCCCTTTTGAGGGTAGGGGTGAAATTGATGACCCTAGAGAGGCCCCTGGTGTTTTAGTACCGGTTGAAGAAGTTGAAACACACTCTCTGACAGAAGGTAGAAATGTTAATATTGGCTCCAAGATGGAGCCAGAGTTGAAAAATAAATTGTTGTCCTTTTTGGCAGATAACGAGCATATTTTTGCTTGGTGTAATGCTGATGTGACCGGAGTGGCTGCAAGTGTTATATCACATAAGCTGTTCATCTAAAGTGATGTTGCACCTATTGTGTAGAAAATGAGAGCTTTCTCTAAAGAGAAAGCTGATGTAATAGTTCAAGAAGTCGATCGACTTACCAAGATGGGGCACATAAAGGAGTCCCAATATCCTTTATGGACTGCCAATCCGGTGTTAGTCAAGAAAAATAATGGGAAATAGCGTATGTGTATCGATTCTACTGACCTGAACAGAGCTTGCCCAAAAGATCTTTATCATGTCCCCCGGATAGATCAGTTGGTGGAATCGACGTCTTGAAACAAGTTGTTGTCCTTCATGGAACCCTTCTCTGGGTACAACCAGATATAGGTGGATTCGAATGACCATGATCACACTACCTTTGTTACAGACAAGGGTCTTCATTGCTACAAGGTGATGCCTTTTGGATTGAAGAATGTTGGGGCTACTTATCAAAGGTTGGTGAACAAAGCATTTTCTGATGAAATCGGCAAGAACATGGAGGTGTACATCGGTGATATGATGATTAAAATCTTAGAAGAGGAGTTTCACAAAACTGACCTTCAAGAAACTTTTGCCAATTTGACAAAAGTAAATTTAAAGCTGAATCCAGAAAAATGTGTTTTTGGGGTGCGATCCGCAAATTTTTTGGGTTACGTGATAAGTGAGAAAGGGATACAGCCCGAAATGCATCCCCCTAGAAATATTAAAGAAGTCCAGAGGCTAACAGGAAGATTGGCTGCCTTAAATCATTTTATTTCAAGGTCTTCTGATAAGTGTGCTCCGTTTTTTCAGACTTTGAAAAGTGCTAAAGATTTCAACTGGTCTCCACAATACAGCCAAGCTATTGATGAAATAAAGAAACATTTGTCTTCACCAAGAACCTTTTTTAAGCCTGTACAAGGTGAAATACTTTATGTATACTTAGTTGTGTCAGAATATGCTATAAGTGCAGTGTTGGTAAGAGAAAAGGACAATTAGCCTCGTCCGATGTACTACATTAGAAAGAGTCTGATAGATGCTGAGAAGAGGTACCTGAAGCTTGAAAAGCTGGCCCTAGCTTTAGTGATTGCAACAAGGAAAATGAGGCCTTATTTTCAGTCTCATTCCATCATTGTTCGAACGTCTTTTCCATTAAAAAATGTCCTTCAGAAAGCAGATATATCAAGTAAGATGACCAAGTGATCAGTAGATTTGGGTGATTATGATATTGATTTCACCCCACGAACTGTTATCAAGGCTCAATCTGTTGCTGATTTTCTAGTAGAATTCCATCAGGGTAGGAGTTGTAAACAAGCTTCAAAAGGGAAAACTAAAAAAAAAGGGTAATCCGGACTAATGGTGGATCAAGCAAAATGGGTTGTGGGGCTGGAATTTTCCTGACCTCTCCGTATGGTGATAAACTATATCAGGCTATATGCTTTGGGTTCAGGGCCTCTAATAATGAGTCTGAATATGAAGCAGCTATAACTAGTCTTAAATTATCTTTCCTATGTGGGGCTAACAGAGTTAGGTTGATGAGTGATTCTCAACTTCTTATCCACCACATTCAAGGTCAATCTGAGGCCAAGAAGGAACAACTGATCAAATACTTATTCATCATTAAAGAGATGGCAACCAACTTCAAGAAGGTTTGCTATGAGCATATTCCTAGATTAGAAAATACGCTGACAGATTCCTTGGAAACCATAACATATTCTGAGTCCTACTCTTGGATTCATATACAAGAATTCCCATCCATACAATCAAATCAGAACAAGGAAGAGGAGGAAAGCTTAAGTATACAAGTAGTTCAATCTAAAGATTGGAGATTTCCCCTTCTTCAATATATCTCTGATGGGGTTTTACCTCCGGAGAAAGCTATGGCAAGAAACATTAAACACAAGGCTCGTGGTTTTTTTTATCATAAGAGAGGTTCCATATAAAAAATCCTTCAGCAGACCTCTCCTGCATTGTTTAGGGGTTGAAGAATCCCATACTGTTTTATCCGAATAACACGACGAAGAAGGATCAGCACATTGTGGCTACAAGGCACTAACTTAGAGGGTTTTGTTGGCCAAATACTATTGTCCATCCATAATCGCGGAAAGGAAAGAAATGGTGAAAAAGTGTGATCCATGTCAAAGGTATGGTAACGAAATTCATGTGCCAGCAGTGCCTATGGAGTCTATTTCTCAGCCAATACCATTTGCTCGTTGGGGATTGTATTTAGTTGGGCCTCTACCAAGGACATCCAGAGGGTGTAGGACTATCATTGTAACTATTGATTACTTCTCAAAGTGGATAGAGGCAGCTCCTCTGGCAGGAACAACTTTGAAAG
This sequence comes from Limnanthes douglasii subsp. nivea, assembly GCA_036936605.1. Taxonomy (NCBI): domain Eukaryota; kingdom Viridiplantae; phylum Streptophyta; class Magnoliopsida; order Brassicales; family Limnanthaceae; genus Limnanthes; species Limnanthes douglasii. The sequence continues at coordinate 335,373,384 of JAUPFV010000002.1, forward strand.
CTGTCTTAAAGTTTATCTTATCTAATATATGTTGTAGATTTGAGATTCCTCAGAAGATTACCACAGATAACTTGCCACAATTTGATAACAAGGATATGGAGAATTTATGTGCCTCCAGGGGCATTCAGCATTGCTTCTCTTCTCCTTTCCACGCACAAGAAAGTGGCCAGGTTGAAGTGGCAAACAGGGCTATTTTTTCCGGATTAAAAAAGAATTTAGAAGGGGTTGTAGGGAAGTGACCAAGCTATCTACAAGAAGTGTTGTTGGCGTACCGACCTAATCCTAGGGCTGCTACATAGGAATATCCTTTTGCCTTGGTGTATGGGATGGATGTGATTACTCATATAGAAGAAACCCTACCATTATATAGGGTCCATAACTATTCCGAACAAGCCAATGAGATGGAAATTAGGAATCAATTGGACTTAATAGAAAAAAAAGGTTAAAGCTCATCTTAGAATGGCCCACTACCAAGGCTTGATGAGGAGTATATTTTCTTCCAAAATCAAGAGAAAATATTTTCAACTGGGAGATAAAGTTTTGAGAAAAGGTTTCTTACACACTAAGGAGAAACAGTTCGGTAAGCTGGCTCCGAACTGGGAAGGCCCTTGTGAGGTCTTCGAAAAGCTTAAGCCTGAGATATATAGGCTTCAAGACAAAGAAGGAAGGGTTTTGAAGCACCCATTGAATATTGAACACCTCAGGTTATATTTAGAATAACATTTGTGTAAATATTTACTTGTTAAATATCAATGTAAATATTATGGGGCATACTCTTTCCTACCCTCGTGACGCGGAAAGGTTTTAATGAGGTGTCCAGTTTTTTGTTCAATAAAATATGATTCCTTATTAAAACATCCGATGTGGTTTAACTACAATTTTTGTTCAAGTACAAGTCTTTGATTTAACACTTTGGATCTTTGATGGATCGGATTAACCTGGGTCAGTGATGACCATTGAATACATATCATCGGAGATATTAAACACTCTCACTTCAATAGTTCTAAAATAATTGGGGATATTTAAAAATTACCATTAAAATTAAAAGGAAAGAAAGTATTGAACAAAGCAAGAGTTGATAATAAACCTGTCCGGACGGAAACCGGATAATATTACCAAATTACAAAATTTTCCTTGGCCATCCAAGGACTTTAAGTATTTTAAAAGAATTATCCGGACTCAAATCGGATAACATTACAAAAATTCCTTGGCCATCCAAGGAATTTAGTAGTTCCGAAAAGTAAGAAAACAAAAAAAAATGTTTAAAACCTTAGGGTTTGTTCCCTTCAGATTGTCCTTTATCACCTCTTTTCTTGGGACTTTTAAGTTCTGCACTCAAACTCTCATCGGTCCTTCCTCTTTATCAATGGTGGAATCAATTCCACTGCTATAATTGTACTTGTCACCAGGAGCCATGTTGTGAAATGGGATCTCGTCATAGTCTACGAATTTCTATAAGGCACCAATGTTCATCTTCGGAAACGTTTCATGAAAGAGTAGCACCATGTCAGACTTAACCTCAGCATATCTTGTTTCCAAGGATTCTATCACCTTATTGGTATATTTTTCAATGCTGGCCTGAATAGTTTGTTCCTACTGCTTCTCCAAGTCTTCTTTCTCCTTGGTTACCTAAGACATAACATTTTCTACGAAATTCTTCTAACCTGACAAGGTTTGAATGACACTATCTTTGGTCTTCAACTCTTCCTTTACTGTTGTGAGATATTTTTCTAAATCAGAGAACTTAGCTTGGAGCTTGGTACTAGCCGTTTCCGAAGTGGCAAGCTTGGTGGTTCGATCTTCTTTGTCCTTCCTCAGTGCTTCAATCTTTTTTTCAGTTCTTTTGTGCTCCGATTAGCATTGAGAATATTGGTTGACAGAGACTCTTTGTCAGTAGTAAGGGTATTGATGAGTGCAGTTTGAATATTCAATTGTCTCTCTAGATCAAACACTGGTTGGATGTGACCAAGAAGGGAATGGGCCACAATGTCTTGTTCTCTCATACAAGTATTTCTTCCCATGTGAGATCCATCCGACCTGTGGTGTTCCAGAGATGGGACCTCACCAGATTAGCTGAAGTGAAGTAGTTTTGGAAGGCATTTTCCTAACGCTCCGCAACCGAGATGTTCAGTTTGGCACAAGTTGTTTGTCCCTCCTCCAGGTGTCCGGAAAAATCCTTCGGTAGCACTAAAAACGAAGTGACAAGTAAATCAGGAGAGAAATACTTGTAGGTTAGGAAAAAAAAGAATATGAAAAACAAAGAAAAAGAACTTAGCCGTGCTCTTCCATCTGCTAGTTAACATACTTGTATTAGTATTGACTTTGATCTTCCTACCATTCTCCCATGACCCACTAATGAACAAAAACCGTGTCCTCCAGTTCTTCTCAGATTCTAGTAAGTCATCCATCACTTTGAAGTTATTCTCCATGTTGTGGTGGTAAAATGGGATGTGGTGATTCTTTCATAGACTTGCCAAAGTGTCAAATTGTTTCATTGGGATAGGTAATTTAGACAACCTCAATGCCATTATGCAAGCGAAGAGAGAGTACCAGGCGTTCGGGCTCAATTGGCTTGGGCAGAGCTTCAACAGGTGGAAATAGTTGACAATTTCTGGGTCCAGTGGGAACCGAAGTCCCCAGTTTAGCACCTCAAGGAAGATGACCACCTCATTGAGTTTATAGTCCATTAGAGTCTCCGGAGTGACAGGTATCCTCACCTTCACTGACTCTAGGATCCCCCACGTTTTCCGGATCCGGCCTAACTCAGCAGTATGAGTGTAAACATAGTTTATATTCTGCAGGGCCAACAAATATTTAACATTGACATTTTTAAAGAAAGGCCCTACCTTGCCCTCCAAGCACATTGGGAGATCCGGATGAGCCACACCAACTTTGACTTTGCCTTTTCCCTTTCTATCAGAGGCAGCATCCCCGGTTTGACCTGATGCTTCAGTTTCGAAGGGGGCCTCTTCGATGGTGTCTTCCATCACTTCTTCTATCACTGTTGAAGGTCTATCACTTGCTGTGGATGGGGGGATCAACTTCTGGCACCAAAGGCTGTTCGGATGAATGAACGCCTGTTATTTTTGAAGGCCTGGTGTCCGGTTGAGGTTGGATCCGGAGGTCTTCGCCTTTAGGGCTATCTTAGATGCCTCTGATCCGGAGGTCTTATACTTTCGTGCTATTTTAGAAATCTCTGATCCGGAGGGATTATCTTTTGATGTTTCCTTAAATGCCTCCGACCTGGAGGGTTTTGACAGTGAAGTAGTTGCTTGGGATTTGACCAGACGAGTCGTCCGATGTGGAGTTGATTTTTCTAGGAACTTCTTAATGTGTGAACCCATGGCTAAAAAAGGGGAGGGTTTTCTAACACTCGAGACTGGTTTTTCCTTGACAGTGGAGGGTTGGGACTCCTAAACAGAAGAGCCTGATGGGATAGGAGAGAGACTTGGTTTAAACAACTGTTTGGGTTTTGGATTTCTGGATGAGGAAGACCCTTGGTCAGCTTCCTGGGGTGGTTCATCAGAATTTTCGCTTGGGCACACTGAGAGGCCAGCAACAATACGATTCTCCCTTTCGACTCTTCTTGTTTTTTCTAGCTCTGACAATTTCAACCAGCCACCTTTCACAAGAGCGTTTCTGGCCGTGAATATAAAAGTATTCAAGAACAAGTTAGAAAACAAGGGTGCAAATCTCTCTAAAACGTTTTTGAGTAATGAAGACAATGGAATTGTGAAAAAGGAGTTATATATCATTAGAAAAATGTAACTGTTACATAAGATGAGTTGAAAAGGTTTGGAAATGATTAAAGACGACGCAGACGTGTGAAAAAATAAATGCCTAGGTCACTTTCTAGGCTTAGTGGGAGCACCGATCTAGGTAGAAAAACGGCTGGTAGGTCGAATCGTGTTGTGACACGTGTTCTACGATCCAAAAAAAACTCTTAGCATTCTGGGAAAAGAAGTGAGTTCAGAAAAACTTCGAACTAGGTGCACAGGCAGGTCGGCCAAAATCGTCATTCGCTAAGTAAATTTTTTAGTCCTGCCAAGATATTTGACAAGGCCTAAAAAAGGGGCTACTAATGAGTTCAGATTATCCAGTCACAGCTCACTGCGTTATCCGGACAAGGGCAATTTGGACATAAACTTGCCACTGAACTATCCGGATAGGACAAAAGTAAAGAAACACCTAAAACACCTTTTAACTAAGCTATGTGCTAATCAACTTAATAAATAAATGGGTCCTTAAACTTGACCCGGTTTTATAACTTGACCCAAAATCCCATGAGTTTTTTTATTAAGGGTATAAATAACCCAACTACTTTCATTAATGAGGATAATGAACATTTAATACAACCAGGTTGCTCAAATCTCTCACTACTTTATATCAAAGCACTTAATACTCTATTTACTTTCCAAAACACATTACAAAATTACCCTTAGCTCAAAATAAACCACACCAAAACTCAATTCCGATGCTTATTGCTTAGCATCCGGGGAAGCAAGTGGTGGAATCCTTGTAAGAGACAACAAATGAACAATCATCTGTGGGTACGACAACACCCACGGAAAAATGAATCCACTGTGTTATCCGGACAAGGGCAATTCGGACATAAACTTGCCACTGAACTATACGAATAGGACAAAAGTAAAGAAACACCTAAAACACCTTTTCACTAAGCTATGTGTTAATCAGCTTAATAAGTAAATGGGTCCTTAAACTTGACCCGGTTTCATAACTTGACCCAAAAGCCCATGGGTCTTTAATTAAGGGTATAAATACCCCAACTACTTTCATTAATGAGAGTAATGAACATTTAATACAACCATGGTGCTCAAATCTCTCACTACTTTATATCAAAGCACTTAATACTCTATTTACTTTCCGAAATACATTACAAAATTACCCTTAGCTCAAAATAAACCACACCAAAACTCAATTATGATGCCTATTGCTTAGCATCCGGGGAAGCAAGTGGTGGAATCCTTGTAAGAGATAGTAAATGAACAATCATCTGTGGGTACGGTAACATCTACGGAAAAATGAATCCACTGTGTTATCCGGACAAGGGCAATTCGGACATAAACTTGCCACTGAACTATCCAGATAGGAAAAAAGAAAAGAAATACCTAAAACACCTTTTGACTACACATAAACTTGCCACTGAACTAATCAGCTTAATAAGTTAATGGGTCCTTAAACTTGACCCGGTTTCATAACTTGACCCAAAAGCCCATGGGTCTTTAATTAAGAGTATAAATACCCCAACTACTTTCATTAATGAGGGTAATGAACATTTAATACAACCATGCTGCTCAAATCTCTCACTACTTTATATCAAAGCACTTAATACTCTATTTACTTTCCAAAACACATTACAAAATACCCTTAGCTCAAAATAAACCACACCAAAACTCAATTCTGATGCTTATTGCTTAGCATCCGGGGAAGCAAGTTGTGGAATCCTTGTAAGAGACATCAAATGAACAATCATCTGTCGGTACGACAACACCTACGAAATAATGAATCCACTGAAAGCTGAAGCCCGTGCAATGTTCGATGGCTTACTAATCTGCAAAATAAAGAGATTTAGGGAAGTTGACATAAAATTTGACTGTAAAATCCTCACCTCTCTCATCTCTGCTGATAAACCACCATATCATTTAGAGTATATAATTAACAGAATCAAAGCTCTAATTACAAAAAAAAATCAGTTCATTTTATCTTCAGGGAACAAAATCGAGCAGCCGATTGGCTTGTTCAATGAACCCTGAAGTGTAAAATGAAACTGGACTCCATGAATTTCAAACCTCCTGATCAACTTGTAGCCATTTCAAAACTTGAAAGTTTAGGAATAGGCTACATCAGAATAGGATTGCAATCATTTGTTTTTGTTTCTTGTAGTTTGAAAGTTCTTAATGGAGATGATAATGGCAAGAATATGCTTAATCAGACATAATGAATCCAAAAGCAGGCAAAGATGGAGAATTCGAAGCTAGCTTACCAGTACCTAGGAAAAGAAGCTGCGGAGAAATATTCATTATCCAGGAAGCGGAGTCTAGTAGATAGTTTATGCTCGATCTGCGAGTATGGAGAAGAAGAACATTGCACAGAATCAAAAGCTCAAGAAATTTGATTTTAGGCAAGGAGGAAAATCAAGGCACGAATTCTAAAAATTTCAGAATTAGCCCCTTAGTTTTACAAGTTCTATAATTTCATCCACAAAGTTGTAAAACTCTCAAATTTTCCTTTCAATTCAATTTTTATTTCCGATAAAAATAAAGTGTTATAAACAACGTATTTTACACAACCAATTTAAATCTCCCAGCCGCATATCGTAGCGGTGTGCATTGAATCTGTGAATATACGGTTGTCTTCGTCCCACATAAATTTTTAAATATTATTTACAAAACCCATTATACATGAGATTATATATATATATATATATATATATATATATTACCATAATCTATTCAAAAGTAAAAATTGGTTACTCCTCTTAAATCTTGCACACACGTCTTGAAGTATAACTATTTCTAAATATATGTTTCTAAAATCCATTTCAATGCATAGTCTAGATGCCTTATTTTTAATATATAATTGGTGTCAACCTATTTTTTAAGATGATCAGATATTCCTACATCCAATATATCAATGTATACAGATTTTAGTTTGAGCCCAAATAATCGTCGCGTGCTATTTGCAACCGAAGCTTTACTTCAAAAATATGGAAAAATCATTGTGGGTCAAAGATAAATTATCTAGGTTTCATCCTACGAGCTATTTTTAATCATGTGTATCTTTTGAATAAAATATCTATCTTAAAATAGATATAACATATCTTATAAATAAATTTCAGGTGAAACTAGATTAGGAAACGGCTACTCAAAAACGGTGTTCAAAGTCAGGAGGAGTGATTGTTAGTTACTTTAAATATGTCCAAATAAAGTTTTCCATATGTAAGTGATACGTGCGAAACAAAAAATCTATTATATGTTTGTATCATTTGAGCATGTTTAAATATTTGTATAATATCTTATAAAATATAAGGGGATTGTTGATTCTGTAATTTTATAGGATAAGGAAGAAAAGAGGATCACGATTGAATATTTATAGGAGCATCGTATGAAGTAAATGTGTAAGACATGCATGATGTACGATTGGTTGCACTAAGGCATTAAGTCAATCACGTGGGATATGCTGCTCTTTTTCGTAGATGAAGAGCTTCAAATGACTTTCATTCGTTTTGTTGATTAATGTAAATATTAATTATCTAATATATATATATATATATATAATTATAAAACAAAATTTGTTGAAAATGCATTAAATAAAGAAAATAATTCTTAAAGGTATATGAGATTTATTATGGGACTAGACAATAATCTTGCCAAAATAAAAAAATATGGTTCTTATAAATATATGAGATTTATTCAGAAAAAGACAATAATCTTGTCAAAATCAAAACAAAAGAGATGTAGTGAAAGTTTGAAAACGAAATAGGTTAAAGAGGCGAGATATCGTGTCAGCTAGATGGGTTGACTGCAGTTGCGAGAACTAGAACAAAAACAAAAACAAAAAGAAGTAAGTTAGAAATTATAAGGATTGCGCAGGACAAACAACCTTGGTGCTAGTAAATCTGAACAAGAATGCAGTATGAAACTACAAACACAATGGTCGAAGAAAAACCGAAACTTCTATAGTGTTTTCCCCTCAAAATATGGTAAACAATAACACCAAAGCAGGTATGCCATAGACGACGTGAATTGGAGAGAAGCTAGTTGGAAGTCTCATGAAATCATGAGACCCTGTTGACATTATTATTAAAAGTAAACCTAAGATTTGTGATTTCGAAATCCCAATTACTATTGGAAAAACTACAGCCATAGATGATATGATTGATAAATTCAACATGAGTGTTTCGTACGATACAATTTCTTCGACTATTAAATCCCCAACATAGAGGCTTACCTCGGATGGTGAGTTTACCTTGAATAGCAACCCAAAATGTGAAATAATGACGATGAATTTTAAATTTATGCCATATTAACCCTGCATATCCGACATACGGAATGGACGAACAAATTACATTTAGGTATCCTTGATTGTGAATTTGAGGGACCTGTTCTTAACAATCCACTAGTAGACGTCATCAATGAAGATGTTGGAAATAGGAAGAACGAGGATGATGTTGTGGATTTCCTAGAGATTTATATAGTTTCGTGTACTTGCAGATCTAATATTAGATGGCCAATTCTAGAACCCATCATAAATAATGTCAGATACTTTAAGATTTTATCCAACCTTGATTCTTAGATAATATCTTGCCCGAATTGGGTAACAAAAGAAGTATAGAATAACCAATGACCAATCCATAAGAATTTATTATCCCCATTGTTGATCATTACCTTAACTAGATTACGATCCAAAGGCGTAAGGGGTAATACGTTCCTCCAAGTCCATAAAGATGATGAACCAAGACCAATAGCCCAAGTTATTATTATAAATTTTCTCAAATTTAATCTAGTCGCATGAGATGGTGTTAGAGTTATTAATAGTATTAGACCATAAAAGTTGAAGGACAACCACCTAATCCTATATTTTTAGGCCGAGAATCCCAAGGCTTCTCTCCGGCGTGGGAAATGTAACAGAAAACAGTCCACTTTAATCCCTGAAGGGAGGATGGAAATGGAAAACCAGTAAACTTGCCTAGGAAAAAAGAACATATTTGATAAGTTGAGGTGACCCTCATAGGAAACGTTCTTATAGGTCCAAGAGACGATACGCAAAATAATGTTACGAAGTAGAGAGTGACAATCCATGTGCGAGATTCAGCTAGTGAGAAGAGGAACTACCAAGTATTTAACTAGGAGAGAACCAACCTTGAAACCGAACAAGTTCATGAAGTCAAGCTTGAGGGTTCGGTTGTTCCTGAAGAAGAAATTATTAATTTTATCGGGATTAACTTGGAGGTCTAAGAGCGAGAAGCTATTTCCATGAAAGAACTGCATTAAGTCATCCGTAAAATAAAGATTCACTATTTTAAGTTTTTGAAATTTGCAGTGGAAGATGAATTTTCCGTCATTTATTTTTTCTTTTAAAACGCAAGATAAGATTTTTATAGCAAGAACAGAAAGGAAATGAGATATGCCATCGCTTATTATAAGAATTTTCCTCCTATGAAAATTACCGGAAGGATGGTCATTAATGTTAATTCTATAAAAAAGAGTAGCAATACATTGGATAATCTAAGAAATAATTTTCTCTATGAAGTCTATGTAGATAAAGATATCGAGCATGAGATGCCAACAAAGTTGTCAAAAGGTTTCATAAGATCAATTTTAATGCGATTTTTTTTGGCTTTGTAATTAAGGTGATACCCTTTGAGAAATTAGCGGGGAGAGTAAAATATTATAAGAGATATTTCTACCGACAATAAAAAATGATTGTGATTTTTCAATCAGGTAGGAGAGAGAATCATTGATTTGGTTGGAAATGATTTTGAAGATGATTTTGTAAAGTAAATTGCATAAAGAAATTGGTCACAAATTATATGAATACGTGGGATAGTCTTTTTTAAGGATACATGCAATAAAGATGAAGTTCCAAGAAGGATCCATACATTTAAAATTGAAGAATTTGTAAACCCTATTGTAGGCATCACTACCCACATTATTCTAGGATTTCGTTAAGAAACCTGAATTGAAACCATCGGAGCCAAAAGATTTATTGTTGTCAATAGTGAAGAGCACGTCTTTAATCTTGTTCCATGTTACCAAACGAGTCATAAAGATCTTATCTGAAAAGCTCATCTAAGAGGTTATAAGGGTCGAGACACTTCCTAGGCCCGAGTAACCGGGGAGGGTTGGGTGTGGGAATGAGCTCATAGTATCAATCGGATCTTTAAAGTAACAAACGAAGACTTAAGTAATCCTATTTGGATTGGTGATCAAGTCACCACAATAGTTCGCAATCGATATAATTTTATTGTAAAATAGACGGGGTTTGATGCTATTGTTGAAGAATTTAGTATTTCAGTCACCCAACTTGAGTCACTTTTCTCTAAGTGTTTTCTTAAGTAAGTTCATCAACTCTACTAAAGAAGATAAATGTCTATGAAACCTCAACTTCATTAACAATACTAGAAGAATTTTTAGGTTGTTCAACAATAAGAAGTTGGGCATTAAAAAGTATTTTTGAGTATTAGATACTCCGGTTTGGATGTCGTTGTATTCTCTTCGATTGATCTCTCTGAGAGAAAATTGAAGACAGTTAAGTTTAAGACAAACAAATTTCATACCTCATAAGGCTATATTTCATACATAATATCTCGATAACAATAAAGTACAATAAATATATTTAAGTTTAATTACACGTAATGTTATAAGTTATTAAAGAACATTATTTTGCATTTATTAGGTCAACATGTAACAGACTAAGATAAATGCAGAAAATGAGAAGCTCTTTTGTAACTAGTATAAGTAAGGGTGAAAACTCTAATTATAGATCGAACCATTTTTAGATACATATTATTATTATATTATGTTCTGTTTATATTTCGTATTTTACCTCTCTACAAAATAATTTGGTGTTTGATTATGGTTTTTTCCTATGAAATTGGTGTTGTCTGATTGAAATATTATGCTTCTCATTTTTCTAAAAATAAATTTTTTATTTTTGTGTAATAAGATGTCATAACAGTTTTCTCCTCCGATTGAGTATCAATACTGCTTGCGTCAAAGAGTCTTTTTGGTTAGTTGTTTTGACGTTAGTTCTTGATTGAGTTGCAATACTTTTGGGGTAATTGTTTGCCAAACAATTACCCAAAAGTCAAGAATCAATTACGAAGCACGGTTCGTGATGGTGACAGAAAATTACGGTCGAATCACATTGAGATCGAATTTGTTATCAAAATGAAGAGGTGTTTTATTTTCCTTCAATTTTACTACAACATATGATATTATCTCCTATATGATATTATCTCCTCATTACACATGCTTTTATTCTACAACACGACTATACATTCCTTAATATAGTCATAAAATATTTATTTTCTTTTGTATTATCCTCATAATATTTTGTTTATTGATTCATACTGTTTCTATATAGTTAATTTTCACCCGTGACAACATGGAAAAATATGATAAAACCTCTCTAATGATTCATTTATTAGTTTCTATATATGTTATATAACTAGGTGTACGACATTAATACAACATGGATGCAAACTGTAATAGAAAAAATATGATAGAACATCTTGAATTGCAATGGAAAAATATGATATAACATTGTTTGACCGTTATTTATTAGTTTTATAATCAACAATTGTAGTAGTTATTACAATTTATATCTTCATACAAATAATTTTTATATTCTACTGGAGCTAATATACTATCACCCTACTACAAGCCTTTTACAGTCTCGCTCCTTAACACGCACAACATTCAGAAAAGAGAGACAGAATTTCCCAAACCCTAAATTTGTCACCATGGCTACCGAGTCAATTCAACTCCAAAAAAGCTCAACTGACAATGGTTCTCGACCAATGATGGTACTCGATCTATTCATACTCTCTCACTTTAAAGCTTACTCACCTTTTATAGCTCTCACCGCATGTGTATAATAAAGAACAATTCACCTATCTAAGAGCAAATAAATAATAATAATAAGAACTTGTTTTAGGATGAGGAAGTTTTTGTTTTGTTTGTCTTTAGAGGTAGGATAGTGGATTGGGTGTTCGTCCATTAATACTTCTATTTTTGGTTCACAATTATGGCTATTTTAATATTACGAGTTTATAAAAATAACCATTATATGGTTTATATAGGGTATTTGAGGTATTTAGCATTAGGGTTATTAATTTCATTAAAACACAAATAATAGAAAGATGATATGTGAAAGACCAGGTTATGGTAGACTAGTTGTATTGTTAAGATGCAATGTGCGACTACAACAAATACAAAGAATAGATGTCAGATTATTGTAACTACTACATGTGATACTAGAACAAATATTACATGCAAAACTACTACAACTTAAACACGCGAGAATGGATAAAATACTACAAATAATACATGTGATAGTAGTGCAACCACAACCAATAAATGGACACATGCGAGACTACTCCAAATATTACATGTGATAATGCGAGACTACTACAACTGCAACATGCGAGACCGAAGAAAAATACTAAAACAAAAACAATGTTATACTATTAAAAATACTACATTCGACATTGTAACAAATAATAGACGCGAGACTACTGCAACTACAACAAGTAAGACACAAATAATATTTTCTTTAAGTTACAAAATATTTAAGTTTACAAAATATTTTCTTTTTGTTTGCTTACAAAATATATTACTTATAAATTACTTAGTTTAAAAAATATATCACAATGTACTCCACCAAAAGATTTTCTAATAAAAATTTGTTTGGCCATTATTAAGGACAATATAAAATATTTATACTCTCCTCAACATACATATGTCTTTACCATATTGCTGATAAAAAACCACTAGATAAACTCTCTAACGTCTTTGCAAAAAAAATGCTACAATGAATTGTTCTTTGTTTTAATTGTGGGATATCTCTATGTGTAAGTATCTTATATTTCTCTTCGAATTATGAAGTTTTTTTTCAAGAGGGACTTCAACTACAAGCAGTATTAAAATAATTAAATTAATAAATATATGTGAGACCATACAATAAATAGTTAAACATGTGATATTAGGGGAAACATTACAATCCAAGACTAGTAATTTTGATCAGCAAGAGACATCAGATACGTTCATGCGAGACAAGATAACATAATCCTGAGAGACTAGGTAATAAAGGCACGTCAAACTATATAATTTAACAATACGAGACTAAGAAATGTTACAATGTGAGACATGTACTCACTACCAGACAATAAATAAATGTAAAGAAATAGGCGATACCAATTACAAGTAAAGAGCCGAGACTAGTTATAAGGAAAAAGGCAAGACCAGTTAAAAGGAAATAGGCCAAACAAGTTACAAAGAAAGATGCGAGACCAGTACAAGATAATAAGCACACACTAAATTTTTGATACATGCAATATGCGGTACTAATGAAATATTACAAGACTTATAATACTTACAATTGGTCCCGTAGTCTTTCGAGTTTTGTATAATGTCTATTTACTTAGAGGAAATATTAGTTATAGTTTTCAAGGTCAATAATCAACAATGAACAATGATTCAATGTATCTCTCTGAATGATGCATATTGAATTCAACATATAATACATGTTGTTTGGCATACTAAGGAATATATTATCAACTATTTTTATTAAATCACTTTTATTGACCAGTGAACTCTGCATTAAGACAAATACTACAAACATGTTTGTTTGATAATACTTAAGACAAAAAGGCTATCATAACCTTTAATTTTTAAAACTCGTTTCTTTAAGCTTCTTATAAATCCAAGTGTCAATAATATATAGAACAAAAAGTGGGGACATATTATACAATAAGCGAGACTTAACCGTGTTAAAAAATAGTCACGTATTGCATAACATGAAACATGCGAGAAAATTTCAATTTCACCTTATAATATAGCTCGTCTTTGTTTGGTAGCACCATTAGATAACTTATACAGACATTCATCGGTACTATTTCATATGATACTATATATACCATGCAATTGGATCTTCCTGCTTTTACTCTCTTTATATTTTAGCGAGCTCGTGGTATTCACTGACGCTAATAATTTATTTTGTTTTGATATCTATTTCCTAATGACTTTCAGTAACCTTTTCTATTTTATATCGTGCTTCATAAAAAACTAACCATTCATTTGTGTCTTGCACTTGTACTTTACCTTTTGCAAGGTGTGAGACATGTGTCTATTGAGATTTGAAACTCGTATAAAGACATATGCGATACCAATTATCCATGAGTTAAATATGCGAAACCAATTATCCATGAGTTAAATATGCGAAATTATATATTCATGAAGGATAGATGCGAGACATAAAAAAATTTCATATTGGGGTTGATGTGAGACCCTCTATATATAGATGAAATATGTGTGGCATCACCACATCTCATTGAGATATATGTGATACATGTTATACATTAAAAAATATGCGGCACCACTTATTGAAAACAATTATGCGAGCCTAATGAAAAAACAGAGACCAAGTAAAACAAACATGTGAGTCAGATGAAAACAACATCAAATCTACTATTTTAGAACCCAATATTTTACAATCTAGTGTTTTAAAACCCTACAATATATGACAAGGTAAAAAAATATATATTGAAACTCGAAACTTAATCTACTTAAGATTCCTTTACATCTTCATGAAATTGTACCACTAATGTTGTCTTTTTCTCCTATACATCAATTTTAGTGGTACCGTCCATGATAATAACAGTAATAACATCTAGGGTGGCAACAACAGCCTCAATATCATGTTGAACAATAATAATAGTAGCCTGCAGGGAAGCATCAAGCTCAATCTAATCAATAAACTCATAAAAGCCTGCATCTTCCTGTATATAATGTATCATTTCGACATTACTATTTTTTAATTATGTTTTTATGGTGTATTAGCTAAGACATATGATAATGAGTCTCTTTTGAACTTTTATGGTATTAATCGTTGAGGTTTTACCTCGTTAAGATTTTCCTTGTTGTGAGCTGTGTGGTTCTGTTTCTCGTTGATGTAAACAAGGTTAAAATAAAACAATAATAAATAGAACATGCAACCTACGATATTGGTGAAATTTTATAATCTAAGACTTGTATAAGAAAATAGGAGAGACCAGTCATAATGCGAGACTTATATAAGCAGACCTAAAATATGCAACATGCGACACTTGAGATATATTATAATGCGAGACTTGAATCTTACATAGGCGATATTAGTTATAAAAAATATGCGAGACCAATTATAGAAAATATGCAAGACTTGTAATACTAAAAAGTGCGAGACATGTTATAAAATCATGCGAAACAAAATCACAAAGTCATGCAAAACTAGTAAAAATTAATAAACATACATGAAATATACAAAACTTAAATACTTATTAATGGCTCATCAAGTTTTCTCATTTTCTTAGGTGTGTTTTTCTTATTCTACTTTGTGGTTGTGTTCTTGTTGGTATTCTAGTTTGTTGACTGCTGTGATCTCTTGATATTCTGGTTGGTTGATAGGTAGGATCACTTGGTCGGTGTATTATTGTTGGTTGACTAGTGGGATTAGTTTGTTGTGGGGTTAATGTTGTTTTTAGGTGAAATTTCTTCGGTTGACTAATGAGATCATTTGGTTTATGGGTGAAATTTCTTAGTTGATTGGTCAGATAACTTTATTAATTTCTTCTAGTTATTTTTTGGGTAGAATTGGTACTATGTCATTGGGTTTAGATCACAAAGAGTTAAATATATTGTTTTTCGAAAGTATTGTAACAACATATTTTCACAAAACTCGGCTATAACTTTATCTTTGATTACGATTTTTAGTTTTAAAATAAACACCTTTTAATAATATGAGACTATTATTGATGAAACATGCACGACATCAAGAACTCGATGAGAGACATGTTATACGTGGGAAAAATTTATACAATGATGTGATGCTGTAATGACTATAAATAAGATATGTAAGACTACTACGTATACAAATGTGAGATGCTAATACAACATATGATTCTAGAGAGAAACACCACATGAAAGACTACTATACCATTACACGCGAGACGACTGCAACTAGGACATGTGAGTTTGCAAAAAATAATACATGATAGACCACTTCAATTACAACTATCAATGATACAACATGAGAGACCAGCAATGCTTTAACGGTTAGACAAAGGACTATCATTCATCAAAATGAGAGAATAGTAGAGAAATATATACTTACAACGTGACTATTTATTTCAAACTAATTCTCCACACATATGTACTTTATTGACCAATTGTACGTATTTCTAGGTTTTAGGTATTGAGAAAGAGAACTCCTTTTGTAGGTGTCTATAGTGTTCCTCGTGGAGGCTATTCGAATTAGAGAGGGTTAAATTCTTCCTTTTTTGGAAGTATAAATCACATAGGGTGCAATTTATAATTATTAGAGTCATCTATCGAAATCATGGTTTATGATACAAGTGATCATTAGTGTTATTCTAGTTGTGGGCTTAGGTTGTTCCAGTTGGGGTTGGGTTGGGGTTCTTCTGACTGGTGTTGGGTTGTTCTGCTTGGGGTTGGGGTTCTTGTGGTTGGTATTTTTAGGGTTGCGGGCTAGAGTTATTATGGTTGGGGTTGGGTTGAGGTTCTTCTTACTGATGTCGGGGCTGCTCTGGTTAGGTTTGAGGTTGTTATGGTTGGTGGTTCACTAGTTTCTAAACCCTTTATTTTTGTTTTTGTTGCTAAAGATTGTGTCCACTTCTTAGGAATTCTCTATGGTACAAAATTTGGGTTCCCAACTCAATCATCTCGTATATTACACCAAATATCTCCATCCCTACCAAATGTATTTGTTTATGCGGTTGTTAAAGTAATTCACCTTCCAAAATCTATAAAATAATAAATAATTTAGTAAGGATGCGAGAATAATGCAATCAATACAATTAACATGCGAGTCATGCATAATACATAGTTACTATATGAGACATTACTTAGACTAATACATTTGAGAATACTACAACTAAAACATGCAATTTTTGAAAAAACTACTACATGAGAGACTACTTCAAATAAAACACGCGAGACTACTTTATTACTAAATACGATTCTCGAGAAAATACTACATGCGATACTACGGAAACTAATAAATGTGACACTTGGAACAAATACTATATGCGATACTATAGACATTAAAACATTTGATACTTGAATAATCTTATTTACAACGGGAAGATGCCTCTCTAAGTTGCTTCATTTTTTCAATCTAATCAAACTTTGATGTTTGTTATTCCAATCCCCGCAATTTGTAGCATATTGGAATCACGTCCGATCTTTCTTATTATTACGCAGTGGTTGTATTATCCATGATGAGAGAATGCATGATATATATAAGAATGATTACAAATATTTTATGGTCGTTTCATTATAGACCAAGCTACTAACCTTTAAAAGTGAAACACATCAAATAACTCTATTAGGTTTGTTTTCCAGACAAGTCTTAACTGACCCAAGTAGCTTCTCATTGATTTCTCCATACCAATCATAATTTATTATTTTTTCAAGTTCTTCGATTTTGAAAAAGTGTTGTTATACCCAATAGATTTCCTGATAGTTTATGGAACAATGTACACCATAAATACAACATCAACAAAATAATTAAATCCTTTACACCTTGATCCTCTCATTAGCAATAAATCTATATATCCAACCCTATAAAACACAACACAATGATAAGTAATAAGTATTAACTGTATGTGATACTATATTGATGCGAGACTACTGCATGTGATACTATATCTCATGTATAAAATACAAAATATCGATGCCAGACTACTCCAACTAGGCATGTGACACTATAACAAAACACTACTTCAGAGACAACTACAAAATACTACATGCGACATTACTGCAACCATAACATGCGAGTCTCGAATAAAGTACTATATTTTAAGACTACATCAAATTAAACGTGTGAAACTACTGCAACTATATCATGAGATACTTTAGGAAGCTTATTTATAACTGGAATATGTGACACCAATATTACTAATAATGTGATACCAAGGATAAATTCATACATTTATCAAATTATTTGTTATTTGTTTTGATTCATTTTTCGTTACTTTTTTTGAATTTTTGTCTAGAATTTTGTTTTGGTGATCCGAGAATCTATTTATTTACATTTATATCTAAGTATGAAGCCTCATTTTGAGTTTAAAGGCATTTTCTCCTCCATGTGCTTTAAACCAAAAATACTGTTCACATATTTTTACCCATCTATTCCCCATGTATCAAAATGGATAGCTTCAGATATGGAAGTGAGCGGTACTGCTATTTTTTTAATAGAATTGGAAAAGCATTGACAAGTATTACAACCTCAAACTAAGACCTTAGCATCAGTCATAATTGAAGGCCAATAATAACATGCTAACAAAACCTTGCACGTCGAAGATAAAAACCCACAGCGAGCTGAACTTTCATCCTCATGCAACTAAATAAAATATCATGAGATTCTTGCCTACCCAAAAAATACAGTAATGGTCTACTCATATATGTTTTGTATAAGAATCCATCTAATACAACATAACCATGGGCCTTGTACCTTAACGTTTTAGCCAGTTGTGCATCTTGAGGTAACATACCTCTTAGTAAAAAAATAAGGGTATTAGACCTTCAATCACTTCGAATTATGTCTGGAGTAACAAATACTTCCTCAACATATTTATATTGTCCTGAACGTGGTAACATCGAATGACTCTCCTGTAGCAGTATCCATGGATATTCTCTAGTATAATGAATTGTTTCCAAAGAATCACCAACTGTATTATCTCCTTGGTTAATATGCTCTACAATCACTTTGTCAAACAAAATAGTCAAATTTTGAAGCTTGTGTAGACACAGAATTAATTGATCTTTATTGGCCTCAAATACATGTGCCATATGATTTACCACTAACTGCGAATCTGTTACCAAACGAACTATTGTCGCTCTAAAGATATTTGCAAGCCTTAAAGCAGCTAACGCAGCCTTATACTCAACCTCATTATTTGATGCATGAAAGCCAAACCGAGTAGCCTGATACATTGCCTCATAATAATGAAGACCTAATTGAACCCATGCATTACATCCCAATATGCTAGAACCACCATCAGTTCGAAGCACCTACATAGAAGTTTCTTGTAAGACCTCTTTATCTGTCCCTTCATCTCACCGGCTTGAATGAAATTCTACCAGAAAATCAACTAAAACTTGAGCTTTAATAGTCGTTCGAGGAGCAACAATGATGCCAAAATGTCCAAATTATACTGACCATTTGGTCATTCTACCAGAAATGTCTTGTCGTTGTAATACATTCTTTAGTGGGAAAGAAGTTCAAACCGCAATGGTATGAGTTTGAAAATAAGGGCGCATTTTCCTAGCATCTACTGCTACAGCCAAAACCAAATTTTCAAGTTTCAGATACTTTTTCTCCGATGCCATCAAACTTTTCATATATCAAAACAACGCTCACAACAAAATCAGACATTCCTATATATAACAACAGCTGCTCTCCAGTTCGAGGCTTATATCGAATCTGTGGTGATAAAAAAAATTCTTTAATCTTTGAAAAAATTGCTTCACAATCTGGTGTGCATTCAAACTCTTTGGGTATTCGTAACACTTGGGGAAAAGGAAAACATGTGTCCGAAAATCTTGAAATAAATTGATTAAGGGCAGCTAACCTTCTTGTCAAGACTTGCAACTCCTTTATAGTTCGAGGCGATGTCGTCGAAACCAAAGCCCCCAGCTGTTCAGGATCTTCCTCTATCCCTTTTCACTAATTATATACCCTAAAACGTTCCCTGATCGAACAACAAAATTACATTTTTCAGGATTCAACTTCAAACAAATAGCCCTTAAATTTAACAGGTCTCCTCTAAATCTTTCAGTTGTTCACCATATTTCAGGATTTTAACTAACATATCGTCAATGTATACCTCTATATTCCTTCCAATCTAAGGAGCAAAAGCCTTATTCACCAACCTTTGATATGTCGCTCCAACATTCTTCAACCCAAACGACATGACTCTATAACAATATAGTCCTCAATCAGTAATGAATGTAGAATATTCTTGATATTTTAGATCCATTTGAATCTGATTATAACCTCCAAAGGCATCCATAAAAAGGAAAATTTTACTCCATGAAGTAGAATCAACCATCTGATCTATTCGAGGGACACGAAATGGATCTTTAGGGCAAGTGGAACTCAAATCTGTGAAGTCAACACACATTTGCCACTTTCCATTATTCGTTTTTACTAGCACCGGGTTCGTAGTCCATAAAGGATATTGTACCTCTCGAATATGTCCGACCCGAGAGAGATAATCCACCTCTTCTATAATAGTCTCTACCTTTTCTAAAAAAAAGGCTCGTCTCTTCTGAATAACAGTCTTTATCTTTGGATTTATAGCTTGGTTGTGACATATTAGTTTAGATAAAATTCCTATTACATCCTCTGTTTTCCAAGCGAAAACATCCAAACTATCAAAGAAAAATTGTAACAACTGATAACGTCATGTTGGAGACAACAATGTTCATATTCGTAAATTCTTCCCATTAGAAAAAATATACTCTTTAATATCCTCACTCGGTGTTAAGAACTCAAGTCTCCCTCGGATCATCTATTCCCTTTTCATCTGAGGTTAACCCCCTTGGTTGCTATTCAGCTCAAATCCTCAGAATTAGAACCTCAAACACAGAGTGTTGTTGCATAACATACTCTGGCCATTTTTTTGTCACTTCGAACCAATCAAACACGATCTTTAATGACATGTTTCAAACATTGATGAACAGTAGACATAAAAACATATATTCTTGAAATCCAAGATCCCCGAAAATAGCATTGTAGCTGGTTGGAAATTCAACCACCATGAACAAGACTTGAACTTTATTTTTAAAACGGACTTTTCCCAACCACACTTCACCTTTGAATTCACTAATTACCTGAATTGTTACCCCTGAAAACGCAATTACAGTACGATCATACCGATATATTCGAGGCGGATTATGCATTCTATCATACGTAGACTCATATTTGCAGAGAGTTTAGTTTTAAGTTTATCCATCTCAACCTCATGGGAAGTTTTGAGCTCTTTTATTTTTTGTTCATGCATAGACCGAAGATGACGTTTGAGGTGGATGTCGCCTTTAATGAATTCCAACCTATTACCATGGAATGCATGAAATTGTTCCTATATTTGGTTGCCAACTATTTCTCTTTTCTTTTACTCTGCAACATCATCTTTTTTATATCAAACCATATTGTTAGCCATGGTTTCCAAATGTATTAAAGCAAATTTTACTTATGTTCACAATGCTTTTATTGTTGTTTCAAGATTGGAAAAAGGCTGTAGTGCAAGTAAAGCTTCTTCAGATGGATCTTGGATAGGAATGAACCTTTGATTATTGTAAGGCATCAGAGAAAATAAGGAATCCAGGGGGATATTTAAATTCAGAATTTCATGTAATAGAGGACCAATAACCTGATTGCCAATTTGTTAAAGTATTGAATGTATTAGACCCTCATATCCATATCTTTGTAGAGGTCTTGAAGCTCCTCTAAACTAATGGGTTCAATAAAAGTAAAATGGATATCTCCTCGGTGATTTTCCACAACAGTTTCTTCAGCTTCGAAAAGAGGCACTTCTAAGACAGCTTTTTCTGAATTCTTTTCTTTTCTCTTAGTTGGTGAAGTTTTCGAAGTACCCTTTTTATTTGGGGCAGTATTTTTGTTTCTTTTTTAAGAGGGTTCAACCTTGATTTCTTCTTCAATTTTTGGAAGGCTAGCTTCATTTACCTTCTATTTGGTCTTTTTCTCTTTCTTTTGTGGCTTCAGATTAAAGGAAGGCTAGTATCATATGTATTAGGTGTTGTTTGCCTTTTCCCTTTCTTTATCGAGGGCAAATATCTTTCAGATCTTTTCCCCACATGTAGAGTAACCTTCCCATCAGGTGCTACAAATATCTTCACAACAATTTTTGGGTTTGGTGGCTCCATTAAATTTCCGGAGAGGTCGGCACCCAAGGAGATCCTCCATAGATGACTACTGATGAAGTTTAAGGGTAGAATAGCTGAGTGGAAACCATTTCCCTCTTCATTTTATGCCCAAGTGGCCAACTTGGCAAAAATATATTTTGCATCTTTCTTGCGACTATAATACCTCTTCGAAATTCCTAAGAACAATAACAATACATGTAAAAAATTAATATAAGTTATCAAAGATCAGAAGTAAAGATGAGAAAACTTACTATTACTTCTCCAAACAAGGTTTGTCATAAGTTAGTGCACTCTTTACTAATGTAATCTCAGTTACAAGAAGTAGAGAGACAGACAGACAGTTTACACATAGTTCCCAAAGAAGCAGACAGTTCCCAAATAGTTCCCAAATAGTTCCCAATTATTAAATAAAGCTAGTGGAGTTGTGGAAATTATACTAGAAGTCTGAAAGTCTCCAATTACTAAATGATGTTGGTAGAGTAGTGGGAATCATATTTTTCTACAAGTATTGAACTCGTCTGTTTCATTCTTTAAGTAATAAAATCAAACATCCGATATGTTAAAATTGTTTCATGGAATCAGAGCAAAGTCTCTCCATATCAAGTGTTTAATTTTACTACCAAGTGAAATTAGAAAAAAATCATGTCAAGTGTTATTAGTTTTATATAAATATGAATGAAATTAATTAAGCTTCTATTATGTCTACAGAGAAGCTTGTTGGAACAAATTACCAATATTTGCGGTTGTGTATGGAGGCTTTCCTTCAAGGATAAGATTTATGAGATCTTGTTTTCGGTACCGAGACACTTCCTAGTGATACTCCGAAAAACGTTGAGTTAAAGAGGAAATGGAAAGTAAGGTGCGTAAAGGATTTATTCGCGTTGAGAACTTTGATAAAAAAAAGTTTATTGATCATGATCGTGCATTGGATTCTCCAATGGATATCTGGGATACTTTTGATAGGTTATTTACCGAGAAAAATACTATACGTCTTCAGTAGCTTGATAATGAGCTTGAATCTTTAATCCAAGGTAATATGTCAATCTCTGATTACTTTCTTAAAGTCAAGAATGTATGTTCGGAAATTTCAGGTTTGGATAGTGATGAACCTATTGGTTATGCAATGCTAAGACGTTATTTGAGTTGTGGATTACGACCCGACTTAATGTCGTTTATATCATCACTACAAGGACGGGTTAAGAAACCATCAATTTTTGAGTTAGAGAACCTACACTCTAAGCATGAAGCATTGGTTAAACAAATGCTTGGTAAGTATTTTACTGATGTTGAAGATACATTCTTTACTAAAGACAAGTCAAGATGAAAAAACACACAAAATAATTTTCAAAATGCTGGTAAGCAGAAAAGGAATGAGGGGGAGTCAACAAACCACTTTAAACTGACATATTTTTTATGTGGAAGGACTAGACACATGAAGTCGGATTGTCGTGCAAAACTTGTTTGTAAGAATTTTGGTAAACCAGGCCACATTAAACCGAATTATTATTAGAAAATTGTCAAATCATATACAAATGTTGCACATGATGATGAAGATAGCAATGAACTACATTGGGAAAATTATCTCTCAATTGAGATTATTAATCAACCGGATAACATGGCTTCTGCTACATATCGATCTGAAAAGAATCGGAGGTTAATACTAGTAGTATTGACTACAAGAATGAGTGGATCGTTAATTCGGGTTGTTCACATCATGCTACCGGTAATGCTTCTATAATTTCTGATATTCGTCATCATTTGAGAAAACGAGTAATTGTGACAGTGGACAACTCATTAAATCCTATAGTGAATAAGGTGATTTCAATGTGAAGGCTACCAATTCAAATGATGAAAGTCTTACATTTGAAAGCGTATACCAAGTATCGGGTTTAAAAAGAATCTTGCTTCTCTCAGATCACTAATTCCTGTAAGTATGTTTTATTTGGACAAAATGATGTTCAGATTCTTGATGATTATAAAATCATTGATGCTAATGTATTATTCACCAGAAGAAAGGCAAACTCTTTATACGTTTTATCTGCAAGTGAGGGGCATGTAGAAAAGACAAGTAAAAGACAACAATTTCACTTTGGTATGCTCCACTCGGACATGTTGGTAATCAATTATTGCAAAAAATATCAACTAATAGATTACTTGAAGGACTCCCATTATTCAAATTAACACATCAGGATGTCATTTGTGCTGGCTGTCAATATGGTAGGTCACATCGACTCCTTTTTCAAAAATCTTTGAACCGTGCATCATCGATGTTTGAGGTTGTACATTCTGATCTCATCTGTCCTATAAGAACACCAAGTTTTAGTGGTTTCCTTTATATGATGGTTATTGTTGATGATTTCTCTCGTTATAGTTGGGTGTATTTCTTGAAAGACAAAGGCGAATCTTTCATGCACTTTGTTCATTTCAAACAAATGGTTGAGAAGCAATTCAGGTATTTTCTGAAGTGTTTGCGTACCAATAATGAGGGTGAATTCCAGTCACATAAATTTTCCGAATTCTGTCGCAAACATACTATTCATTGACAACTAACATGCTCGGATACCCCACAACAGAATGGAGTCAACGAACGTAAAATAGCACATCTTACAACAATAACTCTGCCATGACTGTACGATAAGAACCTTCCTCAAGAGCTGTGGGCGGTTATGCAGTGTGCTTGTCATGTGATAAACTGATTGTCTCTTGGCCAGGTACATCAAAATCTCCTTTTCAGTTGCTATATATTATCAAACCTAATATGAGTTACTTTAGAATCTTTGGGTGTCTTAGATATGTACATATAGCCAAGTAAAATCGAACTAAGCTTGATCTGAAAGCAAAGAAATGTGTATTTGTTTGTTATGACGTGAACAGAACATGATGGAGATGTATGGATCCTAGAAGATGGTGAATTTTCTTGATGCTGTTTTCGACGAGGTTTCTAAATTTTACCCAACTGTTGGTCCGGAAGAAACCTCTCTATTTATGCCATTTGTTGAAACTGATCCTGAGCCGATCTCTACTCAAGACGAACTCAGCGAGCGGGGGATTTCAGAATTTTATGGTCTTAATAATTAGCCCACAAGGATAAATCGTATTGCAGAGAACTACAAGACCTATGAAACCACCTATTTATTTAAAGGATTATGAAGTTCAAGCGAACCAATGTACTATCACTTCTTACTTTTTGTTAGAAGACATGCTGGAAAACGATTTTTTTTCCTATATTGATGCTCAAGGGTAGTCAGAATGGGAGAATGCAATGAAAGATGAAATTGCAGCCTTGGACACAAATTTTACTTGGCTTCTTGTACCGAAACTGAAAGATTGTGCACTTGTTACATGCAAATGGGTTTACAAATTAAAGAATGCAGCAGATGGAAGCGTTTCTAGACACAAAGCTCGTCTAGTTTCTTGTGGTTTCTCTCAACAATATGGTTTTGTTTATGAAAAAACGTTCATCCCAGTTGCAAAGATGGTAACAATTCGTACAATTATTTCTCTGGCAGTAAACAAAGGTTGGACTCTTTAGCAATTCGATGTAAAGAATGTGTTCCTCTATTACGAATCGGATCGGGATATATATATGGAACAACCACTTAGTTTTATTTCAGAAGAATTTCCAGAATATGTTTGCAAACTTAAGAAAGCACTCTACAGTCTCAAACAGGCACCTTATGCGTGGTATTTTGGGGTTATTATCCTTCCGATTCAGATCCAAGCCTCTTTGTGAAAATTGATGGAATTTTAAATACTATGATTCTTCTTTACGTTGATGATATGATTATTACGGGTAATAATTCAACTGAAATCAAACAACTAAAGGAGGATTTATCTACTCGTTTTAAGATGAAAAACTTGGGCAAAGCTCATTATTTCCTTGGTTTAGAAGTTGAAGAAGCAGATGACTATTTTCTATCACAAAGAAGTTATGCTACTAAGCTGTTAACACGATTTGGTATGGAAAATGAAAACTATAAAACTACTCCAATAGATCCAGGTCTAAAATTACACAAGAATGAAGGTGAATTATTAGATGATGTGACTGAGTATCGCAAAATTGTGGGTTGTGTTCTATACTTAACAGTAACTCGTCCGCATGTTACTTTTTCTGTTGGAATAATATCTCAATTTATAAATCAACCATGTGTTGGTCATATGGATGCTGCAAAACAAATTCTTCGATATGTGAAAGGAACTTAGAGTATGGGTTGATGTATCAAATGAATACAAGGTTCCGTTTACGTGGGTTTGTTAATGCTGATTGGGCAGGAAATGTGAATGATAGACGGTCCACTTCAGGTTAATACTTCAATAATGGTTCAACAACTATCTCTTGGTGCAGTAAAAAGCAAGACACAATGGCATTATTAACAGCTGAAGCTGAATATGGTGCAGCCACATTAGCTTCCCAAGAGTGTATTTGGCTTACAAGACTTCTTGAAGAAGTCAATCAGCTGCTACACCTTCATATTTCCATTTTTTACAACGAAAGTGCTATTAAACTTGATGGAAATCGTGTACTTCATGCTCGCACAAAACACATTGATACTCGCCATAATTTTTTAAATCAAGAGAAGGTACTTAATCAAGAAATTGAGTTGAAATCTATACGGACAAATGAGCAGGTTGCTGATAGCCTAACTATGGGTCTTCCCAAATCGAAGTTTGAAGAGTTCAGAGGAGCTCTCGGTCTAGGTGATCGAAACAATACACTAAGGAGGAGTGTCACAAGTTAGTGCACTCTTTACTCATGTAATCTCAGTTACAAGTAGCAGACAAACAGATCCCACATAGTTCCTAAAGAAGTACACAGTTCCCAAATAGTTCACAACTATTAAATGATGCTAATGGAATAGTGGAAATTATACTAGATATCCAAAAGTCCCCAATTACTAAATGATGTTAGTGGAGTAGTGGGAATCATATTTTTATATAAGTATTGAACTCGTTTGTTTCATTGTTAAAGTATTAAAATCTAACTTTTTGTTTGTTAAAATTGTTTCAAGGTTAAGTTTGGAAGGGTTCTCCTTGAATATTGCTTTCCCATTCTCCCAAACTCCAGATATGAAGACAAACCTTTGCTTCCAGAATTTTTCAGGTTCGAGTAGATCTTCGATTATTTTGAAGCCATCCACCAGTGTTAGATAGAAGAAGGGCATCACCGGTCCCTTCGAAAGACCATTCATGGCGATGAAGTCTTTGATGTAGAGAGATGTTTTGTTTAATCTCGAAGCTATAATCACTCACAAGAGTGTGAAACACAAATTTGGTGTTTTTGTGTAAGACGGAGGACCAAGAGTTTGAAGTACTCCACTATCATTGGATCTAGTGAGAACCGAAGACCCCAATTGATTATCTCAAGATAAAGCGTCAATTCATCTTCTCTACAATCAAGTGGAATCTCCCCCTCTTTTGGTAGTCGAAGCGTTATGTTGTCTAACATTCCCCATTGCATTTTTAGACGACCGAATTGAGCTTCAATATAATTATACATGGCACGTTTTCAGCGCCATGATGTATTCGGGGCGGAGTGGTTTCAAGTTCCCACTAACCGAGGTAGCAACATCCTCAACAAGTTCAACTAAAGCCTTCTTTTCTTTTTTCTCAGGTGCTCATTTGTTTAAAGCATCATCTTCAATATAAGATGCTGGACCACTCCTTTTAACATCAATATTTGACATAGTTGCCTCTGAATCAGCTTCTTCTTCTGAAGTTTTGTCTATTGGTAGAGAAGGGTTCGGGTTCGACGTTGGATTTTCTTCTTGAGTATTCGAGTGAGTTTGTTGTGAGTCCATGTTGGTCTCAACAATCACCATCAGGGAATATATGGTTAAGTATAGTTATTTTTTATGTTTCGAGTATTATTTTTGGAAGAATTTTGTAATGTATTGTCAGCCTCGAGGTCTCCCATAGCTATGAATGCTTTCTTTTTAACGTGAAAAATTTGGGAGTAATAAGATTTTGGTTGAAACTGAGGAGTCTCCTTTCTTAATGTTCGAGATGGATCAGAATTGGTGCGTGATGAAACTTATTCTGATCTTCTGTGAGTAGATGATCTTTGTGTTACTTTGCGATTCTTCTAAAGAGAAGTAGATGTGGAGCCAGAAACTGTTGGCGACGAATTTTGAGGCACTGATTGTGAGGAATTTGCTGGTAAAAGGTGTTGAAGTTGTTGTGGTGAAGAAAATTGGTGAGGAGATTGAGGTGAATAGTTTCTTTATGGGTTGGATGAACTTTAAAACTCATGGGAACTTTTATTGGGATTGAAGATACCATAAACAATAGTTTTAATTGAGAATTAAGGTGAATAGTCTATTATCCCTGCAACTTTATATTCAACAACTCTCTCACTAATGCATAAGTAATTGTAGATGCGAAAAATTGATTATTTAGTAGCTGGGGATTTTTTTCATAAACTAAAAAGAAGAAGGATCTTCAAGATTAGTTCAATTGTTTAAAGGTTATCTGGAAAAAGATGAGTTTTTCGACAAAGGTAGCCAAAAAATTGGGATTTTAGATGAGGATAGCAAATAAATTAAGTCTGAGGTGAAGGCAGTTGGGGATTTTCTAAGCCAAATGCAACTTTCTCTCATTAGAAGGTATCTGTGTTTCACAAATAATGAGTGAAAAACGTATTTATAAAGGAGAGGAGAAACAGAAAGTGGTTAGAGAAGTTGTAGAGGTGATGATGACTATTGGGTAGAAAGAGGGAATGTCAAACGGTTACTTGTAAAGGAATAATGTGACACATGTTAGTTATTAGACCTAATGGCAGGCCTAGTGGGTCATTGCATGTGTATTAGACCATTCCAAACGTTTCCAACGATTATGGAAATGCTAGCTAATGATTCTATGTATATTAGAAGTATGAACAAATGGTCAAGTCGGCTCCGAAGGGAACATGAATACAAGTTTATTCGAGGAAGACAAATATATAACCTAGCGTTCTTAAATCAGTTGACAGATGATTTTTATTCGAGGAAAAATATGAATGTGTATTTATTCGAGGATAACAAGTGTAGGGACAAATCCTTTTGGCAAGGAGATGAGAAGATCTAATTCGAAGAAAATCATATTATGGAAATTAATAGTTTTTACCTACCATGATTTCCGATGATTACTAGTTCTTATTCACTCGCCTTCATAAAAACTTGGGGGGCTATTGATAAGGATATGAAATGTTGGGGACCTAAATGTAATACAAGTAAGGTTGTATGTGATTAATTGTGTAGTATAAAAAACGTATTTAAGCTACTTGTAGATATAAATATCTAAAGTGAAATTTACCCATTTGATATAACTTATTAAGTTAAACTAAGTCTGACATGCCAATAAATAAAGGTTGAGGCAATGAATAAAGGGTGACACTTTATTATTATACTGAGATTACGTTTTCTCTTACTTTCTCTCTCTACAATTAAGCTCTCTCTTTTACTTTCTTCTCAAGAAACAAGATTTACACATAACATTTTTAATTTTTTAGAACTACATATTTACAACCATAATTTGAAACTAAAAATAAAAAAACATATATATTTCACTTTTTATAGATAAACAGCACGAAATTCATGAGTGATATGTTTGTAGATTTTTTTTGCAATGTTAAAATTACAACTAAATTGTCCATAATTTTAAAACTAAATAACATTTCATTTCGTAATCAAAATTACGCGTAATTCTGTAACTGAACAACAATTTATTTTTTAAACTTATTGTACAATAAACGTTATATGTAATTCTGTAACTCAATCTAAAAAAATCACTACAAAAATACACATTTTTTGTGACTATAAAAAAGTTAGTTGTTTCACACTCAATTAATACTTATTTTTTACAAACAAAATCAGACTTATTTAGCAAACAAAGTCCTATTTTTGTAATTATTTTATTCTTAATTCCACATCACATTTGTAAGTATTTTCACAACTAAACAATAATTATTTTTCACAACCAAATTAAACATAATTTTGAAACTAAACAGTAGTTGCATTTTTGCAACCAAATTACAAGTGATTTCGCAACTAAACAACAACTTTTTTCCGCAATCAATTTATACTTCCTTTTGGAACTTAAAAAAAACTAAAAATATATTTTATGGATCTAGTTTTGCTTGTCTTAAAAAAACATGAATAGTATTACCATATTGTTTTGGACCTATGGTTTAAGAAACATGTAAACTACCGATAATACCCAACCAAGTTAGCCACTAGCACATAATATCAAAAATTGCTACCAATACATACATGGACCATAATATTGGACACAAATATCTTATAAATATAAGTACACTATTATAGGCGACCACACGTCATTTGAACCAAAAAAATTAGATACTCTCTGTTTACAGTCCATTTTTCCTCTTAAAACCACGAAAATAATACATATGAAGTTACAATAAACTTCGATATGAATTGTAATTCATTGTTAGAAGACCGATTGGAAGCTCCCGCCTGTATTCAAAGTATGAGTCTCTCTATTTGACCTCTATTTCAAGCACAAACGTCTCTCTTCGACCTTTATTCGAAACAAGCGTCTTTAAAATTCAGAAATTAACAAGTTATCTATGATTTTCTGTACATAGAATGGTTTAGGTTTAGTTTTCAAGTCTTTAAAATGATAAATATGTTTCTAGTTGGGGTTTAGTAATAAAATATACCTTCAAATTAACATTTTTGTTAAACCAAGGTTTGAAAGTATAAGAACCTCGGTTTTTTTTGCATTTTATGTGTTGTATTTTGATAATTTGATTATAATATATTGTCTAATATCCTATTGGTTCATGTTTTGGGTGACCATTACTCGTTATTTCAAGCATAAAGTTGAAATAACACCACGTTCTGCATCTTTATCGCATGTCCACAACACATCTTGTATTATTTTTCAGGTTGTGGTTTGTTTTTACATGTGAATTGTATAGTCCCACGTGTTTATATGCATGATATGTTTATTTTTAAGAAGCCTCATATGTCTATATTGTCTATTAATTCTGGTCTTGTATAGTTTTGCTAACTTACTACGGTTTCTCCTATTTATCCACACGTCTTGTCTTGTTTGTTATATATGGTCTCGTTTTTTCTTATAACTGGTCATGTATTTTATTGTAGGATAAAATATCTCTCAAAGTATTTTTTTAAGATATGGTCTAGTTATGATACTAAATTTTATTAAAGAGAAGAATGACAGTCTTATCGATGAACACATCGAAGTTGCAAAGGAACTTCATTCGATACAATTTTGAAAGTTTCTTACAATCTTTGGAATTAGGTTTTATAAATCCAAATTTTTTTATCAAATAATAAAAGAGATCATAAAGACATACTCAATAGAAGAAAACACTTTCCTCATCTAAATATTTTAAACTAACCACAACAAATGTGAAGGTTATCTTTCGTTTGAAACACTAAAACGAGAAAATTCTTTTAAACCTCAAATGAGGCTTTATAATTCGATACAACGATGGTTAAGAAAAAGAGTCCATGAAGATCAAAGTATTATTTTTGGACAAAAATTCAAGAAAAGTAGGAAAAATAAAAGAAAAGACAATATCAAATACTTTGATAAAGGTATTGTTTCATCATTGGTATTACATATTTTTTGTTGGAGATGAGTTTGGTCAAGTAGCACATGGTTTGTTTGCAGTCGTCTCGCCTGGTATGCATGCAGTAGTCACGCATGGTTTGTTTGTATTAGTAACACTATGTATAATAGTAATTTCTTATCATTGTTTTGTGTTTTATCGGATGCAATAGACAAAGCAATTTGTGGAGGGAGGGGAAGATCAAGGTGTTAAGGATGTGGTTATTTTGTTGTCATGTTTATATACTCGGCAATATTCTATTTAGTATTAGGATATGTGCTTGGTACAACATTTGTTTTTTATGTCAAATAATGTCAAAAAATAAAAAAACTATGATTGGTCTGGAGCAATTAAGAAGAAGCTACACAGATCAATTCGAACATGTGTACTTTAAAAACATGGTAGAGTTATTGGATGTGCCGTATTTTTAGTGGTTAACGCATTTCTACATAATTAAACAAGTAAAGAATAGTTGTAATAATGCTAATATAATTTTTCATGCAGCTATTCATCATAGAGCATACAACCATTGCGCAAAAAAGAAGCAAGGGCCAACATGATTCCAAGATATTACAAATGGTAGGGATTAGAGTCAAAGTCATCAAAATTGGATTTAATTAAAATATTAAACCAACTCAAAGATGACGCGGTATCGTATATTTTAGTTGCACTAATATCATGTATTTTATTTAATCTAGTCTCGTGTATTTTATTTAATCCAAACGGGAATGTTCTTTTTATATTAGGATCACATGTTTAATTGTACTAGTATTACGTATTTTATTTGATCCATAATTACATGTTTTACATCAAGATCACATGTTTAACTGTACTAGTCTCGCGTATTTTATTTGATCCAGACTCGCATGTAGTTCTTTTCGCGAAGATTGCATGTTTAATTACACTAGTATCGCTCATTTTATTTGATCAAGAAAAGCATGTAATTTTATTCATCATGATTGCATGTTTAATTGCTCCAGTCTTCCGTATTTTATTTTATCCAGATTGGCATGTAGTTGTTCCACCAGGATCGCATGTTTAATTGCACTTGTCTGGTATGATGTGGTTGAACTAGTATTCCACGTAGTATTTTTGACATAGTCTCGTATTATTTACTAAATTATTATCATTTTATAAATTTTGGAAGGTGAAATAATCCTAACAGCTGAGGATATAAGTGCATTAGATGGAGATGAAGATGTTAGGAACTCATATCTTGTACCATAGCCAAGACTCAAATAAGAGTAAAAAATCTACAACACTAGAACCAATAAAAGGCTTCAGACCTCTCCAACAACAAGAACACATCAACCCTATAACAATTCCAATCCCAACCCCAACCCCACCCAGACCAACCCGGACATACCACCCCACAACTAGTACTACCCCGATTATAACCAGACAAAACCAAACACATTGGACCACAACCAGTACAACACCAGCCAGACCAACCCGAGCACACGAGCCTACAACAAGAAACATACAACCTATAACACTTCCAATTTCTAACATAAACCATGGTTTTGAGAGATGAATTTAATGCTGATTACACCATAGGTGAATTCATAAAAAAAGACTCCAAAACACTGTAACCACTTCAAAGAAATCTCGAACCACCTATAAGAGAAGTTCTCTTTCTAAGATCCTAGAACGTAAAAGACGTAGAAATATGTATAAGTGGTCTATTTAGTTCAAACATATGAAGCTTTCTCATGAAAAAGAAAAGAGAAATGTAAGTATATAGTTTGTTATTGTATTCTCGCATATACAGTATTAAGCATGTATATAATGTATCGCATTATCGTTACAGGTGGCACATAAAGATAAATTGATAACCAAGTTATGTCAGCAACTGAGATTTCAAGAATTTGAACGAACATTATCTCTCTTTTTTGTGATCCAAAACCAAATGAATCAGTACCGCCACCATCAGTCGATAAAGAAATACCATAGATACCACCAATCCAACAAGTCTCACCAGTAAACCAACAAGACCATCCAATACAACTAGTTTAAATACAAAACCAACCAGACCAAATAATCTCACCACTTTCACCATAGCTCCCACATGTCTCAAATATACTCCCATATGTCTCACCGGAACTCTCACAAGTCTTATCAGAACTCCAAACAGACCAAC
Organism: Limnanthes douglasii subsp. nivea; assembly: GCA_036936605.1. NCBI lineage: Eukaryota > Viridiplantae > Streptophyta > Magnoliopsida > Brassicales > Limnanthaceae > Limnanthes > Limnanthes douglasii. The sequence goes on from JAUPFV010000002.1 coordinate 335,406,796, forward strand.
CAGTGTAACCAGAATACTAATCCGATCACTCAGTGTTACGAGAATACAACTCATTCCAACCAGAATAGCAAATAATTCACCCAATCTCACCAGAAAACCACTTAAACAACCTAGAACCAGAACGAGAAACAGTCCATCCTCAACCAAAAGAACCCTAACTGGGAAAACCCCAAGAATTATCACCACTAAATCATAAAAGATAAGATTAAACTAATACACCATAAAAATATATATATCATGCTCTAGAAGGAAGTAAAGTCTGGTTGACACAGCATACACAATCTATTTTTGAGCAAGTTGATAAGATTAGTGAATATTGAGGTTGATGTTATCCTAAACATTACTTGGAAATTAGTATTAGTGAATATTGAGGCTGTTATAGCCGAGGATACAACATATATTATTTCTGTGGATGTACCTACTGAAATTGTTGTAATCAAGAAAAGGAAAATATCAATATCTTCTGTTTTATCTTATCATATATTGTAGGGTTGTAAAACACCAAATTATCATATATTATAGGGTTTTAAAATAGTAGATTGTCATAAATTATATTTTTTTAATATGTCTCACATGTTTTGTTTTTTATTTGACTCATATATTTTGTTTTTTAGTTGCCTTGCCTGCTTTGTTCCATTTGACTCACATATTTTGTTTACATTAAGCAATCTCATATGGAACCTTAATGCATATATCCTTCTCATAAACCTAGATTCACATGTTTAGTTCATGTAATTTTTTATCCAACTGTCTATTTGTTTTATTTTTTATTTGACTAATATGTTTTTGCTTTTTAGATATCTCATACGTTTCTTTCTATTTGGCTTATATTTTTTTAAATAAGTAGTCTGACATAAATTTTTAATGTATAGTCGGTCACGCATCAATTTGAATGTCACGTGTCGATATCTCACATATTTTAGAATGACATGTCTTACCTTTTATTTGACTTATTTCTCACAGGATTCAAAAATGTAACGAACGAGTACAAGAGGAGGATGAATGACCAACACTTTATGAATCAAAGTATAAGCCACAAGAGATAACTAAAACTGATCGAAAAATAAATAATGTAAAAAATAAATGGATTGACATTCATGAATGCCACAAACTCGCTAAGATACAAAAGGAAGAAAAATATAGCGATTCAACTGTATAGTATAACTCAACATCATATGTCAATCAAGGAGCCAAGATGTCACCGAGGAATCATAAGAGGAGGAATAAGAAGAGAAGCAAGACAAGGAACCCAACATTGTATTTCGTTTTTCAAATTTTGTTGTTGTTATCTAGCTTATTTTTTTACTAGAAATCGAAATATTGTATATGTATTTGCTGTATTTAAATTATGATCTTATGGTGTTTTGTAGTTCTATTTTTTTTTTGCATTTTTATTATATGTCATCCTTCTCATCCTGCATTGTTCTGCATATCCATTACGTTTTGTCTCGTATAGTTCATATATTGGAGGTTTTCTATTAGTCTTATTTTTTTATTATATCTAGTCTCGTGTAATTATTTATATGTTAAGTCACATATTTCTGTAAATAGAAACTCGCATTATTCTAAAAAATTCCAAAAGATACCCTCGTTTAAGTATATAAAGAGTCTCATATTTTTCTTTTGGGTTAAGCTAAATTAGAACCCGTTTTTATCATAATGAGACCTCTCTATATAAATGGGTTTCATTTTGAAAAATATTTTATGATTTGGAGGTCCCATTATAATAATAAGGGAATTCTTTTTACCATAGCCATTTTCTTTTAGGGCATGATAGTTATTACCCGTGATATAACAACTGTTATTTTCCTCGATGGTACTAGATAGTCATATATTGTATGTTATTTTCTCATGTGTCACAGGTTTAGTTTTTCATTTGACTCGCATTTTTTTTTTCTCATCTATCTTGCCATTTTTTTTATTTTACACATATTTTGTTTCAATATTTAGTCTCGTCTAAATCATTAAGTATACAGAGTCTCAAATTTTTCTTATATATTATTCTTCTTATCTCGTATAATTTTGCATATATCAGCTAATACTAAGTACAGTCTCGCATCTATCAAACAAAATGTCAATTTGTCTCACATATACTTATAACAATTTCACACAAATATAATTTTCCTAAATTAATGAATACTTTATGACATGAAAAATTGTAGAATCCCAAAAAGTCTTGAAATAAGCGTCGTAAAATTAACACTATAAAACATACAAAATAAATCTAAAACTTTTAAAATAGTTCCTCACAAGACCTTTTACCATCCCTTAACTTTGGACGACGACCACACTTCATCTGTTGGGTTGTTATTTTTTATCTATACAGAATATATATTTTTAGGCCTTCCAGCTTGTTTATTCAAGTTAGGAGGTATAATTTCTGGCGATTCACTAAACCTTGATCGTTCACCAAAATTAGTTAAAGTATGTATGCTGGAAGAGTAGGTTGACCTGTAACTACTAACGATAACGATGACTATTAATGTCATAGTATCTTAATGAGTCAAATGTGTTTCAGTAAAAACATGAGAGCATGGAAAACAATCATGTCGCCAAGAACCACAAGAACATTTGAAATCCAATAAATTAATAACCATAACAGATTCAGAAAAACATCAAATATGGTTGGCGAAGACTTATGACCAAGCCACGAACAAGCTACTTTAACATTGACATTTAATTTATTTTCATACTCAGGGAATAATATACTGCTCCAACTTAGCCCATCAGAATAAAATCGTCAAATTTGAGTCATAAGAAAGACTTGAATCTTGTCGATTAATTCAAAAATATATCTACTACATAAATATTTAGTCTGATGGTTAACAAATTCAACCGAAAAATATGCCATAACACCATATCGTTTCCCTTGAATAAGTGGTTGGGCATATTAAGTGCTCATGTAAATTATCGATAAAAATAATAACTCTTTAACATCTTTCACTAATAAACACGTCAAGCCTTTCATTAAAGTTATCTACAATTGGAGAATAAGTAATTTTTAAACCTAAAAATCATCATAGACTTAAACTTTTGGATCATATCATACATCAAATTCTGAACAAGATAAATAATACAATAAGAATGATAGGAGTTCGGATACAAGTCAGTAAAAAATTTAATGATAATTAAATGAAGATCCAAAATGAATGTAATTTGACGATCCAACAAATGAGGTCTTAGACTCTCTTGGAACCATAGCCAATTGTCAGCATCTTTATAACTAACAATTCCAAATGCAACAAGAAAAATACTTGAACAATAAATTAAACTTACGTGTACCCGTTCTCGTAAATATCCTTCAAGGGTATCCCAAATATACATATTCACGACTCACATGTCTTATATATCCTAACTCGTATAATTCAAATACAATATCATATGTTGTACATCTTGGTAATTAGATCGCTTCACACAGGTCTTGTATGAATCACTATTGAGATACTAAAGTCTCACATATTTTATGTATATAATATGATGGTCTCTCATAAAAGGGACTTTAGATCTCACATAAATCATATACAAAACTGGTCATATATATATAATTGAAAATAAAAAGAATGAAACTTACCATCTTTTGTTATGATAGAAATAAATACTCTTTTATGTTTTTCGGTAAAAAAATTTCAATCGACAAATAAAAATGGACGAAAATAATGAAAAACTTGAAGGGATGACCTGAAGGCTCTGTAATACCACTTGAAGTTATTTCCCGAAGTATATTCATAATGATAGTCAGTCGTAATGTCACAACTCTTCAATCTTTTGAAGTATCCCTTTACATATTTAAACGAACTAGAGTTATCTCCAAAAACTCCTCTCTTAGCTTTCTTTTGAACATTGAATGAGATATAATAATTAATGTCTAAACCGTAGTGTTTTTTAACAAACGATTTTACACTTTCCACTGTCACAAAATTGCATTATCTAATACATTCCAAAGTTTCTATACCAATCAACTCGGATGTCAAATGTTTCTTATGTTCTTTGGAAAAAATCGGGTTGCAATTATGCATGTCAACAAACCACTTAATGATCATGAAGTAGTGGTTTTACATCTTATGTTATGCACATATTTGAAACAAAAACCATGATCTAAGTCATAATATCATAAAGATAACCTTAGAGCTGCAGCACCTTCATAAAAAAACTTGAACAACACCTGTAATAACATAAATCCAACCAGCAGTAACAAGTATTGTTTTCTTATTATCAACATAATACAACTACAACTAATTCCCTATTAATTATTTGATTATTTGAGGCTTCTAATAAACTTAATTTAGACTTTTTACTCATTTTCTCATGAATCTTATCAACCTCATGTTGCTCTATAAGAAAACTAACACTTTTTAAACTCTCAACATCTACAGATACTACCAAACCCACAAAATTCGTCTCATTTGTAAATAAAAAATTAATATCATCATCACAATAGTAGATCATAATGTAATTACCTATAAACAACACATCTCATTTACTTTCAACATACTTGTAAGTACTTTCAAAGTCTTCAAACTCATTAAGATAAACGATTGTAGTTTGACCATTATGTTTGAAAATGCATATTCAAGGTTTAGACATTTCGTACCTGTAATGAAAAGTTAAAAAACAATTAATAGCAAACAAGACGGCTCACATAATACAAGTGTCTAATCTCGCATATATCGTATAAGACATGTTAAAGTCTCGCATATTGCATACAAAAAAGATTAGTGTCTCGCATATGAAAATATTAATATGCACATCTCACATATTTTAGTAATACGTCTCGCATACGAGACGTGTGCTAATATCTAAACATGCCGTGTTAAAATCGTCATAAGTCTTGCATCTTATTGTCCCACCGTGTTGTATCTTCTATAAAAATACATGCGAACTATATAATCGATTTTCTAGATATGTCCCAACAATAATAGAACTACAAATCTAAGATTATATATATTATAAACTTTTTGTAATTTAAAAAAATTGAGATGAAAAGTTATTATTAAGAAATTAGTGTTTTAAATATGTTTGTCGAAATGGATAGATATTTCTTTAGCCAACATCGGTATCTCACACAATCAAGAAAGTAAAACTAAATCTTTGTCGAATATGTTATAAACATACAACGATACATCGATAAATGACCAGAATGTAAATATATCGTTCGAACAAATATCCAGATTCTCCAACGATGAATCTGGCTCGAACAAAAATCTGTAAAAATTTAATATAATATCACTTATAACTACTAAATACTATTTCCAGTAACCACAGTTCTAATTTCGGTGCTATTTCCGGTGAGCTATCATTGTTCGACAATCGCGAGACTGGAAAAAATGGGTTGCCAAGATCACTTGTTTCTCGAAAATAAAAATCTGAAAGTGTCTCATATTTCTCTCGTTAAAATAAAATTTTATACAAAATAAATCTTATATAATTTCTCAACGATATTCATGATATCAAAAAAAAATCGGTATTGAATTGAAGTTTAAGTATATAAAATAGATATTTAGACGTAATAGTAATGATTGGATACTAAAGGAGAATAGAAAATAGGATTGAATACAGTTGTTTTTATATTTCTTTTAAAATATGTTACATAAAAAAATGTCACCAAACGATTCTTATTCTTTTTTATAAATTTTATATTATTGTTAGTAAATGGATTTGATATTAAATAATCATTATCAAATTATCTATATTTTAAAAACACTAAAATATATGGCCTTTATTATTAAATAAACGATTCAATAAATAGATTAGGATAATTCACACAAATGTAGTAGCCAAATTTGTGGTTCGAAGCGATCCGATGTCAAATTTATTAAAATGTATGATCTGCATATTCGACAATAATTCTCCCAAGTTTATTTTATTAGTGGACCGTGTTTTATATATGGTTTTCAAAATTTTATACCATCACAAACAAGAATGTTATCACAAGACTTTGTCTCATAGTTTGGCTCGAAGTAGAAAGCAAAATTCAAATTGAAATCATAATGGAAAGATATGCCTCAGACTTGGTTAATTTATCTGTATTCATACGTGGGCTTAAATGGAGAAAGCAGAATTCAAATTGAAATCACGAGACTTTGTACTTAAAAGGAGAGCAGAATTCGAATTGAAATCACGAGACTTTGTAGTCTTTATATCTGCCATTTCAAATTTCAAGACCAACTGAGATACCTTTGGCTGCCGTGTAACAATTTTTTATTGACACCTTATTTAATGCACAAACGCCTTAAAAGTTCTGAGAAATCGTCATAAAACCTGGTCCAAGGTCTCTAATTTTTCATCCTACTTGTCATCACTTTATTGTTAAACCTAGACTTGGGTTATATCGGATATAGGGGTGACAAATGGTTCTGGAACTGTGGTTTAAAGCTGACAATCTGTTTATGAATTCACGGTTTAACTGCGAAACTGGTCCATTAGGACCGCAAACCGGCAGGACCGCAAACCATTGATACTGCAAACCGGCAGGACTGCGAAACCACGGTTTATTGGTAAATATTATAAATGTTTTATTTATTTTATAACCAAAATGTTATATTTAAAAAATATTGAGATATTGCATATTATTATAGAATTATTATTTAATTTTGGTTAATATTAATTTGTTTTGGTTATTAATATTTTAAGTGTTGTAATTATTATATAGTCCAAAATTTTAAATATTACTTATGTTATTATCACATTTTGAATATTATTATTATGTTTTTAGATCTAATATTAGTAGTGTTGATTTTAATATTACAAACCAAAACTATATCTTATCATGTTAAAATATTACAAATTCTATGGTTATAATTTTAATATTACATTTTGATTACTATTGTGATTTGGTTTTAAATATTACAAGTGTTTGTTATTATTTTTTAAACCAAAATCAGATCTTATGAAGTTATAAGTATTTCATAATACAGTTGTTGTTATTATAATAAAAAGTAAAGTTATGTTAGGATAATTTAGCCGTTCACCGTTTATACTCTTGCGGGCCAGGAGTTGTACAAATGTTTTCAAATTACAATACAAAATAGTAAATAATTATTACAAACATCATTCATCTCCAGCTTCGTCTTCTTCGTAAGTAAAATCTTCGTCTTCGTCCTCACTTGATTCACCTTCAGCTTCGTTTTCTTCCGCAATTTCTTGTTCAAGTGTATCTTCGTAATCATCCGGATAATCTTCGAAGATGTCGTCTATGTTCACTTCGTCTCTAAACTCTCTGTCTTGCATCCTTTTATCCGCCGCTGTCCAATCCTTAACTGCCACAAGCACTCCAAGTGCTTTGCCCGTCAATCTTGTTCTCTTAGTCGTGTATTGCAACCTCGCTTGGCTGAAAGCACACTCACTTGCAACTGTAGACATAGGTATAACATAAATCTCTTTAACAATCCTGGAAAGAATAGGAAATCTCTTCAATTTTGGTACCCCACCATCTTATGATAGCTTCAATACCTTGGTTTGGATAATTCGTAAAATGAAACCTAGTGCTCAAATATCTAGACAACTCATTATCAGATTGAGGGGTTTCTGTAAATTCATTGCTTCGTAACATTGTCAATTGAACATAGTTAGTAGAACATCTCCCTCTACCCCTATTGTTACTACTCCTTACATTTGTAGATGTATTTGATCTATATCTTGCAGCATACTTATCATAGATATTATACAAACATTCATATATACCAGTAATATACCCTTCAGGGTCAACTGGTTCCTTCGGTGGTTTAGTTATAGAAAACCGTACAGATCGATAAAAACATCTAACTAGCAATTCAAATTTATCTTTTCGTGAAAAAGCATCTAAAAGGCAAGCAAATGAATAACTATCAAGGATTGGATGAAAATACTTTGTGAACTTATATTCCATTTCGGGCACCATGTCTACGCATACATAATTTGATCTAAATTCATTCATATGCATGGCAAGATTAGTAATCGTGAAAAGGGCCAAATGAGCATTAGCTTGATTTTGTGAAGAAAAAGTTAGAATGTTTTCTTTAAAAAGTCTTAAAAGTCTTAACATGTGTGCACAATATGTCCAATGTTCGGTTTCAATTGGTGTTTCACGATAAGATGCATTATAAAGCGTCATAATCTCTTCTTTAAAAACATGCGCACGTGCAAGCATTGTGTAAGTAGAATTCCATCTAGTTTCGACATCTAATATAAGTTTCTTATATTTTTTCCCATTTGAAGTAACAAGTGTTTTAAAAGCTCCTTTTTAGCAGCGGATGTCGAGCAAAATAGGACCCCATTTTTTATAGGGGCAATATAATCACCGAGAACCTTACGTATTCCTTTTTCGCAATTAATTGAAGTACGTGGCATAAACATTTGGTGTGAAACAATTTTAGAAAAGGGGGATTACAATCTTCTATAAGTAAGTTTATAGCAGTAATATTAGAAGATGCATTATCCAACGAAATAGACATAATCTTGTTTTTAATGCCATAAACATTCATGCATTCAATCATACTCTCCCTAATTATTTGTGCGTTATGCTTCCCAATTGATTCAAACCATATAATTCTCCGTTAGAGGACCCATTTGGCATCCATCCAATAAAGGGTAACACATATCATATCAAAATCAGTAAAAGTAGCTATGTCACTAGTAATCGAAACATTCCATGGCAAAGTCAGCATAGTTTGAATAATGTCTTTTTTCTTTTTAAATAATATTTAAAGGCTAGCGATTTTAAAGAGCTACGTGGAATGCGTTTTACCTGTGGGTTTACCCCAGCCTGCATCCAATTTTCGTATCTCCAAGAATCCCCAAAACTAAATGGTTGTAAACTACCGACTGCATAAATCATTGTTTCTTCCCTATACGTATTGTGGTTAAACTCAAAAGGAAGACCTGTTTGAGGGTTCATGCAAACATTAGTTGGGTTAGGTTTTTTAGGATCATATACTTCATGTTTCAATAAATGTTTTACCATAGTTCTAGTGCCCATATTTCTATTTCCACTTACGTGAAGATAACATTTTTTGCACACGTTACAAATACTAGAATAACCATCTTCTGATAGAGTATAGTGTTTCCAAATCCAAGAGGTTTTCTTACGAGATCTCGACCCACCACTAGTACTTCCACCACCACTTTCGTGGGAGGAGAATGTGTCAACGTGAGGGAAGTCTGTAGAAAATTCCTCTATGGTATTGAGATCCACATTAGAGGGTGGGTTTACCCCAGTATTTCTACGTTTTGAATTCATTTTAAAACTAATAATTTTTTTTTAAATATGCAATAAAATACTAATGGGAACTAATTAATATTGCAAATAATAAAATATAAATTTAGACTAATAACAAGATAGAGCAACTAAATTTAGACTAATAACAACTAAGAAACAATTTGCGGAATAAAAAAATCAAACAATTTCGAAAGTAGAAGTAGAATATGTAAAATAAGTAATTATAGTTTTCTAGAATTTTTCGAACAAGTAGATAGATTTAGAGAGAAGTAGAGAGTTGTTTGAGAGGTGTGAGTATTGAGTTGGGGTCTCCTCTATTTATAGGGGAGACAAAAAAACAAAAAATCATAAAGAAAAAATTCCGGACCATCCGGATCAATGTCCAGATGGTCCGGACAGAGAATTCGGACCATCCAGATATCGATCCGGATGCCCCGGACCTCAACGGCTAGTTGAAATTCAACTAGCCGTTGCCATTTCAAAGGTGCGGACCATCCGGACGCCTAGCCAGATGGTCCGTGCGATGACGGCATCCATGACGTCATCTAACGGCTCCTTTAAAAACAATTCCTATAAATACTACCTATTTCCTACTCTATTTTTCACACAACTTCAAATCTATCCCCTCTCTCCACTACAAATCTATCTCCTCTCCACTACAAATATTTCTCTTATCCACTACAAATCAATCTCTTGTCCACTACAAATCTATCTCTTCCCCACTACAACCTATCCCTTCTCTACTACAAATCTATCTCTTCTCCACTACACTACACTTCTCTAAATTATTTGTATAAATTTCAAACACAATTTTAAATTTCAGGTTTCACTAAATGTCTTCGAAAAGAGCAAATCAAGCCCGTCAAGGTGGAGAAGCTGAATCAACCTCGAGACGAATGAGAGAGATAGAAGATTTTCTGTATCAAGAGATGGAGGTAACGGAGAGCGCGACTATCGAACATCGCGGCGAAGGGGAGCTTCGCATCCGTAATCCGGAAGGAGGACGAGGTGTAACCAAAATTTGGTCGGGTATGTATTTGGACTATGATGAACTCATCCAAATAGAGGGTATGCAAAAAAATTTCAAACTTATTGAACCTAAATGGCCTAGGTTGGATGGCACTAGCTAGATTCCAATGTGATTGGTATCTAGAACTAGTACGCAAGTTTTATGCCACCGCACAATTGATTGAGAATGATCCGAATGGTAGAGGTTTAGGAATGAATTGTTTGGTTGATGGTAAACCCTATAGTTTTTTTTAAACTGATTTCCAAGAACTTTTTTCGTTCCAACCCATGATATGTATACCGATAATAAATTACCTTCCATTAGTTATCGCCCTTCGATCTGGGGTGCTGATTGGCCTATGTCTTACGAAGAAGCAGTAGAGCTTCTTACTTGTCCTGGTGTGGAAGCTCCGAAAATTAACGGTAAATTTCGAGCCATGCGGGGTAATTTGGATGCTAATGGGAAATTAGCTTTGAAATTGGTAAATAGTGTATTTCTTCCCCCTAGTAACAATGATTCGCAGCTTTCATATATTCAAACATTTGTTACTCCTTTTATCGTCCGAAATCAGGTAATAATTAGTTTACCTAGCTTGATGATTCGAAATATGGCTACGAGGTGTGGTACGGATAAACTACCTTATGGGATGATAGTGAGTTACTTGCTTGTTTCGAAATGAGCTGATGTGAGTATGTACACTCCGATGAAGGTGAGGCCGACTAGTGTTATAGGTAGAAACTCTTTGCGTTTGCAGGAAATATACTCTTGGGATGGAGAGTTGATGTCGAAATTGGAGGCATGGAACCACCATAGACCCAACTTGAATCAGATATGGACTGCGAACGGTCTTACAAAACCGCCAAATCCACCTACTCAGTATCGAGTTCAGGCTCAAGCACCTTTCGATCCAAATGCTATTGGTGGTTCTTCTGGAGTACCGCCACAAGAGAGACGAACCGATCTCGAATTTGCTGAGGTTTCGCATCAGCAGCATTTGGATTATATGCAATTTGCGCATACTCAACAAAAGGAATGGCATGATGATTTTAAAAAATGGCAAACTGAATTTCAAAATTGGCACGGGGGGGGGGGGGGGGGGGGGTAAATGACCAGCTTAGCCAGATACAACAGTGTAGGGGTGAATGATCAACTTGGTCACCTCCAGCAATGGCATGGTCAATATGAGCAGTGGCATGGTCAATACGAGCAGTGGCATCATGGACAAGATCAATGGAATGAGCGATTTGCAAACTCTCAAGCCGAACAGTCGGAGTATATGCGACAGATGATGGAGAACATGCATTTGCAAGGTCCACCACCTAACAACAACAACAACGATGAAGCTCCTTAGTTTTTTGCATTTGATTGTCATTATCGTTGTAATGTTTTTCTTTTTTATTTGATTGAACAACTATGTTACTTGTTTGGTTTTTATTTCAATGAATTGTTTGTTTTGCTTCTATTTTTTATTAAATGTTATTTAAATCACTTTCGCTTTCAATTTTTATTTTGTTCTTTACAACTTACAAGTAATTTATGTTTATGCATATAAATTTCTAATATTGAATAGTTCGGAAATACAATAAACTATATAATTCATCTAACCATAAACACTTCAAGCTTGAAAGAATCTAAAGAATCACTTAATAATTTAAAATTAGAATACAATTATATGTCTAATAGGTATATATTATTTAATATGTACATAATATTAAATATAACATCTTAAATATCTAGTATGTTCAAACAATATACAAATCATTTTACAATTATATTGTTTACGATATCTTGTTTAAGACAATCAGATTTTTATATTTATATTTTTACAATTATTGAAAGTTGTAATCAAAATACAAGTAGATGTATATATTTTATTTAATATCTACCTAATATTAAATAAAATATCTTAAATACATAAATATAATCAAACATATCAAAATCAAATTAAAATTATTATTTTTTTGAATGTAATTGCTTGATTATAAAAGTTCGATTAAAATGATAACATATTTAAATTAAAATACATGAAATAGCACAATTAACTCGTGTATATGGCTCGTTATTGAAATTAGATTCAATTAACACTTACAAATTAATTTTAAATAACATTATAAAATATCCTGATAAATGGTTCTTAAATGGCTTGTCTGATGGTTTGAACTGATAAACGGTTCTTAAATGGTTTGTCTGGTGGTTTGAACTGATGGTTTAACTGCGAAACTGTCCCATTAGGACTGCAAACCGCGAGGACCGCAAACCGGCAGGATCGCATAAAGAGTAAACCGGCAGAACCGCAAACCGGCAGGACCGCAAACCGGCAGGACCGCAAACCGTGGTTCTGATTTAAAAGGTTCCGATGGTTCGCGGTTCAGACCGTTTGCCACCCCTAAATTTGGCCAGATAAAATTATTGGAAATACTATTTATGACTAAATTTTGATAAAATATCACTTTTGCAACATTGACAATAAAATGAAACAAAAATATTCGTACGGATATTACAATCTCAAATAGATTTTGTTATCAAATCAAGTGGTCTCAGTACTAACAAGATAAACATGATCTACTTTTCGCACTTACCATTCATAAAATAATGGATGTCTAGAACCCTCAATTATTTTTAAAATACAAATAGTTATAGTAAATGAAACTGTCAAAATGTAGTCCTATTTTAGGCTCATAATAAAGAATATACAATACACCAAACGTAAAAGGAGAAATATTTTAACCCAATTAAATCGATAGTATGTACTTTAAGAACCTGTATTAAAATAACAAAGGTTCAAATAAAAAAAAAGATTGTGACTACATATTATGGCTCGGTTTTGGAGAAAATTATGGTGCCTTGATCAATTTCAGTTACAAGAATGTTCCTCCATACTGTGACTCATGCTAGCATGTTGGTCATGACTCATGATAACACTGCCTGCAAAAAGACTAAACGTCCTCATATGTTGAACCAAAACAATGCACAAGATACACTTGAAGAGGTTCAAGAACAGCCAAACAATACAACAATAGTGATTGAACAAAACGTAAATCAAGCAACTGATGGAGTTGCCAAAGTATCAGAAGATCCAGAAACTGAGATAGTTCCTCTAACACACCAAAGTCCTAATCCAATAATGCTTTGCATACTTGAAACTCTGAAGATTTCTGAAGAAGAGATGTATGAAGAAGAAATAGTTGAAGTAATAAAGTCTTTAGATATTGTGCACTTCTCTTCTCAATCTGATGACTCCACTTGATATACCACTCCAAATAAAAACAATACGGGCAACCTTCCGAATTCTCCAACCTTTAGCAAAAGGAATGTAGACTCAAGCTTCTAAAAATTCCGCAACAGAAAAATCAAAATAGCAAGACCAAAGAATAAACACCTCACAGTTCAATCTATTCCTTGCAAAGAGACAAGAAGATCTGTCAGAATTAATCATAAATGATAGGTGTCAGAAACATAAGCACAATCAGAAGACTAAAATAAATTATAAGGAAAAAAAGAATCTCACTGCTATGTATTCAGGAACATATGATAGCAAGAAACAAAATTGAGTCACTATCTACAAAGCTAAGTTACCCAATTTGTTTTGCAAATGTTTCTAACAAAATTTGGATATTCTGGTCTTCTGAATAACAAATAGATATAATTTTAGACAGTGAATAATGTATACATACTCACATTACTCATTGTCTACTAGCAAAATATTTCTCTATAACATGTATATATGTTAAATGCCAAAAATCTAACAGAATGTATCTAAGAGACAATTAGAAACATATCAGAATTAGTTAATGAATGACTTTTAATGGGCGATTTTAATACTCTATCATCACCTACTGAACAAGCTGGCTGTGTCAATTACTGTTATCAAAGTTCTTCTAATTTTAATCATGTAATTAAAGAGTGTTTTTTTGAAGATGTATGTTTCTCTAGAAAAAGGTTCACTTGGAGTAACAAAACAAAGTGGAAGCGTTTAGATAGAGTTCTCATTAATCAAGCCTGGGTTGATTATTTTGTTGAGACCAGAGTGACTCATCTAGCTCGAACGTGCTCTAATCAAACTCCATTGGGTGTATCCTTAACTAATGATAGGGAGAATGTTATCAAGAGCTTCAAATTCATCAATGCTTGGACATTAGATGATGAGTTTCTGAATATAGTCGACTCCAGTTGGAATGATCAGATGAATGGATACCCATTATTCGTCTTCTGGAACAAATTGAAAAGTTTAAAGGAAGCCTTGAAATGCTGGAACAAATCCCACTTTAAAAACATATTTGACAAGGTGTCTCAAATAGAAGACAATTTGAAGACTAAAAAATTGGAATTCATGAGTTCTAATAATAAAGAAGTCAAAATTGTTTTAGCCAAAACAAATATAGAACACCTCCTTGCACTCTTTATTGAATTGAGTATTGGAAGCATAAATGTTTCTCAAACTGGCTCCATGATGGAGATAGAAATACAAGGCTATACCATCACTTTGTAAAGAGGAAAAGAAGTAAATCTAGAGTATCTGGTATCAAGCTCAACAATAAATGGTGCTATGATAATGAAATTATTAAAGCATCTGCAGAAGAATACTTCAAAGGAATTCTTTTGTCTCCTACTTATACTAACAAAGATCAGCAGGATAATTATATGAAGAGTGAGATTTTAAAGTTATTCCTAAACTCATTGATAGTACTGACAATGTTTTTATGCCAGCTGATCCTACTGAACAAGAAATATGGAGTTCTATACAGAGTCTAAACTCAGAAGGAGCTGCTGGTGTTGATGGTTTCAACGGACTCTTCTTCACAACCTACGGGCATATCATCAAACAAGATCTCACAAATGCTAAAATATCTTTCTTCAAAGCCCATACTATACCAAAGGGCATTCTAGCTACTAGAGTTTTCCTAATTCCTAAAGTAGATACTCCTCATTTTTGGAACCATTTCAGACCAATTAGCCTTTGCACAATGCTAAATAGGATAATGTGTATATTGCTACATAACAAATTATCTTTTCTACTGCCTAAACTGATTTATGTGTTTCAGGGAGCATATGTTAAGGGAAGGCTTATTCACGAGAACGTCCTTATTGCAAAGAAGCTGGCTCATGATATAAAAAGAAGAACTAAAGCTGGAAATATCATCATAAAAGTTGACATGTCCAAGGCATTTGACAACCTCTCTCCCTGCTTTATATTAAAAATTCTACAATGTTATGGTTCCAGTAACATGGTTATATCTTTAGTTGCTAATTTCATCAATTCAGTTCATATTTCTATATTCATAAATGGTGAATCGATTGGTTTTTTCAAAATGAAAAGAGGCGTTAGACAAGGGGACCCTCTGTCCCATAGTCTGTTTATTCTCGCTGAAGAGGTCCTGTTAAGGGGCCTCCATGACATGTTCTTAGAGGATAAATCTATTAAGTTCACAAATAGAAGAAAACTAACAATTCCTATTCCTTCTTTTGCTAATGACCTACTGATCTTTACTAATGGTTTGTCTTCCTCTTTAGAGAAAATTGAAATTTTTTGCAGACTTACCAAGATGTCCCAGGTCAATCTCTAAGTAAAGAGAAAACCACAATTATTACTGCTTCAAGTCTTTCCGAAGACAAAAAGAATTCCCTAGCAATCCAATTTTTTTTTAACATAAGCAACATGCCTAAAACAAAACTTTGAGTCACTCTGAGCCCCCACAACAAAGCCTCAAACTATATCTCTCTGCTAGAGAAAATCAGAACTAAGATTGAGAGCTGAAATGAAAAAGCTATTTCATTTGGAGGAAGACTAACTTTGATAAGCACTACCTTGATGCCAATCCCTCAGTACTGGATTCAAAGTTGCTGCCTCCCAAATTCTGAGAATAAAAACATGGAAAGGATGCTAACCAAATTCCAGTGGGGATCATCAAATGAAGCTTCTAAAATCCATTGGTCTTCTTGGAAGAAAGTCTGCAAATATTTTGGAGATGGTGGTGTTAACATTCGTAGGATGAAAGATATCCATAATGCATTCTCTTGCAAGCTCTGGATTAACTTCAGAGAAAACTCATCTCTATGAGCTAGGCTTATGCAAAGTATATACTGTAAACAAAACCATCCTCTTGAGATCAACTATTCTAAAAAGGGATCTTTAACGTTGAAGAGGTTAGCTGACATTAAAGAGGTTGTAGAAGGTAAAATCAGATGGAAGCTGGGGGAAGGTAAAGTTGACCTATGGTTGATCACAATTAAAATGATAGTTGGCTTAGAGGTATTCATGTTAGGTCCTTTTGGGAAGATAACAGTTGGAACATCAGTAAACTTAAAAGATATCTTACTGACTCAAACATTAGTCTTGTTTTAAAAACTAACATTAAAGATAATATCAAAGATAGAATTGAATAAAGCTTGTCCAACAATGGAATCTTTAACATAAAAAATACTTTGAATTGTCTAAGACCAGCTCTGTTCAATTCATCATTATTCAAAAAATTGTGGAACAACATAACCCCAAGGAAATGTTCTTTCTCTACATGGATACTTTTGATGAATAAGTTTCCTATTGACTCTTTCATCAAAGCTAGAAAAATACATGAATCACTTATTTGTATCATGTAACTTTGCTTGGAGTATATGATTTTATTTTACCGAGTGTCTCAGGATGGATATAAGAAGACACATGACACTGAAACATCTACTTAGAGCTTGGTTTCGGTCAGCTTTTTCTAGAATTCATGTCAGAACAATCCCGCCCTCTATTATATGCTAGGTTATTTGAAAACAACGCAACAAAACGAAGATTAATAGAGATAGTTTTTATTCAAGATCAACCATTAACTATATCATACATATGTTGTCTCATCTAGACCACTCTAAGCTACTAAAAAAGACGCACTGGAAATTCAACAAGAACAAAGTAACCACATTACTTCTAAATAGAAAATTACATACCCTAAATGGGAACTTCCAAGGCCAGGGAGATTCAAGCTAAATACTGATGCATGTTGCTTAACATATAGAGAAGAAAGCGGTAGGATTCTTATTAGAGACAGCAAGGGAGTAATAATCAGTGGACATGGCAACACTTGTGGAAAACTTACTCTGTTAAAAGCTGAAGCTCGAGCAATGCTAGGTGGACTTCTCATCTGCAAAATCAATGGCATAAGGGAAGTTACCATTGAATCAGACTGTAGAATCCTTACCTCTCTTATATCTTTTGATAAAACTCCAAATTATTTAGTTTAGATCATGAACAAAATTAAATCGCTCATTACCATGAGCATGTCAGTTCATTTTATCTTTAGGGAACATAATCGAGCTGTAGATTGGCTAGCTCGTTGGACCCTAATGTGTAAAATGAAACTTGACTATAAGAACTTCACACCCCCAACTCAACTTGAAATTATTTCGAAACTAGAAAGTCTGAATAGGCTACATCAAAATTGGATTGTAATTAACTTACCTCTGTTTTGCAGAATGTTGCAGTTGATACAATCTCTCTTGAAGGAGCTGTCCCAAGAAAGGAATTGTACTGAAGTGTGAAACTAAGCAATGAAAAGACTAATAAGGATGAACCTACAAATGAAGGCTAGATTAATCAAATTTTCATGGAGTAATGTTTCGCTACCTCACAAAGTTATCTCCAGGACGAAAATCAAAATGAAGATGTTTACTCTGAATGCTTGATTTCTCTGAAGAAGAAGAAGGACGTTTTCTCTCTCATCTATGGTAAATTGAAGCTTGAAGATAAGGATTTACTCTGGAAAAGAGGGAAAACATGACGCGAGTTTTGATTTTCAAAACTTTTATTCAGTCATCAAATTTTTATATTTTTCAAAGTTAGGCCTCAAAGTTGTAATACTCATTACTTTTCCCTTCCAATAAAGTTTCTCTTTTAGATTAAAAAATACCTCTAACAAGTGCGAGGCTCAGCCAATAGAGAACATCTCCCATCCATACGTGTTAGTATCGGCTAACAGATACACCGTATAAGTGACAAGATGGACCATCAGAAACCCCCATAGGTGGCAAGCTCGTCTAATAGAGACATTCCATATGTGTCATACTCAACTAACAAAGATCCCATATATGTGTTATGTTCGACCAACTAAGACCCTCTATGGGTATCACACTTGACTAGTGAGACCCATTTATGTTTAATATGTCATTATTATGCTGAGAGAATTTTTATATGAATGAAGCAATGACATACTCACATTGCAGTTTGCCTCCAAGTTGATATCCCAGCTTCGATGCCAGTCTCATACACTACATGCTTGCACATTTTGTTCTTAAAAAAATAAACTATTATTCCTCGAAAGAGATTTTAATCGATAAGGGTTTAATGAGGCAAGGTGTGGACAATTTATAGAGAGATAAACTTGTAAATAACTTGGTATCCAAAAAATAAATGTTATATTCGGCCTCTATGATCATAGTCAGGGTTCGATCCAAGCTTTGAGTGGTATTTAGATATAAGTAATAGACTGTATAAATAAGGTCATTATAAATACCCCATCAGATTATAAATACCCTATCATGCCATTGAATAAGAGATAAATTTTATCCATTAAAGGTTTCCAACTACTTTACCTGTTAGTAGGGTTGTCTATCAGTCTCAACCTACTCATATATAATTTAAAGTTATAGATAGATACTCAACCCGAACTTGTTATATCTTGAAAAAAATTTGTACAAGATCATAACAATATAGTGATCCAAATAATATTTTTAACAACATATTCATAGTTTCCCCAAGATATGTAAAAGTAAAATTTTAACAAAAAAACTAATAAATTTCCTTAAGTAAAATATTTATATCATTTTTACGACCATCACTATATGTTTAAAAATATGATTAGACTAATTTTAAATTATGTTCAAAACACGTTATCATTTATCATATATATATATATATATTAATCAATGATCATTGAGAAAGTATAATATTTTTTATATGAAAATATTCTAGCCCATAAATTTCAAAATACGGATTTAGAATTATAAGATGTTATAATCTTTAAATTATTACTGTAACCTAAATATTAAATGGACTTTAGCTCATCAAGTCAGTTTCTTTTGCCGTTCTAGTTTACTAGTCTTCTATTTTCAATATTTTTTAGGGTTAATAATAAGTTACCAATCTTTTTTACGTTTATTTTGGTATGGCTATGAGATGCAAGCTTTTAGGGTTAAGGGTGTTTGATCTGCTGTCACTTGACTGTATTTGAGAGTGGCTTTGAGATTCCAGACCTCAAACTTGAAATCAGAAGATTGTCCTCAAACATGTGATGTCTATTGTTAGTAGTATCAACAAATCTATCTAGTGTGATTAGATTAAAGCGGAAACGATTAAAATTAAAAAGAATACTTTAAATCTTGGATTATCTCCCTCAATGAGTTGAAAGAAAATATTACATTTTGGACCTTTAGCTTGCAAAATATACAAGGTGACGATCAGTAATCATATGTTGTTGTTCCCAACCTATTTCATAACCCACTTTAAACCAATTATTATTCGTGATTCTACAATTTACAACAACCTTAAGGTTTCTAATATCATTTTGGATAACCATATGACAATGGTAAAAACTACCACAATTGTTAAGATATCACCGACCTCAATTTCTCGCTCCCCTCTCTAAGTATTAATAATAATGTGTCTAATGTCTATAATCTCAAGACTTGGATTGTTAACTGAACCATTAAACACACTTGCCTTGCCATCCTGATTTACACTCTCCGTGTCAGGTGGTCTGAGTTGGTATGAAAATTATAATATACTCCCTCACTATTATATTCTTTGTTATCTATCGAAGAAAAGTTGTCTACTCGAGATAAACTCATTAGTTGGAGACTAAATTATTCTGATTACAGTATTCTATAAAACTTTTGTGATGAATCTCATTGGTATTCACTCAGAGAATCTGAAACGAACAGTTCGAAGCTAGGGTTTACGCTTAATGGTCATGATTGGCCTCAATCGATTAAGAAGAGTACAAACTAGCCTCCTTTTTTGGCATACACGTTTAGCCGTGCTAATTTATTTCACTTTGTGGGAAATAAATTCAATATTATTTTGCTCCTAACCCCATCTCGTCTATAATTTAAGACTCTATGCTTTCAGATTTACTATTCAGATTTCTTGGCATCAACAGTATTTGACCAATGTAACTTCTTACGTATTTTTAACTTACTTTTGTTATTTTTTTATAGTTATCTTCCTTTTTTTTTTGTTTTTAGTACTATTTGTTGGATTAGATAAATCTTGGTTACCGTCTCATTTTCAATCTCTGTTTAAATTTTGGATTGCACCAGTTGAGTTTTGCATTGGATTTTTCTTTTGATAACTTGCTAACGCTTTAATTATGCTAGTTTTCATATCCACTTTTATTGTATTTTGTTCGTAGATCTTCTCCAAAATATTTTTTTCAGATTGTCCTATTTTTGTTTTAGAGTGAATACCTATCTCTAATGCATTTCTTGTATATTTGTATAATCTCTCATACAACTTTAACGCTCTAATTTATTTTTATTTTTAAAACAAAATTTATAATTAAAGTTTTTTTTTATAATTTAAGCTCAAAACTTAAATTTTAAATTCTAAACTATAAGCTAAATAAATATGTTATTATTATGATCCATTTATTGACAATTAATTAGTTATTAAATGTACACTTATAAATATATTAATTTTGTATTTATATTTATCTGAAAGTATTTCTTTTGTGTTAAAAATGTATTAAACAAATAAAAAAATATCATTAAAATACATAAGGCGTACCCCGATGAATGACATTAAAAGCCGAGGAAGATCGTAATCGAAGAAGTTGATCAATACATGGCCAACCGAGTACAAACAAAGCGAAAGTTTGAAGATCAAAATAGTGGAACAAATCTTGTCCAAACAAGTACAACAAAGCAAACGGGGATATTAAGACTGATATGATCAGAGAGACTAGACATCAACAAGGTAGTAGTACAAGAGAAATAAACTATAAGGAAAAGATGACTGCTTCAAACAAACACAAAATAAAATTTAGTTAGAAAATTAAAGGAGTTGGGTAGGCCAGACAAACTTGGTTCCAAGGAATCTGAACCACAGGTCATACAACACGCGGTAAGAAATCACAGAGGTGAGGGTCAGAAATGGTCTAAAAATTATAGTATTCCTCTCACACTAGATATGATACACAACTGTACCAAAGCAGGAACACTAAAGGTGTCGAAATCTAGAAGGAGGTTAGTCTGACGCCTCTTGGATCCAAGAGACCCAATTGTTATTGTGACTTAAAGAAAAAATAAACTTAGAGCATGTGAATCCCTAGATGCTGTGAGTGTAATTACAGTTATAAATGATATGGTTAATGATTTATGAGGCTGAGTTACATAAGACACAATTCCAGAGTGTGCTTAAACCCCAATTCAAAAGGATATCTTTGGTGAAACGTTTGTCATATATAGCTAGCCAAATGATGAAGGAACAGCGGAGAATATTAAATTGATGCCAAACATGCCCCGCCTACCCGATGTGAGGGGTGAGGGACATCTTTTAGCATTCCAATAATGGACGTCATTGTAGAGGATGTTAGGGTTATGAAGGGATATGATATGAAGTGGTTAATCTCCTGGAAGGTACGATGGTTCCTAGCACTGCAGATCTTAAATGAGTAGGCCAATTCCGATGACTATCTCGATTGATACCTGAAACCGTAAGGTTGCTCCACGAACGAGAATCTAAAATAATATTGTGTCCATAGTGGTTGACCAAAGACATAGATAGCAACCACAGGTCAAACCAAAATGAGGTATTCTCCCCGTTACCAATCGTGACCATGTACAAATTGCTAGCGAGAGAGTTAAGATTCAATATTTTCCTCCAAGTCCATAAGAAACAAGAGTCAATCTTTAAATAACATAAATTATTATCTTTAATATTCTCAGAGTAAATCCAGTCACACCAGATTGAGTTGTTGAGTTTACTAACAATGGTCCATAAATGTTTAAGGATGGACGCATGATTTCAGGTTTTTAGGTCTATCATCTCAAGGCCACCCTCAAACAAGGGAAAGATGACTGTACACCAAGAAACTTTAGCACCTGTAATCTTTATTTCATGGTCAGACCTGAGAAAATAACGGAGAGATTAGAGAATTCTTGGAGAACTATAGCGGGATAATGAAGATCGAAGACCAGTAAACATGCCCTGCAAAAAGTACAAAATTAATGAGTTGAAACCTCCCCGCAAAAGAGAGGTATTTGGAAGTCCACGAGGCAATATGGGTAGTAATTTTGTCAAGAATGGCGTCGACGATCGTTACGAGAAAGTCGACCTAGGAGAATATGGACTAAAAGATACTTAACTAGGAAAGACCCAACGTTGAAGCCAATGATATTCATGAGGTTCATTTTGAGGGAAAGGTTAACCCCAGAGAAAAAGATGTGGCTCTTCTACGGGCTTACTTTAAAACACGAGAGAACAAATAAATCATTTTAGACCATCCTTGATACGAGTGTGGAAATTAATGTCACAACGACAGAAAATCATTAGGTCATCAACAAAACAGAGATCCGAGAATTTTAAGCATACGAAACTTTTAATAAAAGTTTATATCAAATTTAATAAAATAAGATAAATATTTTATTTTATTTTTATTTTAAAACAAAAATTAATTAATAATAATATTATTAAAATTATAATAAATAACTAGTAGTATTAATATTATATTTTAAAACTACTTAAATGCAATTAAATATGGATAAAGATAAAGAAAAAAAATCTGGTTAAACACCCAAAATTAATACAAAAAGCTTTATATACCATTTTTTCACCACTTATATATTGGTATATATTGTTGTTCTTGCAATCCTTCATTTTCTTTCGCTTTGTCTTTGGTTTAGAATCACTCAAACAAAACATAATTCCAATGTTGTTCTTGCAATGCTTCACTTTCTTTCACTTTGTCTTTGGTTTAGAATCCTCAAACAAAACATATTAATTGAATTGAATATTTTGGTTCGAATTGATTTATAGAAATAAGATCGTACTCTCGTTAGAAATAAGATCGAACTACATAGAGAGAATATGAATGCTTTAATAGCCACTCAAACTCATAGGGTTGTCTACTCAAATTGTTTTCTCCATGAAAGTTTGAGAAAACTTTATCTGTATGGATGAATAATATTAGGCTTATTACCAATTTATGTGTTTAGTCCTTCTTACCGGTTATCGACATATAGAAAAACCGTTCGTTTATGTATTCCATTTTTATGTATTTAATTTTCAGTTAGCTGGTTAGTTAATTTTTTATAAGGAAAAGTGACGAGCATAACTTTAGTTTTAATTAAATTATGCTGATGGTTTTGTTCTGTTTAAAAAAAAAGTCTAATCCAAATATTATATTTGAATGTGTTCGCGACTTTACTTTGACTATGTTAAAAGGATGTTTTGTTTTTTTCTACGAAAATCGTGTATTTTCATAAAATTAGGATTACGTGAATTATCGATATCAAAGAACTATTTTTTTATTTTTTTAATTCATGTGGAAAGTATTATTTTTTATTAATTTTGATTTTTTCTAAACATATCTTTATATATATATAATGTTTTATGTTTTATTTGTTTAATAACACAAAAATTATTATAAATTGAATAAAATACAATTCAAAATTTCAATTTTTTCGGCGAACATTAGATTTTAAAATTATTTTTTTAAACAACTTTTTTTGTTTTGAAACTCTACAAGAATGTTTCATTAATTAAAAATAACATCTTAATAATGACAAAAATTAATATTTTTAATTTTTTTATAAAAATCGACTAAATTAATAATTGTCAAAATCGTATAAAATAATTTGTATTTGGGATGATTTTATAGAAAAGAAATCAAACCCTAAAAATTTATCGTTTACGCACATCGAATACGTCAAACAATGAAGGATCGAAAAATTGGTCATGTATAGTTATAATACTTTTGAGGGAATATTTAGATGTTTAAATCATTACAAACTATATATGCCGTGGTTTCATATTCATTTTATTTATTCAAAGTGGTGAATTTGAACTTGATAACTAAATTTAGGGTGTTTTTAAAAAGTTCAACTATGCTTCCGCACATAATCCCAACTTATTGGATATCCTATTTCTCTAGATGAACCATGTTAGTTTGGGATTATCTGTCAAAGGCCATTATTTTTTAACGAAACTTCATTAATAAGTCTGTTAATGCCGGAGCTTTTATGGTAGTTTGTAGTTTAAACTTGATATCAAATTCTCCTTAGTTATACCGACCTTTTGGTCAGTGAACCAGATATGTATAGCTTATATATTATATTTTTAGTAGAAATGATGTGTATCTATTATTTGTATGTGTCTGAAAATATGCCTTCATCTTTTTTTCCTTATAACTAAATCTAAGGATAACTTTTCCAAATTATAGGTAGCATGTTTCATCATCTCGAATGATTTTACTCACATAATATATAGTTTTTGGGATATTATTTTTGCAACTAATGGTGTGCTAACCGCATAATTATATACATGTAGATATTGCTTTGATAGCTCTTTGAATTTTATGAACATGGTATCTCATTTTGGAGTTTAGTTGAACAAGCCGATCCCTTTTTAGAATTAAAAAAATAAAATTATTCGAGGATCAAGAAATTAACATGTTGTTCGGTTAGTCTCCATGCCCGTATTTGGACATCTTTAATGTTGTTAAATTACTCTTAAGTTCTTAAATCAAGATGGTTTGACTTTGTAGAAGTAAAAATGTATCTTTGAGCTAGGTAAAGCCCACCTTTACCATTTTATTTTTTACCATCTAGACTTGTTGTCCAGATTTAGTATAAGGCTTCTGACATAGGGCTTATTTTTCTAAGTCGATCCGTCTCGATTACAATAATTTCGGCATCTTCAAAAAATGGTCTTAGATTATACTTAATAAGCCCTAATTATTTTCTATTGATAACTAGTGACACATCACTTCAGGGAGCACTAGATTGTGGTCTTCTGTGGACCATACAAAACATCCAAATTCCCAGATACAAGTATTATAAGACTGGTTTGTAAATTTTTAGGTCTCTCATAACGTGAATAACTCTGTCTAGTCTCACATTTATAAATTTTTATTATCTCTCTAGTGTGACCATGTAGAAAGGCCTAGGTCATTCATGTTGTCTAGAAAGATCAAAACCTCTAGTGTTTGGTATATTTTAGGGTTAGAAAAATAATAGTATTCTCTAGTAATTTTATGTTTTCTTTAGATGATATTGATCCAAATATTGATCACGTAATGGAGGCATTGATATATTTCTTACATAATTGTATTTATCTGGTTGAGAAAACGGCTGCCAAAGATTATGTTGTATGATAAAGGAAAATATGCAACCATGAACATGCATTGTACCTGTTTCATGAGCTCTCATTGGCCAAATACTACCTCTAATATCAACACGTTCATTACTCCAGTGTTCATCATAGTGAATCTAGTTAAAATCCTTTTTATTACGTCGAAAATAGGATGTCGTATATTTTATCATAGGTGGTTTTGAATAGGATGTTCGTAAAAATCTGTGTACCACCATGCTCCTCTGAATCGTTATTTCAACAATACGAATGCATTCTCATGTGATGCAGCGATTCCCCAAAGTTCATAATCATCAAATATAATTACTAAATTTGAGTTTCGTAAAGGTGTGCACAAGTTCATCTTTTAGAATTCGGGAGTTTCACATTAAATGTTATACATCTTCGTGTTATTTATAGAACTTGATTGCGTTATTTTTTGAAAGTGAACATCTTTACGGGCGCAGAATCATACCAATTCATTGGTATTGTCGAAGATAACACCAATGTTTTCAGTTAATTTTGTTAAACATGTTAAAAACTATCAAAACAAACAACGAATTATTGAATACCTCTATATGCATATAAGATACCAAGTAACTCTAATTTACCCAAAACGTTGTCGTCCTCCGTTCTTACTCTTTTACCTTTCGATACCTTATCAAAACAACTAAATAAGATTAAAAACTAATCTAATTATATTTTCAATAAGAATTATATTAATAGTATTTACCATAGTCAAGTTATATAACTTAAATTATATAATTGATAGTCTAATATTAACTCTAATAGATCATAAACGTATTAATTATGTATTAAATTTAATATTCAACAATCAATTACATAATTTAATTTATATGGGTTGATTACTTGTAAATATTATTTATAAAATTATTATCGACTAAATATATTATTAGACTAAATTAATTAGAATATTCTCTATTATCATTTATTTTTTGTGCGAAAAACGTGTCGCACTACCTTTTTCATATAATTGTTGTTTGTTTTGCACATTTTCTATAGCCTTCATGATTTCGTTGTAGAAACGGGTCTTCTTTTTCACTTGGATATCAAAATCGAGTGATATTGGTACACAATCTTGACAAGCCCAACGAGTGTCAAAATCCTCACAAAGTTTAGGCCTTAAATTTCACTGTTTAGGGGCCCCAAATCCTATTTCCGTGTGTTTTTTTATTTTATTTTAAAACATCCATGTATTTTCCATACTTTGAGATTATGGTTCCGGATAGTTTCTATATAAAGAATTTTATACCTAAGTCTTTGACAGTTCTTGTTTAATTAAAATACTTTTTACTGAATTTTTAAAGTTCTGGCCACCCTAGGGTTAGAGTTTATCCGCTTTGGTATCAATTGATATGTGGCCTCTATCATTCCATTCTGATCTCTAGCCTTTGTTAGGGGTGTGAACAAGGTATTGGAAACTTTCATGGGAGCCACTGTGATAAACTCGCTAACATTAGTTACTAGATGATAAAACGGTATGCATTTGTGAAACCTAAGAGCCGCACACACTTTTTTCCATTAAAACTTTTATTTGCTCTTCTACCTCACCCGCCAAATCATCAAAGGTAAGACCATTATCTTCATTATTTCTTCAACCAAGCTCCCCTATAGATCACCATGTCTATAAGACCCTTAAGAGACAAGTTCATAATAATTATTCCATATTGTGTTTTCGTTTGAACAAACCTTTGGGCGTGCTCGAGAAATAGTTTACTGGGCTTTTACTTGTAGTGTATGGGCTTTTACTTGTAGTGTATGATGCAAATACCATCGCACTTACATATTTGTTACCTATACACTTGCTTGATAAGATTGTTAATAGTAGTGTAAAATTATATATGCTCTCTAGCAGTAGTTGGTTCAACTAGATAAGGGCATTACCTTGAAAATAAATGGCGACATAATAACCTGTAATCTTCTTCGAAGATAAACATCTATTTGAACTATTTGATATGATGATTGAGTACAAAATTTCAAGTAGTTTTTTTTATCTTATATTGGTTAACTTTTGATGACAAATATCTCTATAGTATCTCTCATGCCAATGGAGATATCTCTAGGGCTATTGAGATAGGTTATGTGCGCTGAACTGACAGAACTTGTAGTTAATTGCTATCGTTGATTAAGTTATGATCGGGTCATAAATGGATAAGAATAATTTCTCTAGATAATAACTATATGACTAAAATATGATGTATGATTACATATGAAAAAAGACTGACAAGTTGTACTATCAACGGTTCTTTTGCCATAAAAATAATTGTGTCGCTACAATTGATAATATCAAACAAGGTCTACCTACATTTCAGATACAAATTCACCGATATACGAATTATTATGATTTTTTTTGAATAAAAACGTCTCAAACCGTCTAATCTTAGTATATATATATATAAATTTATTTTAAAATAATTTGTTGATTTAATCATAATTTACAAAATTATAAATTTGATCGCATATGCATAATTAACTAAAGTTTATTTTTTAAAAAAGTTATATTTAAAAAAATTAAATTTTTATCCTTAAATATCTTAATTACATTTTAATATATGAATTAATTCCATTTTAATATATGAATTTACATATCACTTTCAAAAAATTTAAACTTTCATTATATTTATGATTTATTTCTTAAATTTGTATTATAATTTTAAAACTTAAGTTTTAATCTCTAAAAATTCTATAGTCCTGTATAATGGTGTATTATATTTAAATTAATTTTTTTATAATATATTTTAAAACGGTATTGTAAATCTTAAAGAAACTCAAATAAATTGTTAATGTGTACAAGTTTGAAATATTTTTCTCATGACCATGAAGTCTTTGTTTTTTCTAAATTATATATATATATATATATATATATATATATATATATATATATATATATATATATATATATATATATATATATATATATATATATATATATATTAATTTTCATATCTTATTATATATAAATATGTTAAGTAAGTAATAGTTAGTCAAGAAGGATACGTCATAAGAGTATATAATATTCAATTTCAATAGTTTCTTAATATACTGTCTATTTTTAAGAAGACGACAGGTGGATAGGTGATAGGAGTATATATATACTGGACAGGAGTTATAGGACCCAACAAATTCATCAACTACTACTGGTGTTATTACTTACTACTACAACTTTATAAAACCAAAGAAAGATAGTCTTCAGTTAAATTTTGAGTTTTCTAAACTATGTCTGCAAATTCAGGTGGAGTGTCCGAGTACTTTGAATTGGTTGAGGTAACACCTCTCTATATATATCATTTTTGAATATTGTTTAGAATATTTGTTGAAACACTTAATTGTATGCTAGCTCCCAGATGAGTTTATATTCTGTCTATTCGTATAGACAATGGGTGTGATTTTTCCACAATTTAATGATTCCTAATTGAACAGCAGAATATTCAAGGTTTTACGTGTGATGAAGACAACTTGAACCTGCAGCTCATTCGCAGGCTCAAAAGATATATATGGGTAAGATTTACTTTTGTACATATTGGTAGCCACGTAGTTTTGGGTCTAGAAAGCAATTAATCTGGATCATGACTACGATCGGACATTCCACCAAGTATTTTCAAAAGTTTATCAATTTGGTTTAGCCAAATCATTTTGAGGTTGCATGCTTAAAATTCCAATTCGATTTGACATGTATGTATGCTTGTATAAAATCTCGTTTTGGATCCCATCCAACATAATCTTATATTTTTTTCATTTTTTTTTTGTAATTATCTAAGGTGGACATGCAATCACAATTTATTTCAATATGGAGAAAACACAAAGTCTTTTTCCAAACAACAAACAACCCAAAACAAAAATTTTAAAGAAAGTTTGAGATCCAAATCGGTACCTTTCTCTTCTGTTTTCTTCTAAATTTCTTGTTTGCTTGAGTTTGAATCTGAGTTGGAAGGAGATGATAAAGAAAGAGTATGGTCTAAACCATTATCTTTTTCTTTTTTCTTGACTTGTATCTTTGGTTTCTTGAAGTTAGAGCTTGCATGGTAATGGTAACGATATCGGCTTGGAACATCGGAATCTATGGAGCTGCCACTTTTTTCTTGCCTTCAATGTTTCTTCCTTCTTTATTCTCCCTTGTGTCTTTCTTGAAATAGTCACGAATCTCTTTGACGTTTCTAATGATAGCATAAAACTTCTCCATTTTCTCTTCCTCTTCTCCGTCGTTCTGTCCTTCGGCCATTTGCTTTTTCTTTTCTCTCTTTGAAGACTTGAAATACAAAAACGGAATTTGATTTAAAGAGAAACACAGGTTTGACAATGCTAACGTTCTTATCCCTGCAGCATACGGTGGTGTCATTAACAGGTTCGACTTTATTATAATAAATTAGTGATATTTTTACTTGCTATTCGGATCTTAATATGCAGCTCTTATGATGATTTGGTTGAAGGGAAAATGCAAATGATATTCAAGCCAAGTTCATAATTGAAGCTGAAAATCACCCTAGGGACCCTGAAGCCGATAAGGTTAGACTATCTCTTTTATATTTTGACAGTACAAGGAACATTTTGATTTATTTACTACCATAGTCATCAGTTTTAAAATTTATTTTATCAGATACATTTCATGAACCAAACAAAGACAGTCATCCGATAAGGTATATCTTTTTCTTTCTTTCTATATATATATATATATATATATATACCGCGAGTATATTCTAATAGTTTCATCATGTGTTACAAAATATTACAGAACATCCAAGCGTCCATTTGGAAGGAATCGCAGGTGAAGGAAGAGTTGCAGAAATACATGAGTAGTGAGTCTGTCAATATGAAGAAAATGTGGAAAACGCACAACTGCAATCTTTCGTATGGGAGCCTTCACTCTCGGTGTCAACCACATGCTACTCGGCTCACGGGATGGTGTCCATAGTGGAAAGCTTTAATTATTTGAGAGAATTTTTATGCTTTTCTTTATAAATTCAATGCTTCAGAATATGTTTTGTGGCTCTTAGAAATCGAGATTTCAAACATATTTGAGCTTAAACATACGCGATTTTTCGTTACAGATTTAATTCCATAGAAAGGTTACGTGTGGTGCAAGTTAGTAAAATATTAGTTCCACGAGAAATAATTATATAAATGTAAACGAAAAAGAAGTAGGTCAATACACTTGAAACTATTCCGAAAGTTTCGTAATTTGTCATCATCAACCGCTTAAAAATAAATAAAACTAAATAAAATAACAACTTTTTATAAATCTCAATATATAACAAACTTAGAAACCAACCGACAAAACATAATATCATTAAATTTTTAATACTCGTGGCACCTACATAGGACATTATGACGTAATTCAAAAACCAAATCGTATATAAAGGATTTTTCTTTTATCTACATAGGACATTTTTTTATAGTTTCGCATATATTATTTATTATGAATTATGCAAGTTAAGAAGTTATAAAGAATTTATATATTATATATTTTGTACTATTAAGAAAAGTCTATATAATAAGGGTAAAATATTTGTAAGGGAGAAATTTTGATTTGAAGGTTGGTTTTGAAAAAGTTAGTTACATTTTTCCAATATTCTCTCCAAGATTTGTATCTAACCTAATGTTTATTTTTTGTCCTTCTTTCATCTATTGGCTCTAATGGAGGAAGGAGATTTCTCTTCTATGCTTCATCGATCTTCTGATCTTGACACTAATTTTCCTGCTTTGAATGAGCATTTTGCCCAACCACGATTCAGAGACAACCCAATCTTCGAGTCTACTGCAAACAGAGATTAAGGTGTTAGAAGCAGATCTTTTGCAGATCTATTTAAGAATATCAATGAAAGATTAGTCCATAAGAATGTTCAAAAATCATGGATTAATGATCAAATTGAAGTTAGTTTTGAAGAATCGGATCTGGGATATCTTCCAACCAAAGAAACTCAAACAATAGTGGGCAAGTTTTCTACTGGAAAGCCAAAGTATGCTATAGTCAAGGATTTTCTCGATTTTTTCAAGTTTAAGGGGAGTTTAATGTCTCTTCTTGGGACTTCAGGCACATTTTTATTGAGTTTTCTCTTTTAGAGGACTTAAAGATTATATGGAGGAGGAATGTTTGGCAGGTTGGTGATAAAAGCATGAGGTTGTTTGAATGGACTCCTAATTTTAGTCATAATGTGGAGAATCCTTTGACGCTGGTCTTTATCAACTTTCCTGGGCTACCTGAGTGCTTATACAATAAGTCTACTATGCTAGAGGTGGCTAGGACTTTTGGGGCTCCTTTGAATATTTGGGTCCCTAAAAGAAATAAGGTGAGATAAAACTAATACAGGGTGTGGGTTGTTCTTGATGTTTCTAAAGTTCTCCCTAAACAAATAAAGATTACGTTTTGGTTACATGTGTTCTGTCAAAGAGCAGTGTACAGTAAAATACCTAAGTATTGTAGTGTTTGCTTTCATTTGGGGCATGCTAGCAAATATTGTAAAAGGAATCTTCAAAGGAAACTTGCTCAACAGGTTGAATCCTCCACAAAAAAGTCTGACTCACTTGTTCCATTATTTCAAATTGAGAATTCAGGAAAGAAATTGAAATCAGTAATTATTAATAACATTATTCAGGAAAGGATTGATTCCACTGAGGAAAGCAGAGAAGTTTTAAACCAAGAATTAATACATGTGGCAGTGAATGGTTCTTATATGATTGATGCTATTCATATGCTTCAACTGGGTATTTCTAGTACAGATGATAATGGGTCCTCTTTAGTGCCTTAGTATTTCCCAACTAAACAACTACATGGAGCTTTCCATCTTCTTCTATCAATAAACAAACTCTTAATTCAATTGGTGGAAAGAGTATCGATCTAAAGAAATTAAAAAAGCCTAAATTCTCTAACTCCAAGGGACTGATACTCTCAAAGTGTGTGCAACACAAAATTGTTGATAAAAATACTAAACATTCTAAATGATTGACATCATTAACTGGAATGTCACTGGGATTGGGAACAAGTTGACTCAATCTAGAATCAAAGATTTAAAAAGATCCAAAAATCTACAGTTTGTTGCTCTACAAGATATTTCTGGGAAGCTAGGATTTCAGGGATTTACTAGTAATACTAATAATAAAATCTGGGTGTTGTGGAATGGTCTGTATGATGTAGACATCCTGGTTAATGAAGAGCATTTTCTTCACCTCAGAGTCAAGCATAGTTGGGTTTCAAGGGAGTTCTTTGTCACTATGGTTTATGCGAAATGCACTGTTAGTTTGAGGAAGCTATTGTGGGATAAGCTAAGGGACATTACTGATGGTGAAAGGAAATGGATGATTTTAGGATATTTTAATGCAATTGTTTCTCCTAATGAGCAGCTGAACTGCTCTTCCAATACTACTGCTAGTATGAACGATTTTAATGATTTCATTCATGATTGCTTTCTAATCGACGCTGGTTTTATAGGTAACATATATGCTTGGACAAATAGCAGGCAGTGGAGAAGATTGGATCGGGTTCTTTTTAATAAGAAGTGAATGAATCAGTTTGATGTTACTAATGTTCATCATCTTCCTAGGACTTGTTCAGACCACTCCCCATTGTTGATTTATAACAATTCTTTATCTAATAAAAGGGTTTCTACCTTCAAATTTCTTAACATTTGGTGTCTCTATAAGGACTTTTATAGCTTTGTTCAAGGATGTTGGGACAAGGATGTTTCTGGGCCTGCTATAAAAAAGTTTTAGATTAAGCTTAAGAATCTAAAAGCTATACTTCAAGTTTGGAATAGAACTGTGTTTGGAAATATTTTTCAGTCTTTAAAGAAGGTTGAGGAGGAGATTTCTAAGATTGAGGCCATTCTGATCAGCACTAACTCTGATCAGATTAAAATTCAGCTTGAGATTGCTAAAAGTAAACATTTGGTTCTACTTGAGAGGGAGGAAGCCTACTGGAGCCAAAACGCTAACATCAATTGGGGTAAGGATGGTGAAAAGAACTCTTCTTTTTTTCCATAACTTTGTTAAAAGAAAGCAAAAGAGATATCTTATCACTAGAATTTGGAATAGAGAAGCTTGGGATGAAGACCTAATTCTATTTGTGATTCTGTTGTGAACTATTTCAAGAACCTTATCAGTGATCTTCCTAATCCCTGGTGTTCTAACATCTTGGGTGACTATATTCCTAACAGGGTTTCTGATATTAAAAATGATAATCTAATGAGAATTGCTACTGAAGTTGAAATCTATGATATGATCAAGGATTTATGCTCTAATGTTGCAGCCGGTTCAGATGGGTTTAATGGGCACTTCTATAAAGTCTCATGGTTTAATTATTAAAGATGATCTTTGTGAAGCTTTGAAGGAGTTTTTCAGGGATGGTGATTTTCCTACAGGCATCTACGTTACTGTCTTATATCTTATCCCTAAAAGTGAATCTCCTATGGAGTGGAAAGATTTCAGGCTTATTAGCCTAACTACTTTTTTTTTCAGCAGAATTATATACAAGCTAATCAATAGAAGGTTTTCTGCTATTCTGCCTAATATTATATCAGATGTGCAAGGGGATTTTACAAGGGGAAGAAGTATTCACAAAAATATTATGTTGGCTCAGGAATTTTGTGGTGACCTATCTTCTAAGGTTAAAGGTGGGAATATAATGCTACAGATTGATATGGATAAATCATTCGATAGGATTGATCACAGTTTTCTCTTAATTGCAATGAAGGCCTTTGGGTTTAGCTTGGAGTTCATAAGACTTATCAAAAGGAACATTGGGAATTGCCATTTTTCTATCCTTCTCAATGGGGCTTTGAAAGGCTATATTAGGTCCAACAAAGGGCTGAGATAGGGAGACCCACTGTCTCCAACCCTGTTTATCCTTGCCTAGGAATATCTATTAAGGAGTCTGGACTACCTATCTACTAATGATCAAAATGTGAGATTTAAGATTAGATGTGGGGTGATGGTACCTTGTTTAAGCTTTGTTTATGATATTCTGATCTTGTGCAATGGCTCTAGTGCATCTGTCAACAAAGTAAAGGAGGTTATTAGTCATTATGAGGAAATTTCAGGTCAGATTATAAATAAGAGTAAATTTAAAGTGATAATAGACAGGATAACATCACCTCAAACATAAGAATATTAGAAAGGCTTTTGGACTTCAAGCACTGTCATCCTCCATTTAAATACTTAGGCTCTGTTATCAACAAAAAAATAAGATCACTAACTTTGATAATATTATTTCCGAAACTAGGAAAAAAAATTAGGGATTGGGATCACACTACTCTGTCATTTGGTGGTAGGTTGATTCTAGTTGAATTGGTATTGACCTCATTTCCTATGTTCTCTATTCAGCATACTACTATTCCTATTACTGTCATCAGAAGGCTTAAGACTCTCTACATCAAATTTTGATGGGGATCTAAGCTTGATAAGACAATTATCAGCTGGTGTAATTGGAATAAGGTGTGCAAGCCCTTTGAAAATGGAGGGCTCAATGTTTAATGTATTGAAGATATGATGAAGGTCTTTTCTTACAAGCTTTGGTTCCTAATGAGGTGTCAAAAATCTCTATGGTCAAGGGTTATGAAAGCTATCTACTTCAATAATAATCACCCTCTTACAGTCCCTCTGCAACCTAATAGTTCTCACATTTTGAGGAGGCTTTGGGCTGTAAGGGACAAAGGTGATAAGCATATTATGTGGCAGGCCAAGGAGGGAAATATAGATCTAAAGTTGGATAGATGGTGTTCTAATGTTGCTTTTATGTCCTTCACTAATGAAGATGACATGCAGAATTACATGGGTGCTTTGGTAAAGAAATTTTGGGATAAGGATAATTGTTGGATGGTTACTAAGCTTGAGAGCATTCTGGATTCAGCACAAATCCAGGACGTTTTCAAGGTCTCTATGGACTGTTCTAAGGAGGACGCTACGTTATGGACTATAACTGACAACAGTTTGTTCAACTCCAAAGAGACTTGGTCAAAGACTTGTAAAAGGGGGCAGTACTCTTACTTTTTCGATAAAGTGTGGAACAAAGTTACGCCTCGTAAATATTCGTTTTTTCTTTTGAGAGCTCTGAAAGGCTGGTTTCTAATTGATTCAATTCTGCAAAAAATAAATTTTCACTTAGTCTATAAATGTCAAAATTGTAGGAATTCTGAAAATATGAAGCATGTGTTTGTGGAATGTTAGAAAGCTTGGACTGTTTGGGTGTTCTTTGCTGGGCATTTAAATATCTATATCACAAAGAATATGACGATTTCCCATATAATCAGAACTTGGTATTGGTCATCTAGTAGGGATATTCATATAAGGAATATTCTGCCATCAATCATCTTCTAGGTCCTATGGCTAGCCAGAAATAAGCTTAAGATGGAGAACAAAAATCTAAAGGCTGAGGAGTTGATAGCAAAGGTAATCTATATTCTCACTACATTAGATAGTGAAAATTTGCTCAAAAGAAAACATTGGGGTCGTGATAGCAGAGTTGAGCTGTCTCTTGGCTGTGTGAACTCTCTCAACAAAAAATATGTTCCAATTTCTCTGAGTTGGGTTTGCCAGAAATTGGGGAGATTAGAGTTGAATACAGATGGGTCGTGTGTCAATTCTGGTAAGTGTTTTGGTGGTGGGATTCTTAGAGACAATGAGGTCCAAATGGTGTTCGCTTTAAGCAGAAGCTATGCTAAAGGAAACCCTTTAATTGCTGAAATGAGGTCTCTATTAGATGGTATTCTGTTGTGTCGTTCTAAGGGTTTTTTTGAGATTAACAAAGAGACCGATTATCGTCTGGTCTGTGATATGATTCTCACAAACAAGTCCCCTTGGTACCTAAAGTCCTCCATCGATTTATGCTACAAAGTTCTCGCTCCTACCATGAAGATTACTAACATCTTCAGATAGCAGAATGGGGCAGCAGATTGGCTTGCTCATTCTGCCTCTGAAACTCCTGGAAATCGGGACTTCGATAACAAGGATGTTCCTTCTATTCTAAATGTTATTTTGTTTCTCGAAGGATTGGGGGTAAGCCATATTAGGGTTAACCCCAATTCTGGAGATGCATGCATAGTATGATGGTTTTAAGTTGAAATTACCTGGTCTTGGGATTGATTTCTCTAGTGATTGTTCCTTCTGCTTTGTCGATTCTTCCTAATTGATTTATGGGTTTTTGTATCAAGAGTTTCTTGTCTTGTTGGCGATTGAAGGTTTGAGTGGGTTGTTTGTTGGATTGAAGGCTTTGGGAAGTGATTTGAGGTGTTTCAGTGAGGATTTTGGATTGATTCAGTGAAGATTTGGGAAGAGGAAAGGCTTTGGTCTCTAGAGTTTTTGGTTAGACTCGATTTGGGAGAATGTTTTGCTTTGAGCTGCCTGCAACGTGTAAATACCTTGGATTTTAATAAATAAATAGGTCATTGGGCCAATTTACAAAAAAACGATTATATAATAATAATTTAGTTACTTTTATATAACTTTTACTAGTGTTTAACTCTTACTTTTATTTTATTTTTATTAATATTATTCTGTTATGGTTTAGGGATCAATAACAAAAAAAATTATGGTCCAAATTACTTTTTCATTAGTTTTAAAAATTGAAAAAACTTTTTAAAAAAAAAATCAAGAAAACTCATAAAAGCAACAATCATGACGGAAGAAAATAAAACTTATTACGCGCAAGATAAGTAAGTTTGAATTAATTAGCTAATAGGAGTCACGCTCCATATTGTGCGACCAACGCTCGTTGTAAATGATTGAAATCAACCTATCACTAATAAATATGGTCCAATAGAATAATTAGTTTGCATGAGACTCCATGGACTCACAACATGACCCAACCACACATTTGACAAACTTTTTGAAAATTTGTGATATTTGGAAATATAATAGAGTTTATGCAGGTGAAATCCGAATGCAATTTTTATTTTTCGCTTTGTAAGGAAAATCTAAAGCTTGGTTACTTCGATATTTTCTGGATGTATCAAAACATGGGACAAGTTGGTACAATTCTTCTTACAAAATTACTTCCGACTATAAAGTTTATAAAGCTGAGAAACATCATTTCATATTTCTCACATCGAGAGAATGAGTCACTTTACGAATCTTGAGAAATTTACAAGGAATGGTTGAGAAGAGTCCTTCATCATCACATCCCCACATGGATGATAGTTCAAACAATCTAGAACGGGCTACAGTCGAACACAAAGTTGACGATAGACGCAGTAAGTGGAGGGTCCAAGAACAACAAAACTTATGAAAAAGCATATGAATGAAACTAAAGAGAACCAATTCTCAAAATTCCTTAAGATGTTTTGGAGATTGAAGTTGAATATTCCATTCGATGATCTAATAAAAAAATGATGAAGTATTCCAATTTTTTTTTTAAAAACTATCTCACCAAAAAAAAGTTCCAATATTTTGAAATGTTGATGTTATTGAAGAATCTACTACATTGATTTAGAACAAACTACTACCAAAACTCAAAGATCCATCAATTTTTACTATATCTTGAAAACTTTGTATTATTAATTTTGAAAAATAATTATCTTATTGAGGTATTATTATAAATTTGATGTCGTTTTCAATTTATGAAAAATTAGAATCATGAGAAACTAGACCTACAATTGTGTCATTGCACATAGCTGATAAATCTTTTAAATATCTTAGGTGAATAATAGAAGATGTTCTAAGGAAAGTTAATTACTTCATGTTACCAATATACTTACTTATTCTAGATATCGATGAATATAAAATTGTACCTTTAATTTTATAATGATCATTTTAACCACTATTATGACGATAATAGATGTTGAGGACCATAAATTAAGAGTTCAGACAGATGACGAATAATAGAGTTTATTGCGTTTGAAGCTATAAGCAAATTAGGATAATAATTTTTGTTTATGATTAAATGTGATAGATAATTACTTAAAAACATAAAGAAGAGTTTTCATTTTGTTTGAAATTAATTTAAAAACATGTATGACACGTTTTATTTTTCTAGAAATTAATTTTAAAAAATATGCATGAAACTTTTTATGGTGTGCATTATAAAATTCATTATTAAATCTCCATGCTCTATAAGGTAGTACTAAAATAATTGTCCTCACATTTTCGTTATGTGTATTTTGAAAATCCTAAATATTTACACGTTATTAGTGATACTTATTCAAATATTTAGTAAACTTTCATTATAAGAAATTAAATTACATAACATGTAAAAATAATTTTCCACCTTTAATCATTGATCGAATGTTGGAGATATTGGTTGGTGATGCGTTCTATTGTTTTCTTAATACCAAATTTCATTTTGACTCGAAGAAAAAAAGACGATAACTTTTGCATGTGATAAGGACATAGAATGTTGATGGTTTGAATGTAATGAACTAAAGTTTTATATGATCAGTTGTAATGAACAAATTTTGAATTTGATAAAGAGCAATATACTTCATGAAAAAAGAAGAAAGACAAGCCAATGTATGTTACATCTTGTGATGAAGAATTTGACACTTCGGTATGTGATCAAAAGAGATTTAGGGGATCTTCAAAAAAAAGGACGGCCTCAGAAATCGCGTAAGGCTATTGATAAAAAGAAACAAAATGGTGTGAAGTAAGCACATTGAATCAATACATAGCTATGAATGACCATAATTTGTATGTTGTCATAGAAAGAGGAGAATATAGCCAGTACATTCAAGGAGTTGATTGGATGAATTCTTCTTTAACGACTGAGATAAGGTCTATTATTCTTTTGAAGCGGTTTGGTATCTCTAAGGTGGAGAAGTTTGATGGGATGCTAGATCCCGATGATCACATCGAACAGTTCAAGAACTATATGAGAAAATGGTGACACTATTATACAGTGTAAGCAAGTTGTGGGAGATAAACTGAAGGTCTATTTGAAGATTTTTGTGTTAACAAAAACAAGATTAGATAATTGTGAAGAGTTGGTAGTTATGACTTGCATTTCGACAAGGTTTATTACCAGGTGATTTAACAAATGAAATAACAAAGAGGAGATCTTTGACTTTTGGAGCACTGATGGCTCAAGTCGAGGTTCAAATTAAAGTTGATGAATCAACTAGAGTTCAAGGAATGGTTGGGCCTAGTGAGAATAATTCAGCTAAAGTATCGAATAATCAAGGACATTATTTGAATTTGACATTATCATCTCGTCTAAGTGATAACAATAGTTTTCCTCCTCAAACCGGAGGGTACCAAACTCAAGCTATAGGGTATCAATTTCAAAGACCAAGGGAAAATTAGTGGATAATTCTAGAGTATTATGCTTATTTAACTGAAAATGTGGTTGCGATTTATGAAAAGGTAAAATGATATGTGGGCTTTATTAAGCCATCTCTGATAAATAGACCAAGAGAAGAGCGCAACAACAGATTTGGTAAGTATTATAATAACATAGGACATGCTACTGCAGATTGTCTAGCTTTGAAAAAAGAGGTACAAATTTTAATTGAAAATGGAAAATTAGTTGCTTTTGTTAAAGGGAAGAGAAGTAGGTCAAAGGCTCTAAGTGCACCAACTTTGCAATAAGCAAATCTGAATTCAAAGGAAGAAGATTTGATGATTCTAGATCTTAAGATCGATGAGTTTGACGTAGCTTGATAATATTTTGATACAAATCCAGATCAGTTAATTTTGATGGATGTGGATGAACCAATAGAACAACGATGATTTTGAAGCTTATGCGA
Source organism: Limnanthes douglasii subsp. nivea (assembly GCA_036936605.1). Classification (NCBI taxonomy): domain Eukaryota; kingdom Viridiplantae; phylum Streptophyta; class Magnoliopsida; order Brassicales; family Limnanthaceae; genus Limnanthes; species Limnanthes douglasii. The sequence goes on from JAUPFV010000002.1 coordinate 335,447,007, forward strand.
ATATTTTGAGTCCTTGGAAATTTTTGGGGAGATTCTATGACTGGTAACACTAATAGCTCCAAGAAAATGCATGTGGTAAGTTTAGCTACTCAAGTAGAATGAATGATGTCTACTCATTTGTATGGCAAGAAAAATGTTTTTTTTATTCTTTTCGATGAAGATGATTTGCGAGGCACTGCAGGTCCTTATGAAGATACAGTGTTTATTGGAGCAAAAATAGCTGAGATTGAAATCCAACGTGTTTTAATAGATACATGAAGCTCTGCGAATGTTTTGTTCAAGTCCACATGTGAGAAGATGCGTAATCCACCTCAAATGTTTCAGTCACGGTGTACTATAATTGATTTTATAGGTGTTAAAGCTCATGTGATTGGAGAATTTGAGGGTGAAGTGTGTTTGGAATAAAGGCCTTTTAAATATAAATTGCAAGTTCTATTCATGTTAGTGGATTGTCCGACCAGTTAGAATGCTATTATTGGGAGATCTTGGCTTTCGAGGATGTATGTAGTTGTATCGACTATCTATTAGTGTTTGAAGTATGTCATTTGAGACCGTGTTGGGGTAGTTTGAAGTGATCATAAGGTAGCAAGAGAATGCTATGTAACAACATTTCTTATCTGAGGTCCTAACAGGGAAGATCGAATGACTGAATAGCAGTTAGGGGGGTTGACCTCAGAAGAAGAAAAAAGAATTAATGATCCGAGAGAAACCTTGGGATCTCTAACAATAGGTAAAAGTATAGAAGAATACTTCTTTCCCAATAGAAAGATTCTTCGAATAGGGACATTATTATCACAAACCCTACGTTAACAATTGTTACAATTTTTGTTTGCTAATTTGGATATTTTCACTTGGAAACAAAGAATGTGGTGGGGGTTCCATCTGATGCGATATCTTATATCTTGCCAATAACTCCGAGGATTAAGCCAGTTATTAAAAAAAGATATGTTTTTTTGTTGAAAAGTTAGAGTCTATAGTTGTAGAAGTGGATCATTTGTCTAGGTTCAGACATATCAAGGAGGCACAATATCATTTATGGACAACAAACCCAGTGTTGGTTCAAAAAAAAAGAATGGGAAATGGAGAATTTATGTTGAATTCACAAATTTGAATCGTGCCTGCCTAAAGATCCATTTCATGTTTCTCGTATAGATCAACCGGTTGATTCGACTTCAGGAAATAAAATTTTGTCTTTTATGGATGCTTTTACAGGGTATAACCAGATTCAAATGAATCCAAAAGACCAAGAAAGAACCACATTTATCACTGATCGAGGCTTACATTGTTATAGGGTTATGCCTTTTGGGTTGAAGAATGTTGGAGCAACATATAAAAGGTTGGTGAATAAAGCTCTTGCTTCTCAGATTTGGAGAAATATGAAGGTGTACATTGATGATATGTTGGTCAAACGTCCAATTGATGATGAGCATTTGGAAGATTTAGAGAAAACTGTTTTGAATTTAAAGATTATTCGATTAAAGCTAAATCTTGAGAAATATACTTTTAGAGTTCGATTAGGGAGATTTTTGGAATTTATTCTTAGTGAAAAAAGGATAGAGGCTGATCCAAATTAGTTGAAGGCTTTAGTCTCAATGACATCACCTCAAACTAATAAGGAGGTGAAAATCTTAACAGGAAGGTCAATTGCCCTCAATCGGTTTATTTCAAGGTTTTATGACGAGTGTTTTCCTTTTTTCCAAGTGTTACAAAGGCCAAAGGAGTTTGAATGGCCATCGGATTGTGAAGCCATATTTTCAAAGATTAAGGAACTTTTGTTGTCACCAGAGATATTGTCCAAGCCTCGAATTGGAGAGCAATTGTTTTTATACATAGTAGTTTCTGACTTTGCTGTGAGTGATGTTTTGGTAAGTGAAGAAGAGGGAGTTTCAAAGTGAGTGTACTACGTTAGTAAGAGATTGTTAAAATAAAAATTGGTTTTATCTTTAGTGGTGGCTACAAAGAAAATGCACCTTATTGTCAAGCTCATACTATTGCGGTTCGAACTTCTTTTCCACTAAATAATGTCTTAGAATGCCTAATTGTTTTTTTGGAAGGATGATCAAATGGTCAAAAGAGTGGGGAGATTTTGATATCATTTTTATTCCTCGAACGACCATCAAGGCTCAAGCTTTCCTTGATTTTCTTCTTGATTTTCATTGAAGTCGGTTTGACGAGTAGACAAATAAACAGATCTTGCCAGAAACTTCAGTGTGGATAGTCCAACCAGATGAGGGTTCATTTATATTGGGGTGCAGCGCATGAGTGCATTTGGTTGCTCCTTCTGTGGATGCTATGTATCAAGCTATTCTATTTGGATTTCGTGTATCGGATAAAGAAGCTCAATATTAGACTGCGTTGGTTGGTTTAAGACTTGCTAATGTATGTGGTAAAACAATAGTTCGGTTAGAAACATATTCACTATTAATAGCATATCATATGGCATGTGTTTATGAGGGTAGGAAAGATCATTTAGTTTTGTATTTGCGTGAGCTTCGAAAATTGGCTCTCATATTCTATAAAGTGACGATAAAACATAATAATCAAAGGGATAACATAATTGTTGAATCTTTATCAACAATTGTGTATACAAAAGAATATCCTTGGATATTATTACAAGAGAGTGCTTTCATTCTAACACGATCAAAATAATGTAAATGTGTTGAGAAGGTATTTGTCACTCGAGATACAATTCAAAATAATGTATCCTTGGTATTTGTCACTTCATTCTTGGGTTTAACTTTAAGAACACAGAAATAGTATCCCTCTGATTCTTTTTCATCATACTTATTGCTACCTCCACGACTTGTTTTTTGTGATCCTCCAAGTCCACCTCTGCCTGCTCTTGAAACTCTTTCCTTCGTTGATCTTTCTCAGCTTTTAATTCCCCAAGATCTACTTTCCATTTGGAAATCTCCACTGTCAATTCTGCAATCCGTTTAGATTGATCCTCCACCCTCTTCGTGTGGGTCACAATCTGTGTGAGCGGACCAACATTTTGAGACCCTAACCCATCATTCTTCTTGAGCAGGTCATTGTTCAACGTCACCAATAAAGCACTGCTGCTGATTAAATCTTGGTATTCCTTCATACAAGCGTTATGCTCACTAACAACTAAGGACAACTTGCGCCGTAATGCATCATTATCATACAAAGTTACTCGTGTCGCCCCCTAGTTGACCCATAAGAATTCTTAAACCTAGAAAGCTCGGTGGCCAAGATTTTTACACAGCCAGAAAATAAGGCCTCTCATTTCCACGTTCCTATTGTTTGATAATCCAGGCCATACATGCGTCGATAGGCCAGCACAGCTAAATTATGATGCGTATGCCTACACATCGAGGTAAAATTATTTTCAACCCAACATCATATCAAGTAATCTTACATGCTTATAAAATACTAAACTCCAAAAAAAAACACTAATTGTCGCTGTAAAATCTCGTTCATGGGCACGTTGTCGTAAAAAGATAGTTCGGGGCAGCTTGTTAGTTGTTCCAGCATAAGCACCGAAGGTCAAGGCATCACCATGCTCACGGGTGGATTTTCCTCAGCCAATCTACGACCTCGCGCAGCCTCACCAACACGATATGATTTGGGTTTCAGGTCAAGCCTCACAATTTTCACGTATGACGACTCGACACCCACGCCCTTCATGAAATATTTCGTATGCCAAACTATCTTATCGGTCTTCTTAGAGACGTCTTCTTTAAATTGACACCTCATCACGTTTCTTCTCTTTCAAATCCCCATCACTTTCCTCGTCCTTATCAACTAATCTCAATTGACGTTGTGATATTGGAACAATATTTAATAAAATGATTTATTTTTATAAGAGAACACTCTTCCTCTTCAGTTTCCTCATCAATTTCACGTGGGCGTCGACCACGGTCCTTCGCTCCTTCCTCTCTAACCTGCGCACTACTGTCATCGTATTGACTATCTCCCCCAAAATCTCTAATAGTCAAAATCTCATCTTCCATTTCTTTTTTATCTCGAGGGGGTGATGTATTTTCCCACTCTCGTGCCTTACGACCCTGAGGCACCACAAACCCAACCGCAACATTGTTGAGATCGCGATACCTTTTTTCCATCAAGTCTCGTAATTAATCCACCTTTAACACTTCCCCACTTCATGCCATCTTCACCTACTCGTCCTCTGAAATTTCCAATTCGGGTACATTCCACAATCCATGCTTCAAATAAATTCACTTATGTAAACAGGCTTGATGCTTCGTGGCTTCACGTTGTGTTTTCTTCTGCTGAGAAAATAATCAATAGATTTACAACTCCCTCCGAAAAACCTTACCTACAACACTGTTGGTGCTTTCCCTCACCTTCAGACACAAACACCAATTCACATAATGTAACCAGTAGGCTATATTCATAAAAACGAAATAATGTTTACTTTTTACATTTAACCAGCCAGCGTCTCTCCAGTTGAAGGTTCATCACATCACTTTCGTTCTCCCAATTATCAGATACAAACACAAACGCGTGTTTCGAGTTCTTATCAGGGTTACGAAACTTCACCAATCTTATTACCCCCATAATTTGGAGGTAGAAGAGGGGTTAGCATGATACTTTTGTGACATCCAGTATAACTAGGAAATCTGTGAGACACAAAAGAATATCTAATAGTTTGGAACTTAAAATTGAACTAAGAAATACTTTCCATCCATTGGTTATCAGTTGTGTCGAGAATATGTTTATGAAACTGAAGAAATCATAGATCAAAGAGGTTAAGGGTAGTCTTCAACCGTAATAAAAAATGGTCGTGTATATGCATGTTTTGATCTCTTGGGCCTGATAAGGTTACTCCTCAAGAATTGACCCTCACTATAACGTCATTAGGGATACCGTATCACCCTAAATTCGCAGAGGACATCTTCAATTAGATACCCATATTTGGGGATTAACCGCAAAAAATACTTATCCAAAAATGAGAGACTTTCAAACTCCGACTCTATGCGTCACCGGTGATGATGCCCGTTTTCTCTTTCTTCTTACCATCCTTTTATGGGTCCATCAATCAAGTGAGTGCAATTATCCAACAATGATTGTTAGAGCAAGCAAACGGTCAGGATAGCCCGCATCCAAGAGTGCGACCGGTGGGTGGGTCTCATGGTAACCAACCAAGTTCAAGCAAGCCTATCCAAGTGGTCCAGGGATAACCATAATCTGACACTTCTAGTACTATAACTATAAAACAATCACAAAAGGTTATATTTTGAGCATATTTTTTCTACTAGTTAGATCTATGGTGCAAGAAAACGGTGAGAAGTTTCACTCCTAAAAAACCACAAAATAGTGTTTTCTCTCCCTAACTAATTCAATAAATTGCAAGATAAATTTGAAATCAATTTACCCTAGTAATTGGCTTGACATTGCACGGGTTATAGAACGTTACTTTTATCTACATTATTTAAACTAACACGCTTCGTGAGATTTGAAGTGGTATGATATATTAATATGCCATAATTGTGTCAGAACCTTCATGGCTGATATGCCGGCTAATAAGTCCCACGTGTAATTATAACGCTGGTAATTAATTAACTCACTATTTGACCAAGTAAACTACATGGCCTTCTTACAAAATGCGGTTTTTTATTCTTCCGATCTACTCTTCCCCAAATTTCTGTATTCCATCGACTATATTTTTTTTTAAAAAATCTACTATATGTACTAGGGAGAGCCCTAATAAGGTTTTCATCATCGGAGTTGATAATATCGGGCAAGCTATGACCAGATGGCAATAAAATTGAGGCCCAAACAAAGCCAAACTAAGGTATCTCGACATTATACCAAGGTAACCCGCATAGGATATCTACGTCGCACACAACAACTAAATTGAGGCTAAACTGAGGGACCTTCGCTCCATACTGAAATGACTCGTAAAGTAGTTTCTAGATGTCAAATCTGATAGTCGAGCAGAGACCGAATTATAAGACATCGATGTCACCCCATAAGGAATGACCGAGCAGAACCGAGCAATGGCCTCAATGAGAACCGAGTGCTAGTTGGGTGCATCTCCTACACTAGGTCTTAAAAGAGCACAAGCCATCTAGAGAGACCAATATGGTCATATCAAGGTTCACAGAAGAATAACTATCAGTTGTTAATGTTTACACGACGCAAACATGAGCAACGCATAATAAAGGACTGTAAAGAGACTTAACAATTATTAAAGATAATTAATGACTGGAAAATCAACGTAACTGGCGAAGACATAAGTAATGGCCATAAAAATAGGTTTACGATCACATTTAGTGGAATTATGTATTTAGTGGGAGAGAGAAATTATACTATGAGGTCTATAAATATGATGGTGAATGTATAAATGTGTATATTTTCTTTCCAGATTAATAAAACTACCACTTGGAAAATATCTTGGGAGATTTCTCTAACAATACAAATGTGGCTAATCGCAAAATAATATGAAAACGAGTAGTAGAATTATATAATTTCCTCAATTCAAAATATTAGAAGATCCGTTTTTTTTTTCTTTTATCAATTATATTTAATATTATTACGTGTTTATATATATATATTGGATTACTTAATCATATACACATGGGAAAGTATCAAATTTACCGACAAGCAGTCAGATTTTGAAGTTTATAACAAATTACATGCACCATAAATTCTTCAATAATACTCTTTTAAAAACGAACACATATAACCTTCAACTATTGGTTATTTATAACTCTCAAAATTCCAATTTTTCAAATGCTAATTTTAAAACAAATTCAAAAAACACATATTTTTTTATTTTTTAAAAGACAAACAAACCAAAATTCATGAGTGATATGCTTGGATATTTTTATTTCATGATAGGGTAAGTTTTGTATGTTGCGTCATTCTCATTATTGCTCCAGTAACTGCACTGTTCTTCTATACCGACTGCGATAAAAAAAACTATCACAACTATTTTTATTTTCTTCAAGAAGTAGCAAATTTAACTAAAAACATTAGAAACAGTTATTGGAGAAATAATGAGAATGACGCTGACAATAACATCATATAACTCTTCTTGTAAGCAAATATCGTACCATCAGTATATATATTTCTCCTATTTAGAATATTCTTAACTATTATAGCCAAGCAAATAGCGCTATTGTAGTTGTATTATTTACAATAAGTTTAAAGTATATCTACACGGGATGCTTCTCGGTTTGTAATATTTTGATGGAAGTTTATACACCGTACATATTTCGATGAAGGTTTATTATTATTATTATTATTAATATTAAATAAATAAATGGTAGTAAATCAAAAGAAAAGAAGGGTTAGACACAAAAAAACATGCAAAACACTTTATATAGTGCTGCTCCAACAACGCTTTGACTTTGTTTTACATTCACACAAACAAAACATGTAATTTGAAACTGGATCTTTTGTTTGGCTCGTTGCTTTGATGGTCAATTCTGGCTACAAAAATTTATATAAGAAGAGACAGAATTGCCACTAAAAATCAAGGTTGTTAATGCGTTGGTCAGTGATATTAGGGTAAATGTTTTTTAACATGGATTAGTGATGTTAGAGCAACCTATTTTATTGTAATAATTATCGCTCCTATAATAATCTATTACCAATTTATATGGTCGACCCTTCCATAATAGGTACCAACAGGTAGGAAAATCATATTTGGGGCTTTTAGTTTAGGATAATCATATGAATTGAGATCCTTCTGTATTTCATTTTTACGTTTTTAGTTTTTATTTATAAAAATTTCTTTTATAAAGAAAACTGGCTAAATAGTTTATTTTTACTATCATTTTCATCTTATTTTTTTATTAAATCATATTTACTTTTTCTATTTTTCTAAACTAGAAAAATCAAAATCCGAACATTACAAATTAAAACTAATATATTTGAATTACACTTTATTGTCTTCGTAATGAATGTTTTGTGGCTAAAAAACATATCAGATTATCTAAGATTTTCTATATTTATCAATTGTACTACGTCAGTCTTTTTCTTTTATATCTTTATAAACCGGGTTTTTATGTTTTATAAACATAACAAACCGAACTTTTTCTGAGAATGTGAGAGACCTATTTATTACAAATTGAAAACACGAGAGACTTGTTTATTACAAACGTAAGGACACGTTTATTATAGAAAAGGATCTGTTTGTTACATTTTAAAAACATAGAGGATCTATTTATACAAAAGTAAAGAAAGATGACTGATGTGAGACGATTGATAAACATGAGAAACCCGTCATGTTTTTTACCCGAAGTTTTGCTTTTCTTTATGGCGGTTATGTTTTTGGTCGAAACTAATTAGGTGAATTATAGATATTATTAGTCTATATATTTAACTTTCTTTTTCCGAAATATAATATTTTGTTATTGATTTGGTTTTTTTGAAGTTTTTATATAATATCAATTTTTTATATTTTATTTTAATTTTTTTAATAACACGAGATTTAATACAAACGAATTAATATAAATTGAATTTAACACAACACAAAATCTATAAAAAAAAATCAGAATTTAATATCCGTTTTTGAAATTGGTTTTTTTAAACCTTAAAAAATGAGTTTTTATAATGAAAAATAGCAATCTTTATAATGATGAAATGAAATTTCAAAAAAAAACCTTAAAATCGGTATAATCTAGTAGATACCAAAATGGTGTACGGTCATTCGTATTTGTGATGCTTCTAAGGAAGCGATCGAATCCTAATAATTTGTTGTTCATGCGCAATTTATGTGATGGTCAACTAAAACAATGAAAGATTAAGAAAGACGGTCGTTTATAATGCTTGTTAGGAGAATTCAAAGGTTAAATAATTATGAATTCAAAGATGGTCATATTTGATATTTTAATTGCATACACGGTTAGTTTGGATTTTTACGGATGTTTCCAAATGTACTAATGATAGATAACACGTACTAGGTAATAATGTACGAGATGTCATCGTTTGACTTCTTTAGAGCCACATATTCCTGTATGAATTTCTATATCAAATTTGCGTTTATGTGCGGAGATAAAGTTGACAACTACAAAATGGGTAGTAAAATGTTTACAATCGGTGATGGTAATTAACTCTATCGAAGAATTGTTCACTTTCTTACGTATAGAAACTTACAATTAGTAAAGGCTCATGAACAGGTGTTCACTAATGCAACACACATATTATATCAATAACATATTAACATGAATGTCCTTACGAAATCAAAAATACTCATCAATGATAAAAAAAAATCTCCGATGATGTTTGTACTTTTGTGGAATCTGATGATGTTGTCACATACGGAACTCGCTTTGAATAACAATCGGTATGAGATGCTTCATGACTTCAAACACTATATAAAATAATCGAATACATTGAGAATGTTTGGTTTTTTCCCTGCGGTGATAAGTTTCGCATGTGGAAAACTAACAAGTTAATATGTTCTTGTAATTAGATCACTAATTGCATGGAGATCACTCATTCCACCCCGAAACGTTTCATTGGTACGAGCAAAGGTAACTTCGACTTGTGTTTGGGGTAACGTGGATTGTTTTCTTAAAATGCAACATGAACCATTTAAAGCATCATTTGTAAATAGTCGACTTATGGTCCAACATAAATTTATACAAAAGATGTCCGATGATATCTGATGTAACATCTCACACGCTGCTTTATATGGTTATTCAGACGAAATAGAATGTGCTCCGAATATTGAAGTTGCGGATACTAACTTCCCTTGGCTTATACAAATTAAGCAATTTAAAACACTTTCGACGATCATTGGAAGAGGTTAGATATAGTTGTGTGTACTGATCTAATGAGGTTAGAGCACTAAAAGAACATAGATAAATTCATTCACGTTGTCATAGTCTATCAAGTGGAACAGTAAGTTCTAGCTCAAGCTGTACAATTCCTTCTAAAGTAAGATTGCTTTATCTGAAAAGTTACTTACAACGATTCCATACCTTCTATAGACCTTTGGTAACTAAAATTAACAAAAAAACTTATAGATATTGCAGGTATCAGTCATTTTTATTTGCCTTAAATAGATAACAAGATGCATAGAAGTTAATTAGGGATACATTTTGTGACGAGTCGATGGATTTTAGATGATAATATCAGATATGACAATCACAACGGCATCAAAGTCTAACTTCATCATCAGTATTGTAGGCAGTCTGGGTCAATGGTGTTAGTTTCACTATTCTACCATTACAGGGTGCAACCCCTCTAATGTCTCAAACGAAGATTATTGTATAGGGTTTTGATAATAGAAATTACTTTATCAATGTAAGTATTCAGTGTATTTGCTCAATTTAATTCAAAATATTTAGTTAATATTACATTGAAATTTTTTGTTTGTTTTTTATATTGTTTTGCATTGCGAATGAGTGTCTATGTAAACGTTAATCCTTGTTGCATCAGATTGCATAACGCAGAAGCTTTTCAGGTTGAGAATTATCAATTATATCTCGTTGCAAGAAATATAAAGAGATTCAAGTTTTCAAGTAGGTGATCGTCGCTAATGAAGTGACTTATTTAGGTAAATTTTCTTAATATTACATGCATGGTTTTAAAAACTATTTGTCATTGTAATAAATTTGCGTTAAATACTTATATGTTTACTGTATTCGTTTAATATTATCGTGCTAATGATTTGAAAATATTATACTTAACTTGATAAAATTAAATATAAAATCAAAAAAATCATGAGAAAATATATTAAACATTAATATGCAATATAAATAACACAATACTTAAGAAGGGTTATATCATTGCATATATAGTTCTAAAAACATACTGAACAATAAATATTTTGTTTTAGTCTCTTGTCAACCAAGTCCAACTTAATCTCGTGATGTATTTGTTGTTTAATGAAATTAGTAATCCCCAAACCAAACACCTTACGTACATTTTGTCTGACATCGTGCAGAAGGCCGTAAAACCAAACATTTTGAATCGATTCCATTTATTATCACATGGTAGTTAGATTTAACATTAATATAAGAAGAAAATAACTTACAAAAATAATATTTTAACGTAAATAAAATACACAAAGCAACAAATAAAATAACTTAAGGACATCAAACGAACATAAAATTAAACATGAACTGCAACAACATATATAACATTAGGTAAAATCATATCATTTGTTAAATTTGTACCGTTCAATAGTTGTGTAGTTCATTTATACATACGTTGTTAACGGTTTTCTCATCTATATAACGTAGCATAAATTTTGTCATCAAACAAGTTACTTAAAAATTGAACATATTATAAATAATTTATTCCTAACTTTATATGAAAGTTCAAACACCCGAATATTGATTCCGATTTAAAATATTTGTACCTTGTGGAGACTTCTTCACGGTTATGTGTAGGTTGACGGGGAGATCTTAGATTCTCGTACATCTACCCATACATATTATACATTATACACATAATTTTTTTTTTAAAAATCATCTATATTCACATCCATTCTAATTCTCCTCACATACTTGACATCTTCCAGCAACTAGTTGTCTTCACTGAAAGTCTATTCTATATCGAAAAAGTTTACATGTTTGATTTGTTATATTATTTTTGTTGAGGAAGAAATATGGTATGTTTGGGTAGATTTTCATTGAGGAATAAATCATGAAATTACATACAGTTTAAATGAAGTTAATACTGGTGATACTAATTTTTGTTTGCTACCAGTAACGTACTACACGAGGGGTATGTAATTTTCAAACCACTAGTGCAATAATATACGGGTATGTGATGATGCTACTTCCGGTATAGGAGTTGAAAAACAACCACGTGTTAGTTAAGAACTGGGAGAGTGCACTGATTGTATAAAGTGTTCGTGCTGCAAGTACTATACTTCATTGAAGGTATGTAATTTCCATACTACGAGTGTAAATAATATACCGACGGTATGTGAGGATCGTACCAACGGTAAAGTATTGTTAAAAATAAGTATGTTTTGGATAAAAATGAAAAAATATACATGTAGTATAGTTTTTTTGTACCGATAGTAATATACACCACTGACAGTACGTAATTTTGATACCACCGATGCAACTCATATTACGATAGTGCGTAATGATAGTATCGTCGGTATATGAATTGAAAAAAACTATATTTTAGACAAGATCTGAAAAAATTGTACTGGTGGTATAACATTTTGGTACCACCAACAATATATTACACCGATGGTGTAAATTTTACTAACCTTGATGCGAGTAATATAGATGCGGTGTGTAATGCCGGTAGGTTTTGAAAAACAGCTATCTTATGGACAAGAACAAAGAGAGTGTGTTGCCTCTACATTTTTTGCATCGCCACTAAGATACTACACCAGCGGTACGAAACATTACTACCTTAGATACTACTAGTTTACAAGCGGTGTTGAATGATTGTACAACATGTACATGAGTTGAAAAAAATGAATTTTTTATTCATAACTATGAGAATGTACTCTTAGTACAATTTTTCCATACCGCCAAATAAGCTAAACCAACTGTATGTAATTTTCATACCGTCTGAACATATAGTATCCCGACGGTTTGAAGGATTAATACTCCTGATTTGGTAGTATAATAAAAGAAACAACTATGGCTAAATTCTCTCACTATCATAAGAAACATCCAGAATGCAACATAAAAGAGATTATAATTAACACAATCAACATAACATAAGAAAGATTCTAATCAACATAAACAACATCATCCACGTACAAAAACATATATGACATTATCATTCATCCGCAACTAAAAAAACAACATCTAAAGGTGTAATCCAAATACAAAAATATTATTTGTCCATGACTAAGAAAACACGCACAAAATAAAAATTCCTAAAAATATAAGGAGCCAAAGAGAAGTGGTATCTATAACTTGATTCGCAAAATTCATTTTCTCTTTTTTGTTCTTAGAAAGAGATTAAATATCATTGATCTTCATAATCGACTCTAATGTATCACTATCACCAACAACATTAAAAGTGATGACATATCACCTGTATTACTTCACATAGTTATCGTGCAAGCTGTTTTGGACTTATACTTTCAAAAAACGAGAGGTGTCATAGGTCCACAAGAAGTAAATGATTACACTAATCATTCTAATCAGGTATCCAGCAAGGCTATCTGTTGTGGTTCTTATTTTTAATATTTGGTATAACTGGTAAAGGAGACTTTTTATATCCAGGACCATATCAAAATGTCGTATCACTCATTCTGGCATGTATACAATCCATAAAACCAGAATTAAATACTTGTAGAGCCTTACCTTTTGTACCTAGAACCGAGCCCTCGTGTCGAGATATGGCTCGAATATAACCTGCAAATAAACACATAACTTGATATGTTTCACCAAACAAAATAACACAAACTTGGATTTAATAAATGTAACAGAAAAAAAATAGAATACTTACAAACTTCTTTTGAGACCAGCAATAATGTCGCCATAATAATTTTTTAGTGGAAAATTTGCAGCCGTAAGTTTCTTCGGCAACCAACTAAAAATGTTCAAATTTGATATGTTATACCTATGATTTAGTTGAGGGTAAAAATAAGAAATAGTCATAGATCCAACAATCTAACATATCGATGAAGCCATAAAGAGTCTTTATCGACAAAATTTACGGTTCTCTGATACCACGATATAGCCAAGCCAATGCGCATGTCCATGACATTATATCAAATATTAGTTTCATGTGCTCTAAAGGTCAGAAAAAATCTTCTTTTAAAAACTTATGGTTCGTAACGGAGAAAATTATGCAACCAAACAAAATCATCAAGTATGTGCGTACAACATCTAATACTATATTTCTAGTTCGATTTAGATTTGAATCTAGATACGCATCACCTGAAAACTTATATGTAATACATCTTAGACCAAACCTAAATTATTTATGTAACTCAAACTCTCAAAGAACATCATTATATGAAACTCCTTACAATTAAGCATATCTATCATATATATATTGCTTCTCTCAAATTCTATTATTCTACCATCAACCGGGAGGTCTGTACTAACAAACACATCAACGAGAGTAAAATTCATCGCCCTAAATCAGAACTGGAAAGTATTAGTCCCCTTATGCCATTATTGGAATAAATCCTAATATAGCTGACAGTTTGAGTTAAATTTACTTAGGTGATCAATGAGCGGCCCACGTGAAGTCTCGGCCAAAACATTCTTAACCCTAAATTTATTACTCATGTCTCATTTATGTAAAACTTTTTATATTTCCTATACATTTATACCAATATGATGTTGGTATGGAACCGTTTATAAACCATAGTATTTTCAAGTGATTTTTCATCAAAAGATCATGATTTCTAGTCTCGAGCGGCATTGACATCTTTGATGTTTTCCCCACCTATCGCTCTCATTTTTTTATAAAAATAAAAATTAGATAAATGAGACGTAGAAAAATATAAATAGCTTTAACATAGGTATAAATCACTAACTTAAAATAAAATACGTATACCATTTGTCGTTATAGCTTATCTATACCCCTCAGTGCTAAAGAGTATACACGAACCTATAATCGCGATAAAATACATAAAATATAAACGATTAAAATCCGAGATTAACATAATTAGACCATAAAATCATTATCAAATCAATGATAAACCTATATTTAACTCATGACCCTTAATTACAACTTCTATATATTTCAATTCTAACAAAAAATAAATTATAAGTATGAAATCAGTAAAATGAAGAATAAATTGTAAATATGAAATCACGATAAGGCTAGTTAATATGTGAAAAAAGTTAAAATAAGAACTTAAAATGGATCAATGGAGTTATAATACCCATGAATTATTAGGTAGTAATATAATGATTATTGATGTGATTATTTAATATATATTAGAATATGTTTTATATGTTGGATATACAACTAATGACATACTTTATATACTTTGAATCAATGTTCTAATTACACAACATAATGATAGTTTGTTTATATGATAGTTATTGTTCATTTTTCTATGATAGGAGTTGTAAGTCGAGAGTTGGACTTAGAAAATTGACATATTGAAAAGGTGGTGATTTGCAGCGGAGTAAAACAAATGATGTTTGTCATCAAAATTATATGAACTTAAGAAAATGAAAAGCAATAAAAGAGTAAGCTATTTTTCAAGAAAAAACATCTATTAATAACGAAGTTGTTGGTTGTATTTATAGGTGGTACAATGGGCCACGAGTCTTTATAAACATCATGTTATAAATACATGAGTTTTTTATATATCCTAGTTATGCATAAAATCTTTCGTTATGTGTTTATACTAAATGAGCTCAATCATTACAATTAACATTGGGGTTTGGCTAAATTAGGGCCCAATTGGCTAACCAGCCCCAATTTTAACCATACCCAAACAAATTTTAAGTAGCCCCAACATTATACCCAAAACACCCTTTCATTTTTTACTAACTCAAAACCCTAAACACTAACCATTCTCAAATCTAAACCCGCCCCAACCCAACTTTCCCTCTCATTTCCAAACTTCTACAACTTTCCAAAATCAGCCCCAAAATCAGATTCGAAGAACTCTACTAGATCAATACCAAGCCAAGAACTACTATGGGAAAGGGAAAATACTAAGTTTTTACTCTTAAATATAGTTTTTTGTATATTTGGTTTTTCTTAGGTTTTTTTGATTTTGATATGCATTGGGTGTTAGAATTGGTGAAGTTTCGTTATGAAGTTGTTTTTAGTTGTCTAGTGATGGTAGGGTAGATTTGGTTTTGGCTGATTTGGTTATTTAGAAAGATTTTAGGAGTTTTTTTTCAAGTCGTTAATGGCGGTTTTGGGTATTTTCGGCCGGCGGGGAACATTTAATTTCCTAGAAATTCATCCTTACCCCGCCGGGTGTGGGCCGATTGAACCGGCGGGGTGAAAACTATAATTTTGAAATTGTATTTTCTACCCGCCGGGTGAAAAATTGTCACCCGGCGGGTAGAAAATATAAACTTAAAATTATAGTTTTCACCCCGCCGTGTGAAAATTGCTCACCCGGCGGGGGACCTGTTATTTTTTGCACCATTCACATTTTGTTTTATTCGTTCTAACTTATTTTCTTCTGATTGTTCCCGCAGACACGAAGCACCTCGCGCGAATGAGAAGGCGGCCAAAGCGGCAAGGAAAGGGGAAGGTAGCCGAAGACCGGTGGTTGATCTCCCCGAACGTGGTGATCGAACCGAGCGTGATTGGTCCGAGCATGAGGTGCGCCAGGGCCACATCGAACGATCGTTCCGTCATAGAAAATATGACGCCACAAGGGATCACGGTGCCAGAAGGGAGGCCGTAGAACAATCTTCTCCTCCACGAGAGGTGGTCCCCATTTGCCGCTGGCGTGCACTAGTAGACAAGGAGGACACGGAGGAGGAAACAAAGATCCCCATGCCACCACCTCGAAGAGAGGTCCGTGCGGAACAGCGTCCAACCGATGCAGAAGGATGGAAAAATCTATTTCTATCCCAAAACATCGTCCTTCTTTTCTCGGACTATGCCCAACATGAGGCGTACTACACATTCAAAAACGACGTAAGTTATCGAATTAATTATATGTTTTATTAGTTAAATTGTTCTGTTAACATTATATATATTTTTGATGTTTTTTACAGTCGCGCTCGGGTATCACGGTCCAGTCCAAGTACGGTTTTCTTGGTCAGTGGGACCTTAGCAAACAAATGGGGGTTATGGCTTACTTGGAAGAGACTTCGTTCTGGCCGTTGATGCGGCATCGACAAAAGTTCAACAACCACGTGCAGTTGGCCAAGGTGTTCAGTGAGAGGTGGCACTAAGAGACGAACACGTTCCAGTTTAGCTTTGGGGAGATGACCTTGACAATAGATGACATGCACGTGATTACTGGCCTCCCGGTTGAAGGGAGAATTATCGATGTCTATAGGTCGGATCCGTTTGAGACGACATACGCACGCTATGCAGACTTGTTGGGAGTTTCGGCTGATGATGTGCGGCAGGAAATGGAGGCGCACGACGGGAGTGGATTCGGCCTCCGTTGGCTTAGGACAACATTCTCGGCGGACGACTATTTAGATTATAATGCCGCCCTGACTACGGATATGAAGAAGGCAGTAGCTAGCGCATACATCTTGTTCTTCCTTGGGTGTACTATCTTCACCAAAACGAGCCAGAAGAACATCCAGTGCGATTTTCTCCATCATCTTGAGGACTTGACGAAGCTAGGTGAGTACGCATGGGGTACTTGTGCACTCGTGTGGTTCTACAAGAGTTTGGGAGGCATTTCGAAGCACTCCTTGAAGAGCTTGGTCGGGCTCTCGGCCTTGTTTGAGTGCTGGGTCTATGACCACTTCCCAATTTTCCGCGCGTCAATGAATAGTGGTTATAGCACAACGGATCCGAAAATGCTGGCATGGTTGCCCAAAAAGATACCGGTATCATTAGCTCGCGGGAAGCCGTACTACCGTGACATCCTCGCGGCTCAAGGAGAGAGGGATTTAAGTTAGCTTCTTTACGTTTATTAATATACATCTATTCTATATAAAATGTAGTACGAGTAATTGATTTTTTTGTAGGTTATATTCCGACTTTACGAGGATGTCCGTGAGGTGTGGCCGGAGCAGGCAATAGGGTTGTACCGAAACCCTATTCGTCTTATGCTGGTGAGCGAGGCATATCACCGGGACCCCCTTATTGCTAGAACCGGTCTTGGTAGAGGAGACCATCTTCGCTATGCGCTTCAGGGTAGGCATTTGACTAACTAGAGGGAGCACGTATACGTGATTGATAGGTATTAGAGGCCCTTGGAAGGGAGTACTCACACGATATCCCTCCAGTACAAAGCATACGTGAAGATTTACGGTTGGTTTAACATCATGCCTCATATTCTTACGGAGGCGTCCGCGATAGATGTGGTGAACACGATTAATCGTGTTCGGCTGTTAGACGATTCGACTGACGAGATGGTGTCGTTTGCGAGGAAGGTGATGGAGATCACCGGTCCGTGGCTTTTGATTATCATGGTTGGCTTTTTTATATGTATGTTATTCTAGTTGTTGACATTTGGGTTGTTTCCGTTTTGTCGCTTCTGTTTTGTTATTCTAAACCTAAAGTTTGTTGATGTATTTCAGTTTTAATATGCATTTGTGGGTTGTTTAATTTAAGTTTGTTGCTGTGGTTTCCGTTTTCGAATTCGACATTTCACTCACACTCTAGTTATAAAAACGTAATAGCTGAGATAGTTTCCCCAAAGTAAGTTCCAAATTAAGTTCCCAAAAACACGTTATTCCTCAGGTTGTTTTTTTTAACATTACTCTTTCCCCGCCGGTCTAACAATTTTCAATCGTCGGTTGACAACTTCCCCGGCGGTTGAAAATACCTCCCCCGCCGGGGTTAATAAACTCCCCGCCGGCGTAGGTACTTGTACAACCGGTTGATGTCGAGTGGAAAATTTGATTTTTCCACTTGATATCCCCGTCGGTTGGAAATTATTAAACCGCCGGGGATATTGTCACCCGGCGGATGATAATTGTGTGACCGACGAGGAACCTATCAACGACCCATCCTACCTCCATACTAGAGGATGGGTCATTCTCCCCGTCGGTATGAAAATTATAGACCGCCGGGGTAGTTTCCTCCTCGCCGGGGTTATATTTCACCCGGCGGTCGACAATATCTGACCTGGCGGGGCAGATATATAGTGAGTAGTATGCACCTACGACTAAAGAGTGGCAGCATCCCCGACGGTCTGAAAATTTTTACCCGTCGGGGAAGTTTCCACCCGGCCGGGGTAGTTAAACCGGCGGGTGAAAATTACCAAACCGGCGGTCCAAGCCCCAATTATTCTCCCGCCAAAAATCAACTCCCGCCATTTGAGTCTCCCGCCAACATAAGAATACCATTATAAATATACAAGTATTAACGACCAACATGACATTCACCAAACACTCTTAAATAAATGGAGTTTACCGCTAATGAAGACTACTATATGCTTGTAGCAGTGAAGGATTCCCGCGCCGAGTTGGGTGAAGATAGGAGTGACACATTTTTTGAAAGGGTTTTATGTCATATGTATTACAACTACGGTTATTTAGAAACTGGAAGTTTCGTTGTGCGCACCCGTGACGAAATCAATAGATGATACCTTTTTGTCCAACCGCTCACAAAGTTGTTGTTCATGCCGCGAAGAATAAAAGAGGAGGCGGTAAAGGTCTGGGACATGACCGTCTGCGACTATATCACTAGGGATATGGTACCATATGTGGAGGATATGGTTATGGAAAGGGAGGATGGCGACGATGTTTTACACAGCTTGCGATACGACTACTAATAGTGCAATGTGTCGTATTCGAACGTGTTTTTATTTTTTTATGTTGCGTAATGTTGTTATAAGTTGTTATATTTTTATTGTTAATGTTGCGTATTGTCCTCGTTTCTTATGTAATGCTAAGTTGTTATGTTTGGGTTTCTAGTTGTTGTTCAATATTAATGTATTTTACATATCACTACATTCTAAGAAGATACATTCATCTAACGAGATACATTTCATTAAATCTCAACCTCATACAATAGAACATACATTCATCTAAAGAAAATTTAACCGAAAGACAAGCTGATACAAACAGGCACTATCCAGTTAATCACTCATTTCCTGTAACAAGATGTCAATAATGTTAGAACGAACCCTATCCAGTTGATCATCCGTTATCGAATCCGTGTCATGACAGTTGAACAAGTTACTCGCAACACGACGTTCTAATTCGGTGAGGCCAGAAACCGGATGAAGGCGGAGTGTGAGTAGGACTGACCACCTAGCCTTCACTTCATCAACACGCCTTGAAATGTTTGGCGGTTGGACACCATCCCTTTCGTATAATAAGTATATCCGGCATAGCAATGCCTCCCAGTACGCTTTACGCCCCTCTTCCATGTGCGTGTTACCAAGTTTGATTGATGCTTTAATTAGATGTTGATCTTCTAACTCGTTCCACAGACACATTATTTTAGGGTTTTTCTTGTTGTTTACCCTTCAATGTGTGGGTAAAACATTTATTTTATAGACATTAAACTCCCGCCAAATACTTTGCCACAAAAACTCCCACCAAAATAAGTCCCGCCAAATTCAAACTCCCGTCAAATTCGAACTCCAACCAAATGAGACTCCCGCTTCGAAACAAATAATAAGAGGGGAAAATAACACCCTTTCCTGCTAATTATTTGAGAATTGAACCACATACATCTAGTCTATAAATAGTGTAATCCGACTATGAAACTAAACACATAAGTTATATCAATGGGTGATTCTGGCTGGAATGTGCACGAAGATGCAAGCCTCCTAAGCGCATTTGACTTTGTCAGAGGTACGATGCAAGAGGAGATTCTTGGTTTCGTCGATGCAGTTTTCTGCAAAATGTTCTTCAACCACGGTAGGTAGGCATCGTGTCCAGGATGTTTAATGCCCCGACCACGTGGACGCGAAGAAGTCGCTAATAGGTTAGCTTATCTTAAAACAGTGACTATACATATCGAGTCACTTCCTTGGGAAGTCCGAAGCAAAGTCCGAAAGGTATTCGACATGGGATTGCAAAGTACAATTACGCAGGAGATGGTTTCACATGTGATACAGCGAATGGAGCAAGAAATATCCGACGCAATAGCAAGCGCCGTTGAAACGTACTCAACTCCCGAAGGAAGTAGTGATGAAGAGAAATATTCATTCAAGAAAAGCTTTGAGTATGAAATGAACTATCCGACTCCGTGAAACTAAGTGTGCAATGCTAACTCAAGGTTAGCTTATCTATCATTTGGTTTATGTTATGAGCTTATGTATTTCTAATTATGCCACGCTTTTGATTAAAGTGTAATGTTTTAATGCAATCGGCATATTAAGAAGTTTAAGTTTTATTGTTTTTAACATAAAAACCATCCAAACATAAAAACCATCCAATCATAAAAACCATCCAAAGTTTACATTCATTACAATCGTCTAGTCATCAAGCAAAAGCGGATAAATCGGTTACTTCGGAGTAATTATTTTTAAGCTCTTCGTATTTCTTGCAACAAGATGCAATCGGTAATGCCCAACCTTCTGCTTCTGGTGAACGCAACTTTAAGCAACAAGGATGTATCCTAGCACATGGGGCCTCCGCCTTAATCCCAAGCTACAAAACGAAAACACGATAAATAAATTTCTTGATATTAAAATTACCATTAACATACCCCATGTATGAATACTTACGTCCACAAAATGGTTGGAGTTGACCCAACCCAATCCGATTTCCAACCGGTTTGGCATCTGAGGACGTGCACCTCTTAGCGGAAGAAAAGTGAAGTCGACATCCATATTTCGGAATAGCCCAACAAAATGGAGTCAGCAGTTAAACGCAGATGCAATTGCCACTCCCATCTCGGGCATGGACATCCAATGGTCCTTGATTCCCACATCACTAGAACATTTCACACGCTCCGCAACATCAATAAAATCCTCCATGCTAGTAAATATCTTATCGTAGACGCATGCGTAATCCATCAGCTCGTTGTAAAGGGCATCCCTTATCAACCTCCACCCATCTTGTTGCCCGTTCAAGGCGTACACTATCGAGCGGTACCCGCAATGGCCATCGGATTTAACATCGCTAATGGACTCTAAGAAAGGCCTAAAATAGATGGGGAATTGGTTCATGTATCCTTTGGGGTCTACAAAACTTGCCTTCACCGGCATCGCAGAGCTTGACCTACAACCCACCGTTCCACTAGAAAGCATTGTCCCACTTGCTTGCGTTAGAATAACACTACCTTTCGTACGAGCGGGGGAGCTTTCCAAACCACGTTTAGGCCCCGACTTTTTTCCGTTTACTTGAGGTTGCGGTTGGAAGTTTGAAGTCTCCAAGTAAGGATGGCGTACTAGCATTTTCTGATTGAAGCACATACTCGTGTGCACTTTTGTCGCGTTTAGTGGATGTATCATCAGCGGCAATAGATAACTTACGTTTGTTAGGTGGACGACCGTGCGCTTTTTGCTTAACCAATGGCTCCAAAATGTTAGTTGTTTCGGGATGGACGACGGCAAAACATTGTTTATAAACGTGCTTTATGCGTGCTTCGTCATTGGACGCCATGAAATCGCATACTAGTTTGTCAAGTTTTGCTTTAAGTTGCTCGATCGTCGAGAGGTTGGTACGAACTAGGATGTCTAACATCTTCCAATTCTCATGAAATAACTCTAGCGGCACCTCCAAGCCTTTCGCAACAAACTCATAGATTTCGTGGGCGCAGGGCATATCGTGCGTAGTTCGTATGGCACAACCGCAAGGCATATCCGGCGCGATTGTCATGTTGCTAGCAGATTCGACTTCTTCGGCCAAACGTTCCATAGCATAGTGGGAGATGTTGCTTTTTAGTTTACCGTACACAATGTTTGTGACTTTATGTAGGGCCAACAACCGGCTCTTTTCAAAAGAAGCCTTGATGTCCCCGTGTTGCAATTCGATCAAATTATGAAACTTCAACTAAAAAGATTCAAAGTTACATTTGGTCATACCAATGAAACGCTTGAGGCTCGAATGAGCGATCTCCACGTGGTTTGTGGTTTGGTTATCAAAATGCATCCACTTGTCACCGTACGGCTCTACCCAACTTTTGGTATACTCAATTGCTTCCGGATACTCTTTGAAGTCACAGTGCAATTCCGACTGGTAGTTCTCGTAGGCTAATTCTGTTTCCGCCAACATCAATTGATTCCACACTTTCAAAAAGGTGTTGGACACTTTCTTCTCCTTTATGATCTTTTTCGTTTTTCCTAGGACGTTCATGTTGATGTGCCATCGACACAACATGTGCGTTGCATTGGGGAACACTTCCTCCACCGCCTTCACAAGCGCCAAGTCTCTATCCGTCAAAACAATGGATGGTAATTCGATGGAGTGAGTTATTATCAACGAATGTAAGCACCCTAACACCCATTTTTAGGTCTCTATTTTTTCATTCGACATAAACGCAAATCCAATGTAGAATTTTGTCCCCGTACAAGTTGCACCCACGACCTCGTACAACGGCATCCTGTATTTGATCACCTTGTACGTGTTATCCATTAAAATGACGTTTAGAAATGTCCGTAACAAATCCAAACTAACCAGGTCCGGAAAAAAACGCTCACATATGATATCGCTTCCGTCTTCGGACTTTCTATGGAATTCGTAGTAGTTTAGTCGCTTTAGTTCACCCAAAAAATATTGGAATTGCGACCGATCGCCTTTCTCGAGCTTGCGGTGTTTTAGTAATGCGTTGTACACGGTGCGCATTGTAGAAGAATTCTTAGGGTTCAATTTCTTCACTCCACCAAGAATATCACGAGGATGGGATCCCATTTTCGTAGAACTAACCACGAAATCCATCTTTATTTTTTGAAAGCGTCCCACGTAGGAATGACCTTCTTTGTAGGGTGTAGTGTCGTGATTGTGAAGACCGCACTCAACCTATATTCCCCACAAATCATCACCCATCTTCTTTCCTTTAAGGGCGAACGGGCATCCGCATTTTTTCGTTCCGGTAGACTTCCTCTTTAGATCCTTGGGATCTACCAGTTTTGTGTAAACTTGTGATCTTTCACACACAAACTCTACTCTCGGATTTTTACGATCATGTCTATCGCATCTACGTAAAATAATCACAAACCCGTTATCTAATGCGGTTTTCTTAACCCATTCAATCAGGTATGCCTGGGAGTAGTAGTGAGATTTGGTGTTGAACAACTCGCCATAATCGACAGAGCAATGCACCGGTATTTCCTCCGCCTTCGCCATGCACAAACTAGACAAATCATCATTTGACTCATCTTTTAACTCTCCATCTTCAGTCTTTAACTCTTCACCCTGTGTAAAAAAAACCATAAATTATGAGCATGGACAAAATAAGCCAACCCCAACGGTTGGAAAATTCACACATTGAAGGAGGTTGCCCCGCCGGGTCTAGATAGTTACAACTGGCGGGGACATTGTTACACCGCCGAGTAAAAATTCACGGACTGACGGGGATATTGTCACCCGGTGGTTGACAATACCATACCCAGCGCGGGTCTACCACAAAATCAAACCCCATTTGTGCATAAAACACAGGGGTTTTCCCCGGCAGGTAAAGAATCAAAAACTGGCGGGGGAACAATCATTCCCCGGCGGGTGACAATACTATACCCTGCGGGGACCAAACACAAAATGAAACTCAAAATGTGCACAAAACAAAGGAGTTTGCCCCGCCGGGTATAGAGTAACAATCCCGCCGGGAAAGGGTAAACCAACCGCCGGGTAAACTCGATGAACCCGCCGGGCGGACATGGTGTGCCCCGGCGGGGAACCTTCTTAGACCATATTATGAATGTTCATAGTCCCTGCCGATTGAGAAGGGTGAAACCGGTGGGGCACTTCGGGTTCTATCTTTCTAAATCTAGAAGGTCTACCAAAATGGAAACTTTTCTAAATAGATTGGTTAGAACAACTAGCATATTTGGAGTCCCATGCTCCTCAGCAAACTTCTGACATTCCGAGTTTATCCTTCGATTATTTCGAATTTACAAAAAAAAATTATTGATTTTTGGAGGTTCAAGTGTTTATTTGTGAGTTTGAGAGTTTTTGAATTTTTTTGGAGTTTTTGAATTTTTGGGTGTTTTTGAATTTTTTGTTTAGTGTTGAGTATAAGAAGGTTGTTTGGATGAGTAATTTTGTGTTCTTATACATTTGGTTAACCATACCCACATTCCACTACAAAACAAAAATAAAGATTATTGGTCAAAGGGTAAAACCGTCTTTGATTATTGAATTAAAAAGATTCTCTATATTTTGGGAATGGTTAACAAAAATTGGGCCCTAATTTAGCCAAACCCTTAACATTGTTATTAACATAATTAAACTACAATTACTTTCCCCACTAATTATTTGATTATTTGAGGCTTCAAGTAAACTTAAGATAGACTCTACACTTTTCTCATCAACATTATCTACCTTATTTTGTTCTATAAGAAAACTAACATTTTTAAACGCTCAACGTCAAGAAATGCTACCAAACCCACAAAATTTGTCTTATTTTTAAATAAACAATTCATATTATCACCGCAATAATAGATCATAATGTAATTACCTTTAACGAATACATCTCAAATACTTTTAATATACTTTTGAATAATTTCAAAGTCTTCAGAGTCATTAAGAGGAACTATTGCAGTTTGACCATTCTAGTTAAAAATGCACATTCAATATTTAGACATTACTTACTGGTCATGAATAGTTCAAAAACAGTTAGGAGCTAACAAAATATCTCACACAATATACATTCTTAATCTTACATATATCTGTTAAGAAATAAAGAGAGAAACGAGAGAAGTAGAAAAAGGAACAAACCGCTAGACGGCTAGGGTTTTGTATTATTCAGAAGTATATCAATTAGTACAGCCCGTTAGCTTTCTTTTATTATAAATAGGAGCATATGTTGTACTAATTGATATACTTCTGAATAATACAAAACCCTAGCTGTCTAGCGGTTTGTGAGATTGTTTGGTTACGATGGCTTCTTGCAGATATAGGGGTTAATGTTACTAAACCAACTTCCCTACATTGTGATAACAAAAGCGCCATGCAGATAGCAAAGAATTCAGTTTTTCATGAGAGGACGAAGCACATTGAAATAGATTGTCATTTCACTCGACATCATCTTCAGATCGGCACCATCTCGCTTTCGTATGTTCCATCAGCTTTGCAAATTGCTGATATTTTCACAAAGGCTCAATCTACAGTGCGGTTTTGTTTTCTTTGTGACAAACTCTCAATGCTTATTACTGTTGCATTGTAAGTTTGAGAGATGGTGTTAAGAATATAAAGCCCATATAAAGCCCAAGCCCGTTAGCTTTCTTTTATTATAAATAGGAGCATATGCTGTACTAATTGATATACTTCTGAATAATACAAAACCCTAGCCGTCTAGCGGTTTGTTCCTTTTTCTACTTCTCTCGTTTCTCTCATATGTTGTACTAATTGATATACTTCTGAATAATACAAAACCCTAGCCGTCTAGCGGTTTGTTCCTTTTTCTACTTCTCTCGTTTCTCTCTTTATTTCTTAACATGGTATCAGAGCCAGGTTTGTGTGTTTGAGAGGTATGCGTACCAGGTTTGTGTGTTTGAGAGGTATGCGTGTTTTATAGGTATGTGTGTTTGAGGTATGTGTGTTTGAGTAAAACAATTTGAGTGAGAGGTATGTGTATCTGAGTAAAATAATCTGAGTGAGAGGTATGTGTGTTTGAGTAAAACAATTTGAGTGAGAGTGCGGTATGTGTCTGAGTGAAACACAAAAAGAGTGAGGTTTGTGTGTCTGAGTAAAACAAGAGTGTTTAAGTAAAAAAAAAACACAAAGAGTGAAGAAAGTGCAACTGGTACAGTGGAGATTGTGGATCTTATTGCGAACATGATAGGAAAAGATGATAAGAAGAACTTTGTTACATCTGCATACCATTCGGGTATGTCCTCGTCTTCCACTTCAGGTATTGATTCATCATTGTGGATTTTGGATTCGGGTGCGTCTCATCATATGTCACCTCACATGTCGAACTTTGTTTCGTTGTCTCATGTTTCACCCACATCTGTTTTGTCTGCTAGTGCTACACCAATGTCAGTAGAGGGTATTGGCTCTGTTTGTACCCCTCATATATCGTTATCTGATGTTTACTACGTTCCAACCCTTGCTTTGAATCTAGTTTCGGTTAGTCAATTTTGTAAATCTGGTTATTGTGTCTTATTTTCCAACTCTGTTTGTGCTATACAAAATCAACAGACCCAAAGAGTGATTGGGACAGGTCGTAAAATAAGGGAACTTTATGTTTTGGAGAAACTCGAAGTAACAGATATGGATGTCTATGGCGTTGATAGTGAAAAAAACATATTTGACTCATATTGCTGCCTCGGGTGTTGATTTGTCTTCGTTTCGTTTGAATCCTTCATCGTCTAAGTTTTATCTTTGGCATTCTCGTCTTGGACATGTATCCACATCGCGTTTAAAGTTTTTAGTCTCTACAGGTGCTTTAGGTCAGCTAAACACTTGTAATATCTCGGATTGTAGTGGTTGTAAACTTGCAAAATTTTCGGCGTTACCGTTTAATGAAAGTATTTCTTCCTCTATTGCTCCGTTTGATATTATTCATTCTGATGTCTGGGGTCCATCTCCTGTCTCCACAAAGGGTGGTTCATCCTACTATGTTTCTTTCATCGATGATTATACTCGATATACTTGGGTTTACCTTATGAAACGGAGATCAGATTTCCTTGGAATTTATAGAGAATTTCGGGCACTTGTTAAGACTCAACATTCTGCTGTAATAAAATGTTTCAGGTGTGACTCGGGGGGTGAATATACATCCAATGATTTTACTCAGTTACTTGCATCTGATGGTACCATACATCAGTCTTCTTGCACTGACACCCCTCAGCAGAATGTTGTTGCAGAAAGAAAACATCGTCATCTTATTGAGACTGTTCGTTCTTTACTTTTATCTGCTGAGGTTCCTACTATTTTTTGGGGAGAAGCAATTCATACTGCTGTATATGTGATTAATCGAATTCCCACTACTCATAATGCAGGGATGTCTCCTTTTCAGAAGTTATATGGACAACTTCCAGATTATTCTTCCTTACGAGTGTTTGGATGTACATGTTTTGTCCTTCGTCCTCATGTAGAACGCAACAAATTGGGCCCTAAATCCGCAATATGTGTTTTCTTGGGTTATGGTGTTAGACAGAAAGGTTATCGTTGTTTTGATCCCACTAGTCAGAAATTTTATGTCTCTCGGCATGTTACTTTTCTTGAGCATATCCCGTTTTATTCGATTCCAACGAAATCACATGATATAACAAGTACCAAACTTCAGACTATTGATCCCTTTGAAAATAATAGCGACATACCCATTGATATTGATGTGACAGCTCCTGAGACATCAACTACAACTGATACTACTTCTGCTCCTACTTCTTCTGCTTCTGCTCCATCAAGTCCTGATTCAGCTTCTTCTTTTAGTGAACCACCAGCTCCACCCCTTAGAAGATCTACTCGTACAAGTAAGTCTACCAAACTACCAGATTTTGCGTATTCTTCTTACTCAGCTCCTTTTGCCTATTTTATAGCAAAAATACATGATTTATATGAACCTCAGTCGTTTAAAGAAGCTGTTTCTGATCCTCGTTGGCAAAATGCAATAGTCGAAGAGCTCACTGCTCTTTACCAAACTCATACATGGGATATAGTTAAGCCTCCATCCGGTAAGCATATAATCGGTTCTCGATGGGTTTTTAAAATTAAAACAAAATCTGATGGATCTGTTGAAAGATATAAGGCTCGTCTTGTAGCAAAAGGGTATTCACAGAAGTATGGTATGGATTATGATGAAACATTTGCCCCAGTGGCAAAAATGACGACTGTTCGTACTCTTATTGCGGTTGTTCTGTTCGCCAGTGGAAAATCTTCCAACTCGATGTCAAAAATGCATTTTTGAATGGTGATCTTCATGAGGAGGTTTACATGACTCCTCCTCCAGGTGTTGCTCACCAACCAGGTGAAGTTTGTCGACTTAGGAAAGCCTTATATGGACTCAAACAAGCTCCCCGTGCCTGGTTTGAAAAATTCTCTACGGTTATAACTTCACTTGGTTTCCTTGCTAGTAATCACGATTCGGCCTTGTTTATCAAATGTACTAGTGTAGGACGAATTATTTTATCCCTATATGTAGATGATATGATCATTACAGGTGATGATATTGATGGCATTGCAGCACTAAAACGTGATTTGGCTCAACGTTTTGCGATGAAAGACTTGGGACTATTACGATATTTTTTAGGTATTGAGGTGGCTCACTCTCCAAAAGGTTATATTCTCTCTCAGACAAAATATATATCTGATTTATTCGAACGAGCGCGACTTTCTGATAACAGAACGGTAGATACTCCTCTTGAAACCAATGCTCGGTATTCTCCGACTGATGGCGTTCCTTTGTCAGATCCAAGTCTATATCGAACTCTTGTAGGGAGCTTGGTCTATCTTACAGTTACTCGGCCAGATATAGCTTATGCTGTTCATGTGGTCAGTCAGTTTGTTACTGCTCCTACATCTATTCATTGGGGAGCTGTTCTTCGAATATTGAGATATCTTCGTGGCACTCAGTTCCAGAGCCTTTTATTTCCCTCGACCTCTTCACTTGAACTGCGTGCCTATAGCGATGCTGATTGGGATAGTGATCCTCATGACCGAAAATCTACTACTGGTTTCTGTATTTTCCTTGGAAATTCATTAATATCATGGAAAAGCAAGAAACAAGATGTTGTCTCTAGATCGTCTACTGAAGCTGAGTATCGTGCTATGGCTCTCACCACATGTGAGATTGTTTGGTTACGATGGCTTCTTGCAGATATAGGGGTTAATGTTACTAAACCAACTTCCCTACATTGTGATAACAAAAGCGCCATGCAGATAGCAAAGAATTCAGTTTTTCATGAGAGGACGAAGCACATTGAAATAGATTGTCATTTCACTCGACATCATCTTCAGATCGGCACCATCTCGCTTCCGTATGTTCCATCAGCTCTACAGCGCGGTTTCGTTTTCTTTGTGACAAACTCTCAATGCTTATTACTGTTGCATTGTAAGTTTGAGAGAGGGTGTTAAGAATATAAAGCCCATATAAAACCCAAGCCCGTTAGCTTTCTTTTATTATAAATAGGAGTATATGCTGTACTAATTGATATACTTCTGAATAATACAAAACCCTAGCCGTCTAGCGGTTTGTTCCTTTTTCTACTTCTCTCGTTTCTCTCTTTATTTCTTAACAATATCATATATGACATGTTTAAATCTCACATATTTCATAAAAAAAAAAAAAATTATAATCTCGCGTATAAAAATATTAATACGTACATCTTCCATATTTTAATAGTACGTGACGTGTGATAATTTCAAAATTTTATAGCATCACGGGACTTTGTATTCATATCTAGGCGAGATTAGAAATAGAAAGCAAAACTCAAATTGAAATCATAACTGAAAGTGATGGCTCAGGCTCGATTATTTTATCAGTATTCATACGTGGGCTTAAAAGTCCAAAGCAAAAATTCAAATCGAAATCACGAGACTTTGTAGCCTTATAGTATCTGGCATTTCGAATTTCAAGACCAACCGAGATACCTTTGGCTGCCGTGTATAACAATTTACTGTATTTATTATTGCCAGCTTATTAAAATTTCTGACAGACCGGAATCTTTCAGAACTGGTCCAAGGTCACTAGTAATTTTTTCATGATGTTTATTGTTACATCTCAAATTCAGTTATATCGGACTGACCATTCATAATAAATATGAATGTCGATGTCTAAAACTCTCATTTATTTTTAGAATACAAATGTTATGTAAATGATGCTGTCAAAATTTAGTCAAAT
Source organism: Limnanthes douglasii subsp. nivea (assembly GCA_036936605.1). NCBI lineage: Eukaryota > Viridiplantae > Streptophyta > Magnoliopsida > Brassicales > Limnanthaceae > Limnanthes > Limnanthes douglasii. The sequence goes on from JAUPFV010000002.1 coordinate 335,477,406, forward strand.
TTTAGCTATTAAGAATATATAACATACTAAAGGTAAGGAAAAAAAAAAAGTTAAGCCAATTTATTCAACAGTATATAATTCACTGTAAATACTATAACAAACTATATGAAAAATGCACCCGTGCATATATATAAAATGAGCAGTGTAAAAGAAATTAAAATTTATGACTTGAAAACATGTATTTATATTTATTAATAAAAGATATTTAAACTGTATATAAACATATTAAACTAATCGCGTCCAGTTGAGCTACGCTAGTGCCAATGTTAAAAATTTGTAATAAGCAAAAAAATTAATTTTATTAGAATAGGATTAAAACCAAATTAAAAATAAATCCATACATACCCTATACATTAAGGGTTGAATAAATAAATATAATAATATGTTTTACAAAAATATTAATCGTATCATTATTATGTTTAATATATTTAATTTGTAGTAATATATAAATCATTCGTATAAAATAAATTTTGTAACTTTTATAGTCAACTATTCTAGATTTTTATAAATATGAAAATAAAGATATTTCAAATATTTTTGTTACATTTTAAATAAGCTCGGTAGGTTCATGTGTTTTTATCATTAAAATGTTATTTTAGTCTTTTAGATTCGCGTTGAACTTTGATCTCTGGCCCTTTGTTGGAGGTTCAACATTTGAATGGCAGACAGAGGTTAAACGAAGACCTCCCAATATCAGCAATTTTGGTAGGCTCAACACATGTATGGTACATCTTAGAATGACTATCACTTAAAAGAGACAATATATATGTTGGCCAAAAGCTAGAGAAAGAAGCTTTTGATCTTAAATAAGTTGTCAAACTTCTTTTTTATTACTGGGCCACGTACTCCTCCAACTCAAAAAAGCCTATTCGCATTTAAAATTATAACTAGAGAAGAAACGTCCAAACTCGACATTTAAAAGGCTCAAACAAATACTTATAGATAATCAAACCCGATAGTTGGGTAGCAAGGCAAGTATCCAAGAACTTATTATGGATAATTGAGTTATTGTGGGTTAGACGTGGACTTTAGAAAATCAGTTGTAGGTCTTCGACTCTCGAATCTTTATTACATGATAGGCCCCTTATTGAAATTTTACACATTTATAGCCATGCCAACCTCGGTAACAACTGTTGAATTGCTTTTTTCCTCTCATCTTTCTTGTAGAGTTAAAAGGTTATGAGATTATCTTCGTTGTTTGACACCTCTTTGGTAGCTTCCTTCATTACGTCTTGGGTACCATGCCCTTCCTCTGTGAGCTTCATCTGAATCACGTCTCTAAACTTGTACAAATATTTTTTTTCCATATTAATTAAATGGAATAGAGTGAAAAACGTTACTTTAGGTGATTGGGGGTTCAGATGATGAATCTTAAATATATTAGTAAACCCTCGGCGGTGTTCGACAAGCTCAGAATGTTTAAAATAATAACTAAAATGTTGAAAACGAATTTTATTTTGGTATTTATAAGGTGAGGTTTGTTTTGTATGTTTTAGTTTCTCACTAACTATTCGTAAATCATATACAAATACTAAAGGGCACAATCTGACGGATTGCATGCACGACATTCCAAATGTCCATAGTCTAGGAAGCCATTAATGAGAGATGGTCATCATAAAACCAAGATGACATATGTTTTGTGTAAAATTGTTTTATATATATAATTAGTCGTGTTCAAGACTTTTAAGATTTGTACGAAAGATTGACAACAAATACCTCTAACAAGTGCGAGGCTCAGGCAACAAGGAACCTCTCCCCTCATACGTGTAGGATCGGCCAAGGGAGACACCCCATAAGTATCAGAATAAACCATCAGAAACTCCTACATGTCGCAGGCTCGTCTAGCAATGACCTCCCATATATGTCATACTCCGCTAACAAAGATCTGTATGTGTGTTAGGCTCGGCCAACCAAGACCTTCTATGGCCATCATCCTTGACTAGTGAGACCTTTTTATGTCTACTATGTAATTTTTATGACGATATCATTTGTACATGACTAAAGAAAAGATACACTCACACTGGCGGCATCAAAGTTGATATCCCAATTTTGATGCTAGTCATACGCTACATCCTTGCATCTTTTTCTTTGGAAAAATAAAGTATTTTTATCGAGGGAGGTTTTAATTGACGAGGGTTTAATAAAGAAATTTGGGAATAATTTTATAGAGGGATAAACTTGTAGATAATTCAGTATCTATAAAATAAAGGCTATATCAAACATTCATCGAATATGGTATCATTATAGTCGGGTTGTGTTCCAATTTTTGACTAGTACTTGGCTATAAGTAAATGATTATATAAATAAGGTCTAGTGGAAGTCACATGCTCCAAAATCCATTTGTATGACATAAAGGTCATTATAAAAACCTTATCATGCCATCAGATAAAAGATCAATTTTATTCATTAAAGGTATGCAACTATTTTATTTCTCTATAACCCCTTAACCCATTAGTGGGAACATCAATCCGTATGGAATTCTTTAGATATAACTTCAAGTTACATATAGATACTTAACCAAAACTTGTTATACTTGAAAATCAAATTGTACAAGATCATAAACAATGTATTGATGCAAATAATATATTTAATTGTCTCAATATATTCAAAACAAAAAATTTAACAAAAAAGCTAATAAAATTCGTGAAATATATATATTAATCAATATATGTGTTGAAAATCCGATTTGAGAAAATATGTTATCATTTAATATTTCATAAACACTATTATGAAGTATATATATTAATCAATGATCATTGATTACCTTTAATATATTATATTTGAAAATATTATAGACCATAAACGTCAAAACATGAATTTAAAGTATAAGATATTATAAATTTTGAATTATTCCATAATCTAAACCTTAAATGGATTTCGGTTCATTTAGTCTATATTTTTTAGGGATCAGGTTTACTAATCTTCTATTTTTATTTTTTATGGTTTTTGAGAAATTACCAATCTATTTGACATTTCTTTTGGTATGGCCATGAGATGCAAGCTTCTAGGATTAAGGTGGTTTGGTCCACTATCACCTTACGAATATTTGAGAGCTGTTTTGGGATTTTAGACCTCAAAACTTGAAATCAAATGGTTGTCCTCTATTAGAGTGACGACTAAAGCCCTACATCCCATGTCGGTTAAACATGAGAAAGATGAGTGATATATAACTAGTATGAGGTCTTTTAGAAGTGGACCAAAAGCAAAGTCGTGTGGTCTTTCGGGGAAAAAGCGGACAATATCATGCTATGTGGAGATTGGATTGCCTTACTTATATACAGAGACAGAATATGCAGTAGCCGTATTCCCAACAACTGGTATCAGAGCTCCAGGCCCAGACAGAATATGATGGTGGTGAAATTCGAATAGGTCGAACATGAAGAACCATGATTCATGCTCAAGGTGAATGATTTGTTCTAGAGATCCTAGTTCGAAGTGACCGTGGCTCATCAAACATGTGGTACTTGATTGGAGTTTGGCGCTAAGGAATACGACAATGGTGGTCTAATAGGAGGTGAGGAGTATCATCCGTAGTGCCTCTATGGTTCAGGTAGTCTTAGCCTGATTAGAGTGGGCGGATGAAAGTCAATTGAGAGGAGGCTAATATGGTACTTTGTTCGAGAGGAGGATTTGTTAGAGTGACGATAAAAGTACCACATCCCACATCGGTTAAACATGGGAAATATTAGTTGTATATAAGTAAGAACATATCTCAACTAGTATGAGGTCTTTTGGAAATGGACCAAAAGTAAAGTCGTGCGGTCTTCCGGAGCCGAAGCAAAAAATTTCATACTAGTGTGGAGATCAAATTGGTTGTACTTATATACAGAGACAGAATATGCGGTACCCATATTCCCAACAGCCTCAAACATATATACAGAGACAGAATATGCGGTACCCATATTCCCAACATCTTCAAACATATCTAGTATGATGATGATAAAAACAAAAATGATTAAAATTACAAATAAAGACTTTAAAGTCTTGGATCCTTTCCCACATTGAATTGGAAGAAATTTTTTATATCTTAGGCCTCTAGTTTGCAAAATGTACAAGGTGACGATTAAGAATGACTAGTCTACCTTCTTTTGGTATGATAAGTGGTTGTCCCAACCTATTTGATAACCCACTATAAACCAATTATTATTCGTGATTCTACAATTCACAATAATTTCAAGGTTTTATACATTATTTTGGATGACCTCTTGAACTGCGACCTAAATAAGGTATAAAAGTGGTAGAAACTACCACAACCGTTAATATATCACCAACCTTATTTTATCGCTCCCCTCTCCGAGTATTGAACATTCAAGACTAGGAATGTTAATTTGATCATTAAGGACATTTGCAATATCATCCTCATTTCCACTCCCTATGTCAGGTGGACTAAGTTGGTATGACATAAATATAATATACCTCGTCACTCTTTTACTTTTTCTTTTCTAACCAAGATAGGTTGTCTACTCGAGATAATCATTAGTTGAGGACTAAATTACCTTTAATACCATGTTCTATGCAACTTTTGTGATGAACCTATCAATGATATCACATATCATTGCATATCCACTCAAAGCATCTGAAACGGCCAGTTCGAAGCTAAGGTTTACGCTTAGTGGTCATGATTGGCCTCAAAGGATTAAGGAGACTACAAACTGGCCACCCTCTTTGGTGTGCGTGTTTAGTCGCGGTAATTTATTACAATTGGCGAAAATGAATTCACTTTTTGCTCCCCGACCTCATTGCGTTTATGATTTCGCACCGTATGGTTTCAGATCTACTTTTCAGATTCTTTGGTATCAAGATTATCCGTCCAATGTAGCTCTTTACGTGCTTCTAACTTACTTTTATTTTTTTTGTAGTTATCATCTTTTTTGGTTTTTAGTACTAAATTTAGATTAGATGAATCTTGGTTACCCTCGCATTATCTTTTTCAATTCAAATTTGGATTTCACAAATTAATTTTTGAATCAGATTGTTCTTTTGAAAACTTGTTCACTGCTTAAATGTTAGGTTTATTTTAAGTTTTTTGTCATGCTATTTCTTGGATCCACTTTTGTTGGATTTTGTTAGTTGATTTTCTCATAATTATATTTTAAGAGGAATATCTCACTCTAAGGTACGTCTTTATACTTGTATAATCTCTTATATCGCTTTAATTGATGCTTTAATTTTTATTTAAAAATAATATTATTAAAGTTTTTAGAAAACTAAATTTATAAATTAAATATAAAGCCTAAAATTTAAATTCTAAACTATGCTTTAAAAAAAATATAATATTAGTATTATTATAATCTATTTATTGATAATTAATTAGTTATTACATATACAATTATAATTTAATTTAACATCAAATATATTTATATCAAAGTAAAGTACATGAGTTCAGTAATCATCCCTCCATAAAATCCAACATAATAATGTTGACTTATGTATTAAAAAGATGCCCATTAGCTAATGACATGAAAAATAGTAATGCTGAGACAAATATTTTACTTTTACTATATAATTAAAATTTAATAGTGTTATTATTAAAATTATGAATAAATAAATTGTAGTATTAATATTGTATGAAAAAATGTTAAAATGAGTATGATAAACCAAAAAGTAAAGAAAGGTTAGACAAAAAAACAATACAAGTAGTTGTATATACGGTTGCTCCAACACTTATATATGGTTGTTCCAACCACGCTTCACTTTCTTTCGCTTTGTTCTTCATTTAAAGTACACAAACAAAACATGTAATTTGGTATCGGATCTTTTGTTTGGATGATTACTTTAATGGTCAATTCTGGTTAGAAAAATTTATATAAGATTGTACAAGAAGAGAAAAAGTATGAATGCTTTAATAGCCAGGGAAACTACAGGTAGTTTATGTATTCGAGTTATCTTCTCTATAAAAGCTTGAGAAAAGTTTATCTACATGGGTGACTGATATTAGGATAAGCCTTTTTAGCTTAATAATTTTCCATCTATCTATTATAATCCATTACCATGTTGTTGGTCCTTCCATAACCTTTACCAACATGTTGGGAGGCCATATTTGGGATTATTTGATTAGGATAACATATGTTTGTAGATATTTTTATATTTTATTTTTATGTTTTTAGTTTTAATATTAAATCATGTTTATTGTTTTACTCTTCTAAAGTAGAAAAATCAAAACCCAAACATTCAAAAAAACATTATATTTGAATGTATTTTCAATTTTACTCTTTTATAATGGTTTTTTTCTTCTTTTATGCAGGTTATGTTTTTACGTAAAAATAAGATTATGTGAATTACAAATGGGATTAAATTATTTTTCAGTTTTTTACCTTATAAAAATAGTATATGTTATTGGTTTTGCCAATGTATTTTTTATATATTATTAATTATTAATTTTTTATTTAGACTTTTTTTCAAAACACAAGATTTCAGTATAAATTGAATCTAACACACAGACACATAATTTGATTTTTTCAGAATTTTAATATCAATTTAAAAAAAAATCAAAGAAATAAATATTATAAAAGGTTTTCTTTGTGGAAAATAACATTTTTTATAACGATTAAATGAAGTTTCAAAAGACGAAAATTTTTAAACCGTCGAAATTCAATAGATGCCAGAACTGTAGAACGTAATTCGTATTTGTGATACTTTTCTTAAAAAGAAATCGAATCCTAAGAATTCGTTGTCCATGCGCAATGTATACGATGTTCAACTAAAATATTTGAAGATTTAGAAAAGTTTTCATTCACAATTGCAATACTTGTTGGGCAAACTCAAAGGTAAAATTATTGTGAATGACATAGGTGAGACAAAGACCAAAGTGATATTATCATTTATATTTTCTTCGCATATACGGTTAGTTTGGAATTTTTTTCAGACGCTTCCAAATGTGTTAATAATGGATAACACATACAAGGTAATAAGGTACGAGATGTCGTTGTTTGATTTCTTTGGAGTCACTTGTACCAGTATGAATTTATACATCGATTTCGAGTTTTTGTCCGGAAACAAAGTTGACAACTACAAGCTGGGTAGTAATATGTTTACAATTGGTGATGGTAACTAACTCCATCGAAGAATAGTTTGTTTTTTGTTTTAACGAACAAAGACTTAGAATTAGTAAAGGCTCTCGGACAAGTGTTCCTCAATGCAACACATATGTTATGTCGACAACACATTAACATAAAGGTTTTTACAAAATCGAAGATACTCACGAATAATAATTAAAATCTCAAATGATTTTTTCATGTTCGTAGAATCATATGATATTCTCACAGATGGAACTCGTATTCAATAACTTCAAATATTATATGAAAACAATCGATTACATCGAGAATGTTTGGTTTGTTCCTTACAGTGATAAGTTTCTCACGTGGAAAACTAACAAGTTCATCTATTATGGTAACCAGTCCACTAACTGCATGAAGAGAAATCAATCTACCCTGAACTGTTTCATTGGTATGAGCAAAGGTAACTTCGAGTTGTTTTGGGGTAAGGTGAATTGTTTGCTCAAAATGTAACATGGAGAATTTAGAACATAATTTGAAAATAGTCAACTTATAGTCTAACATAAATTTATACACAAGGTGTACAATGATATTAGAGGTAACGTCTTACACGCTAGTTTATATGTTTATTCAGACAAATTTTAGTATGCTCCACATATTGAAGTTGGAATTATTAATTGCATTTGTCATATCCAAAATTAAGCATCATAAAACACTTTTGACGATCATTGGAAAATGTTAGATATAGTTGTTCGTACTAATCTAATGACGATAGAGCTACTGAAAGAGAAAATATATGAACTCTTTCACGTTGTCATGGAACTTCAGGACAAAGCAAACATATAAGATATATACAAGAAATGGTTTAACATAGTCTATCTGGGAACATCTTCGTTTATGGAGCCTTTAGATAAACATAAACGAAGTTGTCATCCAACTATTAAATGTAAATGTATCTATTGTTACATCAAACACTAAACGAGATAAATCTTGTTACAAATATGTGCTAGATTCTAAGAAAATAAGTGTATATTCATTATGTACATTTTTCAAAACTCCATCGGTCATTTTACGGAGAGGCAATGGTACTTCTACAATCAATTTGCGAGAGGAATGGGAGTTTCAACATAAGAAAATGGTCATATATATCATCATAATATACCTTATGTAGTTGGAACTCATACGATGCATTCACTATCAAGTGGAACGGTTATTTGTAGCTCAAGCGGCATGATTCCTTCTAAAGTAATGTTGATTGATCTGAAAGGTTACTTACAACTATTCCATACATTTTATAGACCTTTTATAACTACAATTAACGTCGTTAAAACTGATGGGTATTGTAGGTATCAGTCAATTTTATTTTCCTTAAACAGATTATAAGATGCATGGAAGTGAAGTAACGATGAACTTATGTATTTGGGATGATAATATCATAGATAAACAATCACATCAAGTTCTAACTGCATCATCAATTTATAGGAAACCTGGGTCAATGGTGTTTGTTTCAATTCCTAACCATTACAAGGTAAACCCCCTCTCATGTCTTAAATGAAGAGTATTTGATTGGGTTTTATTAATAGAAACTACTTTGTCAATGTAAGTATTACATGTCTTTATTCGATTTAATTCAAAATATTTGATTGATATTTATGTTGTAAATTTTTTATATAGATTTTCATTGCGAATAATTTTCCACGTGCAAAGGTACATCATTGTGGTATTCAAGTTCCATAAAGAAGAAGCTTTTCAGGTTGGGAATTACCAATTATATCTCGCTGCAAGAGATATCAAGAGATTCTAATTTATAAGAAGGTGATCGTACCCAATGAAGTACCGATTTGGGAAATTATTTTTCTATTATGTACATTTTTTAAAAATATTTATCATATTAATATGTTTTTGTTAAAGACTAATCTGTTTACTATACTTATTTAATGTTATCGGGCTAAAGATTTTAAAATATCGAACTTAACTCGATTAAATTAAACATAAAATTTAAAAACATCATGAGAATATATATTAAACATAAATACACGATATAAATAGCACAATAATTTAAGGAGGGTTATATCATTGCATATCTAGTTCTATAAAATACAAAAAAAATCTATTTGTAATATATGTTTTTAATGGAATCAGTATTCCCCAAACGAAACACATTATGAACATCTTGTTTGACATCGTGCGGGAGGAAATAAAACCATATATTTAGAATCGATTCTAAATATCATAACATGCTAGTTACATTTAACATTAATATAAGACGAGAATAACTTGCAAAAATAGCATTCGACATACATAAAACCCAAAAAGAACATATACAATAACTTAAGAACATCAAACGAACATAACATTAAAGATGAAGTGTAACAACATACACAACTTTAGTTAAAGTCATATAATTTGTTAAATTTATATCTTTTAAGAGTTAAGCAGCTCTTTTATACATATGTTTTTATCAATTTTATTATCGTTATAACGTAGCATAAATTTTATCATGAAACTAGTTACTTCAAAATTGATCATGTTGAATAACTCATTTGTAACTATATACGAAAGGTCAAACACCCGAATATTGGTTCTGATTTAAAATATTTGTACATGGTAGAGACTTCTTCACGGTAGCGTGCAGGCGAAGGGGGAGAACTTGGACTCTCGTACATGTACACGTATATGTAGTATATTGTACACAAAACTTTATTGAACGAAATAGCAAGTGTAGAATTTCTGTTGTAGTTTTAGATTATTTAAGACTGGAATATAGAATCCAAGGAAATAAATATACTAATTTTTAAGACATGAACTAGGAGAGGGGGTTTACCTTGTAAGCCAAGGGATTGCAACAACTAGTTGTTCCCTTGGGTATAGGTTTTGAAAAACAACTAAGTTTTGGACAAGAACTAGGAGAGTGTACTGCATGTATATTTTTCATACCACCAGTAAGATACTACATTAACGGTATGAAAGTTTCCTACCTTAGATGTCACTAGTATACAAGTATTATTGAATGATTGTAGCGTCTGTACATTAGTTGAATGTTTTTACTTGTTTATTCATAACTATGAGAGTGTATTGTCGGTAGAATTTTCTCGTACCGTCAAATAAACTAAACCTATGGTATGTAATTTTTATACCATTAGAACATATATGATCCCGACGGTTTGAGAGATTCGTACTGCCGATATAATAGTGTAAAATTGGAAAAACAAATGCAACATAAGAAACATAATAATCAACATAAGAAACATAACATAATAAAGATTCTAATCAACATAAGAAACATCGTCCACGTACAATAACATATGTGACATCATCATTCATCCGCAACTAAGAAAAGAACAACATCCAAAGGCGTAATCCAAATACAAAAACATCATTCATTCACACATAAGAAAACAAACACAAAATAAAAATTCCTAAATATATAAGGATCCAAAGAGTAGTGATATTCATAACTTGATTCGCAAAATTCATTTTCTCTTCTTTGTTGTTGGAAAAAGATCAAATATCATTGATCTTGTGAATCGACTCTAGTGCATCCCTATCACCAATACCTTAAAATTTATGACATATCGCCCATACCACTTCGCATAGTCATCGTGCCAAGCTTTTGTGGACTTACAGTTTCAAAAAAGGAGAGGTGTCATACGATCTACTTGAAGTAAATGATTACACTATTCATTCTAATCAGCTATCCTGCAAGAGTATCAGTTATGATTTTTCTTCTTAATATATGACATAGATTTTTTAGGAGACTTTGTTTTATCATGGACCATACCAAACTATCGCATTAAACGTTTTGAAATATATATATATACCTTTTGTAAAACCCGAATCAAATAGTTGTAGAGGTCGACCTCTTGTACTTAGAACCGAACCCATATGTTCGGATATGGATCAAATATAACCTGCAAATGAACACGTAACTTATCATGTTTCCACCAAACAAACTAACATAAAATTTGGGTTTCATAAATGTAAAATAAAAAAATAGAGTACTTAAATCTTTCTCACTGAGACTAACAATAATATCGCCATAGTAGTTTTTTGCTCAAACATTTCCACTTGTGCACCCGTAAACTTCTTTTGTAGTCAACTAAAATTTTCAGACTTGATATGTTAAACCTATGATTTAGCTGAGGGTAAAAACAAGGATAATGATCGTAGATCCAGCAATCTAACATACTTATGAAGCCATAAAGAGTCTTCATCGACAAATTTTACACTTCTTCAATACCACGATATAGCCACGCCAATGCGTATGCCCCCACGTTCTATCCAACATTTGTTTCATGTGCTGTAAAGGTGCTAGAAAGTCTGGTCTTAATGACTTCTGGTTGGTAACACAGAAAATTATGAAACCGAACAAAAACATAAAGTACATACGTGCACCATGTAAGAATATGTCTCTAGTCCGATTCAAATTTAAATCTAGATACGAATCATCTGAAAACGTTTATGTAAGAAATCTCAAACCAAACCCAAATTCTTTATGTATCTCCAACTCCTAAAGAGCATCATTAGATGAAACTCCCAACAACCGAACATATCTATCATACTTATCCTCAAAAGAATTGCTTGTGTCAAATTCTACTATTCAACAACCATCGGAAGGCCTAGAATAACGAACATGTCAACGAGAGTAATTGTCATGATCCTAAATCACAACTAAACAATATTAGTCGCCTTATGTTATTGTTTGACAAAAGCCTTATTCAAATGAGAAGTGGAGTTAAACTTACCAAGGTGATCGATGAGCGGCCCAAAGTGAAGTCTCAACCAACAAATTCTTAAATCTGATTTTATTACTCATGTCTCATTTGTGTAAAAATTTGTATATTTCCGAAAATTATTATTATAATCTATTAATAGATATAAACCAAGTTATAAAAATATATTCAAATATGATTAAATTTACATTCCCAAAATAAGTGTTATATACCTCATGTTACTTACCGTCCGGATATTACGATCCAATTTTGTTTTATTGACATCAATTATACGACTGTCATACTCTCTAACTGAATCTTTATCCGCGGATTCTTCACCATAACTAGGTAAACCAGGTGTTTCTTTCTTCAGGAAGTATTTTAGAGGTATGGTCCTTGGTTCACCGCAAAGATCATTGTATATAAAAATCTACAAAATTATAAATTTTATAACATGTACAACTAATTTTTTTCAAAAGTTATATTTTAATAGAATAAATTTTCGTTCTTAAATATTTTAATTACATTCCGATAATATTACTCTCTATATTTTTAAACTTACATTTTATTTATACTTTATTTATTAAAATTGGAATTAAAATTTTAAAAATTTAGTTTTAATCTTTTAAAGATTCTGTAACATATCTTGGTGTATTATATTTAAATTTTAATTTAGTTTTTTAAAAAATTTAAAATGCATTTTAACTCCTAAATTTTGGTAAAACTCAAATAAAATTTAATATTTACATATATACAGTAAATAATATATGGTAGAGAAGGATATATAAATTTTTCTCGTTTTAGACTATAAAGTGGAGTAATGTTTAAGCAAACTTGAGAGTTCCACCTAATATTCTATTCCAGTTTATGTAATATAATTTTTCTACTTAAGAAGGCTTACAGCTGGATAGTTCATAGGAGTATATATACAGGACAACAGAAGTCAGAGGACACAACAAATTCATCGACTACTACTATTGTTGTTACTACAACTTTATAACCAAAGAAAGATAGTCTTCAGTTAAATTTTGAGTTTTCTAAACTATGTCTGCAAATTCAGGAGGAGTATCCGAGTACTTTGAATTGGTTGAGGTAACACCTCTCTCTCTATATATTCTTATATTTATCTAGATTTTTGCATATTGTTTAGAATATTTGTTGAAACACTTAATTGTATGCTAGCTCCCAGATGAGTTTATATTCTGTCTATTCGTATAGACAATGAGTGTGATTTTTCCACAATTTAATGACTCCTAATTGAACAGAATATTCAAGGTTTTACGTGTGATGAAGACAACTTGAACCTGCAGCTCATTCGCAGGCTCAAAAGATATATATGGGTAAGATTTAGTTTTGTACATATTGGTAGCCATGCGTTTAGTTTTGGGTCTACAAATCAATTAATCTGGATCACAAATATGATCAGACATCCCACAAAGTATTTTCAAAAGTTTATCAATTTGGTTTAGCCAAATCTTTTTCAGGTTGCATGCTTAAAATTCTAATTCGAATCCACAAGTTTGTTTGTATAAAATCTCGTTTTGGATCTCCATCCCACATATTAATGTCGACTATAAAGCATGTATGATCGATCGGTTTTTCGAGCTGAGAAAAGATAATCATTAACTTAATAATCAATAATTTTGAATTTTTTTGTTTGTGTTGATAGGTTGAATGTACCATACCCGGAGATGATGGATCACTATCCATATCGGAGCAGGAACATCTAGCTCGTGTATTCACTCAAAAGATACACGATCTAATCGGTACCCACACCGATGTTCCGGCCCCTGATATGGGTACCAATGCACAGGTTACTTATCCAATATATATATAACTAGTTCTGTAACCTTTAAGCTCATCTAAAATTCCCTTTTTTGTTCTTGTCTTTTAAATCTGCTTGGTTAATCATACTTTTTATACAGGTTGAGTGTACAATTCCGAAGGATGATGGAACATTGGCCTCTTTTGTGGGGTTTAGGGTCCAGCATGATAATGCAGGAGGCCCTATGAAAGGAGGAATCAGATATCACCCCGAGGTTCTTAAAACAATATTTTTCATTTAAAACATTTTTGCATACCAAATGCCGTTGTGACTCATTTATGCATGTATATATACAAAACAATTCCAGGTAGACCTCGACGAGGTTAATGCTTTAGCCCAGCTAATGACCTGGAAAACTGCTGTTGTGAATATTCCATATGGAGGTGCTAAAGGAGGAATTGGGTGCAATCCGGGCGATCTATCCATATCGGAGCTGGAACGTCTAACTCGTGTATTCACTCAGAAGATACACGAGTTAATCGGTATTCACGCTGATGCTCTGGCACCTGATATGGGTACCAATGCACAGGTTAGGTATCCAAAATACATAAATATAACTAGTTTTGTCACATATAAATATAATAAGCTTATATTAACATTTCCTTTTCTTTTTTGTTTTTTTAAATACAGACCATGGCCTGGATTTTAGATGAGTATTCTAAATTTCATGGCCACTCACCTGCTGTAGTGACCGGAAAACCAATTGTAAGAGAATGCCTTACTCGATTATATTTTTGATTTTTTAGTATAATCTAATTTACTTTTTATCATATCTTATCAAATTATACAGAACATACAAGGTTTCATGTGGGAAGAAACACAGCTGCACCAAGAGTTTCACAAGTACATGGCAGTGCCTTCACTCCGAGTGTCAACAGAGTAGCACACACTACTCGACCACGGGAATGGGAGCTTCAAATACCTCCGTCACTCGTATCGTTGGTTTTTGGCTGCATTTTATTTTCAAACAAAAATATGTTAGTATTTGGATATGTTAAAAGCTATTAAAAAAAATACCAGGTTCAGAGGTGTTAGGCTATATTGTTATTTAAGCTCTTTGTAAATAAAGAATTCGAATTAGTAAGAATTTATCGGTATTTTGTTTCTCTATTTTCTACGTAGTATTAGAGTATAAGTTTCGGATCTTTGACTATAAATTCTTTTTCCATCTTCCACGTGGCAGCGGACAATTGTTTCACCTGTCCGCCCAAAAAAAAATGTAGTCTTTTGCTCTTTTTTGCCGCCCATATTATTAAGAGCGTTTTTAGTTATTAAAATAAAAAAAGAAAACTAGTTAGTAAATTATAATTAAAAAAATCATTTGAGTTTGCTGTTTATTTGGATTTTGAATAAGATTTTAATATGAGATTTAGTTTGGCGTTTTCGATTAGTATTTTGGTTTTGATATTTTGATTGGTTTAGTTTTGTTTTTTTTTAGTTTGATTTTGGATTTAATTTTGAATTTCGATTTTGGATTTTGCTGATTTTTAGAATTTGAAGCTGAGAATTGAGATTAAAGATTTGAGATTTGAGTTGGAATTTGAAAATATAAAATATAAAATTTCAAAGTGAAGATTGGATATTTGAGATTTTAGATTTTAGATTGTGATAGGTGATATTGTTGAAACAAATGTGAAGAAAGGGATGCGTCGAAAAGATGTGATAAAGAAGCTTTTTGAACTAGTATTTCGGATTTAGTATTGGATTTAGATTTTGGATTATGTTGATTTTCTTAAATTTGAAATTGAGAATCGAGATTAATAATTTGAGATTGAATTAGAACATGAAAATAATTTTTTTTGATTTGAAGATTGGATATTTGGGATTTTAGATTGTGATTGGAAATATTATTGAAGAAAAAGACACGTCGAAGAGATTCGAAGAAGAAGCATTTTGAAAAATATGAAGAAAAAAAACGTTTAAAGATTGTTTGAAAGTCGTTTGGATATCATTTAATGGTTGAAAGCAAGCATATCGATTTCATTTTTTGCGTGTGACAAACTGATATTTATTAATCGTGTATTGAGTTTGAGAAAAAAATGTTACAAATATTAAAGAAAGACTTACTAATACATATGATTGCTTTATAAATGGTGATTTAAACATTTCAAAAATATAAAATTTAATTAATTAAGCGGTGAACTACCCATAAATACTTAGTTAAGTTTTTCATTATCACATAATATTCAAAACTAGTAAACTACCTTTATGTATATGGACCAACGAGAATAACTAAAAATAACCCTCTTCTTCTTCTTTGATCCAAACTTCTCTCTTCCATTTTTTTATTTAAAAAGTCATTATCTTTTAAACTAGAGCTCTAGAAAAAAAAATCAGAAAATACAATCGACTTTGTTATTATAAGACGAACAAAACTATATATATGGATGATACTTTATATATATATATATATATATATATATATATATTTCAGACTTAAAACCGTGGTCTCACATATTTATCATCAAGTAACACATGTTTTGTATCTCTCTATTTTATCCTCCCTAGTCTCGCATCTATCCACTTTATCATATCTCGTCTCTCCATTTCTATCATACTTGGTCTCATATGATTTAATAATGCATGGTCCCATCACTTTATCATGTCTCTCCTTTCTATTTTCATCATGCATCGTCTCTCCACTTTATCATTCTTGATCTCTTCACTTTATTATGCCTGATCTCTCGACTTTATCATCTCTAGTCTCACATGATTTAATAATTCCTCATCTCTTCACTTTATCATATCGGGTGTAAAAGGAATTTAGCTCCAAATTCTTAGTAAAAATGATGAACTCAAATCAAGAATGAAAATCAAAAACTATACAATATCTTTTTTTATTGATGTGTGATTAGTCTCCAAATGTAGACTTTGGTACATCTCTAGAAAATTAGATGAGCGGTTCTACCAATCACTTAATTACGCGTGTATCTAATCACTACTTTACATGTATCATTTTGTTAACCGTCTAACAAATTTTCTTGACAACCTCTTATATAATGACACATGTGAATATGGTTATAACCGCCAAACAAACTTTCCAAGTGGTCGTCTTAGTTCTTTATATATCCCTCGTCATAACTCTGAATGTCAGCCTCCTCATAACTCTAAATGTCACGCTCTGCATAACTCTGAATGTCATCTTCGTCATGACCCTACATATGACCCTCATCATATCTCTCAATATGGCCCTCGTTCTATTCCACTTTATGCTTTCATCTTAATCATTAAACATATGGACATCTTCATATCTCTAAATATGACCCTCGTTATATTCCACTTCATGATATCCTCTTAACTCTTCCGTATACGACCCTCGTCATGTTCCCTACATCTTATTCATTTATTAGTTCTATTTACCTCGTCCAAATAAGGACCATAATCAATATGTAGAATATAACCTTATGAGGACTTCCCATAGTCCTTGAATAAAATTGTATTTTAAATAATATCTTTAAATGACTAAAATCAAAATTAGATGATGTCACAATAATTTAAATAAATTGAAATTTGTTACAAATACTGTCAGAAAATCAATTATTAACTCTGACATAATCTCAGCACTGTTTCACTTTCTTGATACCAATCGATCTAACAGTCTAAATCCTTTAACAACTAATCATTCACATCTTCACTTATAAACAAGGCACCATTTACCATTCATCCCTATCATCCTCTCAGTTGACACAATTAATTTCCTTGCTCATATGAGCTTCATCAGAATATCAGAGATCCAGATTTCAACTCTTCCTTAAATTTGTATTCACTATATCTAATGCATTCTTCATCATTTTATGTTTCTTAATCTAAATGTTTTCCAACATAAAAAATTCATTAGTCTATACTTCATAGCCATAGTATTGGATATCTAATATGACTCTCCCTTTATTTTTTTAGGAAATTGCTTAATACCCCTCTCGTTTTTTCTTGAGAAAAATAGCTCGTAATAAGAAAAAGTATACCAAAAACATCTTCCTAATAAATTACCATTTCATAAAACCCTATAGACCTAGATCTTAAGGAACTTTAGAGAACGTGGGAGATGATAAAAATATTTCATATAAGAATTCTTTATTAACCAAACCAGACCCTGTAAATATAAGTTTGCCAAAGACCATCAATACTTTAGGTTTGAATATGGTGTCCTATACTATATACTAATCCGTCGTTCTAAATTTGGCAACTTACCCCATCATATCGAATGGGTTATTCAATACCATTTCATCCTTTTTTCTTACTCTATTTGAATGGGTTATTCAATACCATTTCATCCTTACATTCTCGATTTTTTAAACACGTTCGAATCGGTCCCATCCAACTAACAACCAACGGGTGGCGCGTATTAGTTAGCGTAATCTTGGGTTCAATATTTTTAACATAATTGTTCTCATTTACCTTTTTCCTTGCCCTTTTCAAAATCGAAAAAAATCGAGACAGTTTCTTTTAACATTAAAATAATCTACTTGAATCATCAATCCACCCTCATTTGACTATAATTAGAAAAAAAGTTTTATTTATGTAACCAAAAATTGAGGGTCTATAAATTCTATTGACACATTCGGTTAATAAGAAATAAGGTGGATGCAAACACGTAAGATATAATTTATTCAAATTATCTAGTTTATGTGCTAACTTTTGAACATTATCCTTCGATTTTTTACATGTTTTGAAGACCTATACAGAGTTTTTGAAACCTTTAAAAACTTATTTCACGATGACCCTAACCAAACTACTTTAAGTACCTTCTTTGAAACCCTGCTTCAAAGAATGATGACCCTAACCAAAACGGATATGGTCAAATATTTTTAGAGGTGATGGTTTTGAGAGGGTTGGAAATCTTTGAAGGCTAATTCTCACGAAAGGAAAATACTTTATCTTTACCTTTTTAATTTAGCCATTTCACAACAAATGTATTTACTACTTTCTTATTTATTACTTTGTATTGAAATTATCAACCTATAATGATTAATGGGTTAAATTGGCTTTTCAGTTTTTTGGCTTGGCCCATGAGAATGATTTTACCCACTAGGTATATTAACCCAAAATCAGCCTATAAAGGCTTTTGGAGATGTAATGAGGATGATACTTCATCTCTTTAAGCAATAGCTAAAACTGTTATATTATCTCTTTACTTTTCATCCTACATTTAGTATACCTTAACAATATTACATAAATAACCTTCGAACCAAGTTTAACACTCACCATATTGGCGACCATAGTGGGAGGATAGGTGCATGGATAGCCAAATTTAAAACCTATTATATCAATATTTTCCTTAGGAACCCTTCTAATGATGGATCACAAAATAATTGTAGATCATCCTTAGAGAATGATGAAGTTAAGATCGAAGAGAAACGTGACCAACTGCCACATGTGAATAATGAAAATGAAGAAATGATTCTTATAAAAGAGGAGCATGACAAATTACAATGAAGTATTGAGGTTTTGAGGGCACGAAGACAAGCTGCGAAAGATCTTGTGGGAAAGGTTCCAACAGAGCATCAAAAGTCTGATGGGCTAGATGATCATTCTCAACAAAATCTAAAGAGGTATCAAGAAGATCAATCTTCTAACACCCATTAATCCTCTAAAAAATAACATATGAATAAACATTATTTGAGCTCTTTAGAGTTAAGTAATAGTTCTGCCACAGATCTTGAAATTTCTTCATCATCCTCGAGCAGTGACCATTACCCTAAGAAAAAGAAAAAGACCCACCGTGAAAAACATCGATTTAAAAAATATTAAAACATATACTACAAACCAAGTAAACAAGACTCTCTGAGAAAGAAGAGGTGTCGAAAGAGTCAAAAGAAAGAATATCAGGGAAAGGTGAGAAGATCAGTTGATCATAGCTTATATCATTTATTGAGTGACCAATTTGTTGTCCAATCCAAACAGGGTATATTTACCACTTCTAATAAAAATCATCTTCACACATCTTCCTAGGCGCTTTGATATTTACACGGTGGAAGTAAATATCTGGATAACCATCTTGAACAATTCAAGAATTTCATGATGATTTTTTATGATGATAAGTTATTATGTAGGGATTTCTTATTTACCTTCAAGGATAGTGTCTTGAAGTGGTATAACAGATTACCCCATGGGTCAATCAATTTTTTTGAGAAGTTCTAGATGGCTTTTTGAAGACATTTCATGGGAAGCAAAGAACTCAGATAAAATTGAGACACTATAACCGTTGTTGGAAGCACCCTACTGAAACTTTAAAAGAATATACCAAGGGCTTTATAGACACTAAAGATGGCATAATTTTTTTTAAGATAACGGTTATAACTTCATTCAAGCAGGGTTTGTTAGTTGACGAATTAGATTATACAATTACTTGTAAGAAGGAACTTACTTGGGGGTGGTTTGTTGAGCCAGTATGTCACAAGCTATGGTTAGTAATCATCTGAAGAACTCTCGAAAAGGTTTCTATCGATCTAGATCGAGTTAGTCAACTTATTGACATCAACTTAGACTAAGAGGAAATCAATGGGTCCAGCCTAGTTATTTTGTAATATTGATTGAAATTTTTGCGATTATTCAGGATACGTTGCAAAAGTTTGTGCAATTCCGAAAGCCCCCACCCATCCAGAATCCAAGGGAAAATCAAAACACACGATTATGTAAATATCACAGTGATGTGGGACGGGACACCATAAATTGTATTGCTTTGAAGCAAGAAATACAATTGCTAATTGAAAATCAGAAGCTAACTGCCTTTATTAAATCACAAGTGATTAATATATCACAGTTAAGCACGTGTGCGGTATATGAAACTTTACCTGTTGTCCAAAGGCCATAGAAGCTCCCAAACAGGAAAGTACGATGGTAATTATTGAACAGTTTGATATGGACTCGAAATATTTGGATCATGATCTGGATCAGGGTCGAGTGAATATGGTGTGGAAAAATGGTGGAATGGTCTCCAATTATATTTATTCTTTGGATCATTGACTATTTTTGGAAGGAATACAGTGACAACTCCCTCAAGTTGTTCCTAGAAAAGGTATGTGGTTAGCCTGACCACCCAGTTATGTGGAAAAATGTCTGGTCATTTGTATCAGAATCATATTCCATTCCTAGTCTCTGAGGAGAATAATTTCAAAAATATTGTGGGGCCGCATGAGGATGTTGTGATGACTTGGGCTGCTATTGAGGGAAAAAAAATTCGAAAAATTCTTATTGATACTGGCAGCGCAACTAATTTAATTTTTTTTTCTGCATCCAGCTTAATCAAGAACCCATCTATTATCTGCTGATCAAACATAACCATAGTGGGATTTATATGTAATTATGCTAATGTTAGTGGAGAATTTGAAAGATAAACTATATTTGGCAATGGGCCATTAAAAAAATTGAGAGTTTTGTTTGTGTTGGTAGATTGTCTTAATCCTTACAATATTATATTAGGTAGATCTTGGCTATCAATGATGCATGTTGTTGCATCAAGAGTTCACCAATGTTTGAAATATACCGTTTGAGGCAAGGTAGGGGTTGTTCGGAGCACTCAAAAGATGGTTATGGATTGCTACGTCACTGCTTTTGCTCCAAAATATTTAGAAAATGTGATATCTAAAAAGGAATAGCAAGTACTAGAGTCCTCCTCTGATTTATGTACGATAGATGATTGAAGATAAAATCCTGGTGCTATTATTCTAATTGACGAGGTTCAAGTCCATAGTTTTGCAAATGGAGAAAACATTATAATCAGAACTAAATTTTCACCGCGAATGAAAGAAAAGTTGTTATCCTTCTTGTCTAAGAATTTGGATGTGTTCGCCTGGTATAATGAAGATATAACAGGCGCACCAATGAATATTATTTGTCATAAGGTATTTGTGTAATCCGATACAGGCGTGGTAATACAGAGAAGAATAGATTTTTCTAAAGACAAATTCGAAACTATAGTAAAAGAGGTAGACATGTTAGCAAAAATAGGGCATATTCATGAATCTCAGTATCCGTTGTAGAATGTAAATCCTATACTTTTTAAAAATAAGAATGGAAAATATCGAATATGTATTGATTTTACAGACCTCAACAGGGCTTGTCTGAAGGATCCTTTCCATATTCGTCGAATAGATCCCTTAATAGATTATACTTCTTACAACAAGATATTATCTTTGGTGGGCGCATTTGTTGGGTACAATCAGATACAAATGGATCGAAAGGACCAAGATCATACTATATTTATCAGTGACAAGGGTTGCATTGTTATAAGGTAATGCATTTCGATTTAAAAAATGTTGGGGCTACTTACAAACATTTTCCCCTAAACTTCATATCCACACTCAATTCTTCCTTGTTAATCGAAACCCTAATTGGTCCCATGGGATCAAATCTCCCAATTTTAAGAGTGTCCATTTTACTTATTTCAAGCATAGAGAAAACTATAGGATCACTCTTTATTAGATTTCTCATGTTTTGGATAGTTTTAAGCTTCATAATTCGTTATCAGGTGTAGTTCAATTTGTCAAAAATATAACATTTGATATTTTCTTGAACCGTATTGATCTATCACTTTTGGTGATTACTAGGAGTCTGACAAAAACAAGAGATGATTATGGAGAGATAATTGAGATGTTACTTTCTAGATTGAGGGACACATACACAGTTGTGCGTTTGTCTGTTGCGAAATGTATAGGTGAAAAGAACATCTTCAGTACAGTAACACTGCCAATTGGAAAATATAACATAGAATTCTCTAAGGACAGAAAAACTACTACTTATACGTATATTATAAAGCAGGTTAATGGGAATCTATTCTCAATGTTGGTGTAGAAGATAGAGATTTAATGGTGAGAATAATTTAAAATGAGAGAAGCAGAGGAGTTATAGGAAAATCAAAAGACTTCAATACATTCATTTAGTAGATGGAGCTTTAAATACAAGATAAAAGTCACTAACATAAGTTAAATAAAAACCACAAGTAAAGTAAAGCGTGTTTTAGAGAACTATAACTGTGACTTTGCTCAAGAAAGACCCTTAAAATACCCACAAAAGACCCATAGAATTCCCTCAAGGAACCAATAGAAAAATAAAGATACTGAACCAATGAATAACTATCTAAACAACTTCAACAATTCTCTTTGTTTAGATGTTATTTATATTTTTGGTCTTCTTTTATTCTTCTTTGTTTTTTTTCTCCTTTCACTAGCAGCAACAATTTTCACTATTATTTGTCTTTCAACCGAAGGCTCAAGAATGCTTGTTTCTATCACAAGTTGTTTATCGATAACATCGTCTAAATGGACTTATAAACCAATTTAATGCGTGTCCATTAAAATTCAATTTTCAAAGGCTTCCAAAGATAGAAGTAAAACATGATTTTCCTTTTTAATACCTACATCTATCAAAGCATTGACACTGTCACCGGCTTTCCAAATACTTGACAATATTTGGTTAAACTGTAGATAAGACTCCTTTAGATGAACCTCATCAATTTATTTTCGAAGTAATGACCTGTGACTTGTTTGATGACTAAAGGTCCCAAACATATGATTAAAAAGATACAGTGAGGACTCAAAATTAGAACCATAACCAGTATCATGGACTTCTTGAGACAACTTGGTTAACCTGATACTTTCTTCTACATGAAGTTTGGTAGCACCGTAAGATGGCTCACTAAAACACGGTTTAGAATGATGTTCTAACATATCATGAGAAGGTAATTCTCGATTCTTCATTGGATTTGGAGCAAACCTTTTTCTTTTCATTTTGACATTGAACAAGTCTTTGCCACTAGCATTTTTGATTAGACACTGTTTATTCTCAAATAACACTTTATAGTCTTTATCGAGTAATTGACCAACACTAAAGAGATTTTGATCAATTTTAGGTACAAATAAAACATCTCAAATAAAATTCGTACCTTCATAACTTGTTATAGCTACTGTACCTTTTCCTTTGACTTAAAATTCATACCTTTATAACTTGTTATAGCTACTGTACCTTCATACAAATTCAAATAAATCGAAAAATTAAACTAAATAAACTTAAACAAATTCAAACAAATTTAAAAAATTAAACACATTCAAACAAATACATTAAACAAATCAATTAAACATTTTTAGACATATCAGTCGAACAACATCAAACCAAACAGATTGGTTAAACAAATTTAAATTCATTTAATCAAACCGTAAAAGTTAATTAAAGAAACTCAAACGTATAAATTAAAATAATTAAAGAAACCACGTGAAAACAATTAAATAAATTCAAATTAAATCAAACAAATCAATTAAACATAATCCAACAAATAAATTTTGTTGACCACATGCATTTTACCCCATAAGAGATTAGAGTTGGTGACTAGGGATACTAGTTTGGATACGCAACAGCTTGCGATTCTTCCCTTATAACAAATGTTGAAGGTTATATTGATGACATGATGGTAAAGATTCTACGGGAGGAAGATAATTTTCTTGATATCAAAGAAACTTTCTCCGACTTGGAAGCTATCAATTTAACACTGAATTTGGATAAATAAACTTTTGGCATACGATCCGAAAATGTTTTAAGGTAGGTCATAAATTAGAAAGGAATTCAGGCTCAACCAACACAATTGGATGCATTATTGGAAATTGACCCTCTTAGATCCACGAAAGAAGCCTATGTATTGACAAGAAGGCTAACAGCTGTTAAATATATACATATATAACAAAGTCATGAAACAAGTGGGCAAATTTCTTCCAAGTGTTGAAAAATGCTAAGGAGTTTAATTGGTCCCCAAAGTGTGATGAGGATTTCTTAAAAATCAAGAAGCATATATCTTCACCCAAAACTTTATTTAAACCGGTGATGAGATGAATACTCTATGTTTATTTGACATTATCGGACTATGTCGTAAACACAGTGCTGCTTCGGGAAGTTAATAATTATCCTCGCCGTGTTTATTATGTTAGCAAGAGTCTTTTGAATGCAGAAAATAGGTATCCAAAGTTGGAAAATTAGCTTTGTCCTTAGTAACTAAAAAAAATATGAGACCCTACTTTAAGCACATTCGATCATTGTTCAAATTTTTTCTCCACTCAAAAGTATGTTGTAAAAAGCCGATGTATCAGGTCAAATGACCAAGTGGTCTGTAGAATTAGGAGATTATGATATCGGTTTTGCCCCTCAAAATGTAATCAAATCCCAAAGTTGAATCAGGAGCGACCTTATGTTGAATATTCTATAGATAGGCCGAACATATAGAGGATCCATGATGATGGGTTTTGGGGTTGGATTTTTTTTACGTTATCCTTTTAGGGACTTAATGTACCAAACATACATTTTGGTTTAAAGGCTTCAAACAACGAGGTGGAATACGAACGAACAATAGATGGGTTAAAACTTGCTCAAATATGTGGTGCCAAAAGAGTTTGATTAATAAGTGGCTCTAAATTTCTCATACACCAAGCTCAAGGACAGTCTGAAACAAAAAAAAAACAGTTGGTAAAATATTTGTACGTGTTAAGAGAAACTTACGCCTTCTTTAAAAGTGAAAAATATGAGCATGTCCCAAGGGCAGAAACTATGATGGCTGATTCTTAGTTTCTATTACGTACACATAAGTATATCCTTGGATTTTGATACAATAATACCCTTCTATAAAAACAAAACTAGGGTTTGGGACTTAGAAGAGTTTTGAAGTATCTACTATACCAAACCAATATTGAAGGCATGAAATACAAAATTTATCAATAAATGAAGTCTTCCTAAGGATAAAAGTCTAGCCAATAAATTAAATTTTAAAGCACATGGATTTTTTATTTTAAGGGAGATCATCTATAAAAAAATATTTTAGTATATTGAAGGCTCTACCCATTTTGGCGACAAAGTTTTGGCTAGAAGGGTCTGGTTAGCGGGGTATTATTGGCTGACCATCATAATAGATGTTAAAGGGCTGGTTGAAATGTGTGATCAATGCAAAAGATTTGGGAATGCGATATATGCACCAACAGTTCCTATGAAATCAATATCTGAAGTAGTGCAATTTGATAGATGGGGGCTTGATTTGGTGGGACCTCTGCCAATGGCATTTAGAGGGTGTAGAACCATTATATAAGAAATTAGCTATTTTTTCTAAATTGTTAGAAGTTATGCCTATATCTAAAACTACCTCTAAAGCATTAATCGAGTTTATCATCTCCAACATATTTTATAAATATGAAATTCCTAAAAGTATAACAAAAGATAATGGTCCTCAATTTGAAAACAAAGATATTGAAATTTTCTATGCTTCTAAAAGAATTCGACATTGTTTATCTCGACATTTTTATGCGCACGCTAATGGGCAGATAAAGGTTGTAAATAGAACTACTTTGATGTATCTCAAGATGAACTTAGAAGGGGAACATCCAAATGGTCGGATTACTTACAAGAAGTGTTTTGGTCATATCGAACTACTCCTCATACTGCCACTTAACAATCTCTTTTTGCTTTAGTATATGGGATGGATTCAGTAACACCAATAGAATCTACTATTCCTTCTTTTATAGTTCAAAAATTATTCTGAAAAGAATAATGAGACAACGATAAGAGCTTAACTACAGTTAAGAACGATGCATTATCAGGGTTTAATGAGAAGCAGATATGCATCAAAATTTATAAAAAAAGAGTTCAAAGTATGGGACAAATTTTTAAGAAATGTATTTTTGCATACCAAAGACAAGAAATTCAGAAAGTTGGCACCATACTGGGAAGGACCATATATTATAAGTAAAAGAGCCAAGCATTGAACATATCGAGTGGTTAATAAAAAAGAGGTCTTTTAAGGCATCCATGGAACGTTGAACAGTTGAGGCATTATCTTAAGTAAAATATTAAAATATTTAATTTATTTTTATTTAATTTAAATATTTGGGGGCATACTCTTTTTTGCTCTGGTGGCTCGAGGAGGTTTTAACGAGGTTTCTGGATCATCATTAATCTATCATCTTCACCTCAAAAAAATTATTGTGTATTAGATTTGTGTGCTTTCGTATGAATTACCTTCAAATGGTGTGTGTATTAAATTTATGTGGCTCCAAATGGTTTGTGTATTAAATTCGTGTATTTTCAAATGCCTTGTGTATTATATTTGTGTGCCTTCGAATTGATTACCTTCGAATGTCTTGTGCATTTAATTTGTATCTTCAAATGGATTCCCTTATAATGGATTATGTATTAATTTTGAGTGTGTTCGAATGGATTACCTTTGAATGGCATGCGCATTAAATTTCTGTGCTTTTGCGTTAAAATTCATTCGAATGATTCAAATGTATTATCTTCGAATAAGTTGGATTGAGTTATAAATATAAAAAGTTGTTATAAACTGAGGTAAAACCGTTGGATTAACAAAAGAGTACAAAATTCCTTAGGTAGCCTAAGGACTTAATGAAATCCAAGTTACAAAAGTGTATTGGCCTTGCCTAGGACTGATGCAAAAACATCTGAACAATATTAAAAAATTCCTTGTATACGACAAGGACTTGCACAAAACAACAAAATTATAAGTTTATTGGCCTTTGAGCTTATTTGCATCGGTGAATCTTTCTTCTTCTTCCAAACTCCCACTCCTGGAGTCCCCTAGATGGATATCATCAGAACCATCGATAGGTGATTCCTCATATATTCCTAATTGATCGGCTAAGGGCATGTCATTGGGCCATAAGTTTTCTGGAACCAACTCCCACAAAGACCCGAGCACTAATATATAGAATCTCTTAAGGAATTCCAACACCATGCCAGATTATATTGAGGCATCCACCTTGTTTGGGGAATCTAGAATCCCATGGAATACGTATCAAAATCATCATCCTCCTCTTGTGTGGACTTCTCCTTGAGAGAAGACACTTCATCTTAATATTTTTTTACAAAAGCCTCTTGATCAATTTTCTCACCCAATAAACGTTTGATGGTTCCCTTGTCCACAATTTGCTGATTTTTTAGCGAAGTGATCTCCCCAGAGCTAGATGGTTGCATCTCTTTATAAGCAGTTTATCATTTGGATAATTTTTCCTTGATTCATTTGACCTCTTCGGATAGACGGTCAAACCTAATTTTTCCTTTTCAAGGGAAGATTTTCACTCTTGTTCTCCTCTTAAAGAGAAGTAATGGCTTCTCTACGGGACATCATTTCTCTTCCAACTCGACAATAGCTCTCACATAACTTAGCATCAAATATCATAGTAGATCATTCTCCTTTGAAAATTCAAAGGGCACACCATTGAATATCATAGTGGTAGTATTGCTTGTAGATTCAGGGAATTCCTTCTCAAATGCCTCAAAATCAAACCCCCCAATACCCCCCATCAGGTTGCTATCTCCAGATGTCTGACTCTCAAATACAGGATAAATGGGGATGATGGGTCGGAAACTATAGTTGGTGGAGGATGAGCAGTAGGGATTGTAGGAGGAACAATGTTCGAACGCAACACGATCTCCAAACGAGTTGATTTTTTTTATCTCTTTTGTCACTACCTTGCTTCCTTCCCTTATGTGTCTTATTTTTGTTAGACATATGAACCTTTGTGGGTACGTCACCCTCTCCAAAAGTGACAACAAGAGAAATAACAAAGACTCATTTATCTCATCCGGTTGCTCTTCGATTCTAACTTCGACAACACTTTTTGATGATGCTTCCTTATTTTTCTTGTCATTCTTATTCTGATAAATGTGGGCTTTGTTTTCAGTTGGATAATATACCTTACCATTAGCAGCTTTTACTCTGTTTAGAATAATAAAAGCTCTAAGATGAGTGGATAATTTCTACCAAGTCAACTCACATTTCGGGTTTGTCATCTGAAAAAGATAACTCCGAACGAAGTTAGTAGGAGTGAAGCACTGATGGAAATTGTTGGACTATTTCACCTCTGCCAATAAATTTAGCTTCTTAAAGATGACCTTCGCATCTTTCAAATGGTGGATATAAGGCTTTGAGATAAAATATAAAGAAAAAGAAGTTAGATACAAGTAATAAATGTATGAAGGAAAAAATAGGAGTACGAACAGGGATACCTGGATTCTTCCAGAAGTTGGTGAGACGACTCGAATTCCCTTCTGAGGTAATTGTTTTACTATTCTCCCACCATCCGCTGAAGAAAAAAAAATTGCATCTTCCAAAGTTTATCTACCTCCAGAATATAGATTACCACCTTGCATTAATTCCCCATGTTGAAATAGTAAAAGGTAATTTGGGAATTTCGAGACAAACCCACGATAACAACAAATTGCTCCATTGGCATCATAATTTTTTATAGCCTAGATACCATTATACATAACATCAAGGTAAACCAGGCATTCGGACTATCCTGATTGGGACACAATCCTACTAGGCTAAACTACTTCATGATCTTGGGGTCCAAATTGAGAACATCTGGATAAATAACCAACTCAATAGGAACCACAGCTCATCGGAGTCTCACCAGGCGTAAGAAGTCTTACCTTAAATTCCTCAGGGAAACCCTACTTTGCATGAAAAACTTCTACTTCATTCTCATGAAAATAGACATCATTGTTTTTGTTTAAAGCCAAAAGGTGTTTAACATTAATCATTGAGAAGTTAGGCCCTCCACGTCCGGCCAAAGGGAGGAGGAAGCGCTTCGGTTTCTGTATCCAAAGCCTTCCTTTTGTCATTTCCATATTGATTTTCTTGTTTCTTTGAAGATTTGTTTTTAGTTGGCTTTGAAGTGTCCCCTCTTTGACTAGATATTCAGGGTAAAATGTTTATTGATGTCTTCCATATTTTCCTCCATGACCTTTGGGATATATCCTAAGGGCTCAACATGTTGAGAAGTTATGTTTCCATATTTATTAAGTTGTTGGGGATCAACGTGGTTATATTCGGAGGCTTGGCTGGTTGTGGCGCAATATTTTCTACTTTGTCCAGATTTTATAAGAGGGATTATTGGAAGTCTTTTTTTGGTGCACTAGTCATGTTTTCCTGGATGGATTGGTTTTTCCTTTAGAGTGTCTGGTTATTCTTAGAGGAGTTTTTTCTTTCAG
Organism: Limnanthes douglasii subsp. nivea; assembly: GCA_036936605.1. Classification (NCBI taxonomy): domain Eukaryota; kingdom Viridiplantae; phylum Streptophyta; class Magnoliopsida; order Brassicales; family Limnanthaceae; genus Limnanthes; species Limnanthes douglasii. The sequence goes on from JAUPFV010000002.1 coordinate 335,506,916, forward strand.
AATCAGAACCCATGGCTTTGAATTTCAAAGGAATTTGATCACTAGTAGCTTTATAAGGTTGAGAGGGCTTTGATGAACGAATTTGAGAAGTGAACGAAAGAGCGGTTGAAGAAGGTTAGAAGGGATATTCCTTATATCATATGGGTAGACGCCTATGTATTCAATTGATTGATTTTTACTGTGACTGTGTTTGTAGAGATAGGTAACCCAATAATATTTTCTTCATCTAATTTATATAGATTTAACCAACTGACCTCGGTTAAAGCATTTTTGACGGTGAACATAAAAATATCGGAAAAATGCAAGAAGAAGGATTCATAATGGTTAGCAGGGTGGAGGAGAAGAAAACATTTATTGGTGGCTAACTTGATAACAATAACAAAGAACAACTTATCTCTCTAAAACTTTTGAAAATGGGAAAGTAAGGTAAGAGCTTATAAAAGAAACTATAGAAAAATCTTGAAAACACTTTTGGGGATCTAGAAATGCTACCAGCGGCTATAATCCCTAGAGAAGTGGAAACAAATTGATTGGTTCACCTCACATATGCTAAAAAACGTTTGTGGCTCTAATCAACTAAAGATATGTGCCATAAAGTACAACTGGTTAAAAACCAAAAAAATTGGACAATAAGAATCTTCGAGTGTTTCCATCAAATGGGGTTTGAATTTGCTCTTCGCCAATAGTAAAAAATCTGTGTGATTCAAGTGCAATTCGTATATGTGTTAGTGATCCCTTCTAAAATACCTTTGAGAGCATTAAGGGGGCTAGATGATATGGTCGGATATTTTTGGGAGTGATTGTTGAGAGGGTAAAAAATCTTTGCGGGTCAATTCTTACCAAAGATAAATACCTCATCTTCACCCTTTGACTTAGCCATTTTGGCACAAATGTATTTATTACTTTCTTATTTATTACTTTGTATTAATTTTATCAATTTATCATGATTAATAAGTTAAATTAGCTTTTTAGTTGTTGGGCCTGATATAGAGACTCGTTAAACCCATCAACTGAAAATTAGTTTGGAGATGGCATTTAATGAGGATGAGACTTTGTCTCTCTAAACAATAACAAAAGTTGTTATATTGTCTCTCTACTTTTCATCTTATATTTATTACACATTCACCCTCCGAACCAGATTTATTACACCAGTTCCACTAACACCAATATTGACCGGACCAACTCCACCAATACTCTTGATACCAAATGAAACACCAAGAGTCCCACCAATAATAATACTAACAAACCATTACCTATTTCTCTCTCGCTAATTCAACCAAGACACAAACAGAGAAAAAACCTAAATTGCAGAGGTGAACCCTCCCTTGACCTAAAGTTAAAATCTTTTCTTTAAACTTGGAAATTAAATTATTTCAACAAAAGTTGATTGATTTTGAGAAAACTAAAGATGGAGAAATTAAAAAAGATCGTAGAAGATACCGAGAATAACATTTTCAAGCCTATAACAAAGAGAGAAAAAGTTCTTTTGCTTCTTTTGAAGTTTTAATCAAAGAGGATAAAAAAATAAATTATATGGTCAATTTTGAACTCAAACTTCAAGGTTCAGCTGGGAAATCTAGAAGCACCGTTACCCAAACTTGAACGTTCTAACATACCCCTTGAACTATAAACTTTAAAAGATAAAGATGTAAACACATAAAAAGATGACGATCCTATCAAATAAACGTCTGCTATAATCCATACCGGGTAAATAGAATAGTGAACAAACTACAACTTTTGAGATGCAACCCAACAACGGCAAAAAACTCATAACAAAAGATAACGAAGCCCCTCCCACTCCAAATTTTTCACCTATAATGGTTATCAACAACAATAATGACGAGGTGGTAACATAGCTGAACATTTTATTTATTTGAATCTTATATTTAGGATACTCTAAAAACACATATGTAATTTAAATTCCATAATTATGCTTTATTTTATGTAGAACCTTGATTATTTTAAAAAAAATTCTCATGCCAATATTTTTCTTTTTATCATTATCTCTATCCATCTTATGATTCATATTTTTATGAAACTTTTGTTTATCCCTAACTATTTTTTTACCTCGGTATGAAGTATTTGTTAGTTTGGTAATATCTTCATATACTCTATTTTTATTGTGGATTCGGTACATATCTTTGACGAATCAGTTAATGAGGATTAATAAGAAATTTATATCTTTACTTAACTTATATTTGGTAACATGTTCACATACTCAATTGTTTATTGTGGGATCGATATATATCTTTGATATATTGTGCCAAGGTGCAGTATGACCATTTACATAATTTGTCAGGTTTTTCAATTTTTTCAATTTTTGGCTTTTTTATCAACCGTAATCATGACTTTGACTATTACGTTGGGGAACAATATGGCCACTTATGTAACCTTTCGTTTTTTCAACCTTAGACTTGGTTTTTCAACCATAATCGCTAACTTGACTATTATGTGAGAGTACATTATGAACACTTTTGTAACCTTTTGGTGTTTCAAAATTAGGTTTTGTTTACTAACAATAATTTCAGATTTGACTATTATGTCAAAGAATAAAATTTTCACTTGCGTAGAAGTTTGGTTTGTCGACCTTAGGTTAAACTTATTAACCATAATTTACTATTAATAATTCTATATGACCCCCTTATATAATTCATTTTCTTTCTCTATCTTGTGATGTTCCCGACCAATTCAAATATCTTGGATTGGAAAAAACATAATTTTATTGATGAACCGAAATTACAATATAACTCATTAAAAAACTTTCTCGCACCAATAGAAAAGAAAAAGAGTGCACAACCATCTTACAAATTCTTCCTATAAATCTTCAAATGTTGAATATTCAAGGATGCTTTAACGTGTTACCACTCATATCTTGCAACGTATATGCTTCATGATATCCCTTATAAATAACCTTGTACGCCCCTCCAAACTTGGAGCTAAATTTCCTGTATTTTTTTCATTTGATCCCTAAAATTATTTATTCACAATTAAATCAGCTTCCTTCAAAATTATTGGTTTCAATTTTGATTTAAATCTTCTTTTTATTACTTTTATAATTTTATGCTCTCACTTGCGCTTGATCTCGACGAACATTAATTAATTCGCTCATATTCACTTTTATTAAATATTATATTCTTCTAAATTATATTGTATTCTATGACTTGGAATAAAAACCGTTATTGGAACCACGACGTAGATACCATAAACCAAAGAAAAATGTGTTTCCCTATAATGCCTCTAGGAGTTGTCGTGTAAGCTCACAATATTTTGATAACGTTTGTGGCCATTTCCCTTATCTCTCGCAACTCGTTATAGTAAAAAAATGATAATAATTGCACCATTGAACAATGGCCTCGACATTAGCTGCCAAGATTGGTCAATAAAAACCCACAAGGATAAAACATCTGACAAACTTTTACATCCACAATGAGCCCTAGAAGCACATTGATGTAAATCTTGTAAAATAAATAATGCATATTGTTTATTCAAACAACGTAAGAAATGCCTCGTATAACTTTTCAATTAAAATATATAATCAAGAATTTGCATTTAATTGCGGGAATTCTTAATGCACGGGCCTCAAATTTATCCTCTACAAAAACCTCATGTCTTAAAAAACAACAAGTACTCTTTCCTTAATCACTAACCTCTTCAACCGATACAATCTCAACTTCTTGATCTCCCTTGTTAACAGATGACCTTTCTTGATACTAATTATCATATAACTCATAATACTTCCATTTTTGCTAATGAATCAACAATCGAATTCTCAAGACATGGACTATACTCAAATTTTATATTTTCAAATATCCTTTAGGATTCCTTTCAAAAATACCAAATATACCTTCATACTTTTCTTTTTGGCCTCATAAACATTGTTAGCTTCACTTATGACTAACTTTGAATCTGATCTTACCCGAATAATTTTTTATTCCTACATATGAAATAACTTCAAGCCTCTTAGCACAACCTTATACTCAACAATATTATTGGTAACATCAAACCCAAATTTTACTTAGTGTTTAATTTCTTCACCAAATGTCATTTTCAAAATGATTCTTACTCCACCTTCATCAACACCTGAAGCACAATCCACATTGATTATCCATTCAAAATCCCTTGTTGTATCGGATTGCGCATTCTCGTCATCATTTATTCTCTCACCATCACACTCACTAGTGAAAGTTGTCATTATCTATGCCTTGATAACTGTACGAGGTTCATACACAATCTTATATTCTCCAGATTCGACTGACCATTGCGTGAGTTTTCCCGAGATATCTAATTTTTTCAATACACTTCTTAAACAAAAATGATCGCATAATGATAGTATCTCTCTTGAAATTATACCTCATATTTAGTTTAGTTACAACCAAACTTAAAGCCAACTTTTCCAAATTCAAATATAGTTTTTCATCATCAATTAGACTTTTACTCACATAGTAATCTGGTTTTTGTACTTTATCTCTAATCAACACACAACTTACTGCATGACTAGACACATAAAGATAAAGGTATAAAGATTCACCTATCACGAAGGATTACATAATCTCTGACAAAATCAAATATTCTTTTAAAAAATAAAATATTCACCATATTCTTGATTCAAATAGAACTTTTTAGATCCCTTAAGGATTTCGAAAAAAGATGACTATTGTCAGATGGTTTAAAAATAAACTACGATAAAGCCGTCAAACATCCCGCCAATCTTTGCACTTCATTATTGGTTCTTGGAAGCTCAGTGTTTAGTAATGCTTTAAGTTATTCAGGATCAGCTTCAATTCCATTCTTGCTGAAAACATACCCAAAGAACTTCCAACTTTGAACTCCAAAAGAACACTTCAAAGGATTTAACTTAAGATTATATTGTCTTAAATTACCAAAACTTTAGACACATCCTCAACTTTCCAATCCTTGATATTATCTTTAACGATCAACTTACGATCCTTTATATATACTTCCATATTATTTCCCAACTACTTCTCAAAAAATTGATTAACGACCTTTTATATGTTTATTCACTATTTTTTAACCCAAAAAACATTACTTTATAGAAATACAAACCATTTTATGTTAGAAAAACATCATGTTCTTCATCATTTGAATGTATTTGAATTTGGTTGTATCATGAATATGCATCCATGAATGACAAGAAATTATTACCTAAAGATGCATCAAACCAACTGATCGGTTCGACGCAAAGGAAATGCATCTTTAAAACAAGCCTTATTAAGATCAGTAAAATCCATTCACATCCTCTAATACCCATTCTTTTTATTATCCAAAACTAGATTAGCTACCCAGGTTGAGTACTTCAATTCCTGAATATGACGAACCCGCCTTAGTCTTGTATATATTCTATCATGACAAATTACCGACTGACTAACCCCAATAGGATTATCAGCATTCGAAGAAAAAATATCATCATTATCACTCTAGTAAACTTACCAATTCATAAATAAACATCCTACTCAATTGACTTCCAACTTTAACCAATCGTCAGCTCGACAACTCAAATTTATCAACTTTATCCAACCATTCATCATGTTGCACTTATTCTGTAGAATTGTCAACCTCCTTACTGAACTCGTTTTCCTCTTCTGGTTAACGACCCTTTGATTGTTAGGATGTCAAATTTAGAATATACAAAATATTTGTGTAATAATCCCAACAAATTTTAAAGCTAAATACTTGAGACACTACCGAAACGATGAAGTACAATCCTCTATTTTAGGTAACCATGGTCGACCCATAATGACATTATAACGATTTAAAATATGACTTATCATAAATAGAGTCCTTACAAGTAAAATATGAGCTCTTTGTGCTTTTGTGTTTTTTTGCAGAATTGGAGATCTTTCGAGATAAAACGATTTATGAAAGAATTCCAATATGCCTAAAAAATAAATTGTCCCTTTAGCAAAAGAATTAAGATAATCTAATAGATTTAACATAATTTTTTTCTAAAAGGCTTTGGATAATAAAATATCATTAGCATTAAATCTCATTATTATATGCATTAGTTTATCCAAATGATATTCAGGATCACCTGAATCTTCATAAGTTTCCATGTAATATGGATCAAACTTTCATTAAAGCTTTCACTCTAACCTTTTATAGATAAAAGGAGATTCTTAAAGCATGTAATCCGTCATTTCCTACATTTCCTCATTATATAAAATACAGTTCTTCCTTTAGTCATCTTAGATTCAACACAACTAGATTATCATTCACAATCAAGAATATTCAACTTTTTCATACTTGGTGTCTTCATTCTCATCCAACAACCTTTTTTCTTTTTCGTCCTCAAACCCATATAAAATACTTATTTTCTTCGATAAATTCATCTTCAACTCTTATTGTTCATAGGTTAGTGGTTTTGAATCTCATAAATTTGTCTTTATCTAACAAAAATGCAGAACTTTATAACGTTCTTCGCTATAACAATTGTGTAGAAGACGTAATTTGAAAAATGAAATATACAAACATTATGAAATATATTATAGTTTACTTTGTTAGACACGCTAATAAAATGTTAGCCATGTTTCGTAAAACAACATCTGTCAAGTTTCTAAAATATATAAAGTTGTGTACAAAACTTAGTCTATTGTAGTTTAAAATATTATATATATATATATATATATATATATATATATATATATATATATATATATATATATATATATATAAATAAATTTCACAACCTAGGTAACATATGTCTTGTGAAATATAGTATAGTTTAGTTGGGAAAAATAGTCTATTAGACTTATAAAACATAATCCATTTGGCTTGTAAAATCTAGGTAACACATCTTGCGAGTATTCATCGTTTCTTAACAAAAGTATACCGAATTTAACATATATCTAAATAATCCACCGTATCGTAGCAAATTCGAAGACATATTTCATTTGATCAAAATAAAAATATTTTACAAAATTGTTTGATCCTGACTAATTCAGACAATATTTTATCATATCATACTCGGGAAATGCATACGCATTTTGCCACATATGTGGTGAGTAGAATTTACTATGTCATCAGAACCATTTTGAATGATTATTTTCTATTATAATGCTCCATCTGTTGGTTTTCTCCATTCATTTGTTGTTTTTATGTGGTGGTATAAAGCCGTTGGTGAAACGTTAACGTTAGATACTTATTCTTTTAATTTTACAACCTAACATGCTAGTATTATATCTTGTGAAATTATTTATGAAACCTAGTTTGAAACATATTCAAAATTGTATATTATTAACTGGAGACACATGCATAAACTTGTGAAATGTAGATATGGTACGAAACAAAGCAAACTACGATATGCGAAACCTATAATTGCACAAACTTGTGAAATAATAATAAAATGAATTTTGGTAACTCTAACATATTTGTGTGCTTTGGATTTAAGTTGGTTATATATATATATTAATTTTTATAGATTATAGATCCGGTAGATGGATCGCGTACTAAATGGATCAATCAAAGGAATTTGATTTAGGAGAAAACTAGCACATCTGCACAACCAACCAGTAGATTACATGAATTCTGATCTGACCATGAGATCCTGACTTGTGCCTTTCAATATAAGGTCTCTGTCTCCGAAACCAGAAACTAGAACAAAAAAGGGTTTCATTATATACCTTAAATATTCTTAAGTTTCAAAACATATAGATCCTATGAAAGATAAAATGGAGAGGTAATAGTAACGCAAGAATTTTAAATTTTGTGAGATATCATATATTATATTTGCAAAACATATCATTGTATAATTGGAATATACAAACATTATGAAACGTAACAAAAATTTCTTAAAATACAATCTACTAGTTGATTGATGCGGGGAAAAGGAAAAAGAACTTTTGTATACGGCTTGTTGAGGTTGGTGAAGTTCACGTATATTCTTCAATTAGTAATCAAGATTGGGTAGACATTTCTCATGTATGTCCTATTTCTCATACAGAAATCCCCAACCAAAAATTTTCAAACAAACTTTTCAAAAATAAACTTCCTCTTACAAACCCATCTATATCTTCCAAACAAACTACATCACATTGTGTTCAATTTCATTAAAAACACAACAAAAAAAGAAATTGAAATGGAAAAATGATGTAATTAAGTACCTTTAGGGAGAAATTAAAGGCAACCGAAAGGTAATCAAGAAGAACATCACTTCAATTTTCTCTAAAAAAAATAGAGAACACATTCTTCTACAAGGGTACGACAATATACTTTTAATTTTGACGAAACAAAAAATCGCAGAAGAATCGAGACGATTAAGAGAACGAAGACATACAAAATAACCTATACATAGGGAGATCAGCCACTGCTCACCAATATTTCCCTTGGACATCCCTAAGCCTAATAAAAATACTAGAAGAAAATAAAATAAAATCTAAAAATAGAAAAAGGAGATGAAAAGGAAAATTGAAAAACAATTAACACGTGTATAAATTAAATAACATATAGAAATTAAATAAATTTCCCACAAATTATTTTTCCCAGGTTTCTAAATATCTTTAGACCACTCAAATTTTTTATACTTTTAAATATTTTTAGAACTCTCTCTTTTCCGTTACTGAAACTATGCCTAAAAAACAATATAAACATAATTAATATATATATATATATATATATATATATATATATATATATATATATAATGCAAGACTCGTTAATAATATAAAAAATCTAATAATAATTTATTATTAATAATACATAACAAAAAGAGTTATGAAAGTAATATAATTTAAGATTATACTTAATTATAATTATATACAAATATTATTTAAATTTATTGATATCGATACAACACAATTATAAACCTAATAAATAATCTATTTTTTTATTTTTGAATTAATTAGTTTAACTTTTATATGAAATTTTAAATGTTTTAAATGTAAATTTGATATTATTTAGTTTACCAATTACATTTAAAATCGATTTATGTTAGTTTTAACATATAAATAATAATAATAAATTAGATAATACGTTACAATAATAGTTTTATAGATTTCAACCAAAAAATAATAGTTTAATAGATGATGTAAATACTAATAAAATTAATTTATGTTGTGGAAATAAGATAAATAAAATAATCGATTTTTAATTCTTGATTCTGAGTTTGGATACGCGTTAAAGCCAAAAAAAATAATTATGAATTCAAATGCAACATATGATTATGAGTTCATAATAAACACATGATTCACGCTTTGCTTTTAAAACCAAATTCTTAATTCAGATTAAGACATGATTATTTGTTCGAATTTAACACATGATTATTAGTTCAAATAAAACACATGATTCATGATTTGCGTTTAATCCAATATTTTCGGTTCGGGTTTAACAAATTATTCGCGATTCATGTTTAAACCATGATTCTCCATTTGTATATTATTCCATGATTCTTAATGCGCATTTAACCCATGATTCTGAGTTCTCTTTTAGTTGTTGATTCTCAGTTCGAATTGATTCGTGATTCGCGTTCAACCCAAGATTTTCAATTCAGATTCAACAAATTATTCACAATTTGCACTTCTATGATTTGCGCTTCACATTTAACATTTGATTCTCATTTTGGATTTGACACATTATTTGAGATTTACTTTTAGCCTCTAATTCTCAATTCGTTTTAACACATAATTCTTAGTTGTGATTTAATACATAATTATAAGTTCTTATTTAACATATAATTTACTATTCATATTCAACCATGAATTCTAAGTTCATATTTAACACATTATTCACTATTTGTTTTTAACCCCAGATTCTCAATTCAGTTTAACACATGATAGGTGGTTCAAATTGAAAACATGATTATTAGTTCGCATAAAACATATAATTCATTATTCTCGTTTAATCCAATATTTTCAGGTTTAATAAATGATTCATGGTTCGTGTTTAACTCATAATTCTCAATTTGTATTTAATTTATGAAACTTAATACGCGTATAACCCATGATTCTCAGTTTGCATTTAGTCATTGATTCTCGGTTCGGATTTAACACATGATTCACGGTTTGCGTTTAACCCAAGATTCTCAATTCAGTTTTAGCAAATTATTCACAATTTGCTCTTAATCCACGATTTGCGCTTCACATTTAACATTTGATTCTCATTTCGGATTTGACACACTATTCGAGATTTACTTTTAGCCTATAATTCTCAATTCGTTTTAACACATAATTTTTAGTTATGATTTAATACATATTCTAAGTTCTCATTTAACATATAATATACTATTCATATTCAGCCATGAAATCCAAGTCTAGATTTAACACATTATTCACAATTTGTTTTTAACCCCAAATTCTCAATTAGGTTTAACACATGATTGGTGGTTCAAATTTAAAACATGATTATCAGTTCGCATAAAACATATGGTTCATTGTTCCCGTTTAATCCAATATTGTCAGGTTTAATAAATGATTCATGGTTTGTGCTTAACTCATAATTCTTAATCTGTATTTAATTTGTGAAACTTAATGCACATGTAACCCATGATTCTCAGTTTGTATTTAGACCTTGATTTTCAGTTCGGAATTAACACGTGATTCACGGTTTATGCTTAACCCAGGATTCTCAATTCAGTTTTAACAATTGATTCACTATTCGCGTTTAATGCATTATTGCGATTCGTATTAAACCATTGATTTTTAGTTCGGATTTGATACATTAGTCGTAATTCACTTTTAAGCCCTTATTCTCAATTCGTTTTAACACATGATTCTCAATTCAAATTTAATCCATGATTTAAGTTTGCATTTGACACATGATTCACGATTTACATTTAACCATTGATCTAAGTTTAGATTTTACACAATATTCACGATTTTCTATTAACCCCATATTCTAAGTTTAGTTTAGCACATGATTCTTGGTTCGAATTTAATATATGTTTATGAGTTCACATAAAAACATGATTCATGATTCGCATCTAACCTAATATCTTAATTTGGGTTTAATAAATGATTCATGGTCATGTTTAAACCATTATGTTCAGTTTATATTTAATATATGATTCTAAGTTCAAATATGACATATGATTCTCACTTTATAGGTAACCTTTGTTTCTCAATTCGAACTTAATATATGATTCTCATTTCGTATTTAATGTATGATTATTAAGTCAAAATTCACCCATAATTATCAATTTGTATTTAACACATGATTTGTTATTCATTTTTTAAACAATGACTATTAGTTTCGATTTAGCACATGATTCTTATTTCGTAGTTAACATATTATTCACAATTTACACTTTACCCTAATTCTTAGTTTGGATTTAGCACATGATTTCCACTTCGCATTTAGATATTGATTCTTATATCGTATTTGACTTGTGATTGTTAATTCATATTTAACTCATGATTCTTAGTTTGGATTTAACAAATGATTCTTAGTTTGCATTTAACACTCGGTTCTTAATTTGAGCTTAGCACATGATTCATGTTTAACAATAATTATGAGTTTGTTTTTATCTAATGATTCTTAATTTGAATTTGACCCATTATTATCAGTTTAGATTTAACGTGTGATTCTCAGTTTGCATTTAATCATTGATTTTTAGTTTGGGATTAACACATGATTCTCAATTCACATTTGGCACATGATTCACAATTCACATTTAACTCATGATTATCAGTTTGGGTTTCATACACAATTCACGGTTCGCATTTAACCTTTTATACTTAGTTTTTATTTAACCTATAATTCTCAATTCAGATTTAACACGTGATTCGTTTTCATGTTTAACCATTGATGCTTAGTTCGGATTTAACACCTGATTCTTAAGTCAGTTTTAAGAAATGATCTTACCATTGATTCTTAAATTAGATTTAACACATGGTTCCTAGTGTGCGTTTAATCATTTCTTTTTAGTTTAGATTTAACACGTGATTCGCACTTCCGATTTCGCTCTCGTTTATCAGTTTGTATTTACCACATCTTTCTTAGTTCGCATTTAACCATTAATTCTCAATTTGGATTTAATAAATGATTCACGATTCACGTTTAACCCAAAATAATTAGTTTGGAGTTAACACATGATTCTCAATACAAATGTAACACATGAGTATCAATTTGAATTTAGCCCATAATTTTTAATTTGCATTTGATTTATGATTCTCGATTCGGAATTCACACACGATTCTAAGTTCGCATTTAACCATTGATTCTCATTATAGATTTAACATTTGATTCATAATTCACGTGTGAACTATTATTTATGATTCACATTCTATCCTTAATTCTCAGTTCACCTTTAACCAATTATTTGTGATTCGTCTTTAACCATTGATTCTCACCACAAATTTAACACGTGATTCTTGGTTCACATGTAACCCGTTATTCTGAGTTCGGAATTAAACAACTTGACGCCCGGTTCGAATTTAACCATTAATTCTCATTTTAGATTTAATAAATAATTTGTGATTCGTGTTTCACTAATAATTCTCAATTCGCATTTAACATATAATTCTCAGTTTAGATGTAAAAAATTATTTTTAATTCACATTTGACCTATGATTCTCAATTTGTATTTAACTCATAATTCTCAATTCGAATTTTATACACAATTATCAATTCGCATTTAACTATTGATTCTTAGTTTGATTTATAACTGATTCATGATTTGCATTTCACAAATGATACTTAGTTCAAATTTAGCCATTGTTTATTCGCTCGTATATAACACATAACTCGTGATTCACACTTAACCGGTGATTTTTAGTTTAGATATAATTCTCAATTTGAATTTAACGCATGATTCTCAATTTAAATTTAATATATGATTCACAATTTACATTTAACACATAATTTGCGATCCATATTTTTAACCCCAAATTTTTAGTTCGGATTTAACAAAATATTCACAGTTCATGTCTAACCATGATTCATGACTCACAATTAACCATTGATTTTTTAATTCGGATTTAACATTGTATTCGTGATTCGTGTTTAATCCAACATACGTTTTTTGGATCTATTACATGGTTCTCATTTCAGATATGACACATGATTCCCAATTTGAATATAACCTATGTATTTAAGTTTGCATTTAATTTATGATTCTCAGTTCAGATTTCACACACAATTCTCAGTTCACATTTAACAATTGATTCTCAGTACGAATTTAACACTTTGTTTGATACACGTGTAAACCATTATTCATGATTTTCATTCTATTATTGGTTTTCAGTTTGTATTTAACCAATTGTTCGTGATTCGCATTCAACCCTTAGTTTTCAGTTCGAATTTAACACATGATTCTTAATTTATATCTAAATATTGATTCTTAAATCACATTTAATAAACAATTCATAATTTGCATTTACTCGATGATTCTCACTTCAAGTTTTACCCATAATTATTAGATTGCATTTAAATCATGATTCTCGATTAGAATTTCATATACAAATCTCGTATTTAACTTTTGATTCCGAACTCGAATTTAATCCATAATTCGCACTTTAAATTTTACATATAATTTACATTTGATATTTAACCACTGAATCTCAGTTCAAAATTTAACTGATGATTCTTAGTTCGGATTTAACGTATGATTCTTAACTCGTATTCAACCCTTAATTCTCGGTTTTGATTTAACAAATGATTCACGATACTAGTTTACTACATGATTATTAGTTATAATTTAACTCATGATCTTAATTCAAATTTAACCCATGATTCTCAATTCATATTCAATTCATGATTCTCACTTCGTCTTTCACGCAAGATTCTAAGATTTCATTTAACCTTTGATTCACATTTCGGATTTAACCATTGATTTTCATTTCGGATTTAACACATGATTTGTGATTCGTGTTTAATCCATGATACTCAGTTCACCTTTAACACGTGATTCTCAGTTCACATGTAACCTATTATTTGTGATTCACATTCTAAGATTGATCTAAAATTGGATTAAACTCATGGTTTTTAGTTTGTATTTAATCATCTATTTTTCGTTCAGATTTAATACATGATTCTCATTTCGCATTTAACTACATTCAACCATTGATTCTCAGTTTATATTTAATAAATGATTTAAGATTCGTGATTCACGTTAAACTAAAATACTTAGTTCGGACTTAACACATGATTCTCACTTCGTATTTAATTACATTTAACCATTGATTCTCAGTTTAGATTTAATAAATGATTTAAGATTCGTGATTCATGTTTAATCTAAAATACTTAGTTTAGACTTAACACGTGATTCACGGTTAATCTTTGATTCTAAATTTGGTTTAACACACCATTCTCATGTCGAATTTAACACATAATTCTGAATTTAAATTTGATATATATGATTAATGATTCACATCTAACACATGACTCACGATTCACATTTAACCCAAAATTCTTAGTTAGGATTTTAAAAATTAATCATAGTTCGTGTCTAACCAATGATTCATGATTCACATTTAACCATTGATTTTCAATTAGATTTAACATGTGATCATTAGTTCACATATAATGCCTTATTCGTGATTTAGAACTTACCATTGATTCTTAGTTCAAATTTAACACTTGATTCTTAGTTCAAATTTAACACTTAATTCTTAGTTCATATTTAGCACTTGATTCGTTATTCAGGTTTAGCCCATGATACTCAGTTTTGATTTAACAAATGATGTTTATTTCGCATTTAACAAATGATTATCAGTTTTTATTTAACCCATGATTTTCAGTTTGTATTTAAACCATAATTATCAATTCAGTTTTAACACTTGATTCTCATTTCGCATTTATAAAATTTTCATGATTCATATTTTATCTTTAATTCTTAGTTCAGATTTAATGAATGATGCTCATTTTATATTCAACATATAATTATCAATTCACATTTAACACATGATTCTATGTTTAGATTTAAGCTATAATTCTCATTTAGGATTTAATATATGATTCTCATTTCGCATTCAATACATGATATTAGTTCGTATTAAATCCATGATTTGCACATTAGATTTAATGTATAATTCACAGTTGGCATTTAACCTTTAATTCTCAGTTCAGAGTTAACCCATGATTCTCAATTCGAATTTAACATATAATTCTGAATTTTCATTCAACTATTGTACCTCAGTTCAGATCTGACACATGATTACATAATTCTTATTTCTAATTTAACTCATGATTATTAGTTAATATTTAACTCATGATTCTTAGTCCGGATTAACTCATGATTCTTATATATAGGATTTCAGATACGATTCTCAAATTATATTTAGCCTTTGATTCTCATTTTGAATTTAACCCATCATTATCATTTCAGATCTAACACATAATTCGTGATTTGTGTTTAACCAATGATACTCAGCTCAGATTTAACCCACGATTCTTACATTGGATTAAACTCGTGATTCTCAGTTAGGATTTCACATACGATTCTCGAATTAAATTTAGCCTTTGATTCTCACTTTGAATTTAACCCTTGATTCGCGTTTAACCCGTGATTTGTGATTCATATATTACTTTTAATTCTCAATTCAGATTTAACACATGTTCTCTCTTCAAATTTAACATACGGTTCTCAATTTAAATTTAACATATGATTCATTATTTATATTTAATACATGATTCAAGATTCACATTTAACCCAAAATTGTTAATTCAGATTTTATCAAATGTTTCATAATTCGCGTCTAATCCATGACTCACGAATCACATTTAACCTTTGATTTTCAATTCAATTGACTCGTGATTCACGTTTAACCCATGCTACTAAATTCTGGATTGATATGTGATTCTTTAAGTGTTTCGCAATTCACATATAACACATTATTCGCGATTCACAACCTAACTTTAATTCTTAGTTCATATTTAACACATGATTCTTAGTTCTTATTTACATATGATTCTCAGTTTTTTATTTATGTTTAACCCATGATTTTCAGTTTAAATATAACAAGTGATACTCAAATTGGATTTGACCCTTGATTCTTTGTTCGGATTTAACACCTTACTTGTGATTCGTATTTAATCTATGATTCTTAGTTTGGATATAACAAATGAACAATTATTCGTGTTTAACTCGTGATTTGTGATTCATATTTAGTTTTTTATTCTTAATGCATATTCAACACATGATTCTCCATTCGAATTTAATATACTATTTATATTTAACACATGATCCATGAGTGAAATGTATATTTTTTAAGCTTTAGCCAAATATAGTATAATCCAAATAGACCTATCAATATTCGTTACGTGTAAGTCATGGATGGTGTAATCCTATTAACCAATATGGTTAAGACACTTATTAGGTAAGATTAACTCAACCCTCGAGGTATATTAAGATAAACCCACATAAGGAGTATCAGTATTGCTTTCAATTTTACTATATAAGGCAATCTAAAGATACTTATCAATACCCTACACATGTAAGTTGTGTATACCTTAATTAACTATCACTTAATTCAATGTTACTATATTTCATATAGATCTAACTATAAAATCAGTTTGAGCTCTATAAAATTCATAAAACTAATAAATAACAAAAGGTAAACATCAAAGTCCTATATAATAAAAAGGTTGTAACAAAATAAACAAAACATGTAGTAAAATCAGATTGCGTAGCAGTGCCCAAGTCTAAAGCACTTAAGTAAATAATTGCATCTCTCATACATAGTCAAGACATGGTACATCGCATCCATCTCGAGTAACCAATATGTCAAGTCATGTAACCTCACATGATTAATGGTCGTAGAGTGGTTTACCCCAATATATGTATTTGCATGACGAGACTCATGGTCAATCATATACATATCATAGTTTGTTCGTTATCCATACAGGGTATAACGACATCGTACCATTATGACCAAACCAGTATAGAGCACCTCACACGGCGATTCAATAGTATGGGACTGTCATGTAGTATAAATAGATGCATATCATAAATAACGCATGTTTGCACATCTAAATTTACCACCACTTACCAAAGAACATCTTAATAAACCATGTACCTCATGAACATGCCCCAATTTTTTACCGAGACGGAGGGGATAGTAAGCTTTCATGACGTCTCAAAACTTTAGTATAACATCTATCTAAGCAGCCTGAGAGAGAGCTTTAACGTCACGTAAATACAAATATGGTATGAAGAAGACCTACAAAATAAACATAATGTTAGTATACATAAAATTCATATTGAAATAATGGTAAATATAGTAAAAAAGTACAAAGGTTGATACTCAAATTCGACTGATAAAGCCTTTACAAACTAGTTTTTATATTTAATCGTTATTTAAATATTATTTTTATTATTTATTGATAAACAATTCTATTATTGTATAAATAAGGTTCATGGACTAGTATAGAAAGTCACCTCAATCCTAATCTGAGGGAACTTTTTATTTAATGAAAAATTATAAGTTTTTCTAAAACTTGTGTAGTTATCCTAATTCTGTATTGATTTTTTTATCTAAACTTCTAGCTTTAGATTTTCAACTGCTATCACTTGTCGTCCTTTGGTAATCTTGACTCCACCAGTTTATATCAGAGTTCCAGCAATTCCTGCTACGCGGATAGAAGAATCAGGTTCTTGGAATCCGATTTTACTGATTTGAGGACTATAATAAAGAACAATATCTTCGAGTCTGCTTATACAGTTGGGGGAAGAATTTGCAACTTCGTAATCGATTCGAATATTTATCAGAATATGATTTATGAAGAGGTTGTTCAGAAATTGGTATTGAAGACTAAAGCTTTTCCAAACCCATACATATTGTCATGAAAATAAAGTATAGTGAGTTAAAGTTTTTAAATGATGTCTAATTATATTTTATGTTGGTGGTTATAAAGATACATCATGGTGTGATGTAGTTACTATGAACGTTTTCCATCTAGTTTTAGGGCATCCATGGCGATTTAAAAGCAATTTTACTTATGACGGTAAGACATACTGATACAGTTTTGTGATGGATGGTCACAAGCTTACATCGGTACCATAAAAAAAGTATCCCCAAAACCATCACCAATAATTAAGAGTTTCATGCTCATACGACACCGAGGACTGATCATAGTTTTGACGCTAAAACTGTATTTGGCATGCTAGTCTACGATCAGTATGATGATAAGGTTGAGGTGAAGAGTGTTAATATTAAAGAATAAAAAACATTAGAAGAATTAAAAATTTTGACACCATAATTTTCATAAAAACTGGATAGAAATGCTTGCAAATTGATGAATGAAAATTATATTATTGAAAATACCATGTATAAAGTCGCGTCAATCATAATCCGAGGGAAGCTTTTGTTTAATAAAAAATTGAGAGTTTTTCTTAAAACTTGTGTAGTTCTTCTAACCCTTGGTTTTCAATCTAAACTTTCAGATTTAGATATTATATCGCTATCAGTTTTCATCTATATTTTATTTGTTTATTCTTTTGATGTATTGCTTCTATCATTTGGGGTAAGAGTTTCCAACCAATTTTCATCCTCTGATAATCTTGACTTTACTACCATACAAGAAGAGATGAAGTCGTTGCATAAAATCATATGTATGATCTTCTAGAGTTGCTATAAGAGAAGAAATCTCTCAACAACAAACATGTGTTTAAGTTGAAAACTGAAAATCGAAATACAAAAACCATATACAAGGTGTGATGTGTTATTAAAGGATTTTCCATATAAAATGAATTGATTCTAAATAAATATTTTCACTTGTCACAAAAATATCTTTCAGTCGAGTTGTTTTTGAAATAACTACTAATTTGAATTTAGAAGTAAAAAAACATGAGTGAGAACTAATTTCTTTTATGATGATTTAAAAGAAGATGTTTATTTGAAGAAACCTGAAGAGTTTGAGACGAAAGATAAATAACATTTAATTTGTAAACTAAAGAAGAGTTTCTACGGTCTCAGATAAGCCTCACGACAATCGTATAAAAAGTTTGATTCTTTCATGGTAGAACACGGGTAAAATAAGACTTCATATGAAATTTGTGTCTTCATCAATATATTTTCTAAAAATGATTTTATCATTCTTATTCTCTACGTAGATGATATGCTCATTGTTGATCGTGATAATGAAAAGATAAATAAGTTGAAGAGGGAAATAAGTAAGAATTTTTTAAATAAGTAGTTAGGTCCCGGAAAAAAAAAATACTTTGAATACAGATCTCTCGAGATAGAGCGAAGAATAGTTATATTTACTCCAGAAGAGATACATTTAGAAGGTTTTGAAATATAAAAATGAGTAAACAAAAACATGTCATTTCTTCACTTGTATGAAATTTTAAACTTACTTCCAAAAAATCGCCTACAAAGGAGAATCACATGGAAGAAATGCATAAGATATCTTACACTCTAGCAATGGTTAACTTTATATATGTCATGGTTTAGATTAGACTATATTGTCGGTGTAGTTAATCGATTCTTATCTAAACCTAGGAAAGCCTACTGAAAAGTTGTAAAATTGATATTCAAGTATCTTCGAGGAACTTCTCAATTATGTTTAGATTTTTCCATGTTAAACCCATTTTGGAAGGTTACACAAAATCAAATATGATTGGTGATGTTGATAGTATAAAGTCTAGATATTTGATGTTGTATTTAGAGGGATCAATTTTGTGGCAATCAAGACTACAAAATTCTATTGCATTTTCCACTAATACGACTGAATATATTTCTATTGTCGAAGTAAGTACATCACATTTATGGTTGAAAAAATCACTTATAAAGCTGAGCCTCAATTAAGCAATGAATACTCTCCACTGCGATTGTCAAAACGTCATTCATTTCAACAAGAATCCAAATTTACATTCGAGATCGAATCATATTGACGTTCGCTGCAATTGGATTTGTGAAGCTTTAAATTCAAAACTAGTGAATGTCGAGATCAAAGCATATTGATGCAGAGCATGTTTTTCTTTGAAATTTTTGAGTAAGTAATAGATATAGTGGTCTATATACGTGTGAATTTTGTACGTCAAATGAAGCCTCAATTGCTGATTTTACATACAAAACAAAAAGTGTTGCTTCCTATAAATAACAATACCTCTTATTATTTTAAATAAATTTTTGAAAAACATTTCATGTGAGAGAAGCACGAATAACATTGTTAGGAATTTAATGTTTTATTTAAGGGATCTAATAGTGCATCTACTAGAAAAGGACACAGCGGAGATGCATCTACCAGCAGAGGTATCTAATAAGCATTAGAATTTAATGCTTTATTTGATCAAGATAAAAGTTACACTCCACTTAAGTTTGTGTCATTTAATTGTGTTTCCGTTTTTTTTTATTGTCCTTTCAGTTTCTCTTCTTAGGTGTCAGTTTCATTTGTGTACTGACTATTTAATAGTCATTTATATTACCTAATAAAATTATCGAAGCTTTGCATAGCTTTTGTCTGAGATTTATTCATCTGAAATCAACAAAATTGGTATCAGAGCCATTAAATTAAAAGAGAAAGAGAGCAAGCACATAGAAAAGATGGGCGGATCGAGTAATTTTGGGCAACCTTGTATACCAAAATTCGATGGAGATTATGACCATTGGAGTCTCCTTATGGAAAATCTTCTTCGGTCAAAGGAGTATTTTGATGTTGTGGAAGATGGAATTGATGAACCAATTAACAAAGAAGGATTGACCGAAGCAGAGAAGAAGACCCTTGCCGATGCAAGGTTAAAGGATTTGAAGGCAAAGAATTATCTGTTCAATGCGATTGACAAATCAATTCTTAAGACGATAACTTTGAAAGAGACGTCAAAGCAGTTGTAGGATTCTATGAAGACCAAATATCACGGAAATGCAAGAGTGAAGCGTGCGCAGTTATAAACTTTAAGGAGAACGTTTGAATTGATGGCGATGAAAAATGGAGAATCCATCTCCAATTACTTCACAAGAGTGATGGTGGTAGCAAACGACATGAGAAACTGTGGGGATGATATGCAAGATGTCAAAATTGTGGAAAAGATCTTGCGAACTCTGACTGAAAACTTCAACTACATTGTGTGTTCAATTGAAGAATCAAAAGATATTGACAGTTTATCAGTCGATACCTTGCAAAGCTCATTACTTGTTCATGAGCAGAAAATGAGAAAGCCAAGAATAGTATAAGAATAACAGGTACTCAAAGTTTCATACGAGTATCGAAATGGAAGAGGCAGAGGAAGACAATTTGGTCGAGGAAGAGGAAAAGGTAGATTTAACAAGGAAACGGTGGAATGCTTGTCACAAACTTGGACATTTATCATACGAATGTCCTATGGAAGAGAAGACGAACTATGCAAAGATTGGAGAAGAGGAAGGTGATGTTTTGTTAATGGCGTACACACCAGTTCCAGAAGAAAGAAAATTTGTGTGGTATCTTGATTCAGGCTGTTCCAACCACATGACAGGAGACAAAGCATGGTTTTCAAAGCTTGATGAAGAGTTTCAATCCTCCATAAAACTCGGTAACAATTCTATTCTTTCGGTAATTGGAAAAGGTGATGTAACTTTACGTGTCAATGGAAGGACTCATGTAATTTCAGATGTATATCTAGTACTAGAATTAACGAGTAACTTGGTAAGCTTGGGACAACTTGTACAAAAAGGCTGCAAGATTTTGATACATCATGAAGTATGCAAGCTTTATCACCCGGAGTTAGGGCTGGTTATGCAAGCAAAAATGACGGAAAATAAATTGTTCAAGATTTTGGCCTCAAAAGGTAACTTTTTTACGACTGAGAAATGTTTGAAAATAACAGCAATGGATGAGCTTAAACTTTGGCATCGAAGGTATGGGCACTTAAGTTACAAAGGTTTAAGAACTCTCAAATATCAGAATATGGTCAAAGGGATACCACAACTGAGCACCAACGAAGCTGAGAAATGTGTTAGCTGTTTTGTTGGTAAACAACATCGTGAGAGTATCCCTAAACAAAGTTTGTGGCGTTCGTCAAGGAGGTTGCAGCTGGTACGTGCTGATATATGTGGGCCAATATCTCCAGCATCGAACTCCGACAAGAGATATATTCTTACTTTCATCGATGACTTTAGCAGAAAAGTATGGATATATTTTTTGTCATTAAAGTCGGAAGCTTTTATATTCTTTACTCGATTCAAGATCCAGGTAGAGAAAGAGAGTGGAGAAACGCTAGCATGTCTACGAACGGACAGAGGCGGTGAATTCACTTCAAATGAGTTCACTGATTTTTGTGAGGAAGCCGGAATTAGCAGACAACTCACTACAGCTTTCACTCCGCAACAAAACGGAATTGCTGAGCGCAAGAACCAGACAATAATGAATATGGTGCGGTGTATTTTGAATGATAAAGGAGTTCCTAAACATTTTTGGGCGGAAGCATCAAAATGGGCTATACATGTCTTGAATCGAAGTCCAACTTCCGTGACACAAGGAAAAACACCTGAAGAAATGTGGAGTGGAATAAAGCCTAGAGTTGATTACTTTAGAATTTTTGGTTGTATCGCTCATGTCCATGTTCCAGATCTGAAAAGAAAAAAACTTGATGATAAAAGCAACATATGTGTGCTTATTGGAGTAAGCAACGAATCCAAGGGTTATCGCCTATACAACCTAAAAACAAAAAAGGTCATTACAAGTAGGGATGTGATTTTTGAAGAAGAGAAAAGTTGGGATTGGGGACATAAAACAAAAGAATCAGAGGTTGAGAAATTAATCTGGGAGGATAGAGAAACTGAAGCTGAGGAGAAAGAAGTGACTCATGAGACTGAAATAGAGCAAATAAATGAAGAAGAAGAAGTTTTGAATCCAGCAGAATCTCTTAGGCCTCAGAGAATCAGAAGAAGACCAACTTATTTGCAGGATTACGAGACCGGATGGGAGGAAGGAGAAGAAGTTTCGGGTCTTGTAATGTTTATGTCAAGCGATGATCCTGTAACATTCAATGAAGCTATTAAGGAAGAAAAATGGGTTAATGCTATGAAGACAGAGTTGGAGTCAATAGAATAGAACGGAACTTGGTTTCTCACAAATCTTCCAAGTGGAGCAAAGAGAATTGGTGTTAAATGGCTTTATAAAACCAAGCTCAACGAGAAGGGAGAGGTTGAAAAATACAAAGCTCGATTGGTGGTCAAAGGCTATGCGCAAGAAGAAGGAGTAGATTACAGTGAAGTCTTTGCTCCTGTTGCGCGTTGGGATACTATTCGTACGATGCTAGCTGTAGTAGCTCAAAAGAATTGGTGTGTTTATCAGTTAGACGTAAAGAGTGCGTTTCTTTACGGCGAACTATCAGAAGATGTGTTTGTAGATCAACCGCAAGGATACATAAAGGAAGGAGAAGAACACAAGTTTTACAAGTTGGTGAAGGCTTTATATGGTTTAAAACAAGCCCCAAGAGCTTGGTACAGTAAAATTGAGGCATACTTAGTTAGAGAAGGATTTCAAAGGTGTGAGCATGAGTACACACTATTCGTGAAAACTGATGGAGGTAACAAGATTATTATTGTTAGTCTTTATGTAGATGATTTAATCTTCACAGGAAATGATGAAAATATGCTTGAGGAGTTTAAATTATCGATGAAAAATGATTTTGAGATGACTGATTTGGGGAAAATGAAGTATTTTTTTGGGTGTTGAGGTGACACAGGATGGTGATGGAATCTTCATCCATCAAAAGAAATATGCTGGAGAGATTCTTGAAAGGTTTAATCTGCATAACGGAAATGATGTCAAGAATCCTATTGTGCCTGGAGTGAAGTTATCAAAAGATAGTGATGCTAAGAGAGTTGATTGCACAATATATAAACAACTCATTGGAAGTTTAATGTATATCACGACGACAAGGCCTGATCTGATGTTTGTGGTTTGTCTATTGAGCAGATACATGTCCGATCCTAGAGAGGAACATATGCAAGCAGCAAAGCGTGTGCTAAGGTACATAAGAGGAACGACTGGATTCGGTGTGTTTTACAAAAAGGGAATGTTTGAGGAGTTGAGTGTCTATACTAATAGTGATTATGCTGGAGACATTGATAATAGACGAAGCACAAGTGGATATGCTTTCTTATTAAGTGGAGGAGCAGTTTCTTGGGCTTCAAAGAAACAACCGGTAGTCACTCTATCCACCACTGAAGCTGAGTTCATAGCTGCATCATGTTGTGCTTGTCAATGTATTTGGATGAGAAGGATTTTAGAAGAAATTGGTATGATGCAGTCAGGTTGCACTACGATTATGTGTGATAACAACTCAAAAATTAAACTATCAAAGAACCCTGTTCTTCATGGTCGTAGCAAGCATATTGATGTTATGTTTCATTTTTTAGGGATCTTGTGAAAGATGAAATTGTGAAATTGGTTCATTGTGGTACCAATGATCAGGTTGTAGACATATTGACTAAACCATTGAAGTTGGAAGCTTTTGTTCGATTAAGAGAGAAACTTGGAGTTTGCGAGAAGATAAACTGAAGCTATTGCTTTTAGTTTAGGGGAAGCAATGTTAGGAATTTAATGTTTTATTTAAGGGATCCAATAGTGCATCTACTAGCAAAGGACACAGCGGAAATGCATCTACCAGCAGAGGTATCTAATAAGCATCAGACTTTAATGCTTTATTTGATCAAGATAGGAGTTACACTCCACTTAAGTTTGTGTCATTTAATTGTGTTTCCGTTTTTTTATTGTCCTTTCAGTTTCTCTTCTTAGGTGTCAGTTTCATTTGTGTACTGACTATTTAATAGTCATTTATATTACCTAATAAAATTATCGAAGCTTTTCATAGCTTTTGTCTGAGATTTATTCATCTGAAATCAATAAACATTTGTATAGAAATTGTGAGTTTTTTGGTACGAAAATACACTCGAGTAAGTTTCTCAAGTTTATATTCCTTTTTGATATAATATTATGTGTGGGATGAATGAGTGAATATCATTCGGATGTCTAGGTTGATGCTTCTATTTTGTAATACATTTTGAGTTTAGTAATTCATGAACCCAACCAAGTGAAACACTGAAATGTTTTTATTTAAAAGTTTTCCTATTCATAGACTTATTTTTAAACAAATCCATCACCACTATTATAATTAATTCCTCAGCACTTAAAAAGACTACATATATGCAAATACATTAACTAAATAAACAAATACATTAACTTTTATAACTAAAAGGCACACGTTAAAGATATTTTGAAATTTAGAATGATGAAAAAATCCTATAAAATTCGTATTTTAAATGACTTTTATGTTTGAATATTTTTAATCCGGCCATTCATTTACTCTAGTTATATGTATTCGAATTTTCATCATCGGTTCAACCAATTTGATAGGTTTGTACCATGTGAATATAAATATCGATGTGAATTTTCATTTGTGATTTTGATGGTTGTTCAGTGTTCAGAAATCAACATTTTTCTTTGGTTTGTTTTCGTAAATAAAAGGTAATAAAAAACTGTACTATTTTCCACCATATTCAATTTTTTTTTTTATTTTTTTTTTTTGTGTAATAATTTTAATTATTATTTATATAACTTTTTGACTAGTATCACTTTTTTTAATTTAAGGTTATTATAATAATAAGAAGACTATGATACAAAATTATTTTAAGAATTCAAACGGATAAAAAATTGAGTTAAACGGTAGGAAAAAAATATAAAACAATTATTTCTATGTTTGTCCTACATAATATTTTATTGTATTTTTGTAATTATATTTATATATTTATAACTTTCTTAAGTATTATTATTTTTAATTATTTTTAAAGATATAAAAATAACTATTATTTTCATCATTAAAAAAATTTATTAATAGTTTGGGATTATTTTTTCAGCGTATGAAAAACAAATAAGATTAAAGTACAAAAGTTGGAGACCATAACATTAAATCTGATAATCTATTTTATATTTTAAATTTCAAATTCAGCCAGATGTATTACTTCAATTTCTTTTATTCATTACTTCCCTTTAAAGCTGTATAGACCTCAACCAATTTGGCATTGCATATACGAGAGATGGTGGCGGCTGGCCGGCAGATGACAATAAAGTAAGTTGGTTAAGATCGCATCATAGGTAAGATACAGTTTGTGTGACAGTGTTTACAAGGATGTTATGCAATATCTATTTCTATACATTTGGTTATGAATGCATACGATAGAAGACGAGTACCAATACCACTGCCAGAATGTAACACTGAGTTTGGTCTACATATCGGTTCAGATTTTGGTGTAATTAAATCAGACCGCTAGTTATCGGTTTGGACTGGATCAGATGATTAAGCTTTTGGTTTTAGTTTACAGGACACGATCGAATTGTTAAATTCGATCGGGTTCGATTTCAATTCGATCCAATTTTGATTCGGTGCAATTTTTTTCGCTTTCGGTGCGATTTCTGTTTGGTGCGATCCTTTTCGTTTGTGTTTCACTTTCGGTTGAATATGGTTCGTTCTATTATTACATTAATTAATTCTAATTGTGATTTAATTTCTAAGTTTTTTATTTAAATAAATAATATAAAAATTAAAGTTCAAAACTTAATTTTTAATTATTTTAATGAGAAAAGTATCGGTAAATACCTTTTCAACTATGTTATTACCCGGCGGTACCCGTTTTTTGGATAGTGTCCCTCGAACTGAAATTTGGACAAAAATATCCCAACCAAATATAGGTGCGCGCTGGTAAAAAAAAAACTGGTACAATTCTCAGGATGCGAATTGCTTGCAAATTCTCAGGATGCGAATTGCTTGGATTTTCTGAACGATTCTCATGATAAGATGCGAATTGCTTGCAAATTTCTGAACGATTCTCATGATAAGATGCGAATTGCTTGCAATTTCTGAACGATTCTCATGATAAGATGCGAATTGCTTGCAAATTTCTGAACGATTCTCATGATAAGATGCGAATTGCTTGCAACTCTTAGGATTTTTGAACGATTAAGAAAAAAAAAACTGGTAAAATTCTCAGGATGCGAATTGCTTGCAAATTCTCAGGATGCGAATTGCTTGCAAATTCTCAGGATGCGAATTGCTTGCAATTTCTGAACGATTCTCATGATAAGATGCGAATTGCTTGCAATTTCTGAACGATTCTCATGATAAGATGCGAATTGCTTGCAATTTCTGAACGATTCTCATGATAAGATGCAAATTGCTTGCAAATTTCTGAACGATTCTCATGATAAGATGCGAATTGCTTGCAACTCTCAGGATTTCTGAACGATTAAAAAAAAACTAGTATGAAAAAAAAAACTGGTACAATTCTCAAGATGCGAATTGCTTGCAACCGGTGAAATTTTATTTTTAAAAAAATCAAAAAATATCATCAATGGATCTAGTTTTGTTCATTTTAAAAAAACAAAAGTGATGGTACTTTCATTTATTTTTTTCGAGCTCCGGTTCGAAAGATACGGATCTTTTAAAAATAAAATTAAAGGAAAAGTAGGAAAGTGAAGGAAAGAGAAGGAAAAAGAAATTTTGGTTACGTGGCAGTTCATGAATGGTGAGGGTAGTTAGGGTATTAAAATAAAGTTAGGTACTATGTCACAATTAGGTAGTTGAGTTGGGTATTAAGTAACAATTGATCAAGGTCCTTGGGTGGTAAGTGACAATTGAATAGTTGAGTAGGTACTTTTGGTACAATTTCTCTATTTTGATTATGTTTTTACTTAATAATTTTAACAATAATATAATGTATAAAAATAAATTAAAAAAATAAATATATTGAATTTACCGGTTCTACAGATTAATCAATTTAATTGCATATGTTTTATTAATTTACTGAATCGATTCAATTCCAAATCGGTTCTATTCGTTTTTCAAATTTTTTTAGTTCAATTCAAAAACAATTTTATTGTTCGAGTTTTCTACGGATATTTTTAAAATAGAACTACAAATCGAATCGTTCAAATTTGATCCGATCTCGGTTCGATTTTTAGGCGTTCGAAACGGGTACAATGATCTCGGTTCAAATTTTAAGCTTTCGATTCCGGTATAATTCAATAAACCATTAACAACTGTTCCCCTATCTCTGGTCCAAATCACTTTACTTTAAACCCCATTTACCTAGTACGAAATTTGTTCAAATTTGATCGGTTCGACTTTTAGAGCGTTGGATTCCGGTACAATACTATAAACCATTAATAACTATTCCCCTCTTACATCTTGTTAGTAAATGTTAACTCGAGTCCAAATCACTTTACCTTAAACCCCGTTTATCTTTTAGAAGAATATAGGATATTCTTCTATTACGGTTTTTATAAAATAATAGGAAATAAAATAAATAAATAAATAATTTATTTTAATTTGACTACTATATATATTCAACGGAAAATAAATTATAAATAAATATTTTCAATTAATTATACATAAAATTTTGTATACCAAGTTAACTATCAATAAATTTTATAGCGAATTTCTATTTTTTTTTTCTCTATTTCTATTACTATTTATTTAAATAATATCCAAACTAAGAGTCAAGAAGTTATCCATCAATTATAATAGAATTGTCTATTCAAATTTGGCAGAGGAAACACACTTCTCTACACAAACATTTGGTGAAAAGTGGAGATCTTTATGAGCGGGAACTTATAAGGAAATCCACCAAAATTAGATTAGCATTAAGAAAAGAGACTAAAGAATACATTTAAAAAAAAAATCGATAGAAGACATCCGGGTAGAGGTGTCTAATGGTTCAGGAACCATGGTTTAAAGCTGACAACCTGCTTAAGAACTGGCGGTCTACCTGCGAAACTGGCCCATTAGGACTGCAACCCGCCGAGACCGCAACCCGCCGAGACCGCAACCCGCCGAGACCGCAACCCGCCGAGACCGCATAAGGAGCAACCCGCCGAGACCGCAACCCGCCGAGACCGCAACCCGCCGAGACCGCAACCCGGCAGGACTGCGAAACCACGGTTTATTTGTAAAAAACCGGTGGTTTATTGGTAAATATTATGCTGATTTTATTTATTTTATATCCAAAATGTTATATTTAAAAAATATTGAGATTGAATATTATTATAGAATTATTATTACATTTTTGTTAATATTAATTTGTTTTGGTTATTAATATTTTAAGTGTTGTAATTATTATATAGTCTAAAATTTTAAATATTACTTATGTTATTATCATATTTTGAATATTATTATTATTATGTTTTTATATCTAATACAAAGCAAAACTATATCTTATCATGTTAAAATATTACAAATTCTACGGTTATAATTTTAATATTACATTTTGATTACTATTGTGATTTGGTTTTAAATTTTACAAGTGTTTGATATTATTTTTTAAACCAAAATTAGATCTTATGAAGTTATAAGTATTTCATAATACATTTGTTGTTGTTATAATAAAAGGTAAAGTCATTTTTGGATAATTTAGCCGTTCACAGTTTATACTCGTGCGGGCCAGGAGTTGTACAAATGTTTTCAAATTACAATACAAAATAGTAAAAAACTATTACAAACATCATTCATCTTCAGCTTCGTCTTCTTCGTAAGTAAAATCTTCGCCGTCAGCTTCGTTTTCTTCCGCAATTTCTTGTTCAAGTGTATCTTCGTAATCATCCGGATAATCTTCGAAGATGTCGTCTACGTTCACTTCGTCTCTGAACTCTATGTCTTGCATCCTTTTATCCGCCGCTGTCCAATCCTTAACTGCCACAAGCACTCCAAGTGCTTTGCCCGTCAATCTTGTTCTCTTAGTCGTGTATTGCAACCTCGCTTGGCTGAAAGCACACTCACTTGCAACTGTAGACATAGGTATAGCATAAATCTCTTTAACAATCCTGCAAAGAATAGGAAACTCTTCAGTTTTGGTACCCCACCATCGTATGATATCTTCAATACCTTGGTCTTGATAATTCGTAAAGTCAAACCTAGTGGTCCAATATCTATACAACTCATTATCAGATTGAGGGGTTTCTGTAACATTGTTGTTTCGTAACATTGCCAATCGAATATAGTTAGTATTTCTCCCTCTACCCCTATTGTTACTACTGCTTACATTTGTAGATGTATTTGATCTATATCTTGCAGCATACTTATCATAGATATTATACAAACTATCATATATACCGCTAATATATCCTTTAGGGTCAATTGGTTCGGTCGGTGGTATATCTGTAGGAAACCGTACAGATTTATAAAAGCAATCAACTAGCAATTCAAATTTTTCTTTTCGTGAAAAAGGATCTAAAAGGCAAGCAAATGAATAACTATCAGGGATTGGATGAAAATACTTTGTGAACTTATATTCCATTCCAGGCACCATGTCTACGCATGCATAATGTGATCTAAATTCATCCATATGCATGGCAAGATTAGCAATCGTGAAAAGGGCCAAATGAGCATTAGGTTGATTTTGTGAAGAAAAGGTTAGGGTGTTTTCTTTAAAAAGTCTTAAAAATCTTAACATGTGTGCACAAAATTTCCAATGATCTGGTTCAATTGGTGTTTCACGATATGTATTATAAAGCGTCGATATCTCTTCTTTAAAAACATGCGCACGTGCAAGCATTGTGTAAGTAGAATTCCATCTAGTTTCGACATCTAATAAAAGTTTCTTATATTTTTTCCCATTTGAAAGAACAAGTGTTTTAAAAGCTCTTTTTTTAGCAGCGGATGTCGAGCAAAATAGGATCCCATTTTTTATAGGGGTAATATAATCACCCTGAACCTTACGTATTCCTTCTTTCGCAATTAATTGAAGTACGTGGCATAAACATTTGGTGTGAAACAATTTTGGAAAAGGAGGATTGCAATCTGCTATAAGATATGTTATAGCACTAATATTAGAAGATGCATTATCCAACGAAATAGACATAATCTTGTTTTTAATGCCATAAACATTCATGCATTCAGTCATACTCTCCCTAATTATTTGTGCGGTATGCTTCCCAATTGATTCAAACCATATAATTCTCCTTTGGAGGACCCATTGGGCGTCCATCCAATGGAGGGTAACACATATCATATCTAAATCAGTAAAAGTAGCTATGTCACTAGTAATCGAAACATTCCATGGCAAAGTCTGCATAGTTTGAATAATCTCTTTTTTTCTTTGTAAATAATATTTAAAGGCTAGCGATCGCAAAGAGGTACGTGGAATGCGTGTTGCCTGTGGGTTTACCCCAACTTGCATCCAATTTTCGTATCTCCAAGAATCCCCAAAACTAAATGGTTGTAAACTACCGACTGCATAAATCATTGTTGCTTCCCTATACGTATCGTGGTTAAACTCAAAAGGAAGACCTGTTTGAGGGTTCGTGCAAACATTAGTTGGGTTAGGTTTTGTAGGATCATATATTTCATGTTTCGATAAATGTTTTACCATAGTGCTAGTGCCCATATTTCTAGATCCACTTACGTGAAGATAACGTTTATTGCACTCTTTACAATAACAAAACAAACCATCTTCTGATAGAGTATAGTGTTTCCAAATCCAAGATGTTTTCTTACGAGATCTCCCCCCACTAGTACTTCCACCACCACTTTCGTGGGAGGAGAGTGTGTCAACGTGAGGGAATTCTGTAGAAAAATCATCCATGGTATTGAGATCCACATTAGATGGTGGGTTTATCCCAGTATTTCTACGTTTTGAATTCATTTTAAAACTAATAACAGTTTTTTTTTCAAATATGCAATAAAATACTAATAATAAAATCACAATTTAGACTAATAACAAGATATAACAACTAAATTTAGACTAATAACAAGATAGAACAACTAAATTTAGACTAATAACAACTAAGAAACAATTTGCGGAAAAACAAAAATCAAACAATTTCGAAAGTAGGAGTAGAATAAGTAAAATAACTAATTGTAGTTTTCTAGAACTTATCGAACAAATAGATAGATTTAGAGAGAAGTAGAGAGTTGTTTGAGAGGTGTGAGTATTGGTGTTGGGGTCTCCTCTACTTATAGGGGAGACCCAAAAAAAAAAAACCGAAAAAACAAAAAAAAAAAAAATCGCCCGGACCATCCGGATGGGCGTCCGGATGGTCCGGACACATGATCCGGGGCATCCGGACAGTTTCGCCCGGACGCCCGGACAGACAATTCGGACCATCCGGACGCCCATCCGGATGGTCCGATTGGAACCGGGGCATCCGGACGATCGTCCGGATGCCCCGGTTCAACCAACGGCTAGTTCAAACGAACTAGCCGTTGGCAACGGCCAAAAGCGGACCATCCGCACGCGTGGCCGGATGGTCCGCTTGATGACGTCATGCTGACGTCATCAAACGGCTAGTAGAAAAAAAAAAAAAAAAAAACACAAAATTACCCTATAAATACACCCTACATCCTCCTATATTTTTCACTACAAATCTCTCCCTCTCCACTACAAATCTATCCCCTCTCTCTACTACACTTCTCTAAATTTTTTTTATATTTTTCAAACTCTATTTAAATTTCAGGTTTCGCAAATGTCTTCGAAAACAAAAAAGAATGCTCGTAAAGGTGGACGTAGTGAACCAACCACTTCCGAATTGAGAGAGGTGGAAGAAATGTTGTTGCATACCATGGAGCATGAGGTAACGGAGAGCGAGACTATCGAACATCGCCCCGAGGGGGAGATTCGCATCCGTAGTAATCAGCAAGGAGGTCGAGGTGTAACAAAAATTTGGTCTGGTATGTTTCTGAACTACGAGGAACTGATCCAAATAGAGGGTATGCAAAATTTTTTCAAACTTATTGAGCCTACTAATGGCCAAGGTTGGATGAATCTAGCTAGATTCAAATGTGATTGGTATATAGAACTAGTGCGAAAGTTTTATTCCACGGCTAGATTAATCGAAAATGATCCAAGAGGTTTAGGATTGAATTGTTTGATTGATGGTAAAGACATTAGTTTTTTTGAAACTGATTTCTACGATCTTTTTTCCGTTCCAACCCATGATATCTATACCGGTAATAAATTACCTCCCATTAGTTATCGCCCTACGATATGGAGTGCTGATTGGCCTTTGTCTTACGAAGAAGCGGTAGAGATTCTTACTTGTCCTGGTGCGGAAGCTCCGGAAATTAGCGGTAAATTTCGAGCCATGCGGGGTAATTTGGATGGTATTGGGAAATTAGCTTTGAAATTGGTAAATAGTATATTTCTTCCACCTAGTAACAATGATTCGCAGCTTTCATATATTCAAACATTTGTTACTGCTTTTATGATTCGAAATCAGGGAATAATTAATTTACCCAGCTTGATGATTCGAAATATGGCTGCGAGGTGTGGTACGGATAAACTACCTTATGGGATGATATTGAGTAAATTGCTTGTTTCGAAAGGAGCTGATGTGAGTATGTACACTCCGGTGAAGGTGAGGCCGACTAGTGCTATAGGTAGAAACTCTTTGCGTTTGCAGGAAATATACTCTTGGGATGGAGAGTTGATTTAGAAATTAGAGGCATGGAACCACCATAGAGAAGACTTGAATCAGATATATATTGCGAACGGTCTTACAAAACCGCCAAATCCACCTACTCAGTATCGAGTTGAGGCTGAAGTGTCTTTCGATCCAAATGCTAGTGGTTCTTCGCGAGTACCGCCACAACAAAGACGAACCGATCGCGAATTTGCTGAGTTTGCGCATACTCAACAAATGGTTTGGCATGATGATTTTACAAAATGGCAAGGTGAATTTCAAAATTGGCAGGGGGGGTAAATGACCAGCTTAGCCAGATACAGCAGTGGCAAGTAGGGGTGAATGATCAACTTGGTCACCTCCAGCAGTGGCATGGTCAATACGAGCAGTGGCATGGTCAATACGAGCAGTGGCATCATGGACAAGATCAATGGAATGAGCGATTTGCAAACTCTCAAGCCCAACAGTCGGAGTATATGCGACAGATGATGGAGAACATGCATTTGCAAGGTCCATCACCTAACAACAACAACGATGAAGCTCCTTAGTTTTTCGCAATTGATTTTCATTATCGTTGTAATGTTTTTCTTTTTTATTTGATTGGAAAACTATGTTACTTGTTTGGTTTTTATTTTTAATGAATTGTTTGTTTTGCTTCTATTTTTTATTAAATGTTATTTAAATCACTTACCTAGCTTTCAATTTTTATTTTGTTCTTTACAACTTACAAGTAATTTATGTTTATGCATATAAACTTCTAATATTGAATAGTTCGAAAATACAATAAACTATATAATTCATCTAACCATAAACACTTCAAGCTTGAAAGAATCTAAAGAATCACCTAATAATTTAAAATTTTAATACAATTATATGTCTAATAGGTATATATTATTTAATAGTAATATATTATTCAAACGTATCAAAATCAAATTACAATTATTTTTTTAAAATATAATTGATGATTATAAAATTTCGATTAAAATGATAACATATTTAAATTAAAATACATGAAATAGAATAATTAACTCAATTATTGAAATTAGATTCAATTAACACTTACAAATTAATTTTAAATAACATTATAATATATTCTGATAAACGGTTCTTAAATGGTTAAATGGTTTGGCTGATGGTTTGAACTGGTAAACGGCTCTTAAATGGTTCGTCTGGTGGTTTGAACTGGCGGTTTAACTGTGAAACTGGCCCATTACGACTGCAACCCGCCGAGACCGCATAAGGAGCAACCCGCCGAGACCGCAACCCGCCGAGACCGCAACCCGCCGAGACCGCAACCCGCCGAGACTGCAACCCGTGGTTCAGACTTAAACGGTGCGAGTTGGTGCTGGTTCAAACCGTTTGACACCTCTACATCCGGGTAACCATAGTGAAAGCGAACCATGATGTTCAACTAACACAAGTCTCAAGCAGAACATTATTACACCTTTACAATCATCTTTATCATTTGGATTGTTATGAACCACTCATATATATTACAAAATCTCCCTTATTTATGATGGTTAATAATAGTAACATATCTTAAAGACCTGGAAGAACTCGCTGGCCAATAGTGACAAAACAATAGGGACAAAACTTGTTTCTTGTTTGACATGAAACAAGCTAAAAAACTATATAGCTTTAGCAAAAATATGTTTTAACGGCCACCAAAAATTATATTTGGACATCTTTTTGGAACTTTTAATTTTGATATTATTTATCAAACCCAATTTTCATATTTACTTAAAAAAATAATAGTATGCATAGTTATATTTAGTTTTTATTTTTGAATATTTGTTTAGTTGGTGTTTTCATTTTTTTAATATCATTTATACATTTATATCAGTATTAGATATAAATCGGATTTATTTTTATGTTTTTTATCAATGTTATTGTTTTTTATTAATTTTAAAAATAACTAATATATTTTATCATAGTTACTAAACAAACTATAGATTTCACTATGATGTTCTATAAATACAGAACTCGAAAGTCTTCTTTAATACATTCCCATCACATCAGCTTCTAATATGTGGGTCAAACTCATCGTCCTCGTTTTAAAAATATCATTCAATTGTTTAAATATTTTAAACGGCGTCTAGAAAAATGACCCAAAGCTGTCAAACAAGCCTCATATCATGAGAAGGCATGACCTCGCACAAATAAAAAACTCGTTAGGGAAGCATCATATGTGAGACTTCGCACATCTTAGCGAAATAAATAATTTTTGTAGTATTCATTGTGCAAAGAAATTTGGGTGGCATGAATGAGCAACCTTTGCACCTCGCGTAACTTCGAGGATTCAAAATTCTTATGTAGTCTTCTAACCAAAAGACCTTCAATTGTGCAAGGAAATGAGCTTTTGACCTAGTTCGTGGAAGCACCCAATGAAGTTGTGACAATACTATATGACCCTAATTGTAGCGATCCATAAGCTGATATTGGTTAATTGACCGTAGGTAATCTAGATAAATACTAATACCAGTTTTGTTGGCGCAAATAGTGGATCCTAAGACGTATAATATATAAGCTCACATAGCGTAATCAACCATAGCTTCAATAGCCCTACTATCACCGTATCACTCATGCTGGAAAGTCGTACGTAACCAATTTAGGGTCAAATTAGTACAGTTCATAAGGTTTTTAAACGACTTGAATAATTGTACACCAAGCATACTAGCGTATGTCATGCATATCTCTGTCTCATCCTCAAATGAGAGAATATCGAAAGCTATACCTATAACCGTCAAGCCAGTTATGACGTGGACATCGTCGAGAGTGATGGTCATCTTACCGAAGAATAAGTGGAATGAAGACGTCTCCTCAAGCCAGTGTTTGAGAAAGACCTCTATCAGGTGGATGTTGGTATATCAACGGGATAATGCGTCGATAAGGGGGTAAAAAATAGTCTGCATAACCTTTGCCTGTACCCGAATCTGATGCCTGAAGTCCTACTTACGGAGACTTTCATACATCGAGAAGCAACGTAAGTTGACTCTCGACTGAAATATGTATTAAGCACAAAAACCGTAAATCTAAAAGTTGTTTGTTAAGATTATATTAAACGTAAATAAAAAAAGTTATTTATTATAAAAACTTAATCTCTGTTGCACACATTGTATGTCTCGTGTAGGGCGTAATCGGGAGAAAGCCCTAGGACGTAGGGAAGAAAACGTCAAACTCTGTCTCCACCTCAGGTGATGCCTGTGAAGATGAACCTACACCCATGCTGCCAGTGGCAGCCCAACCAGGCTAATGAAAGACATTATCCGCTACACCACCACGACGCAAAAGTCGTTTTGTATGAGATCCCGACGGGAAATCCTCTGCAGGGAAATCTCCCTGGGAACAGGTGTATGAGGGGTCGTCTCATGACCCCTGCTTCTTAGTAATCGTTTTAGTATGAACCAACCTTGGAAAAAAAACAAATACCAAAAATGAAAAAATAGCAACAAATATCAATAATTGTATCGCATGTGAATCTGTGTAAGGCTAGTCTCATGCGACTATGGTTTATTCTGTCGCGTTCGACACTCAACTACCATATTCGCACGACATACACGATTAACGCTAACTTGGTCGACGAACACTTGTCGAACACTGAAACCGTAAATCACTAATTATTATAAAATCAAACTCAAAACACAAATTCGCATCATAACAATGAACTTTTTAAATTATTTTTCTAAATATTTCATCCTCATATTATTGATATATCTACTTAACAATTCAACCATAAAAAAAAATTAATATTGTATAAATTTGTGCATACATTTTTTATTCATCCATGTTTCTCACAATAAATAGAAAATTAGTTTGCTATATATTAACCACATCTAGCACTACCTATGATTTTAATAATGATATTTAGCTCGTTTTAAGTTATTTAAAAAACAATTAAAACCTTATTTTTCTCAATTAGATTCAGTAATTTTGTGCATCTTTTAACATTTTTGTTGATGCTTATTAATTAGTTTTCTTTCAGCACAAATTATATACTTTCGTATAAAACTATTTCACAATTTATTAATATGGTTCCACTAATACTTTTAACAATACAAAAGATTATATATATATATATATATATATATATATATATATATTAACCATATTATACGTTCAGACATGATTAGTTCACCAGATTTTTATACTACTACAAATACTAGTTTTTTTTAAAGATCTCATAAAACAATAGTGTTTTAGATCTCATAAAATAATATTTTTTTTGTTTATGTTTGCAAAATATAGTAAATTTGAAAGCATATTTTTTCTAGTGATATATGTAAGTACATATTATCCTTTTTTAGCACATAGAGTTCTTTCTATTGCTTAATTTTATAATTTATACATTAAAAAATTCAATATATATTTTGTTAAGGTCTTTATTTCAGATCATATACGATTGATTAAATTGGTTGTAAGTATGTTTTTTAGATTTATCATATTTGTTTTTCAAAATGAGGAGAATTATAATGATTGAGGTCAAATTACAAAGAAAATCTCAGCAAATGACTTAAATAGAACAAGAGAGTCATAAAATGACTGAACTAAAAATCCTTAAATGAAAAATAGGCGCCAAGTAAAAAGAGAGCGCCAAAACAGGGATTATTAAGACAAAATGAAATTTTCTAAAGCCATCCAGAAATCTGAAGAGAGATGAATCCCAATACTTTTTGTTCACAAACATGATCGAGAATAGCTAGTAGAGAGGCGGACACGAACAAGAACACGATCGGTTTGTTCAACCGGAGCCGTAAAAAAAATGAAAGCTGAAACAAGAAAGCAATATATTATATTGGAAAGATTTGAAACGATTACAACTGTACAAGAGTTTAGAGAGTTCTGAGATCATAGAGAGTAGATTTTCAATGATTTCTAAGGTAACCTAGTCCCTCCTTTTGAAGATGAATAACGACTTTGATAACAGAGGGAGCTATACAGGGTTTGTAATCAATTTTCATATTACAACAAAGAGTGCACCTAGGAGGCCAGTCAGCTGCTAGGTTTCTCTCTCTCTCTCTCTCTATATATATATATGTTTTATTTTCACATTAGAAGATATTATAGTTCTAATATTAGTTAAGATAGAGTTAAAAAAGAATGGATATTGCTCTGAATTTAACATCTTGATGAGGATTTCTGAATCCGTTCGACGTCAACATTTGTAATGTTGTTGATTTTGCAGATAACAAGCCCATCATGAAGAACTTTAGCTTTAACTTTGATAGGAGATAAATATCCATAAACGTTGCCATAACCATGAACAATGCTTCCACCACTGTCACGAATTATAATGCCCCCGCTTGACTCACCCGAAGCAAGGCGACAAGCGTCAAAGTTTAACTTATTTATACCAGTTTGAGGAGGAATCCAGGAGAGCAGAGATGGGATTTGAGGCATAATCATATGGTTAAATCAGTTCAGAGAGACGGGAGCATCCTCAACCTTGTTACAGTGTTTTTGCTTTAAAAGGTTAGAATGAACGATGGTAGCATTTGGTTAATGTAGTTGATTGCATAATTGGGAGAATGAGAATCATCTTTCTGCTTGGATCTGTTCCCACTTTTCCAGATAACCCAGGTAATAATGGAATATAAGATGGTCGTAATATGAACCTTTCGGGTAGATTTCCAAATCCAACTCCCAATGATATGAGTAGTAGTCATGTACTTGTTGATGTTAATCTTTAGAATTTCTGCAAAATGACTCCAAATTTTCCACGCATAATCACAGTTACAAAAAGATGATTTAAAGTTTTATAGTTTATGCAAAATTGGAATTTAGATACTATTATTATATGTATAGCTTGGAGAGTAAAGTCAATATAAAATTTGTTAGTTAAGATTCTCCAAAGAATGAATGAAATTTTTTATGGAGGTAATTTTATTCCAAACTTTTTGAAGCAAATATGATTTATTAAAGTTGGTTCCGATTTGCTAATAGGTGTCTTTTATATTAAATATTCCATGTTTTGAAGCCTTCCATTGAATAAGATCTTCAACAGAAGGATTAACATACAAATTAGCTCTAAGTATTTTATTAGTGATAGTAGGAAATGTACTTAATTAATTTAAATCCCAATGATTGATATCCCAAAAGTATTTCACTTGATCTTTGAAAAACCAACTATTTTCCATGTTAGAGTCAAGTTTTATAAGAGGAGATGAATCGAACCAAGTGTCCAACCAGAATTTTATAGATCCATTTCCCAACTTCCAAAAAGTAAACTTTCACCCAAGTCTTTAATGCCAGCAAGCCTTTTCCAAGTCTGAGATCCAGGCTTCGTGAAGTTAATTTGCAAATGATACTTATCTTTAGTGTATATGTTGTGCATATATCTGGACCATAAACACTTGTTTTCCATATACTTATACCACAACTTACAAGAACAAATAGTTTGCATATCCTTTAAGATTCTTCAGTTAAGATGACCTTCACTAAAAGTCTTACTCTCTGTTTCGCAGTTAGACCAGTGAATGTTACATGGACTCAAGAGAGTCATTCTGCAGAAAGATAAATTTTTAAATCTTGCAGATAGTAGATTTTGGAAGCCAACAACTTTGAGACCAATACAAAGGAATAGAGAGCAAGACAAAGTTAATTAAGGTAATTTTTCCACCAAAAGAGAGATGTTTACCTTCCCAATCTATAATTTTACCTCTTATTTTGTCACGTAGAGGGATGTAGTTACTAGTTTTGTTATTAGACTTTAAGGTAATGCCCAGGTAGGTCGTGGGTAGGAAACTATTACCAAACTGAGTTTGAATGTCTAAAGCATTTATATTATCTTGAGTAATGTTGTTTGTTGTAATTAGTTTGGTTTATCCTTGTTGATGGATTGGCCAAAGGATGTTTGAAAATCCTGCAGAAAATTACCTATGTTATTCATAGAACTCTTCTTATCATTAGAGATAAGTAAGTCGTCTGCAAATGCAAGGCTAGAAATGATGATGTTTCTTCTAGTATAGAATTTCAGCTTGTCGTTAATCATATAGAGATTAGCTAAACCTTTAATCAGGATTTCTTCAGCCAAGATTAACAGACTGGGGGACAGGGGATCCCCTTGTCTAATACCCCTGTTAGTCCCGAAGAATCTAATGATGTTATCATAGATTATAATAGAAACAAAAGCTGCTTAATTAGGCTACTTATAAGATTTATAAAACTAGTAGAGAAACCAAAGCATTTTAGAGCATTAAGGATAAAGTTGTGAGAGAGATTGTCGAAAGCCTTAGACATGTCAAGCTTTGTATAAAAATTACCAAATTTGTTTTTTCTGCCCAGATCATGAATTATTTTCTTTACAAGAAGGACGTTGTCTTGGATGAATATGAATTTCACAAATCCTTTTTGTGTTTCTGAAATTAACTTAGGGATGTTTGTCATGATTATGTTCATATTTGTGCATAGGCTAATATGGTAGTAATCTTTCCAATAAACTGGGTTATTAATCTTGAGAATAAGGCAAATCTCAGTAGCTATAACACCTTTAGGAATTTGATGACCTTGAAAGTAAGAAGACATAGCATTGTAGAAGTCATATTTGATGATGATCCAACAACTAATATAAAAGCATTTGTTGAAGCCATCCAAGCCAGCAACACTGGTGGCTTTGAGATTTTTAATTATTGAAAAGAATTTCTCTTCAGTTGGATTAACCAATGCTTTTATTATCTGCATCATGATAGTTTATGAATAGATTTAAACATGTAG
Source organism: Limnanthes douglasii subsp. nivea (assembly GCA_036936605.1). NCBI lineage: Eukaryota > Viridiplantae > Streptophyta > Magnoliopsida > Brassicales > Limnanthaceae > Limnanthes > Limnanthes douglasii. The sequence continues at coordinate 335,547,890 of JAUPFV010000002.1, forward strand.
TCATTAGTATTAATCATAGTGTCATGATAATTGGGAGCATAAAGGATGTTTGAAAGTCACATTAAGCAGATTTGTTGGTGATATTTTCCTGAGTAATCCAACTGTGATTTTATTTGATGATATAGATTCTTCTTTTTCTCCTTTTTTTCTTAACGACGTTTTGGTAAAATTTGGTGTTACGATCATCATCTTTCATCCATCTTGCATAACATTTTTTTAAACCAGTAGTCCTCTTCCATTGTAAGAGCAAACAGGTGATCATCAGTAGCCTTGTCATGCTTGATTTTGTTCTTGTTATTGTTAGCAGTCATTAAGTTATCTTCACAAGCTTTAACCATTTCTTCAGTATACAAAAATTTGTAAAAACTGTTGTCGAAGTTGTTATTGTTCCAGGTTTTAAGCATTTTCTTGAGTCTTTTACGTTTATTCCAAATCCTGCACATAGGTTAACCCCCGTAGGAATTCTCCAGTTAGCCTCCACTAAATCCTTGACATCTTTGTCTAGAGTCCACATATTAAGAAATTTGAAGCTCTTGTGGTGCTTAAATCTGTCTTTAGTGATTTTGATGCTTAAAGGAGAATGATCAGAACACGTACGAGTCATGTGCTTCACCATAATATCATTGAATTCGTCAGACCATGCTTAATTAATCAAAATAATATCAAGTCTTTTACGTTTGTATTTATTTGTCTAATAAATTTTAAATCTTGCAAAACCAACATCTTCGAGAAACAATAAGAAATCATATTGCTAAAATCCTCAGAGCTTTGGTTACGGAAAGTAGAGAAACCTTGTTACTCAGTTGGAGAGCTGATAGTATTAAAGTCTCTCACAACAAACCAGGCTTTGACATTTCTAGCAATAGTTATAAGCTCATTCTAAAGATAGGTTCTATTGATTCTATAGAACTTTACATATATTGCAGTGACACATAAAGATTCATTAAGAAGATTGTGTTTAACATCTAGGTGAATACATTGAGTGTGATTGACTATAACCTTTATATCTGGAGCATCACTCTAGAAAATCCATATTTTATGAGAAATATTGGAAATGAATTTATTTAGTTTAAGTTTAGAAAATATAACATGTTGTCGATCATTACCAATAAGAGGTTCTTGGATGATTGTGAGGTTGATTATTTCCTTGGTCACAATAGATTTGAGCCTTCTTACAGAGGCTTTGTTCCCTAAACAACAAATGTTCCAAATAAGAACTTTGATCATTTGGGACTAGTAAAGGTAACCTTATCTCTGAGAATTTCAGAGATTTAATCACAAGATTGTTACTTTTTTTCTTGCTTATGGCCTCTTTTAACTTTTTGTTGAGAATATTTTGGAAATTAGAGTCGATAGTCTTGCTTTTATCCATAGGGTTTTGGGGCATGCTTCCAATATTTTCTTCATTAGGATTTTGCTTTCCTAACGAAGTGTTAGCTTCCATCGCAAGAGATAAGTAGTAATCATCATCAAGAGATTTACATCATCTATAATATATTTTTTTTTTATTTTTGTATCTTTTCTAGTAACTTTAGAAGGAATAAGATTAGCACTTTTTTTCTTTATCTGTTTGTAGTTTGGACCTCCATCTTACCTGACGTGTTGTTTGGATTGTTATTATTAGACTGTTTGACCAAAATTATTTTCATTTTTTTGTTTTTGGATTTTGTGGCTGTATCTTTATCTTTATTTTCAGCGAGGGTCTGGTTTCTGTAATCTTTTGATATGTGTGGTTGATGGCTTTCTTACACTGATCTGCTTTATGCTCAATATGTTTGCCGATTTGACAGTAGTGGGGAAGATATTTATAACCAAGTTCAAGCCAATATCCATCATTATCACCAAATCCAATTCTCTGAAGGTCTCTGGTAAGATCAAGCTCCACCCAAACAAAACAAACATTAAATAATGCTTTATTCTTTTCTAGTATCAAAGTTTTGATGGGGTTCCCAAAAGAGGTAGAAATAGTTAGAATCATGGATTCATTGTATAGGAATTCTTACACTTTATAGATCTTTATACATATTGGAGTGATCGGGCATTCAACCTTTGGGTTGAAGTTTGGGGTCGATTATTAGATTTTTTTACCAGATGAGCCTACTGTCATACTCAAGATATTAATCATATTTTATTTTAATGTAAGCTCGATGATTATATAGTGAGAGTTCCACTTAGAAACATTAAAAGGACCTGAGAATCTACGATCATTCAAGAAATTAGTTAGTAAGTTCTTTTTTCGTAATCTTATAGAGAACTTACCCACTATCGTAAATTTTGATTGGGACATCAGAATATCTTTATCTTCTTTTGTAAATTGAAAAGAGACATGGTCATTCTTAAATTTTACATTTTCTCGGGAACATATTGTTTGTGTTCCTTCGTAGATTTGTGAAGATATACATATGTTTTGACAGGAATTTTGTCAGTCTGTTTCATTGTTGAGAAAGCAATTCTGAAAAATCAGCATCGGATAATTGTTTTGTTTCTTGCTCTGGTATCTCCATGGTGATAGCGAGAAGAAAACATAGATTTTTTTTGGAAAATAGACCAAACTTGAAACCCGAAAAAGATAGATATTTACAAAATAGATTGATTAAAAGAAGAAAAAACAGAGATCAGAAAAGACTAAAAGAAGATAGGAAATTCATAGAATCAATCTACGAGTTTAGCAGCTTGAAGATGAAAAATCAGAGGATTCAATTAAATGCATGGAATTGAAAACCTTTCTTGATGATAAAAAATGCATTTTTAAAAAAAAACCTCCATCGTTTTTTCTTCTTAAATAAATTTTCAATTTTAGATCCTATTTTTAGCATATTATGTACTTACTTTTATTAAGAGTTTGAAAGAGACTAAGTTTTAACATTAAGTGCTTATAATACATACTTTATGACGAGCTACTTAAAAACAATTGGTATTATTTGAATATTTTTGGTTTTATGAATAAATACTTTGAAGTTTTAGCCATATTCATCTTATTAATCGTAAGACTAGTCCACTTATAACAAGCTTCACTCATGATTGTAATATCTATGAATAGATATTTTAAAGGTTTAACCTGTTACGATTTTAGTACATTATTGTCGTGTTGACGGGCTTTTTTTTTTGTAACAAATTTGTGTTCCAGTAGTTTGGTCATACAATAATTAAGATAAATCTTTTTTTGTTATAGCTACTCTAATGTTTTTGTCATTTTTTAAACTACCAAATTTTATTATTGTCAAAAGAATAATATAAGGATATAATAAATATATATTTTTCATTTAAAAAAATTGATTATTTTTAAACATCATATATTTATTTTTTATTATATTAAAATTTTAATAATAATTTTTAAAGTATTGTTTCATTAAAAATAACTATGATATATAGTTAATTTAATAATAATTTTTTAATATTGTTTCCTTAATAATATATTTTGTATTTTACATGTATTTGTTATCATATAAATATGAATAGTTTTAAAAACGGTTTTAATGTTATCCAAGTAATTTTTATTTATTTTTTATATTGGTTTACAATATCTTAAATTTTATTCTTGTTTCAAATTTTATCATGATTTTAACTCTTTGATTCATTTACGAGTTTATTAATCTTTAGACATGTTTTATTTTCATATCCTAAAAAGCTCAAACACTTTAGACTTATGTTTTAGAAAGTAAACCCATACCTTTCGATAGTAATCATTGACAAAAGTCACGAAGTAGTGTTTGCCTCATAAAGATGAAACAATTGTTGGTCCTCAAATATGAGAGTGAATAAGCTTTAGCCTTTGGGTCTTTGGGCTTATGTCACTTGTTTGAAGTCTGACCTTTTTTTGGTTTTTTCAAGTATGCAATTTTCACACATGTCTATATCAATTGATTATAAACCTTAAAGTTTCCCTTTCGAATGTATAATTTTTATCATTTTGTCACTCATGTGGCCAAGTATCTCGTGCAATATATTCGAATTTTTGTTTTCTACTACAATTGCAATTGAACAACCTGCATTTGTTGTTCTGTAAAGAGTACCACTCTTTTTTCCGTGAGAAACCATTATTCCATCCTTTGAAATCTTTCAATTATCATCATAGAAAATCATAGTGTAGTCTTCTTTAGTTACTACCCTACTGAAATTAAGTTCTTTCTCAAGTTGGACATATGCCTGACATGTTCCAGCTTCCAAATTGACTCATTAAACTTAACATTCGCTCTAATTTTACCAAAACAATCACATGGTGGATCATCACCAAGGTATATATGTCCAAGGTTTAGAGGGATATACCTCTTGCAGATTTACTTCTTTGCAGTAGCATGGATTGATGCTCCATAGTATAACGCCCAAGACTCTGCATTGCTCTCCAAAGAGCATATTATTCCATTGTTTATTCTGAAGTGACATTTACCTCTATCTTCGCCTTATGGTCTTTTGATTCTGTCTTGCACTGATTCATGTAGTGCCCAGTCTTCCACCAGTGCCAACACTCGACATGTTTCAAGAATTGAGAAGTTTTGGGGTTTGTAGACCTAGACTTCTGTCACTTAATCTACTTGGGTAGATCGATTTTTCTTTCATTCCATTTAGTTAAATTACTTCATGTTGAGTATGTTTGTAAAACTGAAGAGGTTGACGATTGACTCTCTCATTTGAATCTCTTTATTGAGAATTAAATCACAAACATCATCAAATTTCAACTTATTACTTATTGACGAGCTCACAATGATGACAGTAATATTCCAACATTCTGGTAGAGAATACAAGAGTATCAATGCTCGTACGTATTCCTCAAATTAAATTTTAAGTGAGCTCAACAAGGTTATGATTCATTGATTTCATTGAAGTGTTGAGCTACCGATGCGCCTTCCATCATCCAAATATTAAACAACCGCATCATCAAACAAACTTTGTTGGATGCCAATGGCTTCTCATACATACTGAAGAGAGCCTTCATAAGACCCGTTGAGGTGCTTCCTTTACGATGTTGAAAGAAACATTACATGATAGAGTCAATCAGATAACTCATAGCGTTTGTTTGTCAAGAATACTCAATTCTTCATATTTCATACTTATGTTATAAATGATGTTCGATCTGTATATTCTAAAATACAAAATCTGGAGCATCAATTTTTTAGTGACGCATTTTTTTCTTCTGCAACCATCACTCCAACTTAACTCTGACTTCCTTTAGATTGATCCCAATCTGGAACTCTGATACCAGTTGTTAGGAAAAATATACAACCTTTCATGTAACCAAAATAATAAAAATATGAAAATAACAGTGAAATAATACACACACAAATTGACAATGAAGTCCAACCAATTGTGCTTACGTCTTGAGACCTGGTAGAGATCATTTTATTAAAAAAAGAATTACGTGATTCGTTAATTTCTTGGTTATAATCACAAAAAAGAGCTAAGAGATTTGTATTTGCATTCATAACACAAAACTTTCGTCACCAAGATCCTTCATATCAAACTTGTCTGATAAAATCTTTTTGTAGTGTGTAACGATTCCTTATCGTTCGAGGCAAGCAATATTTCATGTACATATAATATAAGAAATACGAAATAACTCCCACTGAACTTGTGATAAACACAATCCTTAAGCCTGCAAACCAGATGTTTGAATTACTTTTGATAAAGTGTTCTGGTTGCACCATATAGATCGTTTCCTTAATATTATCATTGAGAAAAATGTTCTTAACATCCATCCGATTAAGCTTAAGGTAAAAATATACAACTAATTCCATGATCGTGCTAAAAGCATCCTTCATTGATACTGAAACGATGGTTCTAACCCCCAAGAGGCGTTTGCAGCTGTATCCAACTTAATTAGACGGTTCAAAAATCCTTCTGGAAGTCCCTCATTGCACCATTCTTGATGCTTACCTTCACCTTCAAACATAAGCACAGATATTAAACTACAAATCCCACATTTAATCTAGTTACATCACCCACACAACCCGACAAGCTTACACTTAACCTTTCACCGTTTGTCTAACTTAAGTTTCATGAAAACACTTTCATGCTCCTAATTTACTGAAACATAGACAAAGGTATTCTTTTTTTTTATTATAAGTAGGTCGATCTACTAGTCACCTCACCCAAACAGCTGAAAATTAAAGAACATGGAGTGGGCTAATTAGGATACATCTACTGTTAGTAGGAAGTCTGCCAAGCATACATGAATATTTAAAACTTTGGAGCTCAGCAATGTTCTCCAACCGTTGGTTGTTAACTAAGTATGGCAGATACCTATGAAGTTAACGAAATCTCGAATCACACATGGAAGAGGAAGGCAAAGACCCCAATCAAAGATGGTGGTGTATAAGCACATTTCTCCCTCGTAGACCTAGTAATGTTGATCTATAAAATATGAAACCTTACTATCACGTTTTCATAAATTTTGTACCTAAAGAAGAGTTTGTACGATCTCAAACAAGCCTCATGATAATGGTATAAAACGTTTAATTATATTATGGTAGATTATGGGAAAATAAGACTGCATCGGACAATTGTGTCTTCATCAATATATTTTCGAAAAGTGAATTTATCATCCTTATTACCTAAGTGGATGATATGTTGGTTGTTGATCGTGATAATGAAAAGATAATAAATTTGAAGAGATAACTAAGCAAGAATTTTGTAATGAAGTAGGTAGGTTCGAGAAAATAAATACTTGGAATACAGATCTCTCGAGATAGAACAAAGGATAATTATAGTTATTCTAAGAGAGATACATTTATAAGGTTTAGAAATCTTAAAATGAGTAAAGAAAAACCTGTAATTTATATACTTATATGAAATTTTAAACTGACTTCCAAATAATTACCTACAAAGGAAAATCACATGGAAGAAACTTACTCTTTAACAATGGTTAATTTGATATGTTATGGTTTAGATAAGAACTGATATCTCTCATATTATCGGCGTAGTTAATCGATTCTTATTCAAACCTAGAAAAGCGTACTGAAAACGTTGTAAAATAGATATTCACGTATCTTTGAGGAAATTCTCAATTATGTTTATATGTTTCCATATCAAACCTATTTTGGAAGGTTACACAAAATCAAATATGATTGGTGATATTGGTAGTAGAAAATCTACTTCATTCAGAAGGAGCAATTTTGTGGCAATTAAGACTAAAAATTATGTTGCATTTTCCACTAATACATGTGAATATATTTCCATTTATGAAGCTAGTACATAATTTTATGGTTGAAAAGTCACTTATACAGTTGAGACTCAATTAAGCAAGGAAAACTCTCCACTATAATTGTCAAAGCATCATTCATTTCAACAAGAATCCAAAGTTTCATTCGAGATCGAAGCATATTGATGTTCGATATCGTTGGATTCGTGAAGCTTTGAATTCAAATCTAGTGAATGTCGAGATTGAAGCATATTGATGTAGGTCATCTTCTTCTTTGAAAAATTTGAGAAAGTAATAAATATAAGGATCCATATATGTGCGAATTTGCTACGTTAAATGAAGCCTCAATTGTTGACTTCACATGCATAATTGGAAGATTTGCTTCCTATAAATAACAATATTTATTATTATTTTAAACACATCTACGATAAAATTTTTATAGGAGAGAAACACGAATAACGTTTGAATGAAAGTTGTGAGTGTTTCTGGTGAAAAAAGCATTCAAGTAAGTCTGTAAGATTTCTATTCTTTTCGGATATAATATTATGTGTGAGATAAAATGACTGTATATCGTTCGAATATGTAGAATGATACTTCTATTTTGTAATACTTTCTAAATTATAATAATTTTTTTTCATGAACGCAAACAAAATTAATCGAACCATGTTCAACACTCTCATATTATTTTTATTTAAAATTCGTATTCATAAAATTATATTCCAACAAATAAACCACCTCTATTATAACTGATTCCTTGACCCTTATAAAAATCTATGCGCACGTCATTTTTTTCATTATTAAATAAAGAGAGAATATTAGCCTTTATAGAAAAAAGTGTACATTAAACATATGTTTGTCAAAACGATAAAAAGATCATATAACATTCCTATTTTAAAAACACTTCTTCAATTTTTAGTCGATATGATTCATTCACTTTAGTTACAAATTATATTAGTGTATTCGAACTTTCACAATTGGTCAAACCGTTTTAATCGGGTTGTATTTTTCTTTTGAAAATTTTATGATTTATTTAGTATCTCTTAATAAATAACATCGGAATGTTAGATGATATTTATAATGTAGATTAATTATTTCATATATCAAAATCTTATTTTTATAAAACTAAATCTTAGTCCTTTCTATATTAGTCAACTTTGGTAAAATAATTTTCCTTTTTTTATCGATCCACTATTCAAACACTGAAATTTGAGGAAGAATTTGTTTAACAACAATTTATTTTATTAAATTAAAATATTATTTTTTTATTTTTATTTTTTTATCAAACTAGTTAAAATAGTTTTTATTTATTTATATATCTCACAAACTAATAAACTCTTTCAAGTTTGGAATCTTGACACAAAATAACCTCCCGAATTGATTCTTGGACTACCAATCACCTCTCTTATGCTGGTAGACTCCAACTTATCAAATCGGTCTTATTTGCGGGTTAGGTCTATTGGTCCTCGATTTTTATCCTACCTTCTAGGATAACTAAAGAGTTAAACCAATATCTCTGTCGTTTTCTTTGGTCTAGTTCGACTATGAAAATTTATGGGGCCAAAGTTGCCTGGTCGACCGTTACCACTCTCTATAAAGAGGGCGGCCTTGGGATTCTAGACTTAAAAATCTGGAATCAGGCGGCCGTCCTTAAGCACCTCTGGTCTATCGTTAGTAATAAGACTCAATCTATCTGGTGCGAGTGGATCAAAGCTGAAAAGATAAAAAATAAAAATTTCTGAGAAGTTTCATTGAGTTCCTCGTCCACTTGGATTTGGAGGAAAATTCTTCGTCTTCGACCTTTGGCTCGTAATTTATACAGGGTGGCTATCGGAAACGGTCAGAACACTTCATTATGGCATGATCCTTGGCTCCTCTCTTAGTCTCTTGCATCCCACTACGAGACTTAAGTCGTCAACGAATCCCGTTTGGGAAGCAACTTAAAAGTTTTGGAAATTATCAGCAATGGTGAATGGAATTGGCCTGAAAATCTGAGATCGGCTCGAGCGCGCAGTCGAGGCGACCTGGACGAAATCCACAAGCTAATTCTCTCCCTTCCCTATCTGAGCATTCTATCAAGGGATGTTCCCTACTGGATGGCTAAGGAAGGAAGTATTATCTTTACAATTAAAGACACTTACAATGTCCTACGTGCGCCTACCCCTGAAAAGGGATGGGTGGGGTTAATATGGAATAAATATAATATTCCGCACCACTCTTTTATTTCATGGCTGGCTATCAAGGGCAAGCTTGCCACCCAAGACAAGCTTTGTAGCTGGGGTTATAATATCCCAGCTACTTGCACCCTCTGTCACTCTGATTCGAAACTATATCTCATATCCTCTTTGAATGTAGTTACTCCCAGAGTATCTGGACTTACACCAGTGTCAAACTTGGTTTTTCTTTTCACTCTTCTTGCTGGCAATCTTGGATTATCGAGGCATCAAGATGGTCTAATTCTCGACACCAGAGTATTTGGCGAACTTGTTTCAATGCTGTTATCTACCACATTTGGAAAGAGCAGAATTCAAGAATTCTCGGATCTCCCACGTCTTTGGCCTCTGTAATTTCATATCATATCTTATCGGATCTCCGATTTAGATTTCATGGTACCAAGATTAACTGGTAAAGTTATTGTATTTAACTCTAACGTACTCCTTCCTGTGATACAGGTACTGGTTGTCTGGACTGGAGCGTGGATTTCGATTGGGACGATCATGGAGTCACCACTCAGCCACCTAGTCATTTGCATGTTACAAGCTCATGTTTCCATCCGGGTCTCGTAATTTGGGCAGCTCTATTTTGACTTGCTAGTGTTTATCGTTCTAGAGGTTTAATTATTGTAAGCTTGAGGGGTATACCCCAGAACCATGTATGAATTTTTCTAATTAATTTAAGATTTCATTTCAAAAAAACAAATCTTGACACAGAAAGACGAACAGGAAAGCTTAGGTTTGTATATTTTTTTTAATATAATATATAATGTTATCAAAAGAAAATTCAAAAAAAATTCTTTTGTTGAAAAGAAAATGAAAAGAACCATACATCCTCAAATCAACCATACAGATATGGATTTAAGTTTTTCATTTTGATGGTTGTCTAGTGTTCAAAATTCAACATTTTTCTTTGATTTGTTTTCATTTTATTTACGTAAACAGAAACGATACTATTTTTTACCATATCCAATCTTTGTAATCATTATTTATATATTTGTCTTTAAATTAGTATCATATTATTTTTTAATTTTCTTTTTTAATATTATTAGAATAATAAGAACATTGTGAAATGTAAATAGCTAATATCTTTATAATATATACAAAATTATTTTAAAAATTCAAATAGGTAAAAAACTGAGTTATCTTTGTGTAAACGATCTCAAAAAGTATGTGAAAAAAATATTTTAAGATTAACAATCATTTAAAAAATTCTAGATTATTGTTTGATGACGACTCCCCATAAATAATTTCCTATGGCAAGTAGTTGGAGGAGTTTTTATATCTCCAACCTCTTAACCAAATTCATTCTAGAAGATATGTTGCCAACAGATTAGAAATATAATACTATTATTTCTATGTTTTTCATATATAATATTTTATAGAGAATTTGGTGTCACTGGATACCTGGAGATGAGGGGAGAAGGGAAACTCCTCTCTAAAGAAAACCTTTATTGATCTCCAAGAAAGGTTTTTCTTTCTTTTGCATTCAACTTACAGCTCATGATCTTTCATCTTCCTGCACTATCTCATGCATTGATCTCCAACAAGGAATGTATGTTTTCCTCTCTGTCTTTCTTCTTACATTTTATGTGTTCTTTTCTTCCATAATACTACAGTTATTGAGATCGATATTAGCTTTGTGTCAACATGCACTTCTTATGCTTTTATCATGGTTAGAATTGCATTAGAAAACCATCAACAAGCATTATTCTGGTTTTCTTAAATTAGAACATTTAACAAAAAAACAGAGCATCAACATAAATGCTAAAAATAATTCTACCAAATCTTTTGCAGATTTGTTCAAAACCTCATTAGAACATAAATATTATATTCATGAATCTGTAAAATATAAAAGTGATCATGTATCACTTCAATTCCTAAATAAAACAAATACCTCTTAATGTCTCAAATGAAATACACAGTTACTAATAAGTTCTCGATTGGAAATCCTAAAAACAACTTACTAACTAATTTTCTTATGGATCACAGATTCTCTAGCCCTTATAACGTCTTTAACTGGGACTCATATCACATATTGATTGAACTCTCATTGATAGAAGACGTGGGTAAAATCCGAAGCAGAAGTGTGTGGACAATTGGAAACACTTTCATGAGGATATTAAAATGGACTCCAACCTTCAATCTAAAGATTGATTGCCTTATCACACATGTATGGATCAAAATTTCTAAATTCCCTGAATTTTTATTCAATGGATCGATCATTAAAACCATTACTGCTTCTATTGGTAATCGAATTAAATCTTGGGTCCCTGATAAAAACAGAGCGTTGTTCAATGCTTGCTTTGTTTGAGTGGAGCTAGATCTTATCAGAGCTATACAGTATCACATATGGTTAGGTTTTGTTGAAAATGAATGTCACCAGCTCGAGATCATTTACAAAAATCTTCCTCAGTATTGCCAAATCTGCAAACATATTGGACATGGCATAGATCAGGGCATAAAAATCATCAATCTTTCAGCTAAGGAAGACAAAAATTAGCTTAACACATAAACCAAAGAATTCTACAGATTTTGGATGCCCAAAACTCAAATAAGCAGTTGTAAATCCAATTAATTACAACAATAAAAGCCAATCTACAACCAATATTGATGAGCACGTTGTAGACAGACAAAGAAAAGATAATTTAGAGATAAATCATCTTGCAGAGAAAAATAAAGAAACTGAAAAACAGAGAAGAAGACATCATCGATGAAATCATATCCATTGATAACTATTATTATTTCTCACCTCTCATGGAAGCAGGTACTCCATCGGAAAATCAAACACCTAATAAAGATAACACTGGAAGCATGCCTCAAACTCTTATTTTCAAAATAAAAGTTATTGATCCCAACTTCTTAACTCTTCTCAACAAAAAACTTGAAGAAGTCAGGCGTAAGAAGAAAAGAAACCCTCTTGTCCTTAAATCTCTACAATTTACAGAGACAGAAAGAGCTACCCTAACCAGTCCCAAATGATCAAAATGCGCAACTGGAACATTCGTGGATTATGAAATAAAGCCTCATTTAGAAGGCTCAGATATGTTGTGAAAAAATAAAGTATCAAGCTTGTTATAATCCAAGAGCCTCTAATTGGTACTAATCGACATATATTCTAAACTCAAATTTAAGTACTACACTGCTAATATCTCAAATAAAATTTAGATATTTTGGAGTGATAATTTTCATATAAGTGTTATAGTTAATCATGTTCAATGCATTCATTTAGAGATTAAACACATTTTACTTAATGAAACTTTTTATATCACTTCTGTTTATGCAAAGTGTCAGAGATCCAATAGAATAGACCTTTGGAAAGCTCTTAGACTAATTTCTCACAGTATTAAAGCTTGTCTTGTTGTGGGAGATTTTAACACCATATGCTCTCCCACTAAATGATTTGGATGCTTTACATACTGTAATAAACGTTTTGAAGATTTTAACACCATATGCTCTCCCACTAAATGATTTGGATGCTTTACATACTGTAATAAAAGTTTTGAAGATTTTAATTGGTGATGGTAAGATTTTGATTGAGGGTAAAAATGGGAAAAACTTTAGCTGGTGGATATTAACTATTTATGTAATAGGTTGTGAGAGAAAGGAGGTGTGTGCTTGTATTTAATGTCTTTAGAAAAAGTCCAACCCTCTTAATGATATTGGTTGGGATATTTATAGTGTTTTTTCATGACCAATGGGTCGTGCTGGTCGGACCTTATGGTCTCGTCATTCATATGAGCCCCAAACCCAAGAAATGAGATAGGTAGGCACATAGTTGAGTCATTATTCCACTCAAGCTATTGTTCACCCATTGATTTTTATTCGGTCTCTCCGAAATGCCCTTCAGATATTATCAAAATCAGTAGTGATATGCTTCAAACGATATCCGAACTGATCATATAGCCCCCTTAGCGTTTTCAAAAAACCTTTGGAAGAGCTAACCATATGGAATAATATCTGATCTGTCTTCGAAGTGAATTTGAAGGTTCTACCGATCAGTTCAAAGGTCGTAACTTTATTATTAGTCTTCTATTACACGTGTCAGTTTCTAATTGGACCCACTAGTTGTTTTTTCCTAGGGACTTGCATCTAAACTTGGAGTATGCTATAGTGGCTTGAGAATCTGCCATGGCGTTTTCCGATCTATGGGCATGCTAATATTTGACGCTTTTAAAGCCAATGGTGACTTCTTTCAACACTCGTAAATAGTTTATCAAGTTTTATTTTTAGTGGCTTTAGATTTCCCTTGAGCATAATGGATAAGCGATTGGGAATCATTTATTAGTTGGACTCTTTTAACCTCACATATATGACCCAAATTTAACCCAGGTGTGCCCGCTTCATATTTCGGCTCATTGTCGGATGCTCTGAAGCCAACATATATACTTTTGTATATGGTATCACCATGAGGAGAAGTTAAGCAAATTCCAGCTCCAAAGCCCATCGTACTAGACCTACCATATGTTCGAACTACCCATTATTTTTTAAACTTAGTAACTTCTGCTTCTTCACAAGGCCATTTAAAGTAGAATTCTACTAAGAATTCAGCCACAGCTTGAGCTTTGATTGTTGTTCGAGGCACAAAATCAATGTTATAATATTCAAGTTCAACTAACCACTTAGTCATTCTTCTCGATATGTCATTATTTTGTAGCACATTATTCATAGGAAAAGAAGTTTGAACTTTGATTGAATGTGCTTGAAAGTAAGGCCTCATTTTCCTAACAGCTATCACCAATGTCAATGTCATTTTTCCAAATTTAAACACCTTTTCTAGATTCTAAAAAACTTTTTCTTATAGAGTAAATCGGACGAGGGTAATTATCAACTTCTCATACTAGCAATGTACTTACACCATAATCCAATATGGCCAAATACATATAGAGTCTGTCTCCATCAACATGTTTGGACAATGTCTTGGTTGAAGACAAGTAACTCTTAATTTTAAGAAAATCTTGATCATTGTTAGGAAACCAATTCAAATCTTTGCATTTCTCAATACTTGGAAATATTGAGCACATTTGTCTGATGATCTTCAAATAAACCAGTTTAAGGTGCTAATTTTCCAGTTGACCTATGGACTTCTTTAGTATTTGGGGGTGGATCTATAGACAATAATGCATTTAAGTGGTCAGGGTCAACTTGAATCTCTTTCTCACTTATTATATAGCCCATAAATTTACCTGATGAGACACCAAAAGTGCACTTCTCCAGATTTAATTTCAGATTGATGGCCTCTAAGTTGGAGAAATATTCATGGATATCACAGATATAATCTTTTTCTTTAGGACTCTTGACCATCATATCATCAATACCGGTTTCCATATTTATTCCGATATGATTAACAAAAGCCTTATTTACCAATCGTTGGTAAGTGGCTCTCGTATTTTTCAACGCAAAAGGCATTACTTTGTAACAATGAAGCCCCCTATCAATGATGAATGTGGTATGGTCTTTATCATCAGGAGAGAAAGCATCCACGAAAGACAACAACTTGTTCCCTGACGTAGAGTCCACAAGCTGATCTATCAGGGGTATTACGAAAGGATCTTTAGGGCAATCTATATTGAGGTTTGTGAAGTCAATGCACATACACCATTTCCATTTTTTTTTCTTAACCAAAACAGGATTAGTTGTCCAAAAGAGGTATTGAGACTCTTTAATATGCCCCATCGTGGTCAACTGATCTAATTCCTGAAGAATTCCTTCAGATTTTTCTTTTGAAAATGATCTTCTTCGTTGCATCATTGGCCCAACATCAGATCGGATAGATAGTTTGTGACTAATCACCGTAGCTGGCACTCCAGTTACAACCTCGTTGCACCATGAAAACACATATAAATTATCATATATAAAAAATAACATTTTTTCTTATACCTTTCAAGGTAGTTTAGATCCGGCCCTAACATTTTGACCTTCTGCCAAGTAATGAGTTTCTACTTCTTTGTCTGGGATTACTGAACTAGAAGATTTCCTTGGATCATCTATCTTGTTTTCATTGGTAGAAGGCTCCACTGACTGGTATTCTTTGTTAATCTTCACTACTTCTAGTGATTTCGAAGCAAGAGCGGAGATATAGCATTCACGGGCTACCTTTTGGCTACTTCAAACGACGCCTACTTTCCTTCCCACATTATATTTCAAACACTGATAGATAATGGAAGCTACTGCATGCATCATGGATACCTAAGACCTACCACAAATAAAATTCTTACCAACTTCTTGAATGGCCCTTTTCCCATTATAAGTTGTTCTTCAAATTCCCCAATTACATCAGCTGTACTTTCAGTAAACCCCACTATGGTCCCATTCAAACATTGGATAGATGAGGGATTCGTCATTTACTTGTAAGCTGATAGGAACAATATGTTTTCCGAACTACCAATATCAATTAAATATTTCGTATATCATTATCTCCAATAGAGGCCCCAATTACCAGAACATCTTCATGTGGCTCAAAAATATCTCTTAAATCAGCATCATCAAATACAATGAATGGAGCAGGGCTTTGATAAAGATGTGTATATATTTTTCCCTCATCTGAGTCGTTAGGCTATTGACATGTTTTTTTCTTGAACAACTTGATGGTGCCATCATAGTTTCTCCCCCAAAAATAGTAAGGGATTCAAAAAGGTTACGCAGTTCGGATACCGTAGAAACCTTTTTTGTTATCATTCCAACCTGATTCCAATCCGGATCATGATCTAGATATTCCAAATCCATATCAAATCTTTCTATAATTACCATAACATCTTCTTGTCTAGATACTCCTATACTTTGTCTTTTGCTAGTTGGTGATGCAGCTCAGACTGCATTAGATTGGGTATTTACATGCCTATTCTTCCTTGTTGTTTTTTAACAAACGCTGACAACTTCCCTCTCTTAATTGAGTTCTGCACAATGTTTTTAGTGCAATGCAGTCTTGGGTATCATGACCCACATCATTATGGTATATACAAAAATGAGTATTTCAAGTCTCTCTAGGAGACTGAATTGGTGCTTGTCTCCTAAAGTGCACAATATTATTAATTTTATCATAAATGGTAGTCACACTATCCCCTAGTTTGGAAAACCATTCAGGTTGAACCCATGGACCTCTATTTGTTTTAAATTTTTGGGATTAACTTGATTGATTCTGTCTTGACTGATGTGACCCTTTGTCCAGAATCTTTAGGCATGTAATTAATTGTGGCCTGAGCTTGAATACTAGCTTGTGGGCTTGGTATTGTTGGAGTATACTTATTTTGGCGTGGTACTCTAGACTTCTTAGTCTGTTCCATCGTAATCTGTTTTCCAATCTGATTTAACAGTTCGCCCAATGTTATCGCTTTTTTCCGAGTTAGTGAATCAACTAATTCACCTGGATTTAAATATTTCCTTAGTAAAGTAATTGCCACTTGTTCACAACAATCAATAAACCTGTTTTTTGTATTCACAAAACGGTTGATGTATTCTTTCAAAGATTCATTCGATTCTTAGGATAAATAGATGATAATGTCACAAAATGGTAGCAACTATTTCCTTATTTGGTATGACAAAATAATATGTTTTTGTGCTAATGTCAGCTTCATGCATTGTGCATTATATATTTGAGTCATATGCAGAGCTGCAGTGGGTTCCATGGGTGCCGAGGAACCCACGATTGTTTCTATATACTATTAATAAGCGTACGATATATTTAAATAGACCATATCCCAATGGAAAAGGCTGAGGTAGGAACCCATAGGCTCGAGGTTCGAACCTCAGCTCTTGCTGTTTCTTTCTTTTTTTTAGATTACACTACACTAACCTAAGGAAAACACTAGTCTCAGTAAATTAAATTTGAATAAGTTAAATTCGAAAATCAAAGGAAAATATTCTTACTCCAGCACTTTCAATAACATTGACTATATCATAGATTTGTCTCTGACACTTTTATAAACGTTGACTATATCATAGATTTGTCTCTGACACTTTTATAAACGTTGACTATATCATAGATTTTTCGTCTCTCGAATCCTATAGATCTCAACACAATCAAAGACGTGTCAAGATACACACATTATACAAATATAAGTAAAAAAGACTTAGATAAGAGGACCTAAATGTTAGTCAGCATTGTCAAGCTCGATAACCTTGGTGTTCATGATTATAGATTGATAAAATACTGAAAAAAATAACCAATACATTAAAAAAACACTATTTAACCAAACAAACCAAAAAAAATAAACAAACATGTTGGATAAAAACCTAAATAAAATTATTTTCTATCATTTTACTTTTTGGACAATAACCAGGACCCCATAGCGATCAAATCCTGGAAACGCCACTGATTTGAGTATATAAATAATGAAACAAAATATTGGATATTTGTTACATGTTGCGTGTTGCGTGGAAAAATAGAAGTTTAAGAGAGAGAAATCTTATTGTTTCTTTGATTTTAGTATAGGAAATGAGGTAGAATGTAAATATTGCGATAAACTTTAAGATACATAATTCATTTTGTAACGAAAGAAGAGTGATTGAGTTAGTTATATTTTAGAGCATTTTCATGTAACCCCCATATATTTAAAATCAGTGTTTATTTATTGTGGATGTAAGATTTATTCATAATTCGAACCATGTTAAATCTTTTTTTATGTGATTGGCCGAAGCTTTTTTTCATTATTATCTAACGAGCAGATGTTGACAGAATTTTCAAGTCTCGACTGCCAATTCTTAAGATTCGACAAAAAAATTCTTAGCATAGACCATTCTAAACGTTTGAATTTTAAATTACCATTGTTTATTTTTCCTTCAACAAGTGGTGCGGTGAGCATGAATAATTTTAACAACATTGTTTTGTGGTAATATATATATGAAGAAATAAGAAGATAATTTAGGATCTAGATGTTAGATATTTAGAGCTCACCAGTAAACCCAAAACAAATTCACCAAGATGAATTTCATGGAGTTCAATCTTGCAAAATAATTTGGGCTTATCTAGTACAAAAAAGTCGCTCGCTACCATTGTTGAGAATGTCAGAGAATTGTTTGATAATAATGGGTTTTTCCAATAGTATTTGGGATTTCCAGTAGTTTTTCCAATAGTATTTGGGATTTCGAAATCACAAATATTGGGTTCACATTTAATAATAATGTCAACGGAATCTCATGATTTCATTAGACTTCCAACTAGCTTCTCTCCAATTCCCACTGTCTATGGTGTACCTGGTTTGGTGCTATTGTTTACCATACTCTAAGGAAAAAAGATTATAGAATATTTGTTTTTTCTTCGACCATTGTGTCTGCAGTTTCATACTGCATTCTCTCTCATTCAGATTTACTAGTACCAAGGTTGTCTAGCCTACGCAATCCTTATAATTTCTAACTTACTTGTTTTTGTTCTAGTTCTAGTTCTCGCGACTATGGTAAACCCGTCTTGCTGACACGATATTTCATCCCCACGTTGTTTCTTCTTTAACCTGTTTGGTTTTAGAACTTTCACTCCATCTCTTTTGTTTTGATTTTAACAAGATCATTGTCTCTTCTATCTCATATACTTAGAAGAACCATTTTTATTATTTTGGTAAGATTATTGTCTCTTCCCGGGATAAATATCATATGCTTGTAAGAATGTTTTTTTTATTCAATGCATCTTAATAAATTTTGTTTTTTTAATTTAATATATATATATATATATATATATATATATATATTAGATAATTAATCTTTGCATCAATCAACAAAACGAATGAAAGTCATTTGAGGCTCCACATCTACGAAAAAGAACAGCATGTCCCACGTAATTGAATGTTGCTACTATAAATATTCAATTGTGACCCTCTTCTTCCCATAAATTTTTTGTTGATATTCTATAAAATTACAAAGTCAACAATCCCCGTATATTTTATAAGAAATTATACAAGTATTTAAACATGCTCAAATGATACTAACATATAATCAATTTCTTTCTTCTCATATTATATATGGAAAAAATTATCTAGACATATTCGAAATAACTAACCATCACTACTCATGAGTTTGAATACCGCTTTTGAGTAGCCATTTTCCAACTCATTAAATAAACTAAAACATTAATCTTTTAATCTGATTTCACCTTAAATTTATTTATAAGACATGTTATATCCGTTTTACAATAGATATTTTATTTAAAAGATACACATGCTTAAAAATAAGTTGTAGGATCAAACTTAGATAATGTATCTTTGTTTGACTATAATTTTTAAACAAAACTTCAGTTGTAAACAGCATGCCACGATTATTTTGGCTCAAAATATCCAACCAATCATACAATTTTATTGTAGACATTGATATGTTGGATGCAGATGCAATCTCAAAAGATTTTGCAATACCAATTTAATAAATTATTTTGAATATCTGAAAAAAAATATATATAGAATAATTTTAAAAAATCGGTTGACACCATTTATATATTAAAAAAAGGCATCTAGACCATATACATATTGAGAAATAAAAATTTGAAACGTTTGTGCAGAGTTAGAGGAGTAACCAATTGTTATTTTTGAATAGATCTATATATATATATATATATATATATATATATATATATATATATGGATTTTGTAAAGAATATTCAAAATTTTATATGGGAGGAATACAGCAGTGAATTCACAGATTCAAATACACACCACTGCAATATGGTGTTGGGAGATTTGAATTGGTCGTATAAAATTCATTCTAAATTCATTATTCAAAAGACGTCATCTCATTCAAAAGAAGGATCGGTTACTTTTTTTTGAATTTGCATCGACATGGGGAAGAATAACCACTCTTTTATTTTTCAAATATGTGTTTTTTAAAACTCATTTCAATACATAATTTAGGTGACTGTATTTCTTCGTAATTACAATCATAATTCATGCAATTCATAATTTAGGTGACTGTATTTCTTCGTGATATATATAGAGTTGTAATTAGTACATACATATGATAAAACTATATGATCCGTAGTGGTCTTATGAGAGTTGTTATGAATAAATATATTAATAATCACTTATGACGATAGAAAACGCTAAAAAAACAATAATAATTGTCACTTGTACAACGGATATAAATATAACATAAATAATTAGACAAATAATCAATTTCGTTAACTAACTATAATTTTTAGTTTAATAGTATACATGTACGCATTATTTTAAAAATTATTTTTAGAGTTAAAAAACAAAGTTATTTAGTTATTGATCAGCTCAAAACTTTACATTGATTTCAACAAAATTATAATTAACTGAATCTAGTAAATAATATAAAAGCAATGATTTTACTTTGGGGTTCAGTTATATTCGGGCCCAAAATATGTTAACAGTTAGAATAATTGAAGAAGAAGAAGTTTCAGAGAAGGAGAAGGTGGCTGTGTGATATAGGGTTTGACAGATTTGGGAAAGATGGAGGCTTGTGGTTTCGATCTAGGGTTTGAAGAGACAATAAGTGGGTGAAGCTGTGTTCTTAAGCTTTTTATATGGTGGGCTGTGTTCTGGACCGGGTCATGGGCTGTCAACCTAATCTCTTATGTTGGACCTAAAGCTTGGCCTTGTTGGTTGTTTTGAATGGGCCGAGTTTGTTATCAAGAGTCCATTACAATAACAAACTCTATAACAATGTATAACTA
Organism: Limnanthes douglasii subsp. nivea; assembly: GCA_036936605.1. Lineage (NCBI taxonomy): Eukaryota > Viridiplantae > Streptophyta > Magnoliopsida > Brassicales > Limnanthaceae > Limnanthes > Limnanthes douglasii. The sequence continues at coordinate 335,568,849 of JAUPFV010000002.1, forward strand.
ATTCTGTTACACAATTGAACATAATTTTAGTGTCTATAAATACTACAAATGTAAATACAGATTGGTAGAGAAAGTTTATAATAATAAAAAGATTCAGTTACATTTTCTTCAATCTTCATCTCTCTTTCTCAGGTTTCAACTTGGTATCAGAGCAGGTCACGTCTTCAATGGCAGGGACTGACTCACCATGCTTCAGCTCAGGTTCTGCTGAGCAGGTTACGTCTTTAATGGATCACCTGTTGACAAACAAAAACAATGCAATGAATCAGATGAATGCATTCACTAGTCTCAGATTGGACAGAAACAACTTTCTTTTATGGAAGACTATGGTGTTGCCTATAATTAGAGGTAACAAGCTGGGAGGTTTCATAAGTGGTGAGAAACCTTGTCCTCCCAAGCTTATAGTTGGACCAGATGGTTCTCTAATTGATAATACAGAATATGACAACTGGATTGCTAAAGACCAGTTGCTATTGGGTTGGCTGTACAGCACCATGAGTGCTGAAGTTGCATCTCAGGTGATGGAGGAGGAGTCCTCCAAAGGTCTATGGGATGCGGTGGTAAGGCTGTCTGGCTCTCAAACGAAGTCCAGAGTGACTTTCTTTAAAGCTGAGTTTCAAAGAACCAGGAAAGGAGCTAGTTCTATGGAGGAGTACCTAGCTAAGATGAAACATATTGCTGATAGTCTGGCTCTAGCTGGCTCACCTATCTCTCTAAGTGATTTGGTTTCACAGGTTTTGGCAGGTCTTGACAGTGAATACACTCCTATTGCAGTCCATCTAGGTGACAAAGATGTCCAAAATTGGCTTGATCTACAAGCTACTCTTCTTACGTACGAAAGCAGGCTTGAACAATTAGGTAAAATTCAGGTTGATATGGCTAATTTGAGTCTCACTTCTGTTAACAAGTCAGAAACTAAGTCTTCTGGCAACAACAACAACAATTATGGCTCCAATTCAAGGTATGGAAATAAGAATAAAGGTAGAGGCTCTAGAGGAAGGTCTTCCTCAAACTACTCTAACAATTACAGGGGTAGAGGTCCTAACAGAGGCAGATGTGGTAGGTTCTATTACTCTAACAACAAACCTACTTGTCAAATATGTGGCAAGTTTGGTCATGGTGCTGCCTATTGCTACTTTAGGGATGATCCTAATGTGATGGGGCAAATACCAACAGATCAACAAAGAAATGACCAGGATCAAAATGTGATGACAGTTTCACAAGAACAAGGGAATGGTGATGAAAGTTGGTATGTTGACAGTGGTGCTAGCCACCATGTCACCAACTCAGCTAAGATGCTTAACCAGAAAACACAGTACACAGGTAATAAAACAGTGATAGTAGGTAATGGTAGTAAACTGAACATTTCTAACTTAGGTAAGACTTGCCTATCTACTAAGACCAACAAACAGATCCTCCTAAACAGTGTTTTACATGTGCCCTATATCAACAAAAACCTAGTTTCTGTTTCTCAATTAACTCTTCATAATAATATTTTTATTGAGTTTCACAGTTCTGAATGTTTTGTGAAGGACAAGACAACCGAGATGATTCTACTTAAAGGCAGGGTTGAAAATGGGCTCTATAAGTTGGAGGACTCTTCTATTAATAGGACTATTAAGGAAAACTTTCCTAAGTCGAATTCTTTTGTTTCTCATGTGTCTGTTCTTACTAATACTTATGATTCCCTAAAGGTTTGGTGGCATAAAAAACTGGGCCATCCCTCTAAACGTGTTTTGTCTGTTGTGATGAAAAGTTGTAATCTACCTACTGTTGCTAGCAATGAAAAACTTTTCTGTGATGATTGTCAATTAGGCAAGTCTCACTCATTACCCTTCTCTAATTCAGTTTCTCACTCTTCTAATGTCCTAGATTTAATTCATTCTGATTTGTGGGGACCTGCTCCTATCCTATCTACTTCTGGCTATAAATTCTACATATTATTTGTAGATGATTACAGTAGGTTCACATGGATATATCTACTGAAATTCAAAAGTGAGGCTGTGACTGTGTTTAAAGAGTTTAAGACTCTAGTTGAAAATCAGTTTGATAAAAAGATTAAAGTTTTTCAGTCTGACTGGGGTGGTGAGTTCAGGTCTTTTCTGTCCTTGGCTAAAGAATCAGGGATCCAACTCAGGACATCCTGTCCTTACACTTCTGCTCAGAATGGTAGAGCAGAAAGAAAGCACAGACATGTCACTGAGACTGGTCTGACCCTTCTAGCTCAGTCTGGTCTTCCTCACAAGTTCTGGCCAGAAGCCTTTCACACTGCTGTTTACTTGATTAACAGGTTACCTACACTCCTTCTAAAAGACAAATCTCCTTTTGAACAACTATTTGGTTCTAAACCAGACTACATGTTCCTAAAAGTCTTTGGGTGCACTTGTTTTCCGTGTCTTAGACCCTATCAAACTAATAAGTTTCAGTTTCACTCTGTCAAGTGTGTCTTTTTAGGGTATAGTGGGGTTCACAAATGGTACAAGTGTCTCAGACCTAGTGGGAGAGTTTATGTGTCAAGGGATGTCATTTTTAATGAATGTGAGTTTCCATGTATGTCTGGTTTCCTAAACACTAAGTCCCCTGAGTCTGTCTCTAGAGTCTCCTGGTTGCCTAAGTTGCCTAATCTATACATGCCAACTGAGAGATCTACTCTACAACATATTAACAACCACCACAACAGTCACCAACATCTAAATACTAACCAACCCTTATGCTCAAACCAAATTGACAAAACAAATTCGTATATATCTTGTAATAACTCACCTGATAGCCTTGCCATCTCTCCACAAGCCCAACCTGATTCACAAGATCCCACAGCTCCTCAAAACTCCTTGCCCAACACTTTACCTGATATACAATCATCAAAACCTGGTGAGTTATTCATTGAACTACCTTTTGACAGAACTAATAATCAAACTACCTTTCAAACTCTATCTAACAGACACCCTATGACCACTAGAGCTAAAGATGGTATTTCAAAACCTAAGCATATCTACTCAGGAACTACTGTTACATGTACTACCACTGTTAAAGAACCTACTAAGTTTTCAGAGGCTGTTTTATGTCCTCAATGGGTTCAGGCCATGAAGTTTGAATATGATGCTTTGATAAACAATTATACTTGGTCTCTTGTTCCCCACAGTAGTAACATGAGTCTGGTGGGGTGCAGATGGGTGTATAAGGTTAAATATAACCCAGGAGGGTCTGTTCAACGCTACAAGGCTAGACTTGTAGCTAAAGCCTTTCATCAACAGCCTGGGGTTGACTTCAATGAGACTTTCTCACCAGTGATTAAAGCCTCTACGATAAGGTTAGTGCTCACTATTGCTGTGTCTATGGACTGGGTCATCAGGCAACTTGATATCAATAATGCATTCTTGAATGGTCATCTCAAAGAACAGGTGTACATGGTACAACCTCAAGGTTTTGTTGATCCTAGATACCCTAACCACATATGCAAGCTAAACAAGGCTCTATATGGATTGAAGCAGGCACCTCGAGCCTGGTATTCCAAGCTCAAGGATACACTGATCTTATGGGGTTTTCAAAATTCAAAGGCTGACTACTCTATGTTCTTTCTACGGTCTAAATGTGTTTTTGTCATTCTACTGGTCTATATAGATGACATTATTTCACTGGTAATTGTCCATCTTGTGTGTCCAGATTTATTCAGAAGCTTAATTCTGAATTTTCTCTAAAGGATATGGGGTCTTTAAGGCTTTTTCTGGGTATTGAGGCTAAAAGAGATGAGTCTGGTCTATTTTTGACTCAAACACAGTATATTGAAGACTTACTTGTTAAGGAAGGCTTGTCTAATGCTAACTCCTGCACGACTCCAATGAAGGTGACTCCGCCTCTCTCCAAAACTGATGGTGAACAGCTCCAGAACCCTACAAGATACAGAAGCTTGTTAGGGTCTTTACAGTACCTACTGCACACTAGACCTGACATTGCGTTTGTTGTTAACAAACTCAGTCAGTTTCAACAAAATCCTACCAAAATTCATCTACAATGTGCTAGACGAGTTCTAAGGTACTTATCTGGTACTAAGACGATGGGGCTCCACATCAAACCGAGCGACTCTCACCAACTCATAGGCTTTACTGATGCCGATTGGGCTGCCTCGTTGGATGACCGTCGATCTGTTGGTGGCTATTGCGTGTTTCTGGGTGACTCCTTGATTTCGTGGTCTTCAAAGAAACAAGGGATTGTCTCCAGATCGAGTACAGAGTCAGAATACAGATCCCTTGTAAATCTGGCCTCTGAACTCATCTGGGTACAATCAGTGCTTCATGAGATTCGTCTAGATCTTCACAGAGCTCCGGTTATCTGGTGTGATAACCTTGGAGCGAGCTCTCTTGCTTCAAACCCTGTTTTTCATGCTCGAACAAAACATATCGAGTTAGATTTACATTTTATACGAGATATGGTAACACAAAACTTACTAGATATACGGTACGTACCTTCTCACGATCAAGTTGCAGACTTGCTCACAAAACCTCTGTCTCAAAATCGATTATTGTTTCTTCGGGACAAACTGAGCCTTGGTGAACCTCCGTCTCGTTTGAGGGGGGAAGTTAGAATAATTGAAGAAGAAGAAGTTTCAGAGAAGGAGAAGGTGGCTGTGTGATCTAGGGTTTGACATATTTGGGAAAGATGGAGGCTTGTGGTTTCGATCTAGGGTTTGAAGAGACAATAAGTGGGTGAAGCGGTGTTCTTAAGCTTTTTATATGGTGGGCTGTGTTCTGGACCGGGTCATGGACTGTCAACCTAATCTCTTATGTTGGACCTAAAGCTTGGCCTTGTTGGTTGTTTTGAATGGGCCGAGTTTGTTATCAAGAGTCCATTACAATAACAGACTCTGTAACAATGTATAACTAATTCTGTTACACAATTGAACAGAATTTTAGTGTCTATAAATACTACAAATGTAAATACAGATTGGTAGAGAAAGTTTATAATAATAAAAAGATTCAGTTACATTTTCTTCAATCTTCATCTCTCTTTCTCAGGTTTCAACTTTAACCAACCCCAAAAAACAAGCGTTTTTGAAGTTTTACAATTTTACCCTTACCCCGGCGGTTGAACATTTCTCAACCGGCGGTTGAGACCCTCCCACCCGGCGGAAAAGCTGTTTAACCCGCCGGGATAAGCTTCCCCGCGGTTGAAACCCTCTCAACCGGCGGAATAAAAAACGGCTAAAAGTTTAGGGTTGGTTAACATATTTTGGGCCCGAATTTAGCCAAACCCTTTACTTTGTTTTATCACTAGGTTGTTTTCTACAGTGGATGTATGGTTTCTCTGGTTTCACAAAGTGATAAATGGTAAAAAAAGAGAATTAAAGTTCTGACAAAATTCACTTACTTTTATTTACTTTGGACAAGTAGATATACTTCTAATCCAGAAAAAAAACATACTAGTTTTTAAAAATCAAAATTATAGTGGAACTATAACACTTCTAAACATGATAGTTTTGGTCTTATTTTGTCAAATAATATAATAACAATGGTTAAAAAAAAACACTATATAATTTTGCACTCCTTAAGAAACCCATTGGTGCATAATCTAACTAATCTAACTATATATATATATATATAAACTATTATCATTATTAAAAATTTATAATTATAAAAAAATCGAATAAATTAATAAAAAATGTTCACTTATATGGAATTTTAAAATTAAAATCATATTTTGAATTTTTTAGAGGTTGTATAAAATTTATAAGTCTTATGCACCAGAATACAATCACACAAATTTTATACATTACAACTAACTTTAAAAAAATCTATCAAAACTTTAGATATTAACTATAACTAAAATACAAGCTTGAAAAAATAAGAGAGTGATAGGTAAATATATTTATTAATTTATTACGATGCAATTCAAAAGGTATAACTAATCTTATATATTTCGTTCAAATACTCATTAAAACATGAGTTACCGCTTTTTTAATATCTTAAAAAAATCCAATTTTAACTCATAATTTATTACTTAAATTACTCTCAACTAACACACACAAACATTATTATTAGTTCATTTGACTAGTAATTTTATAACTAAAAGAAAATTGAATATCTATTATTTATTATAAATCCAACATATAAACAAATATATAAATAAATGAATATAAAAGTTTAGAAGACTTATCTTTTGTCTGGCCATAGTGTCTCTGCTGTGCTCTTATCCGAATGAAAAGATTACTTCGGAAGTGGCGACCTAATAATTTATCTAATCACGGTATTACAGAAAAATAAGAACATGCACAAAGAAAAACAAAATAACCCGTGTAAAAAGAATATACTTAAAATGAATTAATAAATAATGTTCTTCCTTTTCAAATATTTGGTTATTGATTATTGTTTTAGTCCAAAACCAATAAAACAAAGGTTTTAATTGAGTTTAAATATAAACATAAAATGTTATACGAAATATAAAATTATACTTCTCACTATTTTCTATAAAATTTAATCAATTTTTTATTAATGGAAACTAAAAATATAAAAGCAATAAAAAATATCTTAGTATACTAATGAAAACTAAAAATATAAAAACCTTAAAAAGAATATCTTAAAGAAACAAATGCTATCTTAACCTAAAATCCTAAACGTGGTTTTCGTTGGACGGACACTAGGTGATGGATTGTCATTAATAGAATGGAAATTAAATTAAAATAAAAACGTTTACCGTAATTTCTCTGGATGACACTAAAAAACTTTTCTCAAGCTCGAGCTCCGAACACGCATTCCAAAGGTCTTAAGTTTGAGGGTTATTATAGCGTCCATACTCGTTTTCTTGTTGGCAAGATCTTTTCAATGAATGTCCTAACATTGAAGAAAAACTTATCAACTACTTTTATATAAAAAGAAACCAAAATCAACTACTTTTATATAAAAAATTGGAAGATCAAAATCCGAACTCAGTGTTTTGTTCCTTTGACTGTTGGTGGAAGACTAAAGTCTATGTGTGTCTGACTTTAACTTTTTTTTTTACATGTGTCTCGTATTTAAATTTTTTTCCTTCACATTTATGGGTAGGTCTCACTTAACCGGATTTTTGGATTCAATATTAATATCCATCTATCTATCCAATAATTTAATTAATGAGACAAGTGATTTTTTCTTCCTAAACATATCATAAGATTAATGAAGACATATTAATATAAGTAAAATATTTATCTAATTTCATTATGATTTTTCATGTAGTTCTTACTAGATGAAAATGTTAAATTTTAGAGTTTAAATTGTAAAGCTAAATTATAAACTTTTACTATAAATTTTATTGATTTTTTCAATTTGTTTGAAAATAGAAAAATATTTTTCTATTTAAGATTAAATTATTTTTAAAACACACAACATTAAATTTTAAGACTAAAAGTTTATATTTCAAATTTAGATTCTTATTTAAAAAAAATTCATTCTAATTTTTTAAACATAACATATTAAAAATATTAATTAATAATAAATATATATTAAAAAGTCATAACCTCATTTAAAAAATAATTTGAACGTTTAGTCGTATTATTATAATAATATTGGCTGGTTTTTTATTACAATATATTTTTACAAAATATATAAATATAAATATTTTTACGAAATTATTTTTATTACGACATGTTATACGTTTTTACATAAATTATTTAAAAATATAAAAGAATAGAATACTTTTCGTTATATTAAATCATTTTTGAGATCTAAACTAATAGTTATAGTCGATATTACTATTTGAGTTGCAAATTTTAATGAATGTATTTTTTAAAAAACTGAATAATACGATATTTTTAATAAAAAATTAGATTTATATATTTGATATATAGTTTCAGAGATACCTTAATTCTATACTCTGAGACTTTTTTTAACAGTGTCAATCATCTACTATTTTGTTTCTATTCATCTTTTGACACCCCCTCTCCTAATCATTCAAGATAAAAATTTCTCAATATATTTTTTGATTAACATGGGCAATAGAAATAAACTTTACAAGTTATGGAATGTTATTTGATCGAACACCCCCAAAAAAAATGAAGATACTAAAGAGGTATCGAGGGAGGCTTCTAAATAGATGTCGAGTAATGAAGTTGAGTCCATACATCCCCCTAGAGGAGGAGGAATAATAATACAAAAAAATTGTTCTAGAGGTTGATAGACCTACATATGCGCATAAGTCCAAAGAAGGGGCTTACTGTTATAAAGATCTGAGGCGGCATGAAACCGAATGGGACATCGATTTAAAACTTATCACCAATTTTACAAGATCCTCGCGAACCCATAACATCTAAAAGAGAAATAGTAAGGGCTAATATGCATGCTTTTCTACTTATCTAGTGGACTTTGATTAATGTGTTACTTATGTTCTCAATGGCTCGTTGTTGGATACTTTTGTGTTTATTGTTATCATTTTAGAGTTCAAACGTTTGCAATATAATCATATGTTCAAAAGTAACAAGTTTTTGACCAAGTTAATGGTGTACGTGGTCCAACACCAACGAAGTAGTTTTATAACCTATTTAAGACCTATTTCTCCCTAGATTATGGCAAATAATGAAGAGGCTCTAGCTTGTTCATGTCATTCAGATGTCGAGCCCTCCATAAGCGATAAAAAATTAATGGGTAAACCCTTTAACCTAAACAAATCAACAAAATCATCTAATAATAAGGATGTGAATCTGCATACCGAGCTGATCTAGGGTATGGTGAACACATTTATAGGTGAGACTAATGTTGTATGATAAACTCATAGGAAAAATTGAAGGGGATTAGAATGAACCCTATCCAGAGTCGAATTCCAACTGAATATAATTAGAGAGTTTGGAGACCAAAAAGTCAAGGGAAGATTCAAGCATGCTAGATTGTTGCTCAATTTTCTCAGTCATATAATAGATCGACTCTAGTGTCCAAAAAGCCACATGTCGACGAGTGTACGTGGCATTATCTCTAGTTAACAAGTTTAGTAATATATAACTTAGATTTTTTAATACTTAGATTTAGTTTTATTTATACTACACTTAACACTATTTTGTTTTTTGAACAAACAACATACGACATATTCAACACTCGATTTTCTCAGTGATCTAAAGGTGAATTCCAACCGAATATAATTAGAGATTTTGGAGACAAAAAAATCAAGGGAGGATTCAATCATGCTAGATTGTTGCTCGATTTTCATATCTGCTCTAGTGTCTGAAATCTATATATCGACAAGTGTACGTGGCATTCTCTCTAGTTAACAGGTTTAGTACTATTTAACTTAGATATTCTAATTCTTAGATTTATTTTTATTTATACTACACTTAACACTATTCTATTCTTTGAACAAACAACATACAACATATTCAACACTCTTTATGAGGTATCTTAGGATCATGGTTGAACTTCACTGACTTTTCATCTCTAAAGTGAGCTCTCATAAGAAGAATCAATGATGTGTAGTATTTTGAAACCCAATTCAAAAGGGTGATGATTGTTAATGTTCCATTTGTAACACACTTGGGCATATCCAAAATAGTATTAAAAGGTTAAATATTGAGGCAATGGGTGGAAAACCAAAGTTGAGGACTTAAATAAGAAGTTGGATGATGTTGAGACCTCATATGAGGAAATAGTAAAGACTATCAAGGAACCTAATGAAGTTGGATTTTGTTATGAAGGCCACGATTAGGTATGATATGGTCTATAGATTTTAAAAACGGTTCACTTGCTTGAAGTTAGGACCTTTGTGATAAGAGGTTCCCGAGGAAAACCTAACATAAGAGAGTGACACTATATTTCTCTGAAGAGGATGATGAATTCAAGAAGGAATATCGTTAGGAGGTGAAGGAGACCGAACTTTCTTATGACATTGGTGTCAACCTCTTATTACTCTATCCAAAGTTTTTTTTCCAATTCCCCATCAATCGAGAGGCTACCCCAAGCCTACAAAAGAAATCAATTAGAATTTTAGCGAGTGCTCCTGTCGAGCCTCCCTCATCATGTATTTTGTATTATCTTACTTATTTTACTCTTTTAAACTAAATTTCTTGAAAGGTCACGATACCTTTGTTATTATCTAAACGAGGGCTCTTGTCGAACCACCATGCTCATAATTGATCTTATACACCCATTTGTTATCAAGTGTCTTCTTCCCCATAGGTAACTCAACTAGCTCCCATGCCTAGTTTGACATGAGAGACTAAATCTCATTTTTCATGATAAACTCCCACTTGCTAGCATATTAAGTATTACAAGCTTCATCGTAGCTTTCATCCTCATCTTTATCAGTTAGCAATAAATAATTCCAGTAGCTCATGTTAGTAACATAAGGTTGCGAGAACCCTCTCAATGCAGAAGATGGAATAGAAGACTGTATTGTGTCAGACCGTTGTGGATTGCTCTATCCAACTGACTCTCCTAGTAGAGGACTTACTAAAATCAGCTCTGTTAAAATACTATCTAGGACACCGTTTGATTTGCAAACACTTGCCCACTTTACTTTTACTTATTTGCGTCATTTTTATGCATATACTTGTACATTGATCTTTCGTTAAAGTTACATATTTTTTGGGGATCACCTTCTTGTTTTCTTCATGCTAAATATGATAGCTAAACTCATCCTCAACATAACCGATGAAGGTTCATTTTTTAGATTCTGGATGAAACTTGTTCTTTCCTTGCTAATTGATATGACCATATGTTGCACAACAAAATACTTTTAGATGTGATCGTTTTATTTTCCACTTTATATATTCCATGGTATTTTGTACTTTAATGAATTTGATGAACCTCGATTGACTATGTAAGTTGACTGCTTCTGGCCTAGAACTGCTTTGGTAGACCTATGTGTATAGGAATGTTTTTTACTCTTTCTGTCAATATTTGGTTTATACGCTCAACAATACCATTATGTTGAGGCGTACCCGACATAGTTCTCTTCATTATGATCTCGTGCTCATAGAAAAACTTCTTGAATTCGATGTTTTCATATTCACCACCATTTTCATTTATGAATTTTTTAATCTTTAGACATGTCTTATTCAAAAATTATAAATTTCCATATCCTGAAAACCTCAAATACTTTATACTTATTCCTTAGAAAGTAAACCATACCTTTCAAGAGTAATCATCCATAAAAGTCACGAAGTAGTGTTTCCATCCCACAGATGAAACAATTTTTTTTACATAAATATCAAAGTGAACAAGCTCTAGCCTTTCTTTTTTTGGAGTTATGTCACTTGTTTAAAACGTGGCCTTTTTATCATTTTTCTAGTCGGAAATCTTCACACATGTCTATATCAATTTATTTTAGACTTGGAAGTTTCAATTTCTCACTCATGTGGCCAAGTCTCTGGTGCCACATATTGGGATTTTTGTTTCCTGCTGCAATTGAACAACGCGCATTTGTTGTTATATAAAACATACCCCTCGTTTTTCCTTGAGCAACCATTACTGCACCCTTTGAAATCTTCCAATTATCATCATGCGAGATCGTAGTGTAGTATTTTTTAGCCAAATCTCATACTAAGATTAAGTTCTTTCTCAAGTCTCGGATATGTATGACATCTTCCAACTTCCAAATTGAGTAATTCAACTTTATTTTCACTGCACTTTTCCCAAAAATATCCCAAGGTTGATCATCACAAAGGTATATATTTCCAAGGTTTCCAAGGATATACCTCGGTTGTACCATTTTCCGCATACATTCTCTTTGGTTGAATAACATCCTCTTGAGTATATATGTGAAATTGAAGAGGTTGATGATTCAACCGACTCTCTCCTTTGAATCTCTTGACTGAGAACTAGATCACGAACATCATCAAATTTCAACTTATTTCTTCTTGACGAGCTACTCACAACCGTGATAGTAACATTCCAACATTCTGGTATAGAATACAAGAGTATAACCCCTCGTACTTCTTTTCTCAAATTCAATTTCAACTAGAACTCAACAGGGTTATGATTATATTGAGTTCATTGAGATGTTGAGCTACTGATGCACCTTCCATCATCCGAAAAGTAAACAATCGCCTTATCAAGCAAACTTTGTTAGATGTCTATAACTTCACATATATACCAAATAGAGCATTCATAAGACTCGTTAAGGTGTTTCATTTACGATGTTGAAAGAGATATTGCTGAATAGAGTCAGTGTGATATATAATGTTTGATCATTTCATATAATATTATATATATAATGTTTGATCATGATCTTCCAAAATCTAAAATCTGCAGCATCAAAAAAATTTAGTGTCACATTTTTTTCTTCTGCAGCCATTGCTCCGACTCAAATCTGATTTCCTTTGGATCCCTGCCAACCTGGAGCTCTGATACTAGTTGTTAAGAAAAATACACAACTTTTCCTGTAACCAGAATAGTAAAAACACAAAAATAATAGTGAAATAATACACATACAAATTGATAATGGAGTTCAACCAATTGTGCTTACGTCTGCAGACATGTTGGAGATTGTTTTATTAAAAAAGAACTACGTGACTCGTTAATTTCTTGGTTGGAATCGCAAAAGAGAGCTAATGGATTTATCTCGACTTCAACACTAAAGAAGAAGAAAAAAGAACAATTTATAGTCATTAACTCTGAATTTAAGTCTCAGGATTACAAAGTCATTAACAACTTATAAAATGACTTTATTTATTTATTGGCCTTTCAAAATTCCAAAAGTGTTTAGGCCCGTCATATAAGGACTCACATATTTTAGACTCTCTTCTAAACACCGATGTCTTTAGGACCATCGTCCAAAGACCCTCGTCTTCTAAACTCCGTCTAAGGACTATTGTGTTGAAGAGCCTTGATCTGAAGACCTTCGATTTGAAAACACTCGACTAACTACAGGAACCTCGTGGATTTTTGTTTAAGGACCCTCGTTTTGAAGAATCTCACCTTGAAAATCTTGGGTTAATAATGCGAGCATTTGCCAACAATAGGACTCGTTATTCATAAATATAACTAGCGTAGTTGGACCAATTATTATAACGATTTGAATCTGTCACAATTATTAGATTATCAAATCTTATAAATTCATCTTGAATTGATCCGGTAAAATATGTCCAAAATCGATTTATACGACGGTTTACTAGTCGACTTTTAAATCCAAATTGATTATCACAAAAAATGATTTATTTAAATATCTAAAAAACGAACTAATTTTTTTATTAAAATTATATATCAGTTCTTGTCAAAACCCATCAAATAGAAGCTGAAAGAAACTAAGAGTGTTATCATTTGACGAGTCGAGTTTTAACTCAATCCTATCACCCACCTAAACCAATAAAACCGATAATTTCCAAATCTATAAAATTCGAAACCTAAATCTAGTTAGGACGATAAGTGTCCTAATCAAACTTTTAATGCGTTTGTATTGTTTGTATTGTGTACAATATTGAATGAGTTGGCGACAGTAAATAAATTGCTACACGGCAGCCAAAGGTATCTCGATTGGTCTTAAAATTCGAAATCGCAGACATAAAACTACAAAGTCTCGTGATTTGATTTGAAATTTGCTTTCTACTTTTAAGCCGACGTATGGATACAGATAAAATACCGATCCTGAACCATCTCTTTCAGTTATGGTAAAATTTTGAAAACAATATATAAAACACTGTCTTGTAATAAATTAACCTTGGGAGGATGGTTGTGGACCATTTATTCGGTGTTTACAAAATGTATATCAAACAGGTAATACAATTAAAGGTACTTGGCGAAACAAAAACAAAAGACGGATCTTCTAATGTTTGAAATTGATGGAATTATATTAATTATTCTATTAGTGTCGATATATATATATATATATATATATATATATATATATATATATATATATATATATATATATATATATATATATAGTAACTAACCACTTTATTAATAATACACCGCGTCTCAACTTATCATGTTTGGTTTCGCATAATTTAACGTATGGTCTTTTAATTTTATCATATTTGGTCTCGCATGATTTAATAATATATAGTATCTCAATCTTCTTTGGTCTCGCATGATTTAATAATACATGGTTTCTCAACTTTATCGCATGACTTAATAATGTTGGATCTACCAACTTTATCATACATGATCTCGAATATTTATCATTAATGGATCTTAAAATAACAAAGCTAAAACTACTTTTAATTTCTTTTATCCAAGCTTGAGTTTAAAGGATACAATTGTTATATTTTATTTGAAATCGCATTAAGTTAAATATAACATATCGCGAAAAATAAATATAAATCCGTTTCTAGAGTCACATAATAAACTAGAATAAAATGACTTATTGGTTTGCCTTCGCCTATCTATCTAGTATTCTTGTATTTCTTTCGTTCTTCAGCGATTCTGTATAGTAACTTGAGATACCTGTCAGAACGAGTTAGTAAATAAATGAAAAAATTTCATACATTGAAGAAAGCAGTCGTATTTTTTTATTAAGATTTAGGATCATGAAATTTCTAAATATATCTCCTTATTTATAGCCGGTACAATGTAAATCTCAACATTATAAAGCTTATCCTATTATATTTCCTTGTGTCTGGGGACCATAACCTGATAAAATGAAATTTTAATTTATATCCCTCATTTGTTAATTCAAGCTTAAGTGTTGAGATTTGGACCCTCTTCAGCAGAGTGTCCAAATTGAACCCATTACCACACTTGAGCTCATAACGGGTTTTCACCCATAAATCCAACTTAGTTAATTAAATAACTAACTCAATTACTTTTAATTTGGACTTCCTAAAGGCAATGATCGAATCTGTTTATTTAGCATGTTCGTCCATAAATATATTAAATAAATATATTCCAATAATCTTTCATTTGAACCGCCACATGCTACTCAAGAATATATATATTCAACTTTAATGAGATCTTTATATTCATTGTCAATGAGTGAACGCTACAACCTCGTACATGACTGGTAACAATAAAGGACTAAAGACCTATTTCTTGTATTGTGACTAATATGATACAACAGTAATCATATGACCACTATAAATCAATTAATTGGACCAATTATGCAGTGTGGCCTAAAGTAATATGACTTGTAATCATACATATCTACTCTGAAATGGTTCCTACCTTTGGAGATCCAATACTAGTACAAATAACTTTTTAATATGCACAATACTGTAAAATATAACATCAGATCCTACTACAAACTCTCCTAACAATCCTCTAAATCAACTACACTCATATTGATGTTGTGTCTATGGAAGACCTTAGGAAAAATCATATTTTTAGAGGATCTGCTATCATGGAGTTTGTGACGATGTGCTTTATACTTATCTGACCCATGTGTACACCTTTTTTAACAGATAAAAACTTTATGTTTATGTGTTGGATATGGATGAGCTCATATTGTTGTTAGATAAAAACTTTATCTTGACGTGCTTAGTGTGTCTAGGCATCCACCAAAACCCGAGTCGGAATACTCAATGATCGATAGTTTATCCGACTTCCCATATGTCAACATGTGCTAACTTGTTCCTTGCAGGTATCCAAGTACCCTTTTAACTACTTTCCAGTGATCCATGCTTGGGTTACTAACATATCTCCCCAACATATTTACAGCAAAGACAATCTCCGACCTAATACAAACTTGAGCATACATTAAACTCCCAACGCTGAAACATAATGAACTGTTTTTAATTTCTTCAATCTTAAGTTTTGTCTTAGGATATTGACCCAGACTAAGTCTATCACCCTTTACGATATGGGTACTTAGGGGTTTGCAGTCTTACATTCCGTAATGTAGTAACATACTTTCAGTGTATGCCTTTTGTGATAATCTAAAAATACCATGAGAGTGATCCCGATGTTTCCGGATTCCTAACAAAAAACCGACATCACCAAGATCCTTCATATCCAACTTATCTCATAGAAATATTTTTTTAGTATGTAACAATTCCTTATTGTTCGAGGAAAACAATATGCCATCCACATATAATATAAGAAATATGAAATAACTCACACTGAACTTGTGATACACACAATCCTTAAGCATGCAAACCAGATCTTTTGAGTTACTTTTCGTAAACTGTTCTAGTTGCACCATATAGATCGTTTCTTCAATATTACCATTAGAAAACGATCTTAACATCCATCTCATGAAGATTAAGGTAAAAATTTACAACTAATTTCA
Organism: Limnanthes douglasii subsp. nivea; assembly: GCA_036936605.1. Lineage (NCBI taxonomy): Eukaryota > Viridiplantae > Streptophyta > Magnoliopsida > Brassicales > Limnanthaceae > Limnanthes > Limnanthes douglasii. The sequence goes on from JAUPFV010000002.1 coordinate 335,584,965, forward strand.
TGATTGCGCTAAATGAATCTTTCGTTGATACTGAACTGATGGTTCCAACCCCCAAGCGGTGTTTGCAGCTGCAACTAACTTAATCAGACGACTCACAAAGCCTTTTGGAAGTCCCTCATTGCACTATTCTTGATGCTTACCTTCACCTGCAAAAATAAACACAGAAATCAAACTACATATCCCATATTTAATCCAGTTACATCACCTACACTACCTGACAAGCTTACACTTAGCTTTCCACTATCTCTCTATCTGAAGGTTCATGACAACATTTTCATGTTCCTAATTTCCTGAAACATAGACAAAAGTATTCTTCCAATTTTTATTAGAAGTATATAGATCTACTAGTCGCCTATCCCGGGACAACTGAAGGTAAAAGAACGGGGAACAGACTAATTTTGATACATCTACTGCTACCAGGAATTCCGCCAAGCACACACAAATTTTAAAAAACTTTAGAGCTTAACACTACACTCATCATTATTCTCCAACCATTATTTGTTAACTAGGTAGTGCAGATACATACGAAGCATGAAATCTTGAATCAAAGATAGAATGGGAAGGTGAAGACCATCCTTAAAAAAGGGCACCCGTACGGTCACGTCTTCAGAAATTTTATACCGAAAGAAGAGTTTGTACGGTCTCAAACAAGCCTCACGATAATGGTATAAAAAGTTTGATTCTTTCATGGTAGAATTCGGGTAAAATAAGAATTCATCTGATAATTGTGTCTTCATCAGTATATTTTGTAAAAATTATTTTATCATCCTTGTTCTTTACGTGGATGATATGTTGGTTGTTGATCGTGATAATAAAAATATAACTAAGTTGAAGAGAGAAATGAGAAAGAATTTTGTAATGAAGTAGTTAGGTTCCATAAAATAAATATTTGGAATAAAGATCTCTCGAATAGAGCAAATAATAATTATAGTTATTCTAAGATAGATACATTTAGAAGGTTCAGAAATATTAATATGAGTAAAGAAAAAACTGTACTTTATACACTTATATGAAATTTTAAACTTTATTCCAAACAATCGTCTACAAAGGAGAATCACATGAAAAAAATTTACTCTTTAGCAGTGGCTAATTTGATATATGCCATGGTTTAGACAAGACCTTATATCGCTCTTATTGTCGGTGTAGTTAACCAATTCTTATTCAAACCTAGAAAATTGTATTGGAAAACTTGTAAAAGTAGATATTTATGTATCTTTGAGGAAATTCTCAATTATGTTTATGTTTTTTCCATATCAAACACAATCATGGAAATCGAGACTACAAAATTATGTTGCATTTTCCCCTAATACGACTGCATATATTTCCATTTATGAAGCTAGTACATAACGTTTATGGTGGAAAAGTCACTTATAAATTTGAACCTCAAATAAGCAACGAAAACTCTCCACTGAGATTGTCAAAGGGTGATTATCTCAACAAGAATCCAAATTTTCATTCGAGATCGAAGCATAAAGATGTTCGATGTCGTTGGATGCGTGAAGCTTGGAATTCAAATCTAGTGAGTGTCGAGATTGAAGAATATCGATGTAGGTCACGCTCTTCTTTGAAAAATGTGAGAAGATAATAAATACAAGGGTTCATATATGTGTGAATTTACAACATTAAATGAAGCCTCAATTGTTGACTTCAAATGCATAATTGGAAGCTTTTCTTCCTATAAATAGCAATAGCTATTATTATTTTAAAAACATATGTGAGAAATATTTTATACAAGAGAAACACATCTTGGTAGGTTTTTGTAAAATGAAGGTCACTGGCTCGAGATCAGTTACAAAAAGCTTCCTCGGTATTGCAAATCTGCAAGCACATTGGATATGACATATATCAGTGTAAGAAAATCATCAGTCCTTCACCTAATGAAGACAACAATCAACCTAACACAGAAACCAAATATCAAGATTCTACAGATTTTGGATGCCCAAAACTGAAATCAATAGTGGTAAATCCGATTAATGAGAACAATCAAAGCCAGTGTACAACCAATATTGATGAAAACATTGTAGACAGACAAATAAAAGACAATTCATAAACAAATCATCCTACACAGAAAAATAAAGAAACTCAAAACAGAGAAGAAGACATCGTTGATGCCATAAAATCTATTAATGATGATTATTATCTCTCACCTCTTATGGAAGCGGATACTCCATTGCGAAATCAAACACCTAATTAAGATAACATTGGAAACATGCCCTAAAATCCTAAAATCCTAAAATCCTTCGAATAATATCTAATATTCCTTCGAAGTGAATTGGAATGGTCTACCGATCAATTCAAAGGTCGTGACTTCATTATTAGTCTTCTGTTACACGTGTCAGCTTCTAGTTGGACCTACTAGCCATTTTATCCTAGGGACTTGCAACTAAAATTTCAAAATTATTAGGTATAAAGTTAATAGACTTCAATTATTACTTACCCGATTCACTTTCCCTAGGTGAAACACTTAAGTAGACTCTTTTGTTATAAAAGTATGCTTTTATACTATTTCTATTTCTAGAGAGAGAAGCTTAGAAATCCTATAAGTGTTCAACTCCTCCAATATTTTCCAAACTTTTTTGTTCATAACAAGAACTGTCTTAATCAAAGGAGGCTGGCTCAACTTGTCTGAGTTAGAAATAGAGAAAATAGAGGCCAAAATCGCTACCGGACTACCTGCCTCTCCTGGTGGATTGATTATAGAAGAGATATCAGAATCAGAGAAAAGTTCATCTTTTCACAGACCAAAAGTAGTTTCCAAGAAAACTTCCCTTGCTCAATCTTTAATAAATCTTGAACAACCAGAACTACCATTTCAACTAAACGAAACCCTTTTCCTAAAGCTAGAGTCGTTACCAGTCACAAAACTCCATCTCCTTTCATCTCTATGAGGTCGGATATAAGATAGAGCCCACCTCGATGGTTTAGTAGGCTATCTAAAGCTACAACTGCAGCTCCAACTTCCTAAGAGACATAGAAACTCAATGAAATGTAAAGTCTCTAGTATTGCCAACTTTAGATCCAAGCCCATCAACTCCTCCCACCAAAACTTCTCAAACCTGGGAAAGAAGATATTGGGCTCAAGTCGGCTGATGAAGCACCACAAATAATAGAGGACACAATGGAAGACAGGGGAGTAGATACCCCATTAAAGACCTCCAAACATACTGGGAATACCAGCACAGTTCGAGAAAATAATAAAGTAGAGGCACACACTGAACGTTTCCAAGGTCAGTGTTAAGTATTTGTTAGCACTTTAAATAATTTCTTATGTGTATACGCACACTGTTGAGTTGGATAGAATAAGGAAGAAATGAGGCTTTCTGGAGTCTATCAAGGTGTGAATTCTCATCCCTGATGAGACTTCAATAGATAACAAGGCTAAAGAGCTAGTGGTATATACCGAAGTACTCAACTGGGGTCTTCGGTTCCTTTTGGACCCAGAGATAGTTAGATACTTTCACTTAGTAAGGCTACATCCGAATCAGTTGAGCCCCAATGCTTGGTATACCTTATTAGCCAACATTATTGCTTCCAGAATTTCCAAGATTCCAATACCCATGGTACAATTTGTTGCCGTGGCCGACTTATGTCAAAACCACCATATCCGCTTCTACTATTTCAACATGGGTAATGATTACAAGGTGGTTGACGATTTTCTATAGGCTGATAAGCCTTGGAGGATTCAATTTCTCTACATCAGCGGTTCTTGGGAGAATGGCAATAAGTCACTTCCAAAGGAAATCCAAGTGCCTTAACCAGATACGGGAAAATCTTAGGTAAACACTCTACAATTACTATTAAATTTCACGTCGGATGTTAATATTGAACTTCATATCGGACAATAATATTAAAATTTCACATCGGTTTTGTCTTTCAGTGTTTTCAAATATGTTCTCAGAATATCTGACGGAGGATGAACCCCTTTTTCATCACTGAATCAGTGGCCTACGGATAATTAGGGAATTGGTTCCAGAGCTGCTTCAATGCAGCTAACATGGTAAGGCCCATTTGTGGAGAGTCCACTCAACCATGGAGCTCTCATGGGAAAAATTCACCAGTCCTCCTGAAGCTGCCGAAATTTTCAAACGGATTACAGACCTAAAGCTGCCGAAATTTTCAAACGGACTAAAGAAAAAGATGGTAAACTTTATTTCCTAGATATGAATAAGTTCTTAGTGATCTCAACAAAATCAAGAAGAAGAAGAAGAAAAATAAGAAGAAAAATGGAGAATCCTCTCAAGGGCTTCCCGATGTGGGTAGTTCGGGATTGCCATGAGAGATTGATGTTGCGTTATTGGAGGCTATTACAGTAACATTATATGAGGCCAAAGGTTCATATCATTCTCCAAATATCAAAAAGAAAAAATGGCACAAGAGACGCGAAGAGGGTAGTGATAATAAGGCAGAAAAGAAGAATAAAAGGGCCCTCAGTTCAAAGATCACACTCCGATCCGAGGTCATTCCTCCTATCCTTCCTACTGAAGTTCCTCCCCAAAAAGGGGTTCATGCCGATATTTCATATCCAATGTTTCATACTGCCAACCAACCTCCTGCCGAGGGTGAAGTTAACCTGGATGATATAGGGAACTTGTACTTCAGTGAGTTTGACAAAGAAGATTTTGACCAAACCTTCCCTCAATCAACCACCATAACCAATGCAGTGATTCACGATGGTGAATCTTTTAAAGTATCCAATGAACATGATACCTTGGGCTATGCAGTTTTAGGCTACATCAGGCCAATAGTTGACTTGGAAGAATTCATCACTTCAATTCAAACTGACAATCAAGGCCTGAAGGATTCCTTAGCGGCCGAACTGAGAAAGTTTAAAACTTTGGTCAAAGAAAAAGAGAAACTAAGTGTTGATTTTGAACAGGCTAAGGTTGATCGAGAAAAAACACGAACCAACTATATCAAACTACAAACTACCACCTCCCAGAAACTTAAAACCTTGAATGAAAGACTGGCTAAGGAGAAGGATGGCAATGAACAACTCTCCAAAGAGAATAAGGAATTAAAAGATCTTCTCAAGAAAAAGGATGATGAGATCATCGCTTTGAAAGACTCAAAGACCCAAGATATAGCTGCTGCACAAATGAATATGTTGAGGGTGTGTTGAAACCCATGGTACGAAGGGAAGAATCAGTTAAAGCAGATATGGTCCTTTTGTTCCATGAGAATTTCCCAAACGATCTCTTCGGAAACTATGGAGTTTTGTGCCGGATGATGAAGTTCCCTTTCATACTTTAGCACAAAGTGACAAATACCACATGACCTCAGATGATTCTGAGTCTGATGATGAGGTACGAGGCTCAAATGATGATACGGAGGAGAAGGCAGAAGGTAATGTTGAGAAGAAAACCGAAGGGAACAGACCCTAAGGTTAATTATTTTTACTATGATGGTATTCTGAACCGAAGTCCTTGGAGTATGTAAGGCTTTTTGTTGTTTTAATATCAGAGTTTTTTGAAACTCTAATTATACAAGTGATTGTGGTTTACAAGATATTTTGTAATGTGGATTGGATTCTTTTATGATTCTACTCGTATTTAATCAATAAATAAAAAAAATATTTTCTTTATAGAAACTAAACACTCAATCAGTCTTCTATATATATATCCAATCCATGCATAGATCACTTATTTAAAGGCAAATTTTTTTAATAATCCTTTAATTCATCAAGTGTTTAATCAATATTTAACACATCCGATCAGATAATCGCTTCAGATTATTCTTTTGAAAAATATTTTCTTCTTTTCACCACAGGACCAACATCAGATTGGATAGATATTTTGAGACTAATCACCGTAGCTGGAATTCCAGTTACATCCTCATTGAACTATGCAAACACGTGTAAATTATCAGATAAAAAAGACAACAATTTTTGTTTTATCTTTAAAGGTAGTTTAGATTCAAACCTAACACTTTTACCTTCTGCCAAGTAATGAGTTTCTAATTCTTCGACTCGGTTACTACACTAGGAGCCTCCCTTGGATCATCTATCTTGTTTTGGTTGGCAGAAGGCTCCATTGATTGCTATTCTTTGTTAATCTTTACTATTTAGTGATTTCGAAGCTAGAGTAAAGATATAACATTCACGTGCTACCCTTTGGCTACTTTAGACGATGCCTACTTGCCCTTCCACATCATATTTCAAACATTTATGGACAATGGAAGCTACTGCATACATCATGGATAGTCCAGACCTACCAAATATAGCATTATAAAATGTCGGACAATAAACTACCACATACAAAATTCTTACCAACTTCTTGAATGACCCTTTTCCCAATAAAACCTCTTCTTCAAATTCCCCAATTACATTGGTCGTACTTCTAGTAAACCCTACTATGATACTGTTTGAATGATTGAGAACTGAGGGACTCGTAATTTTCTTGTAAGATGATAGGAAAAATATATTTTCCAAACTGCCACTATCAATTAAAATACTCTGTATATCATTGCCTCCAATAGAGGCACATATTACCACAACATCTTCATGTGGCCCAACAATATCTTTTAAATCATCTTCATCAAACACAGTGAATGGAGCAAGGCTTTGATAAAGATGTGTAGACATTTTTCCCTCTATTTGAGTCATTAGGCTATTTACATGTATTTTTCTAGAACAACTTGATGGTACCGTCACATTATCTTCCCCAAAAATAGTAAAGGATTCAAAAAAGTTATGCAATTTGGATACTGTCGAAACCTTTTCTGTTATAATTCCAACATGATTCCAATTCAGATGAGGATCTATATATTTCGAATACAAATGATTGTGGTATTTAAAAAACCTTGGCCTGTTAGTGACGCAGCTTGAATTGTATTTGCATTAGATTGGGTGTTGACTGGCCTATTCCCCCTTGTTGTTTTTTAACAAACGCTGGAAACTTCCCTCTCTCAATTAAGTTTTGAACTTCTTATCTTAGTGCAATGCAATCTTGGGTATAATAACCCACATCATTGTGGTATTTACAAAAAAGAGTGTTTCAAGTCTCTTTAGGAGACTGAATTGGTGTTGGTCTCCTAAAGTGCACAGCATTCTTAGTTTTATCATAAATGGTAGCCACACTTTCCCTTAGTTACCTCTCTTAGGTTTGACTTGTTGGGATTGAGTTGATTGATTATGTCTTGGCCGATGTAATCCTTGTCCGGAATATTTAGGCCTGTAACTAACTGTGGCCTGAGATAAAGTACTAGCTTGTGGGATTGGTGCTGTTGGAGCAGACTTTAACCGAATAGGAAGAACAAAACATGCGTTGGCCATCCAAGGACTTTAAGTATTTCAAAGACTTATCTGGACTCTGACCGGATAACATTACAAAATATTCCTTGGCCATCCAAGGACTTTAACTGTTCAGAAAAGATAAAAAAATATGATTAAACCTTAGGGTTTGTTCCCTTCGGATGTCTCACCGCCACCGTCTTTCCTGGGACTTTTGAGTTCAGTACTTGAACTCTCACCAGTTACCGCTTCATCATCTGTAGTGGAATAAATTCCACTGGAGTAGTTGTACTTATCACCAGTTTCCATGTTATGATGAGGAAGGTCTTCATATTCCACATATTTCCATAGGGGACCAAGGGTCCTATTCGAAAAGGTTTCATGGAAGAGCAGCACCATGTCAGACTTGACTTCATCGTATCTTTTCTCAAGAGAATCTATCACTTCATTGGTATATTTATCAATACCTGCCTGAACAGCTTGCTCCTGCTGCTTCACCAAGTCTTCTTTCTCTTTGGCCATCTTAGACACAGTATCATCTAATGATGTCTTCTCACCGGACAAGGTTTGAATGACACCATATTTGGTCTTCAGGTCCTCTCTTAATGTTAAGAGGTCCTTTTCCAAACCGGAGTACTTAGTTTGAAGCTCAGTACTAGCAGTCTCTGAAGTGGCCAACTTGGTTTATAGATCTTCCTTGTCTTTCCTCAATGCTTCTACCTCTTTCTTTAGTTCTTCTATGCTCTGATTGACATTGACAAGACTCCTTGTCAGTGGTGAGGGAATTGATTAGAGTGGTCTGGCTTTTCACTTGCCTCTCCAAGTCAAGCACTGGCTGGATGTGATCAAGCAGAGAATGGATTAGAATACCTTGCTCTCCGGAAACGGAGAAGGACTTACCATTAAAGTTCACCATGTTAGCAGAGCTCGAAGGGCGATAGAGACCTGCAAAATCATCTTTCTCAGAATCATTGAAGTATAAATCAATGTCTTGAAGGGAACTAATGTCCACTCCTTCAATCCCTCCCCCAGCAACCTCTCCGGACTGCAGACCTGTTGGGATATTATCTTGTAAAGTGGGATCAACAGGTGCTGGTGGCGGTAGAAGCTTCGAAGGGCGAATAATTATTTCTTCTCCTAACATGACCTTTTTTTGCACCCTTTTCGTCACTGCTTGCCCGTCTTTTCCGGTTCTTTTTTGGAGGCTTTGGTGGGTTTTGTGACTCCCCCGCTTCCCATAGAGTTTCAGCCTCTCCCACCTCGAGCAAGGAAACATCAATTCCCCATTGGTTCCCTGAACCAGTCCCCTCTGTGGCTGCTTGAACCGGCTCTGTGCAGCTTTCTTCTTCTTCCCTTTCAATTTACTGGGAGCTTTTTCTCTCGAAGGTAAGACCAGTTTACCATCTTTGGCCTCCTTTCTCTTGAGAATTACATTAGGAGGAGGCGGCATATTTAGCTCTTCCCATGAGAGTTCCCTCCGACCTGTGGTGTTCCACAGATGGGAACTCACAAGATTTCCTGAGGTGAAGAAATTGTGGAAGTAATTCCCCCAACGCTTTGCAACCCATGTATTAAGCTTGGCACAGGTTGTTTGCCCCTCCTCTAGGCGTCCGGTGAACTCTTTCGGCAGTACTGAAAAATGAGTGACAAATTAATCAGGAGAGGAATACTTATGATTTAAAAAGAAGAGCATGAAAAACAAAGATAAAAAAAACTCACCAGTACTCTTCCACCTGCTAGTTAACATGCTCAGATTGGTGTTGGCCTTGATCTTTCTACCGTTCTCCTATGACCCACTGATAAACAGGAACTGTGTCCTCCAGTTCTTCTCAAACTCTAGCAAGTCGTCTACCACCTTGAAATTGTTCCCCATATTGGGATGGTAAATGAAATATGGTGATTCTTGCATAGACTTTCCACAGCGGTAAATTGCTCCATTGAGAGTGGGATTTTGGATAACCTTGATGCCATTATGCAAGCAATGAGGGAATACCAAGTGTTTGGGCTTAGCTGCCTTAGGCAGAGCTTAACCAGGTGGAAATACCTTACAATTTCTGGGTCCAATGGGAACCGAAGTTCCTAGTTTAGCACCTCAGTGAAGATAACCACCTCGTTGAGTTTGCAGTCCATTGGAGTCTCCGGAGTGACAGGTATCCTTACCTTCACTGACTCTGAGATCCCCCATTTCGTCCGGATCCGGCCCAACTCAGTAGTATGGGTGTAAACATAATTGATATTTTGTAGAGCCAACAAATATTTAACACTGACATTTTTAAAGCAAGGGCCTACCTTGCCCTCTAGGCACTCCGAAAGCTTAGGATGGGTCAAACAGACCTTGACTTTGCCTTTTCCCTTCCTGTCAGAAGCAGCATCCCCCGTTTGACCTGATGCTTCAGTTTCAAAGGGATCCTCCTCGATACTGTCTTCCATTACTTCTTCCATCATTGTGGAAAGTTTATCAATCGCCTTGGATGGATGGGGATCAGCTTCTGGCACTAAAGGCTGTTCGGATGGATGAGCGCCTGTTGTTTCTGAAGGCCTGGTGTCCGGTTGAGATTGGAATCCGGAGGGCTTGGCCCTTGGGGCTACTTTAGATTCTTCTTATCCGGAAGGCTTATCTTTTGAGATTACTTTAGATGCCTCAGATTCAGAGGGCTTATCTTTTGAGATTGATTTAGATGCCTCCGATCCGGAGGGCTTGAATAGTGAAATAGTTGTTTATGATTTGGTTAGACGAGTCGTCCGACGATGGGTTGATTTCTCCAGGGACTTCTCAACGTCAGAACCCATGACTATAAAGGGGGAAGGTGTTCTTACACTCGAAACCGCTTTTTCTTTCGCAATAGAAGGTTGAGACTCTTGAACAGAAGAGCCTAAAGGAAGAGGAGAGAGGATTGTTCGAATAACTGTCTAGGCTTGGGGTTTCTGGAAGAGGATGATCCTTGGTCAGCTTCTTGGGTCGGTTCACCAGATTTCTCACTTGGGAAAACTAAGAGACCGGCAGCAATGTGATTCTCTCTTTCACCTTTTTTTTTGCCCTTTCTAGCTCTGATAAGTTTAACCAGCCGCCTTCAACAAGTGCATTTCTGGGTGTGAACATAAAACTCTTCATGAACAATTTTGGAGATAAGAGTGCAAATCTCTATAGAAAGGTTTTTGAGTGACGAAGACAATGAAATAGTGAAAAAATATTTATATAACAGTACAAAAAAGTAATTGCTACTTAGGAGAAGTTGAAGAGGGTTTGGCAATGATTAAAGACGGCGCAAACGTGTGAAGGATTAAATTCCTAGGTAACTTTCTAGACTTAGTGGGTGCTCCAATCTAGGAAGAAAATGGCTGGTAGGTCGAACCAGATTGTGACACGTGTTCCACGATCCAAGAAGAATACTCTGAGAATTCTGGAAAAAAACAGTTCGGACAGACTTCGAACTAAGTTAATGATGAGAATAAACCTCCTAGTACGGGTAACACATGCATATCGGATAAAGTCACTACTAGCTAGGTAGATTTTTTAGTCCTACCAAAGATATTTGGCAAGGCCTAAAAAAGGGGCTACTGATGAGTTCGGATTATCCAGTCAAAACTTACTGTATTATCCGGACAAGGGAAATTCGGATAATAACGTACCACTGAACTATCCGGACAGGACATAAGTAAAAACACTTAAACACCTTTTGACTAAGCTATGTGCTAATCAGCTTAAAATATTAATGGGTCATTAAACTTGACCTGGTTTCATAACTTGACCCGTAAGCCCAAGAGTCCTTGATTAAGGGTATAAATACTCCAACCACTTTTATTAATGAGAGTAATGAATATTTAATACAACCACGCTGCTCAAATCTCTCACTACTTTATACCAAACACTTAATACTCAAAATACTTTACAAAATACTTTATAAAATTACCCTAGCACAAAATAAACCAAACCAAGTGTAACAAAATTCTAAAATTTAACACGAGAAGAAATGTCATTATATGTGATAAGGAAGAAAAAAAGACAAGGAGAAAAATGTAAAGAAGAAATTTGATGGGGGAAAAACAGTTAAGGAAAAGTATGATAGGAGGAAAATGTATAGAAATAAGTGTATAAGGGCTAAATTGTATTAATTATAAAGAGGTAGGCAAAATAGGAAGAAAGCAAAATGTAAGGACCAAAAGATGTAATTAATCCAAATTAAAGTGTGTGGGGTCCGCAATTGTACTATAAAAGGACCACACACGCTTCACAAATCCCGAGATGAATAGTACGAGATTTTCTCTCTCTCTACACTGTTTAGCAATTTGAACTTTCTCTCTCTAAATCTGACACCGAGACATTTCTGTATCATAAAATCCTCTATCAACAATCTTCGCATAGCAAAATCACCCCTGGACCACCTTAAAGCTCTTCAATATGTAGTCTTGCATTTGCTAATGATTTATTGATTTTCTCTAATGGTAAGATGTCTTCTATGAAAATCATTGGAAATTTCTTACAAGATGATCAAACAAATTTAGGAAAATCCATTAACAAGGAGAAAAGTAAGAGAATCATTGCTTCTAATCTTGCTCAAGACAAGATCAATGCCTTATATATTCAGAATCAGTTCGATACTAGTTTTCTTCCCACTACCTACGTTGGTATCACACTTAATTCAAACAAAAAAACAAGCAATTATGTCCCTCTTTTAGACAAAAGCAGAGGTAAAATTATGGAGTATGAAGGCACGAATCTCTCATTTGGTGCTAAACTAACCTTTATTAACACATTATTACTATCTATTCATATGTATTGGTCTCAAAGTGACTGGATTCCTAAAACTCATATTAACAAGACTGACAAAATGTTAAATAAGTTCCTTTGGGGTGGCTCTCATGACTCTAGTAACATCCATTGGTCTAACTGCTATAAATAGAGTATAAATGATATTCAATCAACTTGTTCTTGTAAGCTTTGGTACAGGTTCAGGGAGAAAAAATGCTTATGGGATAGATACATGAATAAAATTTACCTTAAATACAAGAATCCTTTACAAATAAACTATACAAAGCGAGACTCACACACATGGAAGAGATTAGCTAACATCAAAGATTTGGCTAAAAGTTTCATCAAATGGAAGTTAAGGAATGGATCAATAAACTTCTGGTGGAAATCATGGTTTGGAAATTATCATTTAATTAAGCTTGATTCTAATGTTGATAATAGTTGGTTCATTAAAGATCAAGTGAAAACTTTATGGGAGATAAATCAGTGGAACATTAACAAGATAAGATAATTATCGTATGGTTCTAATAACAATTTAATCTCTAAACTTTCTTACAATCCTATATTTGAAGATTTAGTTCAATAGAAGGCTTCCAAAGATGGTTTTTTAATACTGAAGACACTTATCATAGTATAAGAGTCAATTACAACAAATCATCGTTGTTTGAATTTTTTTGGAATTAAATAACTCCCCAAAACATTTCATTTCTTCTTTGGATAGTATTAACTAATAGACTACATATTGATTCTAATCTCCAATCAGACATATGATTACAGTTTCTAAATGCAAAGTTTTCCTAAATGCTGAAACTCCTAATTATCTGTTTGTGTCCTGTGATTTTTCCTCAAGAATTTGGAGCTATTTTGCAGATATTCTTAAGATTAAAATCAGCAAACACATGACAACAATATACATCATAGGAAGCTGGTTTTGGAACTCTCCCTTAAAGGTCTACACCAATACAATCTTACATGCTATTATCACTTGATGAATCTGGAAAAATAGGAACAAAGTCAAGCATAAAGGAAGTACACACTCCCCCAACTATGTTACTAACTATATAAAGCATACATTATGTGCTTTAGCTCATTGTATTTCTATAACGATCTGATGAAGCCTAAAAACGGTCATTCTATTAAGGACTCCTCTTCATCTTAGATACAAATTAATTATTGACGCTTAGGTTTTAGGTTTTATGCTATAAGATAAAAATATTATCATTTTACCGGTAACTAAATTATTTTATCGCAACGTTATCGTAAATAAAAATTTCAATTTTTTAGTCATGATTATCCTTTTAAATTGTATAGACAGACCTTTAACCAATTTGGCACTGTTTATTTTGGAGAGATGGAGATCGGTGATCCGGAGAAGACTTTAGGTTTGGTAAGCTTGCATCACACATTAAATGCAAATGCAGTTTGCGTGACAGGGTTTACGAGGATGCTTCTCCGATTAACATCTGCCTCCTGATCTTCTGCCATGAAGATAGAGGACGAGTATTAGCACCAGTGTCCAGAATGCAATCTCGAGCTTGGCCCGATTTGGTTGGGATTTTAGCGAAATCAGACCGGACCGCTATGTTTATCTGTTCGGAATCGACCAGATCACTAAGTTTGTAATTCTAGTATAAGAATAGGATTGGACCGTTTAGTTTTTGGTTTTGTTAAGTCAAATCGATTCGGTTGGGTCTGGTGCTTTTCGTTTTGGTTTCAATTTCGGTCAATCCGGTTCGATCCATTATTAAAATAAATTTAATTCAAAATTCAATTTCAATTTTTTTATTGAAATAAATAATATAAAAATCAAAGTTTAGAATTTAATTTTAATTTTTTTTAATCGATCGTTATTTTATAATTTTGGCCGATAATATAATGTTATATATAAAAAAACATATCGGCCCTACCAGTTTCATCGGTTTTACCAGTTTATTAGTTTTATCGGTTCAGTTTATTTACCAAATTTATCAGCAGTTCCACATTGAGTCTTACCGACCTATAAAAAAAATTCAATTTGATTCCCAAACACCTTTATCCTTTTAGTTTTTTATCAGTTTTAATTTTTAAAATAACACTACAAACCGAACCACTAAATTTTGAGATGATTCTCGATTCGATTATTGCCTGTTCGATTCCGATATATTTCTCAAAAACCATTCGTAGCAGGTTCATCCGTTGGAGTAAATATTATCCGAAGTCCAAATCACCACACACTCGAAAACCATTTTAGCCTTTTTTTTTAATACTTTGAATCCCAATCTCCTAATATTATTATTTTTATTTTTTTCACTTTTGTGTTCGTAATGTTTTAGAAGAATATGGAAACAAAATTCTAATATGGTTTTCTAAAATAATATCAAACAATATATATATATATATATATATATATATATATATATATATATAATAAAAAAAATTATCCTTATAATGTAATTGTTTTGTTTTGTAGTCTATTCCTATATATATTTAATAGAAAATAAATTATAAATAAAAAAATTCAATTAGTTATAAATATAATTTTCTATCCTAATTTGACTATCAATAGATTTTATGTTTCCCATTTTTCTTTTCTTTTTTATTTCTATTACTATTTATTAAAATAATATCAAACTCAAAGTAAAAAAAGTTATCCGTTAACTATTATAAAATTGTCTATTCAAATTTGACAGACAAAACACTTCTTCCGCACAAAGATTTGGTCAAAAGCGGAGATCTTGGAACTTATAAATAAATCAAAAGAAATTATATTAAAGAAAAGCCTCAAGAAAAGAAAAAAAGAGAGGTCATTAAGTCCATTCTCACATGAAATAAACTCACCTTAGATTTATTGGCCCATCAGGTTAGATAAACAACATACCTTTTTTTTACGACTTTTTATTTGATAATAGAAACATACTTTAAAGGCCTTGCAAGAACTCGCTGGCCAATAGTGACAAAGCTTGTTTCTTGGCTCGACATGAACCAAGCTAAAGAAAATATACTATCAGCAAAAATACGTTCGAAAGCACCTAAAATTATGGAGGAGGCACACCATCATCCATATTCAACTCACCCAGCAGATAACGCATTTTGAGTGCTTCTTCCAAGTAGGTGTCCCAGTCATTGACAATGGTGTATGTTTTTATAGCACAATCTCTTAAATATTATAGTGGAAGTGGAATGAGTTATGAAAATCATAATTTTTACTTTTTATTTGTATGCGTCTAAGTTCTTAAAAATAAATAAATAAATAATTCGACATTTTTTTGGAACTTTTAATTTTGATATTATTAATTTTGTATTTTTTTTATATTATTTATCGAACCGAATTTGCATATTTACTTATAAAAAATGTTATCTAGTGTTCTGCGTAAAGTTATATTGCTTTCTATTTCTTAATATTTGTTTAGTTTGTGTTTTATCTTTTTTAAATATTATTGATCCTTTTTATATTTATACATTTTTATTAGTATTACAATCAAAGCAGATTTATTTTTATTATTTTTATGGGTATTACAACACATTTATTTTTATTTTTTAATTAATGTGAATATTTTTTATTAATCTAAAAAATAATAAGAATATTTTATCATAACAAAACCCATAGATTTTATCACGATATTCCATAGATATAGAACTGGGATTGTTTAATATCTTCCCATCACATCTTTTTATATTTATACATTTTTATTAGTATTACATTTAAATTAGTTTTATTTTTATTATTTTTATGGGTATTACATTCAAATTCAAAGAACATTTATTTTTATTTTTTTAATAAATATGAATATTTTTTTATTAATTTAAAAATAATAAAAATATTGTATCATAACACAAACTATAGATTTTATCATGATGTTAATTTAATATTTTATTTAACATAATATAAGTATGAAGATTTTATTTAAAAAAATTACTCTACTTGATATAAAAATAGATAAAACAAACAAAACACAAAAATACAAATACACAAATTCATATATATAAAAAAAAAAGGAATTTTTAAACTTATAAAATGCTTCCTAGATATTTTACTTGTCTTAAAGATCTATAGATAAAATCATTTAAATATTTTTTTTTTAATTATCAATGAGTATATAATAAAAAATCTAAAATATAGTTATTTTAACAAAAGAAAAAAAATCATAAACCCTAAATTCAAAACTTAAATGATAAATCCTAAACTAATCTAAAATTCTAAACCCAAAAACCAAAACCTAAACATCAAATTATTGGCCTAAACATAAATTAATACCTCACACCTAAAACCGTAAAATTTAAGCCTAACTCCAAACGAATCATCCTTAAACTAATCCATAATCTTAATGTCTAATTCTATACTCTAGCCATAAACAATAAATTTAAATTCCAATCCTAAACACTAAACTAAAACTAAAACGAATTTTATTTTTCACGTAACAAGTATAATTCTAATCCTAAACTTAAACCCAAATCTAAACTATATATATAAATCTCCAGTTTAACCTTAAAACTAAACTTAAAATCTATAACCTAAAACCTAACTGGGCTCTATTGAATCTAAACTCAAGATGTTAATTATACATCCTCATAACAAATTTGATTTTAGATTTTAAATCTTAAAACCAAACTCTACACTATAACAGTAAAACTAAACTATAGATTCTAGTTCTAAAACTAAATGAAACTTTAAACTTAAATTCTACCGTTGACCTAAATCATACCATAACCCCAAGCCTAAAATTCTAAAATTTTGATTCCTAAATTTGTCAAACTACTCTGTTCGAAAGATTTATATCTGGTCGGTCAATATTATATATAGTTTATGAAAAACTATTTAGTTATATTTTTCCAAAATCAATCAATTCTTTAAAAAAAATATAATATGTAATATATTTTAAAATAATAGGTAAAATCTTTTTTCACCTTCTCTGGATGGACTTCCTAGGTTTGTATATAGAAAACATTTTGGAGTCGAAGAGGGATATAATCCTCAAGCTTCGTTGGATGTTATATTAGGCTTTGAGTAGAAAAAAAGGCTTAAGATGGAAAAGATCCTCCAACTGTAATAATATGTGAGACTTCGTACATCTTCTCAACATAACAAATTTGTGTAGTATCTGATGATGTCGGATTTCGTTGACACATACCATTGTATATATATGGAGGGAAGTTCGGACATATCTGGTACCATGCCCCACTGAACAGTATAACTTAGTGGATCATGACTTAGCTAGTTGCTAGTCATTTCACCTCTTGGGCTAATGGGTTTTTAAACTTAACTCAACCCTATAATCCGACCTGGAAGGCCCATGGATCACTAAATTAGTATAAATACTCCAACTACTTGCATTAATGAGGGTAATCAGAAGTTATTGCTAGCACACACCTTACTTATCTATTTACATTTTACACTAAACATTAAAATTCCCAAAACTCTTTTCCAAACTACCCTTTGATCAGAAATAATCCACACTACTATCTAGTGGGCAAAAGAAATTGGGGTGGCACGAGTGAGTGACCCTTTCACCTCGCGTAACTTGAGGATCCCAAATGCTCATGTAGTATTTTGATCAAAATACTATAGATTGCGCAAAGAAACGAGGTTTTGACGTAGTAAGTTGATGCATTAATGAAAAGAACCATACAAGTCCCTAAATGAACCTCAATTATAATGATGTATTGTTGAGCACGCCTCGTACGTATGTTGGAGCTACCATTCGACAATCATTTTCTTGAGCACTATGGGTGGTTCACTTTTGTAGATGAAGAGTCACAGGTCATAAAATTAACGCATTAAAAGGCGTTCTTACCTAACACACCAATTGTTGTCCTAGATCATGAGCCATAAAGGAAGTTTGGCCACTCACAACCTGAATCATTTTTTAAAAAGAGGAAAACTTACTAAATAAGAAAAAAAAAACTTACTAAATACGACAAAGTAAGAGTCATGGTACTAACAATATTACATTATTAAATAGGATAAAGTTGGGGTGGCCGTAGAAGTAGCAAACAGAAATGCCAGAATGGGATTTGGGGTATTCACGATGTTTTATTAAGGTACACACGACAAACCATCACGGTAACACGACGTGAATCAGTGACACAACTGCCACTGTCACGAAAAACATGACACGAGGTAGACACGACAAAATTATTGTCTCAGCAGACATATATAAGTTATTAATACAGTTTTACTATTACGGTTTAATTATAATTTATAAGTACTAGAACAAACAGTACATGTGAGACTACTACAATTTAAGCATGTGAGAGTGGATAAAATACTACAAATAATACACGTAAGACTAGTGTAACCACAACCAATAAAAAGATACATGTGAGACTACTCCAAATACTGGATGTGATACTACTCGAAAAAGTACTACATGCAAGACTTAACAAATACTACACGCGAGATTACTACAACTATAACATGTGAGACTAGAGCAAAATACTAAATAATAAATTGCTAGAACTAAAACATGTTAGACTATTAAAAATACTACATTCGATAGTGTAACAAATAATCGACGCGAGACTACTACAACTACAACAAGCTAGACACAAACAAGAATTTATATAAGTTACAAAATACTTAAGTTTACAAAATATTTTATGTTTGTTTACTTAAAAAATATATTACTTATAAATTAATTAAGTTTATAAAATATATCACGAAGCACTCCACCAAGAGATCTTCTAATAAACTTTTGCTTAGCCATCATTAAGCAAAATATAAAACATTTACGCTCTCCTCAAAATGCATATATCTTCACCATAATGTTGATAAAAAATCCCTCGATAAACTCTCTAACATATTTGGAAAAAAACATGCTATAGTGGACTATTTTTGGTGTTAATTGTGGGATATCTCTGTGTGTAAGTATCTTATATTATTCTTTTTGATTTATGAAGTTTTTATCAAGAAGTACTTCAACTGCAAACAAGATTAAAATAAGTAAATCAATAAATATATGTGAGACTAGACAATACATGAGTTAAACATGTGATATTGGGGCAATGTTACACTCTAAGACTTGTAATTTTGATCAGCGCGGGACATCTGATACGTTCATACGAGACAAGACAACATAGGAACGAGAGACTAGAAAATAAAGGCACACTAAACTATATAATTTTAAAATACGAGACTAAGAAATGTTACAATACGAGACCTGTACTCAATACCAGAAAATGAAAGAACGTAAGGAACGATGCGATACCAATTACAAGTAAAGAGTCGAGACTAGTTACAATGAAAGAGGTGAGGCCAGTTAAAAGGTAATAAGCCACACTACATACAAATAAAGATGTGAGACCAATACAAGGTAATAAGTACGCACTAAATTTGTGATGCATGCAATATGCGAGACTAAGGAAATAATACAATGCAAGACTTGTAATACTTTCTATTGGCCGAGTAGTCTTTCTTATTTTGTCTGGTGTCTATTTACTGGAAGGAAATATTGGGTTATAGTTTGTTATTTTTCACATTTCAACGTCAATAATCAACAATTACCAATGGTTCAATGTATCTTTCTGAATGATGCATATTGGATTCAACATATAATACCTGTTGTGTGGCATATAGAGGAATAAATTATCAACTATTTTTATCAAATCACCCTAATTGGCTAATGAAGTCTGCATTAAGACAAATACTAAAAACATGTTTTGTTTAATAATACTTAATTTTAGTTATATTTACCATGCATGAACGAAAGGGCTTCGTAACCTTTGATTGGTAAAACTCGTATTTTTAAGCTTCTTATAAATCCAAGTGTCAATAATATACCAAACGACAAGTGGGACATGTTATACAAGATGTGAGACTTAGCCATGTTAAAAATTAGTCATGTATTGAACAACATGAAATATGCAAGATATTTTCAATTTTACATTATCATTCAACTCGTCTTCGTTTGATAGCGCAATCAGATCACTTACATAGACATTCATTGGTATTGTTCCATATGATATTGGGTTATACCATACAATTGGATATTTTTGTTTTTCTTCTCTTTGTATCTTAGCGAGTTTGTGGTGTTCACTGAAGTTAATCAATGACTTTGTTTTGATATCTATTTTCCAATCACTTTCAGTGATCTTTTGTATCTTATATCATGCTTCTTGAAAAAATCACCATTCATCAGTGTCTTGCACTTGTGTTTTGCCTTTCTAGAAGGTGTGAGGCATGTGTTAATTGAGATTTGAAAGATTGATAAGGACATATGTGATATCAATTATCCATGACCTAAATATGCAAAACCATATATTGCGAGACATCGACAAGTTTCATTGGGATTGATGTGAGACACATTATACAAAGAGGAAAGACGTGATACCCTCTATACATGGATGAAAGATGCGATACATTTCCACATCGCATTGAGATATATAAGATACCCATTATACATTAAAAACATATGTGACACCACTTGTTGAAAATAATTATGCGAGCCTAAGAAAAAAACAAGCGAGACGAAGTAGAAAAAACATGCGAGTCATATGAAAAACAACATCAAATCTAGTGCTGTATAACCTTACAATATTTGACATTCATGTATTTTAATACCGTACAACATATCACAAGCTAAAACAAAATATATTGAAAGTCAAATCTTAATCTACTTAAGATTCATTTACATCTTCATGAACTTATACCATCCATGTTGTCCTTTTCTCCTTTACATCAACTTTAGTAGTACCTGTCAAGGATAAAAACAGTAATAGCATTTAGGGAGGCAACAACAACCTCAATATCATTCGGACAATAATAATAGTAGCTTTCAGGACAGCAACAACCTCAATCTAATTTATATGCTGATAAATGCCCTCATCCTCCTGTATAGACTGTATCATTTCAATATTATTATTATTTTAATTATGTTTTTTTATGGTGTATTAACTAAGATATATGATAATGATTCTCTTTTGCACTTTTGTGGTGTTAATCGGTGGGTTGTCCTGGTTGGAATTGTCCTTGTTGTGGGCTGTATGATTCCATTTTTGGTTGATGTAAATAAAATTAAAATAAACAAAACAATAAATAAAACATGTAACATTCGATATTAGTGAAATTTTATAATGTAAGACTTGTATAAGAAAATAGGCGAGATCGGTTATAATATGATACTTATATAAGCACGCATGGAAGATGCAACATTCGACACTTGAGAAATATTATAATGCGAGACTTGAGTCTTGCATGGGCGAGATTAGTTATAAGAAATATGGGAGACCGATTATAGAAAAGATTCTAGACTTGAAATAATGGTCAGTGCTAGACATTTTATAAAATCATGCACGACAAAATCACAAAGTCATGCGAGACTTGTACAAGGTAATAAGCATACATGAACGAGACTTATAATAATTATAAGTGGTGCATCAATTTTCTTATTTTCTTTGATGTATGTTTGTTGGTCAAGTTTGTGTAGGTGTTCTAGTTGGTTGAATACTATGATCTCTTGGTGTTCTGGTTTGTTGACATTTTGGATCACTTGGTTGGTGGGTTATTTTTGGTTGACATGTAATATTATTTTTCGGGGGGTTCTGATTGGTTTTCGATGGAATTCTTGGTTCACTGGTGAGATCATTTGGTTGGTGGGTGAAATGTTTTGGTTGACTGGTGGGATAACTTGATTGATTACTTCTGATTAGTTTTTTTGGTAGAATTGGTATTGTGTCATTTAGTTTTAGATCATAAATAATTAAAGATAGTGTTTTTACCAAAGTATTGTAACAACATATTTTCACAAAACTCGGCTATAACTTTATCTTTCTTTTCGATTTTCAATTTTAAAATAAACACATTTTAATAATATGAGACTATTATTGATGAAACATGCACAATATCAAGAACACGATGAAAGACATGTTATACATTATAAAACAAGTTATACAATGATGTGAGGCTGGAATAACTATAAATAAGATATGTAAGACTACTTCACATACAAATGAGAGATACGATACTATTGTTAATACAACATTCGAGTTTGGAGAAAAACAACACATGAGACACTACTATACTATTACATGCCAGATTATTGCAACTAAAACATGCGAGTTTGGAGCAATATACTAGGTGATAGACCACTTCAATTACAACTATCATTGATAGAACATGTGAGACTAACAAAGTTTTAATGGTTAGACACGATATTATTATTAATTGAACATGAGAAATAAGTAGAGAAATATATACTTACAATTCGATTTCTCTTTCAAGAAAATGCTCCAATTCGAGAAATAGGTAGAAAAATATATACTACAATTATAACATGCGAGTCTCGAACAAAGTACTACAATTCGAGACTACATCAAATCAAACATGCAAAACTACTACAAAAACATCATGAGATACTTTAAGCTTATTATAAGTGGAATATGTGATACCAATATTATTAATAATGTGAGACCATGGATAAATTCATACATTTATCAAATTATATGTTTTTTTATTTATATTTCCCCACTTTTACTAAATTTTTGTCGAGAAAATATGTTTTGGTGATATGAGAATCTATTTTTTCATCATCTTTGTATCTAAGTTTGAAGCCGCATTTGGTGTTTAAAGGCATTTTCTCCGTCATGTACTTTAAACCAAAGATAGTCTTCATATCTTTAGTGGTAAGTTTAACTTGTTTAGACCCTAAGATGGAAACATTCTCTTTTATCGAGTATTTCTTGATGATCCTGGTGGTTATATGATAGTGCTTCATCATTTTTATATTATCGTTCGACGAATCATATAAAACCTTCAAAATGGTATAAAATGGTATTGCTTTAGCAGCTTCTATGTGTTCATCTCTAATGACATGCTTCCATTTCAACAAATTTAGGATGCTCACTAAACCCTACATGTTAGGACATGCTTTAATAACCATTTTTATTTAAAATAATACGAGACCAAGTATAAAAAAGAAGCGAGACCAATTATAAGAAAAAAAACTAGACCAATTATAAGAAAATAGGTGAGACCAGCTATAAGAAAATAGGCGATACCTGTTATAAAAAATACAGGTGAACCTAGTGTCATCCACATATGTGGAACCTAAAAAAACATTTTATACTCAAGCACGTGTGGGAAGATACGATACATGTGAAAAATAAAGCGCATGTAAGAATATATGATACAATTAAAAAATACGAAACTTAAGCAATGAAAACCATGCAAGACACGGCCTTGACAGACGTTAGAGAGATGTTTTAGTATTTAACTTGCGAACGGAATAGAATTCAAAATAATCATTCAAACTATATTAATAATACTTATAAATTACATACACAAAACTATAATAATTATATAAAACTTATAAATTATAATTAAACTATGATAATAATCAAAATATAATAATAAAATATATATTAATAATACTTATAAATTACATAACACTGATAATACACAAAACTATTATAATTATATAAAACTTATAAATTATAATTAAACTATAATAATAATCAAAATATAATAATAAAATTATATTAATAACTTATATATGTGTTGTGACAATAATTTTTTCATGTTTGTCTTGTACCGTGTAGGTTGTATGACTTAGAATATAGGACAACAGTTGGCATGCTATGTAGGATTGTCTTTCAGTGCCGTAATTTTTCTACCTGTGACTCGTCATCTACAAAAGTTAGCCACCCGGAGTACTCGAGGAAATTGCTGCCGACATACTTAAGGGGTGCGCTCAACAACAAAGGATCATATTTGAAGCGCATTTAAGGAATTATATGATTTTTTTCATTGGGTGCATCGACGCACTAGGTAAAAATCTCGTTTCCTTGCACAATTCATGGTTTTTTGGTCTCTCAACTCAATCATGCCACCCCGATGATACTACGGAGATTACGCGAGTTGTTTAGATTACGGTTTATGACTATAGTTTGGGGTTTGTGCTTAAATTAAAGTTTAGGACTAAATTTTAGATCAGGTAAGGGTTTATTACTTAAGTTTCAAATTTAAGAACATTGCGATAAAAATATATACCTTGTAACTATAATAAAAATTCTTATTTGAAAATTACAATTTTAATTTAGGTTTGAATATTATTTTTAAGGTTTTCATTTACACTTTCATATATTGATCATCCAATTTGGTTTGAAAAAAAATTCTACCGAAAATAGCATCCACATCGAGTTTTGCAACGTCAATAACAACGTCACTTAGTAGGAAGCGAAGCGAAGATACCGACGACGAGGTTTATCTCGACAATCCTCGTTCTCAAACACATTATATCAGTGAGATGATGACGTCTAGCTTAAATGAATTAAGTGTTGCAGATACACTCTATGTCCATGATAGTATCATCGAATTTCTAAAGAGTTTTTTATATACAAGGGACGAATTAGTTTGGAGTACTCGCCTATATCAGAAGACAAGATCCTTGTGTACGCCAGCCAACCAACGAGTCCAGTTTCTCCGTATAGGAACCAAAAAATAAATTCGGTGTATTATCTTCTTATGAAATTACGTGCACACAACCTCCTCATCGTCATCATCATCGAATGTGTGATTCAGAGAGTTGATTCCCATCATCACCTAGTGATATTTGCCACTCAGGTGACTTGAGGTGGGCTTCACTGTTACGATCGGTTCAAATGAGAACATGTGAAGTACAATTTAAGATTTTCATTAAAGCCTATAACCGGCGACGGAATCTTCTCTCGACACGAGCTTGTACAACTAAGAGAACTGATAAAGTGAGGAAGACTAATAGGGTTTCAGACAGTCATACTCACTTCATCTTTAAAATGGTTGCATTTACTCTAGTGAGAGCAAGTCACTCATGGTTGGATATTTGGTCAGGTCGAAAGAATTAAGAGCAAGCCCAAGTCGCTAAGTTTAATTCACCACACTATATTATATTGGTCTAGTATTTTAGACCTTGTCACATTCATGTATAGAATTAGAGTAATTGTATGTAACAATAATCAGCTATAGCTGGCACATGTACTAACAAGAAAAGATTCTCTATATTTGTATACTAACTGCTTATAAACGTAGTACTGTAGTTGTTAGATTTGATAGATTTAAGAGAATGAAAATTCAAGAATAATTCTATCATAAATCTTCATTATTTTCTTCGTATTAAAGCTTCAAAAGCCTTGAATGGCAAATCCTGGTTCCCCAACTCAGAGCAGTGAGTCTCTAGGATCAGTATCTCCTGGCAACTTCTCCAGCACCACTAAATGTTTGCACCTGCAAATAATGAACCAAAATAACAACAACCATATTAGACTTGACAGAAATAACCACTTGTTGTGGAAAACTATGATATTACCCATGCTTAAAGGAAAAGAACTAGGCTGCTTCATCACAAGGGAAAATTCATGTCCTCCTAAGTTTATAAATGACTCACAAGGTAATCTGTATGAGAATCCAGATATGAAGACTGGATTGCGAAGGATCAACTCTTTCTTGGATGGTTGTAATCCACAATGAGCCCTGAAGTAGCAGCTCAGTTGATAAAGGATGACACCTCAAAGGGCCTCAGGGATTCAGCCAGCAAGCTCTCTAGCTCACAAACAAGAGCAAAGATCACATACTATAAATTTGAATTCCAAAGGACTCGTAAGGGTACTTCTAGAATGACTAATTACCTGAATAAAATAAAAAGTATAGTTGATAACCTAGTGTTGGCTGGTTGTGGAGTATATATGGATGATCTGGTGACCAAGTCTTGGCTGCTTTGGACTCAGAGTATACTCCAATAGTGGTCACTCTAGCTGACAAAAAATCTCTGAGTTGGTTAGTCCTTCAAACTAGTATGCTCACATTTGAGAGCAGACTAGATCAGCTAATCAATTTGCAGAATAGTGTGACTAATCTCAGTCTAGCATCTGCTAATTTTGTTCACAAGAGAGACTTTAAGTTACAATACAACAATAACAATCAGAAGGCCTTGTATGGTTAGTTTAGCGGATCAAATAGAAACATGAGATGGAGGACTAATTAAATAATGCAAGAGGAAGAAGCAGTTTCTATAGATGAAGAGGATGTCGTTTCTCCCAAACAAACCAACGTATCAGATCTAAAACATGTATGGTCATGCTGTCCCTGTTTGCTACTACAAGGATGATTCTTCTATAATGGGCTGAACATCATTAGAAAAGACTAAGGCTGAAGGGAAACAAGCAGCCTATATGGCCACTCAAGATGCAACAGGGGATAATGCCTGGTATTTTCACAGTGGTTCTAGTCATCATGCCACGGGAAACTTAAATCTATTGACTTAGAAGTCTGAGTATTCAGGTAACAAAGGTATATTAGTTGGTAGTGGTCAAATGTTACCAACAAAGCATGTTGGGCATTCTAGTCTACATTCATTTATCCAAACACCTATTTCACTCCATAACATACTACATGTTCACATGATAAACAAAAACTTACTCTCTATTTTCCAGCCAACTAGTCATAATAATGTCTTTATTGAGTTTACAAGGCTTTCTGCTTTGTGAAGAACAAAAAAAGGGATTGCTCTTCTAAGAGGGACATCTGAGAATGGGTTGTACTGACTGGACAGTTATCATAATTCACAAGCAAAATATGTATTCCTTGTCACTACCAAAACAAGCCTTTATGTCACTAATTCAGTCTATCCTAGTGTATTGTCTGTTGTTCTTTCTAATTCTCTAAAAGATGGATGGCATATAAAGCTTTACCATCCAAGTCAAACTGTTTAAAATATTGTCCTGAAAGCATGGAATTTGAATTTTTTGTTAAGTAACGAGTTAAACTTTTGTGAGGCTTGTTAGCTAGGAAAGTCCCACAATTTACCATATCCTATTCCTAATTGTTATGCTAGAAATGTGTTAGACCTCATACATACTGATATATGGGGTCATTTTCCTGTTTTATCCACTGAAGGGTAAATGTACTATGTTTAATATGATCATACTAGATTCACTTGGTTTTATCCTATAAAAGACAAGAGTGAGGTGTTTAAAATCTTCAAAATGTTTAAACGCTTCTGTAAAAATAGTTTGAAAGGTTTATTAAGATTGTTCAATGTGAGTAGGATGGTGAATATAGACCATTGTTTGCTATGGCAAGGGAACAAGATTTTGTTTTGAGAAAGTCATGCCCACTTACCCCAACTCGAAATGGGAGGGCTAAAAGGTAACACAGACATCTTATAAAAACAGGCCTGACTCTTCTGTGTGAAGCTAGCCTGCCCTACAGGTATTGGGTTCAAGATTTTTAGACTGTTCTCTTTCTTATCAATAGATTTCCTACTTCTATCCTATCAAGCAAGTCACCCTATGAACTGTTATTTCACAAAACACCCAATTATCTAGCTCTTAAGACATTTGGTTGTGTTTGTAATCCTTTCCTAAGAGCATATCAGTCTGATAAATTATATTTCCACTCTACTAAATGTGTCTTCCTTGGGTACAGTCAGTACCACAAGGGTTATACTTGTCTGAGTCCTATTGGGAGAATTTATGTGTCTAAGAATGTGGTCTAATAAGGTTGACTATCCTTTCTAAAAGGTTTCCTAAACAATCTAAATTATGAGTTATTTGTGATCTATTCCTTACGTTTTTGGCTTCCTAATCTACCTACATAGCTTGTGACTAGTGGAAATCTATTATTCTCAACAACCCAGCTTGGTGCTTCATCTAATGAGTCTGGTCACATGTCTTTTACTTTCTCACAAGGTAAGACTTTATCTCAATCTACACATATAACTGAAAATTCTACAACCCACGCTTGTAACCCTACACTCAACACACAGAATCCTCGTAGTTCACCATTACCTGATCGTAACACTCAACTTCCTACTACCACTAGCCTAAACATTGAAAATATTTCTACTTTACAACCTATCATAGCCTTTTATCCAAAAACTCATTACTCTTCCAACCCTACCAGTTCAATACTTGTACCACTTTATCATACTGACCAATGTCTAATCTCCCTCCACTGTCCAAGACTCACTATATGCCTACTAGAGCTCAAGATGGGACTCTTAAACCTAAAGTTCTATATATTGGTTCTTTGACTACTATTGACGTATCTACAATTAAACCTACTAAATACCCTACTACTTTATCAAATCCTCACTGGATCGTTGCTATAAAGACTGAATATAAGGCTCTCATGTCTAATGATACATGGACTCTTGTTCCCTGCCCCCCTACACTAAATGTTGTTGGCTGAAAATGGTTTTATAAGATCAAGTATCATATGGATTGCTCAATCAAAAGGTACAAAACAAAGATTGTTGCCAAGGGTTTCCACCAAACCCTTTGCATATATTTTTCAGAAACATTTAGTCTTGTTATTCAACCATCTACAATAATGTTAGTCTTGGATTTTGTTGTTTCAAAAGACTGAGAAGTACGTGAACTAGGCATAAATAACGCTTTCCTGAATAGGTATCTTATTGAAGATGTGTACATGGCACAACTAGAAGGTTTGCACGACCCTAAGAAACCTACACATGTGTGTAAGCTTTGCAAAGCCTTGTATGGTCTCAAACAGGATCCAAGGGCCTGATATTCTATACTAAGAGATACATTACTTAATTGGGGCTTTAAGAACTCTAAAGCAGACTGCTCTCTCTTCTATTTTATTTGTAAGACTACTGTGATTCTAATCCTAGTCTATGTAGATAATATTCTTGTTACGGGTATGCAAACTGACTGCCTAACATAATTTGTTCACAAGCTCAATGCCTTATTCTCACTAAACTATGGGGCCACTCCATCTATTCATAGAGCCTTAACATCATTACATTAGAAACTTACTGATTTCTCAAGGTCTGTCAATATCTAAGCAATGTCAAATTCTCATGGCTGTTGCTGTTCATTTTTCCAGTGATTCTGGAACTCGCCTTGCAGATCCTAAACCACATAGAAGCTTGTTAGGAGTGTTGCAGTACCTAACTCACACTCGTCTTGATATTTATTTTGGTGTGAACAAGCTTAGTCAATATCAGCAAGCACATACTACACTACATTGGAAAAACTTAAAGAAAGTGCTTCGATACTTATCTAGATCTAGTTGTCTTGGACTTCACATCAAACCAAGTTTTCATCTATGATACTGAGTGGGTATCTTTACCAGATGATAAACGTATTGTAGGTTCTTACTATGTTTATCTTGGGGATTTGTTTGTCTCTTGGTCCTCGAAGAAGAAGAATATTATAGTTAGG
Source organism: Limnanthes douglasii subsp. nivea (assembly GCA_036936605.1). Taxonomy (NCBI): domain Eukaryota; kingdom Viridiplantae; phylum Streptophyta; class Magnoliopsida; order Brassicales; family Limnanthaceae; genus Limnanthes; species Limnanthes douglasii. The sequence continues at coordinate 335,614,079 of JAUPFV010000002.1, forward strand.
TCTTCCACCGAGTCTGAGTATCGTGCACTGGAAAACATTTCGTCTAAACTACTCTGGTTACCATCTATCTTGACTGAAATCCAATTTTCTGTTACACCACCGTCTATCATCCGGTGTGACAATCTCGGTGTGAGCTCCTTGGCCTCCAATCCTTTATTCCGTGCGAGAACAAAACATATTGAGCTCGGTGTCTATTTCATCCACGATCAGGTTATTCAAGGGTCACTTCAGATCCGGTGTGTACCATCTTAGGATCAATTTGTTGATTGTCTCACAAAACCCTTAACACAATCACACTTCTTTTTCCTTAGATACAAACTTGGTCTCACTGATTCACCTCTTCATTTTCCGTAGGGTGTGAAGAACGGTTAAAGATTTCCATTGAAGTCTATCACCGCCGATGGAATCGTCACTCGACATCAGCTTGCACAACTAAGAGAACTGATCAAGTGAGGAAGACTTCTAGGGTTTCAGACAGTCATACTCACTTCAGCTTTAAACAGTTGCGTTTACTCTAGTGAGAGCAAGTCACTCATGGTTGGATACTTAGTCGGGTCGAAATACTTAATAGCAAGCCGAAGAGCAAACCCAAGTCGCTAAGTTTAATTCATTACACGATATTGTATTGGTCTAGTATTTTAAACCTTGTAACATTCATATATAGAATTAGAGTAATTGTATGTAACAATAATGATCTATAGCTGGCACACGTACTAACACGAAAAGATTCCCTATATTTGTATACTAACTGTTTACCAAAATGACAGTTAAATGTGATAGATTTGAGAGAATAAAAATTCTAAGAATAATTCTATCATAAATTTGTATTCTTATCTGAACACAACGTTATGTTCCCATCAGCTACCCCTACTATACAAGTTGAAGATCGGATTTATGGGTTCATAGTCTTTAGTTAATGATAATACAGTGTACCAGGTTGTCGAATGTTGTTTTTCAGTGACCCACTAATGCAAAGCCGTAGAGAATCGTTCTTCATTAACCATATCCTGCAAGTTCGTAGTTATAGACGATAAACCATTGATTTAAAAGAATATATCATAGTTAGCTTTGATCACGACTGAGTTACATCGTAAGTTGCTCCCTATAATTGGATGAGAGTGAATGTCATTACAATTTCAGTTTAACAAACCCTAATATTATTATACGGATATGAAAATCATTGGTGACAAACATTTTATTTGAAGTATAAGAAGCCTCCGCTAATAAAAAAAATGTTTCGAATTTAAAGTTAATTATTTAATTTATGTTACGTCAAAAATTATATTTTAATTTTTCTATCATATATTCATTGAATATTATATATTTTACATTGCATTTATAACTTCAAATAAATTATTTATAGTATTTTAAGATAAATATATCATAACTAAATTCTGATTGGGCACGTATATTTAATGGTAAATCAAATGGTTTTTCTTTTAAGAACTAAGATGGTTATATTAGCTACTATTTGAGTTGAACTTTCGGGGTACCCAAGGTGAATCCACAACTCGGACTTAATACTATCAATATGACATCACTAAGCCATGTCTTAGTTTTGGAGGTGAAGAGTCATTGATGAAAAATCAACATAATGGATTCAACGCCCTTAGCCTAAGGAATATCATCTGCTTCCTTAAAACTGAAATTCACTGCTATTGTAGGTTCTAATTAGCTATAATTAGAATATAGATGTAAATTAGAAAATCATTACATTATAAAATAATTACATTAGAACTAATTTTTTTTCATCAATTTTTTATTTATAATTCTAGCTACAACGGCTAGATTTATGTATAATTTTTGCCTTTTTTATTAATAAATCTTACTTTTGTAAAAACAAAAATTATATAACCTATCTTTTGACAGATAAGACATAACCATAATCTGGTATAAGTTTTTTACCATCTTTTTATTTTTGTTCTTTGATATATCTATTTGTGTGTTTATATTTTTTGGTTTTACCGGCTTTATCCTTGAATCAAAACTATTTTATATACTATTTCTACTTTTAATAAAAAATATCATATTTGTATTACTATGGAATAAAAATATTAAATTTACACACTAATTTTATTTCATCACCCATACTTACCTCATCCTCAGTAACTTCCTCCATACTAACGATTTTATCACATTTCAAATGTAAACCGAATGAACAATAACGTATTATTAATAGAAAACCATAAATATAAAAAGGATAGACAATATTTAAAAAAATAAAAATCCAAACTAAAAAAGTAAAGAAGAAAAACAAAATATACTAATCCGAACTTTATTTATATGTTTGATACTTTTTTATACGTATACTTAAATTGATTTAGGATTAAATAAATAATATCAAAACTAAAATTTCAACAAAATTATCCAAACATCATGGTATATTCTCTATTTACATAAAAAACTTAATTTTTTTTAAAAGAATAATAATATATTACCTTTTCTTTCATGAAGTCTAACAACAGATATGGTGCTCGTTGACTGTGACATCGTGACCACTATCGGGTTTGAACGAAACAGATTTATAAAATTTTACATTTACACAAAATTTTATGCATGGGACGGCTAATTTTGTTTTCATATTAGACCTTCTTTCCACATGTATTTTCTCTTTTTGTAATAATATGAACTTTTTTCTTATCCTAAATACACGGACACATTTGGCAAACTCATACTGATAAAAAAGACATAGTCTTCTTTACTATCAATACCTAACATACATATGGCGTAGGATGGCAAAAAACTGATAGAGCTTCTCACTTCTTAGATTAAGAAACAGTACGCTTGCCGTGGTTGACTCATATTTCTTAAAGAAAGATAGAAACGACTCTAAAATTTATGAATGGTTAAATAGAAAATTTTTATATCAAATTAAATGAAATATTTAGCTGTAGTTATTTTTTTATCCATAAACTTCATTCATCGTTAAATTTTAAAAATAAATTATAATTAATTGATAATCTTTTTGTTAAATACTTTTTTAAAAAAAAAAATCGTAAAATCAACATAAATAAATAAAATTATTTATTGTGTTTAATATTTTATTTTAAAATGGCAATACAAATATATTTTATATTAAAGATGATAAAAAATAAGTAAAGTATATACGAAAATTTCAGGGGATAAAAGTTCACTAATTACTTTAGAGAAATAAGGTAAAATAAATTTTTAATGGTATACTTTAGTCAAATAACTTTTTAAAACTTTTAAAATATTGATCTATAATTTAATTAACCTACATCATAAATGTCACCTAACATGTAATGTTTATCTTTTTGAAATACTTAAAATTTATATAATTTAACAAAGAAAATCCTATCAAATTGGTTTAACGATAGGTTAACATTCCAATACACATACATTCTAATACACATGTATATAAGCAGAATGAAGCACATACATTCTAATACACATGTATATAAACAGAATAAAGCATCGTTATATTTGATGAACATTTGGATGTAAAATCCAATGTAAGAGATTCTTCCAAACTATTATATTTTGATGATCAAACCATTATAATTGTTTTGTTTTATTGTAGGAGTTTTTTTTGTATAAAAATTTATAAATTTTATATATAAATAAAAGAAGCATATGAGTTTTAGGGGGTTCGATGGTCCTGTTACATCTGAGACTTAAACCCTGAAAGGGGTTGGTTACAGAGGAATTACATTTTGGAGCAAAGCAGTTACAGGAGGTAGTCATTCCATGGAAACGGAAATATAGATCAGAAAAAATATGATTAGCAACCGCAGAGTTTGGGGATGGTGTGTTGTTGAAGATGTGGGAGTTTCTTTCTTTCGAGATATGGTACATGGTTGTGCAGAACGCGGTTTGCCATAGGGAGGTAGCACCGTTTGTTGGGTTTGACCAGGTGCTTGCGTTCTCAAGCCAAGTATCCCAACATAAATGGCTGAAAGGGACGAGCAGTTTGCGACAGATGTTTTCCCAGATTGAAGAGGAGTACGGTCACATGATAAGGAGATGTTCCAGATATTCTGGATGGGTCGAGCAGATGATGCAATTAGTGTCGGAGGACTATCATTTCTATTGGAAAATCCATTATATAAAGGGCGTCGAGGACAATCTACCAGTGGATATTGTCGAAGGATTTCATAAAGTCAATCTTAAGGCACAACGAGGGCCCTTTTGGTTAGTTTGGAAGCCATACATAAGGTCTTGGGAGAGGAGGATGTTGTCGGTTGTGGAGCGGCCGGGGAAAAAAGCTGACTGCGAGGAGTCTATGAGTTAGGTGAGCAAGGGTTTTATTATGTTCGCCATGATTTTCGATATAATCTTATCGATTACATTACAACATGAGATGGGTCTAAATCTAAGGGGGGAAAGAGGGAAACAATCTTAGGGATGAGGGCAATTCGCGTTTTATTCCAATCATGGTTCATTTTCCCATAACAGAAAAAATGTTTGATACCAGCACAGATAGCAGGGCCAACAATATACCAACAAGATTTAAAGAAACTAGCGCTAAACTCATCAGGGCCAGGAGCTTTGTCGTTATTAATATAAAAAAGGGTGGTTTTGATTTCGTCATCAATGATGGGTTTAATCATGTTGGATTTGTCAGAGGGGAAGATAGAAGTTTTGAGGAGGGATCTAATTCTGTTAGGGCCGGGGTAGCCCTCTTGGCTTGGTATGCCAAGTAGGTTACAGAAATGAGAGAGAAAGGTAGATGTGATATCCTTAGGGCTAGTGCTAGTTCGGCCATCCTGAGTGTTGGTAGATAGAATTTTATTACGACCTCTATGGGCTTTGATATTGTTGTGGAAGAATTTTGAATTTTTATCCCCAAGCTTGAGCCAAGTTTCTCAGGATTTTTGCTTAAGGAAGGATTCCTCCACACGGCTGTAAAAGATGTAGGATTTTGCGACATCCCTCTCAATTGAAATGAGGGAATGATCAAAGGGGTTGGTAGCGAGATTTTACTGAGTAAGGGAAATAGACTTTTGGGCTTCATCAACCCTGTGTCTGATATTGCTAAAGTTTCGCCGGTTGAGAGCGTCAACGGAAGGGCTATGCGGGAGAGCTTAATGACAATAGACTTCATGGGGTCCCTAAGGCCACGCAAGCTCCAGCTGCTGATGAATATCACAGTGAAAATTATGATGGAGGTGCCACATCTTAAAGTACTTAAAAGGTTTAGAGGTGGGGTGAAGGGGCTGATAAGATATATGATTATGGGAGTGTGGTCGGAGCTACGGGGAAGGTCAAAATGAGCATAGGAATTAGGGAAGAAATCGTCCCAAAGGTCATTAAACAGAGTTCTATCAATCTTAGATGAGATAGGGTTATCAAGGCGATGATTGAACCGAGAAAATTGGAAAGCGGAGGAGTGAAAGTCTTTGAGGTTACAATTTTAGCAACAATCATTGAAGTTGAAGATAGGATTATTCCATCGGGTGTTAGAGTTAGAGCGCTCTTAGGGATTTCATATTGCATATAAGTCCTTTGGGACGGTCCAGGGGAGCGCGGTAGAGGTTTGCGTTAATGAGCATAAATTTCTCCAAAAAGGGAGGCGGTCACCTAGCTCGTTAAAGCCATAGATAGTTGTGGTGTAGAAATTGATGTTTTTAGAGATCTAGGTTAATTTCATATGTATGAGCTGGGGGTGGCTGTTTCTAGCTTAATGTTGAACACACTAGGGTTCCAAGCAATCCATATACGACCATAGTGGTGGCTGATATGGTTGGTGATGCAAAGCCACCAATGGAGCATGGTTTTCATTATAAGGTCAACTTTATCGGAGTTGAACTTAGTTTCAAGGAGGTAGATATCATTAATGCTGTTAGAAAAAACAAAATTCAGGACGTCTTTTTGACGTACGGGATCATTTAGACCACGAACATTCCAACAAGCGAGTCTCATAATATAAGCAAATAATTTAAGATTTTGGATTAGACTTGTAATCAAATATCAAGGGGGTCTTCCCGTACATACTCGTTTTAACATTTGAAGGTGCTTGACGCGTTTTCAGAGAAGTAACATCTGTTGGGGATAGTTATCTATTAATAATCCCAATTCGGTCGGCCGTTGAGCTGTTGCTGGCTATCACTTGCCTTTTAGTCCAACTAGGTCAGTTCATCATGGGATGCAGATTCTCATAGTTGGGCAGGGGGGGCGAGTCGTTTCTGCTAGAGTCCGATAATGCCACAGCATGGAGGTCAGGTTCCTGTAAAGGTTCTCTTTTGGGTCTTCTTGTTGGAGGTGGTTGAAGGAACTCGGAAGGATGGAGGCACGTTGCAGCTGCATGACCGAAGGAAACGCATCGCGATCAAATCGTCGGGAGCCCTTGGAATTTGGCTTGGATGGAATGTTCTTTGCCCAGTCAATGGTGATGGATAAGGAGAAAGATATTCATAAAATGGCTCAAGCAGAGAATATATGCGAATGAAATATGTAAATAAACACAAGATTTAATGTGGTTCGACAATTGTCTATGTCCACGGACGCCGCCAGAGAAAAGAGTTTCACTATGGTAGAAAAGATACAGATTTTAGATTGTGTTTTGTATCACCCTAGTATATTTATAGGGAGTTAATAGACTTACTAGACAATGGGCCTAATGGGCTCATACCAAAAGATTGACAATTATAATGTCACAACACTTATTTGTACTACCGAACATAATACACTGTCAAGGAACAATATCACTATCACATACACAAAACTGTACTGCCGGACACAGTACACTGTCAAGGCACTATTCGACTCATTCACAACATGTTCAGTGGTTATTAGTTCATATAATAACCACAACAATTACATATTCCATTAGAGGTTCAATAGTTAGTACAAGAGGTTGAACCTTTAGTCGAATTTGAGGAAGAAGAGATTGATGATCCACGAGAAACGTTACATTTAACTAGAAATTTTGATGATACAGTTGATGTAGAGATTTATAATGGAAAAATAATGGAATTTTCAATTTATTTTATATCATAATTTGAAGCTAAATTTGTTAATTTTTTGAAGTTGAATACTGATGTATTTTTCATAGAGCATTGATGTCGTTACTAGAGTTAATAAAACGATTCTCTATCATAAGTTGGTCATGGATAAAAGACTTAAACCTATTTGATAAAAAAAATCTTCAGAAATAAAATAGATTATTGTCAAAGATGTTCAGAGATTATTTAAATTATATCATATAAGGGAGTCTAAGTACCCAACATGGATATCAAGTCCCGTGTTGGTAAAGAATAAAAATGGTTGATGAAGAATGTGTGAATTTTAAAATTTTCAATAGGGATTCTCCTAAGGATATTTTTCTTTTGCATTGTGTTGATTAATTGATTGATGCTACAACACAACATGATTCGTTAACATACATGGATGATTATTCAGGATATAATCATATCAATATACATTCTGATGAAGAAGAGAATGCAATGTTCATGATTGAAATAGGGTAATATTTTATAAGGTTATGAAATTTGGATTCAAAAATGTTGGTTCAAAGTATTATAGGATCTTTAACCATATTTTTACAAAGCAATTAGGTAAATATATACAGTCTTATATCAATAATATTATTTTAAAGCTTCTAGACAATGTTATGCATATAATGGCCTTATCTAAAGCATTTGTTAGCCTTCAAAATATAATTTAAAGTTGAATTTTTTGAATGTTTATTTTAGTGTTCGAGGTGGAACATTTATGAGATATATAATTAGTAATAGCTATTTTGAGGTTGACCGTGTTTAGCTAAAATCATTGTTTAATATGACTCTACTTAAACCTATTAAAGTAGGACGGAATTAACTGGTTGCCGAGTAGCTTTGTCACATTTTATATTTTGAGCATCAGATATAAGTCATAATGTTTTTAAAATTTTAAAGAGTCCAAAGAATTTAACATGGAATAAATAATGTGGTAAATATTTTGATGAATTAAAACAATATTTCACTTTTATACGATTTTTGTATACACTAGTGCAAGAGGAACATTTGTACCTATAATGTCAGTTTCAGATTTATTACAAGTGTTGTGTTGGTGCATTAAGATGACAAACTACAAAAACCAATTTTATGTTGTGAGACAACGTTTCATAAATTTTAAAAGAAGATTACTTAATGCAGAAAATTATGCATTGGCCTTTGCTACAGTTAGAAGAAAAATGTGTCTGTATTTCCAAAGTTGTGTGGTCAAATTTCGTACTTCTTTTTCTCTTAAAATATTTTTACAGAATTTTGATATTTTGAGTCGTCTAACATGTTGATCTATAAATCTAGGAGAATATGAGATTGAGTATGAACCTTGTGCAACAATCAAAGCATAAGTAGTGGCAAATTTTATTATTTAGTCTCGTGAAGAAAGATCAATTGATAAACAATAAAGGTAAGAATAAACTTCACCAAAAGAATTAGAATGTGTAGTACGAGTAGAGAGAGCATTCAGAGGAGATTGAGTCATTTTAAAAACTCCATGTGGAGAATAAATTATGCAATCCTTCAAGTTTTGGTTCCTCCTTACTAATAACGAAGCTTAATATGAAATAATTTTTAACAAGAATGAAATTAACTTATATTTGTGAAGTATGAAACATTTGGTTAATTTATGATTCACAATTAGTAATTAGTCACGATAAAGTTTTATACGAGGAAAATCATAAATAATTGATGTTAGTGCAGATTTATTAATTGGGATTGGTTGCTTGGAAGAAAATCTTTTGGTAATAGTATAAGAGCATCCTTCAAAAGAAATTAGGATTGTAAATTTGAAGTATTATCAATTAATGTCAATAATGATTGATGTCACGAATACAATCAATTTTTAAAGGATAAAATATTGGCAGAGGATAAGTCTCAAAATAGTGCCTTAAAAAATAAAAGCAACAAACTATATAATTATTGATTGTTTTATACAAATAGTACAACTAGACCGATTTTGAGATATCTGGGTAAAGATGGAGCTTTATTCATTCTAAAATATTTGCACGAATAAGTTATAGAGGGCCATTGTAGGGATAAAAGTATTATAAGGCATTTTATTTTGACAGTGTACAATTGGCCTTTGTTAGCAATTAATGTTGAGGCCATTGCCAAGATTTGATATTGTCGTCAAATATTTACAAACATGAGTCGTTTAACAAGTGAAGTTATGGAAATAACTCATTCTTATTTCTCGTTTATAAATTGGGAATTGAGTTAGTAAGAACACAACATGTCAAGAGTTAAAAGGATTTTTTTTATAGTGGCAGTTGATAATTTTACTCATGGTCACGACATGCAGGCACTGCGGGGAGGGGATAAGGAAGATGGAGATGATGGTTTTGTTTCAAGTGAAAATTAAGTGTTTGGGCTGCTGGGTCTTGAGTCCTACGAGGAAGAGGAGAAGAGAAGTGATTCATCATTTCGCCGCAGAGTTCTTTTCTGATTCAGAGAGAGGGGGCGATGTATTTCTTATAGGACCTTTAGGTTCTTGTTTCAACCATGGTGAGGAAATGTGGAGGGCGAGGGAGAGGGTTAGGAAGTTTGAGAGAGGTGAGGAGATGATAGGGGAGAGGAGGAGGTCGAGGGATGAGTTTATAATGGGGAGTTGAGTGAGGCTAGACAGAAAAACTAGTAGGGTTGCACATGCTGTGGAGAGTGGGAGAGATTTTGTGCAAGAAAGTTTCAGACATTAAATGCAGCATTAATGGAGATGGAGGGAAATTGGGTGAGTAAGAGAGAGAAGACATCCTGCAATAGGAATTTAAGATTTGGCCAATCAAGGAAGGAGATATTCTAATGCTCGAAAATCCAGCACTTTTGGCAATGCGAGACTGGAGGTTGACATTTATGGTTAATAGTATCAGAACTAACCGCCATGAGAAATGGCTCAAGATTGATTTGGTATTAAAATTTAAAGGGAGGATGATATCGGCGATGTCATGGTGAGTGGAGAAGGTTTCTCCTGAAGGGTAGAGATAGGGCGACGATGTTGATTGTCGCGAGTCCATATTTGTGATCAGGAGATGATGGGCATGGCGGTGCCATCGTTGGGTTGTATGCGGAGTGGCGATACGGAGCAGAAGGATGGAGCTTGCAGGAGACAGAGATGGAGGGTAGGGTGCAGAACAGAGGTTGGTGATCCTCCTCATCACATGACAAATATGCTTGTGATGAGGATACTACGCGAATGGAACCAAAAATCAGATTGGGATGATGGAGTTTGACAGATTTTCCGATAGAGAAGATGAAGATTTAGAGAGAGTTTCTCTCTCTAGAAAAAACTAGTCCTTAAAAAGTTAAATTTGATCATATTTTCAGCATGTATTTAGATACAAGAGTTATGTTACACGGTAATATCAAATACTCTAAGTTTATCTAAAATTTTAAAAATATAATTAAAAAAATTCATTCTTCAATAGCATAAAATTCAAAAAATCATTATTATCATTTCATCCTTTTGAATAAAAAATTAAATTTTCTTCTTTTAAAATACTATTTTTTTTTTAAAAAACAAAAAATAGTCTTTTTTTTCTTAGTTTAATCAAGTTTATTTTTGAATTAATTGTTTGGTAAATTCAAAATAAATAAATAAAATGATGATTAGTTGAAATTAGTTAAATGTAAGATTATAATTGAATTGTTGATGATTTTAGGAGTAGAATAGATTTGTACTTCTTAATCAATTTGGTAAATTTTGGAGAGGTTTTGTGTTACTGTGTTTTGGGATTCAAGATTTTTTCTTAACACCGTCGGTGTTGCGGTGACAAAACAAGTTCTTTAAAAGCATTCATGTGTTATCCAGAGTGTTAATTCACCAAATAAGTAAATTTATTATTATGTTACAAATGAAAATCGTGATATAACTAAATTTTAAAATATTTTATGGCTAATTAAATATTTTTATTATTATTTTATTCACTAAATAAATAAATTTTAAAATATTTTATGACTAATTAAATAAATAAAGTTATTAAAAAGTTATAAAAAATCAACTACCGTTATTTATTATGTTCAAGTAATTGTATTTTGAATTATCTATTTATAATTAACTAAGAATCAAATCCTCTAATTCTTTAATTAATTCAAATTTATAGTATTTTATTTATAAAAATAAAATAAAATCAATTTTTAGTTATATTGAAACTGTTTCATAACTAATTATGTTAAAATTATTTGAATGGCATTATTTGACTCATTAGATAAAATAATTAATCAATTAATGTAAATTATTAGTGATTACATAATTATATAATATATAAGATGATATTAAAGATATTTTAGTGATATTATTTGACCCACTAAATAAAGAGATTAAATAATTATATAAAATCGACTACGGTAAATTATCTGTAATACTACTGTCAGTATCCCTAGTCTATATATTGTCATGCTAGAACTTTATATCGCCATAGTCCATAGTCTACATTTATTTTATTGTGCGCGTCACTAGATGCACCAGAATGACGAAAAAACAAACGGTAGATAAAACCTTAACCCAATGGTAACATAATAGACTAAACGCTATCTCTTTTCATTGAAAAAAAATATATTATTCAACATAAACTCTTTTAAAATTTAAGTCTTATAAGAGTGGCTCAAAACCTTAATTAAAATACAAGAAAATAAAGTAAATGTCTTAAAATAAAATAAAATAAAATCTTAATACAATTATATTTGGTTTGAATACTTTAAAATATTATAATAAAAAAAGTTTTAGTTTGAGCTTCTCAGCTACATCATCCTCACATGTCTTTGAATTCACGACATAATCACCATCACCAACCAAATTTATTTTATTTTATTTTATTCAATTTTACATTGGAAATTATAGTTGTTGACTTTATCCTAAGAAAAGGAAATTATTCTCCAATTTTCCTTATTTGAAGTTACATTGAAGCCATCCAGTTAATGAAAAAATATGGTTTCGAAAACCTCTTGGCAATATCCCCGTATCTAGTTGATGAAGACAAACTGGGTCATCAAACCTCTTTATAGTCTGAGATAGCATCTCGATAAGCAAGTTTATCCTTGATACAATGATTGGTAGACAACTTAAACTCATGTATTAACTCGTCAACATGATCGTCATCGAAAGATCTGATGTGTCCCCGCATGCACAAATGATCTTAGAGATCTTCATGATCATATGTTGTTCTTTATTTTAGACCATGAATTAGGAAAAACAGGCTTCAGAAACATGGTTCCCTCGTAGCTGGTGTTGAGGCTCTGATACCAAACTGATGCAGCGGTATAGTGAAAAGTAACAACGATAAATGAAGGTTTAAATTAGAGTTATTTTTCTGTAGAAATTAGAAGGTTTTTTCTTTAAAAAATTATGATTTTGAAAAACCGTTGATTAAATGTTATTATATTGGATGATTTTGATCAGAATTCTATGGTTGTTTAAACATATTTACTTCACTTACTAAATTCTAAAAAAAGTACAAATATTTCTTCTTTTATCGAAAGGGTAAAATGGTAAAAAAGTAAAAATATTTTTTATTTTAAAGGAATAGTTTAATCATACCCTAATATTAATCCTTTTACACCTTTAGATTCAAGTAAAACCGGCTGATGTTTTAGCCAAGTTAATGACAAGAAAACAATTTTTGTGTATTTTTTCTAATAAGCTATAATATAGGTGATCTTACGAATGAAAAATATAATATAAAAATAACACAAAAGAATTTAGTATAGTTAGGTTAATTTTTTCTACATCTATAAGAGAAAAATTTAAAATCACTAAAACTTAAAAGGGTCATAAAATAAGATTCTCATTCCACAGGCTCAAATGTTATACACTCACTTATCTCCCCCAAAATATTAAAGAAAATAAAATCTCAAATATTTACTAACATTTTCTCACAAAAAAACTCACAGCTTTCACTGAAAATTTTATTGGTGTTTATCTTTTTCTAAAATGTTTCTCACAATATTGTGTGTCTAAAAAAATAACAATAGGTGTTACTACTTATAGGAAGCAAAACTTTCAATCTTACATGTGAAAAAAACAATGGAGGCTTTATTAACGTACCAAATTCACACATATATGGCTATTTTTTAATTTACCTCATTTTTCAAATAAGAGCATTCCTGACAAATCTCCACTATTTTATTATGAGGAGAGTGTTAATAGCAAGGTTTCGTTTATGCATACATCAAACTTTTGTTTTGATAATTATTTTGTCATCATATTTGAGTTATTATCATCATTATTTTTTTATCAATACTTTGTTATTTTGACTTCAAGCTTCACAAATTTAATGGTACGAACGTCAATATGATTTAATCTCAAATGCAAGTTTTCGATTCTTATTGAGATGAATGACGCTTTGGCTATGGTAGTGGAGATCATACTTTTCTTGATTAAGGCCCAACTTTATAAAAAACTTTTTCAACCTTGAAAATTATTTATTGGCTTCACTAAAGAAAATATATTCAGCATCATTAGTTGTTAATGTAACATATTTTTGTAGCCTCGGTTTCAAAAAAGTGCCCCCTGAAAATGTCATCAAATATCTTGAAGTAGATCTACTATAAACTTCACCAATCATATTTGAATATATGTAACCTTCCAAAATGACTTTGACATGGCAAAAGATTAATATAACTGAGAAGTCCCTCGAAGATACCTAATCAATTAACTACCCTGAATATATGAGCGATATCATATCATATACAAACCATAACATACATCAAACTACCCATGCCTGAAGAATAAATATATTTTATTCATTTATTCCATGTGATTCTCCTTTGTAGGTCATTGATTTGAAGTAAGTTTATAATATCTTATAAATCGAGAGATGATAGGTTTTCCTTAACTCATGTCAAATATTTCTAAGACCTTCTCAACGTATCTATCTTAGGATAGTTATATTACTGTTCGTCGTATCTCGAGATATCTTTATTCCAAGTATTTGTGTCTTACCCAAATTCTTCATTACAAAAACGTGGCTTAGTTCCCTCTTCAACGTTTCTATCTTTTCAGTATCACCAATAATCAACTTATCATCCATGTAAAGAATAGAGATGATAAAATTGTTTTTAAAAAATATCGTGATGAAAACACAATGGTTTGATAAATTTTTATTGTACTCGTGTTCCACCATGAAGGAATCAAATTTTTTTATACCATTGTCTTGGGACTTGTTTGAGATCATACAAAGTTTTCTTTATTGTTAGCCTCAAACCCTTAAGGTTGTTTCATATAAATATCTTCTTCCATATAACCATGAAAAAAGTAGTTTCATATCGAGTTGTTTGACTTTCAAATTAAAATTTATCAGTTATTCCAAGAATAGCTCGATTGGAAGATATTTTTATGAGAAGTGAAAAAAACATTCAAAAAAAATAATAAAAAAATCATTTTATCTGTAAAATCCTTTAATCACCAATCACACTTTGTATTTTGGTTATGTATTTCTTTTTTTAGTTTTTAATTTAAATATATGTTTGTTGTTGAGTGTTTTTCTGTTTTGGAAAGTTTATCACATCATACATATGATTCTCATACAACGACTTCATCTCTTCTTTCATGACCTTCTATCATTATTTATTTTAAATATTCAATATTGCTTCTCTAAAACATTCAGGTTGTCCTCGGTTAGTTAACAACACATACTCATTTGTTATGTATTTAGTTGAAGGTTGACGATCTCTAATCGATCTTCTTAAATGACATTCTTCAGTATGATTTTTGTTTAACTTCAATTGTTGTTTCTTCAAGATCGTGAGCATATCTAGGAGCACCTGAAATAGTGTGTATAGAAGTAAGTCAGTTTTAGTATTACTATCTGATTTTATATTCTGAACGTTCTCCATATATCCAAGAGTTTGGTCTTCAAAAAATACAATATCTCTATTTCGATTGACTAGTCTACTTCTTGGGTTCCAAATTATAATACCAAATTCATCATGTATGTAGCCATGAAAGATATATTCTTTGTTTTTCTCGTCCGGTTTGGATCTTTTATCTCGAGAAACAAGTACGATAGCTTTCCATCTCATCCAGTTTGAATGTTTCATCTCGAGAAATAAGTACGATAGCCTTCCAATCAAACACCTTCAAGTATTTATAGCTTATGTCTTTTCTGATCCATATTATTTCAAGAACCACACTTTCGAAAGGAATAAAATGAGATAGGTTGATGAGATCAATCACCATATCTAATTATCCACCGTAAAAGTAATTTTGATTATATAGAATGAGATAACATACATAAGATCTTGTACGTATAATTTTATTCATTATTCCCGCAACATCATTATGTTATGGGGTCTGAGGTACTCATCTCTCAAGCCTGATATCATGAACTCCCTACTATTCTTTAAATATTCTAATGTATTCACATTTATCATCAGATCATATACATTTCAAACATTTTTCAGTTTTTCTTCTAATACTCAAATGAAAATTCTTGATAACTTCTACCACGTGATCTTTTGTTTTCAAATGATAAGTACACACTTTCTCGAATAATCATCAATAAACGTGACAAAATATAATGACCAACCAATACTTCTTTCATACATAAAATATACATTTTTATGGATTAGTTCCAGAATATGGTTCTTTTTGCATGTTCATAGTTCTCAAAATACAACTCTATGTTATTTTTCTCTAAACAATGAATGAATTTTGTTCAAATAAGTGTTTGGAATGTTTGGAAGAAAATTTTATTTTTTGATAATGTTAAGTTCATTCTCACTCATATGACCAAGTCTAGTGTACCGTAATTTAGTCGAGTCTTATGTTTAATTTGAATTTAATTCTATTTCGCTATATCATTATTTGTTTACATATAATATAAATTATCACTCTTTGGCCATGCCCAAATTAACTTACTTAAGCGTACGAACTATATTTCGGAAGTTGTTTTCGTATCTTATATCATCAAGCTAACAAGTGGGGATCAAATTGATTCGGATATATGGAATATGTTTAACATCGTGTAAAAACAACTTACAACCACCAGTTGTTTCTAGTTTTGCGTCACCTCTACAAATAATTTTGCAGCTTGCCATTTCTCATCTTGTAAAGCCACCATCACTTGTATAAGCTAACAAATGACTTCAATCAGTTGTTGATAGTAGTATATCCCATTACGTTATATGCTCTTAATATGAGGTAAGATCTTAAGTATAAGGATGAATTGAGATCAGATGATATATGTATACATAAGTTTTATAATTAATAATCATGAAATATTACTATTGATGCGTAAGAATCAAATACTTAGGACAAGGAAAAATATATTATGACAGGTTATCAAATACAAGAAACCATGGAAATTCATGACAAGCTAAAAATGGATAAATAATGACGAACCAAACAAATCATAATAATTTGAAGATAAAAGCTAATGACAATAAAATAGAAGGAAGTTATATCAAGAAGGATAATAATCTAATATAATGGAAAAAAATTGTGTAATTGTATAAAATAACAAGATAAGATAAACAAGACAAAGATGAGTTGATAAAAAATTAGAAGTAAGAAAAACCAACGGGCACAAGCAAAAACAAAGTAAGTTATTAATTCAGCTTCAAAAGATCATTAGTGAAGCTTCCAGTTTATTATTTAAAATTACTCGAATACCTTAAGTAATTAGAGTTCAATTTAGTTATATTTGTAGCAACTTGTATCACGAATGAATGACACGTGCCTTTGGTAATAGGTGGCATCCATCTCTTCATTTTAGGCCTAATAATCCCTATAGATATTGATAAATGTACTGATAAATGTACTGAGATAAAGTAATATATTATTTTCATTTTATTAATTGTGAGTTCTTTATTCCTTTTTCAGTATTAACATTCACTTTAACGAGGATTTCTTTCATCAAGTTTATCACCGTATGTCAGAAAATTTACAAAGTATCAACCCGTACTAATGTTATTGACTCGCTTATGAATAGATAAATGTATTTTTTGTTCGTAGATTTTATTTTTATTCCATAAAATTGTAGTGTGTTTCATCGGTTTATAAGAATAATGAAGTGCGTTTTAATATTATTTTCTCTAGGTCATTTCAATATGTACCAATTTGAAATGGTTGTAATCTTTTAATTATATCTTAGTTACATTCTTTAAGAATACAAATGAATGAACTGCATCGATAACAATATATATTTATTTTGTAACAACTTCAAATAGATGAAGAGTAACGACTGAACAGGTGATTAAAATGTTATAATTGTTAACATAAAATATAATATCTAGAGATAATGATGAATAATATTATCTGTATATTAAAGACGAGATAGTTCCAACGAAGAAAACAAAAATAAAAAATAATGTTAATAATAATAAAGACAAAAGTTAAATAAAAGAGTAATATATAAAGAAATAATTAATAAATAAAAAGAATAAATTTCTATAATTTATAACAAAAAATGAAATAAAGTTAGTTGCCGATTTTCTTGAGTGATTTTTGCTCCAAAAATGAAAGAACTAAAAGATATTTATTTAATTATCATAATGGTCATGGTCATATGATTGTTGATTGTTTTCAATTAATGAATTCAAGGATTGATTGATGATGAGAGTTAGTTGAATTCATAAAAAATAAGAGGTTAGAAACGAGAGACAAAGGAAATGATATTGATAAATATAAAGCTAATAAACAAATGTTGTGTGTTATTTTTAGAGGGGATACTCCTTCAATACCTTCACAATCACCTAAAAAGAGTTAAAATAAATATTTGGAATTATATTTTATAAATAAATCATCGATGCATATAAATAGGCTTCCTGCATCATTGATAATATTTTTTTATAATAACCTGAGAGGTCTAACCATGCTTCATGATCATGCTTTGTTGATCACTTTGGTAATTGATGGGGTAATTGTTAAGATAGTCATAATAGACACATGAACTCCGGGTAATGTTTTGTATAGTAGTGTTTATAGAATATTGTTTGGTATAGCTTTATATGATAAATCTGAACAAAATTGGGCAAGTTTTTCTTGAAGTTTAAATGTTTATGTTGGTGAATTGGAATACCTTGTAATTACAGGATATGGTCAAGATGGAAAGATAATCAATATTTTTTCATGATAGTTGATGCACTTAGTTTTTATAATGATATTAGGTTGTTCATGGTTACATAAAATGGAGGCAGTTACTTCATTTTATCATGAATGTGTTAAATATTTACTTCGAAACCATCTAAGAGTTGTTAGAGGATGTCAAAGACTATCAATGGAGTTATATTATGTTATTAAATTACTGTGCAATTATCATAAAATGGCTCAAGCACAGAATATATGTGAATGAAAGATTTTAAATGAACACAAGATTTAACGTGGTTCGACAATTGTCTACGTCCACAGGCGCCGCTAGAGAAAAGAGTTTCACCATGGTAGAAAAGATACAGATTTCAGATTGTGTTTTGTGTCGCCCTAATAGTCTATTTATAGGGAATTAATAGACTTACTAGACAATGGGCCTAATGGGCTCATACCACAAGATTGACAACGATACTGTCACAACACTTATTTGTACTGCCAAACACAGTACACTTTCAAGGCACAATATCACTGTCACAGACACAAAACTGTACTGCCGGACACGGTACACTGTCAAGACACTATTCGACTCATTCACTAAAAATCTTCCCCTTGAGGCGAATATCATTTCTTCACTATCCACAAAGAAACTTCTCTTCTTCTGACTCACCAAATTCCCTTAAGGCATTCACTTTATACTACGAACACCGATCCTGTTTAGGCACTCCCTAAATTTTCGAACTGTAACTGCCTTGGTCATTATATCTGTTGGATTATCGTGTGTAGACACTTTCTTAACATCAACAATTCCCTTTGATATTATATCACAAATAAAATGATACCTGACATCTACGTGCTTTGTACGCTCATGGTACATCTGGTTCCCTGTAAGTTGTATGGCGCTTTGACTGTCACAAAATACTTTTGTAGTAGTCCTATCCAAGCCCAAACCTGCCACCAAACTTTGCAACCATATTGCATCTTTAACTGCTTCTGTTACCGCCATGTACTATGCCTCTGTTGTAGACAAAGCTACAGTAGCTTGCAACTGTGCTTTCCAACTGATCGCACTCCCAGCTAGAGTAAATACATATCCTGTCAGAGATCTTCTTTTATCCATATCACCTGCAAAATCAGAATCAACAAAACCAACCAATGATCCTGCAACATCATTCATCGATTCACCAATATCGGTCTTGTTAAAAGTTAAGCCAACGTTCACAGTATTCTTTTGAAGATATTCAATCTCTTCCCCTATAGCACCAATCCATCGATCTACCTCTGAACTCGCTATAGCTTCTCTGTAGCTACTAGGTTCATGCATCTCAACTTCTTCTGTAACTAGATTCGCATACCTTTTTAGAAGTCTAATATATCTTCTTTCTCTGCCCAATGATATGCTATAAGGTTGTTGTTCTGGTTCAGGCGCATCATCGTCACTATCATCTGATGCTGACGCTTCACCTCCTGATTCTGGATCCACCTCAGAACCACTTGAATTATTGAACCTGCTAGGAACTGATTCTACTTCAAGCTCCACCTGTTTACTCACAACCGATCCTGATTCGACCATTTCTCCTACTTCATTCTGACTGTCTATCGAAGCAAACTCATTAAAAGTAATGTTCCCACTGATGAGAAAACCTGGAGACTTTGGAGAGGTACACCATAACCTATATCCCTTCACTCTAGTAGCATATCCTAGAAATATGCACCTCTTTGCACTCAGCTCAAGTTTACCATCTCTCACATGAGCATATGCAGGACAACCGAACACCCTCAAATGTTCATAATCAACCGACGATCCAGACCAAATCTCAAAAGGAGTTACAATCAATAGCCGTTGATGGAGACCGATTCACCAAGTAACACGCTGTATTGATAGCTTCAGCCCAAAAAATATTTTCCCACACCGGAATGTGAGAACATACTTTATGCCTTGTCACAAAGTGTTCTGTTCATTCTTTCTGCGACTCCATTCTGTTGTGGTGTTCTAGAACAAGTGCGATGGCGCACTATTCCCTCAGCTTCTCAGAACTCCTTGAACTCATGACTACAATATTCTAACCCATTATATGTCCTAAGATGTTTGATTTTTCTTCCTGTTTACTTCTCAATCATCGTCTTCCATTTGATAAAGGTTGAATATGCCTCATCTTTCGTTTTCAGAAAGTAAACCCACACCATCCTAGAATAATCATCAATTAAACTCATGTAGTATCTAGCTCCGCTCTTGGATGAAATTCTGTTTGGATCCCAAAGATCTGAGTGAATATAGTCCACTGTCCCTTTAGTCTTTCTTAGATCTGATTTGCTGAATTTGACTCTAGTTTGTTTATCAAACACACAGTGCTCATAAAATCCCAATGATTCTGTTTTATACCCTTTCAACAAATCTCTATTTCCCAAAACAACTAATCCTCTGTCACTCATGTGACCAAGACGCTAATGCCACAACGTATTTTGATCCTGTCTACTTCGGTTATTACTCCCTAATGATGCTACTACAGCATCGCCCATAACAACCCTCCCCTGGAGAATGTAAAGACCATTCTGTAAACGGCCTTTCATGCCAGCACATCAAGATTCTAACAACCCCATCAAACATTCTGATTCTGACTTTACCAATACCACTAACAGTCAACGAATGATTGTTCCCTAAATAGACAGTTCCATACATTGGCTTGTACGTATCGAACCACTGCTTGAACTGACACATGTGATATGTAGCGCCAGTATCGAGTACCCAAGACTTTTGCCCAAAGTCTGAACTCACGGACAATATATCTCCTTTACCACTGTTTTCACTATCGTTGGAATCTTTCACACCTTCAACAATATTTACCGTATTTTCCTTTTGATTTCCCTTCTTACCATTCATTTTCGGACAATCTCTCCTATAATGACTCTGCTCACCGCATTTATAACAGTTTGAGTGCTTTACCCTTGACTTGGACCTCCAGTTCTTTTTTTTTTTAAAACTCGCTTTGCTTCTAGATCTTCCCCTAGTCATAAGACCTTCCATGCGCCTCTTCAAGTATAATCGGTTTACTACTGATTTCTCTGAGTAAAGATCTCCTAGTTTTTTCCATGTGCAGGAAACAGTATTCTCACTACTAATCTCGCGAAACACATTGTCTTTCACACTCATTAAAATCCAGTACAAAGCCCTTTCTTGAAGATCTTGTTTCTCCTATTCTTTCATCTTTTCTGGTAACTTATTCTCCACAGCCTTCCACAGCCCTTGCAATACCAATGAAGATTTCAGTTTAATCTTCCACAACGCAAAGCTGGATCCCCCATCAAATTTTTCAATATGTATTTTGTTGCTGTAGACGTCATAGTGAAACCCTAATTGCAAAAGCCCTAATTTCACCACGTGGTTCTGATACCAATTTTGTTATTAAATTACTATGAAATTATCACAAAATGGCTTAAACACAGAATATATGCGAATGAAATATGTAAATGAACACATGATTTAATGTGGTTCGACAATTGTCTATGTCCATGGACGCCGCCAGAGAAAAGAGTTTCACTATGGTAGAAATGATACAGATTTTAGATTGTGTTTTGTGTCACCCTAGTAGTCTATTTATAGGGAATTAATAGACTTACTAGACAATGGGCCTAATGGGCTCATACCAAAAGATTGACAATTATAATGTCACAACACTTATTTGTACTACCGAACATAATACACTGTCAAGGAACAATATCACTATCACATACACAAAACTGTACTACCGGACACAGTACATTGTCAAGGCACTATTCGACTCATTCACAATATATTCAGTGGTTATTAGTCCATATAATAACCACAACAATTACATATTCCATTAGAGGTTCAATAGTTAGTACAAGAGGTTGAACCTTTAGTCGAATTTGAGGAAGAAGAGATTGATGATCCACGAGAAACGTTACATTTAACTAGAAATTTTGATGATACAGTTGATGTAGAGATTTATAATGGAAAAATAATGGAATTTTCAATTTATTTTATTTCATAATTTGAAGCTAAATTTGTTAATTTTTTGAAGTTGAATACTGATTTATTTTTTATAGAGCATTGATGTCGTTACTAGGGTTAATAAAACGATTCTCTATCATAAGTTGGTCATGGATAAAAGATTCAAACCTATTTGATAAAAAAAATCTTAAGAAATAAAATAGATTATTGTCAGAGATGTTCAGAGATTATTTAAATTATATCATATAAGGGAGTCTAAGTACCCAACATGGATATCAAGTCCCGTGTTGGTAAAGAATAAAAATGGTTGATGAAGAATGTGAGAGTTTTAAAATTTTGAATAGGGATTCTCCTAAGGATATTTTCTTTTGCATTGTGTTGATTAATTGATTGATGCTACAACACAACATGATTCGTTAACATACATGGATGCTTATTCAGGATATAATCATATCAATATACATTCTGATGAAGAATAGAATACAATGTTTATGATTGAAATAGGGTAATATTTTATAAGGTTATGAAATTTGGATTAAAAAATGTTGGTTTAAAGTATTATAGGATCTTTAACCATATTTTTACAAAGCAATTAGGTAAATATATACAGTCTTATATCAATAATATTATTTTAAAGCTTCTAGACAATGTTATGCATATAATGGCCTTATCTGAAACATTTGTTAGCCTTCAAAATATAATTTAAAGTTGAGTTTTTTGAATTTTTATTTTAGTGTTTGAGGTGGAACATTTATGAGATATATAATTAGTAATAGCTATTTTGAGGTTAACCGTGTTTAGCTAAAATCATTGTTTAATATGACTGTACTTAAACCTATTAAAGTAGTACGGAATTAACTGGTTGCCGAGTAGCTTTGTCACATTTTATATTTTGAGCATCAGATATAAGTCATAATGTTTTTAAAATTTTAAAGAGTCCAAAGAATTTAACGTGGAATAAATAATGTGGTAAATATTTTGATGAATTAAAACAATATTTCACTTTTATACGATTTTTGTATACACTAGTGCAAGAGGAACATTTGTACCTATAATGTCAGTTTCAGATTTATTACAAGTGTTGTGTTGGTGCATTAAGATGACAAACTACAAAAACCAATTTTATGTTGTGAGACAACGTTTCATAAATTTTAAAAGAAGATTACTTAATGCAGAAAATTATGCATTGGCCTTTGCTACAGTTAGAAGAAAAATGTGTCTGTATTTCCAAAGTTGTGTGGTCAAATTTCGTACTTCTTTTTCTCTTAAAATATTTTTACAGAATTTTGATATTTTGAGTCGTCTAACATGTTGATCTATAAATCTAGGAGAATATGAGATTGAGTATGAACCTTGTGCAACAATCAAAGCATAAGTAGTGGCAAATTTTATTATTTAGTCTCGTGAAGAAAGATCAATTGATAAACAATAAAGGTAAGAATAAACTTCACCAAAAGAATTAGAATGTGTAGTACGAGTAGAGAGAGCATTCAGATGAGATTGAGTCATTTTAAAAACTCCATGTGGAGAATAAATTATGCAATCCATCAAGTTTTGGTTTCTCCTTACTAATAACGAAGCTTAATATGAAATAATTTTTAACAAGAATGAAATTAGCTTATATTTGTGAAGTATGAAACATTTGGTTAATTTATGATTCACAATTAGTAATTAGTCAGGATAAAGTTTTATACGAGGAAAATCATAAATAATTAGCGTGTATATATATATATATATGAGTATTTAGATAAAAATCATAATATAGTAAACTAGCAAGTGCACCATGAAATTGATGTTAGTGCGGATTTATTAATTGGGATTGGTTGCTTGGAAGAAAATATTTTGGTAATAGTATAAGAGCATCCTTCAAAAGAAATTCGGATTGAAAATTTGAAGTATTATCAATTAATATCCATAATGATTGGTGTCACGAATACAATCAATTTTTGAAGGATAAAATATTGGCAGATGATAAGTCTCAAAATAGTGCCTTAAAAAATAAAAGCAACAAACTATATAATTATTGATGAAGTGTTTTATACAAATAGTACAACTAGACCGATTTTGAGATGTCTAGGTAAAGATGGAGCTTTATTCATTCTAAAATATTTGCAAGAATAAGTTATAGAGGGCCATTGTAGGGATAAAGGTATTATAAGGCATTTTATTTTGGCAGCCTTTGTTAACAATTAATGTTGAGGCCATGGCCAAGATTTGATAGTGTCGTCAAATATTTACCAACATGAGTCGTTTAACAAGTGAAGTTGTGGAAATAACTCATTCTTATTTCTCGTTTATAAATTGAGAATTGAGTTAGTAAGAACACAACTCATATCAAGAGTTAAAAGGATTTTTTTTATGGTGGCAGTTGATTATTTTACTCATGGTCACGACATTTTATGAAAAATATGGAGTACAACAACACTTTTTTATCCTGTATAATCCACAAACCAATAGCCAGGTAAATGCCACTAAAATGACTACACTTGGTGGTATTTATAGGAAACTTGAGTTTGTTAAAGTTGAATAGGCTAGATTTTTTACAATAGGTATTAGAGGCATATAGCACGACCTCAAAAATGGCTACTAATGAGGCTTCATTCTCTTTGGTTTATGCTATGGGAGTAGTTGTTCTAATAGAAGTTATGATCTCAAGTCATACAGTTCAACCTAATTCTTCATAAAACAATAACAAGGAAAAATAAAATGCTATTGATTTTGAAAGAAAAGCGTCAAAATCAAACATAAGTACAAGCAAGAAATTATTGTAGGTTAATTAAAATTTTATTTGATTCAAAATTGAAGGCTCGGAGTTTCAAAGAAGGGAAGTAGGTGTTAACAAAATAATTGCATTGATCAATAGATAAAACTGCTGATAAACTAGCCCTAATTGGGATGGTTCATTTAAGATAGTATCTAAATGATATTATGGTGGATATATATTGGCCGATAAGGATGGAAATACATTGAGATATTCTTGGAATGTTTAACATTTTAAACTAAGCAAAACTCGATTGTAATCAATGTAGGTGTACTCTTTTTCCTCACCTAATGGTGCGAGGAATGGGTTTTTTAATGACACACACCCAATGCACAATCATTAATACAAATAGTTCTATTTTATATATTTTACCGAGTAATATGAATATCAATGATAACTTTAATTAAAAGTTGAATAAAATTTAGTAAAAGTTAAGCAAGCCGAGAAAAAATATAATATATATATATATATATATATATATATATATATATATATATATATAATAAATAACATAGTAAAAGATGATGAACATTAAACAAATCTGTAATAGTAGCCAAGTTATGGAATAATAAACTAATCAACATATAATCATAAAGTTTGTACATAATTTATACGTTAAAAAAGAGATGATTGATAAATAAATAAATAAAATTATAAGTAATTGTTCACGACGAACTTGGTTATAAACCAAGTCGATGACTTGTTAAAATAAAGAGGGCACGAAACGTAGCGTTAACGTCTGCACTATATCAATGAACATCACTATAACAAAATCATGATCTTCTAATATCATGAGTCCACACAAAAGATCGTATGTCTCCGAACTATATATCTAACAAACATGGTTATAATCTAAATCAATCATCTTTTGAAATAAGGTATAATGGATCATAAATGTACAAACTTTATGTCAAGTAACTAATATGGTATAAGAAAAGATAATATTTTTTGCAAATTAAATGACTAAACAAGTAAGGATTTAAGGGCGGATGATAAAAAAACCAATTAAAAATTAAATACGGTGTAAAAATTATTAAAACAAACTAAATAATAAAATATAAATAATAATAAAATATTTTATGAGTAACCAATAATTTGATATATTTTAAATATTTTTTAGTAATAGAAATAAAAATAGTAAATTATATAATTAATTGGTTAATTAATAAAAAGGGAAAGTACTATACAAAAGTTGTTCTTGTCAAAAATGAAATGATAAATATAAAAATAACAAGCTACATATAATAACAAGCTTACATATAATAACGAAGTAGATAATATAAAATGGAAATATATGTAACTTATACATGAAAATTTATAATAAATATAATTAAGATATTAGACGATTTGATGAGTTACGAAAGTAAATGACACGGGTAATAAAGTATTAATCATACGTTTTTTTAGTTAAAATTGCATCAAATTAAAATAAAAGAGTTTTTACAAATACATGAACCATATCACGAGGAATGGCATTAACGAAGAAGTTTTTCAAATATATGGGGAATACCCCGAGGAATGATATTAAGTGTCGTGAAAGAAACATTAATAATGAAGCAAAGAAAAATCTCCAAGACCGAAATGATCGACCAAACCTGGGCCAAACAAGTACAACAAAGCAAAGAAAATATACTAAGACCAAAATGATCACATGGACTATGCAGTAGTGACGAAGGCAGACATTAGGGATGGCAATGGGTCGGGATGGGTGCGGGTATAGCTAAACCCGTAACCCATCCCGTCTATATTTTTCCAAACCCATACCCTAACCCGTACCCGTCGGGTAGTAATATTTTTTTTCCACAACCGAACCCGCCGGGTTCGGGTACCCATCCGCGGGTACCCATTGAAGTTAAGGTTTCTTTTTTTAAAAAAAACTACGCATTGTTCTCTAGATTTAGACCAATTCTATAAAAAAAATACTCCAACCCAATACTAATTGTTATCTATTAATAATTAATGCATAGTTTTGGTATATTTTAGTAAATCATTTTCTTATAATTTAATTAGTTATATTATTAGTTTGTCTTGAGTTTGATGTTTAAAAAATATAAATCATCAAATATAATATTAAAATCTAGAATAGTGTTCTGTGATCTATTAATAATTGATATATGATTTTGAAATATGTTAGTAATTTTTTTATTTCATAAATAATAATATTATTAGACCAAAAAGAAAAAATATATTTTAAAATGAAAAATTGAAAAATCAAATTTAATATCTAAATGTAGAATGATATTTTTCAAAATATACTGTATCTAGTGATAATTAACAAATATTTTGTATTTTTATAATGTTATTAATAATTAATATATGTTTTTGGTATATGTTAGTATTTTTTTTAATTTAATTAATAATACTAATAATATTAAATCGATATTGATAGTATCAGTTTTGCAAAGAAAAATAAAAAATATTAAAAGAAAAAATTTTAAAAATTAAATTTAATGTTTAAATAGAACAATATTTTTCAAAAGTATATTCTATATATTAGGAGATAATATATGGTTTGATTATTACAGAATATAGATACTAATATTAATAACTTTATTTTAAAGCTTAATAACTAATATTAAATGATATAATATTTTATATAATATTAATTTAACGGGTACCCATCGGGTATTACCCAGTGGGTCGGGTTCGGGTTGGGTACCCTTGGGAAATTATTTAAACCCATAACCCATCCCATACCCGGCGGGTAGTAAATTTTCAAACCCACAACCCATCCGTGGGAAATTTTTAAAACCCATAACCCATCCCATCGGGTCGGCTCGGGTCGGGTACCCGCGGGTTCGGAAAAAATTGCCATCCCTAGCAGACATAAACCGCACTCCAGAGGAGAAAGAAAACTGCTTCAAACAAAACACAAAACAAAATTAAATTATGAATTTATAAGGATTGGATACACTAGACAACCTTGGTGCCAAAGAATTTGAACCAGAGATTAGAAAACATACGATAAGAGACCACAGAGGTGAGGGTCGAGGAGGATCTAAAAATTCTAACATTCATCTCACACCAAACCCGGTAGACAGCAGCGTCAAAGCAGGTACGCCAAAGGAATCGAGATCTAGATGGAGGTCAGTTCGAGCCCTCATAGATCCAAAAGACTTAATTATTATCTTAACTAAAATAAATAATCAAACTTCAAGCTTGCGAAACCCCATATGCCTATTAACGGATTCTATAGTGGAATTGCATAAGAATAATTCAAGGGGGTGGGGGATTAGACCGCAACACATAACCTAATCTCGGGTGGATAGTTTCCCTTGGATAGCAAGACACAAGAAAAAAGAAATGGGGGAATTAAATTTATACCAAACAATTTCCGCCCACCCGACGCGGGGGATGAGGGTACGAATGGCATTGTAGATATCTTGGATATTGAATTTGGTTATTCGTCGCTTAGGGGGAAGGAGTGAGTGGATGGGATGATTAATCTCTTAGAAGATTCAATGGTTTCTAATATGAAAATAGGATTTTGAAGACTAAATTGTAAATAATGTGAACTTAAATATTTAATTATAAGTAATTTAAGTTTAGTCCTTAAATTGTAACTTATATAAGTTTTAGAGAATATTTGTAACTGTGTATAATTTTTGGGGACTATACAACAATTAGCCCTCTTTTGTAACAAATTTTAGTTTGAGGCTAAGTCTTGGCTCCTATATATAAAGGGCAATGCATCTCTAATAAAAGTGTTGAACACTTTTACTTTGAAACTCATTTGTACTTGCACTTTCTCTTTCTAAAAACTCTCTAGCTCTTTCTCTCTCTAGAATTCTATGTTAACTATTTACTCAGGCAAAACAGTGACTCATCAAATTGGCGACTCCACTGGGATTGAATAAGAAAAATCAGTGGTTTATTTTGTTCGGAATTAATACAATCTAGTTGTATTGTTTGATTAAAATTCATACGATGAATCCTGATAACAATCCTAAGCTTCAGTCAGCAATTAAAACTGTTGAAAGGTGATTTACAAAGAGATGTAAATAGGACTGATGGATCGTCTCCGATCCGAGCTCAATCTGATATTGAGACGCGAATGAATCAGCTCTTAGACAAAATTAATACTTTGAATGAAAAATATGAACGAAGGGAACAAGAGATACTCTTGGCAAGGCTCGGATCTGAGGTTAGAGATGAAGTAGAAAAGACTGAGATGGAAGGTCAGTCAGATCGATCTTTTGATGATCGACGTGCTAAGTCTGAGCACAAAAAATCATGTTTTGTGTCTCCTAAAGAGCGATATTTATCTTGAAAGGAGAAAAAAGATAAACAGAAATTAGTGACTCTTAGTGACGAGGATATCGAAATTTCAACCTCAGGTTTTAAGAGGCAGAGAGGTTCTTCGAAAGGGGAATCAGAAAGAGACTATTCGAGAAGGTATAAAATGCATAACAAATCTAAGAATGCTCCTCGTTCAACTTGGCAAGAAGGAAATACCTCGAATCAGTATGCTGAAACTGATAGGAATTTATATGTCACAATGGGAACTAATGATCAGTTCGTTCAAGGCGTTGATTGGAGAAATTCTCCATTGACATATAAAATTCGTTCCATAACGCTTCCGAAGCGTTTTGACATTTCGAAGGTTGAAAAGTTAGATGGGATGCAGGATTCCAATTACTACAACGAACAATTCAAGAATTATATGATGAACTTCGAAGATGACGATCGACTAGTGTGTCGTGCATTTTCACAAACTTTTAAGGGAACGGCTCTTAAGTGGTACAACAGGATTTCGAGGGGGTCCATATCAAATTTCAGAGATTTTTATACTACTTGTGGGAAGCAAAGAAGAAAAGATATGAGAGAAAATTGTGATACAATTATTCAGTGCAAGCAGACACCAGGAGAAAAGTTGAAAGACTATACCAAGAGATTTGTGTTGACCAAGGCTAGTTTGGACAACTGTGAGGAAAATGTGGCGATGGCAGTTTTTTTCTAAGGGTTGTTGCCAAAGGATGTGGCTAACGAGACGACAAAGAGAAGGGCCTTGACTTTTGGAGATTTGATGGCTCAAGTCAAGGATCAGATCAAAGTAGAGGAGTCGAGTAGGGTCTGAGGCGGGCCGGTTAGCGCTCCGAAAAAATCAGGACAGGAAGTCAAAATCAGGGGCAGCCCTCGAATGGTAACAACAATGGCAATGGAAATCAGCAGTCAAGGCAGAAGAACATCAATTTGCCTCCTCGGAGTGGTGGTTATTCAAATCACGCTCCATCTAACAATTACAACAGGCCTAGACCAAATACATGGATTAAGCCAGAATACTATGATGATCTAACAAAGAATGTTTCTGTCATCTGGGATAAGACCAAGAGCTTTGTAAATTTTAGGAAGCCAGCTCCTATAAATAGACCAAGGGAGGAGAGGAATAATAATTTTTGCACATATCATGATAATATTGGACATTATACAAATGACTGCATTGCTCTGAAGAAAAAAAATCCAATATTTGATTGAGAATGGAAAAATCCTAACTTATGTGAAGTCACATGGGAGCGCATCAAAAAATAATGGTGCATCAACTTCAAAGGCTGCACCACCAACTGAGAATTTGATGATTTTGGATTCACGGGTTGAGCCTTTCGATGCTTCTTCTGAATATGTTAAAAAGAATCCGAACAGGTTGCTTCTGATGACGGTCGAAGAACCTGTAGAAAAGGGACATGTTCGGAATCTGTACAAATTTTTTGAATCGTTGGCTATTTTGGAGGCGATTCAATGATTGGAAACTCGGATAGTTCAAAGAAAAGGCATGTCGTCAACTTGAGAACTCAAATTGAAGGGATTATGTCTACGCACTTATATGGGAAGAAAGATATTCCCTTCATTTTGTTTGATGAAGACGATCTGAGAGGTACTGCAGGACCACATGAAGATGTTGTGGTGATTGGAGCTGAGGTGGCTGGCGTCGAAATTCAACGTGTGCTGATTGACACTGGCAGTTCTGCTAATGTCCTTTTTAAATCCACCTATGATAGAATGAAGAATCCACCTTGGATTTCTCAATCGGAGCGAACGATTATTGGATTCACGGGTGTAACAGCTCGTGTTGTTGGAGAATTCGAGGGTGAGGTTAGTTTGGGAAAAGGACCATTTAGAAAGAAGGTCCATGTACTCTTTGTGGTGATGGACTGTCCCACGAGTTATAATGCTATTTTTGGAAGATCGTGGCTTTCAAGAATGTATGGGGTCGTTTCTACAGTTCATCAGTGCTTTAAGTATGTGGTTGTAGACAGAGTTGGGGTTGTGCGAGGTGATCAGAAGGTTGCGAGGGAATGTTATGCACTGCATTACGGATCCGAGGATCTTGCAATGGAGATTTGATGCATGAATATTAATTAGAAGGGGTACCCTCAGAGTTGGAACAAAGGTTTGACGATCCGAGGGAAACCCCAGGGTCTTTAACGGTGAGTGAAGAGATTGAGGAGTTTACTTTTTCGGAAGGAAAGTTACTTCGAATTGGAACTTTATTGACCCCTTTTCTACGTCAATAATTGATTGATTTTTTATCTCAAAATTTGGATGTCTTTGCTTGGAGGACAAAGGGCGTAACAGGAGTACCTATTGAGATAATTCGACACAGCTTGGCTATAGATCCGAAGGTCAAGCCAGTTATTCAGAAAAGAAGAGCATTTTCCTCGAAAAAAGTAGAAGTGATTGTTGCTGAAGTGGATCGATTGTCTAAGGTCAGACACATAAGGGAGTCACAGTAGCCTTATGGACGGCGATCCAGTGGTAGTAAAAAAGAAGAATGGGAAATTGAAGATGTGTGTGAAATACAGATTTGAATAGAGCTTGTCCCAAAGATCCGTTTCTTGTTCCTCAAAAAGAAGAATGGCAAATTGAGGATGTGTGTGAAATACTGATGCTTTTGCAGCATATAATCAGATCTAAATGGATCCAAAAGATCAAGAATGCAGAACTTTTATAACTGACAGAGGCTTGCATTGTTATAGGGTGATGCCCTTCGAATTGAAAAATATTGGAGCCACTTATCAAAGATTCATGAATAAATCTTTTGCTACAGATCGGAAGAAATATATAGGTATATACAGACGACATGGTAGTAAAGCGTTCAAATGATGAAGTGCATCTTGATGATTTAAAGGAAGGTTTTTTGAATTTAAGGGTGATCAGGTTGAAGTTAAATCCTGAAAAGTGTACCTTCGGAGTTCGATCCGGGAAAATTTTGGGTGTTATCATCAGTGAAAAATGAATAGAAGCTGACCCAGAACAATTGAAAGCTTTGATAACAATGAATTCTCCTCGATAAATCAAAGAAGTGCAAACTCTGACAGGAAGGTTAGCAGCACTTAATCGATTTATTTCAAGATTTTCTGACAAATGCTTTCCTTTCTTTCAAGTGTTACGAGGACCCAGCAGGTTTGAATGGACATTGGAATGTGAAGCAGCTTTCATAAACATTAAAAATTTATTGTCATCACCAAATATTTTATCAAAGCCTCGAAATGGAGAGAAAATATTTTTGTATATCGCGGTATCGGATTTTGCACTAAGTACAGTGTTAGTCAGTGAGGATTCAGGAGTTCTGAAGCCGATGTATTACATTAGTAAACGTTTGGTGGCAACCGAAAAGAGGAATATTAAATTAGAAAAATTGGCATTTGCATTGGTGATTGCTGCTAGGAAGATGCGTCCATATTTTCAAGCTCATATTATTGACGTCCGAACTTCATTCCCCTTTAAAAATGTTTTACAGCGACCTGATATTTCGGGGAGGATGACCAAATGTTTAGTGGAGTTGGGGGAATATGATATTTTGTTTACACCTCGAACAGCAATAAAGGCGCAAGCGTTAGCAAACTTTTTTGTTGAATTCCACTCAAGCTGATCAGATGAGGAAGAAACTAAAGAAGTCAGACCTGTTGATTCGAGGTGGGTTGTTTGAACAGATGGGGGGTCTAGTGTTTCAGGGTGCAGTGTTGGGGTTCAGTTAATAGCTCCGACGGGAGAGACAATGATTTAATCTATTAAATTTCATTTTCATGCTTCAAACAATGAAGCTGGATACGAAGCTGATTTGGCAGATTTGAGATTGGAAATATTTGTGGGGCAACTTCAGTGCGCTTGGAAACAGATTATCAGTTATTAGCAAATCAGGTATCTGGATTTTCAGAAGCAAGGAAGGATCGTTTGATTTTGTAACTTCCGGAACTTCGAAATTTAATGCTTTTGTTTGAAAACGTTGTTGTAGAATATATTGGGCGAGGAAGTAACATGGTGGCTGATTCTTTAGCAAATGTTGCTTACAAGAAATAATATCCTTGGATTTTGCTACAAGAAAATCCTTCAATTATTACTCAATCTAGCTAGTGTGAATGAATAGAAGAATGTTTTACCACTAATACGATCCGAAGTGATTGGCGATCATATATACTTAACTTTTTGACTCAGGGAATACTACCAAATGATTCACAATTGGCCAAAAAGTTGAGAGGTAAAGCCTTCGGATATATAGTACTGTATGGGATTTTGTACCAAAAGGCATTGAGCAAGCCATTATTATGATGTTTAAACAAACAAGAATCACAAGAAGTATTTCAGAGTTGCATGATGGTGAAAGGTCAGCTCATTGTGGTTTCAAAGCTTTGTCACGTCGAGTTTTACTGGTAGGGTTTTATTGGCCTACAATCATGAACAATGCTAAGAATTAAGTTTGAGGTTGTGATACTTGTCAAAGAGTTGTCAATGCTATCCACAGGACAGCAATACCGCTTATAACTATATCCGAGGCAGTACCATTTGATAAGTGGGGAATTGATCTGGTGCGACCTTTGCCGATGGCTTATGGGGGAAGACAGATGAAAATTGTAGCGGTTGATTATTTTACAAAGTGGGCAGATGCAGAACCGCTATCAGGAACAAAAGAAAAGGATGTTATCAAATTTATTGTGAATAGTATATGTTGTCGTGTTGGAGTTCCTCGAAGATTTACAACAGATAATGGCCCTTAGTTTAATAACAAGGAGATGGCTTCATTTTGTTCTTCTAAAGGAATTCAGCAAATTTTTTCGATGCCATTTCATCCTCAAGCCAATGGGCAAGTGGAAGTGACAAACATAACTATTTTAGATGGCTTGAAGAATAATTTGGTGGGGGTAGTAGGAAAGTGGCCAAACTATTTGCAAGAGGTACTATAGGCTTATCAAACAACTCCAAGAGAGGCTACAAAAGAGACTCGTTTTGCTTTGGCATACGGTATGGATGCGGTCAGCCCCATTGAATCTACGATGTCATCTTTTAGAATATCTCAATATTTCGAAAGGTCTAATGATGAAGTTCGAAGGGCTAATTTGGATCTGATTGAGGAAAAAAGAGTTTGAGCTCATCTGAATGTAATTCATTATCAAACTCTTATGAGCAATATATATGATTCGAAGCTAAAGAGAAGAGAATTTAAAGAAGGTGATAAAGTGTTGCGAAAAGTTTTCTTGCACACAAAGGAGAAGAACCTCGGAAAAATGGCTCTGAATTGGGAAGGGTCTTATACAGTTGTTGAAAGAATTAAGTCAGGGTCCTATCGTCTTTGTGATTTCGAAGGGAGGATGCTTCAACGTCCGTGGAATATCCAACACTTGAAGCTTTATTAGGAGTAGATATGTTTTTGTACTTTTGAATTTTTGTTTTTAATGGCGCACTTTTTCCTTTATTAAGAGAATTATTTAACAAGGCGTCGTGTACATATTTAATTTTATCAATAAAGTTCGTTTTTGGCCAATAGTTGTTTATATATATTTGAATACTATCTTAACAAATTATCAAAGACTGATCATCTTTGAGATTAGTTAAGAGTAGAATGTTACGAAGTGTTTTCTGACACTTTTCAAAGAAACAACCATGTTTGATAATCACATTACATTTTTATTTCAAAGTGGATGCTTAATAGCACACTGAGAATTTTTCGACTGTGAAAGCTTAACAACAGATTGAGATTGTTTCGAAGCAGCCAATCTTGTTTCGAAGAGCCACTATTTTCACCACTTCTGTTAAGGTATTTAAGGTGGTAAGTTTACATTTTATAATTATTTTGTTTTTAAAATTTATCATCGAATAATATGTAAAGAGAAGGATATAATACAAAAGTGTTTGTCATTTAGATTAATTCGTTGAAGTATAAAAAGAGATTTCTTAATCTGACAAAGACAAAAAAAAAAGTGATAAAATTAATCAGAGGATCCTTCCACTTCGGATGTTTCATCTTCTGAGGTTGACGAACTAGGAACAGGGTCGAAAGCTTCACTTAGGAGTTTTTCTTCAGGGATGTCATTCCAGAAATTTGTAAGGTCGACTTTTAGATAAGCACTGTGTAGCTCTCGAAGAAGGAGAATGGTTGCATCTTCTTTTCCGACGTTAATAACAGTTTGCATATCTTTTGAAAGCTCAGCCTCGGCAGCAGCTTTTGCAGCTTCAAAATCCTTCCACAGTTTAGCTATCTTATCAGTTCGCTCTTTGTTTTTTGTTTCACAAAGAGTGATAGAATTTCAAAGCGCAGTGGAGTTGGATTTTTCAGTGTCCAGTTCAGCAGCATGATCGACCTTGATTTTTTTCATCTTTGTTTCATGAGACTTTGTCGGCAATTCTGTATCAACTATGTGCTTGATTCGCATATGATCCTTTATGCAGATAGCACCCGTTATGAGTTCGGACCTTGCAACTGCATACATATGAAACTGATCAGTTACCTTGTCATGCAAAGTTTCCCTAAACTTCTTCTCAGCTTCGTGCGATGCTTTGTAGTAAACTTTATCTTTAGCCAACTGCTTTAAATGGTTTTGAGAAGCTTTGACTTGGAAAGAAAATGTTTTTGCGGCAGTGTCAAGATCGGAAAATGGTTGAAGCGCGGCAGTGATTGCAGGATTTGGAGGAGGAATGCGAAGTTCTGATGTGCTAGGCCTTTGAATCATATCCAGAGAAGTGATACGATCATGAGAGCGAGTAACTTGTGGGCGAAATTCGTCTGGTTTTGGCCCCTAAAGTCAAGCATGTGATTTTGGATGACTTGAATAGTAAGATCATCGTCACCAGTAAGTATTTCGATATTCTCGAAATTGATAAACATATCAGGATCGAAACTCATAGGAACCTGATTTTTGTTGGAAGTACTGTCTTCGATAAGAATCACAGGGTTGTCTTTGGTAGGATGTTCTTCGGAATAAGGGTTTTGTGGGTGTTGTTGGTTTCCAGCAGCAGCGTTTTCATCTTCGTAAACCAATGCATACGAATTGATTCTCTTTTGCTTATTTTTCTTTCCATGGGAAACAGAGGAAGTTTTTTTTTGAAGATGGTTCTTGATCTTTACCCTCTTCGATGGGTGATAGAGGTTGTTATGTAGTTTTTCTTTTTTGATGCTTTGACTTCGATGGTGTGGAAGGGCTAGCACCAGATGTGCTAGCTGCCTTTTTACCTTTCTTTTTTTTACAGCTTTTTCTTTCTTCTTTTTTGGCAAATGGCTATCTGATCTGTTGCGAATGGGAAGGAAGACTTTGCAATCGGGTTGAGATATTCATTGGCAAACAAGCTTTGGATCCGATTTTGATGTTAGATCTTGAGGAGGCAAGCCACCTTCTCTGATTAGAAACATATGACAATGGAGAAATTGATCGGTTGAAAGGCAGTATGAAATGCGTTATTCCTTTCTTCCTCAGCCCAAGCAGCGATTTTTTCGAAGATTTGCTTAACAACATTTCGACATGTTGAGTAACGCTTCAAAATTTCTGAGATAATAAGAAAAACAGAAAATTAAAAAAAATGTGTATGTATAAATTTTATTTCAGCACGTAAAAATTTCGAAGAGCTTATGATTGGTTCTCCAGACGAGGGTTATCTTTGAAGGGTTGGCCTCGGTGATTGCTTTACCATTTTCCCAAGCTCCTGATATAAAGAAGAATTTCTGTTTCCAGAATTTCTCAGCATCTAAGAGATCATCGATGATCTTGCGATCATACATCATGGTGAGGTAGTAAAATGGAAGCTTCGGACCTTTCGAAAATTAGGTCAGTGAGATGAAGTCTTTGATACTGATGGGGATTTTAGATAGTCGAGATTCCATAATCATTGAGATAAGGGTAAACCACTGATTCGGTCTCACCTGAGTAGGCCATAAGCTGAGGAGTTCGAAGTATTCCACGATCATTGGATCCAGTGGAAATCGAAGATCCTAGTTGATGATTTCGGGGTAGACTATCAGTTCGTCATCTTTGTAGTCCAGAGGAGTTTCTCCTTCTTTTAGCAGACAAAGAATTATATTATCTCCTATTCCCCACTATTTTTCAGAGCCGAAGCTTGGCTATCTTTATAGTATATGTAGTGAACCTTTCTCAGCGCGATGATATATTTGCTTTCAAGATTCCTCAAGTTTTATCTAATTTTTTCTCTTTCCTGTTTGGAAACGAAGCAATCATCTACTTCTTCCTGAGGTTTCTGGGTATTTGCAGAGTTCCCATCGTCAGAATCAGCTTCGAGATCGATTTTTGTAGCTTCTAAATTGACCTCATTAGCTTTCGATGTCTCTTCTCGAGGGTTTTGAGATTTTGGGTTAATAGATTTTGGTAAAAGGTTATCATATCGAGGAGTTTACTCAATGACTTCTCTTTGAGGAGGATTTCCAGCATGTAGTTGGAGGGGAAGCACTTCGAATAATTTCTGATTCATCTCCCATTGCTATGAAAGATCTCCTTTTTCTGGTTTCCGAAGAGTGATTCGAGGGGATATTTGTCTTTGGTTTTAGGGGGAATTTTCACTAATCAGAGGAGAAGTCTTACTTTGAGATAAGGAGGCTCGAGGTGTTTTAGGTCCTAATATTTTAGATGAGGAATTGTCTTCGACTGTGGAAGAAGGCAAAAGAATTGGAGCTTTAGTGGGATCAAAGTTACCGTAATAGACTGTTTCAGTGGTAGTTCCAACTCTGCGGCTATTGATCAATCCTGCTTTCTTGTATTCTTCAGCTCTTTGTGTAATACAGAAGTAGTCGTATGTTTCAAATACAAGCTTGGTGTCAGAGTTTGAAGATTCTGATGCTTGAGCTAGGATAGCCTTCGATTTTTTGGTTTTTGGTTTCTTTCTCATAAACCAAATGAAGGTTGATCGGAGATGATGAAGGTTGATCGGAGAGGATGAGTTTTCTGGTAAGGATACTGAGAAAAGGAGAAGAACACGGTGAGGGTAGCCAAAAGCTCTGACTTCTCTCTTGAAAGATTTGTGTGATGAAAAATGAGAAAATGAAAGGCAGACTGTATATATACAAAGAGGTGAAGAAGTGTGAAGGTGGAAAGACTCTTATGATGATAGGTTGGAATACAAATCGGTGAGTTGTTTAGATGATCGACATTTGTCAGGCTAGACCTCTAGGGTTATGATAGATTTAACGGTTACTTTCATAATGTACAACAGTTATGTTTGAAGCAAAATTTTACAACAACATTTCGAGGTGATTTTGTTTTGCGAGGCGATTTTAACATCAATGTTAATTGCTTTCTTGTTTAAGTATGCTTCAAACAGTTTTTTTTATGAGCGCTTCGGATAATTGTGTTCTATGAGTGCTTCGAATGGTTCTTTAAGATAATTGCATCGAAGATTCGGATTAGAAGATTTGGATTCGAAGATTTAGTTCTCAATCATTTACTGACATGAGAATCAGGGGGCTTCTGATATGGAAACAGGATTTTGAGGACTAAATTGTTAATAATGTAAACTCAAAGATTTAATTATAAGTAATTTAAGTTTAGTCCTTAAATTGTAACTGATGTAAGTTTTAGAGAATATTTGTAAGTATGTATAATTGTTTGAGACTAAACAGTAATTAGCCTTCTTTTGTAACAGATTTTAATTTGAGGCTAAGTCTTGGCTCCTCTATATAAAGGGCGAGGCATCTCTAATAAAGGGGTTGAACACTTTTACTTTGAAACTCATTTGTACTTGCACTTTCTCTTTCTAAAAACTCTCTAGCTCTTTCTCTCTTTAGAATTCTCTCGTAACAATTTACTTAGGCAAAACATTAACTCATCAATTTCTAGCATTGGTCGACCTTAAATGAGTCGGCCAATTCCAGATACCATCTCGAATGATATCAGAGACCTTAAGGTTGCTTCTCATACGCGAATCTCGAATAACACTGTGCCCATAATGGTTGATCAAACAGGTTGAGAGAAACCACAGGTCAAACCAAAAAGAGGTCTTCTCCATGTTACTAATCATGGCCCTATATAAATTACTAGCGAGAGACCTAAGATTCAATATATTCATTGAAGTCGATGAAGTAGAAGAGTCAATCTTTAAAGACCAGAAGTTGGAGTCTTTAATCTTCTTAGACTAAATCCAGTCACACCAAATTGGGTTATCGAGTTTACTTATGATGGACAAAAAATGTCAAAGGACAAATTCTTGATTTCGGGTTTTTAGGTCTGGAATCCTAAGGCCGCCCTCTAATACGGGAAAGCTTACTATAGATCATGTTACTTTAGCACATGTAACCTTCATTTCATGGTCTGACCAAAGAAAAAAATAGAGAGACTAAGAGAGGTCTTTAAGAACTCTAGCAGAGAGAATGGAGATCAGAGACCAGTAAACTTGTCCCGCAAAAAGCACAGATTTAATGAGTTGAAGCCTCCCCTTATAGAAGAGGTGCTTACAAGTCCACGAGGTAATATGAGTAGTCATTTTGTTAAGAAGAGGTCGACAATCTTTATGAGAAATTCGACTCGGGAGAAGAGAGACTCCAAGATACTTAACCGGGAGGGAACCAACGTTAAAACCAAGGATATTAATCATATTTGTTCTAAGAGTAGGGTTAACCATAGAGATAAAAGTGTAGCTTTTTTATGGCTAACTTTAAGGCCCGGGAGACCAACAAAAGCATTAAAGTCATCCTTACTAAGGTTTGGGAAATTAATGCCACCACGAAATAATATCATAAGGTCATCTGTGAAGCAGAGGTTGATAATATTACACTTATGACACTTGCAATGCAAATTTAAGTTCACATCAGTTTTTTTCCTTAAGGATACTGGAAAGAACTTGTATGACCAAGACAAATAACAAGGGAGATAAGGGTTCCCCTTGTTTAAGACCTTTTCTACTATTGAAATTCCCATAAGAACCACTATTAATATTGACAGTATAGGAAGGGGTGGTGATACAGTGAATAATCGAGTTGATAATCTATTCCAGAAAATTCGTAGCCACCAAGATGTCAAAGATAAGGTGTCAACGAACATTGTAAGTATCTTTCATCAAATCGATCTTTAAAACGATCCTCAAACTCTTATTATTAGTCTAGTATCCCCTAAAGACTTTTTGGAAAAAAAAAAGATATTGTCTGTAATATTACAACCGACCAC
Source organism: Limnanthes douglasii subsp. nivea (assembly GCA_036936605.1). NCBI lineage: Eukaryota > Viridiplantae > Streptophyta > Magnoliopsida > Brassicales > Limnanthaceae > Limnanthes > Limnanthes douglasii. The sequence goes on from JAUPFV010000002.1 coordinate 335,654,151, forward strand.
AAAAAAACAACTGAGATTTTTCAATCAGTCGCACAAATAATTTATGGTTAAATTTGGAGTTCACATTTAATCCGGTTTAGTTTATAATTTTAAGATAAAAAAATTTAGGTTTAGTTTGAAGTTTGAACTCAGATAATTATAATCTATAGCTTAGGATTTGAGTTTAGGTTTAGGGTTTAGATTAGTTTAAAATTAAGATTAAGTTTTGATATTGAGGATTTGGATTCAGATACCGGTTAATTTTTTATGGTTAGGATTTAGAATTAAGGTTTAAGAGTATGGATTAATTCAAAAATTATTGGTTTAAGGTTTCACGTGTAAGGTCTAGGTTACGGTTTAAGGATATATTTCATGTCTACGTTTAGGTTTTAGATAGATTTAGAACTAAAGTTTAGGATTAGATTTTATGGTAGGATAAATCATTTAAGTTTCCATTATAGGGTTTATGGCTTACATTTTTGTGTTAAAATAATTTTAAATTATTTTATAACATAGTCATCAATAATTAAATATTTAATCTAGCATTTGTTTACCGATGATATAATTTAAAATAAAATATTTAAAATATTTATCTATAACATACTTTTTTACAAATAAAATATCTCGGTATATAGTTTTAAATGATCAATTCTTTTTTTTTTTTTGTGATATATTTATTGGTATTTTTGTATTTTTGTGCTTTACTTGCTTTATCTTTATGTCAAAACTATTTTTTATATCAAAGTTACTATATTCGTATTTATTTAAATAAATAAATTGTTTTTAAATAAAAACTATTATGGTTATTTAAAAATATTAAATTTGTATAATATTTTTATTATCATCCATACAAGGAGACTTATCAAAATTTCAAAAGTAAACCTAATCAATGGTGTTGGACTTTAAGAGCTGATGTGATGGGTTCAAACAAGTGGTAGGTTTGGAATTTATAGAAGATCAGAAGTTTTCATGGTTTGTGTTACTAACTAAGTATAACCTTATCAATCATACAATCAATACTTTATTTTAATCTTTCTCTAAACCTTAAGTTTTAAGCTTTGTTTTTCATATAATATGTATTATATTGCTATTCGAATAAAATATATGGAAGTGAAATTTAATAGATAACCTTGAATTTACACCACAATAAAATGTTTGGGATTTAACCATCAACTAAAGGACACTAGGAAGAGAAACATAGAATACCAGAGTCCAAAGTCCTTTTTCCAAAATAAACATATAAGAAAAAGAAACTAGTATTATAAGTTTATACACGAATTATATATTCTAGACATGAGTTTTGCGTATAAAAATTTGATCCTCGTTAAGATTTTTTTCTGAACAGCATCAAACATAGACTAATCTCAAACAAAAATTTGAAGACAAAATAAGCTGCATACAAACTTCATACAACAAAAAGATAAGACTATCAAAATGAGTTCGGCATATATAACATACTAAAACAAGTTTTCTTTTGACTCACGTAAATATCATCGAAATGAGATTGGCATACATAAAATAAGCTTTTTTTCTAAAACTAAATTTGGATTACTCAACATAAACTGGTTTGAAGAAAAAAAAAGTTATAAGGTACGATAGCAGGCAGTTTAAATGATAAAAATGCTCTCTTTTTTGGTGAAATAAAAATGCTCTTTTCATAATTCTTCAAAAGAGTTTAAAGTATCAAAAACTCGGTTCCTAATACATAACTGACTTTGCTGAAGTCTAGTAAATCCGACAGCCTTCGCTTTAGTTCTATCACTTAATCATCATGTTATTGCTATTTTACATTTAAGATATTCTAACTTTTTTTCTATTCCATGGTACATATTTTTTCAATACATAGTAATGGATAGAGCAAGAAAAAAATTGAAACTTTAGATAGACAAGAGAAAAAAACATAAATTTTATTAATGGTTAAATTTAAATGGAACTTTTTTTATAATTAATTAATAAAAAAGTTTTAAATATGTTTTTTTATAAAATCTCAATATCATCAAATTAATTTTATTACGTTTCTATCTTTTATGAAAGAGTGAAACTATTAATAACATTCAATGGACCCAATAATTGATTCCGATGAGCTCCAACGATTCTGATAATCCCCCATGCATTCCGTCAGTTTCAAAATGCGGATGATGATTCTCTCATCTTTAAGAACAGCAATGAATTATAAAAATGAAGTTTTCTTTTTAAATATTTGGCCTAATTTAGCAACAAGCTCTAATGGTGGCGGTTGAAGTTAGTGTTGTGCAAAAATGGTGGAAAAGAAGAGTTGGTGTTGTTGTGTCTCTGTGCCATATGCGGCTCCAATATCCATACTTGCCCTAATTGGGAATCCATCATTCTTGCTACAGTTAAAATTAACATGGTTCCTTGAAATACTTTTACTTTTTTAAAAATTTAAAATAATAATAATGTTTCACTTTAAAAAATTAGTAATTATATTTTATTGTAATTTAAAAAATGATAATAGAAAAATATTTTATATTCTCTTAAGATCAGGTAACATGAAAGTAAAGTAAATACAACAAGTTGGTTGTAAAAATAAAGGTTGAATCTATTTGATTGGAAAATTTTGAATCACTAAGAACATTAGGATAATATCAGTATTATTTACCGTGGCTATATGATTTTTTTTTCTGTGCAATTGGGAAAAATATTATAAAAAAATACAAATATTTCAAAACTATTATTAATCCAAATTTTAATTTTCTTATTTGTTCTTTTTATGTGGATTCAAAGTTTGAAAACTTTTATTGAAAAGCACCACTAATTTTAGTGAAAAAAAAATGAAATTATTTTAATTACTTTAAATTTTTTATTTATTTTTATTAAAATGAAAAATAATTAATATTTTATATTTTATTGAAATGAATTTTATTTTAACTAAAAATTATGATTAGAAAATTTTATTTGATTAATATATGCATACAGAGGTTTGATGTTTTGTAAATTTGATTATTATCTGTCTTCTGTCTGCTGCGCTTCAATATTAGGTTGGTTTGAACGTGTGTTATTGGATTATTTGGAATTCTGTTAGGGATTTAATTGTGGTGATGTGTCTTTTCCCTAAGGTTTGCTTAAAAAAAATAGTTTTGTAAATTTAAAGTATTAATAGAGTTTGGACATTGGAAATAATTCATGACATTTTATATAACATTTATCCCAATATTTTATTTTAGAATATTCAAAATTTATATAAAATTTAAAAAAATAAAAGGATAAAATTTTACCAAAATTGGTTTAACTACATGTCAAAATTGGAATATATATAATTTAACTAAAGTGAATCGTTATTATATTGGTTGGATATTATCTTTTATCATCCAACATTATCCATAATAGATGTACACCATTCGGTACAAAATCTAAATAAAACCTGTCAGATTAATGTTTTAACTTTGTTAATGATAGGACAGGAATTAGCTATAATAGAGGTAATTTATTTGTTGGGAAATAATTTTACGAACGTTAAAAATATAAATATAGAAAAAAAAAACGGTTTGGTTCAGTTAATTTTGTTTATATTCAAATCAGAAGAAAAAAAATCAAAAAAAAAATATTATATTGTGGATACTATTTTTCATATATTCGGATGTTTTACATTTACTTTTCTCACACAAGATATTATATTTTAAAAAGTTATAAATTTCACAAATTTATTCAATCGACAAAAAAAAACTCACAACTTTCACTCCACCCTAATGTTTCTCACAAATATAATGTGTGTTTTAAACAACAATAGGTTTTGATATTTATAAAACAAAGCTTCTAATCTTGCATGTGAAGTCAATAAATGGAGGTTTCATTTAACGTACCAAATTCTCATATAAGAGACATTTTCAACCATAATTGTTATTCACTAGCTTCGGTAATAGTAATATATTTAGTCGTAGTAGTGGATATTGTGCTGCAACACACTTTTGTAATATTGATTGTCACAAAATTGATCCTCTTGAAAAAGATGTTCAAATATATTGAAATAAATTTTCTATTATCAACCAAGCATATTTGAAATTTTGTAACCTTCTAAGATAGGTTTGACATGCCAAAATATAAACAAAATTAAAAAGTTCCTCAAAGATACTTGAATATCAATTTCACAACTTTCCAAGATTAGATAAGAATCGATTTACTACTATGGCCTCATGTCTTATGCGTACCATTGCATACATCAAATTACGACTAAGAACGTTGTTAGTCCTCTTTGTTTGCAATTTATCTCACTTTAGTCTCTTATGTTCAATTTTGTAATATACCGGTCTCCAATGTTTTCAACAATACTACAAACTACTCATTCGTGACATTATTAGTTCTTTTAACCAAATTATGTCATTTAACCATCCACACCAGATTCCATGTAGGGTATTGATGTGGACGCGATAACTAATTAAAAATTAGTATTCATTATTCCCCTAGTATTCGACTCACTATCCAACCCAACCCACTTAATAATCTAACCCATTCAATAACTAGGCCCATATTAAAAAAAATTAAATGATCTCACCCACCTAATAACCCAATCCATTTTAATTAAAAACCCCAAATTAATTTTAGTGAGTTACAATCCCACGATACCAAGCTCAGTGGTATTATTTGTTACAATCACACGGCTGGAGAGTAACATATTTTATTCATTTCACTTATTTGTAGGTGATTTCTTTGAAATAAGTCTAAAATGTAATACCAGTGGAGAAATGACAGGTTTTGCTTTACTTGGGTTGAATATTTCTACAACCTTCTCAACGTATCTCATTGGGAAAGCCATAGTTATTTGTTTCCCAATCTTGAGATTATTTTAAGTAACTGTTATATGGGATCCAAATGCTTCATTACAAATGTATTGCTTAGTTCCCTCTTCAACTTTTCTATCTTTTCAGTATCACGACCAACAATTAACATATCATCCACGTAAAGAATAAGGATGATAAAATCATATTTAGAAAATATCTTGATGAAGACACAATGGTAAGTTGTAGTCTTTTATTACTCGTTTTCTACCATGAAAGAATCAAACTTTTTATATCATTATCATGGGATTTGTTTGAGATGGTACAGACTCTTCTTTAGTTTACACACTAAATAATTTTTATCTTTATTCTTAAATCCTTCAGGTTGCTTTATATAAATTCTTTATTCCAAATTACCATGAAAATAATAATTTTTACATCAAATTGTTTGACTTCCAAATTTAAATTAGCAATTATTCCAAGAACAACTCGAATGGATGATATTTTTGAATCAAGTGAAAAAATATTATTTAAAATAAATAAAAAATCTATCACCAAATCCTTTAACAACCAACCACTCCTTGTATTTAGATTGTATGTTTTCTTCTTGATTTTTTAACTTCAACACATGTTTGTTGTTGGATGTTTTTTTTTATTTTTGAAAACTCTTTCATATCATATATATAATTATCATGCAAGGACTTCATATCTTCTTCCATGACATTTCATCATTATTTTTTTTGAATGTCGAATATAGCTTCTTCAAAACATCATATTGTCCCCCAAGTTAGTTAACAACACATGCTCATTTGTTGGGTATTTAGTCGAAGGTTGACGATCGTTAATGGATCTTCTTATATACGGCTCTTCAATATGATTTTGTTTGACTTCAACTGTTATTTTTTTATGTTCATGAGCCTTTTTGTGATCCTCATACTTAACTTGAAATGGTGTATCTGAAAGTAATTCATTTTAGTATTGTCGTCTGATTTTGTAGTCCTAATATTCTCTGTATCTAAGATTTGATCTTCGAAAAATACAATATCTTTGTTTTGAATGACTTTTCCACTTCTTGGATTCCAAAGTATAATACTAAACTCATCATGTATGTATCCAACAAAGATACATTCTTTGGTTTTCTCGTCAAGTTTGGATATTTATCGCGATAAACAAGTACAAACACTTTACAACCAAACAATTTCAAGTGTTTGTAGCTTATGTCTTTTTTTGTCCATATTATTTCAGGAACCACATCTTCTAAAGTAAAAAAAAATAAGATAGGTCGATAAGATCAAACACCGTCATCGCATAAGGATTTTGACAATATGAAATGAGAGGCGATGCATATGATCTTGTACATATAGTTTTATTCAGTATTACTTTAATATTATTAAGTTATGGGGTCTAAGGTACTAGTTTCACAAGCCTAGTATAATGAACTCAACACTCGCATAAAACTTATTGAATAATTCTAACACTTAATATTTTGTCTTCAACGGATAAGCCCACACTTTTCTGGAATGATCATCAATAAATATAACAAAGTATAACGATCCACCAATAATTGTATCATACATAGACCATACATATATATATATATATGAATTGCTTCAAGATATGATTCTTTTTGTTTGGTCGTACTGCTGGAAATACAACCATGTGTTATTTTCCTACCAAATAGTAAGTGAATGTGTTTGGAATATTTGGTATAATATTTTATTTTGTGAGAATTGAAGTCTTTTCTCACTCATATGACCAAGTTTGGTGTACTGAAAATTTGTTGAGTATTATGTTTAATCATATTTACTCCTAGTCCATTAGATTGTTTTATTTACAAATAATACAAGTGATCACTATTTGGAAATGCCCATGTGATCTTTATTAAGCTTTCAAACTACATTTACAAATTTGTTTTCATAGCCCACATCATCAACCTGATTATTGAAGATAAAATTGATACGTATATCTCGAACATGTCAAACATTTTTTAATAACAGCTTGCAACTGTTTATATTTTCTAGTCTTGCATCCTCTATCAATGATTTGATAGCTCTTCATTTCCCAGATTCACAAAGCCAAAATCATCAATTTTATAAGTGAACAAAAGACTTATATCGGTTGTTGATATGAGTATATCTCGCTATAGTATATTCCTTTATAGATGCGCTAAGATTAAAAGTATACTGATGAGTTGCTACCAGGAAATATGTGTATAATAAGTGCTTATAATGTTGTAATAATCATGATAATATACTATTGATATGCGGGAAATTAAATACTAAGGGATGGCAACATATATTATGATAGGTTGTCAAATACGAGAAATATGAGAAAGAAAGATGACCAATCATGATGAGCTAAAAGTTGATGAATAATAACAAACCAACTCAGATGAATTTGAATAAATTAAATATGTAGATACTGAAAATAAAAGAAAATATTAGATATATCGAGAAGAATAATAAGCTTGGAGAATGGCAGATAATCGCAATAGGTTGCAATTTTATAAAATATCGAGCTAAGACACATAAGACATAGATGTGTTGATAAGAAAGTAGAAATAAGAAAAGGAAAAGTCACGTGTGAAATAAAAAGGAAGATATTAATTCAGCTTAAAAAGATAAAGAGATTATTTGGTCAAATTATCATTCATGAAGCTTCTAGTTCATTATTCAATATTACTCAAATAGCTAGAGGATAATTTGGTTATATTTGTAATAACTTTTACCACAGATGAATGTCATATGTCAATACGTGTCATCATTTTAGGCTCATTTAGAGACTGATTGAATTCTACTGGGATAAAGTAATACATTGTTCCTATTCTCTAAATCATAAGTAGTTTAGTCATTTTCATCATTGGCATTCACTTTAACGGGGCTTTCCTTCATCAAACTTATCTCCGTCTGTGGGAAATTTTGTAAAGTATTAACTCGTACTCATAGGCGGAGCTGGGTGGGTGCCTGTGGGGTCCCAGGAACCCACCCAATTCCTAAATTATAGTTTTTAGTTAGGTAAAAAATCAAACTTCCGTCTGTCCCTGTGGTAAAATCAAATTAGGAACCCACTTAGGTCCGTTTTTTTTTTATTCTTATAGATATTTTCTTTCTTTTTATACCCTATATTTCTATATTTTTTTTATTTTTTTGTTTTTTGTTCTTATCCTATATATTTTCTTTTTATACCCTATATTTTCTAATTTTCTTTCTTTTTTATTATTATCCTATATATTATTAATATATTTTCTTTTTAAAGATCTTATCTTATATTTTTCATTTTTATACCCGTTTATTCTTATCCTATATATTTTCTTTTTTTTTTCTTTTTTTGTTTTTTATTCTTATCCTATATATTTTCTTTTTATACCCTATATTTTCTAATTTTCTTTCTTTTTTATTCTTATCCTATATATTATTAATATATATTTTTTTAAAGATCTTATCTTATATTTTTTCATTTTTATACCCGTTTATTCTTATCCTATATATTTTATTTTTATTATATTATTAATATATTTTGTTTTTAAAGATCTTATCCTATATTTTCTCATTTTTATACCCATTTATTCTTTTTATTATATTATTAATATATTTTTTATACCCTATACTTATTCTTATCCTATATTTTTTTTATACCCACACTTATTCTTCCTATATTTTTTCATTTTTATACCTGTTTGATTATTATGTGCATTGTTTTGCTCACCAATTGCAATTGGCACTTATTGCAGTTGTAAGAGAACACGTTGGTGTGAAATGGTTTTTTGGAGTTGTTACATGTGTTGTTAATGTCATTAGGTCATCTAACAAACCTCAGGATTTACTTCGAGAATATCAAGCAAATCAAGTTACAAATTTGATAGAAGGGGGCTTTGTTGAAACTGGCCATAGATTGAATCAAGAGACGTCTCTTGTAAGAGTTGGTGACACAAGGTGGGGTTCTCACTATAGGACACTTATTAGTTTGATGAAATTGTTTTCTCCAGTGATTGAAGTTCTTGAAGAGTTGGAAGTTGATGGATTAAATGATAAAAACGGAGAAGCGAAGACCTTGTTAACTGTGATGCAAACATTTGATTTTATTTTCATGTTGTATTTGATGAATGATGTATTACGTGTGACAAATGAATTGTCTTTGACGTTGCAAAGGGCTGATCAAGATATTTTGAACGCTTTGAACCTTGTTTCAGTAAGTAAATATCGATTACAGGACATGAGAAATAACGGTTGGGAAATATTTTTGGATAAAGTTGTGTCATCTTGTTACAACTTGAGTGTTGACATTCCTGACATGGAGGCACAATATGTGAAAGGTATGAAATCTAGGCGTTTAGCTCATGGTGTTTCTAACTTGCATCACTACAAGTTCGATTGCTTCATGAATATTTTAGATATGCAATTAAAAGAGTTGAATGAGAGATTTAATATAGAAAACACTGAGTTGTTGAAATACGTTGCATGCTTGAGTCCTTGCTCTTATTTGAAGCTTTTGATAGTAAATTATTATTGAGAAGGGCGAGAACGTACCCAATTGAGTTTTCTGATGTTGATGATGAAGTTTTGACAAACCAATTTGAGTGTTATATTAGGAGTGTCAGGAAAGATGCTAGATTTTCCAATTTAAAAGGACTTGCAGAACTTTCTAGGATTATTGTGAATACAAAAAAGCATAGAATCTTCAATTGGGTTTATGAGCTTTTGAAGTTGGCTTTGCTTTTACTCGTAGCAACGACGAGTGTTGAGCGAGTTTTCTCAGGAATGAATTATGTGAAGAATGAGTTGAGAAATAGAATGAGTGATCCATGGCTTAATGATTGTCTGGTAACATTTGTGGAAAAAGAGGTATTTACCACGATTAGTAACACAACTATCCTTCAACATTTTCAAACTATGAGTAAAAGGAAAGTAGAAGTAGAATTAACTTAGATTTATGTTTTTATTTTAGTTTTGCCTAATCACATTTTAGTTATTTATATAACATATATTATGTCATGACACCGACAATTCAATATTTGAAATTTGAATATAAACCATTTGTTATTATAATTTATTTTGATATATATATATATATATACTTCTTCGATAATAAAGTCCAGGACACCACGATGTTCCGATCCTGGCTACGCCACTGCTCGTACTAATGTTATTTATTAACTTATGAATAAATAAAGGTTTTTCTCACATTCAATCTGTTTGTATATCTTCTGTTCTAAGAAAAAAATTTGTTGTGTCATCAACTTATAGAAGTAATGAAGTACGAGGTGATGTCATTGGCTTTAGGTTATTTCAACATGTACCAATTGGAAATTGAAGTACGTTCCAATTCTAGTTGAGTTCCATGATCTAGGAATACAAATAAATGAATTACAATAAGAATGGTATAAATCTAATTTGCTGTGACTTTAAAAAGATGAAGAACGAAGAGTAAGAACATAAGTATTTAAGATGTTTTAATTTTTAATAGAAAAATAACATTTGAAGATAATTAGAAAATATTTAATTAATATAGTAATAATAAATAATAAAGACTAGTGTTCTAATAAAATAGTGAACAATGATTTTCCACCGAACTAGTCGAAAAAGTATGTTATTATTTTCCACCGAACTAGTTATTATTTTCCTCCGCATAGGCTTCCTTATGGATTGGCCTTAAGGTTCCGTTCGCCGGTGAGTTTTCAAAGATGTCTTGAACATCAGCCTCGTTTTCCTGTCTCCTATGCTGAAGAAGGACTATGGGATTTTCCTTTCGCTTTCTGATCTGGTTAATACCATTAGATATTTATTTCAACAAAAAGTAATTAATCTCAATTGCTACCGACGGTGCCAAAATCAGCCGGAAAATTTTAGTATAAGTAATTAACTATAATTGTTGGAGAGTGATTAGTATGCTTTTTGTCTATTAATCAAAACAAAAACTCATCTCCCTTTCTAATGCTCTCGGTCCCTTTATATATATTACAACCGACCTACACACTATCACAGTATTTTCTAGAGCAATTTCAAATGTGGGTGAATGCTCTGCTTCACATTTTTCGTATCTGCAACGTAGTGTTTTTAGTTGCCTGTCTGCTCACTAACCATTTATTGATTAATACTTTTGGTCGGCAATAAATCGCTCGGCAACTTAGACTTTCTCTGCAAATAACAATGTTATTTGTGTTTTGCTGATGTTCTTGATTGTTTTCTCTGTCCAAATATTTGATTGAGTGACAAACCCACCTCATCCTTGTTGAGAAGTGTAATCCGAGCGGAGGTTATGCCTTATCAAAAACTACTATTATAATATTAGCATACATAGAACTATTAATTTTAGGATGCATATAAGTTTGACAAACATTCAGAGATATCCTAGAAGTCAAACACAGGGAAAAATGGCCAGTAATGACCTTATTCTGTTCGTAAAGGGTCAAGATACAAGATTCTTTTATAGTTTATAAACTCAAACTGTAAATTCCTTGTCTAATAATTTCCTTATATCAGGAGTGCCAAGTGACGTGAAGCATTCTAAATAACAGTTTTTAATCTTTATTCTTCAGGCAACTGATACCCAGAAAGAACTAGTTTGTTGGTTAACATTATTCCGGTCTTGGGCATAACGTGCCAGTGCATCGTTAAGTTAAAGGCCTTTCCACCGAGATTACGTCCCTTTACAAGAAAAATGGGAAAAAAAATATGTTTATAAGTACATGCCTAGAAAAGAAAAGAAAAATATTTTGAATTATAATGTGAGGCTGCATAAAAAAGGACAGCAGCATACCTGGTCGATGAACCGGTACTTGTTGGGGGTTTGAATCGAAAACTTGGCCTGTTCTTTGTTGGGTATTATAGCATCCCACAAAGAGACCTGTGGGATCACATTTTTAAGATGATTAATGAAGGGGGTCACTTAGATGTATTTTTCTGTTTGAAGTCTGCATTTTTCTCGAATTATTCCAGTTAGGTCAGTAGGGGTGGCAGAATAATAATACTTCGATACTTTAAAATTTTAAACTTTAAATATTAAGCAGTTCCAAAAAAGAAGGGATCAAACCAGGGCTCCTGATAAACAGGTTGGTTAGGGATAGTATTGATAAAACCAGGGTTTGTATACAGACACGCACATGTGTCCGAAATCCCTTTTGTATCGAGTCCGGTCTGAAAGAGTATTATCTACTACACAGCTTTGTCCAACACAGATCCAATCAATAGCCGGATTTTGTCACCGTAATGGGTTAGCATGTTCAATTTAAACAGTCCTTTACCTGATTGAAGGAATTCCTTGGGGTTTCATACTCCGCTGCTACAAAGAGGAACACCTGTGATGATTGTATAACAAAATCATGTCAAATTACCAATATAGCTAAAGAGGAATGATTAGCATACTGAATTAGAGGCTCCTAAACATAATTAAGTTCTCAATTAATTGACCTTTCCCGCAATAAAAAAAAGTAAAGAGTTGGGAAATGTTTAACCTGCTTGGTGTTCCACGTAAACAAAGTCTCTAAGTTTGCTGTTATGTTCAGCTTCAAGCTAACCTACACAAGGAACAAGTGCTTTCTGAACCTTCAACTTTCTGGACAAATATAAGAATCTATAATAATGAAAGAAAATCGAGTAATTTTGGAGTCGGGAAATGCAGCCGTGAGATACAACACAGCAAATACAAAGTGAACATAAACTGAGACAATGAGCAATACAAAATAATCGAGACATTCAAAACAATAAACTTTATCACAGTCAAAACAACAATAAAAAATATATTATCTTTACATTCCCCTCATAAACATGTCTGATTTAAACCAGATATCAAGTTATCGCTACAGGAGAATCACGTTCTTATTTGAAAGCAACGACGAACTTATAAACACCACTCAATTCAAATAGGAAACAGCTTATTGACGATAAAACCACCGAATTCTTCGGTAGAGCTCACACATAAGCCTCGTTAACTGTTTTACCAACTCAGAAGGATATCACGGTAGGAAAACGATCAAAGACCAAATCTTTTCACTACAAGAAAGGAGAGCTGAAAACAAAATCACATATAACATCCGTTGCAATACACTATCAATTCCATCTGTTGGATAAACAGTTATATTAATCTACATACAGTTCGGGTCGAGAACAATATACACAACTAGGTTGGTTCTTGAATAGTCTTAAAGAACAGGAGACAGGCAAAGGAAACCCTACTAGTTTTAGTCCGATAGAAATAGATATGACTTAAGAGAAACACAAGAAAAACAAGACTAGCTTGGACTAGTTTGTACTAATTGACTGATTAATGCTTCAAAGAAAGAATGAAATGACATATGGAACTTGGCTACACTTTTACAATTAGAACACTTGCATTCAATCTAGTAAAGCACAAGAACCTTACACCAATAACTCAATAGAAAACTGATCAATTAATAACCAACCATGGCTTTCTTCAAATACAAAATGCACATCTACTAAAGCTAGAACTAGCAACAAATAATCAAATATAAATTTTAGATTTTCACGTCAAAGAGAGAAAAGTGGTAGACATTTTTTACCTCGTCATATCCATGGATGTTGAGTTGTCTCCGACGCTTACTCAGATACTTTGCATCCAGTATCTGAAACTAAAACCAAAACCCAAAAATAAAAAGATTAGGTTTTTTCTCTACCAAAATCAATCATTGCCCAGGACCAGTTACTGACAGATTTATGAAATTCAAAACAATCTGTACAAAACTAGAACCTGGATATCGGCAGTAGGAGATGGGTTATTGAGATTATCAGTGAAAGACGCGATTGCACACATAACAGCTAAAATCGTAAAAGCAAAAGTGAGCAGAGCATTAGCTCTGTATCCAAAAGCATGCATTGGATTACTTCCTGTTCCCGGGATATGGTTTTAGCTTTTAGGCGATTTAGGCTTGATATGAGACTTCTTCTTGATAGACTGTGGATTGCAGTCTTGAAGAAACGAAGACGAAGAAGATGCTGTGGATTGCAGTCTTGAAGAAATGAAGACGAAGAAGATGAGCGGTTTCTTTTTAAAATTTGGGGATTTTTTCTTTCCTTGTTTTGTAATGTTTGGGATATATCGCATGAGGACGTGGCAAGTTTGGCTTACTTGGACTAGTTTTTGGATTATATGCTTTTAGAAAAAAGAAATGATTGGCTAAACATATTAGTATTTAGTATAAAAAATGGGTTAATGTTCATTTAATATTTATCTCAATAAAACAATTTTTTTTTAGGTTTAATTTTTTTAATACCATAACTACCTTTAACCTAGTATATAAGCCTTATTTGAGAATTAATGGATATTTTCACCCAATCATCAATTTTGAATTTTGAATTTTGAATTTCGAAAAAGCCTCCACTCTCAATCTGTCTTCTCTTACTTTCTTTTCTCTCTCATCTTCTTTCTCTCCCTCCACCTTCGAACCCACTATACCCATACCAACCAAAACCGCCGACGATTATCCCCATACCAACCACCATCGCAGATTCTTGTTGTCTTCATCACCCACCCAAATCAACTCCAACACTAAAACCGCCGACGATTATCCCAACCGCCGTTAACGACGGACCTCTCATCGCCGAGGTCGATATGGGCGTCGACTCCTCCGCCCCACCATTTGTGTCATCGTTGTCCAGGCATCTACAATCTTCTACAACACTCCTACGACCTTAGGTTTTAACTTCATTTCCTACCTCAGAATATATACTTGTGTTTGTATTACTGACTTTGATTTGACGAAATATGTAAGTAAACAGATAAGGCGGAGAGATTATTGGCGGAGGCTGCCAGTTACAGAGCTCAGCTTGTGTTGTTTTTGGAGGCGTTCATCGGAGGCTACCCGCGTGGTTCAAATTTCGGCGTTTCGATCGGCAACAGGACGGCTAAAGGAAAAGAGGAGTTTCGCAAGTATCATGCTTCGGCTATTGACGTCCCTGGTATAAACGCTTTATTGCTGATACTCACCGGATTTGTTGATTTTGTTGGAATCTGAACTTAGATAGATGTCTTTCCACAACTGATTTTGATGTTATTTTCATTTAGTAATATGTGTTTAGCAGCTTTGAGGTAAATTGATTTTGGTTTGCAGACGATCAGAAATTGTAATTGAAAGGGAAGATGAAGTCTAGTTTTTATGAATTTTGGTTTCAATTTGGTTTACATTTAGTTAGTTTGATGGTGTTCTTGTGATTGATAGAGAGTAATGTGAAAAGGCTTTGATCTGGGGTGTCTAGATTCTCATACATGTATCGTTATCTGACCCAGACATGAGCTTTTATTGTTCTTGACGGCTCCATCACCGTCGCTGCTTTCTAGTCCCCTAGCTCCACCAATAAAACACCAGGACCAAGCATTTCTGGTGTGTCTCCCGGTCCATCGACAACACAAGACGATACGGTATTCCATCAAGAGGAGAGGTAACGATCAGCCAGTCCCGGTGTGGTCGCTGTTTTAAATTAGGACACAACAGGAGGGCTTTCGATGCTTCGTTCTGAACTTAAGTTCGTTTTTTTTATTCTTTCTGATATCATTGGATAAGCACTCCTTATCTTTCGATTTGTATGTTTTGAAACTGTTAATATTACTTCGTACAACGTCTGGTTGTATCGTTAATTCTATTCTTTACCAGTGTTTGATATTGCTAGATATGCTATGATTACATTGCTAGATACTTGTTATATCATTTGTAGTTGCATTGAAATTAAGTTTCTGATGCCACATTTCTAGATATGTGTATATGAAGTTGCTAGATACAACATTTTCTAGACATGAGCATTCCCCTAACATGAAGTACATGGACGTCCTAATCAGCATCAAAACAATGGTATATGGGTTGTAACGAGGTTGATAAATACAACCGTATATCATTGCTAGATACCCTATAACGATAATAGTCTGATAGATACGAAATATAGACATTAACTAGATTCTTGGGTATAAGTCTGATAGATACGATATGTAGACATTGCTAGATACGTGAATAATAGTCTGATAGATACGACATATAACATTGCTAGATACTTGAGTATACGACTGATAGATACAACAATTTATGTATGCTCTTTTAAGGTTCACATCCATCTGATAGATTAGTTATATTTAGTTTGCTAGAAGACTTTAGATTCTTCCCTTTGTGTTCCATCTCAAACAGTAACGATCCACCCTACGAAGTAAGATTTCAGCCAACATCACAGATTTTCCTAGTGGTTGCGATTCACGACTAATATAGCCTCCAAATTGAATCTTCTTCAAGTATTTAGAACTCTCCTCCAAATTGATATTCTTCTCATTTTGTTATGTTTAATTCTTCTTCCAGAACTTACAAAAAATTTAATATGTTAAAGTAAAGACATATATCCATGTAAAATATGAAACCAGACCAAAAAAACAATATGTAAATATACTTGTTCATTTGTAACCTCCCTTATTGTGTTGATCAAATTCAATTTTGTTTTGCCCTTTAATAAGGTTTTGATTTGCTTAGGTAAATTGCTAAAGAGAAATTCTAGAGAGAGAAAGTGCTTAAGGGTTTTTAGAAAGAGAAAACACAAGTACAAATTAGTTTCAAGTAAAAAGTGTTCAACCCCTTTATTAGAACAGTCTGATCCTTTATATAGAGGAGCCAAGACTTAGTTGAATAACTGAATCTGTTACAAAAATGGATTAATTGCTATTTAGTCCTTACAAATTATGTAAAGTCACAATAGCTTTCTAAAACTTACATCATTCACAAATTAAATACAAAACTTACACTAATTACAATCAAGTCCTTGAATTTACATTGTTTACAAATTAATTCCTAAAAACCCATTTCCATATCAGAAGCCCCCCCTAGTTCTCATGTCAGTAAATGAATGTGAACTAAAAAGCCTTCAAAACTGTTTATCTTCGAATCATCAACCTGCCAAAAATCTAAACAAGCAAACTATCCGAAGCCATTGTCTTCGAATAACAAATCTATCATCATAAAAATAACTATTTGAAGCTGTTGGCTTGAACTATTATTCGAAGTCTATATATGATATCAAAATTATAAACTCTTAAAACCATATTCAAACTAATCTTAATGATATATTCAAAACCATATCCAAATGACCTTTGAATAATAACCAAAGGATTCGATGTAATCACTTCGAATAATTTTCGAACAAAAATTTCCTTTAACATGTTGCGTAAGTGTTCCCTCTTCGAATGTAACGGTTACATGCATAACGGTTACATTCAATCGGTGATGTAGATCTGACAAGTGTCGTATTCCAACCTATCACCAAATGGTTCTGTCCATCTTCACATGTCTTCACCTACTTCAGTATAAATACCATTCATTTCTCATTTTAACTCTCTTTACACACAACCATTCTAGAGAGAAGTCAGAGATTTTTTGGCTACCTTCAACTGCTTCTCCCCTATTCCCAGAATTCCCACTGCAAAACTCAAATCCTCCGATCAATCTTCATCTTCTCCGATCAAACCATTCCTGGTTTATGAGAAAGAAACCGGTAACCAAAAAGTCGAAGGCCATTTTACCCAACACACCAGAATCTTCTGATACTTATAGCAACCTGGTGTTCGGTTCTTATGACTATTTTTGCATAACACAAAGAGCCGAAGAGTATCGAAGAGCAGGGTTAATTTTTGGTGGCCCAATTGGAACTACAACTGAGACATTTTACTACGGTAACTTTGATCGTACCAAAGTTCCAAAAATCTCTCCTACTCCCAATATCGAAGAAAAATCATCATCTAAAATATCTAGCCCTAAAACCCCTCGAATATCTTCAACTTAGAGCAAAGTTTCTCCTCTGAAACTGAAAACAAATAACCTTTCCTCAAAGAAACCTTCTTCGTCCAAACCTAAAAATACCTTCATCGCAGTGAAAGATGAATCAACAATATTTCAAACTCCATCTCCGTCGGAAACCACCACCAATGATCCTCCTCAAAGAGAAATGACAGAAAAAGGAATTCGAACTGCAATTCCTCTATCAGAAGTAAACATTCCCACTTCTCAAGATCCTCGAGAAGGTACCTCTAAGACCAATGAAGTTGATTCAGAGGCTACCAAATCTGATGTTGAAGCTGAATCTCAAGAAGAAGCTGACGTCTGTTCTATTTCCGAGGAGGAAAAAACAAAGATTGGGAGGAATCTGAGAAACCTCGAAAGCAAATATATTATCGCCTTGGAAAAGGTTCGATACATATATTATAAAGAAAGTCAAGCCTCTTTCCTAAAAAAGCAACGGGGAATGGGAGAGAACATCACCCTTCGACTACCAAAGGAAGGAGAAACTCCCCTTGACTGCAAGGATGATGAATTAGTGGTTTACCCAGAAATCATCAACAGGGGTCTTCAATTTCCACTAGATCCGATGATCGTAGAGTACTTCGAAGTTCTCAGCTTATGCCCTACCCAAGTAACTCCAAACCAGTGGTTCACCCTAATGTCAGTGATCATGGCATCTCGCCTCTCCAAAATACCGATCAGCATTAAGGATTTCATTTCACTGACTCAGCTCTTAAAAGGTCTGAAGCTCTCATTCTATTATCTTACATTGATGAATGATCTTAAAATCATCGACAATCTTTTGGAAGCTGATAAGTTCTGGAAACAAAGATTTGTTTTCATCTTTAGAGCTTGGGAGAATGGCAAGACGATTTCCGAAGACAATCCTTCGAAGTTAACTATTGTCTGGAGAAGCAATCGTAAGTTCTCTAAAAAATTCCTTTTACCTTAATTTTTTAATACATATTTTTTTTACTTAATATTTTATATTCTTTGTTTATACCAGAAATTTCGAAGCGCTACTCCACTCGTCGAGAAGCAGCTAAGGTGATATTCCAAAAATTGGCTGTCTGGGCTGAAAAAAGTGGAATAACGCCTTCCATACCGCCTTCCAGCCCATTAACTTCCTTCAATGCCACATGTTTCCGATCACAGAAGGTGGGCTGCCTCCCAAAGATTTATCTTCTGACCCAGATCCGAAGCTCGTATGCCAACGAATTCCACAAGCCGATTGTAAAGTCTTCCTCCCAATCCGGAACAAATCAGATAGCCATCTGCCTAAAAAAACGAAAAAATCACCCAAGAGAAGAAAGGTAAAAAGGTAGTTAGCACATCTGGTGCTAAACCTTCCACACCCTCAAAACAAAGTGTCAAAAATGCAAAGTTGCTGAACATCCTCTTTCACCCATCGAAGAGGGAGAAAATCAAGAGAACTTATCAAAAAAGAAGAAAAAATATTTCGATTCCTTTGGAAAGAAGAAAAACAAACAAAAATCACTTCGTACAAATTGATTGATGAGCATGAAGACGATGCTGCTGAAAACCAACAACAACAACACCCCCCAAATCCTCCAACCGAAGATCATTCCTCGCAAGAAGATCCTGTGATTGTCATCGATGACATTTCTCCTACTATTTACCATTGTCCTACAAGCTTCGACCCAGATGTGTTTATTGATTTTGAAAACATAGAAGCACTTGCTAGCGAAGAGGATCCTACCCTTCAAGTCATTCAGAATCACATGCTTGATTTTGCGAGGCCTACTCTAAAGAAAGATATTCCAAAATCAACTCGTACCTTCAAACCTATTACATATCTAGATATGATCGACAAGCCTAGTACCTCAGAATATCGCAACCCTCCTCCAAATCCTGCAATAGCTATCGCTATTCAACCATTTTCTGGTCTTGATGCTGCTGCAAAAACTCTTGCCTATCAAATTGAAGCCTCTCAAGACCATCTCAAACAGTTGGCCAAAGATATGGTTTACTATAAGGAATCTTATGAGTCTGAAAAGAAATTCAGAGAGACCTTGCACAACAAAGTATCTGAGAAGTTTTATGCCTATGAGATAGCTAGATACGAGCTGATAAAAGGCGCTCTTTGGATAAAATATCATCTTCAAATCAAGCATATGGTCAACATAGAACTGCTGACAAAGTCTCATGAAGACAAAATAAAGAAACTCAAAACCGAGCATGTCGCTGAATTGAACACTGAGTGTTCCAACTCTACCACACTTAAAAATTCTCTAAATCTTTGTGAAGCAAAAAATAAAGAGATGTCCGATGAAATATAGAAATTGAAGAAGAATTTCAAAGCAAAAAAGGTTGCTGCTATAACCACTGCCGAAGCTGAACTCTCAAAACATATGCAGACAACTATTCAAGTCGGAAAAGAATATGCGACTATCCTTCTCCTTCGAGAAATCCATGCTGTCTATCCAAAAATCAACCTCACAAATTTTCCAAAAATCAACCTCAGCTCATCATCTTCGGAGGATGAATCCTCCGAAGAAGAAGAATCTTCTGACTAACTAATCTTTTAGTTTAGTTTTTTTGTCCTTGTCTAAACAGAATACCTCTTTTGTATTGTAACAACTCGATCTGAATGATAAAGTATTCTTCATTTTTATGTTGTTGTTCCCTATACTATTCGATGTTAAATACCAAATAAATGCAAAATCTTAAAAAAATAACAAGTATTTTCTTCTTCGAAAATATATGAATGTATTGTTAGGCTTGATTAGCTCATCAAAATTCTTGAGTTTTAAGACATTCACTTCAAAATTCCAAATGTAAAATGGTTGTAAAACATGGTTATCTCTTCGAAAAGTGTTATAAACACTTCAGAATATACTTCCCTTAACTAATCTCAAAGGTGATCAATCTTTGATGATCTGTTAAGATAGTATCCAAATAAACGTAAAATAACCATTGGCAAAAAAACAAACTTTATTGATAAAGTTAAATATGTACAAGTACATGACGCCTCATTAAAACCTTTATGGGCCAACAGTGTAGGAAATAGTGCGCCATTAAAAACAAAAATTCCAAAATATAAACACATGTCTACTCCTAATAAAGCTTCAAATGTTGAATATTCAATGGATGTTGTAGCATCCTCCCCTCGAAATCACAAAGACGATAAGACCCTGGCTTAACTCTTTCAACAACTGTATAAGGCCCTTCCCAGTTCAGAGCCATTTTGCCGAAGCTTTTGTCCTTTGTGTGTAGAAAAACTTTTTTCTATCGCCTTCTTTAAGTTCTCTTCTTTTTAACTTCGAATCATATCTACTTCTCATGAGAGTTTGATAATGTATGGTATTCAAATAAGCTCGAACCCTTTTTTCCTCAATCAGATCCACATTTGCCCTTCGAATTTTATCATTAAATCTTTCAGAATATTGAGATATTCTAAAAGATGACATCGTAGATTCAATAGGACTAACCGCATCCATACCATATGCCAAAGAAAAATGAGTCTCTTTTGTAGCCTCTCTTGGAGTTTTTCGATAAGCCCAAAGCACCTCTTGCAAATAATTTGGCCATTTTCCTGCTGCCCCCGATAGATTCTTCTTCAAGCCATCTAAGATTGTTCTATTTGTCACTTCCACTTGTCCATTAGCTTGAGGATGAAAAAGCGTCAAAAAACATTGCTCAATCTCTTTAGAAGTACAGAATGAAGCCATTTCCCTATTGTTAAATTGAGGGCCATTATATGTTGTAATTCTCCGAGGAACCCCAAAACACCAACATATATTATTTACAATGAATTTGATGACATCCTTCGGTTTTGTACCTGATAGTGGTTCTGCTTCTGCCCACTTTGTAAAATAATCCACCGCCACAATTATGATTTGCGTTCTCCCAGAGGCCATCAGCAAAGGTCCCACCAGATCAATTCCTCATCTATCAAATGGTATCGCCTCAGATATAGACATAAGCGGCACTACTGGTCTGTGAATAACATTAGCAAATTTTTGACAAGTATCACAACCTCAAACTAAATTTTTAGCATCATTCATGATTGTAGGCCAGTAAAACCCTGCAAGTAAAACTCTACGAGATAAAGCTTTAAACCCACAATGAGTTGACCGTTCTCCATCATGCAACTCTGATAATACTTCTTGTGATTCCTACTTGCCTAAGCATCGTAGCAATGGTCTGCTTAATACCTTTTTATATAAAATTCCATCCATAGCTATATATCCAAAGGCTTTACCCTTTAACGTTTGAGCCAGTTGAGAATCATCTGGCAGTAATCCTTAGGTAAACAAATTAAGAATATCTGATCGCCAATCGCGTTGGCTTTCATCAGTGGAAAACAGTTCCTCTATAATTTCACATTGGCCAGGTTGAGCAACAATTGAAGGATTATCTTGTAGAAAAATCCAAGGATATTCTTCCTTGTATGCAATATTTGCTAAAGAATCAGCCACCATGTTACTTCCTCGCCCGATATATTCCACAACCACACCGTCAAACAGAAGCATTAAAATCTGAAGCTCCCGAAGATATAAAATCAAAGACCCTTCCTTGCTTCAGAAAACCCAGATACTTGATTCGCCAATAACTGAGAATCCGTTTCCAGACGTACTGAAGTCGCCCCACAAATATTTGCCAATCTCAAACCTGCCAAAGCAGCTTCGTACTTAGCTTCATTGTTTGAAGCATGAAAATTAAATTTAATTGATTGGACCATTGTTTCCCCCGTTGGAGCTATCAATTGAACTCTAGCACTGCACCCTGAAATACTGGACCCTCCATTTGTTCGAACAACCCACCTCAAATCAGTAGGCAAAACTTTTGTGTTTTCTTTCTCATCCAATCTACTTGAGTGGAACTCAACAAAAAAGTCAGCCAATGCATGTGTCTTGATTGCTGTTCGGGGTGTAAATAAAATGTCAAAGTCTCCCAACTCCACTGACCATTTAGTGATCATCCTCGAAATATCAGGTCGTTGCAATATATTTTTTAAACGGAATGAAGTTCAGACTTCTATAGCATGAGCTTCAAAATATGGACGCATCTTCCTAGCAGAAATAACCAATGCTAAAGCCAGCTTCTCCAACTTCATATAACTTTTTTCTGCTGCCACCAGACTTTTACTGACATAATACACTGGCTTCAGAATAACTAAATCTTCACTAATTAGCACTGCACTGAGTGCAAAATCCGATACGGCAATGTACAAAAATGATTTCTCTCTATTTCGAGGCTTTGTTAATATATCTGGTGATGACAACAAATTTTTAATTCTTGTGAACGCTGCTTCGCATTCCGACGTCCATTCGAACCTGTTAGGTCCTCGCAACAATCGAAATAAGGAAAGAATTTATCAAAAAATCATGAAATAAATCTATTAAATGCTGTTAACCTTCCTGTCAATATTTGCACTTCTTTAACTGATCGAGGTGACTTCATCGTTATCAAAGCCTTTAATTGTTCTGGGTCGGCTTCTATTCCTTTTTCGCTAATAATAAAACCCAAAAACTTCCTCGATCGAACTCTGAAGGTACATTTCTCCGGATTTAGCTTCAATCTAATCGCTCTTAGATTCAAAAAATCTTCTTCTAGATCATCAAGATGCACTTCATCCCTTGAAATTTTCACTACCATATCGTCTATATATACCTTCATATTTCTTACGATTTGTGTAGCAAAAGCTTTGTTCATTAATCTCTGATAAGTGGCCCCAACATTCTTCAATCCTAAGGGCATCACCCTATAACAAGGGAGGCCTCTATCAGTTATAAAAGTCGTGCATTCTTGATCCTTCGGATCCATCTGGATCTGATTATACCTTGTGAAAGCATCCATAAAAGTCAAAATTTTATTGCCTGAAGTGGAATCAATCAACGGTCTGGAAACGGATGTTTGGGGCAAGCTTTATTTAAATCTGTAAAATCCACACACATCCTCCATTTCCATTCTTCTTTTTAACCACTACCGGATTCGCAGTCCACAAAGGATATTGAGATTCCCTTATGTGTCCGACTTTAGACAACCGATCCACTTCTGCAAAATTGCTTCCGTTTTTTCCGATGAAAATGCTCTTCTTTTTTGAATCATTGGTTTAACCTTCAGATTTATGGCCAAGATATGCCGGATTACTTCGATATGTACTCCTTTTACATCTTCTGTCTTCCAAGCGAAGACGTCCAAATTATGATACAAAAAATTAAGCAGTTGTTAACGTAGATTAGGGGTCAATAAAGTTCCAATCCGAAGCACTTTTCCTTCTGAAAAAGTAAACTTCTCTATTTCTTCACTCACTGTTAAAGACCCTGGAGTTTCCCTCGGATCATCAACCATTTCTTCCAACTCCGAGGGAACCCCTTCTAACTGCTATTCTCGCATCAAATCTCCACTACTGGATCCTCAGACCCGAAGTGCAGTGGCATAGCATTCTCTGGCAACCTTTTGATCGCCCTGAAACACTCCAACTCTGTCTCTAACTACGTACTTAAAACATTGATGAACTGTTGACACCACCCCATACAATCTTGAAAGCCATGATCTTCCAAAAATAGCATTATAACTTGTGGGACAGTCCACCACCACAAAAAGTACTTGAACATTCTTTTTGAATGGTCATTTCCCCAAACTAACTTCTCCCTTGAATTCTCCAACAACACGAGCTGTTACACCCTTAAATCCAATAATTGTACGATCTGATTGAGTAATCCGAGGAGGGTTTGTCATCCTATCATAAGTGGACTTAAAAAGAACATTGGCAGAACCGCCAGTATTAATCAACACACATCAAATTTCGACGCCAGCCACCTCAGCTCCAATTACCACAACATCCTTATGTGGTCCTCCAGTCCCTCTCAAATCATCTTCATCAAACAAAATGAAGGGAATATCTTTCTTTCCATACAAATGCGTTAACATCCTCCCTTCAATTTGAGTTGTCAAGTTGACAACATGCCTTTTCCTTGAGCTGTCTGAATTTCCAGTCATTGAATCACCCCCAAAAATTGCTAACGATTCGAAAAACTTGCACAATTCCCGAACATGTCCCTTTTCTATAGAAACAACCTCAACAGGCTCCTCGACTGCCATCAGAAGCAACCTGTTCGGATCCTTCTCAACATATTCATTAGAAGCATCGAATGAATCAACTTGTGAATCCATAATCATCAAATTCTCAGCTGGCAGCGCAGCCTTTAAAGTTGATGCACCATTATTCTTCGATGCACTTCCATGTGACTTCACATAAGTCAAGAGCTTCCCATTCTCAATCAAATATTGGATTTCTATTTTCAAAGCAATACAATCATTTATATCATGCCCAACATCATCATGATACCTACAAAATTTATTATTCATTTCTTCCCTTGGTCTACTGATAGGAGTTGGTTTCCTAAAGTTCACAGAATTTTTAGTTTTATCCCAAATAACAGAAACACTCTCTGTCAAATCAGCATAATACTCTGGCCTAACCCAAGTATTCGGCCTAGGCCTGTTATAATTGTTGGATGGAGTATGGTTCAAATATCCACCAATCCGAGGAGGCAAATTACTGTTCTTTTGCCTCGATTGCTGATTATTCCTATTAGCATTATTATTTCCATTCGAGGGCTGCCCCTGATTATTGGCTGCATGTCCCGGATTCTTTGAAGTATTAACTGGTGCACCTTAGACTCTGCTAGAATCTTCAACCTTAATTTGATCCTCGACTTGAGCCATCAACGCTCAAAACGTCAAAGCCCTTCTCTTTGTCGTCTCATTAGCTCGATCACCTAGCAACAAACCCTGGCGAAAAGTGGCCATCACCATATTTTCTTCACAGTTATCCAAACTTGCTTTGGTTAACACAAACCTCTTAGTATAATCTTTCAATTTATCTCATGGTGCCTGCTTGCACTGGATAATTGTATCACCATTAGCCCTCATCTCCTTGCTTCCCATAAACTGCCTTCGGAAAGCAGTATAAAAATCACTGAAACTTGAAATGGACCCCCTCGGAATCCTGTTGTACCACTTGAGAGTTGTTCCTTTAAAATTTTGAGAAAAAGCACGATACACAAGCTGGTCGTTGTCCTCGAAATTCATCATATAATTTTTAAACTGTTCGATGTGATCATCGGGATCTTGCATCCCATCGAACTTCTTAACCTTCGAAATATCAAAACACTTCAGAAGCTTTATAGATTGAATTCCATCTGTTAATGGGTAGTTCCTCCAATCAACACCTTGAAAAAATTGATCATCGGTCCCCATTGCAACATACAATTCGAAGGATTTCCTTCATGCCAAGTTGATCGAGGAACATTCTTAGACTTGCTCTCCTTTTTATACCTCCTCGAATAATCTCTTCCCGATTCTCCCTTCGAAGAACCTCTACGTCTTTTAACTCCTGAAGTTGAGCTTTCTACTTCTCATCACTGGAGGTTATCAATTTTTGCTTATCTTTCTTATCCTTTCGAGACAAATATCTCTCTTTAGGAGACACAAAACGTGTTTTTTATGCTCGAACTTAGCATGTCTGCCATCGAAAGATCGATCTGAATGACCTTCCACATCGGTCTTTTCCAACTCCTGCCTAACCTCAGATCTGATTCTAGCAGAAAGTATTTCTTGCTCCCTTCGCTCATATTTTTCGTTCAACGCATTGATTTTATCAAGAAGTTGATTCATTCTTGTCTTAACATCAGATCGAACTTGGACCAGAGACGATCCATCAGTTCTATTCCCATCAGTCCCATTCTTTTGAAATCATCTCTCACTGTTTCTAACGCTGATTGAAGCGTAGGATTAATATTTTCAGTATTTATCTTATGAATTTTAGTCAAAGAATATCACCAAATAGTACCACTTTCGAATAGAATAAGCTACTGATTTTTCTTGCTCAGCCCCTAGTGAAGTCGTCAATTTAATAAGGTTTTGATTTGCTTAGGTAAATTGCTAAAGAGAAATTCTAGAGAGAGAAAGTTTTTAAGAGTTTTTAGAAAGAGAAAACACAAGTACAAATGAGTTTCAAGTAAAAAGTGTTCAACCCCTTTATTAGAACAGTCTGGTCCTTTATATAGAGGAGCCAAGACTTAGTTGAATAACTGAATTTGTTACAAAAATGGATTAATTACTATTTAGTCCTTACAAATTATGTAAAGTCACAATAGCTTCCTAAAACTTACATCATTCACAAATTAAAGACAAAACTTAGACTACTTACAATTAAGTCCCTGAATTTACATTGTTTACAAATTAATTCCTAAAAACCCATTTCCATATCACCCTTATTACCCAACCATTTGAAACATCTTGGTATATTGTCTTCAATTTCATATTTTTCACATATAGTTGTGTGTCCCATGATAAATGGATATATTTTAACAATAATTTAGATACCATTTTTAAATATTTTTAATGATATTTAAAATAGAATAAAAATACTAACTAGTAATAGAGCAACACAACCAACTACTTTATCATGTATATTTTCATGACAAAGGTTTATTGAGTTAATCAGTTTCTCACGGTTTACTTCATCCCAACCATACTTGTTTATTTTGTTCAGGTCTAGTATGTAATGGACCATTGTAAAGCTACTACATCTACGGATATATATTAAAACAATGTTGAGCAGGCTAACATCACGAACAGTATTACAACATATTTTATAACATTCTCTCAATGTATTTTTAATTCTTTTTTATATCAACCTATAAATATGCAAAGTCATTAGTTGATATATAGATTATAGGTGAGAAATAATTGGAAACTATGATAGATGCTAAACCAGGGAACTATGATAGTTCCCATATGATATATTATGCAAAACCTATGAAAATGTGAAACCATAGCAAAAGTGATAGATGCGAAACCTATGCAAATGTGAAACTAGGGCAAAAATGATAGATACAAAACCTATCAAATATAAACCAAGGAAAAAGTGATAGATGCAAAACCTATGCAAATGTAACAAAACTTGAGAATTGCATAGATGCTAAAAGCATCCCAACTATGATAGATGATAAACCAAGCCAACTATGATAGATGCTACATGATAGATGCTAAACCTGGCAAACTATGATAAATGTTAAATGATATATCCTAAATGTTAAAAACCTAAAAATAGTTTAAAAGAGTAATTTGTTTCAAACATATTTATTATTTAGTGTCTTAATTATCATAATTATTATCTAAAACGCAATTAAACTTTACTAATTATTATGTATTATCGACCTTTTTTAATATCTCATATATATATATATATATATAAAAGGTTAATCATTTCTTCCATAAAATTTGACATTTTCATTAAATTCAAATTAAGTTTTTTTCCTCTTTTTCAATATTTTCTCTCTTAATGTTTCTAAATATTTTCTCTTTTTCTCTAAGTGCGTTTTGTTTTCTGTTTTTAATAGAATTATGAATTGTTTCTTGATTTCTATTATTTAAATTGTATGTTGTTTTCTTCGCATTCTTGTGAAACAAACGAAGAATTGGATTTGAAATGTGTTTCTAAGTTTAAGATTATGGATTTTTAGAGAGAAAAAATGATTATATGTTTGAAGTAAGTTTTACTATGTTTTTATAAAAAATATAAAGTTTGTGTTTTATCTCGCGGGCCTAGTATCTTGTTAGATGAGAGACCATTGTAAAATAAAAATAGTAGATACATGACTTAGATGTTAGACGATAGATGCGATACTTTGATTTTGGATAATATATACGAGACCATTGCAAAATATAAATGGTAAATGCGAGACATAGTTGTTTAATGATAGATGTGAGACCTAGATTTTAGATGATAGATGTAAGACCAATGTAAAATAGAAATAGTATATGAGAGACCTATATAATAGATGAGTAATGTGATACCTAGATTTTAGATACTAGATGTGTTCCCGTTTAAACTAGAAATAGTATTTGTGAGACCTAGATGCTAGATGTGAGATCTGGATTTTAGATGTTAGATGCGAGACTAGTATAGAATAGAAATTGTAGATGCAAGGCCTAGATGATAGATGATATGTGTGAGACCTAGATTGTAGAGGCTAGATGTAAGACCAATGTAAATTTGAAATGCTAGATGCGAAATATAAAGTCTAAATAATACATGTGAGACCCAAATCCTAGATGTGAGACCACATTTAATTGGGCTTGCGAAAAACCCCCCAAAAGATATCATTCATGGATCTAGTTATATTCGTTATAAAAAAGACGTATGGCACTTTTACAGTTCAAAATATGCAGAGTTTTGAAAAATTAAATCATAAAAAATACAAGGGATAAAGAATGTACACGTGCTTGATAGTTTTGTATAAATTATGTTTTTGGTAGAAAAGATGATCCATATAATTATTGGTAACTTGTACTGTTTTGGTAGTATGTCGTAATTATAATTTTGGATGAGTCTTAGATGGTAATTGGTTGTGGGTTAAAATATATTATATATTAATATTTATTCATTTTAGTTGACAAAGTAACATAAACATTTACATCATATATTAGTGAATATGATTTTGTATAGGTATATTTGGATGAGTATTTAAAATCTAAGTTTGAGTCATAAAGTATAAGAACAAATAGCATACAATAGTAATAACTAAGAAATCAAATGTTTATTCATCGAGTTAAATTTTATCCTATGAAGGTACAAAGTATATCACCTATAGTCAATGAAGATTATATAGTGTTTATTAATTTTTTGCTTTAAAACCTTTCACTGGCTGAAACCTCTATTGAGGATAAAACTATA
Organism: Limnanthes douglasii subsp. nivea; assembly: GCA_036936605.1. Taxonomy (NCBI): domain Eukaryota; kingdom Viridiplantae; phylum Streptophyta; class Magnoliopsida; order Brassicales; family Limnanthaceae; genus Limnanthes; species Limnanthes douglasii. Next base: position 335,683,336 of record JAUPFV010000002.1, read on the forward strand.
TTGTGTGAATGAGAAAGAGTATATGTAACAAATAGCAGTTTGTTAAAGTTATTAGTACATTTTTCGGATCATAAAGACACTCAATTTACTTCAAATTGCTTCAAATTTCATATAAATATAACGCAGTATAATCATTTCAAAATATGTAGAGATATGAGAGGAAAAAGATAAACAATCTCGACTCCTAGTATCTAACTTTTCGAGAGCTTGATGCTTCAAAAATTGTTAGTTCATTAAATTTGAAAGCATTGGTCATTCAAATGTGAGTTGAGAGTTATTTTTCTTATTTGAAAATACATAGGAAGGTGAATGATTGAACGTGATTAATCATTAATGCTTTTATTTTATCGTTGATACGTGGTCAAAATGTGTGTTGGTTCAAACTCACGAATATTATCATTAGGAACTCTTGTATATCGATTGTTAGTTGGTTCAAACTCACGAATGTTATCATTAGGAATTCTTGCATATCAGTTGTCTGTATCAAGTAATCTCGTTCGTTAATCTATAAAATTATATATACCATTAGATTAAATAAATTAAAGGCTCTTATTATAATTACATTTTTATATAAATAGTTGTCATATTTTCATTTGAAGTTTTTTTTTTCAAATTGTTATTGCAACTTTGTTTCATCATTAATTAAGAACTTGATTTTGTCTCTTTCATTCTTTAACACTTTAAGATTTTTCTTCTTAATATTTTTACTATATTCGATTTACTGGCTGTCTTATCCTAATTTTTTCGCTTTCTTTATAAAATGTGAAATAAAAGAAATGAAAAATCTAATTGTTTATCATGAATGTGACTAAGTCAGATAATGTTAACCTCAACCATTCTGAAGAAATACTAAGGTTTTTTATTTGTCGAGGAAGGAAAATTCTACTAAACCCTTGTACGTAGAACATGTACCGGTAGCAATTATTATCGATGTTGTTCTTGAAGTTGGTGATATTCTGATTATTTTCTAGCAGTGATTCTATCCAGATCTACTAAAAAACTAAAGGTAATATTTATTAATAATTCGTTTGAAAAGGCTGAGACATTGAGTGTAATCTATTATAAATTTGAGTAGATTGATCCTTTTAATTATGACCAAAATAAAAAGAACTTAGTTATTCCATAAAATCTTAGTGTTTACTCTTACAGGCAAGTGAAAACCTGCTGCACCCAAATAATATGAAGCTATATTCTTCACATATATTCTTGATATGGGTGTAGACTTCTATTTTATCGAGATATGTTGAGTTTCTTTTGAGATGCTGGTACGTGGCTGAGTGAGTTAGCATCAAACGCTTGGAGCATTCAGATTGCCAACATTATCTTTTCTTGGAATTTTAATAACTAATTTAGCTTCAATGATTTTCTAGTTTTGGACATTTTTAAAGGTCAAAATGGTAATACTTTATAATATTTTGGTATGGATTGTGATACCAAGATTTTGATGATCTTTCGGACTGTAATAAGGTGTGGAATTTTTTTTTTTATATATCTAGCTAATCAATATCTGATGTTAAGGAAAATGTTTCTTTTTGCTTTCGGATTTGGCGGTCGAAAGGGTATCATGCTACCATTCCTATAATATATATTGATCTTTCTAGTGTGAAAAAATTATTTTCAAGATGACCCTTATGTTTGCATACTAGTATTGTAACTCGATTGTAAATTTTTATTAGACTATGAAAATGAGCAGTATATTAAAATTATGGAATAATATGCTAATATTTAGAACTCATACAAGTTTTTGTTTGTTCCATAATAATTTATAAATGGTGGTGTATTGCGGAGTATTATTTTTGGTGTGAGGGTTCTTCATTTGTAAATAAGATGATAAATGAAATCTTATTAAAAAGACATCCAAACATGAAACAACTTCCACGATTTCTAAAGTCAAGGGATCTTCTATTAAAAAAGGTATTGTGAGGCACTCTTTTGAGAGACGGATAGTTGTCAAGACTATTGATGGTGAAAACACTCCAACCGAAAGTGTTAAATAAAAAAGGAAAAATAATGTTAATCCTCAAGTAAATAGTATAAATAACGGTGGAGTAAAAAAATAAGATCTTCTTGCTATAAAGAACTTGGAGGCTTCAAATACCAAGAATCTTATTGATAAAACTAATGTTGTTAAAGGTTTAAAAGATATGAAATCTGGAAGTAATGATGTAAATAACAATATTACCCTGACCATAGACGATGGTTTAAATCCCTTTCATATTATGAAATGAGGTAATTTCGTTGTCTCATGATGTAGTGAAAATGACAATAAAGGTTCATTGAAAGAAAGTGTTTCATAAAAATTGTGTGAGTTAAATTTGCAGCAATCAGAGAAGGCTTTACTGAGGCAGAAGATGAGACGATGGATGAGGAGACACATGTTAACATTGAAAGAGTAATTATTATTGACGAAGATCATTGGTTGATGCAAAAAACTCTTACTTATGATAGGAAGGGCAAAAGTCACTTAATACCTCGATTACTCAAATGAAGATTATAAATGATCGTATTTCAAGAGTAACATCAAAGGATTACATGGAAAATATTATGAAAATAAAAGGAAATATACGAGGCAAAAAATAAAAATAAAAGTTGATGATGACATTCAAGGGGACGTAGTTGATGCAGTTTATAGATAACATCATTTTCTACTGTAACATCGAAGGCTATATCCAAAGTCACTATATAATTGATGCACCAAAATTAGCCGAGGAAAAAGTGTTTGTAACTGAGGCCAGCTTGGGTGTTAGTTATCCTGTAATCGAGAGTAATTCTGTTACGAAGGATGATCAACTAAAGGTCATGGATGGCTAGATGATGCATATTATTTTTTCAAAAAGATAAAAACTTAAAATGATGCAATTATTGTTGTCGATTTATAGTCTCTCTCTCTCTCTCTATGTGATGGTGCTCTTACGAACATTATGAAGAGAAAAGCCTTCATTCCTCGTGTTTTAAAAGTTAACATCCTATGTATGAATGTACCTACTCAACAAATTAATACTGATGTTGGTTTGGTTGGAGGTTTAACATATGACACAATTTCAAATTGTTTCCTAAATTAGATCCTTAAAATGTTTAACCAATTTTTTTCACTTAGTAAAAAGAACTCCCTAGTCCATTTATTACTTGGACTTTGCCAAAATACAAATGAATTTGGGATTTGATATAAGCCTTAATTATCATTTTATTTATTTAATTTGTAGATATTGTATAGTTAGCTGAATGAACATAATCAAATACTTCATTAGATGTCTGGTTGATGGGCATAAACTTCACTTTCTTGCTCTTAGTGAATACAAAACTTTCATAAAGTCTCAGCTTCTCAACTCTCGTACCATCTAACAACTCATGTTTATTTAGTTCACCGAGTCTTTTCTCAATTAAATTCCTCAAATTATGATGCCACAACCTGATAAAATATTTCACCACACTAAAAGGACCCCTACTACTACAGTATCATCAATAACTAACACTTCATTAGTCATATAGGTTTTCATACAAACAAGGGTGTGTTACAAAACCCTAAGTCTCTTGCCTTCACCCTTATAGGTAAAAGTTTCTTCATCTAGCATCCCAATTTAAATAAGGTTATATTTAACTTCAGGTATATACATTACGTTGTTAATTAATCTCTCAAGTCATGTAGATAACTTGAGTTGTATGGTTCCAATCCCTTTTACATCGCATGACTCATCATTCTTGGTGATGGTTCTTCCACCATCAAGAATATTTAGTCTTTAAACCAATGCTTATTGGGATCATGTGAAATTATGCACCTGAATCCAACACCTATTTATCGTTGTATTTGTAAGAATAAGAAGTCATTAACCCATCATCATACTCACAATCATCAGACACTATTGCAGTATCTTTGGTTTCATTATTTTGATAGTTGTTACATTTTCCCTTTTCTGGGTAGTTATGACTAATCAATAATTTATTATTGCATGCCCAATAGTTCATTTTTAAACTTGATCCAAACCCTTTAGACTTTGACCAAGAGTTTATTGTCCTCTTACTTGAATCTCTCTTTCCCGAATGACCTTTCTCACTCAGTCTGTGCCCTTTCAGAGTCATCCTTTTAGAAAACTCTTCTTTTGAATATCTTTAGAGTTGAAGGTACATTTGATTTCGGCCATCGTAAGGGCGTATTTCTCGTAGAGTATAGTTTGCACGAAGTATTTTTACTTATTCGATAGAGAACTGAAAATGATAATTATTTTATCCTTTTCCTCCACATTTATATCAACTGCATTTAAGGGGCGTACAATTCGGTTATAATCATTTCGATCCCTTCGAATCTTTGTGCTACTATTCATCAATAACATGTAAAGTTACTTCTTAATATACAATCCTTTTGTCGAAGACTTCTTCTACATGTCATAGTACTTCATTTTACAAGATGAATATGAGGGTACCATGAGCCTCAGAAAATACCACGACATCAAACCGTGTATATTTATTGTCGATACTAGCCGTTAATCCTTGCATTAACCTTAATTATCCAGATATTAAAATCATTAGAACCGTCAAATTTTTTATATGACCTGTCATAGTACTTCATCTTACAAGATCAAAATCCTTAGAAAATACCACGACATCAAATCCTGTATGTTTATCGTCGTTACTAGCCACTTAACCTTGCTTTAACCTTAATTATCTAGATATTAAAATCATTAGACCCGTCAAATTGTTTCAAGGATAAGCTTCGTGAAACTCATCTTTCGTGGGTTTCCAGTTTCCATGTGAGATATACTTCTCCAACCTACAAATCAAAATCAATATATTTTTTATATTGCTCCACGCGCACTATATCACTTGCTGGGGGAAAACCAATACATCATTTTACTGAAGGTAAGAACTGATATATGATTGAATGGGCCTATAATTACCTTGTTCAAGACGAGCAACAAATAAAAGAAAGCACGCTAAAACCAAACACACATATTTCCTCTGACCCAATGGTTTACAGTCTTCAACAACTTGTCTCAACTCTTGGGATATATAGACGTCTCTACAACTAAGTTATGGCTCAAGCATCAGAGTGTTTCAACGGGTCTTTCATATACAAGTAAGACATATCCAAAACCTATGTTGACGAGTGACTTCTAGCCTACACCTAATATTTTACAAGTCCTTTAAACCATGAAGCGATATATAAATGGATTTTATGCAAGAATGGTTTGCAACTAAAAAATGGAAATTTTTTATCTTTGTGTTTGTTAGTATGCTATCTAATATGGCATATTTCATTCCTTGTCATAAAATTGACGATGCTTCACATGTTACTAATTTTTTTCTTTAGAGAAGTTGTTAGATTGTTGGGGATACATAAAATCATTGTTTCTATTCAAAATATTAAGTTATTAAGCTACTTCTCGTACATTTTATGAGTAAATTATGAACTAAGTTGTTGTTTTCAACAACTTGTCATCCTTAAACTAATCATCGAACTGAAGTAGTAAATAAATTTTTATATTTTACCACATGTATTAATAAAATAGAACATTAAAATAAGAGAACATTATTTACCACGTCTTTAAGTTTTTTTACAATGATGTATTAAATTATGCTAATAAGTTTTCAAAATTTCATATTATTTATGGTTTTAATATTTTAACACCATTAAATATATCACTAATAATTTTCAATGAGCAAGTTAATTTAGATGAAAAAATAAATCGTAAAATTATTAAGAAGATTAATGATAAGACAAAGCAGAACATAAATAAGATGACTAAGAAGTAACAAAAGCAACCACATAAAGACAAACATAAGTTGATCTCTGAACATGGTGATTGGGTTTGGGTTTGGGTTCATATGAGGAAAGAATATTTTTAGCCTCATGGAAATCAAAGTTTTTACAAAGAGGAGACGATCAACTTTAAATCTTAAAATGGATCAATAACAACACGTACAAGCTGGATATACCAAATGAATATATTATAAGTTCGAGGTTCAACGGTTTTGATTCTACAAATTCATTTAAAGATAAAGGATTATCTGGAATTTTTTTATATTTATAAATTATGTTTAAAATAAACTTTACCTTGCCTAGTAGTCTTTAAACATAAAATTTATATTTAAGAACAAGGTGAAGCTCTGATAAGATCATATTTCTCTAGAGGCTATATGTACTTATAAAGAATGTAAAGGTTCATAAGATAAACCATGGTAAGATAGATATATTGTAGGTCATGTAATCAAAGACAAGGTAGAAGGAAGAAAAAGATAGACTAATCAAGAGATGGGTTAAGATTGTATTAATGAGAGACACTGTAAGGAAATGAACAATGAAATTAAGATGAAAAAGATTAAAAGTTGACAACTTCAATTTAAGAATGAAATAAACTATAATCAATCAAGAAGGTAAACTATATGAGAAACTGATAAATTATTATAGGTAAAAGAAGACCCAAATACAGAGAAAAAATAAACAAAATAATTTAATATAAGTAACTTGAAGAGAAAAGTCTACATGTAGTTGTCCAATATTACTAAAACACTCTAGGTAGTTAGAAGTTAATTTTGTAATGTATGTAGCAACTTTTGTAAAAGATGAATGTTATGTCTCTATAAACACACATGTCATTCATTTATAGAGCTAAGACTTAATAATACTATAAATAATGCATTGTATCTCATTTGTAAAGGATTATGATTTTTTGATAGAGAAAGTAATACACTAAGTGTTTTTCTTATTTCTTAAGTTATTTAATTTTTATAGTAAGTGGAAGTAATTTTTTAAGGATATTTATTAACAATTATATGAGACTTAAAATAAAAATGACAATTTTTTTAACATTGACAGATACCTCACTAAAACCTATTTATTCCACCAAGGTATGAAATAGTATATCCTAAAATATATATAAATAAAAAAAAAATATATAATAGATCCACTAACTGAAGTTTTGATGTACTTAATAGTTGTATAGATTTAAATGTCATATTTATTAGGGATGGAGGTTTGTTGTCCATCTTCATCCAACAATCTATATGTTCCAATCTTGATTTTTGACTCTATTGTATATGGTCCTTCCCAGTTTGGAGCAAGCTTTCTTAGAGCTCTATTTTTCGTATGTAGAACCACTCTCCTTATTATTTTGTCTCAAACTTTAAAGATTATGAAGCAGACTTTTAAATTTTATATCTTCCTTATAAGATTTTTGTAATGGTTTAATCTTAGGTGAGCCTTCATTATATGTTATCCAATAACATCAAGCTCAGTTATTTTGAATTCAGTGTTTCATCATTATTTGCATATCGATATAATATATAAGGCATACCAGTTTCGGCTGACACTACTACTTTCATCCATATACCAGAGAAAAAAGGTATTTTGGTCGTTGTAGTTCTTGGAGGTACTATGTATGACCATAATACTTCCTGCAAAAAATCTAACCATGTTCCAACTGTGCATGCTAGAATTCTCTTATACCATTAGACATTGTTCTATTTGTGACTTTTACTTGACCATTTGTCTGCGGATGGAAATAAAAAAGAAATTTTACGTATACCTCTTGTTCCTGTAGAATGGGGATAAACGACCACTCTAGAACTGCATTTTATTTTCTGTTTTGATGATCATTAGTATTCCATATATGTAGTGTACGTGTGTCTTTAGGAATTTGAAATTATATTTTGTTGTGATTTTCACTAATGGTTGTGCTTCCAGCCACTTTGAAAAATAGTATACAACCACCAAGAAAAATATATTTTGTTGTGATTTTCACTAATGGTTGTACTTCTACCCACTAAATGTGTTGATCATTTGGTCACTCTAGTATATATATCAAGCTTCAATAATATATTTTATAAAAGGAAAGAAGTTCTTATCATGATGGTAAGAGGCTAAAAATAGGTCGTCATCTTAGTTGTTGTGACCACTAAAGATAATGAAAGTTTCTCGAACTATTGGTAATGAGTCTCCGCATTTATTAAGAGGTGTACTAACAACATAATTGGAAACTTCCAAATATAAAAATAAGGTCGCTTTTTGAATTTATTCATATTTCTAGAGAAGTCGTGAACATCTTTATGTCGTTTCTAGCTTTATCACAAGAAGAGGTCTAACTGAATCTTCAAGTTCCTTTTAGTATTAGAAAATATAGATGACACAAGTTTAAATACGTGAGATAAATTTGTTTAGTGTAGCTAACTAGCATAACTTTGTTTAGTGTAACTAACTAGCTTAACTTTGGTAGTGTTTCGAGGAAGATCTATTGTCGCTAAATTTGACCTTTATCATTTTCTCACTAACCATGTAACCTAGAAAATTTTATACCTTATACTAAAGGTACACATTTCTGGATTAAGTTTCAAATAGATTATTCTGAGGTTGGAAAATATTTTAGCCAGGTCCGTTAAAGGATTTTTATTTTGGCTGCTAGTAACCAACATGGTATTAATGTTGGCCTGTAAGTTTCAGCCAAGCTGGTTTGAGAAAGTCTTCTTGACCAACCTATGATATATAGCCCCAACATTCTTAAACCCAAAATTCTCTTGATCATATTCATGCAGGTGATATGTTCATGATTATCTTCATGCAATGGAATTCGGTTGTATCATGAATAAGAATCTATGAATGATAACATTTTATTTTCTGAAGTTGCATCCACCAGTTGATCGATTATCGCCAGAGGAAAAAAGTCTTTCGAACAAACTTTATTCATGTTTGTGAAGTGCACATACATCTTCTATTTGTTATTTTTTACTTCACTAATATCAGGTTAGATGTCCACACTATGTGAAAAGCTTCTCGGATCTGGCCTACTTATCGCTTCAGCTTTATATTAGGAGAATGATATCCTATTTTGTTTGATTGGCAAAAAAATACTAGCTATAGATAGCCTATGACACATAACTTCTTCTTATCACATCTTCGGTAGTCTACATAAACATATCTAAGTATATTCTATCAAAAAATCATGTATTTTATACATAATATTAGTTGGTATGTCTTGGCCAAGGTAAATGATTTTGCTTTCCTCTATTTTTATACATTTGACCTCTTATTCTGGCTAAATTTAATTAATTGAGGCCCTATTGGCTGATATCTTTTAAAAGCTATGGAGGTTGCATAACACTTCATCATCATCTTTGGTTGCCTCTTATTCTATAAACATTTCCATTCACCATGTATCAAAATAATTGATGCAATACTTATACTACAATAGGAATATGGTCCAACCAAAGTCTTCCCAAAATCATGTTGCACGAAGTAGATGCACCTACTATCATAAAAAACATTAAACCTTCATAATTCAAAACAAGACAATCTTGGTATATTGTCTGACATCATTGTTAACTTGCAAAACTTCTTTTTTTTCGTTCATCTTTGTAGAGGTCCACATCTTCTAAAAACAACAAACTTAACTATATCTTTAGTCTTTTATAAATGACCCCTAAATTTTTGTTAAGATCTGTGTAGGGTCTTTGGCTAATATATTTCGGGTTTTGGTTGGTGTTGTAACTATTGTTAAAGTTTTCTCTCGAATTTCATCTAAAACCCTGACTTTTGCTTGTTGTAATATCTCGATGTTGCCGATAAATTCAGCTATTTGTGGTTTGTGAGCTGAAATTCATATTTTTTATTTTCTAAAAAATTGGTCGGAATGATAGGTGTGTGGAAATCATTAAATTATTTATGTCATGGTCTCATCTACTTTGATATAATCCTTCACCCGAACGATTAGATCTGCAATGTTTGTTACCTTATGGTTTATAATATTCTCTTCCAAGATTTCCTACATAATTATGTAAGATGTAATGACCTCCAAGTTATGGAAATTTTGTACTCTATTTTTTGTTTGGAAAAGTGTTGCATGTAATCATGGAGACTTTCCTACGGTCGTTGCCTTAGTGAATTATGTAATCATCATATCCTTTGGTGAATTTGAACCAGTGAACTAGTAAATGTAATCTCGCAACATACTGAAGCTTCAGATGATGTTAGGTGGAAGTTGATTGAATAAGGTTAAAACATTGCCTCTAAAGATCATAGAAAATGTCATGCACATGAGTCAATAATATCCTTTAAAGTACTATATCTCATACTTAAAGTGCACTATGTGATGTTCTAGATCTCATCTTCCATTACACTTGACCATCTTGTAATGGCTGAAATTCGATGGTAAGTCTTTTAAAATATCTCTAGAGAAATCGGGAATTCAATGAAGCCTCGAACATGATCAGTAGAAAATTAGTAAAAACGACTCTAGTTCTCTTTCTTGAAGTAATGATATGTTGATTGCTTCTAGGAATCATTATATTTTGTTGATGAATGTATGATAATTTAGTTTATGTGGTTCATTGGCTGGTAGCAGTAGAAGAATGACGGTGGTGTTAGACTTACACAATAAAGACTTGGTCGGCCTGTTTGAGAAACCACTAAAGGGTTTCACCGGTTTATTGGTGAATACTGGGGGATTTTCATTGATTAGTTGGTCACATAAGGAACTTGAGGGAAGGTTTTTTGGGTGATTTGATTCACTATAGGAAAAACGAGTAAGGTTTTGTTGACTACTTACTTGTTGTACTGGATGGACGTGAGGAAAATTTTATTGGTATGACAAGTTTATTGGTGGAGCCTGATGAGCCATTTGCTCCTACCGTGCCGGAGATAGACTCGAATTCATGTGCTTCTCTCCTCCTATAAGTGTGGCAACGGGAATAATGTGTTCTGCTTAATCTAGTAGATCAAGATGATGGTAATGATGGTAGTGCTTTTTAGCCCCACCTCTTAGGATCATCCGCCTTTGACCGATCTGGCGGCAAGTTCTCTGGTGCATGGTGACGTACAAGTAATGGTCCCTTAGCACTAAGAAAATAATGAAATTATCTATTTTCTTATCATCGTTTCTTACGATCCATTAGTAGTCATCATGATAAGAAATACTCTAATATGCTCTCCATATTTCTCCCTCATTTGTTCTATGTAGCTCTGAAGATCTACAACAAGAGTAACAGGTGTGTCTAGCGCAACAAAGAACTCAAGAATATGTTTTGGATTTTTAAGAAACTAATAAAAGCTCCAATTAATTTTTAATGGAGGTTTTGAAGAAATCATATTTTTGGTACCTTAGTTTTCGACATATTGTGTAAATTAAGTTAAGTAAATTTATTTTTATGGTTATACTTATTGAAAAAACTAAATTAGAGAAAAAAGTTTGCCACCAATGAAAGTTTGGGGGCTAGTTGAAGATTTTTTAGTGGTAACAAAAAATTTGAGTAATGGATAAATGTGATGACGAATTATTGAGAGATATTAAAAAGAATAACGGTTAGTTAAAAAAAAGCTATTATGAAAGAAAATATTTGAATATTTGAATTATAAATGTTTAAATATAAATGTTAATAGAATGGTTTTAAATAATATTTATGGACCCCAATTTGGAACAGTTGTAATAGCTTTAAGTCGTTAAAGCTATGATTTTGAGTAGATTGTGTTAGTATTAACCTAATATAATTGTCTTCGTTTAATGTGATATAGTACTAGAAATATACTCTTTTGAATTTGCTTAACCCATTATATTATATACCTTTATCACATATATCTAATAAAAAATTGAAATAAAAATTATAAAAAGTACAACTAAAAATTGTATAATAAAATGGACCAATAATTTAACTTTTTTTGATGATTAAAACAAATAAAAGTATAAAATAAGTTCAAAAATTAAAAATATACAACTCAATTGTTTTTATTCTCCTAAATATTTGATTTTAATAAAAGGATATTTTAAAAAGAGTTAATAATAATAATAATGCAACTATTAATTAAATTTCATTTAAATGATAAAACATGCAGGGTGAAGCTATTTTTCCCATACCATCTACTATTTCCTCCGTATTTCAAAAAAATACTCCACCTTCTTATTTCCTCTACAAATGAAATACCTAATTTATCTTCTTCTTTTTAACTTTACACCAAACATCATATCTATCTTTGTTATCTTCTTTCTCCAACACCTAACCAAACACCAAATCTATTAGTCTATGGTTCATATTAAAAGAACTAATTAAAAAAATCGTTAATTTTATATATTTTACGTAACTTAAGAAACTATGCGTGGATAAGTTAATATTAGAAAATGTTTTTTCTGTTATAATTTTTAGAAAGCAGTTGCGATGAACAGTTTATTGAGTTTTAAATAAAAACAAAAGTTTTTCAATTTAAGCAACCAAATAAAAACAAAAACTTTCAATATTTTTTTTTCTAAAAAACAAATCAATGATTGTCCATATAAAAAAACATTGAGTTTGTAAGAATATTATTTTTATTATCTCCACAACATTGATATAGATTAGCCGAAAAAAATCAATAATTTGTTTTATCTAAATTTAAAAATTAACATGTGGATGATTAGTAAAAAAAAAATAATAACTAAAATAGCAATTTCGTTTAATTATTTACTGTAAGGTTTGAAAACTTTGTCAAAAACATAACAACTAAAAAAAGATTAGAATAAAAACTAACGGTGTTAATATTCATCTGAAATAAAATATATCTATTAAATATCGATCATAGTTATTTAACTTTTAAAATCAACTCACTATGCATAAGTTGGCTGTTACAACGATATGAAAATAACGAAAATCACAACACCGTTGTAAAAACGTTTTTGCATCGTAGTAGTTGAGAACGGAAATGTCGGTTGTGTTAAGTTGATCATTAACAAAACTCAGTTTCCACCGGAATATTTTACAATAGGCTAACAACGGTAAAGTGCTTGAACATTTGACTTGGATGAAACCGGGTCAAGTCGTTGCAAGATTTGTTATTACGTCGTTGCACCAATTTAGCCAAACGGTTAAATCTGACGGTATGACCGTTAATAGTCAATATAAATATTTAATGAAAAAAATTTAAAAAAATTGCATAACTATATTTTATAATTCAAAAACAAAAAATATAGCATTATAGTTGACCTAATTACTATAGCCAGCAAAAGGCTAATACAAACATTCGCTTTGATATTTATATTTCATTTCCTGGTGGCTTATCAGCCAATGAAATCTCAATATAAGATAAAAAAACACATTAAGAAATTTATTAGTCATGTTCATCAACCTATGAGAATTGCTTAAATGGTTCATGATACTAAAAACGTTACAAGAACTCTCTTTCGTCGATAAATAAAGCTAACCGCAATTTGGAGATAATATTCTCTAAGTAATTCATTAACCAAACAAAAGCAGCAATAAAAAGAGCATATTAGCTTCCAAGGGATAGTTGAGTTGGTTGAGTAAGACATACTTGTGACTTCGAGTCCCTTTACATACGCTTTTTCGGCTGAGCCTGCCACCTTGTGTGGTTTACCTTCTGGCGTTGGTTTGTAGGCTATTGCGTCAGACTTAGGGTTTATCCCTTGCACACTCATTGCACTCTGAGTAATGGTTGCAGGTTCTCTCCGAAAAAAGATAACATATTATAGGACCAAAAAAAACTGTGGGTAAAGTACCAATTTCTGGTGTGCATGTTAGATGCTTTAATCTATGTATCATATGCGTGTAAACACACATGCCATAAGCACATGAAAATATTCATAATCTCTTTAAATGTTTCACCACTCCAACTCAATCATTCAAGGAGACATAAAAACCAAAATAAATGAAGAACAGAAATGAATACCGAAGTAGATAACTTTACTTTAAAAGTAAAAACAGAAACATGTTGTGCTTTTACACTTAACTAAAAGTTAAAATTAATATGAGAAATTAAAATTATCGACTCCGTAAAAAAAAGTGCAAAAACAAAATTCAAAGAATAAAAACTTAATTATAATATTTTTGTATTCTGAAAAAGAAAACATGATAAAAAAATATTGCATGATTACAGAACAAGATAGTAAAAATATTAATCGGTGTCTTTACACTCAAGAATAAGAATAAGATTAAACTGATCAAATTATATTTTATTATTCGTTGTAAAATATAGTAAAGATGAAAAACTATGCTTTATTTTGATATATATATATATATATATGCAAAAGTCATAATATATAGACTATAAACATAAAGAGCATACAGAATAGGACGGAGACGAAACATAAAAATACAAGAGAGAAACCAGAATAGAGCATGAGAAAAAGAAGAGACATACACTGGGAAGATCCTCGACAATATAGTACTCCTTTATTATTTTTGTGTTTTCGAGATCTTATCGTGAATGAATCGGGGTAGGCCCACCATTCTCCATGTTATACTTATTCCAAAATCCTGTGAAAATAAACAAAGAAACGTTATTTTCTAACCCTTTCTGCTGACATCAAGGAGATAGGTTTCAAGCATTAAGTTCTAAATGTATGTAGAATGCTTTTATATTCTTCGAATTACATATAGATAGCTAGAAGTTAAATTTGAAGAAAGATGGAGAGAGTAGACTAGAGGAAAAAATCTGTATTAATTTTTTTCTTTTTATTTTTTTTGAATTTTTGTGATTTCCACTGCTGCTATTTATACACAGTTAGTGCAGCAGTGATGAATCTTTTCAGTTACAACAATATTGTGGATAAGGTAGTATATTTAGTTAAAATTTATTGAATTGAGCATGTGACAAAATATTTGTGTGTAGCTTGATTAATATCATTTGGTCACACAACTTATTTCCATGTTATAGGCTGGTCGATGGGCTTGGATTAGCCTGGTAGGTTGGATTACTCGATCCAGACCCAAGACTTATAAGGCTGAGAAACGACTCTTGGGACAGTTGTTTCTACAGAGAGAAGAGAGATTCTGATCTCAACTCAAAGCCCTAGACCAGCTTCTCCTCCTTCGCCTTTTCTTCTTCCTTTCGCCGTTTGTTATCATCGTTGCCGGTGACAGCCCTAGGAGAGGCCATAGCTTTAGTCTTGACATCCGCCCGCAAACGAAGGGGTGAGTTTACGAGACCAAGTTTGTCTCGAATAAAAATGAATCGGGAGTGAGTCAAAGGCTTTGTGAGGCAGTCGGCAAGCTGATCGTGAGAAGGGACGTATCGGATTTGTAAAGATCCTTGAAGAACCTGGTCACAAACGAAGTGAACATCGAGTTCGATATGCTTCGTTCGTGTATGAAACACTGGGTTTGAGGCAAGGGAGCTGGCACCCAGGTTGTCACACCATATGAGGATGGTGGTGTGACTGGAATTTTGATTTCTGTCAGAACAGAGCGAAGCCAAATCAGTTCGGAGGACAGGTTAGCCAGTGCACGATATTCTGACTCAGTATAGGACCGTGCAACAACATGCTGCTTCTTTGAAGACCAGGAAATCAGTGACTCCCCAAAGTAGACACAATACGCCCCAACACTTCGTCTGTCATCAACCAAGGAGGCTCAGTCTGCATCAGAGAATCCATGAAGGTACAAATGGCTGGATGGTTTAATGTGAAGACCAGTCCATTGCGAGCCAGATAAGTATCTCAAAACCCGCTTCAAACATTGCCAATATATAGTAGTAGGCTTTTGCTGATACTGACTTAATTTGTTGACAACAAAAGCAATATCTGGACGTGTGTGCGTGAGATACTGAAGAGCCCCTAACAAGCTTCGAAATGGTGTAGGATCAGTGAGGAGCGTGCCAGATGAACTAGAGAGGTGCACCCCAGCTGCCATAGGAATCGGACATGGCTTGGACATGGAGAGTCCCTGGCTTGCAAGTAAGTTTGTTATATATTGATGTTGTGTCAAATTAATGCCGGTCTGGTCACGATAAGCTTCTATTCCCAGGAATAGATGGAGTGACCCCGTGTCCTTTAAGGAGAAAAGAGAATTAAGCCTATGTATGAACTGAGTCAGGCATGTAGATTGTGTCCCTGTCACTATAATGCCATCCACGTAAACCAATATTATAATAATAGTCGAGTGAGAGACAAAATAAAACAAAGAGCAATCTGCTCTTGAGTTGTTGAACCCCCAACTGAGTATGGTGTCCTTCAGTCTAGAGTACCAGGCTCTTGGAGCCTGTTTTAGCCCATACAGAGCTTTGTGGAGCTTGCACACGTGTATAGGATACACAGAGTCTCTAAATCCCTCTGGTTGAGCCATATAGACGTCTTCACTTAGGAAACCATTCAGGAATGCATTGTTTATGTCTAACTGACGTACCTCTCAACCTTTAGACACTGCAATGGCCAAAACCAACCGGACAGTAGTAGGTTTAATTACCGGACTAAGCGTCTCTGAAAAATCAACCCCAGGGGTTTGATGAAAGCCCTTGGCTACCAACCTTGCCTTGTGTCTTTGCACTAAACCATATCTGTTGTACATCACCTTAAAAACCCATTTGCAGCCCACTACGTTAAGTTTAGGTGACCAAGGAACTAGAGTCCAGGTCTTATTGTTCATGAGAGCCTGAAACTCAGAGTTCATAGCAGCAACCCAGTGAGGATTAGTAGAAGCTTTTGAGTATTTGGTAGGTTCAAGAGTGAGAGGGGTAGTAGTGGTCATAGAGCCAACATAGGGTGTTTGAGGTTTAAGTGTACCATCTTGGGATCTTGTTTTCATAGTGTGGGTTTTGAGAGAGGGAGGTTGGTGTTGTGTGGAAACAGAAGGGTCAAGAGGTAGTTGTATGGTTAGTGTAGGATTCATATGGTGGAAAGTGGTTGTAGTCTTAGGATGTGCTGAGTTAGGACTGAGAGGTAATGTAGTGTCACTATGAGATGAATTAGTAGTACTGGTGTGAGAGGGTGTATTGGCAGAGAGGGTAATGCGGGTGTCATGATTTTGTGTAGTGTGAGGAGTGACCTTACCTTGAGAGGGACTAGAAGTTGAGGAGATTGTCTGGTCAGAAGAGTCATGAGACTGAGTTGCAGTAGAGGATAGATCACCATGAGTCACAAGAGAGGTAGGCAGACTAGGAAGCCAAGTATGAGAAGTTGGAGTTGACACAGACTCAGACCGTTGACCATAAAAAGAACTTGACAGAAAAAGGAATTCCCTTTCATTGAATATGACATTTCTAGACACATAAACCTTGTTTCTAGGATCCAAACAGATATAACCCTTATGATGTGGACTGTACCCCAAGAAAACACATTTAGTAGTATGAAATTGAAACTTTTGTGACTGGTAAGGCCTTAGACAAGGGTAACAGGCACAACTAAATGTTTTTAGGATAAAGTAATTGGGTATTTTGTGATAGAGAAGTTCATAGGGTGATTTGTGAGAGAGAACTGGTGTAGGTAATCTGTTAATGAGAAAAATGGCTGTTTGAAAAGAATGAACCCAAAACTTGTAAGGTAACCCAGATTGAGCTAGGCGAGTGAGACCCGTTTCAACTAGATGCCTATGTTTTCTCTCAGCCCTGCCATTTTGGGCTGAGGTGTATGGACATGATCTCCTAAGTATGAATCTATTTTCTTGAGTAAAGAGTGAAAGGGTCTGTATTCACCACCCCAATCACTCTAGACAACTTTGATTGATCTGTCAAATTGTTTTTCAACAAGTGTTTTGAATGTTTTGAATGTGTTGAACACTTGGCCTTTATCTTTTAGGGGATAGAACCAAGTATATCTTGTGTGGTCATCAATGAAAATAACATAGAATCTGTGTCCCTCTGTAGAGACAACAGGAGAAGGACCCCATACATCTGTGTGTATGCGATCCAGAACATTAGATGCATAGGACCTAGACACAGAATAGGGCAAACTGTGAGACTTGCCTAATTGGCAAGCCTCACAAAAACTCATTTCATTATTTCCAGTGCTAGTGAGATTACAAAGCTTTAGAACAGAATTCAAAGTGTCTAGAGATGTATGGCCAAGATTCCTATGCCATCCATCTTTTAGAGAATTAGAAACATTTACATGAACATTGGAAAGAAAAGCTTTAGGTGAACTAGAAGAGGCCTGACTTTCTTGTGACTTAGGATAGCTGTCCAATCTGTATAGCCTATTCTCAAACATCCCTTTGAGAAGAATAATCCCTGTGTCCTTGTCCTTCACAAAGCAAAAACCACTATGAAACTCAACAAAAACTCTGTTATGGTTAGTTAATTGAGAAACAGATAGTAAATGTTTGTTAATTGAGGTTACATGTAGAACATCAAACAGATAGATAGGTGATTTAGTGTTGAAGTAAAGTTTAGAGTTACCAATGTTTTTGATAGGGAGTTTTTGGCCACTACCAACCATAACACTCTTAGTACCTGTATACTCAGACTTCTAGGTTAAGAGTCCTGAGTTGCCTGTGACATGGTGGCTAGCACCACTGTCAGCAAACCAGGCATTGTCACCTACATTATCCTGAGTAGTAATGTAAGCTGTTTGATCACCTTCACTTTTGGTTTGCTCTGTTGGTGTATTTCCCATCACAGAAGGATCATCTCTGTAGTAGCATACTGGAGCTGAGTGTCCATATCTACTACATATTTGACAGGTAGATTTGTTCTAAAACGATCTACCTCCTCTCCCCCTGTAGAACTGCCCTCTGCCTCTGTTATTGTTAGAGTAATAGGACGTGCCTCTATATCCTCTACTCTGTCCTCTGGAGCCACCATAGAATCCTCTAGTGCTGTTATTATGTTTTTGTTGTTTTCCATCTGTCTTTTGAGTAAAGTTCACTGAGGCTATGCTGACATTAGACATGTTATTTTGAATACTCAATAATTGTTCAAGTCTGCTCTCAAACGTGAGCAGACTTGTTTGTAGATCCAGCCAACTGAGATCTTCTTTATCAGTTAGACTCACCACAATAGGTGTATACTCAGAGTCCAAACCAGCTAGGACTTGAGTAATTAGGTCGTCCATAGATACACCACACCCAGCAAGCAGTAGATTATAAGCTATAGACTTCATTTTGTTAAGATAGTCATGCATTGCAGTGTTACCTTTACGAGTTCTCTGAAACTCAGATTTGAAGTAGGTCATTTTGGCTCTAGTTTGTGAGCCAGACAGCCTGCTAGCAGCTTCCCAGAGATCCTTTGCGGTCTCTTCTTCCATCACCTGGGCTGCTACATCAGGACTCATGGTTGAGTACAGCCAACCAATGAGCAGTTGATCTTTAGCAATCCACTCTTCATATTCAGGATTTTTAGTTACATTCCCTTCAGAACTAGTGATAAACTTCCCTGGACAGGGTTTGTCCCCTGTAATATATCCACCTAGTTTATTTCCTTTGATCATAGGAAGGACTATGGTTTTCCATAGCAGGTAGTTGTTTCTGTCAAGTCTAACACTGTGATTGTTATTGTTGTTCATGGTGTGCAGGTTTGAGGTTTTGGTACTGCTGGTGAGGTTGCTTGGAAGGACAGATCCTAGAGAGTCACAGCTAAGTGATGGAGAATCAGGATTTGCCATTGATGGCTTAGTGAGCTCTGATACCAAGTTAAATTTGAAGAAAGATGGAGAGAATAGACTAGAGGAAAAGATCTGTATTATTATTTCTTCTTTTTATTTTCCTTAAACCTTTGTGATTCCCACTGCTGCTATTTATACACAGTTAGTGTAGTAGTGAGGAATCTTTTCAGTTACAACAATATTGTGGATAAGGTAGTACATCTAGTTACAATTTATTGAATTGAGCATGTGACAAAACATTTGTGTGTAGCTTGATTAATATCATTTGGTCACACAACTTATTCCCATGTTATAGGTTGGTCGATGGGCTTGGATTAGCCTGGTAGGTTGGATTACTCGATCCAGGCCCAAGACTTAGAAGGCTGAGAAACGACTATTGGGACAGTCGTTTCTACAGAGAGAAGAGAGTTCTGATCTCAACTCAAAGCCCTAGACCAGCTTCTCCTCCTACGCCTTTTCTTCTTCCTTTCGCCGTTTGTTATCATCGTTGCCGGTGACAGCCCTAGGAGAGGCCATAGCTTTAGTCTTGACACTAGATAAACAAGTAGACATCTCCATAGTTCCCCAAATTGTAAATGATTTTTAGGTTATATTTTTTTTCATTGCATAACATTCAATAGTAGATCTGGAGTAGCCACAATAATTATATAACTATACACCATAGTGATGATACCTATTGCGGCGGGCGACGAACATGATCAAGATGAGATACAAAAAGAACATTCCTCAGTTGGAGCTCCAGGTTATGACTAGTTCTCAACATAAATGCCCCTGTTGTCGTGGACCCCTGAATAAGAACATTATATTTTTATACCACAAAACAAGCTTTAATATTACAATTAACCAATCTCTGAACACAAGAACAAAACAAAATTATTGCCTCCGTCTGCAATATAAATTAACTCACATTTGCCCCAACTTTTTCGCGTATTACACAAGACAGAACAAGAGTGGATAGCAATCCATTTTGGGAACCCATACCCACCTTACTAAATTTATGACTATCATCTTGATAATAATATGAAAATTTAGTTGAGGATATCAGAAAGGAAGAGCTTATGTAAAACAGTAAAGGGGGAAAAGGATCCTTCTCAAAGGCTACTTATTTCCTACCATCATTGTCTTCTTGGGTTCATAAAACAGTGATTAATAAGTATCTTACATACCTTGACAGTTGGTCGCAACAATGCAAAGATCATTCGAAGTAATATAAAAGTGCTCTAAGTAAGCTCTTCATGAATAGCTACATCAGAATATTACAAATTTACAGTTCATTAGGCGTTTGAAACATTTGATGCCATTATCTACTGGTTACACACCATGCCAAAGGTAGCACAACTAAAAAATTTGATCCGACCAAACAGAACTACCTAGTGGCTAGTCCAAAGTGGTACTTTACAGTCTTTCGTTCAAATTAGTATTAGCAAACATCAAGTACACTTAAATGAATCCTAAGATGATTAACATGGATATATAGTGCTAAAAAATCAAATATGAACCTTTAGCATTAATAAATTATAGTTATTATAGTTTAGACTAGTGAATGACATCTTCTGACCAATAACGGCCATCACCAGAAACAACAAGTGTAGTACCTGCATATTATAGGGGGATTTTCAAATTAATGGAGGAACAGTTTGGTATTTAGATCATATTATTAGATAAACTTACTAGTAATACTCTTTTAGTTATGTGATTTCTGTACCAGAAGATACGCCATCAAATAAAATATATACATGGATACCACATTATGGAAGACCGAGATTCAAACACGTGATGCAACTTATATTAGGTTGAAAGTATAAGAATCATTTTTAATCAATAGTGGTCACAAAACCCACAACCCATGCACTAGCAAAATAAGGTTACATTATTATAATTTGAGAAATTCTCAATTGGGGGGTTTATTAATAATAAAAAGACTCTCCAATTGGCAGTAAAGTAAAATAAAACGCAAAAAAGAGATAAGGAATCAAATTTCTGAGTAAAGAAAACCTTCTAAAAACCTTGACGGAGCAGGTATACGAGCAAGCATATAAGATTACACAGGTGACAATTTTAGAGAAGCAGACGGCAAATGACTCTTCGGATAAAGAGGAAGATCAGGCAGACAACGAAGAAGACGCAATCAAGTTCAATGTTAAGGGGGAGAATGTTGATAAACATTGAACTTAATCACGTGTTAATAAAACAGCAGATACAGAACAGCAAGTATGGAAACAAACAGCTTGATCTTATCTAAATAACTAACATAATAAGTGATATTAACACGTAATTAAGTTCAATGTATATCCAACAACATTATGGTCATTTTCTTACAATAAAGAGAATAATATATATTTTACTTTTTTAAATTGCACAATAGTTTTTCCTTTAATGTCAAAAGAACTCCTCAAATAGAAAAGCAAACAAAAATTCGTTAATGATTCAAAGTCATACTTGAATTATCTGCAAGACCTTCAAAGTTAGAATATTTGGAGAAGAAGCAACAATGGCGGCTAGTGTCGAGTTAGGGTTTGAAGAAACAAGAAAGGCTGAAACAGAAGACAAGGTTTCAAGTGTTTTATATATCGGGTCATGTGTTGGACCGGGTCTTTACACAAGAGGTGTGGGCTGAAGACCAAGTCGTTAGCTAGTGTGTGTTTGGGCTGTGCTAGACTTTAAGCCCAACTCTAGTATAAACAATATAACAAACTTGTATAACTAAACGTAACAAATTCTGTTACACATAAAACAGAATTGCCATAACTATAAATATAACAAATGTATGAATACAAAAGTTAGAGAAAGAAAATAAAAAAGTTACAATCCTTCTTGTTCAATCTTCTTCTCTCTCTGATTTTAACTTGGTATCAGAGCTCAGTAGTGATCCTTCAATGGCAGGGACTGATTCACCATCCTTTAGCTCAGGATCTGCAGAACAGTTTACATCGTCAATGGACAACCTGCTAACAAACAAAAACAACAGTATGAATCAGATAAGTGCCTTCACTAATCTCAGGTTGGATAGAAACAATTTTCTTCTATGGAAGACTATGGTGTTGCCTATAATCAGAGGCAACAAGCTGGGAGGTTTCATAAGTGGTGAGAAACCTTGCCCTCCCAAGCTTATAAATGGTCCAGATGGTTTTCTAGTTGAGAATGCTGAGTATGACAACTGGAATGCTAAAGATCAGTTGCTACTAGGCTGGTTGTACAGCACCATGAGTGCTGAAGTTGCATCTCAAGTGATGGAGGAAGAGTCCTCCAAAGGACTGTGGGATGCTGTGGTAAGGTTATCTGGTTCTCAAACGAAGTCCAGAGTAACCTTCTTTAAAGTAGAGTTCCAAAGAACCAGGAAAGGAAGTAGCTCAATGGAGGATTACCTTGCCAAGATGAAACACATTGCTGATAGTCTGGTTCTAGCTGGTTCACCTATTTCACTAAATGATTTGGTTTCACAGGTGTTGCCAGGTCTTGACAGTGAGTACACTCCTATTGCTGTCCATCTAGCTGACAAAGAAGTGCAGAATTGGCTTGATATACAAGCTACACTTCTTACTTACGAAAGCAGACTTGAACAACTAGGGAAAATTCAAGTCGTCATGGCTAACCTGAATCTCACTGCTGTTAACAAGTCAGAAACTAAGTCTGCTGGCAGTAGTAACTATGGTTCAAACTCGAGGTATGGAAACAGAGGTCAAGGCAGAGGCTCTAGAGGAAGGTTTTCTTCAAACTACTCTAACAATTACAGGGGTAGAGGTCCTTACAGAGGCAGAGGAGGCAGGTTCAACTATTCTAATAACAAACCTACCTGCCAAATATGTGGCAAGTTTGGTCATAGTGCTGCTTATTGCTACTTTAGAGACGATCCTAATGTGATGGAACAAATACAAACTGATCAACAAAGGACTGATCAGGATCAGAATGTGATGACAGTCTCACATGAGTCTGGTAATGAAGATGAAAGTTGGTATGTTGACAGTTGTGCTAGCCACCATGTCACCAACTCAGCCAAGATGTTGAATCATAAAACTCAATACACAGGTAATAAAACAGTAATTGTAGGTAATGGTAGTAAACTGAACATTCAAAACTTAGGTAAGACTTGCCTATCTACCAAAACCAACAAATAAATCCACCTAAACAGTGTATTACATGTGCCTTATATCAACAAAAACCTAGTATATGTTTCTCAATTAACACTTCATAATGAAATTTTTATTGAGTTTCACAGTTCTAAATGTTTTGTGAATGACAAGACAACCGGGATGATTCTTCTTAAAGGCAGAGTTGAAAATGGGCTGTATAAGTTGGAAGACTCATCTATTTCTAGGACTACTAAGGCAACCTTTCCTAAGTCCCATTCGTCTGTTTCTCATGTGCCTGTTCTTTCTAGTACTTCTAATTCCCTAAAGATTGGGTGGCATAAAAAACTGGGCCATCCTTCTAAACGTGTCTTGTCAATTGTGATGAAAGATTGTAATCTTCCTACTATTGCTAGTAATGAAAAACTTTTCTGTGATGAATGCCAACTAGGCAAATCACATTCCTTACCATTCTCTACTTCAGTGTCACATTCTTCTAGTGTCTTAGATTTGATTCACTCAGACTTATGGGGACCTGCCCCTGTTCTCTCTAATTCTGGTTACAAGTTCTACATAATTTTTGTAGATGATTACAGCAGGTTCACATGGTTATACCCTCTCAAATTTAAAAGTGAGGCTGTAAATGTGTTTAAAGAGTTCAAGACTCTTGTTGAGAATCAGTTTGATAAAAGAATTAAAGTGTTTCAGTCAGATTGAGGGGGGGGGGGGTGAGTTCAGGTCATTTCTATCTTTGGCTAAAGAATCAGGTATCCATCTCAGGACATCCTGTCCTTACACTTCTGCTCAGAATGGTAGAGCAGAAAGGAAACACAGACATGTCACTGAGACTGGTCTGACCCTTCTAGCTCAGTCAGGTCTTCCTCATAAATACTGGCCAGAGGCTTTTCACACTGATGTGTTCTTGATTAACAGGTTACCTACAGTCATTCTAAAAGATAAGTCCCCTTTTGAGCAGCTTTTTGGGTCTAAACATGATTATAAGTTTCTAAAAGTCTTTGGGTGCACTTGCTTTCCATGTCTTAGGCCTTACCAAACAAATAAGTTTCAATTTCACTCAGTCAAGTGTGTCTTTTTAGGTTGTAGTGGAGTACATAAAGGGTATAAGTGTCGCAGTCCTAGTGGGAGAGTTTATGTGTCAAGGAATGTCATCTTTAATGAAGATGAATTCCCATGTCTATCTGGTTTTCTAAACACTAAGTCATCTACGTCTGTTTCTAGGGTGTCTAGGCTGCCTAAGTTTCCTAATCAATATCTGACAAATGAGAATTCTAAACCACAAACAGTTTGTTCAAGTTTACAAAATCAAACCACTTTCAACACATAAACACTAACCATTCATTAGAACCAAACCAGACCAAACCAACTAACCATTCTGTACCTTGTGAGAACTCACCTGATAGTATTAGCAACTCTCAAAAAATTCAAACTGATTCCCAAACTCCCACAGCTACTCAAAACACCTTGCCCAACATATTACCAGAAACACAACCATTAAAACCTGGTGAGTTGTTTATTGAACTTCCCTTTGACAAAGTTAACATCCAAAATACTTCTCAAACACTACCTAACAGACACCCTATGACCACTAGAGCCAAATATGGAATTTCAAAACCTAAGCATATCAACAGTTATTCATACATGAAAATATACAGCATTTATCAAACAAAAAAGAAAAACGTACCTTAATTGACAAGAAACTTCATAAAAAGTGTAATTTAACAAACTAAAATGTGTTTTGACAGATGGGTTATATATATGAACAAGGAAAGTTCAAAATGTTTTGCGGTTTCAGATGAGATTCGAGATTGTGAAAAATCTACGACTACGGTTGGAAAAAGGCACAAACATCACTAGTTCAAACCAGTCTCTAATTCTAGGTGAGGAACTTGAAACCCTAACAAATGTACTGATACAGTCCTTATTATCAAAATGGATAGTTCTTATTTCTCTGCCCTTGATAAAGTCCTTATTTCTGGATAATCAACCCGAAACAAAAAATAGAACTAACAGATATAGATGAAAATCATAAAATATAAGATGCAGGGCTCTCTAATGGAAACGTCGATCCACTAAAGATATCGCAACTGGCTACAACATCAAAACATTAAAAGAGGCATCAAATTTCATCAAAACATCAACTTGTCCTCAACATAGCAACACATCACTTAATTATAAGAACACAATGCATAAAGAACAACATTTACTAAAGATCACAGCAATTAAAACTAGATTAGATAACATATCATCCAAAACATTCTCCGATGCGTTATCGGTTATTACTTGAACAACATTCTCCAGGCCAAGTTGATCTATGTATTGCTGAGCATATCATACATCGTGGACTCTGATTTGGAGAATGTTGAAGCATCAACTGTGTCTAAAAAAAATACTTTCTTGAGGAGTGTTTACCAAAAAGTTAACAAGAACCCTCCCATTTCTATCAATCCAACCATCAGCCATCAAAGTATAGCATTTCTTCTACCCTCCTCCAAGTTTTCTTCAACAAATTTCTCAGTAGTTTCTCTTTCTTTTTCCAAACATGTCACCCTAACTTCATAATATGTCAGGTCTTCATCCTTGGACCATACTGTCCAATAGCCTCAATTGCAGCCTGCAAAGACTCATAATTAACCGCATTAAAGGCAATTCTTGCATCGTACATCAATTTTGAAAACAGCTGAATTGCATATGCCATTAATTCCTTCTTAGCATTATCCTGCTCTACTTCTGAGTTTGACCTTTTCGTTTTTTAGTTATTGGCTCCCTTTTATAATACATATCAAGCGACCCTTTTGAACTCGAGGCAGATCTTTGAACACTCTCCATCTCTTCATCATCACAATCTTCTTCAACTATAAGCTCACAATTCACTTGTTTCATTGCCTCTTTCTCCTCTAGTTTTTTTCCCGCTGCACTTTGAAGTCTATCTTTGACATGAGAATGATATATTTTACAATTAGAAACATTATTAGATGACCCAAAGTACATGATGCTCAAGTCGAGTTATCCTCTCTTTATAAGTTTTTTCACAAAAACAACATGTAACGCCATCTCTATTTTTAGAATCAGCGGGAAATCCGTAATTCTAACCAATGTCTTTGGGTTTTGTAGATGTAAACGAACCCACTTGCGTGTTAGAAGAACTGGTTGCCATTATCTTACTACTCTTACCTACCAATTAAAATTCAGAAAATCAGTATACTGACACACAACATTAATCAATTATATCCTCAAATGAATGTCTTAGCTTGATATTTATACTAAACCACAACACAAGTTACAGTATGTTGTTCAATACAACAATCCACTAACGAAGAAACAAAGAAGGTGATAAAAGTTACCTTAATAGGATTCAATAGAGCAATCCGCTAAGTCATTATATTTTGTTCAACCAATATCTTTAGGATTTGATCATAAGTCTGATTACAGTCCACAAATTACAGTCCGTAATCCCAACCAATGTCTTTAGAATTTGATCTTAAGTCTGATTCAATACTGCAATCCACTAAGTCATTGTATGTTGTTCAAGACACCTTAATAGATTAATTTATTAAACAAAAAAGGTGATGAAAGCTACGAAAGACAAAAAAAATATACTAGATTAAATCACTAATGAATTAGAAAAACACAACCTGGTGCTTACAGACACCAATCGGCTCCACAATCATTAACGGTCAACCCAATTAGAGAAACAAATAAAAATAAATGAAGAAACAACATCACCAAATGTAACTATATATACCAAAACAACAGTAAATGACAATGTGTATACCAAAACAATAGAAAATGACACTATATATACCAAAACAACAACACCGAAACACTTAAATGAGACTATATATACCAAAAGAATAGCACCAAAACAGAGTAGGTGACTTACAGTTCAGTTCGGTGCAGACAGAGTCGTCGTCAAAGGTTTATGCGTCGCCGTCGTCGTCAGAGGTTTCTACATCACCGTCGGGTGTGTGTGTCTGCTTGATTGAGGGAAAAAAGAAAGATGTTAGAACTTGAAGAGAGAACGTGAGTCTATTAGTTTTTAGATTTTTATGTTTTAATTATATATCAGGGTTTTAGCATGGCGCGCCATGGCGAGTACCTCGTCACACCCTTTGTGGCGACCATGGCGCTCCATGGCGAGAGCCATACTAAGACCGTCGTTACGCCCCACCCTGTTGCGCCGGAGGCTCGCCTTGCATCGTCACACCACCGTGGCGGCCGCCATAGCGCCATTTGACAACTATAATCTAGACTCTTATTTCTAATTTTGTTTGGATCCTACGAATTATAGACGGAGCTAAGGTGGGAGCTACGGTGGGTTCGATGCGTGCCCAAGAATCCGCTATTTTAGTATATAATACTAATAAGCATAAAAATATTGTAAGATAAGTTCTATCTGAGTTGAAAATATGGAGTATAAACCTAGAGATTTAGGACAAGTATAATTAATTGAATTAAATTACAACCTTATTATTTTAGAGGGATAGTTTTCCTATATAATAATGTTCATGTTTATTAACTTTGTGTGTATGATTACATGCTTTTAAAAAAAATTATGGGCAGAGCATGGAGCCAACATGTATATGACTGGTTTATGCATATAAAACACTAGAACAATCCGTATAAGACTTGGATACAACACAGACTGGGCTATGTTCCGGACAAGAGGTTTTGAATGTTATTAGGTTCTAGTAATTTTGTTAAATTAAAAAAGAAATCTGATACTGAACATACAAAATATAAATCCAAATACTATTGATATAATAAGTATTGGTTTGCAACCGTGTAATTTATCCTCCTACAACAAGTAAATATAGTGAGTAAATATAAGACAATAACCAGGATACCATAAGGTTTTGATCCTGACTATGCCACTGCTACGAATCCAAAATTATATAAAAGAATGTAAGTTTTTTTAGTAATTGTTATGAAGCTTGTCCGCCTTGCCCCCATCCTGGAATCCTTCAACAAAAGAGAGTTTAGCGATATCAGCCTTAGAGTAGACATCGCCCAATCGAATTTAGCCCAAGCTCATATTGACCTGGCCTCCAACCCCTCAGATCGCTCCCTCATCCTTTTCGAGAGAGAAACCGCCAAAAATTATATTTTCTATAGCCGTGTGGAGGAATCTTTCCTCAAGAAAAAATCTAGAGAAACTTGGCTCAAGTTAGGTGATAAAAACACGAAATTCTTCCATAACAACATTAAGGCCCGTCGTGCTCGGAATAAAATCCTCTATGTCTCTACTCCTGAGAGACGATCCAGTTCCAACCCTAGGGTAATCTCGTCCACTTTTCTCTCTCACTTTCAAAACCTCATTCGCTCTGCTAGCCCGCCTGGCTACCTCGGGCTCCTGAAAGTCCGATCTCTCCTTAACAACTGCATCAACTCCTGGACTACGAAGCACATCTCTTACGCGGACCGCTTTCAGCTCATTAAATCTGTCCTCTTTGCCAGCCAAGTCTAATGGTCTTTAATCTTCATCCTCCCGGTCCGAGTGATCAAGGAACTATCACAGCTCTTGAGACGGTTCCTATGGTCAGGATCCGATTTGAAGATCACGGGGGCTAAAGTGGCTTGGGAAAAAATCACCTTGCCCAAAACAGAGGGCGGCCTTGGGATCCGAAACCTAAAAATTTGGAATCACGCGGCCGCTCTGAAATATTTTTGGTCCATCCTTACTAAGAACCCTAACTCTTTGTGGACCCAATGGACCATTGCGGAAAAGATAAAAAACAAAAACCTCTGGACAATCCCAATTCTAGCCAACTCAAGTTGGGGATGGAGGAAAATCCTAAAGCTGAGACCGCTCGCCTCGGGCCTTTATAAGATGGCAATCGGAAATGGCTCAAGAACCTCTATATAGTTAGACCCTTGCCTCTTCCTCTCCTACCTTGTAAACTGATTCGGTCCCAGCATCACCAATCTATCTGGACTTTGCAACCTCTCCTTAGTCTCAGACCTCAACCTCAATGGCAGCTGGCATTGGCCCTCCCAAGCTAGGGCCCAAAACCGTTACTTGCTCACTCACTTGGCTGAAATCAGAAATTCCCTCACCACCCTCCCCCCTTCCTCTGAGGAGGACACCTTTCTATGGACCCCCAATAAATCCAAACCCCAGTTTACCATCAGCAACACTTACACCGCTATTCGACCCTCTAGGGCTAAGGTAATATGACGCTCCCTTATCTGGAACAAGTTCTCAATCCCGAGGCACTCCTTCATCTCTTGGTTGGTCATTCAAGACAAACTGTCCACCCATGACAAGATTATTAGTTGGGTTTAGACTCCCTCATGATTGTGTCCTCTGCTCATCATCGTCGGAAACCCTCGAACACATTATGGTCAATTGCCCCTTCGCAACTTCCATCTGGGAAAAAACATCTACAACAAATTATTAATACCAGTTCATCCCACTTGCTGGAGCTCTTGGATGGCAGAATCCTGTAGATGGCCTACATCAAACTCCAACTCCTCTATCTAGCGCACGGGATCTGCACTACCATCTACGACGTCTGACAAGAGCGTAATGCGAGAATCTTCAACAACAATCCATCTCTTGGGT
This sequence comes from Limnanthes douglasii subsp. nivea, assembly GCA_036936605.1. Lineage (NCBI taxonomy): Eukaryota > Viridiplantae > Streptophyta > Magnoliopsida > Brassicales > Limnanthaceae > Limnanthes > Limnanthes douglasii. The sequence goes on from JAUPFV010000002.1 coordinate 335,713,266, forward strand.
CAAGCATTGCTCACAGGATCCTCTTAAACCTTAGATATCGATTCTTCAACACTCATATATCCTTTGTAATCCCCTTTTCAATCACGTAACAGCTCTTCTAGACTAGAACGTCTCTCAATGTATCATGGCCCCTGAGCCATGAGAAACCATTATAAATTTTATTATTAATTTAAAAAAAAATTATAAAAAAAAAATTATTATAATAATTATTTTCTAGTTTAATATAACGTAGTTCCTATAATTTCAGATACATGGTCTTAGTTTAATATAACGTAACTCCTATCATTTCAGATACGTAATGTAGTTTCGGCCAAAGACCTTATACCACGAACATAGAACATAGGCTTTAAATTTGTTTTTGAGCCATATATTTTTATACTTTTACCAGATACATCTAATAAAAAGTATTGATATAAAATTATAAAGATAAATGTTAAATAATATTATATTTATAGGGACCAATAGAAAAATGTTTAAAAGATTGAAATAAAATAAAAACATAGTAAATTTAAAAAATCAAAAAATACAGCTAAATTGTTATTTCTTTTAAATATTTCGAAGATTTAAAAAAGAATAAAATATAATAATAGTTTAAGATAATAATAATAAAACTATTAACTAAATTTCATAGATGATAAATAAAAATATTCACCAACTAATTTTACTCATCAATAATAATATTAGACATATATTAATTTTTAGTCAAACCATATATTAATATTAATATTAATATATGGTTATTAATAAAAAGCAGAAATTTTGGTTATTTGGATTAGTTTTTGAGGTTTGGTAACATTTGAGGCTTTGAGCCATATCAAAAACAATATTACTTGCCACTTATTTTAATATTATTTTATTATTTGGATTTTTCTTTTACAATTCACATTTATCTTATCTAATTTTTATATTACTATTGTTCATCATTTTTTTTAATACATTATTTCAAAATTTAAAGATGAAAGAAAATCTGAAACTATTATATTGTTTGTTTTGAAACAAAATAATCAAACAAACAAATGATCAGTTTGATATGTTTTGACCAAACTTTAAAATAAAAAGATAATAATATACTATTTGAGTGATTTAAAAAATTGTGTGTATAAATAAATACTAGGAATGTTTCCTTTGTTATATTTCTTTTGTAGAATCGATCATTCCACCTAAATTTCTATACACTTTCATCTTTACATTTTTGGTGAAACTCCATTTATATAAATTAAAAATGAATATCACCACTCAAAAAACCAACAAAATGGATGCCTAATTACAAACTCCAAAACCTAAAATCCAAGAGTTTAAGCTAAAATTGTATAGCTTAAAAGTGTAGGTTAAGTGTTATTTTATTACTTTATCGGCCACCATTATTTGTTGATTTTGAATATTATTTATGTTAATTATAATATTATATTAATAAAATATTAAGTTTTGATATATTTATTGATCTAGACTCTTATTTCAAACTTTGTTTGGATTCTATGAATCCAAATTTTGTATAAAAAGATTCAAATTTCTGTAGAAGATAGATGACTAAACCATTTAAATAATAACTTTATTATAATTATTATTATCTAGAGTGTTATATAAAATTTAAAAAATCTAAACCCTAAAAATGATATTAACCCAAAACCATTAGTATTTCTTCTATAGGTTAGGAATTTAAAAATACTCTTCAAAAGTAATCCATTCCTATCCACCTCTCTTTTTCTATAAACCCTCTCTCTCAAAATGCAAAGCCCCTTATAATCAATATTAAAAAAATGATTTTTAGTTCCAAATTTTTAATCTTTAATCTCTGCAAGATTGAAGTTCTTTATTATGTATTGTTAGTTCTCATGTTCTTTGCTCCGTTTTCGGTTTTGGGTCAATCCCCACCCGACCAGTCGATAGACGACTACTTGTACACGCGATTAACAAATCCAGTGATGTCAGTTCTGCTGGTGGGTTTGCTAGTGGCGCTCTTTTTTCTAGTGTTTTTCGCCATCGTCGTGAACCACTTATCCACCATACGTGAAGACGTATCCGTCACCGTTTTCCCACTCCAGACGAACCACACCAATACTCGCTGTTGTGGTGTCGGCTCGTCGGTTATAGATTCGTTCCCGACATTCGTTTACTCCGACGTCAAAGGTTTGAAGATCGGAGAAGGTGGTTTAGAGTGCGTAGTGTGCTTGTCGGAATTCGAAGATGACGAATCCCTTTGTGTAATTCCGAAGTGCGATCACGTTTTCCACCCGGATTGTATCGGTGCCTGGCTATCGTCTCATGTAACTTGCCCCGTTTGCCGCACCAATATAACCGAACACGACCCGGTTGTTCAACACAAACCGATCACATTACCTGACTCCGACGTGGAAAGTCAACACCCACAATCCGCCGTTGAAGTCGAAGTAGACCCACCGCCTCCAAACTCACAACCACAGATGATGAACGTCTACGATAGGCGAAGTGGATCGTTTTCTGGACCTATACGTGTCAAGTTCACCAGATCGCATTCGACCGGTCACTCGATTATGCTAGTTCAGCCTGGGGACAAGACGGAGTGGTTCACCTTAAAGTTCCCGGCCGAGGTGAGGAAACAGATATTTCTGAATAAGAAGGTGAACCGGTCTTTAAGTATGGTGGTGATGCGCGGTCAAGGAATTAGTGGAGAGAAAAAGTCGGACCCGTGGGTTTTCCTTGAGAGACAGTCGTTTATGTGGAGAGCCGGTGGCGGTGGAGACAGTTCGTCTTCGAAGTCATCGAACTTGGTGGGTAGCGGCAGCGAAGAATCATCTGTCCATGCATAGACCGCGGGTCTAATTTCCAAATGTGGTACTTTTAATATTTATTCCATATTCCATATTCCATATTCCATATTATTACAATATTGACTTAATTAGTGTTTTAAATTACTATATGTGTTGAATTTGTGCGAATAAACCAATACTTCAATAGTAATATAAAATTTTGGGTAAATCTCATATAGTTTTCTATTTGCCAAATGATAGCTTTTAAAATTTTATTGTCCTTTTTAAATTTATATTTGAGAACTATTCAAATAATAAAAGTTCTCAGAAGTGATGCGAAATTAAACACAAGCATTTTACAACCTAATTTGGTTGCAAAGATGGATGTGATAAAGTTTTCAACGAACTATCTACATGATATTTGGTTTAATTTATTTTGTATTTAATCATGATGGAAGTAAAAATAGTCGGAATTTAGCATAAAGTCATGTATAATCGTCATTTTTAAAATTAAATGCTAACAGTACCACAGTACTACAGAAAGAAAAAAGACAAATATAATTGATTTCCCTAAAATTGTATATATTTAAAAATATTATTAATAAATAAAATATCAAATAAAAAAAAGAAAAGGAAAATTATAAAAAAAAACTAACAAAAGATAATAAAAAAAACTGCAAATTCAGTCTGATAATTATATTCAAATCATCTTACTTTATTGAAAAAAATCCGTTGGAATACCTTTTTTTTTAATACTTTAATTAAAAGTTAAAATAACATAAGACTTAGACACTTTTACGTACTTCAATAATATTCGGTTAATATTCGGTTTTGATTATTTTAATAATGATAGACAAAAATTAGTCGGATGGATGTATGAAAGTTAAGCTGAAACATAATAGAATAGAATAAAATAAAATAAAAAAATCACAATTTTTGATAAATTTACTATTTTTATACGAAAAGGTTAGATATTTATCTAAAATAAACTGTTTAAAATGTCATATAATTATAAAATTTATGTATTTGAGTACAAATATTGTATGCCTTCATAAAACTTATACTTTTATAAATAAATCATATTAGTTGAGATTATTTTAATAACGATATATAAAAAATAGTCGGAAAAGTTCTAATATAAAAACTAAAACATAATAAAATCAAAGAATGAAAATAATTAAAGAATAAGAGAGAAATTATAATTTTTAATTTTTAATAAAATTAATTATTTTTATAATAAAAAATTATATTATTTATCTAAAATAAGCCGTTTAAAATATCATATAATTATAAAATTTATGGATTTGAGTAAAATTATTGTATGTCTTCATAAAATTTATGCTTTTATAAAGAACTCATGTTAGTGGAGTGGTTTCATTCAAGAATATATAAGTTTGAAGACTAATATGATATTGTAGATTTTGGATTAATAAATCCGTACGGCTTTATTTTTTAGATGTGCTCAAAAAACTTTATACTGGGATGTTTTATTTATTTATGTTTGGTATATTATTTTCAGTGTAAGTGAAATGCAACCGCGGATAAATGAAGGATCGAATTTATATTATAATATGAAAAATAAATATAGTAGCCGAACGTAAGGAGAAGATTTGGCGTTGACTTACATTTTTGTGAATTTGACAATCTGAACGTATGCATCCGTCGAGTATCTAAACATCTTCTAAGCATTGCTCAGACCAAAAGAGTACCAAAGATTTTTAACGTTACTTTGGGCATTGTTCAGATCAAGGATTTGCATTCACAACCTTTTATATTGCACGACTTAAAAGGTTCTGTAGGCTGAGGGAGAAAATATATACCAGCTGGGCAATAACTTTTATGTTTATTTTTGTATTAATATCATCTTTGTCTTCCTTGTTTACTTTCGGTTGTTTATTAAATATTTTTAAATTATATATTTATATTTTTTTAATATTATTAAACATCTTATTAGAGTTCAACAAGATTACAACTTTTTATTTTGGTTAACTAAATGTGGTAAATTAAAACATAATGTTGTCACTTGATAGATTTTGATAACAAAAATAAATATGTAAAAATATTATGAGATAGTATATGTATATATATATATTTATTGATACGTACGATTACATTTGTTGGTTAGTCAATTTTGTATTTGAATTCATCTCTCTCACGAGTAATTATGATGATCATATTAAATGGTATATGATAGAATTATTAAACTACAATATTTTTAGATTTTTAAATTATTCGTAAACTCTCTATAATTCGGTTGTAGTGATTAGTTATACTAATCTGAAACCATTATCAAATTGTTTTTAAATTAATCAGAAAAATTATCAATTTTTTGAAGTTTTTGTTATTGTGACATCTTGTGGTTATTTAAATATTTTTAGACATGCCTAAATGTATTAGAAATTATGTATTTTTTACAAGTCAGTCAAAGTATTCAGGTATGGTAAAGACACGACGTGTTAACACAGATCCATGCGAGTTCATGGGTTGGAAAGCATGAAGAGTTTGTTGACCCGTCACGGACATACACACAATTAAAACATGATAACACAAAAGAATTTACTGCGTACGAGAACCGTGATATTTTGTATGGTCGTCTAAAATTTGAAAACCGTGATATTTTGTTTATAGTTGTCCAAAATTTAAAATACTATATTTAGTGTAAGTTTGGATAATCTTTATACTCAAGATTAATTATTGTCCATCACGAGTGCTCATATTTGACAACTACGTTAGTTACTTAGCTTATGTGTTTGTAACTATAATCATTTTATACGACTAATTTTTTTCTAACCTCCAGATTTCCACACATCATTACTTTTTTCGTCTATTTGCGAATATTTATTTCAGGTTATTTGTTTGTATTTTTTCAAAAACTACAATTTTTTTATAAAATTTTGTAGATGTTAAAGTTTACATTAATAAGAGGTTTAGATAAATCATCTATTAATATTAAATTAAATCACGGTTTTATAATTATTCTATTCAAACCTATTTTTAAAGATAAATCATATGTTATTTAGCAGTATTTGAACATGATGTAAGGACGATTCTAATCAAGGTAGTTGTAAGTTGTCCAAAGTTAGTCTATTATATCAGCAAAGTTTATTGTCAGCAAAGATACGATATATTTAGTTAGAAAAGTTCGTCTCGACACGAATTATCGTAACAAGAAAGATGAGACCTTAAAGGAAATTTTATTGTGGTCTGAACATCCTTTCAGCTCTAAAATATTTTACAAATGCCAGATATCTCAAGATGGCTAACATGATGGTCGGTAGAGTTAGAGAATTGCAATATTACTTACAAACCGATGACTGCTATTAAAGCTCAAGACTTTCTTATTTTTCTTACAGAATTCCATATTAAAAAGACCTAAACCATCGCCCAAGAGTACGAGGCCGGAATGCTGGTCTGAACTGATCGAGGTTCAAATATCTCAGGCTACGGACACAAAGTCGAGCTCGTTGTTCATAAGGAACACGAATATAAATTGACAATTTTTGGGTTTTATTGGCTCGTGTTTGTGGAAAAAAACAGTACATTTAATAAAATAGTTCTGAGCTTCTAATAACTCACGTTTTGGGAAAGACAAAGGCACGCAAGGTTCACTTAATTAAGTATTTTAAGGCGATGAAAAATCAAGCATAACTAGTCAAAAGTATCAATCATGAACAAATACCAATGGAAGAAAACTTTCAGATATTGTTTTGACTTCGATAACTTGTTTAAAGAAAAAACCATGGGCCACTCTGTGGTGGCATCCCTCAATTGATAAAGAGCACGAGCCAAATCATGAGAAAAAATTAATAGTGAATGATAGCGAGCTCGCGTATTGGAGGATCAAATCTAAACTTTCTAAAGAATGACTTGTCACGGACATACACACAATTAAAACATGATAACACAAAAGAATTTACTGCGTACGAGAACCGTGATGTTTTGTATGGTCGTCCAAAAATTTAAAAACCGTGATATTTTGTTTATAGTTGTCCAAAATTTAAAATAATTTGTATTCTACATTCTAAATATATGAAAAGTGTTTTTCTATTTTGATTACACTATAACCAAGTAGTATTGTTATATTATATACCGTACGTGTTGTCATAGGTTTATTAGAGAATGAGTATAATATTTTAAGTTGTACGAATGTTCAAAAGAACTATCCTATTACAAATTCATTAATGAATTCTTATTGCAAAGAATTTTCTTTTGAAGTTTCATCATCCAATTTACCAATAATCTTTTGTCCTCACCAGTTTCATCCGTAATAATTTCATCAATATTACTTAGTATATTGAATATATTTTTTCGATATTCTTCAATAGTATATTTTTTTTATCTTGCATCTTATGTTCCACCGCAATCTAGTTGTTGATTCAATCAATACACACTTCATTTGTTTAGCTATTCAATCTTGAACTTCTAGTTGTGTATTGCATCTTGTTTATATTAAACAAAGATTCACTTGTTAGTATATATATATATATACGTATCAGAAAAACCTATTATCTATCCTAAAAGATTTAAAAGTCAATGTGTCTTAGATTTTCACTGTAATAAAGTAATTGAAATATATACTATTTTTAAAATATATCTGTTGTGAATGAGTCGAATAGTGCCTTGACAATGTACTATGTCCGGCAGTACAGTTTTGTGTTTGCGATAGTGATATTGTGCAATCACTTGAGTTAGTCTTGTGGTATGAGCCCATTAGGCTCATAGTCTAGTAAGTCTATTAATTCCATATAAATAGATTACTAGGGCGATACAAAACGCAATCTGAAATCTCTAACCTTTTCTATCATAGTAAAACTCTTTTCTCTTGCAGCGCCCGTGGACGTTGACAATTTTCAAACCACGTTAAATCATGTGTTTCATTTAAATATTTCCTTCGTAAATGTTCTGTGCTTGAGCCATTTTGTGATAATTGCATAATAATTTAATAACAAAATTGGTATCACAGCCACGTGGTGAAATTAGGGCTTTTGTAATTAGGGTTTTTTCACAATGGCGTCTACAGCAACAAAATACATGATTGAAAAATTTGATGGGAGATCCAGATTTGCGTTGTGGAAGATTAAACTGAAATCTTCATTGGTACTACAAGGGCCGTGGAAGGTTGTGGTGAATAAGTTATCAGAAGAGATGAAAGTAGAGGAGAAACAAGATCTTCAAGAAAGGGCTTTGTGCTGGATTTTAATGAGTGTGAAAGATAATGTGCTTCGCGAGATTAGTGGTGAGAAGATTGCTGCCTGCTCATGGAAAAATCTAGGAGATCTTTACTCAGAGAAATCAGTAGTAAACCGATTATACTTGAAGAAGCGTTTGTATGATTTCAGATTGAAAGAAGGTATGTCCATAACAGAGCACTTAGATAATTTAAAATCAATTATAATGGACTTAGAGAACATAAATATCAATATTGAGGATGAGGATCAAGCTTTGTTTGTATTGAGATCGTTACCAGCGCCCTATGAAAACTTCGTAGATACATTATGTACGGTAATGATAAGTTATCGCTAGCAGATGTCAAATGGGCACTGAAATCAAAGGAGATGAGACAGTTGCAGCCAGACAATCAAGCTGAAGGGGAAGGTCTTATGACTAGGGGAAGATCTAGAAGCAAAGCGAGTTCTTTAAGAAGGAAGAACTGGTGGTCCAAGTCAAGGGTGAAGCACTCATACTGTTATGAATGCGGTAAGTAGGGTCATTATTGGAGAGATTGTCCGAAACTGAATGGTAAGAAGGGAAATCAAAAGGAAAATGCAGCAAACATTATTGAAGGTGTGAACGATTCCGACAATAGCGAAAACAGTGGTAAAGGAGATGTATTGTCCGTGAGTTCAGACTTTGGGCAAAACTCTTGGGTACTCGATACTGGAGCTACATATCACATGTGTCAGTTCAAACAGTGGTTTGATACGTAGAAGCCAATGCATGGAACTGTCTATTTAGGGAACAATCATTCGTTGACTGTTGGTGGTATTGGTAACGTCAGAATCAGAATGTTTTACGGGGTTGTTAGAATCTTGACGTGCTGGCATGTTCCTGGGTTAAAGAGAAACCTTATTTATCTTGGGACTCTAGACTCTCGGGGTTACAAGTATCGTGTAGAAAATGGTGTAATCAAAGTGACAAAAGGCTCAATGGTATGCATGAAAGGCGGTTTCCAGATGGGTCTTTACATTCTCCAGGGGAGTGTTATTATGGGCGATGCTGCAGTAGCATCATCAGGAAGTAATAGCCAAAGTAGGAAGGATCAAAATAAATTGTGGCATTGGCGTCTTGGTCACATGAGTGACAGAGGATTAGCTGTTTTGGGAAAGAGAGATTCGTTGAAAGGGTATAAAGCAGAATCATTGGGATTTTGTGAGCACTGTGTGTTCGGTAAACAAACTAGAGTCAAATTCAGAAAATCGGCTGTAAGAAAGACTAAAGGGACAATGGACTATATTCACTCAAATCTTTGGGGTCCAAACAGAATTCCATCCAAGATCGGAGCCATATACTACATGAGTTTGATTGCTGATTATTCAAGGATAGTGTGGGTTTACTTTCTGAAAACGAAAAATGAGGCATATTCAACCTTTGTCAAATGGAAGACGATGATTGAGAAGCAAACAGGAAGAAAAATCAAACGTCTTAGGACAGATAATGGGTTCGAATAATGCAGTCATGAGTTCAACGAGTTCTGCGAAGCTGAGGGAATAGTGCGCCATCACACTTGTTCTAGAACACCACAACAGAATGGAGTCGCAGAAAGAATGAACAGAATGCTTTGTGACAAGGCACGAAGTATGCTCTCGCATTCCGGTGTGGGAAAGGATTTTTAGGCTGAAGCTTTCGATACAGCGTGTTACTTGGTGAATCGGTCTCCATCAACGGCTATTGATTGTAAAACTCATTTTGAGATTTGGTCTGGATCGTCGGCTGATTATGAACATTTGAGGGTGTTCGGTTGTCCTGCGTATGCTCATGTGAGAGATGGTAAGCTTGAGCCGAGGGCAAAGAGGTGCATATTTCTAGGATATGGTACTGGAGTGAAGAGATATAGGTTATGGTGTACCTATCCAAAGTCTCCAAGTTTTCTCATCAGTAGGGACGTTACTTTTAATGAGTTTGCTTCTATAGACAGTCAGAAGGAAGTAGGAGAAATGGTCGAATCAGGATCGGTTGTGAGTAAACAGGTGGAGCTTGAAGTAGAATTAGTTCCTAGCAGGTCCAATAATCCAAGTGGTTCTGAGGTGGATCCAGAATCAGGAGGTAAAGCGTCAGCATCGGATGATAGTGACGATGATGCGCCTGAACCAGAACAACAACCTTATAGCATAGAATTGGGCTGAGAAAGAAGAGATATTAGACTTCCAAAAAGGTATACGAATCTAGTTGCATATGCTCTGTCAGTTGCAGAAGAAGTTGAGATGCAGGAACCTAGTAGCTACAGAGAAGCTATAGCGAGTTCAGAGACAGATCGATGGATAGGTGCTATGGGGAAGAGATTGAATCTCTTCAAAAGAATACTGTGAATGTTGGCTTAACTTTTAACAAGACCGATATTGGTGAATCGCTGAAGGATGTTGCAGGATCATTGGTTGGTTTAGTTGATTCTGATTTTGCAGGTGATATGGATAAAAGAAGATCTCTGATAGGATATGTATTTACTATAGCTGGGAGTGCGATTAGTTGGAAAGCACAGTTGCAAGCTACTGTAGCTTTTTCTATAACACAGGCATAGTACATGACGGTAACAGAAGCAGTTAAAGAGGAAATATGGTTGCAAGGTTTGGTGGCAGATTTGGGCTTGGATATGACTACTACAAAAGTGTTCTGTGACAGTCAAAGCGCCATACACCTTACAGGGAACGAGATGTACCATGAGCGTACAAAGCACATAGATGTCAGGTATCATTTTGTTCGTGATATAATATCAAAGGGAATTGTTAATGTGAAGAAAGTGTCTACACACGATAATCCAGCAAATATAATGACCAAGGCAGTATCAGTTCGAAAGTTTAGGGAGTGCCTAAACTGGATCGGTGTTCGCAGTATAGAGTGAATGCCTTAAGGTAATTTGGTGAGTCAGAAGAAGAGAAGGTTCTTTGTTGATAGTGAATAAAGGATATTCGCCTCAAGGGGAAGATTTGTTTTGAATGAGTCGAATAGTGCCTTGACAGTGTACTGTGTCCGGCAGTACAGTTTTGTGTCTGTGATAGTGATATTGTGCAATCACTTGAGTTAGTCTTGTGGTATGAGCCCAATAGGCCCATACTCTAGTAAGTCTATTAATTTCCTATAAATAGATTACTAGGGCGACACAAAACACAATCTGAAATCTGTAACCTTTTCTATCATAGTGAAACTCTTTTCTCTGGCGGTGCCCGTGGATGTAGACAATTGTCGAACCACGTTAAATCCTGTGTTTCATTTAAATCTTTCCTTCGTATATGTTCTGTGCTTGAGCCATGTTGTGATAATTGCATAGTAATTTTATAGCAAAATTGGTCGTCAAAGTTCCACATCCCACATCGATTAAAAATGGGAAGGATCAGTGGTATATAAGTAAGAAATATCCCAACTAGTATGAGGCATTTTGGCAGTGTACCAAATGCAAAGCCGTGAGGGCCTTCGGGTGCCAAAGCGGAAAATATTATATTAGTGTTGAGATCGTGTTGTTCTTACTTATATGCGGAGGCGGAATATGCGGACTAGACCCCAAATTCACAACACCCATATTCCTAACATGTACGCATCAAACGGCAGTACTTGATTGGAGTGGATAGTGGAGCTAGAGCGTCCATGACTCATCAAACGGTAGTACTTGATTGGAGTGGATAGTGGAGCTAGAACGTCCATGACTCATCAAGCGGTGGTACTTGATTGGAGTGGATAGTGGAGCTAAGGAACAAGCGCAGGATGGTCGAGTGAGTAGATAGATCCGCTGTAAAAAAAGCTCTATTGCTCAGATGGAGCAATCTCTGATTAGAGTGAGCGGATGAAAGTCAATTTAGAGATGAGGATTTATTTGGGTGGCAACCAAAGTCCCACATCCCACATCGGTTAAACATAGGAAGGATCAGTGGTATATAAGTATGAACATATCTCAACTAGTATGAGGCCTTTTGATAGTGGACCAAATGCAAAGCCGTGAGGGCCTTCGGGTGCCAAAGCGGACAATATCATACTAATGTTGAGATCATGTTGTTCTTACTTATATACGGAGGCGGAATATGTGGACCAGACCCTTAATTCATAATCAAACTTTCCGATAATTTTCTAACAAGAAATCCATCTTCAATATTTGTAAATTTTTTATTTCAAATTGTTAATTCTAATAAATATCACCAAAATGGATGAAATTTTTTCAATTTATTTATGATTATATTCTTATTTATTTTTTCTCTCCCCCCCCATACAAAAAGTGAAAAAGTCCAATGTTTGAAAAACAATAAAATATAAATATAAATTTTATCATTAAAACACATACTATGTCATATACCAAATGAATTGGATTGGTGCGACATAAATACTATATTTAGTGTAAGTTTGGATAAACTTTATACTCAAGATTAATTATTGTCTATCACGAGTGCTTATATTTGACAACTACGTTAGTTACTTAACTTATGTGTTTGTAACTATAATCATTTTATACGACTAATTGTTTTCTAACCTCCAGAATTTCACACATCATTACTTTTTTCGTCTATTTGTGAATATTTATTTCAGGTTATTTTTTTTCAAAAACTACAATTTTTTATAAAAATTTGTATATGTTAAAGTTTACATTAAATAGAGGTTTAGATAAAGCATCTAATAATATTAAATTAAATCTCGGTTTTATAATTATTCTATTCGAACCTATTTTTAAAGATAAATTATATGTTATTTAGCAGTATTTGAACATGATGTAAGGACGATTCTAATCAAGGTAGTTATAAGTTGTCCAAAGTTAGTATATTATATCAGCAAAGTTTGTTGTCAGCTCTAAAATATTTTACAAATGCTAGATATCTCAGGATGGCTAACATGATGGTCGGTAGAGTTAAAGAATTGCAATATTACTTACAAAATGACGACCGCTATCAAAGCTCAAGACTTGGTTATTTTTCTTACAGAATTCCATATTAAAAAGACCTGAACCATCGCCCAAGAGTACGAGGCCGGAATGCGGGTCTGAACTGATCGAGGTTCAAATATCTCAGGCTATGGACACAAAGTCGAGCTCGTTGTTCATAAGGAACACGAATATAAAGTGACGATTTTTGGGTTTTATTGGCTCGTGTTTGTGAAAAAAACAGTACATTTAATAAAATAGTTCTCAGCTTCTGATAACTCACGTTTTGGGAAAGACAAAGGCACGCAAGGTTCACTTAGTTAAGTATTTTAAGGCGATAAAAAATCAAGCACAACTATTCAAAAGTATCAATCATGAACAAATACCAATGGAAGAAAACTTTCAGATATTGTTTTGACTTCGATAACTTGTTGTAAGGAAAAACCATGGGCCACTCTGTAGTGGCATCCCTCAATTGATAAAGAGCACGAGCCAAATCATGAGAAAAAATTAATGATGAATGATAGTGAGGTCGCGTATTGGAGGATTGAAATCTAAACTTTCTAAAGAATGATACTTTCCTTGAGGACAAAACTAAAGCTCAAAAGCTAAAACTCATAGGGAATTATTTTTTATATTCTTATGCACAGGTTTAAGCCTTTGCTCCGATGCTTGGGACCCAAACAATCATTCATGATTTTGAAGAAACCTCATTGTGGGTCTCGTTCGACGTATTTTTTTACATGTTAACTCAAAAAATATTTCTAGCAAGGTGTAATTGCCCAAAGATATTGACCAATACTAAAAACTTAGTTTTGACCGACACTAAAAACTTATTTTCCAAGTAGGGTTTTATATGGGCCGAATATATTTTAAAAATAAATATTTTCTAACGCATTATGACAAGTATTAATGGCTTATTTTATTTTGTTAGAAAAAAGATTTATCATTTCAATTTTAGTTAGTTATTACATGTTGATTTTTTAGATCTTAAATAAAATAAACTCTCTCACCGCCATAATTTTTCTTCACATCATTACATCTAATTAATTTTCTGATATATTATGTCTCTTTTTTACTAAACTGTGGAGAGTCCATTTAAAACCTAGCTTTTGACAATTCCATTTATTGACAGCTGCCTTGTTTTCTCATCTTCATATTTCTTCTCATTCACTGAAACTACGCCAAATAAAATTTAAAAGTTTTTTATAGCCAACAACTAGAACAATGGATGATGGTTCAAGAGCATAGCCTAGTTCTGGAAGATTTTCTACAACTACAACATCTCATTAATGTCTCTTGAATTTATTAGTAGCTTTGAGCTGAAATTTAGGACCAATATCGATTGAGATCTTAAGAAGAGCATTGTTTTCTTCGAAATCGTAGTGAATTGACAAATATTTTGAAGTGAGAGCCAATTGAGGTTGAGATATTTCACTGTCAGTGTTGTTACTAAAGAAGAATTTGAGTTTCTCCAAATTATCAAAGCGCTTCTAAGATATTTTTTTCTAAAAGTATATAATGTGTTCGACTATTTTCCGCAAATAAAGTTTTTTTCCATTTTTTTGTTGCCGTATAAATTGGATTATGTTACATCTTTAATTCTATACAGCCTCTATTGACCGTTGAAATTTTTACCTATAACATCATTCTCAGCATGGAACTTTGCAGTATTTTTTAACTAACCTTCTTCACCTTCTTCCAATAAGTGCCGCAACCAATACATCAAACTGTAAGTTCTACCTACATTTGTTTGCTTAATCAAGAGATATAATTAAACTCTTCATTCATCATCATTTATTTCATCTTCATTCTCGTCGATCTCATGTCAGAGATGTTTTTACTGGAGAATAGTCATCATCTAGACTCATTGGAACATTCAATTGAGTATTTTGTAGTTAGTGAGCCTTAGAGATTGATGGCTATTGGAACATAATTAGTGAAGTTTCTCGGATTTTTTCATCAAGATAGAGAGTAAACCCAAATTGAAAAATAGGTTATGAGTAGTAGATCTTGATTTAGACCGTGTACTTTTCTAAACTTTGACTCTATCCTTTTGTCTTGCTAATGCATCCCTTTATGATTTTTTTAAGATTGAGTTACCCATTCCTGCAAAGAGATATGAGACTAAACCTCTCACATTCCAACTTATAATGGTCATTTAAATGAGTCAAATAATGGTCTTCCAGACCCTTTGGCAAGTAGATCTTTGGTTGAGATGCAACCTTTAAGATTCATGACTTTAGATTTCTTAATCCTTTTACTTAAGTTTTTTTTTAATTCCTTGTTGACTTCTATCTTGTTTAATAATAGTGATGATGGTAGGCTCTCTGAGGTAATTTTAGTAAGAGTTTAAATATTCATAAGTAAGGAATCATGTTCCTTATTTTCTACAAATATAGATCTTGTTTCTACAGTCATCAGGGCTTCTGTGATTGTATATTCCTTTAGCTTAAAACATGACTTATTTAAAAACTGATACTTATGATAAGAATTAGTTTCCTTGAAAATTTTAATTATCGCACTATTACATGCTAGTTTTTGTATCCTTTAATCCAATATTGTTCTTCGTTGAATTTTGGCTAACATTAATTTTCTCTTTCTTATCTTCTCCTGAATTTAGAGATGATAGATCATTTTCTATTCTTGTTTGGTCCCCTTATTTTTAAAGTTTATGAAAAAAGAAGGATTATAGTTGGTTGAGTTGTTTGGTATTATAGATGACGTGAGGTTGTTGATTGTGTTCTTCTTGAGGTGTATTAAGTTTCATGGATTTTCTGCATTCCCGTTGATTATGTCTAATATGATAGCAATCTGAGAAATAATTGGTCTGAATTTATAAGTTTTCTCTTGCCAGAGTCTTTCAGTGTTGCCAAAACCTATCCAAAGTTTGTTTAATAGAGTTTTAGATAAAATAAGCTCGACTTAGGCATTTTAATAATTGTATATGCCCATATTCTTTTTTGGTACCCAAATAGCTAATGGATTTCCTAGAGCCTTGGAAATTACTGGATAGAATCCTCATTATACATGTAGGTTAGAATAAAATGTTTGGAAATAAAATCCAAACAAGAGAAATTGAGGATTCTTTTTAGGATAATAATTAGGCTCTATTTTAATAAGCACATTGTATGCTTGCCAACTTTCCAAAAATTGTATCTCAAAAGCCTTTTTATATCTTCTTGTAGGCATATTTCAATCATCAGGTGACGAAGATCCTCAAAAGCAAGACTAATTTATCTATTAAAGCCAAAAGATTAAAAAAAATATGGACTTCTCCCATTAGAGACCTCTCGTTTGAGAACTTACCTATTATGGTAAGTTTTTCCTTACCTTCCAGAATCATTTTGTCATGCTCCAAAAATTCAACCGATTTATGAACCCCCTATCCATAATCTTGACGTTATCGTGTATGATGTATTTAGGTATGGTCCTGGTAACTTGAGCGTAAGATAGTGGAGAGTTTTGGGATCGTGACATTCTGATGGATAATGTATTAGTTTGTGTTCAAAAGTATGGTTGATTCAGAGGGTTGAGAATTGGGTACGATTTCTGGATTGTTTGGCCGTGAGCATTAACATTGACCGGTGGTGGAAATTTTTTGTTTGGATCATCTTGTATGTCTACGCTGTAAATTGTTTGTATTGAAGATTGAATTCTTGTGGAATTTGTGAATGATGATTTAGCTTTACCGTTGTTGGTAAAAGATATCACTATTAATTACAGATATACCTTTGGTTGTTATATGTCTTCAACAAGAGAATGACACTTTGTGTTTGCCGTCGGGGCTTGCCATGTTGGTGGAGGGGCGGCATCTACTAGCAAAATAGAGAATGTGATGACGCGGTGGAAATAGAAGAAGAATCAACGATAGATGTAACCCTAATCTAAGGGTAACATGGTGAAACCCTAATCTAAGGGTAACAAAGACTGAAGTTTTCAGATATAAAAAAATATATATTCCAAAAACTTGAAATAACTTAAGGCATATGAGGCTTTATATAATAGCTTCTCAAAACCCTAAATTATAATACAAGGAAATAAAATAAAATCAAATAAAATAAAATCAAATCTTAATATAATTAGATTTGATTTAAATACATAAGATATTTGAATAAAATAAAATAAAATTAAAAAGGCTTTTGTTTGGACTTTCTGGGCTACATCATCCTCTCCTGGTTGACAAAAATTCGTCCTCGAATTCACAGCACCATCACCATCAAGAACCTTAATTATATAATTTAGTTTATTCAATCGTTACATTGGGAATTATAATTGTTGACCTTATCGGAATAAGATATATCTTCTCGAGTGTTCCTTATTCGAAGTCACATTGAAGCCATCCAGTTGAAGGAAAAAAATAGTTTCGAAAACCTTTTCATAGCCTGAAGACAACATCCCCATGTCCAGTTGATGAAAAAAATGGTTTTGAAAACCTCTTCATAGTCTGAGACAGCATCTCGATAAGAAATATGTACCTTGATTCGACGATTGGTAGCCAATTTAAACTCCTTCAGTAACCGGTCAATACGATCGTCATTGAAACGGTTGGTATGCCCCCTCATACTCAAACGATCTTTCTGATCTTCATGACCTTGTGTTGTTCTCTTCTTTAAACCTTGAATCAAATGAAATCAGGATTCAGAAACATGCTTGACCCGTAGCAGGAACTGAGGCTCTGATACCAAACTGATGGCGCGGCGGAAAAAGAAGAAGAAGCAACGATAGATGAAACCCTAATTCAAGGGTAACATGATGCAACCCTAATCTAAGGGAAACAAAGAGTGAAATTTTCAGAGATAAAAAATCTATTATTCCAAAAACTTCAAAATAACTTAAGGCATAAGAGGCTTTATATAATAGCTTCTCAAAACCCTAAATTAGAATACAAGGAAATAAAATAAATATTCTAAAATCAAATAAAATAAAATCAAATCTTAATATAATTAGATTTGATTTAAATACATAAGATATTTGAATAAAATAAAATAAAATAAACAAGGCTTTTGATTGGACTTTCTGGGCTACATCATCCTCTCCTGGTTGACAAGAATTCGTCCTCGAATTCACAACACCATCACCATCAAGAACCCAAATTATTTATTTTATTTTATTCAATCGTCACATTGGGAATTATAATTGTTGACCTTATCAGAATAAGATAAATTCTTCTCGATTGTTCCTTATTCGAAGTCACATTGAAGCCATCCAGTTGAAGGAAAAAAATAGTTTCGAAAACCTTTGCATAGCCTGAAGACAACATCCCCATGTCCAGTTGATGAAAAAAATGGTTTTGAAAACCTCTTCATAGCATGAGACAGCATCTCGATAAGCAATTTTTACCTTGATTCGACGATTGGTAGACAATTTAAACTCCCTCAGTAACTGGCCAATATGATCGTCATTGAAACGCCTAGTGTGTCTCCCGCATACCAAACGATCTTTGAGATCTTCATGGCCGTATGTTGTTCTCTCTTTTAGACCTTGAATCAGATGAAATCAAGATTCAGAAACATGCTTGACCCGTAGCAGGAACTGAGGCTCTGATACCAAACTGATGACGCGGTGGAAATAGAAGAAGAATCAACGATAGATGTAACCCTAATCTAAGGGTAACATGGTGAAACCATAATCTAAGGGTAACAAAGACTGAAGTTTTCAGATATAAAAAAATATATTATTCCAAAAACTTGAAATAACTTAAGACATATGAGGCTTTATATAATAGCTTCTCAAAACCCTAAATTATAATACAAGGAAATAAAATAAATATTTTAAAATAAAATAAAATCAAATCAAATAAAATCAAATCTTAATATAATTAGATTTGATTTAAATACATAAGATATTTGAATAAAATAAAATAAAATTAAAAAGGCTTTTGTTTGGACTTTCTGGACTACATCAGAATGTTACTTTACAAAATTTATTTTCTTTGAGATTTCATGTTTTTAGAACAAATTTCTTCAAATTCTTCCTTCCGTCAACTTGATATTTATTCTATCATCCATAATATATGATTGGAATAATACTCATTGTCATAAGAAATTAATTAATAGAATGAAAACATTAATAAGATTAATAGATAATAGTAACCGCTAAAAAAAGGAAAATTTTGTTTGGTATGAGAATTCATTCCCCCTCTAACCCTTTCTATTTTTCTTAGAGTTACATAAAAACCATGTGAAATTTTCATTTCTTATTTATATTTTCTACTTTGACAAAAAAACAGATATTTTTTTTCAATAGATTACATGAGGAATAGGAATATTTTAATAGTTACCTATCCAAAATTTCAAGTTGGCTGCTTAGTTTTTTAGATTTATCTTTAAAATAAAAGCTTTTGAAAATTTTATCGATTAGTTACATTAATAAAGTTTATTTTATTTTATTTTATTTTAATTTAATTTTCACTATATTTATAATGTTGATTTTATATTTATAACATTCAATCACCGGGTCAATAAAAATATTTATGGTCAATAAAAATATTTATTGGTTTTTGGATTTCAGATAATATTTGCAGATGTTTTTTTTATATTTTTTAATTATTATTAATAAAAATAATAATTGATAGTTACAAAATGTACTTTATATATGACTTTAATTTTCATAAAAGGTTATATTTTTATTGTTTTTGTTTTTTACAAAAAAAAATAGGGATTAGTTTTACCTTTTTAATTTTTTAGGATATTTAATTTCTATTTCAAAATTCAAAATTCGAGTATCGCATAATAAATTTATAGATGTTTTTAACTATGAATTAATAAGGATGGCAACGAGGCGGATCAGGTGCGGATATCTATATATCCACTAACCGTCCCGCAGAAAAAAACCAATACTCAAACCCGCACCAAAATCCGGCAGAAATTGTTTTATCCATACCAAATTTGAATTCGTGGGTTTGAGTTACTCACAGTCACACATGTAACTGTAAACTACCCGCGAAAAAATCCGATGTAAATACCTTAATCGAACATGAACCGAACATAAACCAAATTAAAAATATAAAAATAAAAATCTAATAATAAATTGAACAACAAACTACCGTAAATTATGAATTTCATCGTCTTGAGCCTCTTACTATCACAAAACAAAATAAAATACAAAAGAAATGTATTAAATTAAAAACAAACATTCGTTAAATATTTAAAAATAAAAAATAAATGTTTTAGTTAGCTTCCACCTTTAAAGCTCCAATAATCGACCATTTATTGCAAAAAAATTCAATCACTACTGTTTAACAATAAATTTTATTAAACATAAGATTAATAAATGCACCGTAAATTCCACAAGTTTATATAATAAGTACATTACCGTGACAACCGAACGGTCCAAACTATTTTTCATTGACATCATCAAAAAATAGTTGAATACATATGTGAATGCATAATCGAACCATTTAATAAAAAATAAATTAAAGTATCATTTATAGAAAATATTCAATTAAAATATATCAATATAGTTAAAGGAAGAAAATATATTACCATCTGCTTTCATTTCTGCTGCTCATAACCAACTATGTGTACACATCAACGCTTTTAATGTCTTTTAATAAAGTCTACTACTATGCGGACTCACCAAACGAAGAGTAGCACTAAAAGCCGACTCTGATGCTGCCGTGATGCTGCCGTAGATACGAGAATCACTAAAATATCTTTTGCAATTGCTTACAAAGTTGGATATTTTAATACGTTTTACTTTCACCAACCAATGATATCAAAATCAAGTTTGTTTGTTAAAACATCTTCCTCCAAAAAACAATCTAACTTAGATTCACTTAGAGTCAATTTACTTTTATTTCTTTAACACACAAAAGCATCATAAAAATCTATTTTTCTTCTTCTTCTTAATTTAATAATTTTATACCGAAATCAAATATATATCGTACGACATATAATTTTGTAGTCGTACAACCCAAAAATCCAAATAAACAAAATAAATTCAGTAAGCTCCCTTCTCTAACGGCTAGTTCGTTCTTCTGAGATTTTCGGATCTGAGATTTTTCGGTGATTTCAGGCCTTTCGGCCTGAAATCCTTTTTCTTTTCATCCCGTTGTATTTCTTTTATGTTCCGTAAAGTTTTACCGACTAATGCTTCTTCTTCGTCAAGCTTTTCTTTTGCGGAATTTATTCAAGAGCAGTCTTTTTCATGTTTTCTGGTTCATCTGAATTTCAGTGTTCTTTTCATTCCTCTTCTCTCGTTTTCGGAGTTTTCTTCTTCGGCTGACCTTCAAAGAACGTTGAAGATCACTACGGCGAGCTGCTACACCGTTTTTGAAGTGAAGTGTCTAAGTATGGTAGTTAGTCTCTATGGTCGTCGCCTTTCCTCCCTGTCCCATTGCCGATTAGTTTTTCCGAGGTTTTGGCGTGCACAATCGTCTCTCCGAGAACTTCTGTCGAACCGCACACTCATGTCCCATTGCCGGATAGTTTCTCCGACGTATTGGCGTGCACAGTCGTCTCTCCCAGAACTTCTGTCGAACCGCACATCACGACGTCACGGCTCACTCCTTCGTACATCTCGTCTAGATGTAGATGCATCGCCCGTCTCAGATCTGGTTTTCTACCCAAACTCAATGGGTCATCTTCACCGTCTAAAACAGGTATTGGGGTACCAGTTTTGGTGGCCCCTCTTTCTCTTTCTTGTCCTTTGGTATTAGTCTTTCTTTCGGTTTCCCCAGGTAAATGGTTTATGTAGAGACAAATTTTAATTTATTTAACTTATTTAGAATTCACATTTTATTTTATGGCGTTCCTAATTTGTTTTTATTATTAGATTTTCGTCTTTCATTATTTTATAGTAATCCTCAGGTTCTTGAGTTAAATTTTTATTATTATTTTATTTCACTTACACTAAATATTAGGTACGTGAGAGTTTTAAAAAAGTATTTTTATTTTTTATTACTTAATCCTCTTTTAAGATGTTTGTTTAGGAGTGCTCGCTTCATAACTGAATATTATTGTTCTGGATTTACGAATGACGAGTCTTCTTATTCGGAGAGTTTCTATTCAGGCAGACTGTTTCTCCCTAGCCGGAATCAACCTCCCCCGGTTACGTCTTCTACATTAGAGAATTGTTCTTTTTTGTCAGCTACCACCAGGAACGGTGGTCTCTTAAACACCTTTGGTTCAGATCCTCATGGACTCCTCGTCGATTCTCCGTTGCGTGATGCTGAGCTTGGCGTGAATACGTCTTCGGCACGTGGTAAAATTGGGACTGGTAACTGTTACTTCTTGGCGTACGTAAGCTCCATTGCATATGGTAAAAGGTTTCCGTTGCCGGGTAAAATGGTATTATCCTCCAATAGGATCTTCGGCAGACTCCCTGTAAGTATTTATTTATGAATATTGCATCATGGAATGTGAGAGGTCTAAACGACCCTGTTAGGCAAAAAGACGTCAACAATTTTATTCTTAGTAATCATATCTCCTTGATAGTTCTTGTTGAAACTAAAGTCCAAATTCATAAAATCGACCAAATAATTAGAAAGATTATGCCCTATTGGCATGTTGTTACTAATCATGTGACCCATCCCTTAGGTAGAATTTGGATTCTCTGGAACCCTAGTGTCATTACTATAACTAGAATTTCCCAGTCTCCCCAGCTAATCCACTGTATAGCTAAATGTCACAATTTCAGAGCCACTTTTAAGCTCACTGCTATTTATGCGTTTAATGATGCTAAGGACCGTATTCCCCTTTGGAAGGACCTCTATAATATCTCCAAAAAGGATAACCACATTCCTTGGGTTTCCCTTGGAGATTTTAATGCGATCTGTCACCCAGGCGAGCGTCTGGGATCCTCTGATTCTTGGTCTTCAGCTATTGATGATTTCAATAACTACTGCTACCATTGCGAACTCAGTGATCTCCGATCTACTGGATTCCCTTTCACTTGGATTAACAAGCAGCCTGCTCACCCTATACTTTCTAAAATTGACCGAGTTCTGGTAAACCCGGATTGGGATGACCTTTTCCCAATGTCCAGTGTCCATTTTGGGTACCTTCGTACGTCCGACCATACCACGGTCACTCTTAACCTTGGCCTCCCCCGTCCTAGGAGGAAAAAACCTTTTCGTCACTTTAATATGTGGCAATATCATCCCCAGTTTAAGGACATTGTTCTCTCGAGTTGAACCGCCCCTACCTCCTCTGGAGGTATGAGGATGGTCTCGGATAAGCTTTCTCGCCTTCAATCTGAGCTTGCTTCTCTTAATCGCAGAGAATTCAGGGACATTTCTTCCAGAGCCTCAGCTGCTCAACAAGCTTTGTTTGAGGCTCAATCAATTCTAGCAACTGACCCTCTCAACCGTCTTCTTGTTTCTAAAGAATCAGAGGCTTCTGATTGTTTTACCTTTTTAAATCGAGCGGAAGAATCCTTTCTTAAGCAGAAATCTAGAGAAAATTGGATCAAGCTGGGAGACCGGAATTCAAAATTCTTTCACAAAAGCATTAAAGCCCGCCTTTTCTGTAATAAAATCCTCTCGATCTCCGATAATCAGGGAGAAACTATCACCTCCCCGATTAGAGTTTCTAACGTCTTCTTGAACTTTTTTGAGAAATTCTTGGGTACAAAGCATTATGCCTTCTATCATGGACTTGAAAAAGTCTCGACTCTGATTTCTTCCTTTGTTACTCAAACTGATAAAGAGTCAATGATCTGTGAGATCTCTAATACTGAAATTAAATTGGCTCTTTACAGTATTGATAGTGACAAATCCCCCGGTCCTGATGGATTCAATTCTAGTTTTTTCAAATCCACTTGGAATTTTGTTGGCCCAGACATTTGCAAAGGAGTTCAAGAGTTCTTTCTCACTGGAACTCTGATTGAATCTTGGAATGCGACCTCTATCGCTCTTATCCCTAAAAAGGCTTCTCCTACGGTGCCAGCGGACTATAGACCAATTGCCCTTTGCAATGTTGTATATAAAATCATTTCTAAAATTCTGGCCAACGGAATCAAAATTGCCTTTCCTTATCTAATCGATTCATCCCAATCGGCTTTCGTAACAGGAAGGAACATTTTTGATAACATTCTCCTCTCAGGAGCTCCTTAAATGTTATAACAATAACGGTAGGGGAAAAAGGGTTTCCCTAAAAATAGATATTATGAAGGCCTTTGGTAATGTTCGATGGCACCTCATTCTTGATATTTTAGTGGCAATGCAATTTCCTGAGAAGATGATCACTTGGATTATCAAGTGCATCTCTTCTCCCTCATACTCTATAATCATTAATGGAGATCTTTATGGAAATTTCAAAGGTAAAAAAGGTCTTCGCCAGGGTGATCCTCTCTCTCCCCTCCTCTTCGTGCTTGTCATGCAAGTTCTTTCTAGCATCCTCAAAGAGAAAAGCCAGGATCGGTCTTTCCGTTTTCATTGGAAATGTTACAAACAGAAAATCATCAATCTCTGTTTTGCAGATGATCTAATGATTTTCTGTCATGGTGATACTCGATCACTCAATCTTATTAAGGATGCTCTGGATGATTTCTACTCTCTTTCTGGTCTCAAAGTTAATCCCTCGAAAAGTCACATATTCTTCTCGGGAATTGACCATCACCTTCGGTCGAATCTTTTAACCATTTTGAATTTCCCTAAAGGATCTATCCCGGTAAAGTACTTAGGAGTTCCTCTCATCACCGGTAGACTCACTCATTCGGACTGTCGCCCCCTCCTGCACAAAATAACCTCCCGAATTGATTCTTGGACTACCAAACACCTCTCTTATGCTGGTAGACTCCAATTTATCAAATCGGTATTATTTGCGGGTCAGGTCTACTGGTCCTCGATTTTTATCCTACCTTCTAGGATAACTAAAGAGTTAAACCAATATCTTCATCGCTTTCTTTGGTCTGGTTCGACTATGAAAATTTATGGGGCTAAAGTTGCCTGGTCGACCATTTCCACTCCCTACAAAGAGGGCGGCCTTGGGATCCTAGACCTAAAAATCTGGAATCAGGCGGTCGTCCTTAAGCACCTCTGGTCTATCGTTAGTAATAATAATCAATCCATCTGGTGTGAATGGATTAAAGCTGAAAAGATAAAAAATAAATTTTTTTGGGAAGTTTCTTTAGGCTCCTCGTCCACTTGGATTTGGAGGAAAATTCTTCGTCTCCGGCCTTTGGCTCTATATTTATACAAGGTGGCTATCAGAAATGGACTGAACACTTCATTCTGGCATGATCCATGGCTCCTCTCCTCGTCTCTCGCATCCCACTATGGGACTGAAGTCATTAGCGATTCCCGTATGAGAAGCAACTTAAAAGTTTCGGACATTATCAGCAATGGTGAATGGAATTGGCATGAAAACCTGAGATCGGCTTGAGCGCGTAGTCGAGGCCACCTGGACGAAATCCACAAGCTTATCCTCTCCCTTCCCCAACCGAACATTCTATCAAGGGATGTTCCATATTGGGTGGCAAAGGCTGGATGTAACAATTTTACAATTAAGGACACGTACAATGTCCTTCGTAAGCCTGCCCGTGAAAAGGGATGGGTGGGGTTAGTTTGGAATAAATTTAATATTCCGCGCCACTCATTTATTTCTTGGCTGGCTATCAAGGGCAAGCTTGCCACCAAAGACAAGCTTTGTAGTTGGGATAACATAATTTTTAAGATATTTGTTCTTATTTTTTTAATATAAAATATTTATAATAAATAGTAATTGATACTTATTAAAATAAATTGGAAAATATATTTTCATTTAAAAAAATATATTTTCTCTTCAAATAAAATGTTCTTTTATTGGGTTTAGACAATAATATCAATAAAAAACAAATACTTAATTTTTTACAAAATAAAAAAATAACGTACATAGGAATTAACTTCTTGTAAAGAAAAAAAAGTTTGTATAAAGCTCTATAGTTTTAGAGTTAGAGTTCTTTACAATTTCTACAAGAAAGTCACTCGTTCAAGCCTGTGTAAGGATTAAAATTAGATTTAAAAAGGCATTTTATGTAATTAGTACAAATTCTGTAAAGGTTCAAGATTAGTCACGCATCAATATAGACCTATGGTTTAAACTCAGAATGCAGAAGTCTATTTGTACAAAGCTAATCTATGCTACATACTGCAACAAATATCATCCAATAATTGCTCATAAATTTGCTAAATACTCTAAAGCTTGGCTCAGAATTTGTAAAGTTAGAGAGAATCTGAGAATTTTTTCAGATGGATTTCTAAAGTTGGGAATATGGACTTCTTTCTTAATAAATGGTGTACTCCTCTACCATTTATCAAGATAACTAATGTTGAAGATGGAATTATATACAATGGGTGTAAAGTAAAATACTTTTGGGAGAATGGTTCTTGGAATCTCTGTAAACTTTAGAATGCTATGGATCTTGATATTATTCAAAGCATTCTCAAATTTAAGCTTACTGGAATAGAGGATAATTCTATACTCTGGACAGCTAGTACTAAGGGTTACCATGATACTAAAGAAACATAGAATGCTTTTAGAAGGAAAGGTAATCAATCTAACCTTTATAAGAAATCACGGAACTCTGCACCCCCCAGAAAATGCTCATTTATCCTGTGGAGAATTCTGCATAATTGGGTCCCTGTTGATACCATCCTGCAAAAGAAAAACATATCTTTAACATCTCGATGTTAAAATTGTGAAAATACAGAATCTGTGAATCATGTGTTTGTGAGCTGTCAGAAATCCTGAGAGGTTTGGTCTTTCTTCTCCGTATTATTCAACATTTACATAACCAATAACATGACCTTCTCTCATATAAGGTCATGGTATTGGTCTGTAAATAAAAAAGTTCATCAATTATACCTCATATTATAACATGGGTAATTTGGTATGCTACAAATAAGAAAAATCATGAGAATGTTATCCTAAGTTCTGAGGATATGATTCACCAAGTTATTCAGATCCTGACTAATCTAGATAGAGAAAAGTTATTAAAAAGAAAGTACTATGGAATTGATAGGAAGATTGGCCCTGCAATTGGGTGCATTACTTATGTTAATAAACCTTTGATTCCTATATCCTTAAAATGGGTGAGTGCAAATCTTGGAAGGTTTAAACTAAATTCAGATGGTGCTTGCAATCTGACCAGTGAATCTAGTGCAGGAGGTGTGGTCAGAGATGGTCGACTTTATGGTATGCAGGACTCTTTTGGATGGGTTACAACTTTGTTTTTCTAAATAAATTTATCATCTAGACATCAAGTTAGACTCTCAAATTCTAATTGAGGTGTTTCTTCATAGGAAATTCATCTATTTTTTAAGGTATACTATCCAATGTTGCATAAATATGATCTCATCAAACATGAATCTGAATCATGTTTTCAGAGAGCAAAATGAAACTGCAAACTGGATAGCAAAAATTTTCCTTAAATCAAATCATTGTATGCATTTCGGTCAGAATCAGGCTCCAAGTCACCTTAAAGCCATTATCTTTCTCGAAAGTCTAGGAGTTGGGTATCAAAGATCAGATGCCAACTCATAATTTATGTAATAAAATTCGATTGCATGTTATAGTACCTGTCGATTTCAAGATGCAGTTCCTTGGTGTTTCTATCAATTGCATGTGGTGGTTTTCTTGGTGCTTATGTCGATTGCATATGATGATTTCCTTGTTGTTGATTCTTGAATAAAGTCGATTTTAAGTTGTGGTTTTGTGTGTTGGCAAGCTTGGTGGGTTGATGGAATGTGGTTATTGGTTGAAGAGTTGAAGAAGAATAAGATTTTGTATCTAAGGTTAGGGATTGTGGCTGCTGGTTGAAGAGTTAAGGAAGAAGAAGATTGCGTCTTTAGTGTTAGAGAGTGTGGCTGTTGGTTCTTTGTTTTATTTGTTTTGTCGAAATCCTGTTGGGTTTTGTTTAATTTGGATTTCGTAAGGCCTCTGTGGTCCAACTTGTGTATTTTCTCAATTGGATCATGAAATAAATCAAGTCGATTTTATGGAAAAGAAAAACAATAAAAACAAATAAAAACGACATTTTTTAAAGGTTTGTATTGACGTGTGACTAATCCTGAACCCTTACAGAATTTGTACTAATTGCATAAAAACGTTTTCTAATCTAATTCTAATTCTTACACGGGCTTGAACGAGTGACTTTCTTGTATACTTGTAGAGAAGGACTCTAACTCTAAAACCTATAGAGTTTTGTACGGACTTCTTTTTCTTTTTTTAAAAAATAATTCTATGTAGGTTATATTTTTATTTTGTAAAATTTAAAACTATTTTTTTTTTGTTTCTTTGTTTTTTAAATATTATTGGAAATTAAGATGTTTTCTAGTATTCATTTTTTTGCATATTCGATAATCGCTCCGCCATTTAAACGCTATTTTTGAAACATTTCTTTTCCATTTTAATTTAACTTTTGGAGCTATTGTTGGTAAACTTTTTCTATGATGTTGGAAATTGTTTTTATGCGCAAAACTTTTCATTCATGGTATTTGAATCTACTTTTTGATAGTATGATATTTTTTTCCAATATTTTTGGTTACTTTAGTATTCTTATTTGAATTTATTGATGGTAAACTCTGTTTTTTTAGGAAACCCACAACCGCTACGTAAGGAGTGCGCACAATGTAAACCCTTAGTCTCATGCAATATTTGTATGGGTTATGATTTCAGACACTATTTTTGATAGTTTTTGTTCATTCCATCGGGAATATCCTAAAAGGAATTTTTTAATTTTATTTTTACTTTAAATACTAAAAACATATACAAGTGAAACATTTTATATATATATATATATTTATTATTTTCTTTTTCTTCTTTAGACATTCATTGAATTTGTTTTATTTGCCGATTTCACTAAAGTCAGCCATGAGTGGACAATCAGAGATTACATTTGTTGAAATCTACGAAACTATATTAAAACCATTGAAATCTGCAAATCTATAAACTTTACCGAACATTTTCGAATCAAGATATTATATATATCCAAACTTGAGAATCGACAAACACATTGTGTACCTTCGATCTTAAAAAATAGTGTTCTTCTTGCGTTCAACAGAGGTTTGCTTCTAGATTTTAGCAAAAGTCTTTGCACATAAGTCTTGACCTCAAATTCTATCTGAAATATTCAAACAGTTCATGCCTTTACATGTCTTCGGTTGTCCATCTTCGGCTATATGTAGTCTTCGACAATACTGTGTTCTCGAGTTATTTATAGCATACACAAACAATTTTCCACCTAAGCTTATAGTAATTTAAACATCTGTTGCGCCGGACGTTCTACTCTTTATAGACCAGCGCACCCACATTTCATACTTGCACAAGTCTCATGCAGATTGTGAACTTTGAAACCAGTAATACCTTTGTTAAAGCATCCAAAGGATTTTCCTCGCTAGTAGTCTTAGTCACCTCCACCTGCTCTCTCTTCATTATGTTTCAGAAGAACTAAAACTTGATATTTACGTACTTAGTTTTCTCATTGTATTTCGGATTCTTCAATAATTGAAGCGCACTAATATTATCATATAATATAATTACATATTCCTTTGTACGAGTGATTGCACTCAACAATCCCTTTAGCCAACTATCTTCCTTCATGGATTCCATATCAACCATATACTCGATTTCTATAGATGATAAGGCAAATGCCTTTTGTATACAAGAATTCCAACTAACTGCTCTTCCAAGCACGATAAATAGATAACACGAAGTAGACTTCCTTGTGTCAAGACAACCCGCATAATCAAAGTTCATATACACTCTTAGCAATATATCAATTGTATCTTTCTGATTACAACACAACTTAACTTCAAGTAAACCCTTCAATTATATCATAGGCCACTTGAGTGCATGTCAATGCGACTTATCCAGATTTTCTATGTATCTGCTCAAAACACTTATGGCATAAACAATACCAGGTCCCGTACAAATGATAGCATACATAATGATACCAATGACATTGGCATAAGGTATCTCTAACATGTACTTCTCATGTGCAACTTTGGTTGGTGTTTGATCTAAACTAAGTTTGACTTGAGAACTAATGAGAGTTTTAAACATCCTCGACTCGAGACATGCCAAATTGTAAAGGAACGTATGTATGTATTTTTGTTGAGATAAGAGTATATACATTTTCGACATGTTCCTCTTGATCACAATACTGAGTATCACCTTAGCCAATTCCAAATCATTTATCTCAAACTTTCTTTTCAGTTGAGTTTTCAAAAATTTAATTATCTTCTTATATATTCCCATTATCATAATAGCATCCGCATACAGTATCAATACGATTATTCTATATATGTTTATTTTTTCATTATAATAGACACGACTTTCATAGCAACTTCAGACATACTTGATGAATAAAAAAAGGAATCAAATCTTTTATCCCACCATATTGACGACTTTTTCCTTCCTTTCTATTCTTCAACAAACACACATCTCATTCATTTCCTTTTTGCAAACCTTTTTTGGATGAGACATGTATATCGTCTCCTCCAATTCTCCATATAGAACGATAGTAGTAACATCTACTTGATTAAATTTTAGATCAGATCTAGAAACAATTGACAACATAACCTAATTGATGTCTGTATACCAACCAAAAAAATATCTCATTGAAATCAACACTCGCATTTTACGTAAATTAATTAACAACCAACTTAAATTTGTATATGAATAACTCGAGCCCATGAATTCATTTATTCTTTTTAAATGTCCATTTACTCCCAATAAGGCTTCGAACCTTTAACCGCTTCAAAAGAATACATGTGCCTATCTACTTAAGATATCTCAATTATTTCCTCATAATTGTAAGTCACTTCTCTTTATCATTGATCTTTATAACATTAGGATAGCTTTCGGGTCTAAGAACATCTATTTTCATTTTGATAGATAAAGCATAACAAATAACATCATAAAACATATATCGTTGTGGAAGAGTGCTTGGTCTACATCATTTATCTCTCTTTAATTGGTAACTAACAACTTCACTTTGTAGATAAAACTCATCGTCAATCTACATATTTTCTTGATAGTACTAGGTTCCATCTTTAATTACATGTTTTCATCATTGAAAACCATGTCCTTGATTGTGAAAATCTTCTTATATACACCTTCAAAGCACCACAACTTATACTCTTTTACTCCTTACGGATAGCTAAGAAACAAAATTTTGGTGCTCTCGGCCGAAGCTTATTGTGCTTCATATGTGTGTATGTAGCACATCCGAATACTCTCAAATATTCCATGTTAGAACTTTTTCCACTCGACGTCTCTTTATAATAAATAAACTTCAACATCATTAATGGATACTTGTTGATGATATAAATAGTAGTCATCACTTCTCCCTAGAAACTTCGGCACATTCTAATTGTTTGAAACATACATTTATATATTTTCTATCAATGTTTAGTTCATTCTCTCAACAACCCATTCTATTGGGGAGTCTCACCACGGTTTAATATCTAGACATACCAAGCTTTGAAAAATAACTACTGAAATCCTTCTTCACATATTCCAAGCCATTATAAGTCTGAAGCTTCTTTAGTACTTTCCTAGTATGATTCTTCACTAAAGTCTTCCAGTTCCTAAAAAAATCAAATACTTTATCTTTGGTATTCAAAATTATAACGCATACTTTTCTGGAATAACCATCAAGCAAGGACATGAAATACCTTGCACCACCAATATCAGGTTCTTGTGTCTGGCCTTAAAAATCTGAATGAACATACTCAAGCACATCATTGGTTGTATGGTTGTATGGTTGTTAGGTAAAAACTTAGCCCTCTTATTTTTACCAACACAAATCTTTCACAAAAGCTCAATTTATGAACTGTGCTACCATCCAATAATCCTTGTTTGCTAAGTTTAATAAGGAATTTCTTACTCACATGTGCAAACTAAAGATGTCATAACTTGGTTGAATCTTTATCCACCTTAGACAAACCTCTGGTACTATAAAGCCCTCAAGAACTAACACACCAATAGTCATATAGGCCTTCATAACAACAAGTGAGCCTAACAAGACCTTAAGTTTATCGTCTTCACCCTTATAATTAAATATTTCCTCATCTAACATCCCAATAGAAAAAAAATACGTTTAAATTCAGGCGCATACCTCATGTTGTAAATCACACTTTCAAGTCTTGTATATAAGTTGATTCGAATAGTTCTCACTCATTTGACAACACAAAATTCATCATTCACATGGATGACCCTTTTACCTTCATATAATTTTAGGTCTTCAAATCAATTTTTATTAAGAGTCACGTGGAATGATACACCCGAATCCAAGACGCACTTATCATTGTACCTTGAAGAATAAGAAGATATTAACCCATCAACTTACTCATATTCGTCTCGAACCATGTCAATATCTTCCATAATGGCCTCTATATAAATATTTACATTCTTTCTTTCCACGAAGTTCCTACCGATATGGCCTTCCTTCTTGCACAACCAACACTCACTTTAGAACATGTCGCAAGCCTCTTGGACTGTGAGCAAGATTTTCATGTCCTCTTGCTTGAACCTGTCATTCAAGACCGACGTTTCACACTTAGTCTAAGACCTTCGGAGTCATCCTTCATAACTAATGACTCTTTCCTTTGGATATCATAAGGATTATTTGTGGTATGTTATAGTATCCATAAATTTCTCGTACACCTTAGACATAGAACTTAAGAGGATTATGACCCAGTCCTTATCCATCATCTTCATGCTAACTACATTTAAGTCAATAATGATTATATTAAAATCATTTAAGTGTCTTTGCATCTCCTTGATACTATCAATTAACAACATATAAAACTATGCTTTAAGATATTATCTATTCGCCAAGGTATTCTTCATGTAAATCGCTTCAGTCAATTCTATATCTCAGCGTCATAGGCTCTTAAGACACTTCAAGGATCACATCACCTCACAAGCTCAATATGATCGCACTATGAGCTTTGGACAATATTCCAGCATCAATTTTATTTATATATTTCTCATCAATAGTTGCAACCATTCACTTATGTACTAGTAAACTCTGAACTTTAATTCTCTAGAGGTTGATATCATTATCTTTATTTCATTTTCTAGGTTGAACTTCATGGAAAATTTAAAAACTTCTCTTTAACCTCTTGATATAAAATCATTGTTTTCATTTCTACTTCATCTCAACGCTACAGCCAGTGTTATTCCAGATCATTCACTCGCATTACACCGTTTTTAGGTAAACTCACTCTACAAGAGACCCTACTTTTGAATAATCAACAACACCCAAGTCCAACAATGGTAAAATTTTGGACAACATTAGCCAAAGCTCAACTGCTCAATTAAAAACCTATCTTATGATAGTATTAAATTTGCAACAATAAACTGAAGAGTCGTACAACTTCGTATCATTCTTAAAGATTAGTTATGAACCTTAAAACAATAAAACAAGAAATTAATAAAAATATAAACTTAAGCATACATACAAGACAAATTTAATGTGGTTCGGATTGTGAAGAAATCTTACACCCACGGGTAACAGACATATATTTTATATATAACACTCAACCACTCATCTTTGTTACACAACACTCTTAGCTTACAAATGAACTATGAATCTCATAATATCTCCAATTATTATTTTTTATATCACTATATCAAACAACGAGGAAGAATATGCAAGCTTTGGCAGGGCTACAATTAGTGCAAATATGTGGTGCCAAGAAAGTTCATCTGATAATTAATTCACAACTTCTAATTAATCATGACTTGGTCCATGCCAAAGCATAAAAATACCACATGGTAAAAATACATAAGAGCATTGATTAAATTAACAACTTTATTTGAGGGCGTCGAATACAAACACATTTATCCGGCAGAAAATTATATGGTTGCTCATTTAGCTACTATCACATGTAAAGAATGATATCAATGGATACCGGAATAAGAGCACCATTCGATCAAATCAATTTCTGAGCTATAATTAGCTGCTTTGGAAGCCTTTTAAATTTCAATGGCCTTGGAAAAAGATTGAAGATACGAGTATAAAGAATATCTAATAAAATGTACTTTTCCCATCAACAAACCTTTGGTAAAACATTAAGGTCTAATGCATATGTTTCACTCTTCTTTGAGGCATATTGTATAGAAAATCTTTAATACGACCACTATTAAGGTGCCTTAGAACTAACGAATCATAAATGATACTATATGAATTTTATGAAGAGAAAAGGTCCGCATATTATGTTTATAACGTAATAGGTATGGTTTTATTGGATGGGTATTAATGGCCTTCTAACATGTCGGATGCCAACGACTTGGTAAGACGATGCAGTTTATGCTAACGATCTGCAAATTAAATAAAAGTGCCTGATATGCAGTTGACTAAATATCTGAAGCATTTTGTTTTGATAGATTCAGGGTTGGATCTCGTTGGACCTTTGTCATCGCCTCCGGGGACGTCAGACCAGCATCGTAGTTGCTGAGTATTTCCTCAAATGGGTGTAAGTATAGCTTATGTCCGGAACTACCGCAAAATTTGTTATTAAATTCATTAGATCTATCATATGTTGTAGGTTCATTATATGATAGATATAATGAATTTAATAACAAATTTTGTCGTAGTTCTGGACAGAGGCTATACTTCCACCCATTTGAGGAAATAATTGGCAACTACGATGATGGTCTAACGTCCTCCTGAGGCTATGACAAAGGTCCAACGAGATTCAACCCCGAATCTATCATAAGACGATGCTTCGGATATTTACTCAACTGCATATCAGGCACCTGTATTTAATTTGCATATCATTAGCATGTATCTGCAACATATGATAGGGAAGTTAGCATTGAATTGGGAAGGGCCTTATTCGTTTATTGAAAGGGTTAAGTCTAGAACTTATCGACTTATATATCAAGAAGACAACCCTCTTATACACCCATGAAATATCGAATACTAAAGACTATATCTAGAATAGTTGTAAAAAAAGTGTACATTGGTTAATTGTATGATGTAATATCAGAAGACGCATTCTTTCCTACCTCGATGGCATCAAAACGTTTTAGTGAGGTTCACGAATAACTTATCTTATATAAATTATTTTTCCTTTTATATTTCTATCGTAGTGTTGATTAATTCGTATACTTTTGATTCAAAGTTTAGAAATATTAAAAGGTTCCAACACTAGTTGGTCAAATATAAATGATCTAACATTAGTTGGTCCCAATTAAAATGTTACAACACTAGCTGGTCAATTATAAAATATTCGACATTTTTTTTGTTATAATCCAACACTAGTTGGTCAAGTTTAGAAGATTCAATATTAGTTGGTCCCAATTAAAAATATTCCAACATTAGTTGGTTAGATTAGAATGAATGATTGTCTGGTCTAAAGTTTATTTCGGTGAATGGATTGGGATTAATTACCCTCAACTGGGAGGACTGCAACTGTACTATTTGTAAATACTATTTTTTAGATAATAAGTAAAAAAAACCATATTAATACATTTCGAAGACTTTTACAAAACACATTGGTAAAAAAATAACCAATTCATATTAATACATTCCAAAGACTATTACAAAACGCCATAGCCATACCACAGACTTTGAAAAATATGATAATACAAAAAAGATGTTATATTTTTTCCTTGAGACTTTTTGGCTGCTGGTCCTCCTCGAAACTTCCAAAGGGGGTAATTCAACATCTACCCATTTGATTTTTCCACTTTTATCCTCTTGAGCCTTCTCTAAACCTTTATTTGGGTGTTGCTTCTCTCTCAGCATCACTTGTGCACTTTCTTGATGCCCCAATTTTTGACCTTACGAAAGTATACTCTTCGCCTTCATTGACCAACTACATTAGATTACTTTTAGAGGTCAGCAGTCTTCTTGGAAGGCCCTTTGTATGTGTCACTTGAGGGACAGCCAAAGTTTCAGTGATATTAATACTTCCCTCTAGCCGATTACTATAAGGATGTATCCAGAGCTTCAGAAGTATGCTTTCTTTTTGTCGCAACAACTGCTATGGTTTTCTTCACAGGGGATCTTTCTTTTGTATTCGAGGAACCCTTTCAGATATAGTGTTATTGATGTATATTACTAGTGTATCTTTGGGAATAACTTAGCATATGACACTGATATTTCTATGATGAAGGCTGAGTGTTAGAGGATGGGGGATTAGCTGGTATGGAACACATATTGTAAGGAATCTACCTTCGTAGTCAAAGGTCGGAACGATGATTCTGGACCCTGTGGTTTCTGGAATCCCATCAGCTTTTATGGCTTCTCTCTTTGCTTCGACTTTATCTAAGAGACACAATCAATCCGTAGGGCATTGTCAACCTGAAATATGCAACTCCAAAGAAAAATTTTAGTTTGTCATTGGAGAAATTTTTTATGGTGGTTATTTGACTGGAAATCGACGGTTTGCAATGGCTAAAGCTAAAGTTTATCTATTTATCTCTAGAAATTGTTAAGAAGTAAAGTGATACTGAGTAGAGGTAGGCATATTTATATAAGTTAGCATGAAATCTTATCGGTTGTCTCACGGGCCCAATGAATGTAAGCTTGGGGAAGTAGGATGGTCTTCTCCAAAGATTATTTACTTAGAGAAGTAAAATCGTTTCAAAAACTTTCGCACACTTCATCGTTCAGAGAGTAGGTCGTGGTTCGAATTATTTGATGATATATGTACAAGAATAGAATAACATATAGTCATATCTGTATATATAGTGATTGGAAGCTAGGTTATCCAAAACTAAGATACTCGGGTAAAACTCAAAGCACACAAGCAACTACATCCAAAGAGACTTCATGATCAGTTAAGGCTATCCATCCTGAATGTGTTCAGATATGTTGGTGAGAATAAAAAACTTTTGCACGATTATTACAAAGATGTTCCAAGTTTCAGTCCTCGTAAAAGACCTTTGCAAAGACTAAGGGGATAATTATAATGAACGAATAATCCGAACCGCGAGTCTGACCAATAAGTTACTGTACCGGAATTTACTTTATGAAGCTGATGTAATAAATATATAATATTAAGGGTATTTTATGTACTAATGGGCTTCAGTAATATGAGCTTGGATTATCTAAATATGAACATGGACCACGTAAGCCCATTAGGCCTAAAAGTATATATAAAGCCTTGTTTTAGGCTTTAGGTTTATTGATTACAACATTTATACTTTGAACTACTTTTTTCAGAAACACATACACCACATGAAATGAAAGACTCTAGCTTGAAAGCTAGTGACTTAGGGCATTCTTCTATCATTTAAAGACCATTCGCAGATGTCTCTTTAAGAAGAACACTACATGTTAGTTTGTCCTTCACAAAAAACAATTATTATGAAACTTAAAGTACAAGGTTATGGTTAGTGAACTAAACCTATATGTAAGATATGTTGTCTTTCACGATTGTCAACCATAATATTATTAGTACTTGAATACTTAGTATTTTGAGTTATGAGGTTGGGATTGCTTGTGACATGGTGACTAGCACCATTTTCAACAAACGAGACTCATACACTTGCTAGATCTTGATGAAAATATAATCTCACTCGTCCCTATCACCCTATGCTGCTCATTTAGGGTGGTTCCCATTGAGGGATCATCTCCAAAGAAATAAACTGTAGCAAAATAGTTTTACTTGCTGCAATTTTGTCAAGTAGGCTTGTTAGGTGAAACTCTACCCCATCTGTCCCTAAAGTATTTTCTCTTTCCTCCCTAATTATTAGGGTAGTTGCTAGGTTATATGTTCTTTCCTCTAAAACATCTTTCATTGTCCTATGAACTGGATATATTGGTTCATTTGATTATTGTTGTTATCATGTTGTCTGTTGTCCTCTTTGTGTATGGTAAATTTAGCAGAATCCATGCTTAGGTTGGTCACAGAGTTTTGCAGACTGGTTAGTTGTTCCAGTTCGCTTTCAAAGGTTAGCAAGAAAGTAAGTAAATCGAGTTAATTGATGACTTCCTTGTCTCCCAAGCTAACCACTATATGAATGTATTCAAAGTCTAAATTTGCTAGGTCTTGAATGACAACGTCATCAACAGAGACTGAGCAACATGTTAGCGCTAGGTTATCAGATATACCTTTTATTTTGTTTAGGTATTCGGTCATTGTAGATGTATATTTTCTTGTATTTTAAAAATCTTATTTGTAGTATGTTATCATTACTTTAGTTTGTGAACTAGACACATTTCTTGGTGGTTCTTGAATACTAATTAGTCCCTTGACTATCACTTTCGTGACATATAGTCCCTCGATTAAAAAAGGTCTCAATATAGTCCATTGACTACCCATTTTTGTGACATATAATACCTCGACTAAAAATCGCCTGGTTTTAGTCCTTTGATTATCTATTTAGGATAAAGTTAGTCCTTTATTCATGTTTATTTAGGTGACTAATTTTATCAAAAGCAGATAATTAGAGGACTAACTTTATCGAAAAGGGATATTTGATGGACTATTTGTCACGAAAATGGATAGTCAATATACATGGTAGGCTAACTTTATCCAAAATGGATAGTCAATGGATA
The DNA here is from genome assembly GCA_036936605.1 of Limnanthes douglasii subsp. nivea. Classification (NCBI taxonomy): domain Eukaryota; kingdom Viridiplantae; phylum Streptophyta; class Magnoliopsida; order Brassicales; family Limnanthaceae; genus Limnanthes; species Limnanthes douglasii. Next base: position 335,751,495 of record JAUPFV010000002.1, read on the forward strand.
GTCAATGGACTAAATCCAAGCTTTTTTTAATCGATGGACAAGAGACTAGTTATCGTTCAAAGCCTTACTTGCAGCATCCTATGGGGTTTTGGAAGTAACTTCTCCATCAGTTGAACTGATACTTCAGGGCTCATGGTGGAGTATAACCATCCAAGAAGTAGTTAGTATTTTATTATCCAGTATTCATACTTTGCATTGTCTAAAAGGTTTCCTTGGGCATCAACTACGAGTCTAGCATGATAAGGTTTTTCCCCAGTTGCACCCTCTTAGTTTGTTCTCTTTAACCATATAAAGAACCATGATCTTCCATAAGAGAAAATTACTCTTGTTGAGTCTTATATTAATGATGTTGGCTCTATATACTGAATGTTGATGTTTTGGTCTCGTGGGTTCAGAATGGCCAAAAACATGTGTAAGCCCAGGAGCGTGAAAAAATATGGGATTCTATAGCTCTAGAGTACACCATTTCGAGTTCCACGAGTTAAATGAATCTAATTTCACATGATTTACTTAACTTATGTACTTTTTTCTTAGAAGCCCTAGTTGTCACCAAACCTGCATATTCATCCCTCTATTTTCCTTTCGCTGGATTTTTCTTCAAACCAAACTTTGTATTATTATTCACAAAACAAAATATCATTTTCTCCGTCAAATATTGGGAAATTTAATTAATCTTGACACGAGAGAAGAAAAAAACACGAAACCTAAATGACACTAAAATATCCCTTCTCAAATTAGATTAATGAAGTAAAATTCGTCGTAAGTAAAGAGGAGTTCCTTTGCAATTTTTAATTTCATTTCATAGATTCACTTACGAATCCTAAAAAGAACTCACGAAAAAAACTCTAGCCTACATGTATTGCACCATCGATTTCATAAATCTCTACCCAATTTTAAAACCTTTAATGGTCACTTTCTTCATCTAGCGCCAAACATTAAAGCAATCTCTTTAGAAAACCCAAGCGTCGCCACAGTAAATGGTAAATATAATACTTAGATTTTGTATAAAACACTATCGTCACCATATAAAAAGAACATATGGTATTCATCTTTTTATAGACGAAGAGACGAAGGTCAAGGAGCTCTAGAGAGAATAGACGGGGAGAAAAAGCCCAAGAGCTAGTGCGATGCAGGAATGATGAGTGGAGCACTTAAAATTATACAAACCCACACCCAATCACTCGCATTCTCTATATTATCTCTCACTTCCCAGTCCAACCTCACCCGGCATTTCTCCCTTCTCCTTTTTAGTTTCCCGAATCACCTCCGGCAGATCTATCTTCAAGCACATTCACTCTTCCCTCCAAAAATATTCTATCAATCCAGCAACACCTGGAGAGTTCTGGAGGATCTGCAAGGCGACTAATCATAAGTTTTAGTCTAAAACTAGCATACAAATTATATTAAAACTACCGAAAATAACAAATTCAACAAGTTTTTTCGGAAACTGACCAATTAAGTCCATCATAAACAGTAAATTTAAACTTAAAAATATAATTGAATCAAAACTGTAAATTGAAAATTAGTACAGTTCATAATCAAACTTTAATTCTGAAAAATGAAGGAAAAGGAAAATCTGTAACTACTTCAACATATTTATTGGACGCATGAGTTTCTTTTATGATGGGATCAGGTAGTTTCTTTACTCTAGGATCGCCCTATCTTGTTCCACGTAAACCCTTGAATATTGTATGGAGTTGTGAGTAATAAATAATCACCCTAATGCAAAGCTCTCATAATATTCAAGGTTTTATGCGGGAAGAAAATAAGGTGAAGAAATAGTGGAGAAACTACATGAGTAGTGAAACACAATCGACTGTGTTCGATGTTTGCTATGTTTTCCAGTATTTATAGTGACTTCAGCGGTGGTGTCACAGTAACAGTCTTAAAAGGCTTACTGTGTGCTGTCATGATTTTACATAATATCGACAAAAATTCAGTGTCCATTTTGTAAAACTAGAGGACTGTGAAACTTGCGGGACTTGTAACAAGAAAAAGTATGGACTGATCTCGAACTTTTTGAATATTAAATATAATTGAGCCCTTGTGCTAAATGTAATAACGTGTAACTAATTTTTTTGAATTTAGGTGGCCAAACAAGCAAGTAAAGTAAATATTAAACTCGTTTTGTTTCGTTAATTTATTTCTTAATTGTTTTTAACTAATATGTAATTTGCTAAAGGTATGTTAAAAATAACTCGTCAATAAATAAATTGTTCAAGGATTACATGGAAATAGTTGGCTCTAGCGTGCCTGATATGTATAGACGATAATTGCTGAAATTTGTCGATTGAAGTTTGAACTATGATTTAGTGATAGAGACGTTTGCTGGATCCTAAAGGCTGAGACAAGTTGTCAACACTGGTGCTTTTAAGTCGAATGAGATATAGGTAGAGCCAAAGCATTAAGGACCGAAACACGATGGTATGAAACAAGTTGATCTGAAGCAGTCTCATCTGAAGCAAACTGGATCGTAGCATCATAGCTGGACTGAAGCGGAGTATTCTATTTTGTTAGGTCTCATATATTAATTGGGTCTCTTATTTTTGTCTTCCTATATTAACTCGAGTTGATATTAATTGGACATTCTATATTAATTAAGTTTCTCAATTAGAGTTCTTATATTAAGCGATTAAGAGCTATTTTAGTAGTTGCTTAATCAACTTTAATCTTGAGCGTCTAATGAAGAATTATGTGTTTTCATAAACCTATGATAAAAGAAGATATGTAACTGATGTGATGAAAACGACGAGTTTTCTTGAGCAACATATTTCATGAGTGAGTGTAATAACTCTGGGTCTTTCGAGACATAAGTGAGGTGAGAGATAAACACTAAAGAAAAGATTATGTGAATCAAGTTAGCTTTTGTTACAAAGATTGATTTAGTCATTTGTGTTTTACAGTCTTTTTGTAACCAACTCGTTTATAAAATAATGTTTGTTGCCCATGGATGTAGAATTTTTTCACATTCTGAACCACGTTAAATATGTCTTGTGTGCTTGGTTTTATTACGCTTCTTTTATTTGTTGTTAACTCTTGAACAGGTTAAATCATTCAAGGATTGACAATCTCACTTTGGTTCTTTACTTCGGAAGAACGGTGGTTTCCCTAACAATGTCAACTTTATTAGTAAATTGCTTCGTAGACCAAATCCTAACAAATTGAACGGATTTTACAGATATGTGAACAGTTCATTAACATCTCGAGTAGTTGTTGACGTTTTTATGGTATATTGCATATATTTTTTCAAATATTTGTAACAGGACCTAATTTTACTTCTCGTGTTACTACCAAATAAACTCGAAGTTGAACTAAAATTATTGTTCCAGTATCCAAATATTATGCATCTTATACATAAGAAGACCGAATAGTTCTTGTTATCATAAGAATTTATAATTTTGATACCGTCATAAAAATTCTCAATATAATGATGAAAGAAATTTATTTTGAGAGAAAGATGTAAAATACACCTAATAGTAAGATATTATGAAAATAGTTAAGAAATTTGTTTTCCATCATGGGCATCATTTCTCTACATACAAACTTATCCCTACTTAAATGTAGATGCATGGAAATATTGACAACACATTCAAAGCCTATATGAATGTTAGGAGTATATGGTGTAAAAAGAGCATGAGTATTGTTTAAACATGACTAAGAAATGTATCATTTCATGAAAATATAACCAATTTTGAGTCAAAAGAGGTTGGTAATAGTCCATGTTCTTAGTACTATTTATTTTTATAAAAATGTACAACATCGTCCATGAACAAGTAAGCATGTACAAGAAGATCGTAAGTAGAGTTATATATAGTTTTGACATCAAAAAGTAATTTTTCAAATTTCTCTTCACTAGCATCAATGAGTTCTTTATATTGATGTTTTCTAGCACCCGAGTTACTTACTAGTATAACCAAATTTCTAAAAGGCTTGATAAAATCATTCAATATCATCTTCATTTCAACATGTCTAACTAATTGAAGTATATGACATAAGATCTAGTATGGAAAAAAAATCAAATTTTGGACTACATTCAACTTTAAGTTTTTCAATACTATGGTGTTAGCGGATGTGTTATCAAGATAAGTTACCATAATTTTACTATTGACATTAAATCATGCATACATTGTACAAGACCTTCTAAAATTTGAACAACGTTGTGTTTGAAAAATGAACAAAAAATTAATAAATCTTCTTTAAAGTACCTAATCAACCTCCATCTAAAATAAAGTAAAATACATAATATCGAACTCAAAAAATATTATTATATCGATAGTTAAACCAATTTCATATGGCAGGCATGGAATCGTATTACTAAAAAGTTGTTCTTTGAATTAAGAATTTTGTAATACTAATGTTCTCGTAAAAGTTCGTGGGATGTGATCGGGTATAGGGTTGACCGCTTCACTAATCATTTTTTAATATATTTATCCATCACATAAAATACACTACCAATGATATATTTCATCATTTTATTCTTATATTGAATTTTATTAAAATAAAATTCTTTATTAGTTTTTAGATCCAGTGTTATTTAAACCTCATTCTCATATTAAACTTTGGATTTATCTATAATTTTCTGTTGTTTTTTTGTAAAACAATATCGAACATCCGTTATACTAGACGGCTACCTACTTCACACCAGACATATACCCGGTTACATAGAATGAGTACCATTTGAAATGACTGGAACCCGTCTGGCTAACCGTTAAAAAAAACCTAGTCGTGTTTTAGCCGTTATACATAACGTGTGCATGTTTAACATGATGGGTACACATCTTGCTAACGACTAGAAAACGAGTAGTTTTAATAGCCGTTACACCATACAGGTACCCATCATTTCATACGGGAACCTGTTTGGTGTAACAGTTAAAAAAACTAGTTTTTTCTGTCCATTGGCGAAGCGGGTGTCTGTTACATCAGACTGGCACCCACTTCACCAACGACTAGAAAATGGTTAGGTTGCTTCTAACCGTTTTCTTATTTTATAATACTTAACCATTGAATCCTTCATTTACAATTCCATATTTGATCAAAGTTTATATTTCATTAAAAATAATAATTTTAATTTATTCACAATTTTTTAAATTTTGGTGGTTGATTATTGGTAGTGGATTATTAGTGATCAAGGTCGAAAAAGGCTAAAAAAATATGTTCAAAAAATATCGACGATTAACAAGAAGAACCAGCGCCACCACAACTTGAATAAAATAATTATCAAGCACTCGATGTTATTGGATACAATTGAATAATAATATACATTGATATGTTCATAGACATCTTAGTTATATCGAATGTGTAGGTACTCTAATTCAAAATCTTAATAACTTATGATGCTTGACATTTGCTCAGTTTAGTTGCACTTTATATGGTATGTTAGTTGAAGAATTTATTCTAGTAGTAATTTGAATGAGTCTAATTCTAGTCATCATTGATATGAATATTAATGTCAATAGTATGATTGTATGATTTATGTATCCAATATAGAAGATGAATTAGGTATGCTTATGGATGAATTTGAAGTAGAATTTTCGTGTAAATGTACTCTAAGTTGCATGTGTTTAAATATATTTAGAAAACTATGAAAACATATAGAGGTTCAAATGTATTTGGATACATGTAAACATGATAGGGTTCGAATGTATTTGGATGATAGTACTTTTAAGCTAACGTAAAAAACTAGTACGAGTTTAATTGAAAATATTAGAGCATACTAATTGCATGATATACATGGTCAATTATATAATAAAAAAGGTTGTTTACGCCAAAATAATTTTAATGTGTACTGACGTATATGAGATCAGTAGATCGAAGTGGATACAAAATACAATAAAAATATATGATAAATAAATTTTTAATAATAATAAATTTAAAAAATATAATAAATTATGCAAAATAGCTAAACCGAATTAAGTTTGATAAGACATAAAATAAATTTATAAAAAATTAAATAAAACAAATTCAAAAGAATATTTATTTTACTATGTTATTATAATAAATAATAAATACCAAATGGTATTTGTCACATTCGATATTTGAAAATCACAAACTGGACTGGAACCGAATCACTAAATTTTAAATTGAGGATCCGTTCGAATTTAATACCCTATCGATTTTATTTTTAAACCTGAAACAGATGACAAACTAAATCGGTATAATTGATTGATTTGGAATCGGACCAATAAAACGGATAAAACGGTATAACAAATTGAAAAAGAACCAAATACGATAAAATTAATACGGAACTAAACCAATAAAAGTGGTAGGACGAGAGAGAATCGTACCTATAAAAATCGAAAAAATTAATTATAATAATTTATAGTTTCTACATTATATCATTGCCAAAAAATTACTAGATGGTAATCAATTAAAAAAAGTTAAATTTTAATTTTATAATCTTTATTTAAATATAAAAAATAAATCTAAATTAAATTTGATTAAATTTTAAAATAATTATATAAATCAAACTAAAATCGAACCGAACCGAACCGAACCGCAACCTACCTGAACTAAAACTGAACCGAACATAACCAATTTTTACTAATTTAGATCTCGAGTTTTATTTGTTTTAATAATAGGAATCGAACTAAAATCCAAACCTAACCTTTCGACACCAAAGAGGCATCTCATCTCATCGTTTGATGTTCTAAATATTTGGCAAAACCAGACTGATCCAATTCACCATCCACATTAATCTACCTTTTGACGTAATCGGGTTAGTCTTTATTTAATTATAGAAAGCCGGAAACTTTTCGTTAAACATGTCTACCTACCAATATCTCCGAATAGACAACTAAATCTTCGCTATATATGTTTTCTTTTCAATCAAACACTATTGTTTTAACCCGAATTAAGAGACGAATTTTGTTTGTTTAAATTTTGATTATACAAAATGAATATATATATTTGGAACTAGACAATACCTGGAAAGTTGGTGATCCGTGCCGGGGATAATAGCTATCAACCACCCAACACCTGAACTTGTCGATAAGAGTACGCAACACCTACAAATGCTTAGAAACATGCAATGAAAATACTTCCCACTTACCTGTATTTCTCTTAATAAAATTAATGAACTTTTTCAAGCTCCTGAATCCAAACCTAGAAGGTTTTGAATCTTGTGGAGTGAAAGCGAAACGATTGTCCACGCAACCTCGAATAGGATATGTATATCGAAAAGTTTTCAGCTTCTAAAAGGGTTTTCAACCAAGAGGAAGTGAAGGTGGAACTATTGTCCACCAACCTCCAATGAGCTATATATACAACACATAACTTTTTATATTTGTTTGTTGTTACCAACCTCCAATGAGCTATATATACAGCACATAACTTTTTATATTTGTTTGTTGTTATGTGTCTAAAGTCCTAACTTTTTAATAGATAAAAGTTAAACAAATCTACCCTTATACATGCTAAGGTCCATCTTTTAGACCATTTATTAGACCCATTTTATTAATTAAACCGAGATATAAAATATTAATAGATGAGATAAATAAAAATTATTCATTAATATTTTTAAAACATAGTTAAAAATTAGTAAAAATAATTTTCATAATTGTATGAAAGGAATATATAAAAGTATACATAAAAGTATACCTAATTATTTATGTTTATATTTTCATATTTATATTTATATTATTAGAACATTTTTAAAATTATTATAAAAAAATTCAAGTTGCAATGTTAGTTGGAATTTTGTAATATTTGACAAAGAATTTGATTTTAAAATAATGTTTTGTTTAATTATTTGACGATATAAAAAAGTGAGAAGTGTTGAGTTAACTGATATAAATGGTACTATTTTCTGTAAATTAATTATGTGAAAATATTATAATTTTAGGAATTCGAGCGCAAAGAAAAACATTACGCTACACAAACAACATTTACAAATTTCATGTGGATCAAAGTAACTTGGCATTAAATTCAACGAGTCAGAAAAATTGTTGAGATTTACCGATATGTCTTAAGCTTTAAATAAACGTGGTCTTCATTCTGAAAATGAACCTCACGCCGACGTTGGTCTGTTTGGATCTTTATACAAGTTTTAACTATATTCTAATTGTGTTTTAATTCACCTGAAATAGATGAATAACTTCGTAAATAGTCACTAATGGTTTATACTTTAATTGTGTCCAAAATATAAGACAATAAACTATGTGTTGGACTTCATACATTGCCTCAAAATGAGTCATCTTCTAAGAAGAAGAATAAGATGTGTTGTCGTTGTATCTAGTGTATTGATTATGGTAGTCATTCAATCCATTTCGATGGTTGGTCTTCATGTAAGTAAAAAGATACCGTTCGAAAGTCTAGTTAACAGCTTATGTTTGACCGTCAATTTGAATGTCATAATTTAAACTCATAATAAGAGTAATGTATGTAGGTAAAGTAAATTTAATTTATTAGATTCACCGATCTAATTAAATTTAGTGGGATCTTTCATTCACATTTATCGAAATATAACTCACAAATACTGTATCTTGAATACTTACTATAGATGTAGAGACGCAATGTAACTTGACAATACTTATGACTAATTTCTTAGTTCCTGTTATAGTTATAAACGGATATTTTAGTTGAACAAATAGATATATTCAGTAAGTCAATAACTATAGATATTATAACTGTGTGGCCCTTTAAAGAATGATTTCTTTTATAAAATCCATTTAGATATTTGACCACACTTGTTCTGGGAATGCTAGTGGTTTTAGCAAGTCGGTCGAGCTCACATAATATGTTTTAAACTGTTGGCACACATCACATCTACGCAAGTATTCTTTGACTAATTTCTGCAAAGTCGCCTATGTGAAACTAGGTTGGAGTTGTGCCAATATTTTGAGATTAATATTCACCAATGGAAGAAAACTAATTATTGACGATCATCGTTGCAAAAGAAGAATAGTTAACACGTAAGTAGATCTTACCATTTTAAAACAAAACCTCATTCCCTTTAACAAGCCAATGTTTTTGTTATTTTAGTTTTATCTCATATAACTTATCATAAAAATAGTCATGAAAACCTTTTGTTTTAGTTTTATCTACATATCCATCTGTGATAATGGTAATTCAGGAAAATTAGATTTAACCATGTAAGAGAATGCATCTGTTCCCATATTCTTTGGCTTTTATTTATATTCAATGATATAATCATATTTGAGTAGTTTTTCATATAATGAGATTGCGCGGATGTGGTGGTTGGCTAATACATAAAAAAAATAAAATTGAGAATTTGTTTTCTATTTTAACCGTAAATGGTCGACATAGCAAGTATATACGATACTTTTAGATAACTTTCACAATAGTGAGTGCTTTTTTATATTGATAACGTTTAAGTTGTCCTATTTAATACCTCGTTCATAATTGTTATAAAAATTCCTTGTTGAGATGATATGACTCTAATACATATTTTACAAGCATCAATTTTCACCACAAAGTGTAGAGAGAAATCAAGAAGTTTTAAAACAAGTGGCAAATACAAATCTTTATTCAATTGACTGAATGTGTCTACTACCTCTAAGGACTAGGTGAAATCATCCTTGATTAATAGGTGGTTTAATGGGGTCTTAATTCTAACATATGATTTGATGATCTTCTAGTAATAGATGGTTAGACCAAAGAAACATCATACACCGTTAACATTCGCTTGTTGGCGCCAATCTATGGTAAATTGTATTTTGGGCCATGTTTTGAGATCCTAAGTAGTTTACTTGTAACATACCAACCCTATATTTGAATTATTTTGCTGATAAGAATTAGAAACAAAAAAAAAGTTGTATGATTCTCGATAATATGGATACTTGTAGAGTTTGACAATAACATGATTCATGTAATATTGTAAGGTAATCTGGTTGTCGTGGTCGTGAAATGATGGAAAACTTGTAAGAGTCCCACATACTTGAGTGAACTCGTTAATATATTTTTGAAAGGATGTGGAGTGGTTTGTTGAAGTTTCAAATTAATTGACTATGATAATTTGAACGAACAGACGAGTACCATGAAGATGTTGGGATTATATAGCAGTTGGAGTTTCCAAACAAGGTTATCTTAGTCCATTAAAGTTTTGTTTCTTCTTTTCTTATCTAAAAGACATTGATAGCTACTGGTAGTCCATCTCAACTGGTCTGAATGTCTCTAGCCACTAAACTCATAACCCCATTTTACAACCCCATTTTACACGCCACAACGAGGAGGATATAAAAACTACTATTTATGTGAGAATTTTGGAGCACCAACATAATGGTTTGACATTTGTATTGACACTTAATTTTTCTATGGTTGGCACGATATGATTAAATTTTTTATCTTCAAACAAATGTAAACCACCATTTAAAACTTGTGATTGATCAATAAAATTGTGGATATTACCTTCATCAATTAACACATTGACATATGTGGTTTTTAATCTTCCTAAAATGGGTATAGTTTGTGGATGTTGGATATCAACTATAGCATGGTATGACATCTTTGATAATATTTTATCAGACGTAATTCAGTATGCCCAAACATGGCATCATATGTGTCGACATCAATGGCTGGAAAGTCTTCAATCATTTAACTTAGGTCGTTGGCAATGGCGGTTTGGTATGAATCACTCGTTACATTAATAACATAAGCCTTTTCTCGTCGTTCATGTTATTCATTGTTAGTATTGCGTTTAAAAATACATATATTGCTACCAAAGTTTGGTTTTTATCTATGTGTAGGATGAGGTCCCAACAACTCAAGTAAATAAAAAATTGACATTGATAGTGCGTCAATTACAAGAGAACGGTAGGTGATAAAGAAAATTGTAAGGTGTTGTGTTCACCCAATCTATGATGTTGGATGATGTTGGTGAGTGTGGTTGTTTGATATTGATGTCCAACTGAATATCTTATGTAGTCCGAATATGAAAGATCTATAAGGAAATTTTTAGATAATCCCTCCACTTAGTATGAGAAATGTTCAAATGACTCTTATAGGTGGTAGCATACGAAGTTTCTTTGAGTCTTGTGAAGGCTTTAGAGAGTTCATCGTTGTATGTTGATCTTAAATGAAAGAAGATAGCATTACCGAATTCTTTTCTCTTCGGTGGTCCTCTAAATTTTGTAAGCCATCAGTGTCACTGGAGAATGATATATTTAAAGTGAAAGATATTGAAGCGCACGTGCTGATCATAGAACAAAAAGAATATTTTTTCAATAAATTAATAGAAATAATTCGTAGAAGTAAGTGTAGTGTTTATCCAAGCTATAGTTCAACAAATTTTCAAGTCGCCAAAATATAAGTATGCTATAAACCAGGCTTACAATAAAAAAAATAATTTATGTAAAATGAAACAAGTATTGAAGTCAATAAAATATGGTAAAAAATAACATACACAATATATATAACTTACATTTTCATCCCTCAACATAGATATAGTATGTCGAATATTGTCTCCGGTCTCTTGATCTGAACGGAAAAAAGGAGGTGCGTATCTACACATAGTCGGTTGAGTCATAGCATATGAACTAAACACCATAGTCGGAAGCACGAGAATATATATCTTATAAAATTACAAGACTAGCCATTTTCGCAAACATGGCATGCGCAAATTTATGTAAAATTCAACATGCAATGTGCATGAATTAGCACAATTAACATTGTGATGTTCTTGCGAAATCATGTAGGTAAGACGCAATGAATAGCCGGTTCCGCGCATTATTGGTTCTCAAATCTGGTTGTTCATCTTGTGATACGTGGCCATTTCACACTAACAATCATGGTGGCTTCAAATCTCGAACTCCATGTATATTACCCTAAGTCCAGCAAATAGACTACCAATCGAAGATCAAAACCTAACTCAAACTAACCTATAGAACTAACTAGAAATCAAAACAAAATCTACAAATACACAAAAATATGATTTTTTACATAGAATTTTCTAACCTAAATATCACTAAAAACATATCGAAATTGTAAACAAATAGCTCAGTAGTGCATAACTTAACAAAGTTATGGAGTCATATTTTCAAAAGCTTCAATTTTTGAAATGTGTATTTTGAGAGCTTTAGAGTTAAGATAAAGAGATAATGATAGATTTAAGGAAAATTAGGTTTTTTAGCAATGACAAAATTATAAATATTAGGAGTCGTGATATAACAAAATAGGGTCTTGATCCAGTCGGATCTATTCTAACAAAATTGGATCTTGTTATAGCCTAACTCTATTCTATTTGACGAAGTATTGAAATACACATTTAATTTGTGAAAAACAAATTAAATTTAAATATATTGAATAATGTAAATTGAATTATAAATTCAATGTGAAAAAATATATGTAACAAAATTTTAAAAAATGTACAAACTAAATACACAAAATTATAAACCAATGAATTATTATTGAACAAATCTCAACTATTTGCATCTCAAAATTAATTGATACCTTATATCAATAGTTTTTATATATACATATACATAATTATTAAAAAAGTTAGTTTTTTAATTGATATTATCGTCTATTCTATTATATGAGTTATTTCTTTTAATATTAATTTTGTAAAGTCATAATAAATCGTATTTATTATATTGTTCGACGTATTTTAAATATTCAAATTTTATTAGATTTTTAATCGATTCATTATTTATAAGGTATCGATTATTTATATTAGATGTTGGAGAGGGTCTTTTCTCTAACGTTTTAGTATTAAGATATAGTCATTTTATCTCCAACTACCGATAGTTTTTCGGGCTTTTTGGTTTGAAAACCAAAGTTGCCTTATTCCATCTTAAGTTTACGAGTCCAAGTAGTCTCTTACAATTTTGATAATATTATTTTGTTACCAAATTTATATATACATCGATCGACGTTGTATGTTTTATTGTTATGTGATTTCTATGGTTTTTATTTTTCTCATCGGAGCAAGTTTCTCAGGTTCTTTCTCGGTTCAAATATTCTCAATCGGAAGCAAATCTCGTCGACTTCTCTATTGCAATTTTCAACGTGATATTCATTTGTTTCTCTTCAGCGGTTATCGTGAGATACGAACAAATCTAATGGATAAGCTGTCTTTATTCTATAGCATGGTCTTGCAATACATTTTTTCGTTGATGTATCTTCCATGCTCTGGGGGTATTCACAAATATATTTTTCCCCACTTCATGTGAGTTAGTCACACTGACATAAATTTCTCGATTATTGAACTCGTGTCGTCATATCATACGGTTTAGATAAAAATCTAATACTTCAGAATCCATATTTATTCACTTTAATCAATTACGATAATAAAACCACAATCTCATAAACACTGCAGATGAGATCACTTTAATCAACGAATATAATAAATCCCTAATACAACATGCGCTTCATATTAAATATATTAATCAACGAATGAGATTATAATCATACTTAATAACCCATAAAAATAGCATAGTTCCAACAATGAACAAAATGCAATAGTATTAAATCTTTAACCCTTGTGGCCTTGGCAGACTTCCTCAGTTCATATAGCTTTGACAAATTGCGATGTTCAAAGGTAAGGTAATGAGGTTCACATATTTTCTCTTTTCAAAAGAGGCGTTGCGTTGTAGGGTTATGTATTTCAGTAGTTGCTCTATTAATATTTTTATTATTAGCATAATACCCCAAAACCTCTTTTTATGAGAATGGTTTTAAGTCATGTTATCGTACTCTACTTTTTTATTTTTATGGGTTTTGGTACCTACTTAATTAATCTTTGTATTATTAGTATGGACCTTCAAAATATTTTAATGAGAATGGTTTTAATTCATGTTGTGGTACCTTATTTTCTTCTTTTAATGGGTTTCATTTTGCTTTTAAGATTATATTACTTAATTATTTTCCAACGGTTTGATTTAATTCTAACTGGTTTTTTGAGTCGCTTTTTTTAGGTTGATAGCTGCTAGGTAAACCTTTTTTCATCTACTAGTAATTATCTTAATGGTGAGCCTTCAAATATTATAAATGTAGATAAAATCTATTAATGGACCACACTCACTTTAAGCTTTTTATGTTTATTTCTTCTTAGAATGTCTGTAGGTTAAACGAGTCAGTACGATAAAATATGTCACTTATTTTATCACCATCAATAGTATCTCAATCATGATTCTTGTGGAAACTAAAGCAAGTACAAATAATATTGATTTGATTTTTAGAACTATGACCTAATTTCAGAGTTACATCACGAACAATTCCTCACATCACCGAGGCAAGATCTGGGTTATATGGAACCCATGTTTTATTTCTATTTCTATCATTAATTCATCCTTACAAATAATTGACTATAAAGCTTATAGTCTGAACTTCAATATTCTTTTTTTCCTTTCTGACATATATGTTATTAATGATGGCCTCATCGATTTTATGTACATGTTTATGCTACTGGATAGAAGGTGTGAACTATACTGAATATTGTTTTCGTAGAGAATGGGTTAAAAGTTGTTTCCATAGACTGGGATGAAGCAGTCTGCCAAAGCTACCTGCGCCAAAGCTTTAATAATATTGTGTTTGTTCCTAATTGGAACTAAGTCGTTTCTTATGAGTTCTTTAGTATGATTTTAATCTCCTTCGTTGATTATGATATTTAATATGAAGTGTCTATTGTGTTATGACTTTATTATAAATATTGATTTAATTGATTTAATTTTGAATTTTTATGGGATAAAGGTTTTATTATGACCATCGATTGAGGTTATTTAATATGGAACGTCTGAAGTATTAGGTTTTTTCTAGAATTGTATGATCTGGAGTGAAGTTAGGCTTTGCATGAGAAGACTATAAATAGAAGAAGCAGTAGAAAGATAGGGTTGTGTGATCACATTATCTTTTTGTTGCTTCTTCTTTGAATCATGTTGTCTTTGTAAACGATGAGAGTTTTCTAACAAACAAACCGTCTAAAACATTGTCTTGTGCACTTCGGATTTTTTTTTTAATTTGTTGTATTTAATCAAACATGTTGGAAGTTCTTATTTGAGGAATTATTTCCCAACAAGTGGTGTGTTCAGCATGGAACAATAAGGAAAATAAACGTAGATCGATTTATGATTAGAAGGTTGGAGAAAAAGATCTCACCTGGAAAATAAAAATTCACCAAAGGTGAGTTCCATGAAGCTTAGTCTAGATAAATTTGATGGATTGAAGGACTTTAACATATAATGAATTAAGGTTAAAGTTGACTTAGTACAGAAGGGATTGGCTGATGCAATCGACGAGAAATCTACAAAGATTGATCTTGAGGTACTGTTTAAATCTTATAGCATCCTTATACTAAGCTTATAAGATTAAGTGTTTTATGAAGTATCTGAAAAAACCATTGTATTGGGGGTTTGGAATCGACTAGAGGAGATTTATATGGAAAAAACCCTAACAAATATATTGCATCTGAATAAATAATTATACATGTTGCTGATGGATAATAGCAAATAGATCCAAAGGCATATAGACGACAATAACATAATCATACTCGACTTGAATACGATTGGTGTAAAAGTGAAGGAAGAGGACCAATAAATCATCCTCCTAATATTTTTACCAAAGGTGTACAAATACTTTGTAAATAGTATGATCCACGAAAAAGACTCACTTACGATGGTTGAAGTGAAAAGCATCTTAAATTCAAAAATATTCAAAAGAGTACCATTCGGAAGGGTGACTTTGAAGGGCACAAACTAAGTGTGATGGGATTACTATGAAAAAAAAGATCAAGAAAGATGAAAGAAAACTCTCGATCTAAGTTAAAAGGGTTTGTGATCTATTCTAAAGTGGTGTGTTGGGTATGAAAAAATAGATTACATATCAGTAAGAATTTCCTAGAGAAATAAAAATACAACAACTATCTGTATACTCAAATCGAATATGTTGCAATGGATTCTGATGACTTTGAGTATATTAATGGGTTAATAAATTTTTATTCTTTCACGTACCATAATAAATAGGTGTGGGATTTTTTCATATCATTTTGTATGACTTCATCTAAGCATTGGTTTGAAGACCTAATAATATTTGATGATGAATGGACCATTTTCGACAATAGAAGATCATGTAATGTCAAAGGGATTGGGACTATGTGACTAAAGTTGTGTATATTAATTGAGAGAATTATCGTAAATGTGAGTTACGTGCTCGAAGTGAAACGAAACATTCTGTTTATAAGGATGTTAGATGAAGAGGGTCTTACATATAAGGGTGAATACGAAGAACTGAGGATTTTGCAGGGATCACTTGTGACAACGAAAACCTTAGGACTAACGGGATTTAAGCTCTTGAAGGCTTTGTAGTGGTTGGCGGGTTTCTATTGTATAGATAGATTCTACCATGTTATGATATCTTTAGTTGGGATATTTAAGTGAGAAATTACTTGGTGAACTAAGAAAATAAGGATATTTAGATGGTACCTCATTTTAGAAGTTGAGCTTTTGTGAGAGTTGTGTATTGTGTATAAGCAAAATAGTGAAATTTATGCCCAACAACCAAATACAAGTAAATTTCTTGAGTATGGTCACTCTTACCTTTGGGGTACAACACGTGAATCTACTATAGGTGGTGCAAGGTATATCATGTTCGTTCATTCGCATATATTTTGTGCTTGAGCCATTTTGTGATAATTGCATTGTAATTTAATAACAATTTCCAACAAAAGTAAGATCTACAATTGTCGTAAAACAATATCGTAATGTTGATAAATGTGGTTAACCTCAAATGCCATATTTAATACCACCACTATACTAAATGAGCCAAACTTTAATTTGAATACCAATGTTTATTTATTAAATATTGACATCGAATATTGATATACAGATAAAGACATACATAAGTTCTATTAATGTCAATCTGCTGACCTAATTCCAATTCATACCCGAGAAGAATTCTCGGGTCCTTCCAAAATCTCTAATATCTCTATTATATAATAATATAAAATGGTTAACATAATCCAAACCAACTTTAACTTTTCTAAAAAACTAACAATCAATAAATAAATATTTTTTGTTAAATTGTTTCAAATTATAAACTCTACAATCATATCAATATTTCTACAAAACTAACAATCAATAAATAAATATTTTTTGTTAAATTGTTTCAAATTATAAACTCTACAATCATATCAAGTAATTGATGAAATAAATAAATTCCTTCCTAAAAATTTAAAATCGATTAATCACGCAATGATCAATAATATATATAAAAAAATATCCCCATTAACATAATAACTTTTAAAAATATATAAATTACTAATAGAAAATTTTGGTATCAAAATAAACAATATTACATTAGTATTATATATCGAAACGAAATATACAATACCATCCGAGTTTGTAATACTTATTAAATATCCGAATAACATAGAACATTATACTAAAACTATAATTACTATATTAAAACTATAATTACTGAATTTATTAAATTAATAACACCAAAAATAAACTTAAATCTACTTCTAGTTCGCAACAACCCCATATTGTAAAAATTACATATATTTTTTGGGAAAAAATATCACATTCACATAATTTATTAAAATCTAAACAAGTCTATCGGTTAAAGTTAAATCACAAAACCATTCCATAAATACTTTGTATTAACTTGAAATTATAAAAACCCTACACTATAAAACCGACGAACATGAAATATACATTTAATATTTTGGAAAATATAATTAAAAAATTTATTTAAAATAAAAAAGTAAAATAAATGAGAGTACATCGGATACCCTAGCCCTAAGTTTTAAAGTGACATTTAAGAGCCTTTTACTTACGCGTTTGTGCACAGTAGTGAGTGGGAAAAGCCTTGGTGTAGTAAATTGGGACACGGCAGCAGAGGTCTTGAAGTTTGGAATGTGACAGACAAAATTACAAAGTCTCGTGATTTCAATTTCAATTTGAATTTGCTTTGTAGCCAGAATATAAATACAGATGAAATAACGGAGTTCGAGATTTAATTTTTACCGATGCTTATAATTATGGAGTGATATAGATTTTTCCACTTTGGATTGTTTACTTTTAAAAACTATACCACTCGCATTCCCGTAAATGGTTATATATAAAGTTTATAAACTAAAATTGGGTTAGATAGGACCAAAAATTGTAGACATGTTTTGCCTAATTAATTTTTTTTAGTTTAATTCAAACTTGAAATATCCCAAGTACGTAAATAAATATAAAAATATCACTCAATCCGAAAGTAATAGTTAAGAAACTCTAAACAAAATTAACTATATTTTAAATATAAATTTTTATTATTTTTATAAACATTTTAAAATAATAAAAATTTACAATTTTAAAAATGTATGAATTTTGTATTATTCCGATTTTTACGATGTAGATGAAGTCACAATACGCTATTATGAAGATAATTTTTTATAATTATAAAATGTAAAATAAAGAATCGCATAAGTATTTATGAAAGACGGTTTACGTACGATAGCAAGTAGTTTAATAGCACTGAACATGCGTTTTTAGATAGTGTTGTAACAAACCTTTCCAATGACATATTGTAGATCTTTCCTAAACTAGAATTAGGATAGTTATCTCAAATACTTGGCAAGTTATGCGTTATTATGTTTATTTAATGTATGGATATGTCGTAGTAACCTAGGTACATATATTTATTATGGCTAATTACACACGCATTTTTACAACTACAAGTTATTATACTAAACTTGAATTTGATACCTTGAATTATTCCGAAGAGAAAAAAAAGATTCATCAAAATTATTTACCTCTAAGACTTTAGTAAATAAGGAAACAATCATAGGATAACCTACATGCGATAGAGGTGTATATAATTCGAAGATTGAACTGAAAACTTTGAAGACAATAAATTGTAAAACCATTGTTCATTCAAATTAAAAATGTATATGGTTGATGCATTATTGGCGATTGACCATTGTAAACGAGAAACAAAACCACAAACTTTGTGTATGGTTAGAAATTTATTCGCAAGCTTGTAGACTCAAAGCGGACGAAGATGAATTAGTTCGTAGTTTGTCTTACATTTTGGTTCACGTCCTATGTAATATATGTTGGTTTGAAGATGCATGACTCGAAAACTATTTCTAACATAAGTAAGATCTACAACTGTCGTAAAACAATATCGTGATGTTGATAAATGTGGTTAATCTCAAATGCAATATTTAATGGTCAATTGAATGAACATAATTACTATATTTTAGGGTTGGACAAGCGTACATTCCCACGTGCTATTATAAGTTGTACTTATAAGACCCCCATATATAAAATATCATTGTTTGAGATTTTTTGTGTAATTCAACATCAATTACATTTACCGTTTCTTATGTGTTTATGGGTGCGGAAAAGAAAACCAACTATACATTGGTTTTAATTTTTCTACATATGTATGATGGCGAATTATATGTGTGTGTTCCTTAATGTCATTTTGACATCGAGAGTTGGCATTGATGTTAATTATTGAAGATCTATTTTGGGACGCAATTAACGTGTTCTGTAAGTTTCATATAAATCAAGAACATTTTTTGCACAGTTTGATGTCTGACGCTACTTCGAAGTATTATATGAAGTTTTATAACTTTTTGTTGAAGCAAACATGATAAAAACTTGTGATAAAAACCTAGCATAATTGTGTGAATTGCTTTATGCTTACCCAAAATGTGTAGATTATGTTATGTCATTGATAACAAAATACGATGATAAATTTCTTAATCATTGAACCAACGAGAAACATTATGGAAATAGAAAAACCAATTCGTAAGTGTGAATTATGTTTTCAATGTTACATTATATAAAATTAATGTTATAAAAAAGATTTCTTTGGGTGTGAGAATTCGCATGTGGCCTTAAAATGTTAATTTAGTACTAACGAACATATGTTTTAAACTCTTTTGGGAGAAAGTTCATAAAATCATATCTACATAACTTTCCGCGATTCATAAATCTTTTGAGCAAAGTAAGTTTTGTATTGTACCAAGTCATAAAATTACAGTGAACATGCAACTATGTAGTTATATATCCAATACTAGCCTATAACTAATAGAGAAGACTATTAAACGTCTTAAAAATAAGCTTAAATTGGGTAACATGTGAATGTGTTATTATAAAAACAAATAGGTTACCTTGCATATGTGAAACAGTTGATAGAAAGAGAATGTCGATACATTCCTAAAGACGATTTTGATATATTTTGGAAAAAAAATATATATCATTAATATAGATGCAACTACACATAAATATGTTATGTTAAGAAAACTATACATCACAGATAGTTTCATACGTGGTTACGAACTTAAACGTCAGGACCATATTATTAATAGGTATATACATATCCTAAAATCTGAAACCAATCACATTGTAGAGCCTAAAAAACCACTTGTTACTAAAGGTAGAAAATAAGTCATTTCGGATCGATTGATTAAACAGGACCCCATTCATTAGGAATATGTCATTGATAATATCTGGTGTGCTAGAATGCACATCAACACGTTAGGTCGAACGAATGATTTAAAAAATTCCTTATTTTTTAGTACAAAACTTCCCACCACCAAAAGAAGAATAGGTCAGGAACAATAAAACTAGTAACAATGGAAATGTAAATATATATGCGGGGTGAATCTTGAAATTTTTAAATCATTTTATAAGTACATTTGTAAATTTTGTTCCAGATATAAAATAGGGTTATCGGATAGTATCGGGAGTGATACACTGTAAAGAATATACTTAGGATCTAAATAGACGCAATTTGATATCAAAATTAAATGGTCATCGAGATTTATGATTAGATGTTTATGGTTCAAAAAATATTTTAGATGATATACTACATAGGTTAGATTGGTTCAAAAATCAGTTAGAAAGATGTTATTCGATGATCCTGACATCATATTAGTGATAGTTACTAAATACCAATGTATTGTGTACAATATATCACTAAGTGCTTGTTTACCGTATCTACCATTACATGGTTGTTAATCTTCTTCAACAACTTTTATAGAAATTAGAATCTCTTTCATACATAGCATTTATTCCATACACGTATGTATACCAATAACATTATTTATTTTTATCTTTATTTTTAAGTTTGTAATGTTTCTTTAATTCTTAAATTTAATTATATAGGTCATTACTTTGTATGCAGTCGACGGCTTTTCAGGGAAGTGAGAGTTTGGTTGATTCTATAGTACGATAGATTTAACAAATTTACCTAAATCATTTTGGTCAAGGCACTGAAGCGTAACGAAGAAGAAATATCGCTGATTGACAAAGGATGACGTATGATTATGTTACTATTCTCTTTCAAACTTTTATGCATCGTTATATTTATGTTAGTACACTCTCAAACTTAATTATGTAATATTTTATTTTGAATGTTTCTTTGGAACATTATTTACTCTTTATGTTTGTATTGTTTTTCCATCAATTACATGCCAATTACAAAACTATCACCAACTATGATTTCTCGCTTAGGAGGATTTATGCTAAAGTAAGATTCCCCCTCCACCTCCACATATTATACTGTTCTGTATATAGTTATTCAAGCATAAATATATATATATTCGTCCATCAAATATCATATCGTAGAAAAACATGAACTATCTTAGGTATGAAATTGACCATTAAAGAAGATAATCACTTGCTTAAAACCATCAAGTTTGTTTAGAGAGCAAGGTTGGGTGGTACAACTTATGTGTTTTTATAAATTACTGTGTACAATATATTATATATATAAACGTCGAGGAGCTCTATCTCCATTTTCACGCAATCTCAAAGAAGTATTTATTAGGTACAATCATTTGAAATTTGAACCAATGGTTCATGTGTTTGATTTATAATATGAAGTAAGGCACAATGCGTTCAATATGTGAAAATTGAAAATTAGTGATTTCATTGTCAGAGATGTTGTAGCTTAATTAGATGAGCGTTTTGTTGTACAATCGGATGTGATAGTAAATTGTACACTTCTTCAATTCAACCTCAGATATGACTTTAACTAATAAATTATAATGTTTATTGTACTTTGATGTTTAATATGTAAATTAATCACATTTTGTATACAGATTCTATTGTTGTCTTATCATTTTATGTTTAATATTATCTCAATACGTGAGTAATATATGATTGTTTGATTTAAGATTCCATATGGTATTGTAAATTATGTACTATTTGCAATATATGGCTAACGTTTTGCACATAATGTGCGAATTAAGGAACAAAATATCCTTTGATGGTGAGGTGGTGTCAACTGGTTGGTGTTGTGACTTAGGTGATGGTGGCTGTGGTGGCTGAGTTGGTTGCAATTGGTCTTCCTTTGTTGTTGATATCTCAAGTGCAAATGGCATCAGATATTAAAAAGACATGTTAAGAGATGTTATGAATTAACAAGCATTAAGACTCTACACGATTAGCTTTCTTTGAGAGAAAACCATTGTCTCATTTACTATTTTACTCTTTTGACAAAAAATGAATATTTGACTTTTCTGTTTTTTAGAGAACTTAGTAAGTGAAGTGGGTATGGTTAAAAACATACAATCTTGATCAAAATCATCCAAAACAACAATATTTAACCAACTTTTTTTCAAAATCGTAATTTTTATGATTTTGTTTCTTATTTTAAAACAAAAATAACTTTAATTCAAACCTTATAAAATCTTAAAATTGAAAACAACAACTTTATTGATGAATTTAATAATCCAAAAGAGACATGAGAGATGTTGTTAGAGATAAGCATTGCGAGTTTGAGAGATGGTGCTAGAGATATGAGACCTAGGCCCATTAACTCCAACACTTTCAACTATGAAGATCAAGTTCCTTTAGTTTTTTATATTTGATTGTACTAAACATTTTTTTTTCTTATGTTTTTCTATTTTATTGTATTAAATATCGTTGTTATTTGGTCCAAATAATCTGTTGTTTTGTTTTATTTATATGAATATTATACATTTTTATTGTTAATTAAATATCTTTTAATTTTTATTTTATTATTTACAGTTGTACAAGTAGTGTATATATATATATATACAAGTTAAAATATCTTGTAGTTTGAATTTCTAATAAATGTTTTAAAATATCTAAACATATATACTAAAAAGATTTAATAAAATGTTAGTTGAAAGATATACAGAACTACTAAAAATATATAATGGTTGAGAGATAAAAAAAACTCTAACAACTTAAAAATATAATTTAAAAGTCTAATAAACTATTTAAAATATCTTAATACAATAAAGAATGTATCAAATAAATATTACAAATATTTTTATTTTATGTTATACATATCTTAATGTATTGAAATTAGAATGAATTAACACATACAAATTAATTTTTAATAAATATATAAAAAATATAATAAACTATTAAATATGACATGATAAGAAAATGTAACGGCGTGAATATGTCACGCCAGAACACGACAAATGATTTTATGATTTAACTCATAAACTAATAGATTATTTTGTAATATCCGATGGATGTGGTTAGAGAATGGTTAGATCTTAATAAATTATGTTAGACATACCGTTTGTGGATGTTATTTTTTATTTCAGTTTATTTTGTGTCATTTTTATGTAATAAATACAATAATTATATATTCGACTGGTTTTTTGTGTTATATATCTTTTAGAAATTCAATAAGTATTGTTGATTTAGGTTTTATTTTTATTTTCGGAGAAGACAATTTTAAAATCTATTTTTTATTATTTTTTTATATATTTGTAAAATTTATGTTTTGAGTACAAAATAACCTATTAGAAAAGCATTTTTTTTATAGGACATGCATTTTTTAGATGAGTTAATATTATGTTGTGATGGGAATATTAGATGTCTCGGGAAGATTTAAAAAAATCCGTGTTGTCGGAAATATGGTTGGGGACGCAAATGTTGTATTTGTATATAAGTATGAATCAATCTAATATTCAAATTGTTATAATATTGTCCGTTTTCCCCCAAAAACATGCACGACTTTGATTTTGGTCCACTTCAAAAAAATCACATACTAATGGAAAGAAAGTTTTACTTATATACCATTGATCATTCATATGTTTAACCTACGTGTGACTTTGGTCGCACCTAAAAAATCATCCTCTCGAACAAAGTACCATCTACACCGTAGAGCATTACAACGGATCGATATACTCACTCTAATAAGAGCACATGTCTGAGTCATAGGGTGTTACAACAAATATTTCACCTTGAACATGATGAGTTTATCATGTTTGGTGCCTGATAATTTCACCCACATAAATTATGTTTGGGATTGGAGCTCTGATACCAATTGTTGATAATATGGTTGGGTGCATATTTTGCATCCGTATATAAGTATGAATCATACTATAGTATGGTAATATCCGATTTTATCCCAAAGCCTTGCAAGATCTTGATTTTAGTTCACTTATAAAAGGTCACATGCGAGTGAAGGTATGATCTTACTTATATAGCATTGATCCTTCCTATGTCTAACCAATGTGGAACTTTGATCGCACCTAACATGTATGAAATGAAATAAGGTCAAGAGATCAACATTAACAAATTTTATGGTTACTTCTCTATAAATATCAATATTCGATGGAAATACTTAGTAAAAAGAAGCAATCGTTATCAAATCAGACTTGGCCACTTTGTTGTATTCTTGGAATCTCAAGGATTATTTTAGTGTAGTTTCAATAGGTTCAACTAAAAAATAAAAAATGGACTATATGACTAAATGCCAAAGTAGTTATCTGAAGAGGACGTCTCACTTTAAGAAAACTATATTTTTAAAGTTATCATATCGATATGTTTAATAAGTTATTCCACTGATTGAAAATGATATTTACTAAATTATTTAGAGTATCTACAAACTGAGAGAAAAAACCAGATTATATATCTTTGGGAAAATATGTAGGTTATTTTATAATACATTAATTTCATGTATGATGGGTGGATGACTTGATCAAGCTTAAACAATTAAAATTTACTAAAAATTTAAAATGAAAGAGACTTTGTGGATTAATTATCTATAAAATATACAATATATTTTGTCAGGTATTGAAACTTAGTTAGAATGAAAAATTGTTCAAAAATGGGAAGATTTAGCCAGTTATGATATGTCAGTAGATAGAGGAATGAATGGACATATTTTATTATATTTGGATGTCATTTTTAAAGTGGATATATGAATGTAGGTTGGTGATGCTTTCCTAAATAGTTCTTGGAATGCATCAATCTTTTATGCTCTACTTGCTTCTCATATAGTATAAAATGTGATAGGTCTTCATATATTTATTAAGTATCTGAAAGATTTATCGGTTTGGAATAAAAAAATGGGTATATGTTCGATTAACTCTAAACGTGAAAAATATAGCATGAGCTCATTTTATATGATAACCCTGACGTTTATTAAAGTTCAACTTAACATGTGAAAGTTATTAAACAATTCTCTTTTGGTAGATATAATATTTTACACAGGTACATTACCATCGCATCGAATATTTTATGTTACTTTCAAAATCATCAACGAGTACTAGTTTTTTTTTGTTTTTTTAGCAATCAATATGCTTCAGCAATATATATATATATATATATATATATATTTATATATATATATATATATATATATATATATATTGCTAGTGTTCTTCATGTATTCATATTTTCGAATATTTATAGAATTTGGTGTTTGGCTTTGTTCGAAGAAACTGTAACATCTCTGATTCATTGTGTATGACGTATTAACAATGATTTATTGATATTCCCTTTTTAATTTAAATAAGCATATAAGATTTTTTATAAAATAGTTAAATATGATGGTGGCTTTGGTTGAGTATGGAACACAGATAGTTCTTGAAAAACTACCTTGAGAGCTTGGGAAGCAGATTTTGATCTAATAAAGTAACATAAATCCATCTCTTGAAAATGTGTTGGTTATTTTTCAGACGTGCCTACATTTTGGATGAATTTAAGGCTTGAAGCTTAAAATTATTTTATTTTTTTATGAAAAAAAACATTTAGAAATATGAGATTCAATTTTATTCGTTCTTATGGATAAACATTTGCAAAAATATTTTATCTCAAATCTGATATTTATGAACACGATTTGTTTGCATGAAATCTTGAGTGAATCGATATTAATTCATTTTGACATAAATTCAAAATTTATAATGTTACGACGAATGTTTTGACAGATGTGTGAGTTGTACAAGAGAAGTTTGATGAGTCCGGATACAGTCACCACCCTTTATGAGAAACCGGACAGGGGCAATTCGGACAACATCCAATTAACCGGACAGGGACAGTTCGGACAAATATTTTTTAAATTATAAAAATATTTTTTATAAATTATAAAAATATTTTTTATTTTTTAATAATAAAAAATTTATAAATTCCAGTAAATTATGCAAAATAGCTAAACTGAATTAAGTTTGAAAACATATATAAAATAAATTTATAAAAAATTAAATAAAACAAATTCAAAAGAATACTTATTTTACTATACTATTATAATAAATAAAAAATATCAAATGGTTTTTGTCCGATTCGATTTTTAAAAATCACAAATTGGTTCGGAACCAAATCGCTAAATTCTAGATCGATGACTGGTCCGAATTTTAATACCATGTCGATTTTATCTTCAAACCTAAAACAGATGGCAAACTGAATCGGTATAATTGATTTGGAACCAGACCAATAAAACGGATAGACCATTATAATAAATTGAAAAAGAACCAAATTCTGTAAAACTAATATGAAACTAAACCAATAAAGCTGGTAAGACCATGGAGAATCGTACCTATAAAAATCGATAAAATTAATTGTATTTTATTTAACTTATAGTTTATACCAAAAATTACTAGATGATAATCAATTAAAAAAAATTAAATTTTAATTTTATAGTTTTTATTTAAATATAAAAAATAAATCTAAAATAAATTTGATTAAATTTTAAAATAATTATATAAACAAAACTAAAACAGGACAGAACCGAACCGCAACATGCCTGAACTAAAACTGAACCAGACATAACCAATTTTTACTAATTTCGATCCCGAGTTTTATTTGTTTTAATAATAGGAATCAAACCAATAAATTTATCCATTCAATTCTATTAAAATCCAAACCTAACCGTTCGACACCAAACAGGTATCTAATCAAGCAATATTTGGCAAAACCAGACGAATCCAATTAACCAGTAATCTAACCAGACGGATCCAATTAACCATCGATGTTAATCTACTTTGGACGAACCAGATTGAATTAGTCTTTATTTAATTATCAAAGCTGGAAACTTTTCATTGAACATGTCTAACTACCAATATGTCCAAATAGACCACTAAATCTTGGCTATATATGTGTTTTCTTTTCAATCAAACACTATTGTTTTAATCCGAATTAAGCCACCAATTTTTTTTTGTTTAAATTTTGATTATACAAAATGTATATATATGTTTGGAACTAAACAATACCTGAAAAGTTTGTCATCCATGTCGGAGATAATAGCTATCAACCACCGAACACCTGAACTTATCGATAAGAGTACGCAACACCTACAAATGCTTAGAAACATGCAATAAAAATACTTGTCACTTATCTTTATTTCTCTTAATAAAATTAATGAACCTTTTCAAGCTCCTGAATCCAAACCCAGAAGGTTTTGCACCTTGTGGAGTGAAAGCGAAACAATTGTCCACGCAACCACGAATGGGATATGCATATCAGAAGTTTTCATCTTCTAAAAGGGTTTTCAACCAAGAGGAAGTGAAAGTGGAACTATTGTCCACCAGCCTCGAATGGGATATGCATATACAGCCCATAACTTTTTATATTTGTTTGTTGTTACGTGTCTAAAGTCCAACTTTTTAATAGATAAAAGTTAATCAAATCTACCGTGTTATACGATGCTAAAGTCCAACTTTTAGACTATTTATTGGACCCATTTTAATAAGAAAGCTAATATATATATATATATAGTACGGTTAAAAATAAAAAATAAAAGTTATATAAATTCTTTTTTGTTAATTTAATTTTTTATATATATATATATTTATTAATTAAACCGAGAAAATATTAATAGACGAGAATAATAAAAATTATTCATTGATATTTTTAAAACGTAGATAAAAATTAATAAAAATAATTTTCATAATGGTATGAAATGAACATATAAAAGTTGTACCTAATTATTTGTATTTATATTCTCATATTTAGATTATTAGAATATTTTTAAAATTATTATAAAAAATTTCAAGTTGCAATGTTAGTTGGAATTTTGTAATATTTGACAAAGAATTTGATTTTAAAATAATGTTTTGTTTAATTATTTGACGATCTAAAAAAGTCAGAAGTGTTGAGTTAACTGATATAAATGGTACTATTTTCTGCAATTTAATTATGCGAATATTAAAATTTTAGGAATTCAAGCGCAAAGCAAAACGTTACGCTACACAAGCAACATTTACAAATTTCATATGGATCAAAGTAACTTGGCATTAAATTCAACGAGTAAAAAAATTGTTGAGATTTACCGATATGTCTCAAGCTTTAAATAAACGTGGTCTTTATACAAATTTTAACTATATTCTAATTGTGCTTTAACTCACCTGAAATAGATGAATGACTTCGTAAATAGTCACTAATGGTTTATACTTTAATTGTGTCCAAAATATAAGACAATAAACTATGTGTTGGACTTCATACATTGCATCAAAATGAGTCATCTTCTAAGAAGAATAATAAGATATGTTGTAGTTGTATCTAGTGTATTGATTATGGTAGTCATTCAATCCATTTCGATGGTTGATCTTCATGTAAGCAAAAAAGATACCGTTCGAAAGTCTGGTTAACAGCTTATGTTTGACCGTCAATTTGAATGTCATAATTGAAACTCATAATAAGAGTAATGCATGTAGGTAAAGTAAATTTAATTTCTTAGATTCACCGATCCAATTCAATTTAGTGGGATCTTTCATTCACATTTATCGAAATATAACTCACAAATTATGTATCTTGATTACTTACTATAGATGTAGACACGCAATGTAACTTGACAATACTTATGACTAATTTCTTAGTTACTATTATAGTTATAAACGGATATTTTAGCTGAACAAATAGATATATTGAGTAAGTTAATAACTATAGATATTATAACTGTGTGGACCTTTACAGAGGGGAACTCAAATATAAAATCCATTGAGATATTTGACCACACTTTTTCTGGGAATGCTAGTGGTTTTAGCAAGTCGGTCGAGCTCACATAATATGTTTTAAACCGTTGGCACACATTACATCTACGCAAGTATTCTTTGATTAATTTCTGCAAAGTCGCCCATGTGAAACTAGGTTGGAGTTGTACCAATATTTTGAGATAAATATTCATCAATGGAAGAAAATTGATTATCGACGATCATCGTTGCTAAAAAAGAATAGTTAACACGTAAGTAGATCTTACCATATTTAAACAAAACCTCATTCCCTTTAACAAACCAATGTTTCTGTTATTTTAGTTTTACCGCAGATAACTTATCATAAAAATAGTCATGAAAAACCTTTTGTTTTAATTTTATCTACATTTCCATCTGTGATAATGGTACTTCAGGAAAATTAGATTTAACCATGTAAGAGAAGGCGTTCATTCTCATATTCTTTGGTTTTTATTTATATTCAATGATATAATCAGATTTGAGTAGTTTTTCATATAATGAGATTGCGCAGATGTGGTGGTTGGCTAATACATAAAAAATAAAATTGAGAATTTGTTTTCTATTTTAACCGTAAACGGTCGACATATCAAGTATATACGATATTTTTAGATAACTTTCACAATAGCGAGTGCTTTTTTATATTGATAACGTCTAAGTTGTCCTATTTAATACCTCGTTGATAATTGTTATAAAAATTCCTTGTTGAGATGATATGAATCTAATACATATTTTACAGGCATCAATTTTCACCACAAAGTTTAGAGAGAAATCAAAAAGTTTTAAAACAAGTGGCAAATACAAATCTTTTGTCAATTGACTGAATGTGTCTGCTACCTCTAAGGACTAGGTGAAATCATCCTTGATTAATAGGTGGTTTAGTGGGGTATTTAATTCTAACATATGATTTGATGATCTTCTGGTAATAGATGGTTAGACCAAAGAAACATCATACACCGTTAACATTCGTTTGTTGGCGCCAATCTATGGTAAATTATATTTTGGTTGAGTCTAGTATAACACCATGTTTTGAGATCCTAAGTAGTTTACTTGTAACATACCAACCCTATATTTGAATTATTTTGCTGATAAGAATTAGAAACTAAAATCAAAAGAGTTGTATGATTCCCGATAATATGGATACTTGTAGGGTTTGACAATAACATGATTCATGTAATATTATAAGGTAATCTGGTTGTTGTGATCGTGAAATGATGGAAAACTTGTAAGAGTCCCATATACTTGAGTGAATTCGTTAACATATTTTTGAAAGGATATGGAGTGGTTTGTTGAAGTTTCAAATTAATTGACTATGATAATTTGAACGAACAGACTAGTACCATGAAGATGTTGGGATTATATAGTAGTTGGAGTTGCCAAACAGGGTTATCTTAGTCCATTAAAGTTTTGTTTATTCTTTTCTTATCTAAAAGACATTGATAGCTACTGGTAGTCCATCTCAACCGGTCTGAATGTCTATATCCACTAAACTCATAACCCCATTTTACACGTCGCGAGGAGGAGGATATAAAAACTACTATTTATGTGAGAATTTTGGAGCACCAACATAATGGCTTGACATTTGTATTGACACTTCATTTTTCCATGGTTGGCACGATATGATTAAATTTGTTATCTTCAAACAAATGTAAACCACCATTTAAAACTTGTGATTGGTCAATAAAATTGTGGATATTACTTTCATCAATTAACACAATGTCATATGTAGTTTTTAATCTTTCTAAAATGGGTATAGTTTGTGGATGTTGGATATCAACTATAGCATGGTATGACATCTTTGATAATATTTTATCAGAAGTAATTCAGTATGCTCAAACATAGCATCATATGTGCCGACGTTAATGGTTGGAAAGTCTTAGATCATTTAACTTAGGTCGTTGGCAATGGTGGTTTGGTATGAATCACTCGTTACA
Organism: Limnanthes douglasii subsp. nivea; assembly: GCA_036936605.1. Lineage (NCBI taxonomy): Eukaryota > Viridiplantae > Streptophyta > Magnoliopsida > Brassicales > Limnanthaceae > Limnanthes > Limnanthes douglasii. Next base: position 335,782,539 of record JAUPFV010000002.1, read on the forward strand.
TTAATAACATAAGCCTTTTCTCTTCGTTTATGCTATTCATTGTTAGTAATGCATTTTAATATATATATATATATATATATATATATATATATATATATATATTGCTACCAAAATTTAGATTTTATCTATGTGTAGGATGAGGTCCCAACAACTCAGGTAAATAAAAAAATTGACATTGATAGTGCGTCGATTACAAGAGAACGGTAGGTGATAAAAAAATTTGTTGCAAGATGTTGTGTTCACCCAATCTAACTATGATGTTGGATGATGTTGGTGAGTGTGGTTGTTTGATTTTGATGTCCAACCGAATATCTTATGTAGTATGAATATGAAAGATCTATAAGGAAATTTTCAGATAATCCATCCACTTAGTATGAGAAATGTTCAAATGACTCTTATAGGTGGAAGCATACGAAGTTTCTTTGACTCTTGTGAAGGCTTCAGAGAGTTCATCGTTGTATGTTGATCTTAAATGAAGGAAGATAGCATTACCGTATTCTTTTCTCTTCGATGGTCCTCTAAATTTTATAAGCCATCAGTGTCACTGGAGAATGATATATTTAAAGTGAAAGGCATTGAATTGCACGTGCTGATCATAGAACAAAAAGAATAATTTTTCAATAAATTAATAGAAATAATTAGTAGAAGTTAGTGTAGTGTTTATCCAAGCTATAGCTCAACAAAGTCTAACGTCGCCAAAATATAAGTATGGTATAAACCAGGCCTACAATATAAAAAATAATTTATGTAAAATGAAACAAGTATTGAAGTCAATAAAATATGGTAAAAAATAACATACATAATATATATAACTTACATATTCATCCCTCAACATAGATATAGTATGTCGAATATTGTCTCCGTTCTCTTAGTCTGAACGGAAAAAAGGAGGTGCGTATCTACACATAGTCGGTTGAGTCATAGCATATGAACTAAACACCATAGTCAGAAGCACGAGAATATATATCTTATAAAAATACAAGACTAGCCATTTTTGAAACCATGTCATTCGCAAATTTATGTAAAATTCCACATGCAATGTGCGTGAATCAGCAGAATTAACATTGTGATGTTCTTGTAAAATCATAAAGGTAAGACGCAATGCATAGCCGGTTCCGCGCATTATAGGTTCTCAAATCTGGTTGTTCATCTAGTGATATGTGCCCATTTCACACGAACAATCATAGTGGCTTCAAATCTCGAACTCTATGTATGTTACCCTAAATCCAGCAAATAGACTACCAATCGAAGATCTAAACCTAACCCAAACTAACCTATCGAACAAACTAGAAATCAAAACAAAATCTACAAATACACAAAAATGTGATTTTTTTACGTCGAATTTTCTAAAATAAATATCACTAAAAACATATCGAAATTGTAAACAAATAGCTCAGTAATGCATAACTTAACAAAGTTATGGAGTCATATTTTCAAAAACTTCACTTTTTGAAATGTGTATTTTGAGAGCTTTAGAGTTAAGATAAAGAGATAATGATAGATTTAAGGAAAATTAGTGTTTTAGCAATGACAAAATTATAAATATTAGGAGTCGTGATATAACAAAATAGGGTCTTGATCCAGTCGGATCTATTCTAACAAAATTTGATCTTGTTTTAGCCTAACTCTATTCTGCTTGACGAAGTATTGAAATACACATTTAATTTGTGAAAAACAAATTAAATTTAAATATATTGACCAATGTAAAGCGAATTTTAAATTCAATCTGAAAAAAATGTATGTAACAAAATTTTTAAAAAATGTACAAACTAAATACACAAAATTATAAACCAATGAATTATTATTAAACAAATCTCAACTAGTTGCGTCTCAAAATTAAACACAAAATAATTTATAAAAATATAAATATTTTAAAATTGTAGTTTTATTATTATTTAAAAAAATAATTATATAATTATATTATGGAGTTTATTATTTTCTAAAAAATTTTTTAATATATTATATAAATCACTTTATGTTAGAGTAATAAAAATTTATTTAAACAATGTCTATAATTATTATTATTACTCAAAAATATAAATAGTTTTCAATTGCAATAATACCAAAAACAAAATAGTACCTATAAACAATATAAATATTATATATATCAATATTTAATATATATATATATATATAATTATTAAAAAAGTTAGTTTTTTAATTGATGTTATCGTATATTCTATATATGAGTTATTTCTTTTAATTTTAATAAATCTATAGAGATTATGTAATCAATAAATCATATTTATTATATTATTGGACATATTTTGAATATTCAAATTTTATTAGATTTTTAATCGATTCATTATTTATAAGGTATCGATTATTTATATTAGATGTTCGAGAGGCTCTTTTCTCTAACGTTTTAGTATTAAGATATAGTCATTTTTGTTATCTCCAACTACCGATGGTTTTCAGCCTATTTTGTTTGAAAACCAAGATTGTCTTAGTTCATCTTAAGTTTACGAATCCAGGTAGTCTCTTACCGTTTTGATAATATTATTTTGTTACCAAATTTATATACACGTCGACGTTGTTTGTTGTATTGTTATGTGATCGAAGCGAGTTTTTCAGGTTCTTTCTCGGTTAAGATATTCTCAGTCAGAAGCAAATTTCGTCAACTTCTCTATTGCAATTGTTAACGTGATATTCATTTGTTTCTCTTCAACAGTTACCGCGAGATACGAACAAATCTAATGGATAAGCTGTCTTTATAATATAACATGGTCTTGCAATACATTTTTTCATTGATGTATCTTCCATGCTCTGGGGGTATTCACAAATATATATTCCCCACTTCACGTGAGTTAGTCACACTGACATAAATTTCTCGATATTTGAACTCATATCTCCATATCAGACAGTTTAGATAAAAATCTAATACTTCAGAATCCATATATATTCACTTTAATCAAATACTATAATAAAACCATAATCTCATAAACACTGCAGATGAGATCACTTTAATCAATGAATATAATAAATCCCTGATACAACAGGCGCTTCATATTAAATATATTAATCAACAAATGAGATTATAATCATACTTAAGAACCCATAAAAATAGCATAGTTCCAACCATGAACAAAATGCAGTAGTATTAAATCTTTAACCCATGTAGCCTTGGTAGACTTCCTCAGTTCATATAGCTTTGACAGATTGCGATGTTCAAAGGTAAGGTAATGAGGTTCACATATTTTCTCTTTTCAAAAGAGGCGCTGCGTTGTAAGTTTATGTATTTCAGTAGTTGCTCTATTAATATTTGTATTATTAGCATAATACCCTAAAACTTCTTGTAATGAGAATGGTTTTAAGTCATGTTGTCGTACTCTACTTTCTTATTTTTATGGGTTTTAGTACCTACTTAATTAATCTTTGTATTATTAGTATGGCCCCCTAAAATATTTTAATGAGAATGGTTCTAATTCATGTTGTGGTACCTTATTTTCTTCTTTTAATGGGTTTTATTTAGCTTTCAAGATTATATTACTTATTTATTTTCTAACGGTTTGATTTAATTCTAACTGGTTTCTTAGTAGCTTTTTTAGGTTGATAACTGCTAGGTAAATCCTTTTTCATCTACTAGTAATCATCTTAATGGTGAGCCTTCAAACATTATAAATGTAGATAACATCTATTAATGGACCACACTAACCGTAAGTTTCTAATGTTTATTTCTTCTTAGAATGTCTGTGGGTTAAATGAGCCAGTACGATAAAATATGTCACTTATTTTATCACCATCAATAGTATCTCAATCATGATTCTTGTGGAAACTAAAGCAAGTGCAAATAATGTTGATTTCATTTTTAGAACTATAAACCAATTTCAGAGTTACATCACGAACAATTCCTCACATCACCGAGGCAGGATCTGGGTTATATGGAACACATGTTTTATTTCTATTTCTATCATTAATTCATCCTTACAAATAATTGACTATAAAGCTTATAGTCTGAACTTTCGTATTCTTTTTTTTTCCTTTCTGACATATATGTTATTAATGATGGTTCTGATCGATTTTATCTACATGTTTATGCTATTGGGTCGAATATGTGAACTATACTGAATACTGTTATCGTAGAGAGTGGGTTGAAGGTTGCTTCCATAGACTGGGATGAAGCAGTCTGCCATAGCTACCTGCGCCAAAGCTTTAATAATATTTTGTTTGTTCCTAATTGGAACTAGGTCGTTTCTTATGGGTTCTTAAGTATGATTTTAATCTCCTCCGTTGATTATGATATTTAACATGAAGTGTCTATTGTGTTATGGCTTTATTGTAAATATTGATCTAATTGATTTAATTTTGAATTTGTATAGGATAAAGGTTTTATTATAACCATCGATTAAGGTTATTTAATATAGAACGTCTGAAGTATTAGGTTTTTATCTGAATTGTATGATCTAGAGTGAAGTTACGGTTTGCATGAGAAGACTATAAATAGAATAAGCAATACAAAGATGGGGTTATGTGATCACATTATCTTTTTGTTGCTTCTTATTTGAATCATGTTGTCTTTGTAAACGCTGAGAGTTTTCTAACAAACAAACCGTCTAAAACATTGTCTTGTGCACTTGGGATTTTTTAAAAATTTGTTGTGTTTAATCAAACATGTTGGAAGTTCTTATTTGAGGAATTATGTCCGAACAAGTGGTGTCTTCAGCATAGAACAATAAGGAAAATAAACGTAGATCGATTTCTGATTAGAAGGTTCGAGAAAAAGATCTCACTTGGAAAATAAAAATTCACCAAAGGTGAGTTCCATGAAGCTTAGCCTAGATAAAATTGATGGATTAAATGACTTTAACATATAATGAATTAAGGTTAAAGTTGACTTAGTACAGAAGGGATTGGCTGATGCAATCGACGAGAAATCTACAGAGGTTGATCTTGAGGTATTGTCTAAGTATTATAGCGTCGTGATACTAAGCTTATAAGATTAAGTGTTTAATGAAGTATCTGAAAAAACCATTGTATTGGGGGTTTATAATCGACTATAGGAGATTTATATGGAAAAAAACCTAGCGAATATATTACATCTGAATAAATAATTATACACGTTGTCGATGGATAATAGCAAATAGATCCAAATGCATAAAGACGAAAATAACATAATCATACTCGACTTGAATGCGATTGTTGTAAAAGTGAAGGAAGAGAACCAATAAATCATCCTCCTAATATTTTTACCAAAGGTGTACAAATACTTTGTAAATAGCATGATCCACGACAAAGACTCACTTACGATGGTTGAAGTGAAAAGCATCTTGAATTCTAAAAATATTCAAAAGAGTATCATTCAGAAGGGTGACTTTGAAGGGCATAGACTAAGTGTGATGGGCATACTATGAAAAAAAAGATCAAGAAAGTTGAAAGAAAACTCTCGATCAAAGTTAAAAGGGTTTGTGATCTGTTTTAAAGTGGCGTATTGGGTATGAAAAAATAGATACCATATCAATAAAAATTTCCTAGAGAAATGAAAATGCAACAACTATCAGAATACTGAAATCGAATATGTTGCAATGGATTCTAATGACTTTGAGTATATTAATGGGTTAATAAATTTTTATTCTTTCACGTACCATAATAAATAGGTGTGGGATTTTTTCATATCATTTCGTATGACTTCATCTAAGAATTGATTTGAAGACCTAATAATATTTGATGATGAATGGATCATTTTCGACAATAGAAGATCATGTAATGTCAAAGGGATTGGGACTATGTGACTAAAGCTATGTATATTACTTGAGAGAATTATCATAAATGTGAGTTACATGCTCGAAGTGAAACGAAACAATCTTTTTATAAGGATGTTAAATAAAGAGGGTCTTACATATAAGGGTGAAGACGATGAACTGAGGATTTTACAGGGATCACTTGTGACAACGAAAGCCTTTAGGACTAACGGGATTTAAGTTCTTGAAGGCTTTATAGTGGTTGACGGGTTTCTATTGTATAGATAGATTCTACCAGGTTATGATATCTTTAGTTAGGATATTTAAGTGAGAAATTACTTGGTGAACTAAGAAAATAAGGATTTTTAGATGGTACCTCATTTTAGAAGTTGAGCTTTTGTGAAAGTTGTGTATTGTGTATGAGCAAAATAGTGAAATTTATGCCCAAAAACCAAATACAAGTAAATTTCTTAAGTATGGTCACTCTTACCTTTGGGGTACAACACGTGAATCTACTATAGGTGGTGCAAGGTATATCATGTTCTTAATAGAAAAAAATTCCATGAAAGCGTGGGTAATACTTTTTAAGACCAAAGATGAAGCATTTGTTTCTTTTGTGTGCCGAATGTTTTATATAAAAAATCAAACATGAAAAATGCTGAGAAATCTTAGGAAAAATTAATGGTTGGAGTATGTAAACAAATATTTCACGAGCTATTGTGCAAAGCATGATATTTCTAAAAGCTGAAATGTATGTGGGATTCCCCAATATAATGGGTATGCTGAAAGAATGAAATGAACCTTGTTGGAAATGGTTAAGTGTATGTTATAAACACTTAGAATGGGCCAATTATTTTAGGAGAATCCATTACTATGGTTGCGTATATCATCAACAGAAGTACATCTATGGTATTTAAGTTTCTTTGTCCTTAAAAATCCTGCACTGGAGAGAAACCTAAGTTAGAAACTTTGAGAGTGTTTAGATATGCTTCTCACACACATATGAATGAGAAAAAGTTTCGGTTGAAAGCACTTAAGTTTTTGTTCCTTAGCTATCTAGAATGAGTAAAAGGGTATAGGTTGTGGTCCCTTGAACCTAGACGTCCAAAGGATTTGATAAGCAGGGACGTAATTTTCAAAGAATATGATATGTCACTGAAGAAGACGGTGGATACCTAACCAAGTTCGATCGGGAAGAGATCTGAAGTTGATGATGGGTTTGATTTAGAAATTGAAGATGCACATGCTTTTACAATAGATGATTTTAGGCCTAGTACTACTTTGGCTCAAGTAGAAGAATTTCAACCATTGCTTGTGTCTGAAGATGAGAATGGGTTTCGTGTTCCAAAGACTTTGGATGATCACATGGGAGGAGTAACATAAGTTGGCCAATTATAAATTGGATAGAGATAAAGCAAAGAGACCAAACAAATTATCATATAAGTATGGTTTTGCTTTATCTATAAAAATATAAAGAGATACTTTTTAACCATAAATTTATCACAATGCTATGAAGAGTAGTGATAAAGAAAAGTGGCTTACAAAAATGAAGAAAGAACTGAATAATCTAATAAGATGAACACCTAGATTCTTATGAAGCAGGAAAAATATCATAAGATGGTTTGGAATAAGTGGATATTGAAGTGTATTAATGGTATTGAGTTACCCATATATAAGGAAAGGCTTGTAGCTAAGGGTTTTACAGAAAATGATGGTATGGATTGAGACTAGGAGAGTACTTGGTGTTTAAATTAGAAGTAACATGTCGCATGGGTGTTTATTTTTATCTCAATAATAGTATATACATAAGATCCTAAGAAAAATATCAATATCTTAAGTCCAAGCGGTTGGAACACTTATTGGTTCCCAATTCAGACTCATTTCTAATTAAGCACCAACCAAATCCAAAGATAAGAGTTACATGTTTGATATAGCTTATACCAATGTGATTGACAAGATTATGTAAGTTATGATCTGCACGAGACATGATATTGTTTATGTTGTAAGTATTTTAAGCAAAAATATGTCAAATTTGAGGAGGCCTCACTAGATATTGCAATCAAGTGGCTCATGAGATACTTGAAATGCTTGTCTTTTGTAGGGTTGTGTTACAATTATAAGATACTGGTAATATAATATTAAGAGGGTATGTGGACTCCGATTATGTAGGTTGGTTTCACACAAAAAACCTACTTCAAGTTATTTGTTTATTGGGTTTAATTATTGGTTAGATGGAATTCTGGTATACATAAGGTCATTGTATTTTCATATACATAGCCTGAATATATAGCTACCATAGAATCCATAAAGGAAATCGTTTGGCTAAATACATTGTTGAGTGAGATCACTAGGTAAGGAAGAAGATGTGATATTATTCTTTGATAACACAAGTACGATATAGTTAATAAATAGTATAAAGTTCAAGGAGAAAACTAAATGTATAGATATCAAACTGCACTTCATCCAAGATGTGGTGGAGAGATAGAAAGTGAAGATGGTTAAAATTTGCAAGTGAGAAAAATCCTTCAGATGCTTCTTAATTAGAAACTTCCCATTTCATACCTCATGAGTTATATGATACTTGTTTAAGTTTAGGATATAAGTGATTTGGTCTCCAAAAAGTAAAAAGATTGGGACGCAACAAATACTAAAGTTACTGGAAGCCTAGGTGGAGAATTTTTACGTGTAAGATAGAATTAACTTATCATTAAATTATAACCGAGACTACAAGGAAAAAATATAGATCATTCGAGACTTCTAGTGCCAGGAACTGATGAAACTCTCAAGGTGAATGATGTAGCCCAGAAAGTCCAAACAAAAACCTAATTTATTTTATTTTATTTTATTCAAATATCTTATGTTATTTAAATCAAATCTAATTATATTAAGATTTTATTTTATTTTATTTTAAAACATTTATTTTATTACCTTGTATTATAATTTAGGGTTTTGAGAAGTTGTTATATAAAGCCTCATATCCCCTAAGTTTTAATTAAGTTTTTAGAAATATTTTTATCTCTGAAAATTTCAGTGTTTGTTACCCTTATATTAGGGTTTCATCATGTTACCCTTGAAATTGGGTTTCATCGTTGTTTTTTCTTCTATTTCGGTCGCATTATCAGTTTGGTATTAGAGCCTCAGTTTCTGCTATAGAGCAAGCATGTTTGTGAATTCTAATTTCATCTGATTCAAGATCTAAAGGAGAGAACAACATATATGGTCATAAAGATCTCGAAGATCGTTTGGTATGAGGGGACACACTAGGTGTTTTGATGACGATCATATTGTCCAGTAACTGGAGGAGTTTAAATTGACTACCAATCGTCGGATTAAGGTAAAACTTGCTTATCGAGATGTTGTCGCAGGCTATGAAGAGGTTTTCAAAACCAATTTTTTTCATCAACTGGACATGGGGTGTTGTTTTCAGGCTATGAAAAGGCTTTCGAAACTATTTTTTTCATCAATTGGATAGCTTCAATGTCACTTCGGATAAGAAACAGTCGAGAAGAATTTATCTTACTCCGATAAGGTCAACAATTATAATTCCCAATGTAACAATTGAAAAAATAAAATAAAATAAATTTGGTTGTTGATGGTGATAGTGATTTGAATTCGAGGACGAAATCTTGTCAACCATGCGAGGATGATGTAGCCTAGAAAGTCCAAACAAAAACCTAATTTAAACCTATTTTATTTTATTTTATTTGATATAAATATCTTATGTTATTTAAATCAAATCTAATTATATTAATATTTGACTTTATTTTATTTTATTTTAAAACATTTATTTTATTTCCTTTTATTATAATTTAGGATTCTGAGAAGCTATTATATAAAGCCTCATGTACCTTAAGTTTTAATTAATTTTTTGGAATAATATATTTTTATTTCTAAAAATTTCAGTCTTTGTTACCCTTATATTAGGGTTTCATCATGTTACCCTTGAATTAAGCTTTCATCTATCGTTGCTTCTTCTTCTATTTATGTCGGGTCATTAGTGAAGCTTGGGTCATGACTCAAATGGACATATGTCTAGTGGAATCTAAAGATTGAAAAAATTTTCAAAAACTTGTGGCTATTGAGCTGAATGATAATAGACTAAGCCAAACCTGTAAATTGATATTACTACATGGAAGGTATAAACTGTTCCAAATAATATTTCTGTAAATAGTGGGTAAAAGACTGTTTCCATGAAGAATGGATCGAATGGTGTTGCCGTAGCTTGGGCTAAAGCAATATGTCGAAGCTACAATGGTCGACGATTCAATACTAATGTGTTTTGTTTCTGGTTAAAATTAGCTTGTTTTTTATGGATTCCTAAGTGTGCTTATAATCTCATCCATTTATTAAGAGATCCAATCTAAAACGTTTATTGTATTAAGGATTTACTACAACTTTTGATAAAAATGATATAATATGAAGCATCTATTGAATTAGGGTTTTGTTATAGCCACTAATTAAAGTGACTGAATCTGGGGCGTCCGAGGTATTAGGATTTTATTTGAGTCGTACAATCTAAATTGAGGTTAAAGCTTTGCATAAGAAGATTATAAATAGAAGAAACAACACAAAAAGTTAGGGTTGTGCAGTGTGACGATTGACAATAGAGTGTCGACTTCTTAAAGTACGATGAAAATATGTTGGTCTTTTAAAAAGTGAAGTGACATTGAGATATAAAGAATGAAGATAGATTTCTAGAATCACGTTATGTTTTTGTAACCTCCATGGTAATAAAAAATAAAATATATGTTTCTCTTGCACATATGATTATCTTCAGAATTCAAATCACGTAATTATCTTATGCATTTTTTTTTACGTTTTTCCTTTTATTTGTTGTTTCCATTAAACAAGTTGGAATTTCAAACTCAACTAACACTATGAATTTTTTATGTTCCAAAGTTTTTTCTCTTTAGAGAATAAAATATGATTCGTTAATGTCTCTCTCTGTGTTTACTCTAAGAATATTTATTATCTTACAACTCTCTCCACAACCAAGAAAAGTTCTTTTTTTCTTATTAGTTATTTGTTATGTCTGATTCGCTACAAACATTATGTCATACTTCTTCATCATTATTTATGGAGTTAAAGATAGATGGTATAGTACTCCAAGTTCACATTATCAGTTGACATCTTGTTCCTACACACACTCGAAAGCTAATGGTAACAATAATCTTGACATCTGTATTGGCATGTACAAACTATCATGTAGTGGCACCAACCTCTAACATCTGACATCTGCTACACCACTATTATTCATATCAACCTCCAAGCACGTTCAAGTCTATTATTGGAAATCTCTGATCAATTAGAATCAACCTATAATAGCAAAATCAATCGTATACAAAGGCTTAGAAATATATTTTTAAACTTTGGCACATGAGTCCCTGTATTCAAGGTCGAATAGATAATTCTCTTGCACTTCGGTTCTACGAGATCCTTATACACAAGTCTCATCAGAGCTTACTGTTTTAGGTTCCGACATTCGTCTCTACACCTAAGTCCCGATTGAACTCGTATCTGATACATCTTAGAGTCCCAACAGTACATGTCCTTAAGTTTTAACAATTCAAGTCTTAACACTTAAGTCTTAGCGATTCCTGCAACAATCACTTTTAACCTACACCTAACAAGTTGAAGATATTAAAAACCGCGCTAAAGTAATCTTTGAAGGTCCAATAATACAACCAATATACTAAATGAGCCAAACTTTGATTTGAATACCATTTTTTAATTAAATATTGACATCGAATATTGACATACAGATACAAATATACATAAGTTCTATCAACGTTAATATGTTGACCTAATTCCAATTGATACCCGAAAAAGATTCTCGAATCTTTCTAAGATCTCTAATATCTCCTATAATATTATAAAATGGTTTACATAATCCAGACGAGAAACAACTAACTTTTCTAAACCAACATCCGATAAATAAATCGTTTTTTGTTAAATCGTTTAGTCACCAAAATATAAACTCTACTATCGTAAAACAAATAATGATAAAAATAAATAAATTTCTTTCAAAAAATTCAAAATCGATTAAACACGAAATTATCAATAATATCTATATATAAAAAATCATATCCCATTAATATAATAACTTCTAAAAATATATAAATTACAAAATGGTAGAAAATTTTGATATCAAACAAACAATATCATATTAATATTATTCATATTTATATATCAAAACGAAATATACAATACCATCTTCCTTGCGTTTACAAACCTCAGTTTGTAATACTTATTAAATATCTGAAAAACATATAACAATATACTTAAACCATAATTACTATATTAAAGCTATAATTACTGAATTTATAAAATTAATAACACCAAAAATAAACTTCAATCTACTTCTACTTGACAACAACCCCAAATTGTAGATATTACACATATTTTTGGTAAAAAATATCACATTATCACATAATTTATTAAAATCTAAACACGTCTATCAGTTAAAGTTAAATCACAAAAACAATTCTCTAAATATTTTGTATTAACTTGAAATTATAAAAACCCTACACTATAAAAACGACGAACATGAAATATACATTTAATATATTGATTAAATTGGGGAAATGTAATCAGAAAAATTATTTAAAAAAAGAGTAAAATAAATGAGAGTACATCGGATACCCTGAGTTTTAAAATGACATTTAAGAGCCTTTTACTTACGCGTTTGTGTACAGTAGTGACTAGTGAGTGGGAAAAGCCTTCGTGTAGCAGAGGTCTTGAAGTTTTGAATGTGACAGACAAAATTACAAAGTCTCGTGATTTCAATTTCAATTTGAATTTGCTTTGTAATTGTAGCCAGAAAATAAATACAGATGAAATAACGGAGTTCGAGGTATCACTTTTACCGATGCTTATAATTATGGAGTGATATAGATTTTTCCACTTTTAAATGGTATCGCATTCACGTAAATGGTTATTATATAAACTTTATAAACTAAAATTGGGTTAGATAGGACCAAAAATTATAGACATGTTTTGCCTAACTAATTTTTTTAGTTTAATTCAAACTTGAAATATCCCAAGTATGTAAATAAATATAAAAATATCACTCAATCCGAAAGTAATAATTAAGAAACTCTAAACAAAATTAACTATATTTTAAATATAAATTTATATTATTTTTATTAACATTTTAAAATAATAAAAAATTACGATTTTAAAAATGCATGAATAATGAATTATTCTGATTTTTACGACGTAGATGAAGTCATAATACGCTATTATTTATGGAAGATAATTTTTTAAAATTATAAAATGTAAAATAAAAAATCGCATAGTATTTATGAAAGATTGTTTACGTATGATAGCAAGTAGTTTAATAGCACTGAACATGCGTTTTTAAACAGTGTTGTAACAAACTTTATCTATGACATATTGTAGACCTTTCGTAAACTAGGTGCGAATTAGGATAATTATCTCAAATAGTTGGCAAGTTATGCGTTATTATGTTTATTTAATGTATGAATATGTCGTAGTAACCTGTGTACATATATTTATTATGACTAATTACACATGCATTTTTACAACTACAAGTTATTATACTAAACTTAAATTTGATACCTCGAATTATTCCGAAGAGAAAAAAAAGATTCATCAAAATTATTTACCTATAAGACTTTGGTAAATAGGGAAACAATCCTAGGATAACCTACACATGCGATAAAGGTGTATATAAATCAAAAATTGAACTGAAAACTTTGAAGACAATAAAGTGTAAAACTATTGTTCATTCAAATTAAAAATGTCTATGGTTGATCCATTAGTTGCTTATTGGCGGTTGACCATTGTAAACGAGAAACAAAACCACAAATTTTGTGTCTGGTTAGAAATTTATTCGCAAGCTTGTAGATTCAAAGAGGACGAAGATGAATTAATTCGTAGTTTGTCTTACAGTTTGGTTCACGTCCTATGTAATATATGTTGGTTTGAAGATGCATGACTCGAAAACTATTTCTAACATAAGTAAGATCTACAACTGTCGTAAAACAATATCGTGATGTTGATAATGTGGTTAATATCAAATGCAATATTTAAAGGTCAATTGAATGAACATAATTACTATATTTTGGGGTTGGACAAGCGTGCATTCCCACGTGCTATTATAAGCTGTACTTATAAGACCACCATATATAAAATATCATTGTTTGAGATTTTTGGTGTAATTCAACATCAATTACATTTACCATTTCTTATGTGTTTATGGGTGCGGAAAAGAAAACCAACTATACGTTGATTTTAATTTTTCTACATATGTATGATGGCGAATTATATGTGTGTGTTCCTTAATGTCATTTTGACATCGATAGTTGACATTGATGTTAATTATTGAAGATCTATTTTGGGACGCAATCAACTTGTTCTGTAAGTTTCATATAAATCAAGAACATTTTTGGCACAATTTGATGTTTGACGCTACTTCGAAGTATTATATGAAGTTTTATAACTTTTTGCTGAAGCAAACACGATAAAAACTTGTGATAAAAACCTAGCATAATTGTGTGAATTGCTTTATGCTTACTGAAAATGTGTAGATTATGTTATGTCATTGATAACAAAATACGATGATAAATTTCTTAATCATTGAACCAACGAGAAACATTATGGAAATAGAAAAACCAATTCGTAAGTTTGAATTATGTTTTCAATGTTACATTATATAAAATGTATGTTATAAAAAGATTTATTTAGGTGTGAGAATGCGCATGTGGCCCTAAAATGTTAATTTAGTACTAACCAACATATTTTTTTAACTCTTTTGGGAGAAAGTTCATAAAATCATATCTACACAACTTTTCGCGATTCTTAAATCTTTTGAGCAAAGTAAGTTTTGTATTGTACCAAGTCATAAAATTACACTCAACTTGCAACTATGTAGTTATATATCCTATACTATCCTATAACTAATAGAGAAGACTAATAAATGTCTTAAAAATAAGCTTAAATCGGATAACATGTGAATGTGTTATTATAAAAATAAATAGGTTACCTTGAATATGTGAAACCGTTATGACAGAAAGAGAATGTAGATACATTCCTAAAGACGATTTGGATATATTTTGGAAATATATATATATATATCATTCATATAGATGCAACTACACATAAATATGTTATGTTAAGAAAACTATACATCATAGATAGTTTCATACGTGGTTACGGACTTAAACGTCAGGACCATTTTATTAATAGGTATATACATATCCTAAAATCTGAAACCAATCACGTTGTAGAGCCTAAAAAACCACTTGTTACTAAAGGTAGAAAACAAGTCATTCGTGATCGATTGATTAAACGGGACCCCATTCATTAAGAATATGTCATTGACAATATCGAGTGTGCTAGAATGCACATCAACACGTTAGGTAGAACGAATGATTTAAAAATTCCTTAATTTTTAGTACCACAACCTCACCACCAAAAGAAGAATAGGTCAGGAAAAATAAAAGTACTAAGAATGGAAATGTAAATATGAATACGGGATGAATCTCGACATTTTTAAATCATTATAAAAGTACATTGGTAAATATTGTTGCAGATATAAAATGCGGTTATCGGATAGTATCGAGAGTGATACACTGTAAAGAGAATACTTAGGATCTAAATAGACGCAATTTGATATCAAAATTAAATGGTCGTCGAGATTTATGATTAGGTGTTTATAGTTCAAAAAATATTTTAGATGATAGACTACATAGGTTGGATTGGTTCAAAAATCAGTTAGAAAGATGTTATTATCCTGACATCATATTACTGATAACTACTAAATACCAATGCATTGTATACAATATATCACTAAGTGCTTGTTTACCGTATCTACCATTACGTGGTTGTCAATCTTCTTCAATAACTTTTATAGAAATTAGAATCTCTTTCATACATAGTATATATTTCATACACGTATGTATATCAATGACATTATTTATTTTTATCTTTATTTTAAAGTTTGTAATGTTTTTTAATTCTTAAATTTAATTATATAGGTCATTATTCGGTATGCAGTCGACAACTTTTCAGGGAAGTGAGAGTTTGGTCGATTTTATAGTACGATAGATCTAACAAATTTACCTAAATTATTTCGGTCAAGGCACTAAAGCGTAACAAAGAAGAAATATCTTTGATCTAACAAAGGATGACGTTTGATTATGTTACTTTTCTCTTTTAAACTTTTTATGCATCGTTATATTTATGTCAGTACACTCTCAAACTTAATTATGTAATATTTTATTTTGAATGTTTCTTTGGAACATTATTTACTCTTTATGTTTGTATTGTTTTACCATCAATTACCTGCCAATTACAAAAGTATCACCAAATATGATTTCTCGCTTAGTAGGATTTCCGCTAAAGTAAGATTCCTCATCCGCCTCCACATATTATACTACTCTGTATATAACTACTCAAGCATATATATATATATATATATTCGTCCACCAAATATCATATCGTAGAAAAACATGAACTATCTTAGGTATGAAATTGATCATTGAAGAAGTTAATCACTTGCTTCAAACCATCAAGTTTGTTAAGAGAGCAAGGTTGGATGGTACAATTTATGTGTTTTTTTTATAAATTACTGTGTACAATGTACTATATGTATAAACGTTGATGAGCTCTATCTCCATCTTCACGCAATCTCAAAAAAGTATTTATTAGGTACAGTCATTTGAAATTTGAACCAATGGTTCATGTGTTCGATTTGGCATATGAAGTAAGGCACAATGCGTTCAATATGTGAAAGTTGAACATTAGTGATTTCATTGTCAGAGATGTTGTAGCTTAATTAGATGAGCATTTTGCTGAACAATAGGATGTGATAGTAAATTGCACACTTCTTTAATTCAACATCAGATATGACTTTAACTAATAAACTATAATGTTAATTTTACTTTGATGTTTAATATTGTAAATTAATCACATTTGTATTCAGATTGTATTGTTGTTTTATCATTTTATATATAGTATTATCTCAATACAGGAGTAATATATGATTGTTTGATTTAAGATTCCATATGGTATTGTAAATTGTGTACTATTTGCAATATATGACTAACTTTTTGCACATAATGTGTGAATCAAGGAAGAAAATATCTTTTAATAGATATTAAACATTATATTGCATGATCTGCACAAATTAGAGTCCAAAAATTGAGTGTTTTTGCCTTGGGTCGCCCATTATCTGTGATCCAAGGTAAAATTATTGGCTGTATATTTGAAATATAAGCATGAAATTGCATAGATCATTTGATTTACGGACTCAAAATCATGTAGACTATGAAATTTAATGTTTTTTCCCTCACTAAATTTTAACTGAATAACAAATTGTGCACCAATTAATATTTTCCACACACTTCATTCTTCTTCCAACATCAATTCTCCGCCTACTGTTTCTCGCCACTTCATATTCCATAAATAGCTTCATAAACGTAACACATTTATTCATCTACTCAGTATTATAAATACTCAAACTTTTAATGTGTATAATATGAAATAAAATTTTTGAGAAGACTATCACTTTCTAAAAGCGATCAAATCTGTAAAAACATGGTCTGAATATAATATCGACAAGTTTTTTTAAATGAAATTATTTGTATAATATTCTACAAGTATTGTCAATATGGAGCTCTCCACCAGTCTCCACGCCGTCATAAAAAAATTCTAGCATACAAAATTAATCGAATCCAGTTCCAACTATTCGAGTTTCTAATCTCTTGGAATATGCTAAGGAGCAAAAAATATAATATTTAGTTCTATTATTTTTTATTCCATTAAACCGCATATGTTTGAATTTTTAAACGATCACATTTAAATTAGATTTTTAGATTTTTTTAGGGAGCAATGATGAAACAAAATATTTATGTTTAGACTGCAACATATTAGCTTATGAGTACTCACATGTGCAGGGAAACTAATACTGCAGATGTTTAAAACATAGTGGACTAGATTTTACATATGTTATTTGCAATTGCATAGGTATACAAATTTGAAATTCACCAAATAGATGTCAAAACGGTATTCCTACATGAAGATCTTGACGATGAGGAACAACCTGAGGGTTTCGTACTTACGGGAAATGAGTCTAAGATATTTAGACTTGTTAAATCATTATATAGTCTTAAACAAGCACCTAAGAAGTGGTATGAGAATTTTGATCATGTTATACAAATGTTTATACACTAAAGTTTGTGGTGATGTAATAATAATTGTATGTCTATATATAGATGATTTACTCATATGAAGTAATGAAATAAAATGTGTTAATGAAACGAACAGGTTTTTATCATCGACTTTTAAGATGAAGGATCTTAACGAAATATATAATATTTTAAGAGTTAAAGTATTCAAAAATAATGAATTTTATGCCTTAAGTCAATCCCATTATATCAAGAAATAACTTAATAAGTTCAACATATAAGATTTAAAGAATAAAAAACACCATTTGATCATATTTTAAAGTTTAGAAAAAAATAAACGAAGAATGATACATCAACTATAATATGTTAGTTCTATATGAAGCGTAATGTATGCAACTTTGTGTACTAGATGAAGCTTAATGTATTTTTTATGGTTAGTAAATTAAGTAGATTTACGAGTAATCAAAGTACAGAACATTAAAAAGCATTTAAAAGGGTCTTCGGGTACTTGAAGAATACCAAAGACATGTGTCTCCAATAGTATAATATTCTCGTAATACTTGAGGGACACACAAATGCAGGCATTGAACAGTACATCATCCCTCAACTATCGCGTTTGGTGACAGATAGTCCCTTGACTTTCAAATGTCCGTTGACAGTCCCTGGACTATCGCGTTTGGATAAAGTTAGTCCACCGAATCTTCGAGGAATTTTTTTTATTTAGAGCAGTTCGCCGGTCTTACTGGGTTAACAAAAAATCCATACTTCCCATTTTACTCCTTAACTCTTGGGAACAAACTCAAAATTATTGACGAACTTCTAGAGGCTAATAAGAAGTGGAAGAAACTAGTTTTCTTTATCTCTGGTCTTTGGGAGACCGGATCTGATACTACAGTTGATAGACCATACAAAGTAACCCTAATATAGACAAAGAGAGGTACAATTTTATTATGATTATTATTATTATATTTTTATCTTTCTTCGTCTCAACTAATATATTTTCTTGTTATAGAAAGGAAATGACACGGGTGTCCAAACCATTTGTGGATCACATTGTTAAAACGAAGAGAATTTTCAGAGTAAGTGGGCTAAGACTGCTTAGTCCACCGAGTTTTATCGTTGTTTTACTCCAAAAAATCTCGCGAAGAGTCATCTTTGAAGGGTTGATCCATCCAAAGGCCTATCTTTACAAGAACTCATGGTTCATCCAACTCAATAAAAAAATTTAAATAGGTTAGAAGGTCGTTATGTACTCGCCTTTATACCTTCAACAACTATAGCTTTGAGCCATTGCAAAAAAGAAACTGGTGATTATTCAGGGGAGGATGAAGCCCCAAAGATGTCTGGCCAGCTATCCTGGATGGAGATGTTGTTGTTGAGAGAACAAATCCTATGGAAAAGAAAGGTTCAAAACGATTGCTCCAAGGAAACCTTCCTAAAAAGAAGCGGTAACAGAAACCAAAGAAAGATGTTCAACATGATACAGAAAACGTAATTTCGTCAGATCATGAGGCTACTCGTTATAATTCGCCCTCCCCGTAAAAACTTATCATCGAATCTGATTCCTTTCAACTTCCAAATGAAAAGTTGGCTATTCAAGATCATGAAGGTAAAATAATTTGTTTGTCTCAATACTTGGAAAAAAGAGCACATTTATCGAAAGAACGATATATGAATATGTTTAAAGCTTTCAATCGCTCCGTCAAGATTTGAACCTCTTTGATAGTTCGACGAGTTTCCATGGTACTTATAGCGTTTAATTATGTTGGGTCGGCTTTAATCCCTCGTTCACCGATTATATACCCAAGAAACTTTCTGGATCGGATTCCAAACGTGCATTTTTTTTGTTTAACTTTAAGTTGACCCTTTTTAAGTTAATAAAAGTTTCATCTAGATCAAAATGATCCTCATCTTTCACACTTATTAGGAACATATCATCAATATATACTTCAAGATTTCGCCCGATTTGAGCTGGAAAAGTTTTGTTTACTAAAAGTTGATAAGTTGCACCCGTATTTTTAAGTCCAAATGAAAATACTTTGTAGCAATGCAAGCCTCTTCCAGTAATAAATGAAATACTTTCTTCATATCTCGTATCCATTTTTAATTTGATTATATCCCGTATAGATATCGATAACACAGTAACTGATTCCCCGATGTGGAATTACTAACTTGATCTATCCAGGGTACTTGGGAAGGGATCATTTAGACATTCTATATTCAGGTTAGTAAAATCCACAAACATTTGCCCCTTTCTATTTTGTTTTTACCAAAACCGGACTAGCCGTCCACATCAGATACTGAGATTCTCGTATGTGCCCGACTTTGGGCAAACGATCTACTTCGGCCATTATAGCCTTAGATGTTTCTTGAGAAAATGACATTCCCTTTTGTATAATTAGGTGCATATTAATTCTAATTACCAATCTGTGACAGATAATTTTCACATGTATATCGGCACGTCTTCGGTACACCATGCAAACATGTCTATATTTGAAGATAAAAAATTTAATTTAATTTTCCCTCATCATCGAAGATAATTTTGTGCCAATTTTTAAAGTTTTCCTACTTCAAAAAATATGATCCTTGAAACTCTCATCAAGTACCAAAAGACCGAGGGTATCCCTCGGATCATCAACAAGGTCAAATTCTAAGGAAGACCCCATTAATTGTTATGCTTTTTTTGATTCACTCCCTTGAATTTGTTTGGATGATATAGCGATACGATAACACTCCATTGCTATTTCTTGGCTACTTCTGACTGTCAATATATTATTTCCAACAACATATCTTAAACATTTATGGACAGTGGAAATTACTGTATCCATTATGGATAACCAAGACCTTCCAAAAATAGCATTATAAGATGTTGGTGCGTATACAACGGTCCTTGACCCAGCTCCATAATACTTTCAAATTCTCCAACAAAATCTGTTATTATTCCTGTAAAACCCACAATGGTCTGATCTGATCAGCGGATTATAGGTGGATTAGCAATCTATTCATAAGTAGTCATAAATAAAATATTGGCAGAACTACCGTGTCGATCAAAATTCTTTGTACTTCATCACCAGCTATTATAGTTGTAATTACCACAACATTTTCTTGCGATCCTGCCACATCTCTCATATCATCATCCTCAAATAAAATTATATGATAAGGGTTTTGGTATAAATGTGTCGAAGCACATGCTTCTAATTGAGTAGCTCACTATATGTCTTTTTCAAGAGTATTTTAAAATTTCTACAACTGTATCTCCCCAAAAAATTTCCATTGAAAAAAAATAGCATATAAATCACTAACATGTCCCTTTGAATCGAGCTCGTCGAAAATATGAATATTATTTATACCTTATTTTGGATATAAATACTCAGTAGTGATATCAAAAGCATCAATCTTCTCGGAGATGACTAATGTTTTTTCTTGTTTTTTAGTTCAAACAGTTTCATATGCCATTGGATCTCGTTGAGAGTGTTTCTTCACAAACATAATTAACTTTCCGTTCTCAATCAACGCTTGTATTTCTTTTTTTAATGCCACACATTCCTTCATATCATGTCCAACATCGTCATGATACTTACAACATCTAATGTTTTTATTCTCCCTTGGAGTTTGGATTGGAAAAGGTTTTCAAAATCGTACATGACTCCGAGTCTTATCGAATATTGTTGCTACACATTCAGCTGATTCATCATATTGACTCAGACGAATCTATTTCTTCGACATTCGCCTATTACTTTACTATGTATTATTAGCTTGTTGATTTACTTTGGGCTTCAGAGGTAACTGGGTTGATACCTTAGTTTGAGTATTTGTCCAAGGAAAATGGGTCTCATTAAGAGATCTTTAGAACTGATTCTGCTCCAACCATATAACCTATTTCTGATGCTTGTATCTCTTCTAATAAGATTATTTTTTCAACTTGGTCTAATAAATCCCCAAATATCATAACTTCATTTCTGCCGCAGTATCCTTCAATATTCCTAGGAAAACCACATCTGAAATGCTGCTAGAGCTATATGGTCTTTGTAATATTCCATATCAGTTTTTACTTTGATGAACGTATAATCTTTCAAACTTTCCTTAATCTTATACCTACAGTATATTATAGTATCGTCATTATCTCGGAACGTTTTACTTCAGACAAAGTGTTGTCCAAAAAAATGAATATGTCAAAAATTTAATATAACCCTGTCGTAGTCGGTTATACCATTTGGAAGCAACACCCTTGAATGTTTGGGAGACAGCCATTCATAGAAATTTATTATCATTGTCATAATTAATCATAAAAAAATTAAACTGTGCGATATGACTGTATGGGTCTCGAGTTCCATCAAATATTTTCAGCTTTGAGATGTCGAAATTCTTTGGTAAATTTTGTGAGAGAATTTATGACGAGAGAGGAGAAAATCTTCAATTGTGACCTGCCATATAAAAATTATCCCTATGACCTTTGTTTGCCATTGTATAAACACCTTCTTTGGATGGAATTGTGAACTGGTTACTCGATATTCAAAGTTTTGACTCCTCGAAAGAATTTGGAAATATGTTGTAACATGTTATTTTTTAGCATGGTTCTCAGACCATTGGATCGTTTTATATTTCTTCGAATCCTTAATCTGATAAGACCCTCGATGATTTTTTCTATATTTCCTCAAATATTTTTTCTTGTCACTTTTCCCCGTCGATTAACTCTTTTTGGGGAGGATAATTCACTTGAATCGTAAATTGAATAATCACTAGACTCAGATGACCATAATAACGTTTAGGTTTCACTTTCCTCATCGAAGAATATCAACTACGCTTTCAATACTCATCTTTTTTATCATTAGTTTGATGATCGTCATTCAACTTTTCTTTCTCTGTCGCATATTCCCTTCGAATCTCTAATAGAACTTTTTTTAGAGTTAATGCAACATCTCTGCCAGAATTTAACTTTTCAATTCCATCAAAGAGTTCTTTTCTTCGAGGCACTAAGATAGACTCTTCCAATATTTTTCCAGTATATTGATCATCGTGTTGTTGTTCATCTTCCATATTTTCTCTGGATTAGATACCCGTCGACTCTTTTTTCAGTTACAAGATTATTGTCAACATTGAGCTCCATTCGAACTTTGATGTCTAATTTTGTCAGAGCCACACTAACGGTTTTGGAAAATTATTTTGGTGTTCCAAACTATTTCCCACAGATTGTGCCAATGATAGTTCCAAAGATAATTTAGAGAGTATTTATTTATCCAAAGAGAAGTTTGGAAGAGTAAACTCTAGAGAGAGATACATGAGACAATTAGAGAGAGAAATTAGTGTAATGCATTAATTAGTGAGAAATGAATCACATTTCCCAACGAGAGGAAGTTTCTTTTTATATTGCATTTAATGGGTCCACATGTCTTACGAATGACTAAATGTAATCCTTTTAAGCTGTTCATTCGGTTCTTCAAAACTGGTTACCATCTCTATAACCGAAAGTTCGGTTCGGTTCGGTATGAGTATTTAATTCGGTTCCAATCGGGTATTTTTGGATACTCTAAATGCTCTCCAATATCAGCCGATATAAAACTCATTTTACAAAGCCAAACTACAAATTTGTGTTAGAATGTAATTTTTTTTCTAAATATAAGAAAGATCCAAATATAATGTATTAAAAAAATGTCAGTAATATAAAAAACGAGAGATATATCAAGTTAATTAGGTTATATAAAAGTTGATATTTTCTTATTTTATCTATACGAATTGTTTGTAAATATGTTGCCATTATCATTTATTAAAAATTAGTTGTAGATAACATATTTAGCAGAATTTAACTTAAAAAAAAAATATTTTCAAATATTATTAAAGTTAAGATAAAAAATATATGGATTCAGTGTCTAACAAGTATCCACGGTCTCTTCGTTTAGGTGATAATAAATGAATCTATTAAGAAATGTGCATGGACATCTATTAGATCTACGTATATTAGCATTTTTGGTTTTATTACATTCGAAATAAATGGTCTCCAAATTGAATCCTAAAAAGTGGTAAAATGGTACAATTTTTATTTATTAAAAAAAATAAAATAAACAACTTTAACAAGAAGTAAAGTTTAAGAGTTCAGCTATATATACAATTGTTCCACTTTCACTCTCTCTTCTCTTTATCCATTCTCATGTTCCACTTTCACTCTCTCTTCTCTTCTTCCATTTTCAAGTTCCACTTTCACTCTCTCTTCTCTTCTTCCATTTTCAATCTTTTATGCTCAGATGAAAACATTTTCACTTTCTGTGGTTAGAAATTATTTCATTTGAAGAGATCATATTAGGATAAATAGATGTTTTTTCTACAACAAGCAAAAACTTGAGGATAGCAGCTCGTCTTCTTGGTTTACTAATTTCATTAAGAGAGATAAGGTGAGTAAAAATTATTTGAAATATATTTTATTTAAATTCAGTCGGGTTCGGATCCACATCCAACCTATTATTATCCACCTCCAACCTATTATTATCTACTAAAACATTTATGATATAATTTGTTTCATTATCACTTTTTTGGCAGGTCAAATGTGCAATATGATGGATTATCAAGGTTTACAGTATCACAAAATAAGGAAAGTTAGAACAGTGTATTTACGCAGATAGGTGGCGTAGACAGACCATGGATGATACATGACCAATTTGAACACCTTTGTGCTTATATTCTTTGGCCACAAAGACACAATGCTTTTAGTGCGGATTTGGCACCCCCTAAACCCCACAAATCCGCACTAAAAGAATTGTGAGCTGAAAAAGTATCGGCAGCAAATGTGTTCCATAGGTCATGTATCATCATCGTCCATACATTGTTCTAACTTTTATTCTATTTTATTTTACTGTATTTTATGGAAGCTCCCGTGAAGTAATCTAAGGATGGGTCATCTACTCTCGGTGCCAATCGAGTGGCACCGGCTACTCTTCTCTACCTATGGAGAGATTGATTTCGGCTCTTGTCGATTTGTGTCATAATTGAAACTTTATAAATGATCTCTTACATTTTAAAGCATTATTAAGACCATATTTATGATTCATAAAATTAAATGAAATGTTGATTAACCGGTCTATGGAGCAGAGAAGTAGATCCAATCTCTTAACCGGAATTTGACTACCTGAACCTAGATATATAGATAAAATCCATTAACAATAATGGGATTGCATAATTTCTAAGTGTTTAATGTATAAAAATACTGTCCGGAAGTAGTTTAAAGACTTAATTTAGTAAAAATCACATAGAAAATTATGATTTTTTAAAGTTATTTTATTTATATATTTATTCAAATTTTTAACCATTTTTACATTTTTAGTTATTAAATATTTGTTTTTTTTATTTTTTTATTTTTTTATTTTGATTTATTAAACTGATTTTTTATATTAAAAAAAATTGATCAGCATAATAGCTTAGTCGGCCGATGATTAAGAGTCCAAAAAGATTGTATTTTAAATAATATTTAATTCATTATGAAACCTACCATCAACGAAACAAAATAAATGCATTTTATGATTATTATTATTATATCATCTATTTATATTTTGTATCCTTCGAATAATTAAAAGAAGTTGATATAACCAATAATATTAGATTACTTATTTTATAATGACTTTTATTATTATATTTTTCGATCAATAATCAAAAGAGATCTACCTAATAAATTATGGTCATACATATTGGCATTATCTATGAAAAGTGTTTGATTGTCATGAATTAAAAACAACAACTAAATACAGTTTATGAATATAGATATCGACTACATTGCATATGAAAATGCAGGTTTGGAACTTGCAGACGTTCAACTACCGGCTCCAACAGCGTTGACGGTTGCGACAACCCAGTGCCAACAGTTTTAATGATTCATATAATGTATTTTTAGTCTATATTTTTTTATCAGGAGCCGCGAATGAATTCAGTTATCCCGTATTTAAAGGACCACGAGGAGGAAGAAGAAAGTGATGACTTTAAGAACTCGATCTTAATAAATGACCATAAGACAGAAACTAAAAGTCACAAGTCCTCAGGATAAATAGTTGTACACAACAAATACAATTTTTGACGTGGATTTTCAGGTCATAATGGAAGAAGTCGAGGAGCAAAACCTTTATTTCCAAACTATCTTGTGAAAGAAGATATTAGCAGTTTTGTGAGAAAAAACCCTCCAGACATGGGCTATGTCAACGACGTGCAAGGTTGATAAAAACATTAACTTCATCTGAACAACCAACAACTGTCACTAGTATCGTTGAGACTTATACTGAATTTCTAGCAGGATTTATAAACGTTATAGTTGCACTTCTAACAACTTCATGCAATTTTCCATGTGAATGTGTATAAAGAATAATGTATTATTTTGAACCTATAACAACATCAACCAATAGTACTCCAAGCGAACGAACATAATCACGCAAAGATGCAGTAGAATGGAAACCGAAAATTGTCCCAGGCATACCACCGATCGACATGCAGGTTCGTTCATTCCCATGAATACATTCGAACCTCCAATAGAAAACCACTAGAATTTCGACGAGCTACAAACAAGGACACTAATACTTTACCGGGAAACTAAACATCCAACACACTTTTCATAATACTTCAGCAATGACATCGTGAAAACACCATATTTTGTTCAATAATACAACACCCTTGCAGCCACCTCATAATACTTTTGCATTAGTTAATTAAACATAAACCAATGATCCACGCATACTATAACCACTGTGAAGGGAGGCCAACAAAACATGGAAACTCAAGCCTACATGCTCAGTCAAACCCCACTAGACGAAATTTTGCAACTTAGTCGAACCCCTAATATGGTCAGTACCCATAAGAGTATCCAGTTGCATTCACCAATAGGAGTGGCACAATAGCTTCAGTCGCATAATGACACGGTGCAAGATACCAACATACTTTTCCTTTTCTCTGAAAAGCATCAAATGATCGAACCAGTGGTTCTATTTTTTATGACAGTGGATACGTACAAGATTGAAGATTCACATTTAGCTCCATACATCTCATACAGAGATTTTCCACCCAACTTTCTTAATCAAAATATCGACAAGTACAATGGGAAGGGAGATCTGGCGCACTACATCAAGTAGTTCGGAAACGAGATGATGTGGTACGGATGAAAGACAACATGACGTGTCAATCCTTCTTAATGATCTTCCAAATAAAATGGTGATGTAGTTCAACAATATTTCTCCGAAGTGTATAAAGAGTTTCTAGATGTTGAAGATGACCTTTTGTAACCATTTTATAGGATCCTAATTGATAAAAATGAATGAAGACTACATCACCCACTGCAAATAACAACTTAAAAAGACATATTCAGAGGTTCATAGATACAAAATAATACCTGCAAGATTACCCCTTATGAGCTTAAATAAATGAATATTACTACGGTATACAATAATTAGGTAGTCTACAAAAAAATAATATTAAAAATCTTAAGCTTTCATATGTAATCAATAATCAGACATTCAGATCATGTTAACCAAATTTTGTCATACCAAATTGACGCCATCTACAAGAAGCAATTTGTTATTCTATTTTTGTTTTTCAATACATTATCTAGAATTAGTTTATGTCAAATTTGAATGGCGATACCGATCAAAATGTTAACAAAAATGCAGGTTTGGAGCTTACAACTTTCGACTACCGGTTCCAATAGCCATAACGGCTGTGACAATCTAACGCAGACAATCCGATAACTCATCCAATAGACTTTCAGTATCTGGGGCATAACCTTCCCAAGGATAATGTCAATACTTTTAAAATTCTGTACACTATATTTTCGGTTCAGGTGTCGCGAATAAATTCGGTGATCAAACATCTAGAGGATCATGAGGATGAGGAATGTGATAATGTTAAGATCTTAATATTGAAGAAGGGCCATGAGATAGAAACTAACGGATACAAGCCCGAGGATAAAGATTTGAATACATCAGATATGATTCCCCATGAGGATTTTCTATCCATAAGGGAAGATTAGTGCAAGGAGATGAGATAGTGAATGATAAAACCTTTATTTCTAAGCCCAATAGTAAATAAATAGAAGAGTTTTATGAGAAAGAACCCTTCAAATATATGCTAGGTGAAAAAAGTGCCAGATTGATGGGGAATATCTAGCTCCAGCCAAGCGGCCAACAACTTCCACTAATACCATCTAGAATTCTACACAAAAATTCTAGCAAACTTCCTTAATGCTATAACTACATTTCTAACAGCTTCATGCAACTTTCCATTTGAATGTGCAGCACAATAATGTAGAAAATCATCTGAACCTACAAAAAAATAGCCAACAGTGATAAAGAGAATGACCATATTTACGCAGGGATGCGGCCGAACGGTCACCAGCAGGCGTCCCAGACGTACCAACCAAACGACGTACAAGTTCCTCCATTCTTAGGAATACAACTGAACCTCCAACATGAAACTACTGGACTTTTAACGAGCGATCAATAAGGAAACTAAACCTGCAACAATCTCCTTAGAGGATCTATCACGTTTATCATCATACTTCAACACTGTCATTAGGATTAAAATATGTCTAGTTCAATAATACACCACCCCCGCAGCTCCTTAGCACACCTTTTCACCAGTGTACCCAAACATGAACCAAGGATATACACAGATCCCATCCACCATAATTGGAGGCTATAACAATATATGAGTTGAAGACTATAGATCTGAGTCGAACCCACTAAAAGCAATCATGCAGCCCAGTCGAATGCATACCAAGGGAAGTACGGAGACTGGTATCCACTTGTATTCACCAATATAAGTGGTGCAATATCTTTAGTTTAATAATGGCATGGTCCAAGACAAGAACATGTTCTTCCCTTCCTCCAATAAGTGTACAATAACCAAACTCGTTGTGCTATTTTCGATGACAACCAAGAATCATATGATGAAGAGTCACATTTGGCTCCCCATATCATGTACAAATATTTTTCACTCAACTTGTTTAACACAAGATGGATAACAAGGTTTGGGATATAACAAAAAACAACGTATTTAAACAAGGGCAGATTACAAACAATATGAGTTTAACAAAATGATGGGTCTTCAGACGAATCTTCGCCATCAATCTCATCTTCACTAACAACCTCTTTGGGGCGATCCTCCTTTGGAACGTCTTTCCATATCGACCATAATGGCAGTTGGGGGTATTGGTTATGAAAAAACAAAACATAAGAAGCCTTGGTTTTGGAAATCTCTTGTTTCATAACCTTTTTGCATTTAACGGTGAACAAATTTTTCTCTTCATTATTGTTCTTTTCCACAACAGACTGAAGCTCAACGAGGTCTTTGGTCGCTTTAGTTATTTACTGACGAATAAATTAGTTTTGAATTTTCTGAACAACCGAACCTTTAACCGCTTTATCCCGATCTCGTTCAGCTTTTAATGAGGAGTCACGTAGAGATCGGTTAAGTTGAGATTATTGGGATTGAGCCACATGCCATTCTGATTCTTTTCCTTGAAGAGTTTGAAGGGTAGTTTCAGCCAATGCAACCCGAGTATTGGCACGCCCGATCGTCTCCTCATATTCTTTTTCTAACTTGCGTTAATTTGATAAATTTACTTCCACATCAGACAAACGTTTTTTGACCTCCGATAGTTCACGTTTGAGTTGCGCTAATTCCCTTTCTTTTAATGTTAAGGGAATTACAATATCGTACAGATTTCTAGCTATGGTAACTGACTCTCAAAGAGGAAAGCTACTCGAGCCTTGTGGAAGGGAAAGTACAGGTAGTGGCTCATGACTAAGTGTTCTCGGTTACAGGGGTCATATCCCTTGGAGAATTTTGGCAAACTCATTGTGGGGACGACTTGATGTTGGGAATCAGTGATCCACTTGCAACAACGTCGGCAATATCATAAGCATCGTTAGTTGGATTTTCTAGATGGTCGAACAACATCGCTTCACTAACAGGACCCCTTTCATTGACGTTCTTCACTTTTTCAGATTCTTCAACGACCACATCTACCTTTACACCTCTATATTGTTCGAATAATACCGGGATAGTTGTTTGCTCTATCATCGGAACTCTTTCAGTTTCCTCCACCACAACCTTGTTGTTTCTTCATAATCGCTTGGGGTTTTTTCTTTCCATCCTCAATTACAACAACTTTCTTCTTTTTTTCCTCGCGGTTTTTGTTGTAGTTTTCTTCGTTGCTGGGGGATTTTTCTTCGCTAGCTACCGGATCACTAAGCACAACTGTATTTTCATGTTTTGCAACAACAAATTCCCAAGGCTTGTCATCAACAGTTGTTTCTTTTACTTCTTTCCCGGTTTCCTGGTCGGATTGCTCTTCGACGCATTTACTAGGGACCCGATTCCGCTTAGGCAAAAAGATATCTCCATCAGGAGCATCTATTCTTTGAACTAGATAAACAACATTGGGTGTCACCAGCAACTGATCAGCGTTTAATGTTTCGTTAGAGCAACGCCAGAGCTTGTTGTTGACTAGGTTGGTATTCTTGAAGCATCAGTCAAATGCTTGTCCCCAATTGTTTTTGGCATAGGCTTTGAGTTTCAGAAAGATGGTTGTGGCTGAATTCAGATGAGCTTTCTTTATTGCTTGCAACTCCAACTTGAAAGTTAAAAAATAAGCATGTTAAATAAATATGGTAGTAAGGTTAGACCGTTTTCCCACACAAAACTCGCAGTCCATTTGCAGGTTAGACGCCCCGGGTTACTTACGTTGTGAGGTCAACCATTCTCCAACGCACCGCTTATAAAGACGAATCAGTGGGAGGTCATTTACTATCTTCTTGTTATTGCTAAAAAAGAGTAAGAAAACATGTAGCTTGGGTGATTTTGAAATCCGATCATTTCTATATACTCTTCCATATACATCGGTAGCTCAATTAAACATGAGTTGGGTCGGGTAAATACCCAGTACTGATAGTGGCGTCTCTCCGGGCGTTGGGAAAAGGATATTTACGCAGTCGGAAAATTCCCCACATAGCTTTGAGCTCGGGCTGCTCTTCCGGACTATGGTACAAATATTTACGGCTAAAAAGAAAGATAATATGTTCCCGAAGTAAGAAATTGTGATAACAGGTAAGTATTTCGTCGATTTCAGGTGGAAAGGGTTCCTCATTCATTGCGAGGGTAGTAGTACAATCCTCCCTGATAACGACCTATTTACCATCTCGGTGGCGACATCCTCCTATTCAGATGCGGTCTGCTCTATGGCATCAGTGAGGAACTTGAACAGGGGCGAGTCGATTAAAATTGGGTCGGTGTGTTGATGATTTTCGACTCTTTTAGTAGTGTCAGGGCCGGTCGGCTTGGCGAGCAGACCATAATCAGTGTCTCTTCTAGCAGCACTATCAGTCTTTTCCTGAACTCCCTTGGTAGGTGGATTTGTTGTCGGGACGGTGGGGGCCAATTCCTTACGTTGTTTAGGAGTGACCTCCTTAGTAGGAACTTTTGCAGTGGGAGCTGTGGGGGCCGATTATTTGCTATCCTTTTATTTTGGTAAAATTTTGTCAAGAGTGGCCAAATCTTCTAATATGGGGGTAGAATAGACAAAGCTTGAGCTGCTGTTAACATGCACATGGCCATAATTTATTTTCTATTGTTTTTTAGAGACAACCTTCTCATGCTTTTTTCGTTCAGCATCTGTCTTTACCATACCCCTAAAAGTGGTTGCGGTATTTTGACTGGTTCCATAACCTATAACGGCGGGGGTTAACTAGACTATCTCGGGAGAGGATGGAGAAGCGCTAGAATCTTCCATAACCAGAATTTGAGGTTTAGGTTTTTGAACAGAAGAGACTTGGTTTCCTGAAGGCAAGGATCACATAATGGGAATTTTAAGAACAACTTTCTTAGAAAACTGAGCTTGGGCAGGTGAAGGGATCACCTTGGTTTTTTGTTTAAACGATTATGGTAGTTAGGTTTTGGGGAAATGAAGAGGTTTCGAGCTTAAAAGAACGGTTGGTGTGCTATCAATGAAACCTGCTGCTTTATATTTAGAAACTCTTTCATAAATACTAAGATTATCGATCGCCCCAAAAACTGGCATTGACGGTGGGTTTGCTTTCTTTTTAGAAGTGGGATTTTTCATAAACAAAAATGACACCAGACAATGTTTCTCTATCTAGATAGGTTAAAGGCGGGGAAAGCTTTCCCTCTCTCAAAATATGGTGAAAGATAAAAATGGAGAAATAAAGGTATTTATAGGTAGATTACCTCTTCAACGAGTTTCTTCATAGAGAAGTGCGATAGAAGAGAGGCGTGGTGAAGTCCAAGAGTCATTTGGATTAAAATCACGATTAGACTTCCTCCAAATAATTGAAAGAGACTTGTCAAGTTCTAACATTTGGCAGGGCTAGGAGGCTAACATCATAGTTTGAGCCTCGGGTAGTCCAAGAGGCAAAAATTTAAATGACAAGCGTTTAAAGGCAAAGAAACACGTGTACTTTGAAGAGATCACCTTTCTCACAAACGACAGATGGGCCCAGAATAACAAATGAGTTGGGTGCAAATGCCATCAGGATTAGGCCAAAGAAATACACTTTGTCAAGAAATGTACCCACTAAAACTGACCATGATTGACAAGAACAAACTGTAATTACAATTCCCGATAATCTGCCCTTACCGACAACGAAAAATTGTCCAATGATGAGTATCTCCCGACCCTAGCATCGGTGTACGCCATCCTTGATTTCTTAAGTATAACAACGAGATGTTTCAACCCTAAAGATGGATAGTCTTCACTCATCTCTTCGTAAAGCTGGATAATCATGTTATTATATGTTCGTAATTATATATGTAACTATAGTGATAGATCTAGAAATAATAAGGATTTAATTGATAGTAAGAGAAGTAAGGGTGTAAAAAGAGCCAAGGGGGACCAATTATGTAAAATAGGCCCCACCAGTGTCACTATATAAGAAAAGTATCCCTTTTTGGGACAAGTATTTTTTTAATATATAATATTACTCTGGCCCATTTCTCTAAAATCTCACATTTCCCACTGTCACTATATAAAGAAAGTATCATTGAATCTAAGCTCTAGATATTTCTGGAACTATCAAGTTGTGCATAATTGTTTTATAATTCCCACACTATATCAACTTATTTTCTCCATTAGAACTTTCAATTCTTTAAAAAATTTATAATGGGTACCATATTGCCAATGCAATATCTTAAAAATCGTTAATAAAATGTGGCTAACCCTAAAAACTTCTCACTTTCCCTACATTTTTTGTGTGGGTCAATCACGAATGGCTCTCAACTTTTATTCATCAACCAATATGTCTTATGAACTAAATATCTACCCAAAATAATAAACGTTTTGTCATTCAACTTAACTTTTATATAATTAATGAACACATGATTTTCAACCACACTTATTTTAAACCTCGCAAATGCTCAAATAAGTTTTCTCACTCCAACTGTAAACCAATATATCATCAAAATAAAATATCATATATTTACCAATAAAAGGTCATAAACTTGGATTCGCTAGTCACATGAAAGTGTTAGGTGCATTGGAAAATCAAAATGATATCATTAACCACTCGTATAAGTCAACACTATCGCTAAAATTATCTTCCACTCATCTTCAAGTTTTCCTCGAATATGATGGTACCCACTCCGTAAATCAATTTTTGATAATAATTTCAAACCTCAAAATATCTTGAATGTCATATAATTTTAGAATGGGAAAATATATCTCAATGTTATACTAACTATTAACGCGCATCTAACACCATTTCTTTTTTGGAATCCATTGTGTTTGAGCTGCACATGGACTCATACTCTCTCTCGAATAAACCCATTTTTAGTTCATTTTTTTCCTTGTAAAATATAATTCTTTTTAAGGTTCATATGATAATACTATAAATTTGGTAAACACTATATCAATATGATATTGGATGTGTTTCTGGTAAATCTTCTGACATCAACTAATTGAATTTAGCATCACCAATTGCACTTTTTCTTAAAAGAAGCATTATGTTCTTTTTTACTTTACATCACTAACGTCCGCTCCATCATAACAAATACTTCTTGTATTTTCTTAACATTAAATTCCAAATCATATACATATGTGACTAAAAAGACTAAAAGATTTTATTTAACCATGCACTAATTGAGCTATAGCTTGGATTATGTTTTGAAATCCTTGTAATCTGCATGATATCCCAATTCCAAACACAATTATCACGCACCTTGTAAATTACACTTATATCAAACTGCCAAAAACGTCTGAGTAATACGTGACGAGTATCCATATTGATTACATGACATGTCATCTCATCCATATGGTATTGTCGGATCGAGCGTTTCCATACGTGATGAGTATCTATATTGATTACACCCAATCACATAGGGATTCAAGTGTTTCCATGTTCGTAACTTTAGATGCTCCACCAGCTTTATAGACACATAATTCTTACAAATGCAATTATCAATAATGAAATCATAAATTTCCCTTAAATATTGAAACATAACTTGAAATGATATTTCTCTATGAAAATTCATCCACCTTCAAAGAATATATGACACTCCAAATCACACAACTGACATACTCGATATATTCTTCTACAACTTCTACATTATCTACCAGTTTATCCATATCTTCATTTTTCAATATATTGATATTCGTTGTTATCACAAATTTCATTATACATATAATATGACACTTATTCAAATTGTGATCTAGTTGACAATATATGTAACACTTAAAACCATCTGTGTTAATATATGTATTTTGTGTTTGTGGGGTTGTTTGTAGGTGTTATTATTAGACGCGCCCTAATACCTTTATAGGTCTCATTAGTGGGAGTTTTAGATGGTATTTATCTTTCACTACACAAAACTCTTCTCATGTTTTCCTATGTCATGGATGAATCTCATATATATTTTTTGTATTTTGAAAATAAAGGCACGACATCTTCTTTAGTAGCTCTACTTTCAAGGTCATGCTATGTACATTACCTACTTTCTCAACTGTTTACACTTGAATCTTATATGAATGGCCGACTTGAATATCTAAAATATCTAGAAACCTAGTATCTGTTGCCCCAATTTAAGTTGGTATGAACTATAAGCCTATATCACTTCTAAGTATATTTTATAACATTTTTATTACCATGCACACAGATCTGAAAACTTTGAAAAAAATAAAATTTTAATAGTTCGAGAATAACAACTTATTCATCAAAATTTATTTCATTCTTCTCTGTGATCATATATGATATTTCTCTTGTCATCTTTGACCAATCTCTAGCTTCTCCCACCAAACATAAGCTCACATTCTCAGCTTATATGACACCAAAATAAACTTTAACTCCTCTTCAACCTCTTTAGATGTGACGAATCTCTCAAACATCATAAATCAAATCCATAAAAATATAAAATTACTTTTACATAGAATAACAATATCTCTAGATGGATTCGAGAGTTTATGATTCTTGTGGTAATCCATAAAGTTCTCATTCGAATATTCATAAGTGATATCATCAAAGTACACGTAATTTGTTATTCTAGACGGACTTTCACCTCTTGAACGGCCAACGATAAATTTTTAGATTTTTTTTATGTTTGGGAAAAAATACTATTTGTAAAAATATTAAATTAGCACGCTCCTTGAACAATTATTGCAACATGGTGTGCATCATATCTATTGATTGTAATCGCTCATCAATAATTGTCCACGTATCGGTATCCTTACAACCAACATCATTATGATTAACTCCTTCGGCTATGGTGTTAACCATCCAATAAGGTAAATCATTATGCTATGATACCACTTAATGCATAACAGACGTATTATGGGTTTGTCAAATATAAAACCCAAACACATAAAAGACACATCCACTAGAGATATAGTTTTAAATAAACTTATAATATTATACAATATCCACAAACAAGAACAAAAAACTAAAAATAAACTCTAAAAATCCTAAGAGTTAAGTGGATAAATTCCAAAAAATTTTACTATCCATAACAGAAAAAATATATCCTATAATAGAATAATATTGTAATAGAAAATCTAAAATCCAAGCTAAGAGCTTATGCATGTTTTTTTGGAGAAATATTTTTAAGTCAAAAATTATTATTTCCTTTTAAAACTCTAATGTCAATTGTTCTACATCAAATGTATTTGTAGAACATATGTTATAATAAACTTATAATATATAGTTATTGACATTATTTTTATTTATATTTTAAACGTGTTATAAATTTCAAACTAACTAATCCACTCGACATTTATTGGTATTGTTGTAAATAAAAAAACATATAGTGATAAATAAAATTATTTCTATTAAAAATGAAGATTGGATTTGATAATATATAATAATATAAAAATCTAATATTGAAAAAATGTAATTTTTTATTTTTTGTGGTTGTAAATTTATTTTGTTTTAAATATAGTTTATCTAATTAAACTTGTATCATGATTTTTTTATCTGAACATATAAATTATAGGTATAATTAAATTTGGAAAATCACTATTTATAAGACATAAATGTAAATTTATAAAATAAATATCTGCAATATATATATATATATATATATATATATAATTGACTTGCAAAATTTGTTGAACAAATAAATTTACAAAACTTATATTTAAGAATACACAA
The DNA here is from genome assembly GCA_036936605.1 of Limnanthes douglasii subsp. nivea. Lineage (NCBI taxonomy): Eukaryota > Viridiplantae > Streptophyta > Magnoliopsida > Brassicales > Limnanthaceae > Limnanthes > Limnanthes douglasii. The sequence goes on from JAUPFV010000002.1 coordinate 335,818,983, forward strand.
AATAATTAACATCCAGGGATTACTAAAACAACAGTTAAAATTACCTTGTCGAGTGGTGCTAAAAATAGTCAAAATTACTCTATAAATTTATTAAAACTTTTATGTATAAAAAAATTACTCATTGAAGTTATTATTATTATTTTTAAAAGAATTTCTCTCATTTCTCTTAACCATACTTGTTTTCACCTAAATCTAAAGAAAGAATTAAAACAAAATCAAAAATATTGAAGTAAGATCCTATTAGAATTATAAAAAGTACATGAAAATTATGTTTTCATTAACCGACTAACAATTATTAGAATTGTAGATAGAGCATTAATTTATATAAATATTTTGGTTATACACAAAATATGAAAACATATATGGAATTAGTTCAATCAGATTGGTTTCTGTTTCAAATAGATTAACCAGCCAAATTGACTAAAACTAACCATAAAATGGTACATACTAGTCTGCCAACACCATGGCAGATATGATGACTTTGGCCTCGTGGTCAAGCGGAAACGAGGATTTGGGTGCAAAGCCATTATGCCGTCAGACCATGATCGTGGTCAAGCGGAGACGGAGGTGTCAAGCCATTCTGTCCGTCACCATGGCGCCACCACTGATTGTTTTTTGTTTCTTTGAGCTCCATGAAACTGCACCGCTACCAAGGTGAAACACATACCCAGATGTGCTTTTGCTATCATCAATGCTTCCTGCTAAATCACTATCTATATAACCAATGAGATTAGCTTCTGTATTAGCTTCATAAAAAATTCCATAGTCAATGGTTCCCTTCACATATCGCAATATTCTTTTGCCAGCCTCCCAATGGTTAGAATAAGGTTTTCCATGAATCTACTTATCAAACTAACAACATTCACAATGTCAGGCCTTGTCGAAGTTAGATACATCAGCTTTCCAACCAGACTTCGGAACATGGTTGAATTAACAAGTTTTCCTTCACCTTCTTTAGATAACTTCAGAACCGTGATGCATGGAGTAGTGACTGGATTAACAGCTTCCATCTTGATTTTTTTTCAAAATTTATTTTGCATAGTTCTCTTGTGAAATAAAAATTCATTTATCAGATTGATGAATTTCAATGCCAAGAAAATGATGAAGTTCTCTTAAATCTGTCATCTCAAATTCTGCCATCATTGACTATTTAAATTCTTCCAACATTTTTACATTGTTTCATGTGAAAACAAGATCGTCGACATAGAGACTAACAACCATAAATCTTCATTGGGAATCATTTTTATGTAGAGAGTATGTTCATATGGACATTTTTTAAATCCATATTTTTCAAAATAAGAACTGATACGGCCACCAGGCTCGAGGTGATTGTTTCAACCCATATAATGTTTTCTTTAGCTTGTAAACTTTTTCTTCTTCTCCTTTCTTAATAAATCCAGGTGGTTGATCAACATAGACTTATTCTTTGAGAACACCATTCAAGAATGCGGATTTTACATCCATTTGGAAAATCTACCAATTTTTATGACCGGACTAGATGAAAAAACTTGATGAAAAATTTGGGAAAGTAGGAGGGCTTCCTGTTGGAGTATTATTTTCAGCACTTTCAAAATTTGCCTAAGTGGAAAAATTTGCAAATATTCTTTCTCAACTGTCATCTCTTCCAAAAACGAATTTTCATCAAACCAGACATCTCGACTTATCACAATCTTTTTTGTTACCGGATTATATAGCTTGTATGCCTTACTTCTTTCACTATAACCAATGAAGATGCATTTTTCAGACTTGTCATCTAACTTGCTTCTCATTACATCTGGAATACGAGAGTATGCAACACTCCCAAATATTCTTAGATGATGAACATTAGGCTTTCTACCATACCACATCTTATATGGCGTGCAATTCTCCAAGCTTGTTGTTGGTGATCTGTTAATAAGATAAACAGCACAGGTAACAGCTTCAGCCCAAAAAACTCTTGATAAGCTCTTCTTCTTAAAAAGACATCTAACCATCTCCATTATTGTTCTGTTCTTTCTTTCAGATACACCATTTTGCTGAGGCGTATAGCGGACTGTCATCTCATGTTGAATGCCACTGTCTCTGCAATATTTCTCAAATTCTTTTGAAAAATACTCACCTCCACGATCTGTCCGTAAGGTGTTGATTTTTAATCTAGTAAAGTTATCTACTTAATTTTGTAAGATTTTCCAATCTCCTACTTTTACTTCTCCACAATCAGCTTCAAATAATTTTAAAAATAAGTTTTTGTTACGTGTCATATGTTTGCTAGCACCACTGTCTATGTACCAGAAATCATCAGTCTCTCCACCATGAGTCACAAGCAATAAAGTTTCTTGACTATTTTTCACCATATTAGCTTCGTATTTTTCTTTCTATATGACCAGGCTTGTGACAATAAAAACACTCAATATAACCACGACCGGTTCCTCTTTGATTTCCACGTCCACGTCCTCTTTGCGAACCTCTAAAGTTCTGATTTTGGTTTGTTTCTTTCCATTGATTTTCATAATTTTGGTTTTTGTTTGTTCTGTTCCATTCTCTTGGTGGATGGCCATAATCTTTTTCCCTCTAATTTGTAGAATATTCTTTCTTCTCACGGCCATAATCTTTTTCCCTCTAATTTGTAGAATATTCTTTCTTCTCACTTATAGACAAGTTTGACTGTAGTGCTTGATCTAATGTTACTTCATTCTTTTTCTTACAACGTAGAATATTTCAATTACATGGATTTCATCTAATGTTTCCCCCATTTATTTTTAATTGGTTCACAATGGACAATACCCGTGAACAATAATCAGAAATGGATTCAGATACTGTTTTTTTTAAACTTTCAAATTCTCCTCTAAGAGTTTGTAATCGAATTATTTTTACCTTTTCATCTCCTTTGAATGATTTCTCCAAAATTTCCTATGCTTGTTTTGCCGAAGTGACTGCTTCATATGATTGGACTCCTTGATATATCCAAAACAATGTTTTTTTATCTTTTTTTCTTTATTTTCTTAGATCTTCTTTTTGTGTGGGTGGTAATTTTTCTTCTTAAACATCTTTTACTTCGTTGTAGCCTTTTTCAATAATTTCCATTATTGTTGAGATCATAGTAGAGTCTTCATCTGAGTACTCTATTTATTATAATTTTCTTTTGTTAATGGAGGAACAAAAGGGATAAGTTTATTATAATTTTCTTTTGTTAATAGAGGAACAAAAGAGATAAGTAATTTTCTTTTGTTAATGGAGGAACAAAAGAGATAAGTTTATTATAATTTTCTTTAAGAGATAAGAATCGAGTTGTTCATCTTGATCGAACAGAGCACCAATTGTAGATTTTAAAGAGATATTTTTGAAGAAAGAAGAATAAGATTTGAGAGAACAAAAGTATTTTTTATTTTCTTTTCTTAATCTCTTTGTTTAGTACATCTCTTATATATATATTTTACTAATATAATACTCTTTAAATATAAAATCAAATATAAACATATTTTTTCTAAATTGAATAATATATTATCAATTAAATAATATATTTTCAATTGAATAATATTAAAAAATACATTAATATATTATTAAAATATTTTGACTAAATTAATTAATTAATATTTTCAAGCTTAATTAATTATTGTCCTAACAAGTTTTCCATTAGTATTCACCGGATCAGAATTTACGAGTACTATTTCTTTTTCCACAGCATTCTGCATTCATTGCTACACACATTGATATTGATATGATCGTGAATAAAGTTTAAATAAAATCAACTTATTGATAATTTTTATGGTATCCATTGTACTTTCATTTATTTTTTGAAAAATATATCTACAATTACTGAGTGGGTATGTGGTTAGATTAATTTAAAAAAAAAAACTATAAATAATTTAAAAATATATATATTTTTAACTTTTTATTGTTTTATTTATTTTTTAACAAAAAAAGTCATCTTATTAATTGGTAATCGGTACACTTGGACCAAAGTCTATGGGTTTATTGTTTTACAAGCTGAACAATTGAATAATTATATAGTATGTAAGGGTCAACTTGATAGCTTCAATCCCTACTAGATTTTATGTTTTTCTGATTTTCTTTCCTTTATTGTAGTTTGATTTTCATAAGGGAATGGAGTAGTTTATACGATTGGAAGAAAAACAATAGTTTTGAGGACATAATATCAACTATAGTATCAATAATTAAAGGTAAGATAGGAGGATGAGGAATTTCCAGAAGCTAGAATTGATTCACATGTATTGATCTTTACTTAAAAAGGGTATCAAATAGCTTTTCGAGCGGTTTTGGTTTCTACTTGTATTGTTTCTCAAGATTTCCGGGTACTACCATCTATCTTTGATGCTTTAATTTTACTGGTGAGCTCCGAATATGTTTCCCTAGGCTTTGTTGCTTGAATCAGGAATCTATGATATTTTTTGTCATATATTTTTATTTAGCTTAGAAATTCGTTAGATTTAAACAATTTATAATGATTTTGTATTAAATAGATTGCAAAATCATAAAAAGGATAAGAACATAGCTTGAGTTTTCTTGCGATTACTGTGTAATTTTTATGAAAAAATCAATTTTGAGGTTTTTCAGGAAGGTAATAGCTCGAAGTTGATTTGAGATTTGTATATTGTCGAAGTCTTGCTTTAATTTGTATTTGTGTGTCCATTTTATGGACAGTAGTTTCCTAAATTTTTTTTGAAGAGATGTTATAAACCAATGTGTTTTGTTATTCAATAATATAACTGGTAAAACGTTAGACTTTGTCTATATATCCAAGTTAATGGTTTTCATATTTTAGAGTAAGTCCATCAAGAAGAGCTCAGCATTGTGCAGTGATAGATGTTTGTTTCCCATAGAGTCTCCCAATAGTAGCAAGAATTTCTCCTTTTGAGTTTCTAATTATAGCTCCCAGTGTATTCTCCCGACTAAATGCAAGATGCATCAATGTTTAGTTTTAGTCTTGACTTCATTGGAAGACTCCCGTGGGTGACAATGATCTTCTTAGGATAATTGAGATGGTTGAAACAACCCATCTCAAATGCAATATCAGAGTCTTTATTCCATAATTCTCTTTTTAGTAAGTTATATTGATTCAAATATAGATTCATGCTTATGATTTGATGGATGCTTATATTCACAGAAACATTTTCCTGCTGGAACTTAATCTTGTTTCTTTAATTCCACATAGACCAACTTATGATTGAAGGTAAACTTATACGAATGTGGACCTCTTTAGGAGTTGACCAAAACCAACTTCCAATGATGTGGTTTAGAGTCATGTATCTACCAATAATTAAACCAAATAAACAACCAAAGTAATGCCAAATCTGCCAAAAAATATTACATTGAACAAATAAATGGTTTAAGTATTCAATGTGTTCACAGTGTTGGCGTTTGGAGGCTACGGTTATTTCCCTATTCTGAAGAATTGTATCAACAAGATATCAGGTTGTTCAATATCCTCCAAAGAAGGAATGAGTATTTCTTTGGAGTGTTTCCATTACAAGATCTTGTGAAAAGCATTGATTTAGTGTATTTTGTTATGATTTATTCTCGTGTATTTTTTGTGTTATAATCATCATCTACATATAGAGTCCAATAAGGTATATCTTCAATATAGTACATCAAATGACTTTGTAATTGTTGGAGAAGCCTCATAGATATTTACTACAAATCCCTTATATTTTAGCTAATATAAATTTAAGTAGAGCAAAGCTTTTCATTTGATAAACATGAATTTCTTGTAACATAAATTATATTAAAGTAAGTATACCTCCAAAAGAAAGAAGATGTTCATCCCATTATTGAGTCATCTTCCTAATTTTTGCAATCAAATTTTTAAAATGTTTTACTTTAGGCCTGTTATGAATAGTAGTGCCAAGATAACTCATATAAATATTACCAATTTTGAATCAAGATAACTGTTTGATATTGTTGGTTCTAGCAGTAGAAATTCTTAAAAAAGGATAATGAGAGACTTATCCTTGTTTATCAACTGACTTGATGTCTCTTCATATTGGTTCAAGAGCTTTAGGATCTTGTTCAATTTGGAGGCTAGTCCATTAGCAAAGATGACTAAATTGGTAGTAAAGGCTAAACCAGGTATCTAAGTAGTACTAGAAGTTTTGTATCTCAGAATTCTATTGGATTGGAATAACCACTTTAGGTTTCTTAGTAAATATTCATCTGCAATAATAAATATACTAAGGGAGATGGGATTCCCTTGTCTAACACCATTTGATGATTTGAAATAACCTTTGAATTCTTCATTAATGATGATAGAAAATTTAGCTTAATGTGTTAGGCATTTGATTCTCAATTATATTGTGATCAAAACCAAATACTTTTAAAATCTGTATGAAAAAAGGATAAAGAGAGCATGTCAAGGCTTTAGCCATATCCAAATTCATAATCATATTTCCACCTATAGTTTTCTTATTAAGATCATGAACTAGCTCTTGTGTTAAAAGGATATTGTCTTGAATTGTTCCCCCTTCACAAAACTGCTTCGCTATTCTGATATCAGTCTTGGTAAAATGTCTGAGGGTCAATAAATTATTTTTATTGAGATAATTCTGTTGAAGACAGTGCATATGCTAATTGGCATATAGTCACTCCATAATTTTGGATGATCTTTCTTAGGTATTAGGCATATGGTTTTAGCATAGATTCCATAAGGAGCATGTTCTCCTTAAAAGAAAAACCTGACTACATTGCAAAGATCTTTGGCTAGTACTTTCCAATATTTTTGAAAGAAATTGATGTTGAAACCACCAACACCAGCAACACTAATAGAGGTTAAAGATTTGACTGAGTCGTGAATTTCATCATTAGTTGAATTAGACTTGAGTCTAATGTTATCTTTTTGAGTAACTAGCTTGGGGATAAATAAGTTTTAATGTTCTCATTAAGTAAAGTTTTGAAGTGATTGATTGCAGAATCTCTTAGTTTTTGCTGGTCCTCAATCCATACATTGTCCTCCATGATCCTGGTTATTTTCCCTTCTTTTTTGTTTTAAATAGTTTTGGAATCCATGTGTTCATGCCACCATTTATAATCCAACTAGCGTTACACTTTTGCTCAAATAGGATTTATCTATGGCTAAATATTGGAGATGGATGGCTTGGGCTTTGGCTAGTTTTAACTTATCTTTCTGAGTCTTGGAATTTGAAAAGAAATTTTCTAAATATCTTACTTCTTCTTTTAACTGTGCTATAACACTGAAAATATCTCCCGAAGTCTCTCTATTATAATCCTTATAAATTAGTTATAGTTTTTTCAATTTTGCCCAAAGATGTGAACTGGTGTACCAGTCATCTTTATGTTCCAATTTCTTTTCATCGGTTCTAAGAAAGTTTGATGAAGAAACCACATATTTAAAAATTTGAATGATGTTTTTTTCTTGCTTTGGGTGTAAGTGATGGAGATGAAGAGAGGGAGTGATCAAAGTTTGTTCCCGCTAAGTGGTTTACTATAGTAGTTTCAAAATAAGTAGATCATGGCATTTTGTATAACACTCTATCCAAAAGATTTTATTTATGAGAGTTAGTCCAAGTGTACTTAGTTCCAATGAAACCATCATCTGAAAGGGTACATTTATTGATGGCATCATCAAAATCGTCAATGTTTTTCAAGCACAAAGATAAGCAAGATAGTTGTTCAATAAGGATAGTGATCGAGTTAAAGTTTTATATCACAATCCACTTTTTTTAGCAGTCAACCATATTTCTTAGATTATCCCATATAGCCATATTCTCTTCCCTCATACATTTAACATAGAAAATAAAAATTATAAAGTATTTATTAATAGTAGAATGAGTAACCTGGAGATGCAGAATCTGATCACGATTGACTAGATTAGTGACATTGAAATGATTCCTCCAGAAAATCCAAATGTTGTTTGATACGTTAGCAGTAGCATGTTGAAAACCTATAAGTTTGGTAGTCTTTGTTAGATGGATATCAACAATCATTGGCTCCTGGATTGCTATAAAATCTATTTTTAGTCCTACTAATAGATTTAAACATTCTTCTAGTTGCCATATTTCCAATTCCTCAAATATTCTAACATGATATAGATATTTCCTAGCTCATTATCTCAGACTCATGGTATTCATGTATGGTTTTGATGTTTGATATTTGGTTAAGGGTGATTTGGATTAGTGGATAATTGATGTTTTTGATAGGCGGAGAGTTTGAAGGTGGTTGACGTGTATTGGTTGGTATCTGTTGGCCTTTTGAGGCTTCAACATTTTTTTGAACTTCTTTATTGTATGGTTATCACATGTGTGATTTTTTTTGGTTCATTTTCTGGAGGTTTGATAATAATGGATTTCATTTTAGGTTTTCCAGATCTCTGTTGCAGTAGTTTGTTTATTATTTTGGTGTTTTCCTTCATATAGTGGTAGATTTGTTTGAGTTATTTTTTGCATTCATAGATTTTATGGCTAATATGTAGCCATTTGGTACAATAATTTGGCCTTATACCATAGATAACCTGATACCATAACTTTTCTTCCTTTCCAAAAGCAACCCGAATTCTAGATATATAAGTCTTTGATATATTAGTTTCAATCCAAGTCATACAAGAGTATGCATAACTTTATTATTTTGTGGTACCCAGATTTATAATATGTTCCCTAAAGTTTTTGCCAATGAATTGACAGTGTATTCCTGATACATTAAGGATGGACGTCGTGAGAAAGTAATCCAGTTCGAGGTTACATGAGATTATTTCCTCAGGTGAAAATTTGGAGTCCACTTTACGATACACATGGTAAATTGTCCCACTGTCCATATATTACGTCTCCAAATTCTTCTGGCATCTTCAAGAATAACAGTTTCTATCATTATATACTTCATGTCCCAAAGAACCAAGCTGATCTTGCATTTGAGACCAAGATTAACAAAAAACTCTTGAATTTCCTGCATGGGGGGTCTGCCTACCGAGAAGTTTCCTACTAATATCTGTTTATCCATTGATTCCGATAGAATTTTGTATATTTCCTAAAATTTAATAGTCGGTTGAAGTTCTTTATGATAGAATTTAACATTTTAATGAACGTTAGGCTTTGTATGAATACTTGTGATATTAGCATATGTCTTGAGTGTTTCTTTGTGGTTATCCAATAGTTTATCAGGCTAGTTTGATGGTTGATTCTCGAATATATGGTTGTTTTGTAAGGTTAAAAATTTGTTTAACGAGTATAAGGTTAATTTAATATAAACTTAATTTAATAAAGGGTAATCTTTATCTTCTTGATTTTGTTGGTGATGGTTACTTATAACGAGTATAAGGTTAGTGCCCTGGCACCCGTTTCAGTATTTTCACTAGTGGTGTAGACTAAGAATACTGATGGTACAAAATATTAAAGATAAATTACTATAGTCCATTTAATATAATTATTTAATTATTCATAAAATACCAAATTTTATTAATTTATTTGTTTAATAGGTCTAAAAATACCATCAAAAATATTTTAATATCATAAATATTTAATTAGTAAACAAATTATTTTAATTGATTAATATATTTATCTTCTGAGTCAAATATTATGAAACAATTTCGGTATAATTCAAAATTTATTTTATTTTATTTTTATAAATAAAATATTATAAATTTGAATTTATAATGGAAATATCGGTAGATGTGATTCTTAATTAATTATAAATAGATAATTCAAAGTATATAGTTTGTATATAATCACTTGTAACAAAATATAAATATAACTGATTTTCTATAATATTTTAATAAATTTATTTATTGTAGAAACTCTATAAAATAATACACTTCGGACCACCAAACTTTATTAATTAAAATAGTTATTAATTAATATATAAATTAATAATTATTAATTTATATATTAATTAATATTTTATTAATTTATAGTAAAATACTTAGTTTACAAACACCTTTCAAGCTTCCACTGAATTATTGTACAGTATACAATGCATGTATGCTTCTTGTGTTCAATGTATCACTTTAACCAAATCCATTTTAACCATGAAATCATTATCAAATTGATTATAATCATACGCTTAACTAATTTTAACTAACGATCATCTACATATTTCGATTCTACCTAAGAATCAATTCAAAAGTAAACATGAAATAAATCAAGAATAGAAAATGGATGAGAAGTTCTCTAGTTTTTAGAGGAAGAAAATTAACTTTTTGTGTTTGCAAAAAAATAAAATGATGAATCATGAGTGTTTGAGATTTTTTTCAACAAGTAACATGCAACATCGGGCATAACCAAACATGCGAGGCCATGCATAAAAAGATGTGAGACCACACATAAATAAACATGTGAGACCAAATATAAAATAAACATGTGAGACATGTATTACTTGATGATAAAGATGTGAGTCCAGGGTTACTCTCTCACAAAATATAAAAAATTATGAATGGATCTAGTTTCGTTCATCTTCAAAAATCAACGTATGGTCTTATATATTGTAATTTTAAAATAGTATAAGGTTATTATAGTTCCAGAATTAGATTTCGATTATTATTATAATATGATTATAAATTTTATATTTTGATATTATTTACTAGTACAAGTGTTTTAATTATTTGATAAACAAAGTGTTATATTGTTTGTATATTATAATTTAAAAGAATTATAGGGTTATTATAGTTTTATTATTATACTTAGATTATTATTAATAATATGGTTTGATTATTATAGCATGATTATAACTACTACAAATGTTGTTATATTTTGATAATTACTTACTAATGATAAAGTTATTGTATAAATAGTTTGATTATACTATAACTTATTATAGTTTATTTATTTATTTTAAGTGGTAATTTTTTTTATGAAAAGTTGTTACATTATGGGCGTTCATAGTTTATTATCTCATGGGCTTGGATTTGTACAAATGTTTACAAATTGAACTATCGATTATAAATGTCATTCATCTTGATTTTGGAAATTTTGATCTTCTGAATAAGGTTTTTTGTACTCACTTTTTGAAGTTTAAACTCCATATTTATCCATAAAATCTTGTTCAAGTTCATCTTCACCATCTTCTATAAATTCATTAAAGACATCGCTTGGATTCTCTTCATTTTCATACTCTTTGTCTTGTATCCTATGATTCGTGGCAGCCAGTCCTTGATTGCAAAAAGCATTCCAGATGTCCGACCGATTAATCTTATTTGTTTAGTCGTGTATTGCAACCTGACTTGACTAAAAACATATTCACTTGCACAAATAAATAAATATAAATAGTATACCAAGGACTTAAATCACTATAATCCTTATCCGCCAAGCAAACTTGATTGATTTGATCGATTAAATTTTTTAATTAAATATTATAGAAAATGAATTAAGAGGAATATATTGGAAGAACGATGTTGTAATACTAATACTAACATTTCGAGAGTTTTGGAAGTAAAATTGTGATTGAGAGATGATCTACGAGATGAAAGAGAAATGAGTGAGTTTATTCTCTATTTATAGAGAAGAAATTAAAAAAATCTGAATCAAATTGGATATCCGATTTGTAATGGGTTTTCATTAAATAAAATGTAATCAAATCGGATATCCGATTGGCCAAATTAGATACCCGATTTGATCATAATTCTAGAAAAAAAAACTAATTGTGGCCTGATAAGGAAATATAAAGTTAGGGACTAAAATGTAAACAATAAAAGGTTAAGTAACATATGGTAAAATTAAAGAAGCGATTTTGATTATATATTTTTAGTAAGGACTAAATGTAATTTATCCTTTTATATAACTACTTACAGTTGTAAGTTAAGTCTATTTGCCTCTATATAAAGGCAGAGCTGAACTATTAAAGGGGTTGAACTTCTGACTTTATTCACTTGTGTTCTCTCATTATCTATCTCTCTCTCTAAAACACTCCTACTATTGTTTACTAAAGTGATTCCTAATAAGTAAACTCACCAAATTTGCGACTTCATTGGGGAGACTAACAATCAGTGTCTTTTCTTCTAGTTCGAATTTTGTTAATCCTAAACAACAGTTTTGAAATTTTGCAATGAATCCTGAAAGCAACCCGTTAGTTCGATCAGCGATTGAAACACTAAGAGAAGATTTACAGAGGAATGAAAATAGACCATAAGGATCTATTACGATCCAAGCTCAGTCTGATATAGAAATGCGTATGAACCAACTCTTGGATAAAATAAACGCACTAAATCAGAAATGTGAGCAAAGAGAGCAGGAAATTCACTCGACGAAGCTTAAATACGAAGTGAGATAAGTAAATGAGAAAACTGAAATTGGAAACCAGTCTGATCGATCTTGCACTTGTAGAAATAGTAGGAATAGGCGGAAGAAGGAGCGCTTCGAAGCTCCAAAAGAGTGTTATTCTTCTCGGAAGTGAAATAAAGACAAACAAAAATGTGTCACATCTAGTGACGAGGAGGTTGAGAGATCTACCTCATGTTTTAAAAGGTATAAGGTTTCTTCGAAGGAACAAAGGGAACAACCCCGAAAATATAAGAAGGAACACATATCTTGGAAGGACAACGTTCCTCGTTATTTGAGGGAATCTAATTGGTGTGATGGCAATACATCGAATCAGTATGCAGAGACTGATTGGAATTTGTATGCATTCATGGGAGCTGAGGATCAGTACGTGCATGGTGTCGATTGTAGGAACTCTTCGTTGATTCCGAAGTGTTTTGATAGCGCTATGGTTGAAAAGTTCGATGGGATGCAGGATCTAGATGATCATATCGAACAATTCAAGAATTACATGATGAACTTCGAAGATGACAAAAAGTTGGTGTGTCATGCTTTTTCATAAACTTTTAAAGGAATAACGTTAAAGTGGGACCATCGAATTCTGAGGGGATCTATTTCGAATTTGAGGGATTTCTATACTGCTTTTCGAAGCCAGTTTGTTGGAAGCAAGGAGATGAGAGCGAATAGAGATACGATTATCCAATGCAAGCAGGAAGTTGGAGAAAAGTTGAAAGACTACGTAAGGTGATTTATTGAGACTAAGGTAGCTTGGATAATTGTGAAGAAGATATGGTGATGGCAGCTGGTGTGATTAATTTTCGTTTGAGGGTAATTTTGTAATTTGTTTAGAGTTTGTGAAGGTTGGTAGATGTTTAACGTTTGAGTAGAGAGTAGAGGGAGAATTAAGAAGCCTGGTTGTATTTAATTTTCATTACCCATATTTAATGCGGGTGGTTGGGTATTTATACCCTTGTATTTGGGCTTTATGGGCTTCCGGGTCATGTTTAATGGACCCATGAGCTCTTAGTAGAAGAGCAAGCAGCTTAGTCAAGAAGTGTTTAGGTTTTTAAGTACTTTAGTCATAGTTCGAACAGTCCAATGGGCTAGGTGTTCGAACTGCCCTGTCCGGTCTGGTGATCTTAGTCCGAACTGTCCCCGTCCGAAGAGGTAGCAACATTCGGACTCATCAGGAGCCCCTTTTTTAGGTGTTTGTTCAAATATATTTGCCAAAAACCTGAAAAAACAGTCCGATGTCAGGGGCAGTTTTACGCGGACAGGTCTTTCGACTTGTACTATGGCTTTATCCGGACAGATAGGTGATGTGATATAACATCAGCTGGAACCCCCGTAACATCAGCATTGCACCAAGAAAAAACATGCTGATGGTTTCTCAAGAACTTTAACATCTTATTTTTAAGGCCGGGTGGCATTTTAGACCCTATCTTGACATTTTTCCCTTCTTCTAAAGAATGTGTTTCAACCTCTTCAACTGGTATCAATACTCCAGGGGTCTCTCTGGGGTAATCAATTTCACCCTCACCCTAGAAAGCCCCTCAAACTGCTATTGCTCGTCGATACGAACTACCCCCAACGTCCGGAGGGCCAGGGCTGTAGCATAACATTCTCTTGCAACCTTTTGACTACTTCGGACAACTCCCACCTATCCTTGAACAACATATTTCAAACATTGGTGGACTGTCGAAGCCACCGCATGCATCCTAGAGAGCCAAGACCTCCCTAAAATAACATTATAGCAAGTGGGATAATCTACCACAATAAAAAGTATCATGACCATCTTCTTGAAAGGGCCCTTGCCCAACAAAACTTCCTCTTCGAACTCCCCGATCACATCTGCTGAGCTGCCAGTAAAGCCCACAATTGATCTGTCTGAACGCTGAATTACGGCTGGATTTTTCATTTTCTTGTAAGTGTTTAAGAAGAGGATATTAGCTGAGCTTCTAGTATCCACCAAGATTCGTCTTATGTCATTGCCCCTAATGGATGCTCCTATGACAACAACATCTTCATGAGGGCCAGCTATATCTCTTAAGTCATGTTCATAAAAAAATGAAGGGGAATGGAATTTGCGATTGATAGGAGGTCATGCCTCATTCTAGATGGGTAGCTAAAGTATGAACGTGCCTCTTCCTCGAAGAAGCAGTAGGAGCTGTCATAGTATCCCCTCTGAAAATTGTAAGTGACTCGAAAAACTTAATTAGCCCGGAGACTGTTCTAGAATATTCCTCAATGGCACCCACTCTATTTCGAGTTGGATCCGGATCCAAGTATTCGATTCCATATCAAACCTTTCGATTATAACCATGGCTCCCTCCGGAGTAGCATTACTTGGACCAACCCGGTGAGTATTGTCAGGCCTATTACCTCCTCTTCTTTTGACATAAGCCCCCAGCTTTCCCCTTTCAATCAAGTTCTGAACTTCTTGTTTCAAGGCTATACAATCATCGGTGGTATGGCCAGTATCATTGTAATACTGGCAGAAAGAGTTATTACGATGCTCTCTAGGAGATTGCAGTGTGGCCGGTCTTCTATAGTGTACCTCTTCCTTTGTTTTATCATAAATGATGGCCACACTTTCTTTCAATTCTGCAAACCACTCCGGTTGAACCCAAGGCCCTCTCTTATTTCTGGATTGTTGACTCTGAGCAGGTGCAGCTGGCTGAGATTGAGCTTTAGCTCTGCTATGCCCATGTCCGGTCTCCTTTGCTTTGTTCCCGGACTGATTCTGATTGGGGTTTGGTGCAACCGGGGTAGCCCTCACCTGCTTGTGCACCCTAGTTTTCTTTGTTTCATCAACATTAATCTGCTTTCCAACCTGATTCAGCAAACCTCCCCAAGTCATGGCTTTCATTCTGGTCACCGAATCAGCCAAATTTCCAGGGTTTAAGCCCTGTCTCAAGGATGCTATTGCTACTTGCTCGAAGCAATCAGCCAGCCCATTCTTGGTTTTTACAAAATGACTTATATATTCTTTCAATGATTCATTCGGTTCTTGGGCACAATGGATTATTATGTCCCCATTGCCCTTCAAGTCTTTACTCCCAACAAACTGCCTTCGAAAGGCCACCCAAAAGGTATCAAAATTCTTGATGCAGCCTTGTGGTAGGCTGTTATACCATTTTAGAGCACTCCCCGTAAAGGATTGGGAGAATGCTCTACAAAGTAGCTTGTCATCATCATCAAAGTTCATCATGAAGTTTTTAAATGGCTCCAAATGGTTGTCTGAATCAGTACTGCCATCGTACTTCTCCATTTTAGTGCTATCAAACCTCTTAGGGAGGTTTCCGGACATAATTTTGGAAGACAATGGAGATTGTCTCCAATTTCGGCCACGAATGAACACAATATCCTCATTGGGAGTTGCAAAGATACATGGTTCATCGTGGAAGGCAAAAGGATCCATCAGCATCTTATCTACATGCCTCCGGCTGTGAGATGACCCTTTGCCAATATTCTTCTTCAATTTCCCATGTCTATCCCTTTTCCTCGAATATTTTTTGATCAACTTTTGCTTCTTTTTAGTTCGGCCCTCATCACTGCTAGAGGATAAGGACTCTTCAACTCCTTCCTCATCCGAGTAGCTATCAGAAGACTCTGAGTCTGAGTCAGAACTCTCCACTGGCTTAGACCGGTGAGACTTTTTGGAGCTGGCATGAGTCTTTTTGGTACTCACATGATTCTTTGAAGGCTCATGCTCTCTAGGGTTATCAGTGTGATGAGCAACTGATGCTTTTGACTTTTCTTTCATGCCCATCTTTGCCTTTTCTGCCCTCAGAGCTTTTATCTCGCCTTTTAACCTATCGCGCTCCTCGATAGAGTATTCATCATTTTCACCCACCACTTCAAGCAAAGCTGGTGGTACCTCTGGGACGTCCGGATTCATTCGGACTGATTTTTCTGGTTGGTTTCGAATGCTCGATTCAGGCACCTTCAGACAACTCCCACTGTGGTCGCCAAATTGGTGTGGTTAATTTTCGTTTGAGGGTAATTTTGTAATTTGTTTAGAGTTTGTGAAGGTTGGTAGATGTTTAATGTTTGAGTAGAGAGTAGAGGGAGAATTAAGCAGCCTGGTTGTATTTAATTTTCATTACATATATTTAATGCGGGTGGTTGGGTATTTATACCTTTGTATTTGGGCTTTATGGGCTTTCGGGTCATGTTTAATGGACCCATGAGCTCTTAGTAGAAGAGCAAGCAGCTTAGTCAAGAAGTATATAGGTTTTTAAGTTCTTTAGTCATAGTTCGAATAGTCCAATGGGCTAGGTGTTCGAACTGCCCTGTCCGGTCTGGTGATCTTAGTCCGAACTGTCCCCGTCCGGAGAGGTAGCAACATTTGGACTCATCAGCAGCTTTTCGCCAAATGTTACCGCCATGAGATTTGGCTAATGAGACGACAAACATGTGAGGCCATGCATAAAAATATGTGAGACCATGCATAAATAAACATGTGAGACCAAATATAAAATAAACATGTCAGACATGCATTACTTGATGATAAAGATGTGAGTCCAGGGTTACTGCCTGACAAAATATAAAAAATTATGAATGGATCTAGTTTTGTTCGTCTTCAAAAATCAACGCATGGTCTCGTATGATTTATTCTTAGTATTTTAACTTTATTATGCTTGGTCTCGCATGATTTATTATGTCTCGTCTCACATGTTTTTTATTTCTCGTCTCGCATAATTGATTATGTATGGTCTCTCATATTTTTTATGTTTGGTCTCGCATATTTTTTTATGTCTGGTTTCTCTTATTCATTTATATTTGGGGTCGAATATTTTTTATGTCTAGTCTCGCATGTTACCAGTGGAAAATAATAAAAATCAAATAAAAAATATCGTTAATTGTTCTAGTTTTGTTCGTCTTAAAAACAAAGCTGATTGTACTTTCAGATTTTTTTTCCCGAACTTGAGTTTGAAATATACAAACCTTTAAAAAAAATAGAAAATAGAAACTTTGGTTCAAGAATGAGAAATGGTTACGTGGCTGTGGCTCGTGATAAAGCATGATTATTTGAGATATTCTTTAAAAAATTGGGTATTGAATGGGAGTTGAGTGCACAAACTGGGTATTAGCTAAGCAATAGTTAAAGTTGAAGTAGTATATGACAATAAAGTATTTTTCGGTATCTTTGATGACATTTCTCATATTTTATAGCATCGGTTTTGTAAAAGTGGCAAACGTGACACAACCAAAATTTGCGGATCACGGCAGAGCTGTAACGTTTTGCGGATCACGGCAGAGCTTTAACGATATTAGTGGCGGAGATAACGTGGACTCTTATGGAGCCTATGAACCCACTCATTTAGATATATAATATATTTAGTATTAAAAAATAATAAATAGATTTATGTCTAATGGAAATAAATGAAGTCGCAACCCACAAGTAATTTATATTAATATACATAAATATAATACATTTAACGAGATAACAGAGTTATTAAATAAAATTATTAAGGAGATAACAGAGTTATTAAGTATAATTATTATTATTTCTATTATGTATAAAATAGTTCTATTATTAATAAAATTATTAAGGAGATAACATAGTTCTTGAAAAACTAGCTTGAGAGCTTGGGAAGCAGATTATGATCTAAGATAGTAACATAAGTTCATTGAGTTCATCGATTGAAAATGTGTTGGTTATTTTTCCAATGTGCCTATATTTTGGATGAATTTAAAGGCTTTAAGCTTAAAATTTGTAAATATATATTTAGAAATAGGGGATTCAATTATATTCGTTCTTATGGATAAACATTTGCAAAAATATTTTAACTCAAATTTGAAATTTATGAACGAGATTTGTCCACATGAAATCTTGAGTGAATCTATACTAATTCATTTTGACATAAATTCAAAATTTACAATGTTACAACATTGTTTTTTACAAATGTGTGAGTTTTAGAAGAGAAGTTTAATGAACTAACTTGGATGATGTCCCTCTTCATTTTAAACTGATTCTAAATATTAATTCGGCAAGATTATGTTATACGATGTCTTAATTTCCATGATTTAGTGTAAGAACAATAAGTGATCTTGAGATGTCAAGTTATTGAATGATGACTGAATACTATAAAATTCTACTTTTAAGGTATTAGCTTAATTTTTTTAAAATTTTATTATACAATTTTAAGTTCATATCAATTATATTGGATAAAATTGATATATTCTTATTCATTTATATTATAATTTTTATCAGTAAATAATAATATTATAATAAAAAAATTATTTGGTACATAATATATTTTTACAAAACATAGTTAATTGTACTTCATAGTTAATTTTTTTTTTAAATCTCATATATTTTTTTAATAAAGGATATATAAATTAAAAATACAAAAAATGGATTTTTCAAAATAAAGATATTATAGCAGATACTAAAGAGACTAATGTAAATATTTATACTCTCTCTAAATCTAAGGAAAATGAACATAAACAATATACGAATGGATTAAAAATATTAAAGTGTATAACAGACTATTAGACTTGTATATAGACCAGTTGAAGACATCTTTTTAAACAATTGAAGAAAATATTATGTTTCGAAAGAAAAACAAAAAGTTGCAGAAAAAAACACAAGCTAACGTTAAAGAGATCGGCTTTGAATATTAACTCCTCCCTCGACTATCGCATTTGGTGACAGATAGTCCCTGGACTTTCAAAAGTCCGTTCTTAGTCCATGGACTATCCAGTTTGGATAAAGTTAATCCCCTTGCATGTGTTAACTATCAATTTTTGTGACCGATAGTCCCTCAACTATTCATTTTCAATAAATTTAGTCCTTTGACTTTCTATTTTTGATAAAGTTAGTCCCATTAATAAACATTCGCATGAGACTAACTTTATCCAAACTGGATAGTGCAGGGACTACCAACGGACTTTTGAAAGTCCAAGGACTATATGTCACCAAACTAGTTAGTCGAGGGACTACGAACGGACTTTTGAAAGTCCAAGGACAATCTGTCACCAAAGTCGATAGTCCAGGGACGAGTTACTGTTCAAAGCCTTAAAGATCTAACACAACTATAGGACAACGAACACGTAAAATTATAAATAACATATTCCTACAAATTTATTTCATAAATTTATGAGTGAGAGAAGAAGAATACGAGGAGGAAGAAGCATAAACATATATTTTAAAATACATTTTAAATATCAAAACAATAAAAAATATCCATGATAGTTCAAATTCTAGTAAAATAAAACAAAGAATAATATACATGGATTCGAAGATTGAAATAAAGAATAACAAAAAATGATATTAAAGTTATCATAAAATTATTCATATGACAAAAATCACAAAGCATAGAAGAATACAAATGATCGACTATACTAAATATCAAAATAATAAAACGCGGTAAGTTGAGAAATTTTGAATTGTGAAACATGGTATGTTAAAATTGTGGTGTTTCGTAAAACACAAGTACTATATAGTGAAAAATTTGAGAGATCCTAACTTTTCTGAATGAGTTTTTTTTATTCTATCTAGTTTTTGGAGATTTACACCTTGATATAGGGGTAGAAACACGATATAATTAAGTTACAAAAAAATATGGTGTATTTAATGAATTCGAATCACTCGTATATAGGATTTAAAATCCACTTCTAAAACTAAACAACATTTATATATCTTAAAATCTACTAAAAACCTTGAATTCGAGTTATGATTCTATCTTTAAAGAATCGATTATTTTTATGTGTTAAAGAAAGAGAAAGTAAAGAATTTTTGCAAAAATTATCTAAGAACATAGTGTTTGAGTAATATTTGTCGAAGAAAACATGTCTTATATGGAATAAAAAATAGTTGTAGAGAGAATAAATAGATTTTAGGTTTTGTTTAATGGAATTATTGTATCTATGTGTTAGGTTTATGAAAGAAGTAACTTGTCAACGGAGGTATTGGCAAAGGACTATATGGGTGAAGAGGAATCAACGAAAGATATGTACATGCATGAATTGTTGAATTCTCTCAATATATAGTCTTGGCCAATATTTAGGTGCAAAGATGTTTGTTGGAACCTAATGATGAGTTTAGTGGAAAACATGCTTGCTTTTTTTTATTGAGCCGAAGACGTGAGTCAAATGAGTAGAAATTGAGCCAAAAGAATTGTGTTTATGACATTATCTGAAGTTATATGTCGAATGCTACTTGGGCTAAAACTTTAATGTTGATGAGTTTAAGTTCTAGATCGAACTAGGATTTGGTCTTACTAAATTAACTAAATTTCCTATTAACTAGGTTTCTTAATAATTAGAACTTCCATTTATTTACGTTTCCTATTAATTTGGATTTATGAGGTTTTCTATTTTTAGGAATTTAAAATTTCCAAAAAATAATTTTTCTTTCTCTAGCAGAATCTAAAACCAAAGTCTTTTACCCATTAATCATGTCAACAACGACAATTTATAATTAATTATTTTAATAATAATAAAATCATATTTGACTTTATTTGGAAAAAAAACTTATATACTTTTAAAATTCAAAATTAAGGATGGCAATGTTGGTGCGAGCCGATCCAATCCGGCTTGACCCGATCCGGTTTTGTCCGGTCTGAACTTATAATGGATCGGGTACATAAATGAAAATTATGGCTTGTTGCGGATCGGGCCGGGTATAGATTTTTAGTTTGTTCAACCCAACCCGGCCCAAAATATAAACTATATATAAAAATAAAAAATATAAATAATAATATACAATTTTTTTTACTAATTACTAAAAAAACTTGTTCACAATAATATATAAAAATTTGATTTCAATAATTATTAATTAGATTATTTCACTAAATATTATTTTCAATAATGTATTTAATAATTAGATTCTACCACTAAACTTAATCAATAATATTTAATTTTCTATAGTCATAATTCTATTTAATATAAATTTAATCTAGCATTATATTATTCGTTAAGTTTGTCACCAAAAGCAATGCCTTTAATATCGACATTTTAAAATTTTCTTAATGATTTTGAATATGAGGATGAAAACATTGTGATAAATAGATATTAATGGAAACCAAAAAAAACTTTTAAAAGTTTATATTTTCTTATTTGAGTAATATTTAATGGTTTAAATAAAGTCCAGGCAGCCGGGTCGGACTGATCCCGGGCACGTGCGGGTCGGACTCGGTTCAAAAAATATTAAACCCACAATGGGTCGGACCGGATTAGGGTTTAAGTAAAAAAAAGGTGGGCTCAAACCACTCAGCCCAAACACCATCCAAACCCTCCTCATTGCCACCCTTATTCAAAATGTGATTTATTTAATTTTGATTTAATTTTTATTTTTTAATTCTTTGACTTTAATAATTTTCTTAAATTGTAGCTCCTTTTTAAAATTAAATTTTTGTATTTTAACTTTTTTTTTTCTCTTTTAACTCTCAATTTACTATTAAATACAACAATAAACAAACGAGAAGGTTTTTATTTTATTTATTAAAAGTAACAATTAAATTAATATAAGATTAAAGATAAATATTATTCGATTAAATTACATGACACATATTTATTTGTTAGTCCGAGAAAATACTAATTATCACAATAATATATATGATCAAATGATATTTTCATAAGCTATAAATCAAGATCAAAATTTCTAATTTCAAAACTAGCTAATAAAAAGAAGTGAAAAAAACCAAACCACATGTTATGGATAAAAAATGGAAGAAGTCTAACTAATTTTGAATTGATTTAGGAAAAAAAATGAATTTTTCATTATAGACTATGTGCTTGAATATTTTTTAAACATTTCATTAATAAATCAAAATAATATTAATTTTACTTTTAATAACTTGTAAGTTATAAAGTTCTAGACAAAAAAATTAAAAGATATAACAATATAAACATGCAATTATTAACCTTTTAAACTAAAAATCAATTTATAAATTTTAATATATTAAGATCCTAAAATATACAATAAATAATACCAAATGATCATAAAAATAATTTTTTTGTGATATTTTAAACACATCTTATATCTTATACTTAAATTCTAATATTCCCCCAATATTTTATGATAAGGATAAATTCCTTAACAAATTACCTAAATCATCTCATATAAAAAGAGATAAAAGCAAAAAAGAAAGATAGAGAGAAAATGAAGAATAATATATAATTGTATTACTATATATAATTTGAGATGCTTTACATATGAGCTACTATTTATAGGAGTTGTACAAGACGTTTTAATGTAACATTTATTATTTACATCCGTTACAGTGCCCTTCTAATTTCATCTTTATTATAATTGATCCCGAATTTTTATCATTATCACTTTAACATAGAAAAATATTAGATTAACGAACAATAGTACTTAATATATTTTTGGGGTCGAAATTCCATGTTAAATTGGAGATGAATTATAGAAGCTCTTGGTTCTCCCAAAAACAATCAAACGAAAATAAGAAGAAATACTAATATATAGGAAAATAAAGTGTAATATATAGGAAAATAAAGTGTCACAAGGTCCAGACGATAGTTAACACAAAAGAAAGTAGAGAAAAATAAATAAATATTGTGTTTCTTAAGAAAAAATAAAACTAATAAACAAATTAAAAATAAAACATACATTGGGTTGCCTCTGAATGAGCGCTTAATTTAGATTCTCTAGCTCGACTTGACAAATCCTCAATTTGGAATATGAGGAGGAGTTGAGCATTCCGTCCTCTGAATATGAGATTTACATGGCTTGATGAGGAGAGATATTATATAAGTGGTAATTTCTTATATATAAAAGCTTTTTATGGATCTGTAAAAGTATTCTTTTCTTGGTCCTCCAGTTAGATGGAAAGTCGATTATACTAGGGGTCTCCATAAATCATAGAATTTGAAACATCACTAAGAACTTACAAAACTTATTTTATTCATTTTCTGCTTCTTTCGGTATGCGTATGAAACATGCATAACGTATTTCGATAAATTTGAGTTTATAGGGTTTTTTCCTCAGCATTGATCAAGATAGCGTTCGAGCTAGCCGTGATCAACCAAACAATCAGAATTTACTATTTTATGCACACTCACCTGGCCATGATCAAGTTTTGGCTTACCACGATCGATAGTGTCTTCTTTTGCTACATTTTTCAAATTTCAACTCATTTTTCTTATCTCCTTCCCACTTATTTTCCTTACAATAGGTTTTGTGAATTATATTTTCCGAGAGACTTGTATTTAACCTATAACAAACTTACGTATGTTGAGTCCACCTTCTATGTAGACCTGTGAAACCTTTTACCATTAGTAAATGATCCTCACACAAATTTATTTAACATCTTTTATATTCTTGTTATAATTCCTGCAGGGATGAAGATACTTTGCATCCAATAGTTTGGTATGGGCATCATGGCAGAATCGATTAACACAAGCGTACCACCAAAAGATAAGCTTTTGCACTCTCATTCCTTGATTTTGTTTTTTTTCTCTTATTTAATAAGTTGCTGAAGATGCTAGCTATATTATTATTATTATTATTATTATTATTATTAAGAGTGATTCCCAGATAGTCCATAGGCAGAGGACTAACATTAAATCTTAGAGATGCCATTAATAGTTGTTGATATGAATATTTTAATCTTGTCCTTATTAATAACTTGACCTAAGACAGTTTGATAACTCTAAAGAAAGAAGCCAAATTTGTTGATTGTATCATCCATACTGTTATCAAAGATTAAAATATCATCTGCAAATACTAGTCAATTAATTAACATTTTACTTCTGGATGAGAAATGCATGGTTTTATTGATAGTGAACAATTTATAAAGACCCATAATTAGGACTTCCTCAACCAAAATGAAGAGACTACGAGACAAGGGATCCCTTTATATTAAGCCTCTTTTAGTATTAAAAAAATAATAATTTTTTCCATTAATAAGAATGGAAACACAGACATAACTAATGATACTATGAATTAATTTGACAAACTTAGAAGAAAACCCAAAATATTCTAGGACCGTAGTAAGAAATGAATGATAAATCAAATCAAATGCCTTAGTCATGTCCACCTTGATCATTAGATTACTAGGTTTCTTCTTTTTGTTTAAGTTAAAAATTAATTCTTTAGCTATTAGGATGTTGTCTTGAATAAAAGAATTATGAATAAAGGCACCTTAAATCTTAGAGATCACTTTAGGCAGAATCTTAAAAGTCGGTTATTTAGTAATTTAGACATTATTCTATTTAGTAATAAGTCTAAAATCTTTCTAATTAGTTTGATTAGTAGACTTAGGAATTAGACAAATACATGTAGCTAATATCCCTTTAGGAATATTCTTACCCTTCATAAAGTCCGTTAATACCAGGCATAGATAATCCTTTATAATACACCGACATGTCTTATAAAGGAAAACATTAAACTCGTACATCCCTGCAGCTCTTGTAGATTTAAGATTAGAAATGATATCGAAAATCTCATTCTCCTTAGGCATAGCCATTAGGAACGCATTGTCTTCATTAGTAATAAGTCTATGAATATTCTCAAAGATATCATTATGCATTAGTACTTCCTCATCTTCCTTGTTAGTATAAGAAAGGCCAGTAAGAATTCTTTTAAAGTAATTGACAGTAGAGATGCCAATTTGATCTTTGTCCATAATCCAGTTATCTCGTTCTTTTATACTATTAATACTAGATCTTTTCCTTTGCATTTTCACATAACTATGAAAGACTTTAGTATTCTTATCACCCTCTTTTAACCTGGTAATATAACATATTTGAAACCAAAAGGACTCTTCCATATTAAGATCTAAGAGTAGATTTGCATTAGCTTTAGATAAGTCCATTTTAGAGTCATTGTTGTTGTTTTCTAAATGGTTTCTTTCTATGTTTCCAACATTTATTTCAGCTTCTTTTACACCAAACTGAATTTTATTCTATTATTTCAAAGCTTTTTTCAACTTGTTTTCTTTTTGCCACTAAACAAAAAGAGGGAAACCTTTCAAATATTTGTTCCAATTTTCTTTGACAAATGGAAGAAAATTGGAATTTATACTCCAGATATTAAGAAATTTAAAGCTTTTTTCAAAGTTTAACTTCTATTTACTAATAGTGATGCACAATAGGCTATGATCTGAGCATGTTCTAGCCATGTGCATAACATTAGTATTAGTGAAAGTGTTAGACCATGCAGAGTTATGTAACACTCTGTCTAGTCTTTTCCACTTAGCACGTTTTTTCAAGTAAATTTGGTACCACAGTAGCCAATGTCTTCTAAGTTATAGTCACTTATCATTTCATTAAAGTCGTTAGCGTTGTCCATAGAGTAGGTGATGCAACCTATCTGCTCATCAGGAGAAGTAATAGCGTTGTAATTGCCCATTAAAATCCATTATTTGTCAACAATGGTAGATGACATTTCTCTTATGAAATTTCATAGATTAATCATGCAATTCCTTTGACACTTGGCATATATAATAGTTAATAGGAAACAAGTATTATCCTTGGTATTAGTAACTTCTGTGTGAAGTAATTGAGTGTGATTATACGACACCTTAACTTTATACTCCTTTTTCCAAAAGATCCAAACTTTAGTAGAGATGTTATAAGAGAAGCAGTTCATACCAATTTTCTCAATTGTGCAAAACATATAGTATCCTCCTTAATTAGGGGTTCTTGAATGACCACAATATTTATCTGTTTTTTCAGAAATAATGAATTTGATTCTTGTGGTAGTAGATCTGTTTTTAATCCCTCTAACATTCCAATTCAAAATCTTAATCATCTTGATTAGATTTTCATTTCATGTTTGTCCCTGAAAACATCAGAGATTTAATCTTTAGATTTTTAACATTTTTCTTACCTCTTGCAGACTTAAGCTTCTTGTTGAGCAGCTTGTGGAACTCAGTATTGATTTCTTGGATCTTATTATCCGGTGTTAAAGGTAAGATTCCCCCATCATATTTGTTTGGGGTGTTTACCTTAGAAACTAGGTTTTCATAATCAAGATTATAACCTTTTTCTAGAGATAGGATACCATCAATTATTTTCTCTTCTTTAGAAGCGTTGTCTTCACTATTTTTGTTGTCTTTGTCATTTTTGTTTTGTTTCTGATTGGATTGGAATCATATTTATTCATTTCATTAATATTTCTTGGATCTATTGACTTTTTGTAGGAGTATTAATAATAGATTTCATGGTTTTCCATTATTCTTTATTTTCTACCTTAAAAGCATTCTCTGCATTTTCTTTTCCCCTGATTGTATAGGATTCATCATTCTTTTTCTAAATTTTGTATTTTATTTTTTTGGAGCTTTTCTCCTCATAAACAATATGACAACAATTGAAACAGTACTTAGGCATATCCTTGTATATAATTTGTACTCAACATCCATTGTTTTCTCTTAAACCAACCCAAATTAATTTTTTGAGATAAGTCTATCTCAAACGATGTTATACATGAATTATAAAAATGCTCTATTCTTATCTAGAATTCTAATTTGCAGAGGATTTCCTATTGTTTCAATAATAACAGAAGTATTCGGGAATCCTTTCAAATCTAATCCAGACTGGACAAACAAACAAACAGGGCATTCTACTTTTGTGTGAATGCCGGGGTCCATTTGATGAGTCTCATCACCGAGTCACCCGGGTACATACGTTTTTGTGCCAAATTTTACATAGATCTTCCTTAGATTCAAATTCTAGTAATAAATACCTTGAATCCCAAACAGATTCGTTATGTTCTTCGGTCAGTTTCAGTCTCTGAATAAAATCATTGATAACCTGCTTTTTTGGAATTCTTTTGTTGAATTTTCCAATTAGCGTATGTTTCCTTTTGTTCTTCACATAATCTTGCACATCTTGGTGAAATTGGATCGAGATATGATCTTTCTTATGATGTATAAATTCGGGTTTGAATTCCATTTTCTTCTTGTTGTTGTTAACCGTTTCGGCAAAGGTTTTGTCTTCGTTTAGATAATTTTGAACACTAGCATTTGTTGATTTCAATTTTACTTTATTCTGGAAGTTGTTGGAAGACAATTGAAGCATAAGAAAATCTTCATTTCAACTCATCTTCCAATCATACACACGATGCAGAAACATCTTAGGAGATGGACTTGGATAAGCGATACGAAAAACCATTGATTCACAAGCAAAAATATTTAAATGAATAGAATTTTCAAATCACATAATTAAACAAGGATTAAACGAAAAGAATCAATAAAACAAAGAGTTCTAAAAATTATTGAATTTCAAAATAATCAATCTCGGGTATTTTCATACTTTTTCTTATTTTTGAGAGATTTCTCTTTCTTTTTTGAAATTTCTTCCAGAGTTATAAAGGGCGGTAAAGGTGATTTTTTTAAAAAAAATGTATAATAAATCTCAATTTTAGAACAGTTATTTACTTATTTGGCAGTTTTATTTGTTCGTTTTGGTTTTTTTAATGTTCTAAGATTAATATGGTTGAAAACTAAAATGTTGGGTTGACAATCACCCCATTTATTCGACCATTTCTCAAATATATATTTTTCCATTCCAATTAGCTTTTGGAGATATTGTCGGCCTGCTAAACTTCTGTTCGGTTTTTTCTAAATATTCTGTTGATGGTATGATATCTTTTCCATTATTTTATTTTCATGTCGTCGATCTCCGATATTCTTTTGTCGATTTCTTTCGGCTACCAAACTTTTTTCGTGTCCTAACATATTAGTCCGATATATTCTTTTTACGTAATCATTTTGTTTTTCTACGGATAGAATATTTTTTTCTTTTCAGACTCTTGCAGATTGTTGTTTACTTTGATATACTTTTATGAATTTATTTATGGTAAACTCCGTCTGCATTTGTATGGATTGTCTTCATTCGTATGAATTGTGGTTTTGAACCCTATTTATGATAACACCACTTCTACTATTTATGGACAATCTCATCCACATTCTATACTTGCACAAGTATCATGAAATTTATGAACTTTAAAACTGGTAATACCTTCTCTAAAACATCTGAAGGATTTCGTTGCTAGTAGTTTTAGTAACCTTCACCTACTCTATCTTCATTATGATTCAGATGAAGTCTAACTTGATATTTACGTGCTTAGATTTCTCATGAAACTTTGGATTCTTCATTAAATAAACAACACTAATATCATTATATAATATAATTACATATTCCTTTGTACAAGTGATTGCACTCAACAATCTATTTAGCCAACTAGCTTCTTTCATGGATTCTGTATCATCCATATATTCGATTTCCGTAGACGACAAGGCAAAGACATTTTGTATATAAGACTTCCAGCTAACTGCTCCTCCAAGAACAATAAATTGATAACTCCAAGTAGACTTCCTTGTGTCAAGACAGGCCACATAATCAAAGTCCACATACACTCTTAGCAATATATAATATGTATCTTTCAGACTATAACACAACCCAACTTCAAGTGAACCCTTCAACTATCTCATGAGCCACTTGAGTGCATGTCATTGCGACTTCTCCATATTTGATATGTATTTGCTCAAAACACTTATGGTATAGGCAAAACCATGTCTCGTGTAAATCATAGCATATATAATGCTACCAATAATATTGGCATAAGAAATTTGTAACATGTACTTCTCATATGCAGCTTTGGATGGTGTTTGATCTACACTAAGTTTGAATTGAGAACCAATGAGAGTTTCGAACCTCCTCAACTCGAGACATGCCAAATTTCTGAAGGATTGTATGTATATATTTTTGTTGAGATAATAATAGATACCTCTTCGACATGTTCCTTCTGATCACAATATCGAGTATCATATGGCTAATCCCAAATCCTCCATCTTAAACTTTATTTTCAGTTGATTCTTCACTTATTTAATTTTCTTCTTATTTATTCCTATTATTATAATATCATCCACATATAATAGCAATACGATTGTTCTATACATGTTTCCTAGTTAATATAATAGACACAATAACAGCTTCAGACATTCTTAACGGGTCGAAAAGAAATAATCAAATCTTTTATCCCACTACATTATTGACTTTTTCCTTCTCTTTCATTTTTCAATAGACACGCATCTTTTTTATTTCATTCTTCAAACCTTTTTGGCTGAGACACATATATTGTCTCTTCCAATTCTTCATGTAGAATAATAGTAACATCTATTAATCTAATTTTAGATAAGATCTAGCAACAGTCGACAACATAACCTAATGGATGTTTGTATAATAACCGACACAAATATCTTATTGAAATTAACATCGTCCCTTTGCGTAAACAATTAGCACTCAACCTAGATTTGTATATGGATAACTCGAGCCTATGAATTCATTGATTCTTTTTTAATATCCATTTACTCCCAATAAGCGTCTGAACCTTTAACTGGTTCAAAAGAATCCAGGTGCTCATCTACTTAAGAGATTTCAATATTTTCTTTATGGTTCTAAGTCACTTCTCTTTATCATTGATCTTTATAGCATCTTGATAGCTTCCAGGCCTAAAAAATTATTTTTGTTTTGATAGATAAAGCATAATAAATAATATCATCAAATATATATATATATATATATATCATTGTGGAAGTTTGTTTGGTCTACGTTCTCTATCTCTCACTAATTGATAATCAAGCCTATGTTGGTCTTCAATCTGATCATCTTTAGGCCCTAGAACCTCAGACCATCAGCCATCTTTGAACTCATGTAATGGTCGAACTTCCTCTCCATGAGCCAATTCTAGACCAAGTGGTACATAATCTTATGTAAAAGTATCATCAACTTTATTTTTAGATAAAACTCATCATCAATCGACGTATTTTCTTGATAGGACTAGGTCGGGTCTTCATTTTTGTCTTCAGTTACATGTTCTCATCATTGAAAACTGCGTCCCTTATTATTAAGATCTTCTAACATCTACCTTCAAGGTACCACAACCTATACTTTTTTACTCCTTCCAGATAGCCGAGAAACAAATATTTTATTGCTCTCAGCTGAAGCTTATTTTGCTTCATATGTGTACCCAACACACTTGAACACTCTCAAGTATTCCATCTTAGGGCTCTTTCCAGTCCATGTTTCTTAAGGAAAAAGAAACTTTAGCATCATAAATGGATACTTGTTGGTGATATAAGCAGTCGTAGTCACGAATTCTCCTTAGAAACTTATGCATATTTTAACTATTTGAACCATACATTTATCCATTTTCTAACAAGTTTTAGTTTATTCTCTAAACAACCCATTTTATTGGAGAGTCTCACTCACAATCCAATATCTAAGAATGCCAAAATTTGAATAATAGCTATTGAACTCCTTGTTTACATATTCTAAAACATTATTAGTCTGGAGCTTCTTCGACATTTTCCTAGTATGATTCTTCACTAAAATCTTCAAGTTCATAACATAATAAAATACTTTATCTTTGGTCTTCAAAATTATAACTCATATTTTTTTAGAATAGTCATCAAACAAGAAAATAAAGTACCTTGAACCACGTATAATAAGTTCTCATGTCGGGCCCTAAAGATATGAACGAACATACTCAAGCACACCATTGGTTGTATAGTTATTAGGTACAAACTTGGCGCTCTTATTCTTACCAACATAGATCTTTGACAAAATCTCAATTTATGAACTGTGCTATCATCCAATCATCCTTGTGTGCTAAGTTTAATAAGTATTTCTTACTCATATGAACAAGCTAAAGATGTCATAACTTGGTTGAATCTTTCTTCATCTTGGACACACCTTCGACACTATAAATCCCTCAAGAACTAACACACCAATAGTCATATAGGCCTCCACAAGAACAAGTGAGTCTAACAAGACCTTAAGTTTATCGTCTTCACCCTTATAAGTAAAAATTTCCTCATCTGACATCTCAATAGAAAAACTATTACGTTTAACTTCGGGCGTGTACCAACATAGTAAAACTCATAAATAACATATTTTAATAGATTTCTTTGCATTTTTAAAAATTTATTTTGCAGGCCGCACTGGCGGGATGAAACTTTAACATCGACAGTATCAATATATATCATCGGCGATGTGGAGCTCTCGTACCAGTTTCGGTATTTGTCACCAATGGGATAGATTAAGAATATTGGCGGTACAAAATATTAAAGATAAATTACCATAGTCAATTTAGTATAATTATTTAATAATATATAACTTAAGCCGAATAGTTCCCACTCATTTGACAACACAAGATTCATCATTCCTAAGAATGAACGTTCTACATTCATATAAGTTTAGGTCTTAAAATCGATATTTATTAGTACTCACCTAGAATTATACACCCACTTATCATCGTAACTTCAAGAAGAAGAAGATATTAAACCATCAACTTACTCATAGTCGTCTGGAACCATTGCAATATCTCCGAACTTGGTCTCTACATAACTATTTCCATTCATTCTTACCGAGAGGTTCCTACTGATATGGTATTCCTTCTTGCACAACCAACACAATTTAGAACCCTTCACATGCCTCTTGAACTTTGAGCAAGATTTTCCTATCCTCTAGCTTGAATATGTTATTTCTGATCGAGCTTTCACACTTAGCTTGAGACCTTCAGAGTCACCATTCATAACTAATGCACTCTTTGTTTTGGACATCGTAAATGACTCTTTGTCGTAGATTATGGTGTCTATAAAGTTCTCATACACCTTAGACATAGAACTTAAGATGATTATGACATGGTCCTTATCCTTCACCATCACGCTAACTGCATTCAAGTCAATAATGATTATTTTAAAATCATTTATATGTCTTTGGATATTATTGATAATATCCATTGACAACATATACAACTATTCTTTGAGATACAATCTATTTTCCAATGAATTCTTCATATAAATCGCCTCCAATTAATTCTAAATCTTAGCGTCATAGGCTCTTAAGAAACCTCACGAATTAATTCACCCCACGAGCTCAATATGAGCGTACCATGAGCTTTAGAAAATATTTCAGCGTCAACTTTATTTATATATTTCTCATCAATAATAGTAACAACTAATCACTTATGTACCAGTAAACCCTAAACTTTAATTCTCCAGTGGTTGAAACCATTATCTTCATTGTATATTTCTAGGTTGTAATTCATAGAACTCATATTGGTGGCTTATC
Source organism: Limnanthes douglasii subsp. nivea (assembly GCA_036936605.1). Lineage (NCBI taxonomy): Eukaryota > Viridiplantae > Streptophyta > Magnoliopsida > Brassicales > Limnanthaceae > Limnanthes > Limnanthes douglasii. The sequence continues at coordinate 335,851,229 of JAUPFV010000002.1, forward strand.
TAGGTTTTCCGGTGAGAACCTTCTCTTATCTAGGTTTTCCGGTGAGAACCTTCTCTCTAACCTCTATATATAAAATGGTCGTTGTTATTTATTCTTCATTTTGAAACTATAACTAGTGCTATTCCAGATCATCCGCTCTTATTGCATCACTCTGACTGTGTTCTTCTTGAGGTGTGTTAAGTTTCATGGATTTTTTGCATTCCCGTTGATTATGTCTAATATGATAGCAATCTGAGAAATAATTGGTCTGAATTTATAAGTTAGCTCTTGCCAGAGTCTTTCAGTGTTTCCAAAACCTATCCAAAGTTTGTTTAATAGAGTCTTAGATAAATCAAGCTCGATTTAGGAATTCCAAAAATTGTACATGCCCATATTACTTTTAGGTACCCAAATAGCTAGTGGATTTCATAGATCCATGGAAATTACTGGATAGAATCCTCATTATACATGTAGGTTAGAATAAAATGTTTGGAAATAAAATCTAAACAAGAGAAATTGAGGATCATTTTTAGGATAAAAATTTGGCTCTATTTTAATAAACACATTGTATGCTTGCCAACTTTCCAAAAATTGTATCTCAAAAGCCTTTTTATATCTTCTTGTAGGTATATTTCAATCATCAGGTGATGAAGATCCTCAAAAGCAAGACTAATTTGTCTATTAAAGCCAAAAGATTAAAAAAAATATGGACTTCTGCCATTGGAGGCCTCTCGTTTGAGAACTTACCTATTATGGTAAGTTTTTCCTTACCGTCCAGAATCATTTTGTCATGATCCAAAAATTCAAACGTTTTATGAACCCTCCATCTATAATCTTGATGTTATCGTGTATGATGTCTGTAGGTATGGTCATGGTAACTTGAGCGTAAGATAGTGGAGAGTTCTGGGATCTTGACACAGGATACTTTGATGGATAATGTATTAGTTTGTGTTCAAAAGTATGATTGATTCAGAGGTTTGAGAATTGGGTACGATTTCTGGGTTTTTTGGCCGTGAGCATTACATTGATCGGTGGTGGAAATTTTTTGTTTGGATCATCTTGTATGTCTATGCTGCAAATGTTTTATATTGAAGATTGAATTCTTGTGGAATTTGTGAATGATGATTTAAATTTATTGTTGTTGGTAAAAGATATTACTATTAATTACATATATGCATTTGGTTGTTATATGTCTTCAAAAAGAGGATGACACTATGTGTTTGTCGTCGGGGCTTGCCATGTTGGTGGAGGGGCGACATCTACTAGAAAAAGAGAGAATGTTACTTTACAAAATTTATTTTCTTAGAGATTTCATGTTTTTAGAACAAATTTCTTCATATTATTTAATCTGTCAACTTGATGTTATATTCTATCATCCATAAAATATGATTGGAATAATACTCATTGTCATAAGAAATTAATTAATATAATAAAAACATTAATAAGATTAATAGATAATAGTAACCACTAAAAAAATAAAATTTTGTTTGGTATGAGAATTCATTTCCCCTCTAACCCTCTCTTTTTTTCTTAGATTTAATAAAAAACAATGCGATTTCTCATTTCTATTTTGACAAAAGAACTGATTTTTTTTTTCAATAGATTACATGAGGAATAGGAATGTTTTAATAGTCACCTATCCAAAATTTAGAGTTGGCTGCTTAGTTTTTGGATTTATCTTCTGGTGTTGATTATTTTCAACTGAGTGTAATTTGGTCAGGTGTTTTGTGATGTTTCAAAGGTATTTAATATTTGGGTGTTTTGTAGTAAGAGATTTAAGCTGCCTCGTAGTATTAAATGTTCATTACCCTCATTAATGAAAGTGGTTGGGTATTTATACCCTTAATTATGGGCCACATGGGCTTTCAGGTTAAATTTATGAAACCGGGTCGAGTTCAAAAACTTATTAGTTTATTAAGCAGATTAGCAATTAGCTTAGTCAAAAGGTGATTAGTTTTTAGTACTTTTGTCTAGTTCGGATGGTTCAGTGGGTGGCTTTTATCCGAATTGCCCATATCCGGTTCCCACAATTAGTGGTGAAAAGTTTCGGACTCATCAGTAGCCTCTTTTTTAGGTTTGTTCGAAGACCTTTGGCAAGACCTAAAAAAAATCTTTTTGGCACTTGTAACATTTCCCGGACTGATTGAGTATTTAGTGAAGGATTTATTCGGATAGAAAACTTCTCAGAAGTTCAAAGGTTTTACCATGGATCGTGGCACACGTGTCATCTTCTGATTTGCCTCACTAGCCGTTTTTCTCAAAAAAACGGCGCTCCCACTAATCCCAAAAAGTAACCTCCTCATTTAATGCCCATGACATCAGTGTCGCCTTCAATCGTTACTTTTGTCTTTTCGTATTCTCCTAGGTTTTTGGCATCTCATTTTGTCTCATTAGAATAAAGTACTTCATTTCATTGTTTTACCATCTTCTTTACTCTCTCATTCCTTTATCTCAAAACTTTCACCTCTCTTCTCAAAATTATTTTGGTGTGAGTTTATGTTCATAGCAAGAAACGCACTGGTAAAAGGCGGGTGGCTTAATCTCTCGGAGTTAGAAAAAGCACAAAGAGTTGAGTGAGAAAGGCGCATTGCTGCAGATCTTCCAGTTTCTCCAATCGATAAATCTGAAACACCATCTTCAGAGTCTGATCGAGGTTCATCTTCTGCTAGAAGCTCCAAACCCAGGAGGTTATTTCAACCAAGTCTTTCACCCATCGTATCAGGCTCCTCGGTTCAGGAGTCACATCTTACTGTTGAACGGGAAAACGTTGTTGCAAGCACAAGGAGACCCTCTCCATTCATAGCTATGGGATCAGATGCTGAGAAATTCCCCAGAAAAAATGACACTTCGTCGAAGAGGCCGCTTAGTAAAAGGCCAGGCTGTTGTTCCACAATCTAAGTCTCCGAAATCAGGGTCCCTAAGTCTGGGGCCAAAGACAAAGATATAGGGTCTGAGGCATCCATCAAAGTCCCTAAGGATAAATCATCTGGTCCGGATGCTACTGGAACAAGCCTTCGAAATGAACCCTCCGGATCTGAGCCCCAGCCGGACACCAGACCATTCAGAGAAAGTGATGCTTAGCCATTCAGACATCTTACTGAGCCGAACACCAGCACTCCTCCACCAATGACAACTGATAAATCTTCCATGGTGATGGAAGAGGTGATGGAGAACAGCGTTGAATAAGCCTCTTTTGAGACTGACGTCTCTGGGCAGACGGGGGAAGCTGCCACTGACAAGAAGAGCAAGGGTAAAGAGAAGTTATGTTTGAAACATCCGGACCTTCCAGAGTCCCCTGAAGGCAGAGTGGGACCTTGCTTCCACAAGGTGAGCGTAAAGTATCTGCTAGCCATGCAGAACATTAACTATGCCTTCATTCATACTGCTGAATTAGGCCGGATCCGGACGAAGTGAGGGATTCCAGAATCTGTCAAAGTGAGGATACCAGTCGATCCGTAGACGCCAATGGACTGCAAGCTGAGTGAGATAGTTATCTACACAGAATTGTTCAACTTGGGGCTCAGATTTCCCTTGGACCCAGAGATTGTCAAATATTTTCATCTGATAAAGCTCTGTCCAAGCCAACTGAGTCCCAATGCTTGGTACACCCTCATGGCTTGCATCATGGCCTCTAGGCTCTCTGAATACCGCTTCCGATGGAGCAATTCGCTGTTGTGGCCAGCCTTTGCAAGAATCACATCATTCCCTTCTACCATTACAACATGGGTGACAATTTTAAGATGGTGATGATCTGCTCGAATCGGAGAAGAATTGGAAAACCCAATTCTTGTTCATTAGTGGAGCTTGGGAAAATGGGAAGAATATTAAAGCTGGAGTCAACCCAAGCATGTTGACCGACAGATGGAAAAGCACAGGTAAAAAATTCATCATGTTTGTTTTTCTTTCCTTATAAAAAATCTTGTTACTAAATTGCTCTTCTTTTTCTTTGGGTAACGCTGCCAAATGTGTTTTCCGACTACTTGGAGGAGGGGCAGGCAACCTGTGTCAAGCTGAATGGATGGGCTGCTGACAAATGGGGAAATTTTTTCCACAATTGTTTCACTTCCGGAAATTTAGTGAGGTCCCACCTCTGGAACACAACCGGCCGGAGATACCTGACTTGGGAAGAACTGACCACACCATCTCCTCCGAGTACAGAGGCGAAGGATGGGAAGCTAGCCTTGCCTGCTAGGGCTAAAGCCCCAAGTAAGATGAAGGGAAAGAAAGGCAAGAAGAAGCAAGATGCAACTCAGGTTGCTCAAGGTGGTGCCGAGGAAATCATCCCAGCAAATCGGGGAGGGTAGGACCAAGGGGGAATCGATGCTACCCTTCTTCAAGTGGTTGAAAATGAAAGTACCAAAGAGGCGGATGAACCTCCAAACCCCTCAAAGGCTCCCAAGAAGGATCAAAAACGGGGGGCAGATGGTGGAGATAGGGAAGCCAAGAAGAAGAAAATCTCCAAGGGGGATGAAGTAGCTCTCCGGCCTCCGGAGTCACTTCCTCCGGTTGACCCAACAAACCCCACACAAGTAGAGCAAATCCCAAGTGATCTCCACACCGGAGAGGGTACCGGAGGGGATATCAACATTGATGGAGTAGACATCAGTGGACTTCAAGGGATTGGTGTTTACTTTGGAGACCTAGAGAAGGACGACTTTGCTGGCCCTTACCTCCCTCGAAACTCCTCGAATATGGTCACTTTCAATGGTAAGTCCTTTTCTGTTTCAGGGGAAAATGATATGGTGACTCACTCCTAGCTGGGAAACAGTCAACCGGTGCTCAACCTGGAGAGACAAGTGCGAAGTCAATCTACCTTTATCAACACACTCAACGCAGACAAATAGACCTTATATAACAACCTCTTTAACGCCGCCAATTAGAGTGTTGAGGCATTAAGGAGAGAAATCGAGGAGTTGAAGAAAGGGAAAGAGGACTTGGCCACCAGGCTGGCCACTTTGGAGGGGGTTAACAAAGAACTCCAATCTAAGTGTTCTGGCTTGGAGAAGGATCTCTCCACTTCGAAAGAGGAGGTGAAGGCCAAAGACAATGTCATCGAGACCCTAACCAATGATAAAATTTCGCTCGAAGATGTTGTGTCTAGAGTTAACCAAGAGAAAGACGATTTGTTAAAAGAGCAGGAGAAGACCATCCAAGCCAAGATTGATGCATACACCAACGAAGTGATAGATTCCCAAGAGGAGAGGTATGCTGAAGTCAAATCTGACATGGTCATGCTCTTTCATCGAACATTTGTGAAGAGGACGCTTGGAGATTTATGGCGATATGTGGAATACGAAGACCTCCCATTCCACACTATGGTTGATGGTGATAGGCACAACTACTCCAACGGTTATAATGATACCACTGACGAAGATGAAGGGATTGGAGAGAACCTTAATGAGGAACCCAAAGACCCTAAGAAGAAACCAGATGAGGCTGGAACATCTAAGGAAGCCCAGCCTTAAAATTTTAACTATCTTTTTATTTTCCTTTAATTCTTGTGTTAGACTAAAGTCCTTGGATGGCCAAGGCATTTTTGTAACCGTTTCCGGCTCTTTTCCGGATAAATCTTTCCTTTTAAAACTTCAAAGTCTTTGGATGGCCAAGGCATTTGACGTGTTTTAATATCATTCCCTAGTGTTTAGCAGGGCAGTTTTACCTTACACAATTCTTGCATTGTCTTATGTTTGCCCAATTTTTATGGCTAACGTTTAAATAGCCCCTAGTTATTTTACAAGTATTTTAAGGTGAGAGTGTTTAAATTCTCCTATGACAAATGTTTAAATGGTCATCCCTCCACCAAATAAATCTGGTTTGTCAGTGATACTTAGAAAGTTTTAAATAAGCTATCAATCAAACCACTCTGAATGTTTTAAGAAGGCATCAAATTTCATTGAAAAGCCCGGACACCTCATTAAAACCTCCCCGCGGCACCAAAGTAGGAAAGAGTATGCCCCCTAATATTTACATGGACTTTAAACAAGTAAATATTTACATAACTTTCATTCTAGATACAACCAGAGGTGTTCAATGTTCCAGGGGTGATTCAAGATCCTTCCATCTTTATCTTGAAGCCTGTATGTCCTAGGCTTAAGCTTTTCAATGACCACATACGATCCTTCCCAATTTGGAGCTAGCTTTCCGAACTGCTTCTCTTTAGTATGTAGGAAGACTTTTCTCAACACTTTATCCCCTAGTTGAAAATCCCTCCTTCTGACTCTAGAAGCAAACCTACTTCTCATCAATCCCTGATACTGTGAGGCTCTGAGATGAGCCTTAACTCTTCTTTCTTCTATCAAGTCGAGTTGACTTCTGATTGCCACTTCATTAGCCTGTTCGGAAAAATTGTGGACTCTAAATGAAGGAAGATTTGCTCCTATAAGAGCTATTGCATCCATACCAAATACCAAGACAAATGGGGATTCCTGTGTAGCAGCCCCAGGAGTAGTCTGGTAGGCCCATAGTACTTCTTGTAGATAACTTGGCCACTTTCTAGCAGCCTCTTCTAGATTCTTTTTAAGACTGGACATAATTGTCATGTTCGCCATTTCAACTTGACCATTCACCTGTGGGTGAAAATGAGAAGAGAAACAATGCTGAATGCCTCTAGAGGCACAAAAGCCCTCCACATCCTTATTATCAAATTGCGGCCCATTGTCTGTGGTTATCTTTTGTGGAATCCCAAATCTGCAGCAAATATTAGATAAGATAAATTTTATAACAGATTTTGAAGTAGTTCCTGCCAATGGGGCCGCTTCTATCCACTTCGAGAAATAATCGATGGCAACAATGATAGTTCTGCACCCTCTGGATGCCCTAGGTAGAGGTCCCACCAGATCCAGCCCCCAACGAGCAAAAGGTATTGGCTCAGAAATTGACTCTAAAGGGACAGCTGGGATATGAATTTCACTACCGTATCTTTGGCATAGATCACACTTCTATACCAATTCCTTGGCATCTTTCATTATAGAGGGCTAGTAGTATCCAACCAACAAGACTCTTCTGGTTAAAGCTCTATAACCATAATGCGTTGATCCATCACCATCATGTAGGTCAAACAGCACTATCTGGGACTCTTCAATCCCCAAACATCGTAGGAGAGGTCTACTAAAAGACGTTTTGTACAGAACATCTCTTAGGATTACAAATGCACGAGCCTTATACTTCACTTTTCTTGCTATCGCCTTTTCTGAAGGCAAGATGCCATCTGAAATGTATTGACAAAGAGGATACCTCCAGTCTTGAGGTTGAATCACTTGTATACTTAAACTTTCCTCCCCCTCATTGCTTTGATTGAGTTGAATGGATAGGCACTCTTGCACGTGAATCCACGGGTAGGACTCAGAATATGCTATGGTTGCCAAAGAGTCTGCTAACATATTTTCTGTTCGGGGTATGTGCTCATAGGTGATGTCTTTGAAGTTAAGTGCCACTTCTTTAAGAATGAACAAATATTTAATCAGCTACTCTTTTTTTGCCTCAGATTGACCTTGTGCGTGATGGATAAGAAGCTGAGAATCACTCATTAACCTGACCCTTTTGGCTCCACAAATTAGGGCTAACTTTAAACCAGCTATGATAGCTTCATATTCGGACTCATTGTTAGAAGCCCTGAAAGCAAAACATATAGCCTGGTACATCTTGTCACCGTACGGAGAGGTTAAACATATCCCAGCACCACAACCCATGGTACTTGATCCACCATCAGTCCGGACAACCCATACTTTCTTAGTCTTTTCACCTATTGCTTGCTTACTGTCCCAGTCTGAATGGAATTCAACTAGGAAGTCAGCAACAGACTGAGCCTTGACTGTAGTTCGAGGGGAAAAATCAATATCATAGTCCCCCGACTTCACTGACCATTTGGTCATTCTGCTTGATACGTCTGCCTTCTGGAGAACGTTGTTCAAGGAAAAAGACATTCAGACAATGATAGAATGAGACTGAAAGTAGGGTCTCATTTTCCTAGCAGTTTTTACTAAAGCCAGTGCTAGTTTTTCAAGTTTTAAATGCCTCTTTTCAGCATTTATCAAGCTTTTGCTGATGTAGTACACCGGACGAGGATAATTATCGACCTCCCTTACTAGCACTGCACTTATGGCACAATCGGAGACTGCTAAATATATGTACAGTGTCTCTCCATCAATAGGTTTCAACAAGGTTTTTGGGGAGGATAAGTGTTTTATAATTTCATCGAAAGCCTGGTTGCACTGTGGAGACCAGTTGAATTCTTTTTCACCCTTTAAAGTTTGGAAAAACGGGGCACACCTGTCCGAAGACCTTGAGATAAAATGGTTTAGAGCAGCTAACCTCCCTGTCAACCTTTGTACTTCTTTAATATTCCAAGGAGGCTCTATCTGCAATAAAGCACTAAGCTGGTCTGGATCAGGTTGTATCCCTTTCTCACTTATCACATACCCTAAAAAATTTCCGGACTGCACTCCGAAAACACACTTCTTTGGGTTTAACTTTAAATTAACTTTTACCAAGTTGGCAAAAGTTTCTTGCATATCTGCCAAGTTTATTTCTTCTTCCACACTCTTTAACATCATGTCATCAATATAGACTTCCATGTTTCTCCCAATCTGATTAGCGAAAGCTTTATTCACCAACCTCTGATAAGTAGCCCCAGCATTCTTTAACCCAAAAGGCATCACCTTATAACAATGAAGGCCCCTATCGGTAACAAAAGTGGTGTGTTCTTGATCCTTCAGATCCACTTGAATCTGATTATACCCGGAGAAGGCATCCATAAAGGATAACAACTTGTTCCCAGAAGTGGAATCCACTATCTGATCGATCTGAGGAACCGAATATAGGTTTTTTGGGCAAGCCCTATTAAGGTCTGTAAAATCGATGCACATTCGTCATTTCCCATTTTTCTTTTTTACTAATACCGGATTGGCTGTCCATAAAGGTTACTGGGATTTCTTTATGTGCCCCATCTTAGTAAGCCGGTCAACCTCTTGAACTATAACATCAGCTTTCTCCTTAGAAAAAGCTCTCCTCTTTTGCACAGTAGGTGCTACATCTCTTCGGATGGATAGTTGGTGTGATATAACATCTGCTGGTACTCAGGTTACATCAGCATTGCACCAAGAAAAAACATGTTGATGGTCTGTTAAAAAAGATAGGATTTTACTCTTCAATTCTGATGTCATCTTAGATCCGATCTTGACGTTTCTTCCTTCAACTAGAGAGTGAGTTTCAACATCTTCAATCGGTATTAAAACACCATGGGTCTCTCTGTGGTCATCAATTTCACCCTTTCCCCCAGAGGGCCCCTCCAACTGCTAATCCTCACTGATACGAACTGCCCGCAAAGTTTGAGGGACCATTGTTGTTGCATAACACTCCCTTGCTATCTTTTGACTGCTTCAGACAACCCCCACTTATCCTTGCACAGCGTATTTTAAACATTGGTGGACTGTTGAAGCCACAACATGCATCATGGAGAGCCAACACCTTCCCAAAATGGCATTGTAGCATGTGGGTCAATCCACCATGATGAAAAGTACTCTGACCATCTTCTTAAAAGGGACCTTGCCCACCAAAACCTCCTCTTCAAACTCCCCGATTACGTTTGCTGAGCTTCCAGTGAAACCCACAATTGACCTGTTCGAACGCTGAATCATTGCTGGATTCTCATTTGTTTATAGGAATTTTAAAAGAGGATATTGGATGAACTACCGGTGTCCACCAAAATTCGTCTAATATCATTGCCCCCAATGGATGTTCCTATCACCACAGCATCTTCATGGGGACCAGCTATGTCCCTTAAATCATCTTCATCAAAAACAATGAAGGGAAAAAGAATTTGCGATTGATAAGAATCCATGCCTCCTTCCAGTTGAATAGCCAGGGTATGAACATGCCTCTTCCTCGAAGAAGCAGTCGGTGCACTTGTGGTGTCCCCCCCAAATATGGTAAGTGACTCAAAAATGCTGATGAGCCCGGACACCGTCTTGCTGTGTTCTGTGATAACTCCCACCTTATTCCGGGTTGGATCATCCAAATACTCTGACTCCACATCGAATCTTTCAATTATAACCATAGCCCCATCCAGAGCCGATGTCCCTGCGTTGTTTGCTGGGCCATTCCGATGAGCATTATCAGGCCTATTTCCACTTCTTCTTTTAACATAAGCACCAAACTTTCCTCTTTCAATCAAAATTTGCACCTCTTGCTTCAAAGCGATGCAATCTTATGTATTATGACCAATATCATGATGATATTGGCAGAAACAATTATTTCGACTTTCCCTGGGAGATTGAAGCGCAGGTGGCTTCCTGAAATGTACTTCGTCTTTTGTTTTGTCATAGATGGTTGCCACATTCTCTTTCAACTCGGCAAACCACTCCGGTTGAACCCAAGGTCCTCGCTTATTTCTGGATTGTTGGCTCTGAGCTGGTGTTGGGTGGGATTGAGCCTTGGTCCTGCTGGGACCCTGTCCGGCTTCCTTAGCCTTGTACCCGGACTGATTCCGGTTTCAGTTTGGTACAGTTGGGGCCGATCTTACCTGCATATGCACCCTGGTCTTCTTCTTGTCATCTTCATTGATTTATTTCCCCACTTGATTCAGTAAACCGCCCCATGGCATGGCCTTCTTTCTGGTTACTGAATCAACCAAATTACCAGGGTTCAAGCCCTGCCTTGGAGAAGCTATTGCTACATGTTCAAAGAAATCAGCTAATCCATTCTTGGTGTTCACAAAACGACTTATATATTCTTTCAAGTATTCATTTGGTTCTTGGGCACAATGGATAATAGTGTCTCCATTGCCCTTCACTTCCTTACTTCCGACGAACTGCCTCCGGAAGGCCACCCAAAAAGTATCAAAATTTCTAATACAACCATGTGGCAGGCTATTATATCACTTCAGAGCACTCCTCGTAAAGGACTGGGAGAACGCTCTACATAGAAACTTATCATCATCGTCAAAATTCATCATAAAGTTTTTGAATTGGCCTAGATGATTATCTCGATCTTTACTCCCATCATATTTTTCCATCTTTGTATTGCCAAACCTCTTAGGAAGGTTTCCGGACAGTATCTTGGAAGACAATGGAGATTGTCTCCAATTCCGGCCACGACTAAACACGGTATCTTCATTGGGAGTTGCAAAGATACCAAGTTCATCATGAAAGGCGAAAAGATCCATCAACAGTCGGTCTACATGCTTTCGTCCATGGTTGTGACCATGAGATGACCCTTTTCCTAGACTCCTTTTCAACCTTCCATGCATGTCCCTCTTTCTTTAATACTTTTTTACCAGCTACTTCTTCTTTCTAGAACGACCCTCATCACTGCTGGATGACAAGGACTCCTCAACTCCATCTTCGTTCAAGGAGCTACTAGAAGATTCTGAATCTGAATCTCAGCCCTCCACCGGTTTAGACCATTGAGAATTCTTGGAGCTAGCATGAGTCTTTTTAGTACTTACATGGGTCTTTGCTGATGGTTCATGCTCCCTTGGATTATCAGTGTGGTGAACGAATGACATTTTTTATTTTTCTTTTAAGCCCATCTCCACCCTTTTAGCAGCCCTCAAGGCTTCTATCTCAGCTTTCAATCTATCTCGCTCTTCAATCGTATATTCATCATTTTCTCCCACCACTTCTGCCAAAGTTAGTGGCACTGACTGCTCGTCCGGATTCATCCGAACTGGTTTTTCTTGATGGTTTCGAATGCTAAATTCAGGCACCTTCTCCTCCCACTGTAGTCGCCAATTTGGTGTGGATTATTTTCGACTGAGGGTAATTTGGTCATGTGTTTTGTGATGTTTCAAAGGTATTTAATGTTTGGGCGTTTTGTAGTTAGAGATTTAAGCTGTCTGATTGTATTAAATGTTCATTACCCTCATTAATGAAAGTGGTTGGGTATTTATACCCTTAATTATGGGCCACATGGGCTTTCGGGTTAAATTTATGAAACCGGGTCGAGTTCAAAAACCCATTAGTTTATTAAGCAGATTAGCAATTAGCTTAGTCAAAAGGTGATTAGTTTTTAGTACTTTTGTCCAGTTCTGATGGTTCAGTGGGTGGCTTTTGTCCGAATTTCCCCTGTCCGGTTCCCACAGTTAGTGGTGAAAAGTTCCGGACTCATCACTGGCCCCTTTTTTAGGTTTTGTTCGAAGGCCTTTGGTAAGACCTAAAAAAATATTTTTGGCACTTGTAACATTTCCTGGACTGATTGAGTATTTAGTGAAGGATTTATCCGCATAGAAAACTTCTCAAAAGTTCAAAGGTTTTACCATGGATCGTGGCACACGTGTCATCTTCTGATTTGCCTCACCAGCCGTTTTTCTCATAGAACGGCGCTCCCACTAATCCCAAAAAGTAACCTCCTCATTTAATGCCCATGACGTCAGCATCGCCTTCAATCGTTACTTTTGTCTTTTCGTATTCTTCTAGGTTTTTGGCATCTTATTTTGTCTCATTAGTATAAATTACTTCATTTTCATTGTTTTACCATTTTCTTTACTCTCTCGTTCCTTTATCTCAAAACTTTCACCTCTCTTCTCAAAATTCTTTTGGTGTGAGTTTATGTTCACAGCAAGAAACGCACTGGTAAAAGGCGGGTGGCTTAATCTCTCGGAGTTAGAAAAAGCACAAAGATTTGAGTGAGGAAGACGCATTGCTGCAGGTCTTCCTGTTTCTCCAATCGACAAATCTGAAACACCATCTTCAGAGTCTGATCGAGTTTCATCTTCTGCTAGAAGATCCAAACCAGGAGGTTATTTCAACCAAGTCTTTCACCCATGGTATCAGGCTCCTCAGTTCAGGAGTCACAACCTATTGTTGAACGAGAAAAATTTGTTACAAGCACAAGGAGACCCTCTCCATTCATAGGTATGGGATTAGATGCTGAGAAATTCCCCAGAAAAACTGACACTTCATCGAAGAGGCCGCTTAGTAAAAGGCCACGCTGTTGTTCCAGAGTCTAAGTCTCCGAAATCAGGGCCCATAAGTCTGGGGCCAAAGATAGGGTCTGAGGCATCCATCAAAGTCCCTAAGGATAAATCATATGGTCTGGATGCTACTGGAACAAGCCTTCGAAATGAACCCTCCGGATCTGAGCCCCAGCCGGACACCAGACCATTTAGAGAAAGTGATGATCAGCCATCCGGACATCTTACTGAGCCGACCACCAGAACTCCTCCACCAATGACAACTGATAAATCTTCTATGGTGATGAAGAGGTGATGGAGGACAGCGTTGAAGAAGCCCCTTTTGAGACTGACGTCTCCGGGCAGACGGGGGAAGCTGCCACTAACAAGAAGAGCAAGGGTAAATAGAAGTTGTGTTTGAAACATCTGGACCTTCCGGAGTCCCCTAAAGGCAGAGTGGGACCTTGCTTCCACAAGGTGAGCGTAAAGTATCTGCTAGCCATGCAGAACATTAACTACGCCTTCATTCATACTGCTGAATTAGGCCGGATCCGGACGAAGTGGGGGATTCCAAAATCTGTCAAAGTGAGGATACCGGTCGATCCGGAGACGCTAATGGACTGCAAGCTGAGTGAGATAGTTATCTACACAGAATTGTTCAACTGGGGGCTCAGATTTCCCTTAGACCCAGAGATTGTCAGATATTTTCATCTGATAAAGCTCTGTCCAAGCCACCTGAGTCCCAATGCTTGGTACACCCTCATGGCTTGCATCATGGCCTTTAGGCTCTCTGAATACCGCTTCCGATGGAGCAATTCGCCGCTGTGGCCAGCCTTTGCAAGAATCACATCATCCCCTTCTACCATTACAACATGGGTGACAATTTTAAGATGGTGGATAATCTGCTCGAATCGGAGAAGAATTGGAAAACCCAATTCTTGTTCATTAGTGGAGCTTGGGAAAATGGGAAGAAGATTAAAGCTGGAGTCAGCCCAAGCATGTTGACCAGCAGATGGAAAAGCACAATGTTTGTTTTTCTTTCCTTATAAAAAATCTTATTACTAAATTGCTCTTCTTTTTCTTTGGGTAATGCTGCCAAATGAGTTCTCCGACTACTTGGAGGAGGGACAGGCAACCTGTGTCAAGCTGAATGGATGGACTGCTGACAAATGGGAAAATTATTTCCACAATTATTTCACTACCGGAAATTTTAATACATTTGACTTTCACCGGCCAATGATATCAAAATCAAGTTTATTTGGTAAATCATCTTCTTCCAAACAACAATCTAACTCATATTCGCTTGGAGTCAATTTATTTTTATTTCTTTGACACACAAAAGCATCATAAAAATCTATTTTTCTTTTTCTTCTGAATTTCATAATTTTATACCGAAATCAAATATATATCGTACGACATATAATATTTTAGTCTTACAACCCCAAAAATCCAGATAAACAAAATGAATTCAATTTTCTTTTAGTTCACCAGAATTAGAGGTCTACTCAAATGATTCAACTAAAAAATCTCTAAAAAAAATTAAAAAAACCTTATAAAACTATTCAAAATAACGCCGAATAGATAAACTTCAATTGCTTCTTACACATATAAAGAGGTTAATATTACTCTTAAATTGGCTTCTTACACATACAAAAAGGTTAATATTACTCTTAAAAATTATCAATATCATGGTCCAAAATGAATGAATCAATGATATTTTGGGCTATGTAGTTATCTTGTATTTAAAAATAATTTTGTAACTTTTTCATGGCCATTTATAATTAAAAATTGTCCTGAATGTTTAGTCGGATAAACTGTTGTCTATAAATAGGTGGGCCCTCTCTTAAATATCTAGCTCGGCTCCTATGTATTTTTGCTGCTTTGGTGTTTCTTCGCTATTATCCTTTACTTCTTTTGGTGGAACATTTTTTCGAACCGTTAAAATTGAACTCGAAATACAAATACAAGTATAGATATGAGTGGGTGAAAATAACTTTTTTTCTTATAGAAAAACAAATTCAATTTTTATAATATTTTGCTTGTATTTCGATAAAAAGAAGTTAGGTGTCCATTCTCTGATTTTGTCTTCTAATAAAAGTTTGAGAAAATTTTATTAATTTAGCTAATTATGGCTATTATATTTTATTTATTATTATCATCCAATTCCCGATATCAATTTGATAAAAATTTGTTGGGTATATATTTTTATATTTTGTTTTATTTAGTTATAGTTATTATTAATAAAATTTAATTCGTAATTTTAGAAAACCTGAAATGTAATGTTTTTTATATAACAATTTATTTGAAGTCGTTAAATTCGTGTGTTAGCTTAAAAAACAAAACAAAAATACTAATTTGTATAATTTATTCTCTTCAATCCGGTGGTTGCCTTTTTCTATGTATATAAAACATTAGTTGTTGTCTTTTTCTATATATATAAAACATTGGTTAGATGAAAAAATAAAATTCTAAATAACATAAAATTATTTGAACTTTTATTTTTATTAAAATATTTGTTTGAATTACCATTTCAACATATAAAAGTCTTTGTACTTTTTAAATTACGAATCCAGTATTCCACTTACATAAAAAATTTAAAAATGTTCGATCAACATTTAAAGAATTAAATATGATCTCAAAAGTAAATTTAAACTTTTGACACTCTAAAATTTTAAAATTTCATTTCAATTCATTTCGTTTGATAATTTTTCAATATTTAAATTCCCATCTCTTAAACTTTTTAAATTTATTTATTCCTAAACTTGTCGGGATTGAATTTTAATCTTTACAGCTTGTGTAATTGCATTTTGGTTCCTAACATTAGTAAATTTGTGTTTAATTTCTATATATATATATATATATATATATATAATAAAAACATGTGATTTCAAAATATGATTTTTTATTCAAATTTTTTATTTAATTTAAAGAATTATATGTACAATTACTTGATTACCTTTTCAATTACACTGATTTCTGAGTATTATTTTTTAAATATATTTTCACTTTTGATTAGAAAATCATATATATAATTAATTGATAAAAAAATTACGTAAATAAAACATATCCGGTATTTCTTTCCAATTGATTATAAAGGAGAGTATGAATGCATTAATAGCCACCACCAACCCAAAACTTCTAAGTTGGCTTGGATGAGCATCCTTTGGATGTGTCTTATAGATAACAAGTTGAGAGTTTATCGATTGTAGTTAGAGAAATAAATTTTTGTATATTCTAATACAATTTTCACAATACTTACCATATTTATATTAACCCTTGATCGCTTTGATGGCTTCTCTAACCGTCGGCAAGAAAAACATTAGTTGGCTTTATAGATTGGGATAACGTAATTTTTAAGATATTTTTTCTTATTTTTTTAATATAAAATATTTATAACAAATAGTAATTGATGCTGATTAAAATAGATTGGAAAATATATTTTCATTTAAAAAAACATATTTTATCTTCAAATAAAATGTTCTTTTATTGGGTTTTGACAATAATAACAATAAAAAAACAAATACTTTTAAGTTTTTACAAAATAAAAAATAACGTACATAGGAATTAACTTCTTGTAAAGAAAAAAAAGTCCGTATAAAACTCTATAGTTTTAGAGTTAGAGTCTTTCTTTACAATTCTATTAGAAAGTCACTCGTTCAAACCCGAGTAAGGATTCGAATTAGATTAGAAAACGCATTTTATATAATTTGTACAAATTCTGTAAGGGTTCAAGATTAGTCACGCGTCAATACAAACCTATGGTTTAAACTCAGAATGCAGAAGTCTATTTGTGCAAAGCTAATCTATGCTACCATTTATCAAGATAACTAATGTTGAAGATGGAATTAGATACAATGGGTGTAAAGTAAAATACTTTTGGGAGAATGGTTCTTGGAATCTCAGTAAACTTTAGAATGCTATGGATCTTGATATTATTCAAAGCATTCTCAAAATTAAGCTTACTGGAATGGAGGATGATTCTATAGTAAAATACTTTTGGGAGAATGGTTCTTGGAATCTCAGTAAACTTTAGAATGCTATGAATCTTGATATTATTCAAAGCATTCTCAAAGTTAAGCTTATTGGAATGGAGGATGATTCTATACTCTTGACAGCTAGTACTGAGGGTTACCATGATACTAAACAAACCTGGAATGCTTTTAGAAGGAAAGGTAATCAATCTAACCTTTATAAGAAATCACATGACTCTGCACCCCCCCTCCCCCAAGAAAATGCTCCTTTATCTTGTGGAGAATTCTGCATAATTGGGTCTCTGTTGATAGCATCCTGCAAAATAAAAACATATATTTAACATCTCGATGTTAAAACTGTGAAAATACAGAATTTGTGAATCATGTGTTTGTGAGCTATCAGAAAGCCTAAGAGGTTTGGTCTTTCTTCTTAGTATTATTCAACATTTACATAACCAATAACATGACCTTCTCTCATCTTATAAGGTCGACTTTATGGTATGCAAGTCTCTTTTCGACGGGTTACAACTTTGTTTTTCTAAAGAAATTTATCATCTGGACATCGAATGAGACTCTTAAATTCTAATTGAGATGTTTCTTCATGGGAAAATCCCCTGATGTTTAAGGTTTACTATCCAATGTTGCAGAAATCTAATCTCGTCAAACATGAATCTGAACCATGTTTTCAAAGAGCAAAATGAAACTACAAACTAGATAGCAAAAATGGTCATTAAATCAAATCATTGTATGCATTTCAGTTAGAATCAAGCTCCAAGTCACCTTAAAGCCATTATCTTTCTCGAAAGTCTGGGAGTTGGGTATCTAAGATCCAAAGCCAACTCATAATTTATGTAATAAAATTCGATTGCATGTTGTAGGACCTGTCGATTTCAAGATGCAGTTCCTTGGTGTTTCCATCAATTGCACGCAGTGGTTTTCTTGGTGCTTCTGTCGATTGCATGTGGTGATTTCTTTGTTGCTGATTCTTAAATTGAGTCGATTTTAAGCTGTGGCTTTGTGTGTTGGCAAGCTTGGTGGGTTCATGGAATGTGGTTGTTGGTTGAAGAGTTGAGGAAGAATAAGATTTTGTATCTAAGGTTAGGGATTGTGGCTGCTGGTTGAAAAGTTAAGGAAGAAGAAGATTGTGTCTTTAGTGTTAGAGAGTGTGGATGTTGGTTCTTTGTTTTATTTGTTTTGTCAAAAGCATGTTGGATTTTGTTTAATTTGGATAATGTAAGGCCTATGTGGTCCAACTTGTATATTTTCTCAATTGGATCATGAAATAAATCAAGTCGATTTTATGGAAAAAAAAACAATAAAAACAAATAAAAACGACACTTTTTTAAAGGTTTGTATTGACGTGTGACTAATCGTGAACCCTTACAGAATTTGTGCTAATTACATAAAAACATTTTCTAATCTAATTCTAATTCTTACACGGGCTTGAACGAGTAACTTTCTTGTATAGTTGTAGAGAAGGACTCTAACTCTAAAACCTACAGAGCTTTGTACGGACTTCTTTTTCTCTAAAAGAAGTTAATTCTATGTATGTTATTTTTTTATTTTGTAAAATTTAAAACTATTTTTTTTGTTTCTTAAATATTATTGGAAATTAAAATATTTTTAGTGTTATTTTTTTGCATAGTTGATAATCGCTCCGCCATTTAAACGCTATTTTTGAAATATTGCTTTTCCATTTTAATTTAGCTTTTGGAGCTATTGTCGATAAACTTTTTCTATGATGTTGGAATTTTTTTTATGCGCGAAACTTTTCATTCATGGTATATGAATCTACTTTTTGATAGTATGATATTTTTTTCCAATATTTTTGTTTAATTTAGTATTCTTATTTGAATTTATTTATGGTAAACTCTATTTTTTTAAGAAACCCACAACCGCTACGTAAGGAGTGCGCACAATGTAAACCCTTAGTCTGATGCAATATTTGTATGGGTTATGATTTGAGACACTATTTCTGATAGTTTTTGTTCCTTCCATCGGGAATATCCTAAAAAGAATTTTTTTAATTTTATTTTTACTTTAAATACTAAAAAACAAATACAATTGAAACATTTTATATTAATATTTATTATTTTCTTTTTCTTCTCAAGACATTCATTAAAAAAAATTATTTGTCGATTTCACTAAAGTCAGGCCATGAGTGGACAATCAGAGATTATATTTGTTGAAATCTACAAATCTATATTAAAACCATTAAAATCTACAAGTCTATAAATTTTACCGAACATTTTCGAATCAAGATATTATATATATCCAAACTTGAGAATCGACAAACACATTATGTACCTTCGATTTTAAAAAATAGTGTTCTTCTTGCGTTCAACACAGATTGCTTCTAGATTTTAGCAAACGTCTTTGCACCTAAGTCTTGACCTCAAATTCTATCTGAAATATTCAAACAGTTCATGCCTTTACATGTCTTCGGTTGTCCATCTTCGGCTATATGTAGTCTTCGAAAATACTTGTGTTCTCGAGTTATTTATAGCATACACAAACGATTCTCCACTTAAGCTTATAGTAATTTAAACATTTGTTGCACCCGATGTTTTACTCTTTATAGACCAGCTCCCCCACATTTCATACTTGCATAAGTCTCATGCAGATTGTGAACTTTGAAACCAGTAATAACTTTGTTAAAGAATCCAAAGGATTTTCCTCGCTAGTAGTCTTAGTCACCTTCACCTGCTATCTCTTCATTATGTTTCAGAAGAAGTAAAACTTGATATTTACGTACTTAGTTTTCTCATTGAATTTCGGATTCTTCAATAAATGAAGAGCAGTAATATTATCATATAATATAATTATATATTCCTTTGTACGAGGGATTGTTGAGACAAATACTCAATTTTTATAGATGACAAGGCAAATACCTTTTTTATACAATAATTCCAGCTAATTGCTCTTCCAAGCACGGTAAATAGATAACCCGAAGTAGACTTCCTTGTGTCAAGACAACCCACATAATCAAATTTCATATACACTCTTAGCAATATATCATATGTATCTTTCTGATTACAACACAACTTAACTTCAAGTAAACCCTTCAATTATCTCATAGGACACTTGAGTGCATGTCACTGAGACTTATCCATATTTTCTATGTATCTGCTCAAAACACTTATGGCATAAGCAATACCAGGTCCCGTGCAAATGATAGCATACATAATGATAAAAATAACATTGGCATAAGGTATCTCTAAGATGTACTTCTCATGTGAAACTTTGGTTGGTGTTTGATCTAAATTAAGTTTGACTTGAGAACTAATGGGAGTTTCAAACATCCTCGACTCGAGACATGGCAAATTGTGAAGGAACGTATGTATGTATTTTTGTTGAGATAAGAGTATATACATCTTCGGCATGTTCCTCTTGATCACAATACTGAGTATCACCTTAGCCAATTCCAAATCCTTTATCTCAATACTTCTTTTCAGTTGAGTTTTCAAAAATTTAATTATCTTCTTATATATTCCCATTATCATAATAGCATCCACATACAGTATCAATACGATTATTCTATACATGTTTGTTTTTCCATTATAATATACACGATTTTCATAGCAACTTCAGACATACTTGACGAATAAAAAAAGGAATCAAATCTTTTATCCCACCATATTGACGAATTTTTCCTTCCTTTTTATTCTTTAACAAACACATATCTCATTCATTTCATTATTCAAACCTTTTTTGGATGAGACATGTATATCGTCTCCTTCAATTATCCATATAGAACGATAGTAGTAACATCTATTTGATATAATTTATATCAGATCTAGAAACAATTGACAACCAACCTAATTTATGTCTGTATAACAACCAAAAAAATATCTCATTGAAATCAACACTCGCATTTTACGTAAATCAATTAACAACCAACTTAAATTTGTATACGAATAACTCGAGCCCATGAATTCATTCATTCTTTTTTAATGTCTATTTACTCCCAATAGGGTTCTGAACCTTTAGCCCCTTCAAAAGAATACATGTGCATATCTACTTAAGATATCTCAGTTGTTTCCTCATAATTGTAAGTCACTTCTCTTTACCATTGATCTTTATAACATTAGGATAGCTTTCGGGTCCAAGAAGATCTATTTTCATTTTGATAAATAAAGCATAACAATTAACATCATAAAACATATACCGTTGTGGAAGAGTGCTTGGTCTACGTCATCTATCTCTCGTCAATTGGTAACTACCAACTTTACTTTCTAGATAAAACTCATCATCAATCCACATATTTTCTTGATAGTACTAGGTTCTGTCTTTAATTACATGTTCTCATCATTGAAAACCATGTCCTTAATTATGAAAATCTTCTTATATCCACCTTAAAAGCACCACAACTTATACTCTTTTACTCCTAACGGATAGCTAAGAAACAAAATTTTAGTGCTCTCGACCGAAGCTTATTGTGCTTCATATGTGCGTACGTACCACATCTGAATACTCTCATATATTCCATGTTAGACCTTTTTCCACTCGACGTCTCTTGATAATAAATAAACTTCAATATCATAAATGGATACTTGTTGATGATATAAATAGTAGTCATGACTTCTCCGTAGAAACTTCGACACATTCTAATTGTTTGAAGCATACATCTATCTCTTTTCTATCAACGTTTAGTTCATTCTCTCAACAACCCATGCTATTGGGGAGTCTCACCACGGTTCGATATCTAGAAATGCAAAGCTTTGAAAAATAGCTACTGAAATCCTTCTTCACATATTCCAAGCCATTATAAGTTTGAAGCTTCTTCAGTACTTTCCTAGTATGATTCTTCGCTAAAGTCTTCCAGTTCCTAAAAAATCAAATACTTTATCTTTGGTATTCAAAATTATAACTCATACTTTTCTGGAATAATCATCAAGCAAGGACATGAAATACCTTGCACCACCAATATCAGATTCTTGTGTCGGGCCTTAAAGATCTGAATGAACATACTCAAGCACATCATTGGTTGTATGGTTGTTAGGTAGAAACTTAGCCCTCTTATTTTTACCAACACAAATCTTTCACAAACGCTCAATTTCTGAACTGTGTTGCCATCCAATAATCCTTGTTTTCTAAGTTTAATAAGGAATTTTTTACTCACATGTGCAAACTGAAGATGTCATAACTTGGTTGAATCTTTCTCCACCCTAGACAAACCTCGGGTACTATAGAGCCCTCAAGAACTAACACGCCAATAGTCATATAGGCCTTCATAACAACAAGTGAGCCTAGCAAGACCTTAAGTTTATCGCCTTCACCGTTATAATTACATATTTCCTCATCTAACATCCCAATAGAAAAAAAATACGTTTAAATTCAAGCGCATACCTCATGTTGTAAATCACACTTTCAAATCTTGTGTATCACTTAAGTCGAATAGTTCTCACTCATTTGACATCACAAAATTCATCATTCCCATGGATGACCCTTTTACCTTCATATAATTTTAGGTCTTCAAATCAATATTTATTAAGAGTCGTGTGGAATGATACACCAGAATCCAACAATCACTTATCATTGTACCTTCAAGAATAAGAAGATATAAACCCATCAACTTACTCATAGTCGTCTGGAACCATGTCAATATCTTCGATAATGGCCTCTATATAACCATTTACATTCTTTCTTTCCAAGAAGTTCCTACCGATATGACCTTTCCGTCTTGCACAACCAACACTCACTTTAGAACGTGTCGCAAGCTTCTTGGACTGTGAGCAAGATTTCCATGTCCTCTTGCTTGAACCTGTCATTCATGACCGACCTTTGACACTTAGTATGAGACCTTTGGAGTCACCCTTCATAACTAATGACTCTTTACTTTGGATATCATAAGGATTATTTGTGGTATATTAAAATGTCCATAAATTTCTCGTACACCTTAGATATAGAAATTAAGAGGATTATGACCCAATCCTTATCCATCATCTTCATGCTAACTACATTCAAGTCAATAATGATTATATTAAAATCATTTAAGTGTCTTTGGATCTCCTTGATAATATCAATTGACAACATATACAACTATGCTTTGAGATATCATCTATTCGCCAAGGTATTCTTCATATAAATCGCTTCAGTCAATTCTATATCTCAGTGTCATAGGCTCTTAAGACACTTCAAGGATCACTTCACCTCACAAGCTCAATATGATCGCACTATGAGCTTTGGACAATATTCCAACATCAATCTTATATATATATATATATATATATATATATATATATATATATATATATATATATATATATATATATATTTCTCATTAATAGTTGCAACCATTCACTTATGTACTAGTAAACCCCGAACTTTAATTCTCTAGAGGTTGATATCATTATCTTTATTGCATTTTCTAGGTTGAACTTCATGGAAAAGTTAAAAACTTCTCTTTAACCTCTTGATATAAAATCATCGTTGTCATTTCTATTTCATCTCAACGTTACAGCCAGTGTTATTCCAGATCATTCACTCGCATTACATCATTTTTTAGGTAAACTCACTCTACAAGAGAGACCCTACTTTGGAATAATCAACAACACCCAAGTCCAGCAATGGTCAAATTTTGGATAACATTAGCCAAAGCTCAATCGCTTCATTAGAAACCTATCTTATGATAGTATTGAATTTGCAACAAGAAACTGAAGATTCGTACAACTTCGTCTCATTCTTAAAGAGTAGTTATGAACCTTAAAACAATAAAGCAAGAAATTAATAAAAATATAAACTTAAGCATACACACAAGACAAATTTAATGTGGTCTGGATTGTGAAGAAATCTTATACCCACGGGTAACAGGCGTATATTTTATATATAACACTCAACCACTCATCTTTGTTACACAACATTCTTAGCTTACAAATGAAATATGGATCTCATAATATCTCAAAGTATTATTTTTTATATCACTATATCAAACAACGAGGAAGAGTATGCAAGCTTTGGCAGGGCTACGATTAGTGAAAATATGTGGTGCCAAGAAAGTTCATCCGATAATTGATTCACAACTTCTAATTAATCATGACTTGGTCCATGCCAAAGCATAAAAATACCACATGGTAAAAATACTTAAGAGCATTGATTAAATTAACAACTATCTTTGAGGGCGTCGAATACAAACACATTTATCCGGTAGAAAATTATATGGCTGCCCATTTAGCTACTATCGCATGTAAAGAATGATATCCATGGATACTTGTATAAGAGAACCATTCGATCACATCAATTTCTGAGCTACAGTTAGCTGCTTAAGAAGCCTTTTAAATTTCAATGGCCTTGGAAAAATATTGAAGATATGAGCACACAGAATATATAATAAAATGTACTTTTCCATTAACAAACCTTTGGTAAAAAATTAAGGTCTAATGCATATGTTTCACTCTTCTTTGAGGCATATTGTATAGAAAATCTTTAAGACGACCATTATTAAGGTGCCTTGTAACTAACGAATCATAAATGATACTATCAGAATTTTATGAAGAGGAAAGGTCCGCATATTATGTTTATAACGTAATAGGAATGGTTTTATTGGATGGGTACTAATGGCCTTCTAACATGTCGGATGCCAACGACTTGGTAAGACGATGCAGTATATGCTAACGATCTGCAAATTAAATACAAGTGCCTGATATGCAGTTGACTAAATATCTGAAGCATTTTGTTTTGATAGATTCGGGGTTGGATCTCGTTGGACATTTGTCATGGCCTCCGGGGACGTCAGACCATTATCGTAGTTGCTGATTATTTCCTCAAATGGGTGTAAGTATAGCCTATGTCCAGAACTACCGTAAAATTTGTTATTAAAGTCATTATATCTATCATATGTTGTGGGTTCATTATATGATAGATATAATGAATTTAATAACAAATTTTGTCGTAGTTCTGGACAGAGGCTATACTTCCACCCATTTGAGGAAATAATCGGCAACTACAATGATGGTCTGGCGTCTCCCAGACGCCATGACAAAGGTCCAACGAGATTCAACCCCGAATCTATCATAAGATGATGCTTCAGATATTTACTCAATTGCATATCAGGCACCTGTATTTAATTTGAAGATCATTAGCATGTACTTGCAACATATGATAGGGAAGTTAGCATTAAATTGGGAAGGGCCTTATTTGTTTATTGAAAGGGTTAAGTCTAGAACTTATCGACTTATATATCAAGAAGAAAACCCTCTTATACACCCATGATATATCGAATACTAAAGACTATATCTAGAATAGTTGTAAAAAAGTGTACATTGTTTAATTTTATGATGTAATATCAGAAGACGCACTCTTTCCTACCTCGATGGCGTCAAAATGTTTTAATGAGGTGCACGAATAACTTATCTTATATAAATTATTTTGCCTTTTATATTTCTATCCTAGTATTGATTAATTCGTATACTTTTGACTCAAAGTTTAGAAATATTAAAATATTACAGCACTAGTTGGTCAAATATAAAGGATCTAACATTAGTTGGTCCCAATTAAAATGTTACGACACTAGTTGGTCAATTATAAAACATTCGACATTTTTTTGTCATAATCCAACACTAGTTGGTTAGGTTTAGAAGATTCGATATTAGTTGGTCGCAATTAAAAAGATTCCAACATTAGCTGGTTAGATTAGAATGAAAGATTGTCTGGTCCAAAGTTTATTTCGGTGAGCGGATTGGGATTAATTACTCTCAACTAGGAAGATTGCAACTATACTATTAGTAAATACTATTTTTTTAAATAATAAGTAAAAACAATCATATTAATACATTTCGAAGACTTTTACAAAACACATTGGTAAAAAAAGAACCAATTCATATTAATACATTCCAAAGACTATTACAAAACGCCTTAGCCATACCAGAGACTTTGAAAAATATTATAATACAAAAAGATGTTATATTTTTTCCTAGAGACTTTTTGGCTGCTGATCCTCCTCGAAACTTCCAAAGGGGGTAATTCAACATCTACCCTTTTGATTTTTCCACCTTCCTCTTGAGCCTTCTATAAACCTTTATTTGGGTTATGATTCTCTCTCAACATCACTTGTGGACTTTCTTGATGCCCCAATTTTTTACCTTACAAAAGTATGCTCTTCGTCTTCGTTGACCAACTACATTGGATTAATTTTAGAGGTCAACAATCTTCTCTGAGGGCCCTCTGTATGTGTCAGTTGAGGGACAACCAAAATTTTAGCGATATTAATATTTCCCTCTAACCGATTACTATGGGGATGCATCCAGAGCTTCTGAAGTATGCTTTCTTTTTATCGCAGCAACTGTTATGGTTTTCTTCGCAGGGGATCTTTCTTTTGTATTCGAGGAACCCTTTGAGATATAGTGTTATCGATGTATATTACTAGTGTATCTTTGGGAATAACTTAGCATAGGACACTGATATTTCTCTGATGAAGGCTTAGTGTTAGAGGATGAAGGATTAGCTGGTATGGAACACATATTGTAAGGAATCTACCTTCGTAGTCAAAGTTCTGAACGATGATTCTAGACCCTGTGGTTTCTAGAATCCCATAAGCTTTTACGGATTCTCTCTTTGCTTCTACTTTATCTAACAGACACAATCAATCGGTAGGGCATTGGCAACCTGAAATATGAAACTCCAAAAAAAAGTTTAGTCTGTCATTGGAGAAATGTTTTATGGTGGTTATTTGACTGGAAATTGACGGTTTGCAATGGCTAAAGCTAGGAGTTTATCTATTTATCTCTAGAAATTGTTAAGAAGTAAAGTGATACTGAGTAGAGGTAGTAATATATATATATATATATAAGTTAGCATGAAATCTTATTGTTTGTCTCACATGTCCAATGAATATAAGCTTGGGGAAGTAGGATGGTCTTCTCCAAAGATTATTTACTTAGAGAAGTAAAATCGTTTCAAAAATATTCGTACACTTCGTCGTTCAGAGAGTAGGTCGTGGTTCGAATTATTTGATGATATATGTACAAGAATAGAATAACATATAGTCATATCTGTATATATAGTGATTGAAAGCTAGGTTATCTAAAACTAAGATACTCGGGTAAAAATAAAAGCACACAAGCAAGTACATCCAAAGAGACTTCATGATCAGTTAAGGCTATCCATCCTGAATGTGTTCAGATATGTTGGTGAGAATAAATTTTTTTTGCACGATTATTACAAAGACGTTCCAAGTTCCAGTCCTCGTAAAAGATCTTTGCAAAGACTGCGGGGATACTTATAATGAACGAATAATCCGAACCACGAGTTTGACCAATAAGTTATTGTACCGGAATTCACTTTATGAAGCTGATGTAATAAATATATAATATTAAGGGTATTTTATGTACTAATGGGCTTCAGTAATATGAGCTTGGATTATCTAAATATGAACATGGACCACGTAAGCCCATTAGACCTAAAAGTATATATAAAGCCTTGTTTTATGCTTTAGGTTTATTGATCACAACATTTATACTTTGAACTACTTTTCCAGAAACACATACTCCACATGAAATGAATTTCTTGAAATTTAAGAGACTCTAGCTTGAAAGCTAGTGACTTAGGGCATTCTTCTATCATTTAGAGACCATTCGTAAATGTCTCTCTAAGAAGAACACTACATGTTAGTTTGTCCTTCATTAAAAACAATTATTATGAAACTTAACAGTACAAGGTTATGGTTAGTGAACTGACC
Source organism: Limnanthes douglasii subsp. nivea (assembly GCA_036936605.1). Taxonomy (NCBI): domain Eukaryota; kingdom Viridiplantae; phylum Streptophyta; class Magnoliopsida; order Brassicales; family Limnanthaceae; genus Limnanthes; species Limnanthes douglasii. The sequence goes on from JAUPFV010000002.1 coordinate 335,878,743, forward strand.
TATATATAAGATATATTGTCTTTCACCATTGTCAACCATAATATTATTAGTACTTGAATACTCAGTCTTTTGAGTTATGAGGTTGGGATTGCTTGTGACATGGTGACTAGCACCATTTTTAACAAACGAGACTCATACACTTGCTAGATTTTGATGAAAATATAAACTCACTCGTCCCTACCACCTTATGCTGCTCATTTGGGGTGGCTGCCATCGAGGGATCATCCCCAAAGAAATAAATTGTAGCAAAATAGTTTTACTTGCTGCAATTTTGTCAAGTAGGCTTGTTAGGTGAAAATCTACCCCATCTGTCCCTAAAGTATTTTATCTTTCCTCTATAATTATTAGGGTAGTTGTTAGGTTACATGTTCTTTCCTCTAAAACATCTTTCATTGCCCTATGAACTGGCTATATTGGTTCATTTGATTATTGTTGTTATGATGTTGTCATTTGTCCTCTTTGTGTATGGTAAATTTAGCAGAAGCCATGCTTAGGTTGGTCACAGAGTTTTGCAGACTAGTTAGTTGTTCCAGTTCGCTTTCAAAGGTTAGCAAGAAAGTACGTAAATCAAGTTAATTGATGACTTCCTTGTCTCCCAAGCTAACCAATATATGAATGTATTCGAAGTCCAAATTTGCTAGGTCTTGAATGACAAGGTCATCAACAGAGACTGAGCAACATGTTAGCGCTAGGTTATCAAATATAACTTTTATTTTGTTTAGGTATTCGGTCATTGTAGATGTCTATTTTCTTGTATTTTAAAAATCTTATTTGTAGTATGTTATCGTTAATTTAGTTTGTGAACTAGACACATTGCTTGCTGGTCTTTGAATACTAATTAGTCCCTCGACTATCACTTTCGTGACAGATAGTCCCTCGGTTAAAAAATGTCTCAATTTAGTCCATTGACTATCCATTTTCGTGACATATAATACCTTGACTAAAAATTCTCTGGTTTTAGTCCTTTGATTATCTATTTTGGATAAAGTTAGTCCCTATGCATGTTTATTTAGTTGACTAATTTTATCAAAAGCAGATAATTAGAGGACTAACTTTATCGAAAATGGATATTTGATGGACTATTTGTCACTAAAATGGATAGTCAATATACATGGTAGGCTAACTTTATCCAAAATGGATAGTCAATGGATAGTCAATGGAATAAATCCAGGCCTTTTTAGTCGATAGACAAGAGACTAGTTATCGTTCAAAGCCTTACTTGCAGCATCCTACTGTTTTCGGAAGTAACTTCTCCATCAGTTGAACTAATACTTCAGGGCTCATGATGGAGTATAACCATCCAAGAAGTAGTTAGTATTTTACCATCCAGTATTCATACTTTGCATTGTCTAAAAGGTTTCCTTGAGCATCAACTACAAGTCTAGGAGGATAAGGTTTTTCCCCAGTTGGAAACCCTCCTAGTTTCTTCCCTTTAACCATACAAAGAACCATGATCTTCCATAAGAGAAATTACTCTTGTTGAGTCTTATATTATTGATGTTAGCTCTATATACTGAATTTACTGAATGTTGATGTTTAGTCTCGTGGGTTCATAATGGCCAAAACATGTGTAAGCCCAAAAGAGTGAAAAAACATGGGAAGCTCTAGAGTAAACCATTTCGAATTCCACGAGTTAAATGAATCTAGTTTCACATGATTCACTTAACTTATGTACTTTTTTTCTTAGAAACCTAGTTGTCACCAAACCTGCATCTTCATCCCTCTCTTTTCCTCTTGCTAAATTGTTCTTCAAACCAAACTTTTTATTATTATTCACAAAATAAATATCACTTTATGTGTCTAATATGAGGAAATTTAATTAATCTTGACATCAGAGAAGAAAAAAACATCCAACCTAAATGACAATCAAATATCCATTCTCAAATTAGATTAATGAAGTTAAATTCTTCGTAAGTAAAGAAGAGTTCCTTTGTAATTTTTATTTTCATTTCATGGATTCACTTACGAATCCTAAACACGATTCCAGGAAGAAAATCCTATCCTGCATGCATTGCACCATCAATTTCACAAATCTCTGCCCAGTTCTGAAACCCTTAATGGTCACTTTCTCCATCTAGCGTCAAAGATTAAAACAATCTCTGTAGAATACCCAAGCGACACCACACCAAGTAGTACACATAATACTAGATTTTGTATAAAACACTATCATCACCATATAAAGAGAACATATGGTATTCATCTTTTTATGCTCCAAAATACCCTGACCCTCTTCTTTAATATCAAGTCATTTTCTTTAGTCTCCTCATGCTGAACAGAAGAGTAACATTCATAAAACACTCTAGAGTCGAGACTCCTAGAGAAACAGAAGAGAAACATATATAGAAAACCCTAGCGCTGCCACTCCTAAAACCAAACGAAAGAGAGAAACCTTTGTAAAAAAAACCTAGCGTCGACATGTTATGTTTCTCTGTTTTTTTCTCATTTTTAATGGGAGGACCTGCATAAGAAAATACTACATCTCATTTAAATATTGAAATATCCTTACACCAACATAAGTGGGTGTACTCCCGTCATAGATTGTTTAAAAATTGAAAGGAATGTGTCTAGGTCACAGAGTAAAATTAAATAGGTGTGCAGTCAATTATATTTTTAACAAAATTAAACTATAATAGGCAGTGGCCACCTCATACTGGTTCAAGACTTAAATTAAACAATGATGCATCTTATTCTCAATTTGGGGAAGCCATATGTAGTGATATTATCATAGACTCTAAAGGTGAAATCAAAGATGTAATTGGAAGGATCTATGGCAAACGAAGTCCCATCATTGCAGAAAGCATAGATTTTTTTTATGGCTTTACTCTATGCCACAAAATGAAAATCACTCAGCTTGATAGCAAAACATATTCCAAAGTATTACTAACTATACTCCTAACTCATAAATCTCTCTGGTTTCTAACCTCATGACTAGACAGTTGCAGGGAATTATTGTCTTCGAATAAATCTATATATCATATTTACATAGAACAAAATACAACGACAATTTGGTTAGCTAAGTGGACAAACAAGTGCAAATTCAAGCAAGACATTAACATAGCAATTGCTTTATTGGACAATCTAGAAATAGGATTTGATAACTAGAACACCTCAAACAAGACAACAACTTCAAATATATATATATATATTAATTGCAATTATTTCTTTCATCAAATATATCAGCAGTAGTAAATCGAAGCTAACAATTTATTGCAGGTAATCTTACCTAACAAAGTCTTTTTGTAGGTCTGTTGTTTGATAAAGCTTATATACCTTTTTCTCACCCTGCACAAAGTCCCAGAAAAAAAATATGTCTTAAAGTCAACACAACAATTTAATGGTCATTTATAACCAGAGAATAAAGATATTTTCACCCTAACCTAGTGAGATGCTCAACTCTAAAGCCTCATCTTCACCAATCATGACTAATAGAATGGAATAAGCTAAGTGAATAAACTAAAATAAAAATATTTATCATTTACGTGATTAAACATTTATTATAGTCTTTTTACAGGAAAATGAAAAAGATCATGATTATATCAGCAGTTGTGGGAATGTATAACCATGATGAGATATATTGTAAATGATTTCTAAGTTGAATAGATAAGTTAGAAGAAAGCAACTAAGCGAATGTTGATTTGAAGAATAATTCAAGTATGTAATCAATACGTGACGAAAATAAGACTTGGAGACTTGAAGACACTCTAACTGAATATATTTGAAGACTTCTAGTCCTTAAATCTCAACTGGTAGTTCAAATGAAGGGCACAAGAGTAGCCTTAATATGGACAGAATAATCGAATATTGATATAAAAATAAGGACATTTATGTGATAATATATATATCTATCCTACAAATAAATGGTAAATGGTATAAATACCTTATACTTTAAAAATGAATTACACATAAGTAAAAACGTTACAAGAGTTTCACTAGGATATTTTTGGGATAACAAAAATATTAAGCGGATATTTCTCAGATAATAAAAATACTAAGTCGGACATTCTCCGAGTAAGAAAAATATTATGCTACACATTTTCTGGGTAAGAAAATTCCTAACTCAAAAATAAATTTCTGAAAACAGACTAGAGGCAAGATTAACAAAAAAAATGTCATTACTGGATAAACAACTTTTTACAACCTTTCAATAAATCAGTTGATAATCAATTATCACTAATAACCTACTCATAACGCATTACAAATGAAATTCAAATTACAACATATTTGGAACATACATAATTTTTGGTTTCATAAATCATTCTATTGCAATAGATTAGCAACACGTTTAGTTTAAGTTTTTCCCAATTATGGAGACAGAAGCTTTTGTGATACAATGGATCGGCTGCTAAGGCCATCTCTAATCGTAGGTCTCCTCGGAGACCTGATCCAGCCTCGGAGACCTCTATTTATTTACAGACTTGCCACAGAGCTTCTAACCGTTACTTTACTATTTCACAGACTTTTAATATAAACAATTCAATCCAAACAATTCCACTATCTTTTAACCATTCATCTCACTCTCTTTATTTCTCACTCTATCTAACTCTCTCAATTTACATTTACTAACTTTATAATAAATAATATAACCTATATTATTAATTGACATTAATTGACATTAAAAAAAATTACAATATTATTTATTTTAAATTTATGTTATAAATTTATTTGTTTAATTCTTATTTACGATAAATTAATATATATGTTGTAGAATTGTTCGTTGATGATAAACATTTCGTAAATGTAAGTAAAAATCAACAACATTGTTTATTTTAAAAAAATTAAGTTTGTAATAAATTTATAACTTTTAAATCTAATTTAATAATCTATTATGTTAGTCCATTTTCGATTTATAAAAGAGTCTATGAAATTAAGTAAACGTTGTCTTATTCATAAATTCTAACATTTTAAACCTTGAAAAACACTACAGGATGACGTATCACCAATCGCGTTAACGATAATATACAATAATTATCTTAAAAAAGACCGAGAGGGTAAGATGTGAAAAATTGACATGCAATTGTAACAATTGCATATTATAAATTAAATATTATAATTGCGGAAAAATTATTCGGCAATTTATGAATTAAGTTTTTATTATAAATAGCTAAAATATTCTATAAGTAAATTATATATATATATATATATATATATATATATTATAATTAAATATTATAAATTAATTTTTTAAATTATAAGGTAAATCTTTTATTAGAATTAAACTTTAATTATATTATAAACTAAATTTTAATATAATAGTATACTAAACTTTTATATAATAATCGTACATTAATTTTTTTCTTCTCTCTTCCCTTTCTTCTTCCTCCGACTAAAACTTTATTGAAGTTGCTTTTCTCTTTCCTCTTAGTTTTTATCCCGGGTTCGCCAAAGACCGAGATCGAGACCGAATAGTGATTCAAGCACATTCACTCTTCCCTCCAAAAATATTCTATCAATCCAGCATCACCTGGTGAGTTCTGGAGGATCTGCAACGCGACTAATCATAAGTTTTAGTCTAAAACTAGCATACAAATTATATTAAAACTACCAGTTAAGTCCATCATAATCAGTAAATTTAAACTTAAAAATATAATTGAATCAAGACTGTAAATTGAAAATTAGTACAGTTAATAATCAAACTTTAATTCTCAAAAATGAAGGAAAAGGAAAATCTGCAACTACTTCAACATATTTATTGGACGCATGAGTTTCTTTTATGATGGGATCAGGTAGTTTCTTTACTCTAGGATCGCCCTATCTTGTTCCACGTAAACCCTTGAATATTCTATGGAGTTGTGAGTAATAAATAATCACCATAATGCAAAGCTCTCATAATATTCAAGGTTTTACGTGAGAGGAAAATAAGGTGAAGAAAGAGTGGAGAAACTACATGAGTAGTGAAACACAATCGACTGTGTTCGATGTTTGCTATGTTTTCCAGTATTTATAGCGACTTCAGCGGTGGTGTCACAGTCACAGGCTTAAAAGGCTTACTGTGTGCTGTCATGCTTTTATATAATATCGACAAAAATTCAGTGTCCATTTTGTAAAACTAGAGGACTGTGAAACTTGCGGGACTTGTAACAAGAAAAAATATGGACTGATCTCGAACTTTTTGAATATTAGATATAATTGAGCCCTTGTGCTAAATGTAATAACGTGTAACTAATTCTTTTGAATTTAAACAAACAAGTAAATTAAATATTAAACTCTTTTTGTTTCGTCAATTTATTTCTTAATTGTTTTTAACTAATATGTAATTTGCTAAAGGTATGTTAAAATAACTCGTCAATAACTAAATTGTTCAAGGATTACATGGAAATAATTGGCTCTAGCGTGCCTAAAATGTATAGACGATAATTGTTGAAATTCGCCGATTGAAGTTTGAACTGTGATTTAGTGATAGAGACGTTTGCTAGATCCGAAAGGGTAAGATAAGTTGTCAAGACTGGTGTTTTTAAGTTGAATGAGATATAGGTAGAGCCAAAGCATTAAGGACCGAAACAGGATGGTATGAAACAATTTGATTTGAAGCAAACTGGATCGTAGCATCATAGGTGGATTGAAGCGGAGTATTCTATTTTGTTAGGTTTCATATATTAATTGGGTCTCTTATTTTTGTCTTCCTATATTAACTCGAGTTGCTATTAATTGGACATTCTATATTAATTAAGTTTCTCAATGAGTTTTTATATTAAGAGATTAAGAGCTATTTTAGTAGTTGATTAATCAACTTTAATCTTGAGCGTCTAATGAAGAATTATGTGTTTTCATAAACCTATGATAAAAGAAGATATGTAACTGATGTGATGCAAACGCCGAGTTTTCTTGAGCAACGTATTTCATGAGTGAGTGTAATAACTCTGGGTCTTTCGAGAGATAAGTGAGGTGAGAGATAAACACTAAAGAAAAGATTATGTGAATGAAGTTAGCTTTTGTTACAAAGAGTGATTTAGTCATTTTTGTTTCACAGTCTTTTTGTAACCAACTCGTTTATAAAATAACGTTTGTTGCCCGTGGATGTAGAATTTTTTCACATTATGAACCACGTTAAATATGTCTTGTGTGTTTGGTTTTATTACGCTTCTTTTATTTTTTGTTAACTCTTGAACAGGTTAAATCATTCAAGGATTTAAAATCGCACTTTGGTTCTTTACTTCGGAAGAACGGTGGTTTCCCTAACAATATCAACTTTATTAGTAAATTGCTTCGTAGACCAAATCCTAACAAATTGAACGGATTTTACAGATATGTGAACAGTTCATTAACATCTCGAGTACTTGTTGACGTTTTTATGGTATATTGCATATATTTTTTCAAATATTTGTAACAAGACCTAATTTTACTTCTCGTGTTACTACCAAATAAACTCGAAGTTGAACTAAAATTATTTTTCCAGTATCCAAATATTATACATCTTATACATAAGAAGACCGAATAGTTCATGTTATCATAAGATTTTATAATTTTGATACCGTCATAAAAATTCTCAATATAATGATGAAAGAAATTTATTTTGAGAGAAAGATATAAAATACACCTAATAGTAAGATATTATGAAAATAGTTAAGAAATTTGTTTTCCATCATGCACATCATTTCTCTACATACAAACTTATCCCTACTTAAATGTAGATGCATGGAAATATTGACAACACATTCAAGGCATATATGAATGTTAGGAGTATATGGTGTAAAAAGAGCATGAGTATTGTTTAAACATGACTAAGAAATGTATCATTTCATGAAAATATAACCAATTTTGAATCAAAAGAGGTTGGTAATAGTCCATGTTCTTAGTACTATTTATTTTATAAAAATGTACAACATCGTCCATGAACAAGTAAGCATGTACAATAAGATCGCAAGTAGAGTTATATATAGTTTTGACATCAAAAAGTAATTTTTCAAATTTCTCTTCACTAGCCTCAATGAGTTCTTTATATTGATGTTTTCTAGCACCCGAGTTACTGACTAGTATAACCAAATTTCTAAAAGGCTTGATAAAATCATTCAATATCATCTTCATTTCAACATTTCTAACTAATTGAAGTATATGACATAAGATCTAGTATGAAAAAAAAACAAATTTTGGACTACATTCAACTTTAAGTTTTTCAATACTATGGTGTTAGCGGATGTGTTATCAAGATAAATTACCATAATTTTACTATTGACATTAAATCATGCATACATTGTACAAGACCTTCTAAAATTTGAACAACGTTATGTTTGAAAAATGAACAAAAAATTAATAAATCTTCTTTAAAGTACCTAATCAACCTCCATCTAAAATAAAATAAAATACATAATATCAAACTCAAAAAATATTATTATATCGCTAGTTAAACCAATTTCATATGGCACGCATGAAATCGTATTACTAAAAAGTTTTTCTTTGAATTAAGAATTTTGTAATACTAATGTTCTCGTAAAAGTTCATGGGATGTGATAGGGTATAGGGTTGACCGCTTCACTAATCATTTTTAATATATTTATCCATCAGATAAAATGCACTACCAATTTTGTAATACTAATGTTCTCGTAAAGGTTCTTATATTGAATCTTATTAAAATAAAATAATTTATTAGTTCTTAGATCCAGTGTTGTTTAAAACTCATTCTCATATTAAACTTTGGATTTATCTATAATTTTTTGTAAAACAATCGAGAACATCCGTTATACTGGACCGCTACCTGCTTCACACCAGACATCTACCCGGTTACATAGAACGAGTACCATTTGAAATGACTGGAACCCGTCTGGCTAACCGTTAAAAAAAACCTAGTCGTGTTTTAGCCGTTATACCAAACGTGTGCATGTTTAACATGATGGGTACACATCTTGCTAACGACTAGAAAACGAGTAATTTTTATAGCCGTTACACCATACAAGTACCCATCATTTCATACGGGTACCTGTTTGGTGTAACAGATAAAAAAACTAGTTTTTTCTGTCCATTGGCGAAGCGGGTGTCTGTTACATCAGACCAACACCCACTTCATCAACGACTAGAAATTGGTTAGGTTGCTTCTAACCGTTTTCTTATTTTATAATACTTAACCATTGACTCCTTCATTTACAATTCCATATTTGATGAAAGTTTATATTTCAATAAAAATAATAATTTTAATTTATTCACAATTTTTTAAATTTTAGTGGTTGATTATTGGTACAAGATTATTGGTGATCAAGGTCGAAAATGGCTAAAAAAAAGGATGTTCAAAAAATGTCGACGATGAACAAGAAGAAGCGGCGCCACCACAACATGAATAAAATAATTATCAAGCACCTGATGTTATTGGATACAATTGAATAATAATACACATTGATATGTATGTTCATTGACATCTTAGTTATATCGATTGTGTCGATACTCTAATTCAAATTCTTAATAACATAGGATGCTTGACATTTGCTCAGTTTAGTTTCACTTTATATCGTATGTTAGTTGAAGAATTTATGCTAGTAGCAATTTGATAGAGTCTAATTCTAGTAATCCTTGACATGAATTATAATGTCAATAGTGTGATTGTATGATTTATGTATCCAATATAGAAGATGAATTAGGTGTGCTTATGCATGAATTTGAAGTAGAATTTTCGTTATTAGACTCTCTAAATTGTAAGACACATGCGAGTTGGTTTTTGGAATTAGAAGATCTAATTGATTTATTAAATAATAATAGACGTCATCTGATTAACAGCAAGGATAGTATTAGACAAGTTGCTAGTAAACTCAACTTGTTAAGACCTTAAATATTGACAATAAGATGGTTTGTGATTTTTTGACGGTTAATAACAAAAAATTATATATGACCAATCCTTAAACATTTCAGTTAATTACTATGAATATGGGTTATTCACGTAATATACGATATCAACCTTATGAGATGGTGATATCTTTTTTTTTTAAACAAAAGATTAGATTTTAGTGCATATGAAGAGCTACAAGTTCTGAACACTTCTAGAAAAAGAAAGTTTTCTCTAAAAACTTAAAAAATATAAACGTGTGTTGAAAGCATCTACTCTATGTCGCATGTGTTCAAATATATTTAGACAACTATAAAAACATATAGAGGTTCACATATATTTGGATACATGTAAACATGATAGGGTTCGAATGTATTTGGATGGTAGTACTTTTAAGCTAACGTCAAAAACTAGTACGAGTTTGACTGAAAATATTAGAGCAGATTAATTGCATGATATACATGATCAATTATATGATAAAAAAGTCGTTTACAACAATAGATGTGCCAAAATAACTTTAATGTGTACTGACGTAGATGAGATCAGTAGATGGAAGTGGACCAAAAGTACAGTAAAAATATATGATAAATAAATTTTTTAATAATAAAAAGTTTATAAATTCCAGTAAATTATGCAAAATAGCTAAACTGAATTAAGTTTGAAAACATATATAAAATAAATTTATAAAAAATTAAATAAAACAAATTCAAAAGAATACTTATTTTACTATACTATTATAATAAATAAAAAATACCAAATGGTATTTGTCAAATTCGATTTTCGAAAATCACGAATTGGACCGGAACCAAATCGCTAAATTCTAGATCAATGACCGATCCGAATTTTAATACCATGAATCGGTATAATTGATTTGGAACCGGACCAATAAAACGGATAGACCAGTATAACAAATGGAAAAAGAACCCAACTCCGTAAAACTAATACGAAACTAAACCAATAAAGCTGGTAGGACCATGGAGAATCGTAAATATAAAAATCGAGAAAATTAATTGTATTTTATTTAATTTATAGTTTGTACATTATATCATTGCCAAAAATTACTAGATGATAATCAATTAAAAAAGTTCAATTTTAATTTTATAATCTTTATTTAAATATAAAAAACAAATCTAAATTAAATTTGATTAAATTTTAAAATAATTATATAAACCAAACTAAAACCGGACCAAACCAAACCCAACATGCCTGAACTAAAACTGAACCGGACATAACTATTTTATACTAATTCCGATCCCGAGTTTTATTTGTTTTAATAATAGGAATCAAACCAATAAATTTATCGATTCAATTCTATTAAAATCCAAACCTAACCTTTCGACACAAAACATGTATCTAATCAAACAATATTTGGCAGAACCAGACGGATCCAATTAACCATCGACACTAATCTAACCAGACGGATCCAATTAACCATTGACACTAATCTATCTTTGGACGAAACGGATTGGATTAGTCTTTATTTAATTATTGAAAGCCGGAAACTTTTCATTAAACATGCCTAACTAACTACCGATATCTCCAAATAGACAACTAAATCTTGGCTATATATGTTTTCTTTTCAATCAAACACTATTGTTTTAACCTGAATTAAGCGACCAATTTTTTTTTGTTTAAATTTTGATTATACAAAATGAATATATATATTTGGAACTAGACAATACCGGAAAAGTTTGTCATCCATGTCGGGGATAATAGCTATCAACCACCGAACACCTGAACTTATCGATAAGAGTACGCAACACCTACAAATGCTTAGAAACATGCAATAAATATACTTGCCACTTACCTTTATTTCTCTTAATAAAATTAATGAACTTTTTCAAGCTCCTGAATCCAAACCCAGAAGGTTTTGATCCTTGTGGAGTGAAAGCGAAACAATTGTCCACGCAACCTCCAATGGGATATGTATATCAGAAGTTTTCATCTTCTAAAAGGGTTTTCAACCAAGAGGAAGTGAAAGTGGAACTATTGTCCACCAGCCTCGAATGAGCTATATATACAGCCCATAACTTTTAATATTTGTTCGTTGTTACGTGTCTAAAGTCCAACTTTTTAATAGATAAAAGTTAACCAAATCTACCCTTATACCATGCTAAGGTCCAACTTTTAGACCATTTATTGGACCCATTTTAATAAGAAAGCTAATATATATAGTATGGTTAAAAATAAAAAATAAAAGTTATATAAATTCTTTTTTGTTAATTTAATTTTTTTCTTCATATATTTATTAATTAAACGAAGATATAAAATATTAATAGATGAGATTAATAAAATTTATTCATTAATATTTTTAAAACGTGATAAAAATTAGTAAAAATAATTTTCATAATCGTATGAAATGAATATATAAAAGTTGTACCTAATTATTTGTGTTTATATTCTTATATTTAGATTATTAGAATATTTTTAAAATTATTATAAAAAAATTCAAGTTGCAATGTTTGTTGGAATTTTGTAATATTTGACAAAGAATTTGATTTTAAAATAATGTTTTGTTTAATTATTTGACGATCTAAAAAAGTGAGTTAACTTATATAAATGGTACTATTTTCTGCAAATTAATTATGTGAAAATATTATAATTTTAAGAATTCGAGCGCAAAGCAAAACGTTACGCTACACAAACAACATTTACAAATTTCATACAGATCAAAGTAACTTGGCATTAAATTCAACGAGTCAAAAAAATTGCTGAGATTTACCGATATGTCTCAAGCTTTAAATAAGAATAATAAGATGTGTTGTAGTTGTTTCTAGTGTATTGATTATGGTAGTCATTCAATTCATTTCGATGGTTGGTCTCCATGTGAAAGTCTCGTTAACAGCTTATGTTTGACCGTCAATTTGAATGTCATAATTTAAACTCATAATAAGAGTAATGCATGTAGGTAAAGTAAATTTAATTTCTTAGATTCACCAATCCAATTCAATTTAGTGGGATCTTTCATTCATATTTATCGAAATATAACTCACAAATTTTATATCTTGATTACTTACTATAGATGTAGAGACGCAATGTAACTTGACAATACTTATGACTAATTTCTTAGTTACCGTTATAGTTATAAACGGATATTTTAGTTGAACAAATAGATATATTCAGTAAGTTAATAACTATAGATATTATAACTGTGTGGCCCTTTAAAGAGGGGAACTCTTCTATAAAATCCATTGAGATATTTGACCATACTTGTTCTGGTAATATTAGTGGTTTTAGAAAGTCGGTCGAGCTCACATAATATGTTTTAAACCGTTGGCACACATTACATCTACGCAAGTATTTTTTGACTAATTTCTGCAAAGTCGCCCATGTGAAACTATGTTGGAGTTGTGCCAATATTTTGAGATAAATATTCACCAATGGAAGAAAACTGATTATCGACGATCATCGTTGCAAAAAAAGAATAGTTAACACGTAAGTAGATCTTACCATTTTAAAACAAAACCTCATTCCCTTTAACAAGCCAATGTTTCTGTTATTTTAGTTTTACCGCAGATAACTTATTATAAAAATAGTCATGAAAAACCTTTTGTTTTATCTACATTTCCATTTGTGATAATGGTAATTCAGGAAAATTAGATTTAACGATGTAAGAGAAGGCGTGTATTCCCATATTCTTTGGTTTTTATTTATATTCAATGATATAATTATATTTGAGTAGTTTTTCATATAATGAGATTACGCGGATGTGGTGGTTGGCTAATACATAAAAAATAAAATTGAGAATTTGTTTTATATTTTAACCGTAAACGGTCGACATAGCAACTATATACGATATTTTTAGATAACTTTCATAATAGCGAGTGTTTTTTTATATTGATAACGTCTAAGTTGTCCTATTTAATAACTCGTTGATAATTGTTATAAAAATTCATTGTTGAGATGATATGACTCTAATACATATTTTACAGGCATCAATTTTCACCACAAAGTATAGAGCGAAATCAAGAAGTTTTAAAACAAGTGGCAAATACAAATCTTTCTTCAATTGACTGAATGTGTCTGGTACCTCTAAGGACTAGGTGAAATCATCCTTGATTAATAGGTGGTTTAGTGGAGTCTTAATTCTAACATATGATTTGATTATCTTCTGGTAATAGATGGTTAGACCAAAGAAACATCATACACCGTTAACATTCGTTTGTTGGCGCCAATCTATGGTAAATTATATTTTGGTTGAGTCTAGTATAACATCATGTTTTGAGATCCCAAGTAGTTTACTTGTAACATACCAACCCTATATTTGAATTATTTTGCTGATAAGAATTAGAAACTAAAATCAAAAGAGTTGTGTGATTCCCGATAATATGGATACTTGTAGGGTTTGATAATAACATGATTCATGTAATATTGTAAGGTAATCTGGTTGTCGCGGTCGTGAAATGATGGAAAACTTGTAAGAGTCTCACATACTTTAGTGAATTCGTTGATATATTTTTGAAAGGATGTAGGGTGATTTGTTGAAGTTTCAAATTAATTGACTATGATAACTTGAACGAACAAACTAGTACCGTGAAGATGTTGGGATTATATAGCAGTTGGAGTTGCCAAACAGGATTATCATAGTCCATTAAAGTTTTTGTTTCTTCTTTTCTTATCTAAAAGACATTGATAGCTACTGGTAGTCCATCTCAACCGGTCTGAATGTATCTATCCACTAAACTCATAACCCCATTTTACATGCCGCAACGAGGAGGATATAAAAACTACTATTTATGTGAGAATTTTGGAGCACCAACATAATGGCTTGACATTTGTATTGACACTTCATTTTTTCATGGTTGGCATGATATGATTAAATTTGTTATCTTCAAACAAATATAAACCACCATTTAAAAATTGTGAATGATCAATAAAATTATGGATTATACATTCAACAATTAACACAGTATCATATATAGTTTTTAATCTTCCTAAAATGAGTATAGTTTGTGGATGTTGGATATCAACAATAGCATGGTATGACATCTTTGATAATATTTTATCAAAAGTAATTCAATATGTTCAAACATAGCATCATATGTGTCGACGTTAATGGCTAGAAAGTCTTCGATCATTTAACTTAGGTCGTTGGCAATGACGGTTTGGTATGAATCACTCCTTACATTAATAACATAAGCCTTCTCTCGTCATTCATGATATTCATTGTTAGTAATGCATTTGAAAATACATATATTGCTACCAAAATTTAGTTTTTATCTATGTGTAGGATGAGGTCCCAACAACTCAAGTAAATAAAAAAATTAACATTGATAGTGCGTTAATTACAAGAGAACGGTAGGTGATATTTTTTTTTGCAAGGTGTTGTGTTCACCCAATCTAACTATGATGTTGGATGATGTTGGTGAGTGTGGTTGTTTGATCTTGATGTCCAACCGAATATCTTATGTAGTCCGAATATGAAAGATCTATAAGGAAATTTCAGATAATCCATCCACTTAGTATGAGAAATGTTCAAATGACTCTTATAGGTGGCAACATACGAAGTTTCTTTGAGTCTTGTGAAGGCTTCAGATAGTTCGTCGTTGTATGTTGATCTTAAATGAAGGAAGATAGCATTACCGAATTCTTTTCTCTTCGGTGGTCCTCTAACTTTTGTAAGCCATCAGTGTCACTGGAGAAAGATATATTTAAAGTGAAAGGTATTGAATCGCACGTGCTGATCATAGAACAAAAAGAATAATTTTTCAATAAATTAATAGAAATAATTAGTAGAAGTTAGTGTAGTATTTATCCAAGTTATAGCTCAACAAAGTCTAACGTCGCCAAAATATAAGTATGGTATAAACCAGGCCTACAGTATAAAAAATAATTTATGTAAAATAAAACAAGTATTGAAGTCAATAAAATATAGTAAAAAATAACATACACAATATATATAACTTACATCTTCATCCCTCAACATAGATATAGTATGTCGAATATTGTCTACGGTCTCTTGGTCTGAACGGAAAAAAGGAGGTGCGTATCTACACATAGTCGATTGAGTCATAGCATATGAACTAAACACTATAATCGGAAGCACGAGAATATATATCTTATAAAAATACAAGACTAGCCATTTTCGCGAGCATGGCATGCGCAAATTTATGTAAAATTCCACATGCAATGTGCGTGAATCAGCACAATTAACATTGTGATGTTCTTGCAAAATCATACAGGTAAGACACAACGAATAGCCGGTTCCGCGCATTATAGGTTCTCAAATCTGGTTGTTCATCTTGTGATACGTGCCCATTTCACACAAACAATCATGGTGGCTTCAAATCTCAAACTCCATGTATGTTACCCTAAATTGGATCTTGTTTTAGCCTAACTCTATTCTGTTTGACGAAGTATTGAAATACACATTTAATTTGTGAAAAACAAATTAAATTTAAATATATTAAACAATGTAAATCGAATTTTAAATTCAATCTGAAAAAATATATGTAACAAAAAAAAATTAAAAAATGTACAAACTAAATACACAAAATTATAAACCAATGAATTATTATTAAACAAATCTCAACTAGTTGCGTCTCAAAATTAAACACAAAATAATTTATAAAAATATAAATATTTTAAACTAGAGAATGGGTTGAAGGTTACTTCCATAGACTGGGATGAAGCAGTCTGCCAAAGCTACCTGCGCCAAAGCTTTAATATTATTGTGTTTCTTCCTAATTGGAACTAGGTTGTTTCTTATGGGTTCTTAAGTATATTTTAATCTCCTCCGTTGATTATGATATTTAACATGAAGTGTCTATTGTGTTATGGCTTTATTGTAAATATTGATTTAATTGATTTAATTTTGAATTTTTATGGGATAAAGGTTTTATTATAACCATCGATTGAAGTTATTTAATATGGAACGTCTGAAGTATTAGGTTTTTATCTGAATTGTATGATCTGGAGTGAAGTTACACTTTGCATGAGAAGATTATAGATAGAAGCAGCAATAAAAATATAGGGTTGTGTGATCACATTATCTTTTAGTTGCTTCTTCTTTGAATCATGTTGTCTTTATAAACGGTGAGAGTTTTTTAACAAACAAACCGTCTAAAACATTGTCTTGTGCACTTGGGCTTTTTTAAAAATTTGTTGTATTTAATCAAACATGTTGAAAGTTCTTATTTGAGGAATTATTTCCCAACAAGTAGTTTGTTAAGCATGGAACAATAAGGAAAATAAATGTAGAACGATTTGTGATTAGAAGGTTGGAGAAAAAGATCTCACCTAGAAAATAAAAAATCACCAAAGGTGAGTTCCATGAAGCTTAGCCTAGATAAATTTGATGGATTGAATGACTTTAACATATAATGAATTAAAGTTAAAGTTGACTTAGTACATAAGGGATTGGCTGATGCAATCGACGAGAAATCTACAGAGGTTGATCTTGAGGTACTGTTTAAATCTTATAGCGTCCTTATACTAAGCTTATACGATTAAGTGTTTTATGAAGTATCTGAAAAAACCATTGTATTGGGGGTTTGGAATCGACTAGAGGAGATTTATATGGAAAAAAACCCTAGCGAATATATTACATCTGAATAAATAATTATACACGTTATTGATGGATAATAACAAATAGATCCAAAGGCATAAAGACGACAATAACATAATCATACTCGACTTGAATGCGATTGGTGTAAAAGTGAAGGAAGAGGACCAATAAATCATCCTCCTAATATTTTTACCAAATGTGTACAAATACTTTGTAAATAGCATGATCCATGACAAAGACTCACTTACGATGGTTGAAGTGAAAAGCATCTTGAATTCTAAAAATATTCAAAAAAGTACCATTCGGAAGGGTGAATTTGAAGGGCACAGACTAAGTGTGATGGGCATACTATGAAAAAAATATCAAGAAAGATGAAAGAAAACTCTCGATCTAAGTTAAAAGGGTTTGTGATATGTTCTAAAGTGGCGTGTTGGGTATGAAAAAATAGATACCATATCAGTAAGAATTTCCTAGAGAAATGAAAATGCAACAACTATCAGAATACTTAAATCGAATATGTTGCAATGGATTCTGATGACTTTGAGTATATTAATGGGTTAATGAATTTTTATTCTTTCATGTAACATAATAAATAGGTGTGGGATTTTTTCATATCATTTCGTTAAGCATTGATCTGAAGACCTAATAATATTTGATGATGAATGGATCATTTTTTACAAAAGAAGATCATGTAATGTCAAAGTGATTGGGACTATGTGACTAAAGTTGTGTATATTACTAGAGAGAATTATCATAAATGTGAGTTACGTGCTCGAAGTGAAACGAAAAATTCTGTTTATAAGGATGTTAGATGAAGAGGGTCTTACATATAAGGGTGAAGACGATGAACTAAGGATTTTACAGGGATCACTTGTGACAACGAAAGCCTTTAGGACTAACGAGATTTAAGTTCTTGAATGATTTATAAGGCAAGGCTTGTAGCTAAGGTCTTTATAGAAAATTATGGTATGGATTGAGACTAGGAGAATACTTGGTGTTTAAATTAGAAGTAACATGTCGCATGGGTATTTATTTTTATCTCAATAATAGTATATACATAAGATCCTAAGAAAATTATCAATATCTTAAGTCCAAGCGGTTGTAACACTTATTGGTTCCCAATTCAGACTCATTTCTAATTAAGCACCAACCAAATCCAAAGATAAGAGTTACATGTTTGATATAGCTTATACCAATGTAATTGACAAGATTATGTAAGTTATGATCTGCACGTGACATGATATTTTTTATTTTGTAAGTATTTTAAGCAAAAATATGTCAAATTTGAGGAGGCCTCACTGGATATTGCAATGAAGTGGCTCATGAGATACTTGAAATGCTTGTCTTTTGTAGGGTTGTGTTACAAATATAAGATACTGGTAATATAATATTGAGAGGGTATGTGGACTCCGATTATGTAGGTTGGTTTCACACAAAAAACCTACTTCAAGTTATTTGTTTATTGGGTTTAAGGATTGGTTAGATGGAATTCTTGTATACATAAGGTCATTGTATTTTCATATACATAGCCTGAATATATAGCTACCATAGAATCCATAAAGGAAATCGTTTGGCTAAATACATTGTTAAGTGAGATCACTAGGTAAGGAGTAAGATGTGATATTATTCTTTGATAACACAAGTACGATATATTTAATAAATAGTATAAAGTTCAATGAGAAAACTAAATGTATAGATATCAAACTGCACTTCATCCAAGATGTGGTGGAGAGATAGAAAGTGAAGGTGGTTAAAATTTGCAAATGAGCAAAACTCTTCAGATGCTTCTTAATAAGATACTTCCCATTTTATACCTCATGAGTTATATGATACTTGTTTAGTTTAGGATATAAGTGATTTGGTCTCCAAAAAGTAAGAAGATTGGGACGAAACAAATACTAAAGTTACTAGAAGCCTAGGTGGAGAAATTTTACGTGTAAGATAGAATTAACTTATCATTAAATTACAACCGAGACTACAAGGGAAAAAGATAGATCATTCGAGACTTGTAGTGCCAGGAATTGATGAAACTCTCAAGGTGAATGATGTAGCCCAGAAAGTCCAAACAAAAACCTAATTTATTTTATTTTATTTTATTCAATATCTTATGTTATTTAAATCAAATCTAATTATATTAAGATTTTATTTGATTTTATTTTAAAACATTTATTTTAAACCTTGTATTATAATTTAGGGTTTTGAGAAGCTGTTATATAAATCCTCATATACCTTAAGTTTTAATTAAGTTTTTGAAAATATTTTTATCTCTGAAAATTTCAGTCTTGTTATCCTTATATTAGGGTTTGATCATGTTACCCTTGAATTAGGTTTTCATCTATCGTTGTTTTTTCTTCTATTTCGGTCGCATTATCAGTTTGGTATCAGAGCCTCAGTTTCTGCTATGGGGAAAGCATGTTTCTGAATTCTGATATCATCTGATTCAAGGTCTAAAGGAGAGAAAAACATTTATGGTCATGAAGATCTCGAAGATCATTTGGTATGAGGGGACACACTAGGTGTTTTGATGACGATCGTATTGTCCAGTAACTGGAGGAGTTTAAATTGGCTACCAATCGTTGGATTAAGGTAAAAATTGCTTATCTATCGTTGAACTCGTGTCTGATACATCTTTGAGTCCCAACAATACATGTCCTTAAGTTTTAACAATTCAAGTCTTAACACTTAAGTCTTAACGATTCCTGCAACAATCACTTTTAACCTATACCTAACAAGTTGAAGTAACCTACACCTAACAAGTTGAAGCTATTAAAAACCGCGCTAAATTAATCTTTGAAAGTCCAATAATACAACCAATATACTAAATGAGCCAAACTTTAATTTGAATACCAATATTTTTTATTAAATATTGACATCGAATATTGATATACAGATAAAGACATACATAAGTTCTATCAACGTCAATCTGTTGACCTAATTCCAATTCATATCCGAGAAGAATTCTCGGATCCTTCCGAATACTCTAATATCTCCATTATATAATAATATAAAATGGTTAACATAATCCAAACGAGAAACGACCTTAACTTTTCTAAAAAACAAAACAACCAATAAAAAAATCGTTTTTTTAAACTGTTTAGTCACCAAATTATAAACTCTACAATTATATCAAATAATCGATGAAAAAAAATAAATTTCTTTCTAAGAATTTAAAATCTACCCATTAGCATAATAACTTTTAAAATATATAAATTACTAGTCATAGAAAATTTTGGTATCAAAATAAACAATATCACATTAGTATTATTGAGATTTATAGATCAAAACGAAATATACAATACCATCTGAATTTGTAATACTTATTAAATATGTGAATAACATAGAACATTATACTAAAGCTATAATTACTGAATTTATTAAATTAATAACACAAAAAATAAACTTAAATCTACTTCTAGTTTGCAACAACCCCAAATTATAAAAATTACATATATTTTTTGGTAAAAAATATCATATTCACATAATTTATTAAAATCTAAACAAGTCTATCGGTTAAAGTTAAATCACAAAACCATTCCATAAAAATATTGTATTAACTTGAAATTATAAAAACCATACACTATAAAACCGACGAACATGAAATATACATTTAATATTTTGGGAAATGTAATTAGAAAATTTATTTAAAAGAAAAAAGTAAAATAAATGAGAGTACATCAGGGTAAAAAACACTAGTCATCCTCCACGTTTGTCACTTGTAATAAGTTCGTCCCTTACCTTTGAGGCTGTAATAAAAGGGTCCTTATCGTTTTATTAAGTAGAATAAAACCATCCTTTTCAAGTCCAGCCCAACATTTGTCCCCTTAATACCCTTTGACCAACCACATCAACGATCCACGTAGGACGCTGATGTGGCAACCTTAAACCTTAAACCCGGCCCAAGAACCAACCCTGACCCAATAACCCAGCTCAGCTTCTAACCCAAGAACCAACCCTGACCCAATAACCCAGCTCAGCTTCTAACCCAAGAACCAACCCTGACCCAATAACCCAGCCCAACCCTAGCTACTAACCCAAAATCAAATCGAAACCCCCATTTCACTCCAAATCCCTAATCCCTTCGTATTTTCCCAATTCTCCTAACGCAACCCTAATTTCATCCCCAACTCTCTTACCTCAATCAAAATCTGTAGTTCAGTATCCAAATTTAATCCCACATGTTTAACAACCAAATACAGATGAAATCACGGAGTTCGAGATATCACTTTTACCGATGCTTATAATTATGGAGTGATATAGATTTTCCACTTTTAAATGGTATCGCATGGATTGTTTACTTTTAAAAACTATACCACTCGCATTCACGTAAATGGTTATATATAAACTAAAATTGGGTTAGATATGACCAAAAATTGTAGACATGTTTTGCCTAACTAATTTTTTTTAGTTTAATTCAAACTTGAAATATCCCAAATATGTAAATAAATATAAAAATATCACTCAATCCGAAAGTAATAGTTAAGAAACTCTAAACAAAATTAACTATATTTTAAATATAAATTTTTATTATTTTTATAAATACTTTAAAATAATAAAAATTTATGATTTTAAAAATGTATGAATAATAAATTATTTCGATTTTTACGACGTAGACGAAGTTACAATACACTATTATGGAAGATAATTTTTTTAATTATTAAATGTAAAATAGAGAATCGCATAGTATTTATGAAACACTGTTTGCGTACGATAGCAAGTAGTTTAATAGCAATGAACATGCGTTTTTAGATAGTGTTGTAACAAACCTTTCCTATGACATATTGTAGACGTTTCGTAAACTAAGAGAGAATTAGGATAGTTATCTCAAATACTTGGCAAGTTATGCGTTATTATGTTTATTTAATGTATGAATATGTCATAGTAAGCTGGGTACATATATCTATTATAGCTAATTACACACGATTTTAACAACTGCAAGTTATTATACAAAACTTGAATTTGATACATCGAATTATTCCGAAGAGAAAAAAAAGATTCATCAAAATTATTTACCTATAAGACTTTGGGAAACAATCCTAGGATAATCTACACATGCGATAAGAGGTGTATATAAATCGAAGGTTGAACTGAAAACTTTGAAGAAAATAAATTGTACAACCATTTTTCATTCAAATTAAAAATGTTTATGGTTGATGCATTAGTTGCTTATTGGCGATTGACCATTGTAAAGGAGAAACAAAACCACAAACTTTATATCTGGTTAGAAATTTATTCGCAAGCTTCTAGACTCAAAGCGGACGAAGTGAATTAGTTCGTAGTTTGTCTTACATTTTGGTTCACGTCCTATGTAATATATGTTGGTTTGAAGATGCATGACTCGAAAACTATTTCCCACATAAGTAAGATCTACAACTGTCGTAAAACAATATCGTGATGTTGATAAATGTGGTTAATCTCAAAAGCAATATTTAATGGTCAATTGAATGAACATAATTACTATATTTTGGGGTTGGACAAGCATACATTCTCGCGTGTTATTATAAACTGTACTTATAAGACCACCATGTATAAAATACCATTGCTTGAGATTTTTGGTGTAATTCAAGATCAATTACATTTACCGTTTCTTATGTGTTTATGGGTGTGGAAAAGAAAACCAACTATACGTTGGTTTTAATTTTTCTACATATGCATGATGGAGAATTATATGTGTGCGCTCCTTAATGCCATTTTGACATCGAGAGTTGGCATTGATGTGAATTATTGAAAATCTATTTTGGGACGCAATCAACTTGTTCTGCAAGTTTCATATACAACAAGAACATTATTGGCACAGTTTGATGTCTGACGCTACTTCGAAGTATTATATGAAGTTTTATAACTTTTTGTTAAAGCAAACATGATAAAAATTTGTGATAAAAGCCTAGCATAATTTTTTGAATTGCTTTATGCTTACCCAAAATATGTAGATTATGTTATGTCATTGATAACAAAATACGATGATAAATTTCTTAATCATTGAACCAACGAGAAACACTATGGAAATAGAAAAACCAATTCGTAAGTGCGAATTATGTTTTCAATGTTACATTATATAAAATTAATGTTATAAAAAGATTTCTTTAGGTGTGAGAACGCGCATGTGGCCCTAAAATGTAAATTTAGTACCAACCAACGTATTTTTAACTCTTTTGGGAGAAAGTTCATAAACTCATATATACACAACTTTCCGAGATTCTTAAATATTTTAAGCAAAGTAAGTTTTGTATTTTACCAAGTCATAAAATTACACTGAACTTGCAACTATATAGTTATATATCCTATACTAGCCTATAACTAATAGAGAAGACTATTAAACGTCTTAGAAATAAGCTTAAATCGGGTAGCATGTGAATGTGTTATTATAATAACAAATAGGTTACCTTCCATATGTGAAATAGTTATGATAGAAAGAGAAGGTAGATACATTCCGAAAGACTATTTGGATATATTTTGGAAAAAATTATATATCATTCATACAGATGAAACTACACAAAATATGCTATGTTAAGAAAATTATACATCATAGATAGTTTCATACGTGGTTACGGACTTAAACGTCAGGACCATAATATTAATAGGTATATGTATATCTTAAAATCTGAAATCAATCACGTTGTAGAGCCTAAAAAACCACTTGTTAATAAAGGTAGAAAACAAGTCCTTCTGGATTGATTGATTAAACGGGACCCCATTCATTAGAAATATGTCATTAACAATATCGAGTGTGTTAGACGTCCAAAGGATTTGATAAGCCGGGACGTAATTTTCAAAGAATAGGATATGTCATTGTATTGTGTCCGGCAGTACAGTTTTGTGTTGTGATAGTGATATTGTCCAATTACTTGAGTTAGTCTTGTGGTATGAGCCCATTATAGATTACTAGGGCGACACAAAAGACAATCTGAAATCTCTAACCTTTTCTATCACAGTGAAACTCTTTTCTCTGGCGGCGCCCGTGGACGTAGACAATTGTCGAACCACGTTAAATCCTGTGTTTCATTTAAATATTTCATTTGCATATATTCTGTGCTTGAGCCATTTTGTGATAATTGCATAGTATTTTATAACAAAATTGATATCAGCACCACGTGGTGAAATTAGGGCTTTTGTAATTAGAGTTTTTTTTACAATGGTGTCTACATCAACAAAATACATGATTAAAAAATTTGATGGGGGATCCAGCTTTGCGTTGTGGAAGATTAAACTAAAATCTTCATTGATACCGCAAGGACTATGGAAGGCTGTGGAGAATAAGTTACCAGAAGAGATGAAAGAAGAGGAGAAACAAGATTTTCAAGAAAGAGCTTTGTGCTGGATTTTAATGAGTGTGAAAGATAATGTACTTCGCGAGATTAGTGGTGAGAAGACTGATGCCTGCGCATGGAAAAAGCTAGGAGATCTTTACACAGAGAAATCAGTAGTAAACCGATTATACTTGAAGAAACGTTTGTATGATTTCAGATTGAAAGAAGGTATGTCCATAACAGAGCACCTAGATAATTTTAAATCAATTATAATGGACTTGGAGAACATAGATATCGATGAGGATCAAGCTTTGTTTGTATTGAGATCGTTACCAACTCCCTATGAAAACTTCATAGATACCATTATGTATGGTAAGGATAAGTTATCGCTAGCAGATGTCAAATGGGCACTGAAATCAAAAGAGATGAGACAGTTGCATCCAGACAATCAAGCTGAAGGGAAAGGTCTTATGACTAGGGGAAGATCTAAAAGCAAAGCGAGTTCTTTAAGAATGAAGAACTGGAGGTCCAAGTCAATGGTAAAGCACTCAAACTGTTATGAATGCGGTGAGCAGGGTCATTATAGGAGAGATTTTCCGAAACTGAATGGTAAGAAGGGAAATCAAAAGGAAAATGCAGCAAATATTGTTGAAGGTGTGAACGATTCCGACGATAGTGAAAACAGTGGTAAATGAGATGTATTGTCCGTGAGTTCAGACTATAGGCAAAACTCTTGGGTACTAGATACTGGCGCTACATATCACATGTGTCAGTTCAAGCAATGGTTTGATACGTACAAGCCAATGCAGGGAACTGTCTATTTAGGGAACAATCATTCGTTGACTGTTGGTGGTATTGGTAACGTCAGAATCAGAATGTTTGACGGGGTTATTAGAATATTGACGTGCTGGCATGTTCCTGGGTTAAAAATAAACCTAATTTCTCTTGGGACTCTAGACTCTCAGGGTTACAAGTATCGTGCAGAATATGGTGTAATCAAAGTGACAAAAGGCTCAATGGTATGCATGAAAGGCAGTTTGCAGAAGGGTCTTTACATTCTCCAGGGGAGTGTTGTTATGGGCGATGCTGCAGTAGCACCATCAGGGAGTAATAGCCAAAGTAGGCAGGATCAAAATAAGTTGTGGCATTGGCGTCTTGGTCACATGAGTGAGAGAGGATTAGCTGTTTTGGGAAAGAGAGATTTGTTGAAAGGGTATAAAGCAGAATCATTGGGATTTTGTGAGCACTGTGTGTTTGGTAAACAAACTAGAGTCAAATTCAGCAAATCGGCTATAAGAAAGACTAAAGGCACAGTGGACTACATTCACTCAGATCTTTGGGGTCCAAATAGAATTCCATCCAAGAGCGGAGCCAGATACTACATGAGTTTGATCGATGATTATTCAAGGATGGTGTGGGTCTACTTTCTGAAAACGAAAGATGAGGCATATTCAACCTTTGTCAAATGGAAAACGATGATTGAAAAGCAAACAGGAAGAAAAATCAAACGTTGTAGGACAGATAATGGGTTAGAATATTGTAGTCGTGAGTTCAATGAGTTTTGCAAAGCTGAGGGAATAGTGCACCATCGCACTTGTTCTAGAACACCACAACAGAATGGAGTCGCAGAAAGAATGAACATAACGTTTTGTGACAAGGCACGAAGTACGCTCTCACATTCCGGTGTGGGAAAGGATTTTTGGGCTGAAGCTATCAATACAGCGTGTTACTTGGTGAATCGGTCTCCATCAACGGCTATTGATTGTAAAACTCCTTTTGAGATTTGGTCTGGATCGTCGGCTGATTATGAACATTTGAGGGTGTTCGGTTGTCCTGCATATGCTCATGTGAGAGATGGTAAGCTTGAGCCGAGGGCAAAGAGATACATATTTCTAGGATATACTACTGGAGTGAAGGGATATAGGTTATGGTGTACCTCTCCAAAGTCTCCAGGTTTTCTCATCAGTAGGTACGTTACTTTTAATGAGTTTGCTTCTATAGACAGTCAGAAGAAAGTAGGAGAAATGGTCGAATCAGGATCGGTTGTGAGTAAACAGGTGGAGCTTGAAGTAGAATCAGTTCCTAGCAAGTCCAATAATTCAAGTGGTTGTGAGGTGGATCCAGAATCAGGAGGTGAAGCGTCAACATCGGATGATAGTGACGATGATGCGCCCGAACCAGAACAACAACCTTATATCATAGCATTGGGCAGAGAAAGAAGAGATATTAGACTTCCAAAAAGGTATGTGAATCTAGTTGCATATGCTCTGTCAGTTGCATAAGAAGTTGAGATGCAGGAACCTAGTAGCTACAGAGAAGCTATAGCGAGTTCAGAGGCAGATCGATGGATTGGTGCTATGGGGGAAGAGATTGAATCTCTTCAAAAGAATACTGTGAACGTTGGCTTAACTTTTAACAAGACGGATATTGGTGAATCGCTGAATGATGTTGGAGGATCATTGGTTGGTTTTGTTGATTCTGATTTTGCAGGTGATATGGATAAAAGAAGATCTCTGACAGGATATGTATTTACTCTAGCTGGGAGTGCGATCAGTTGGAAAGCACAGTTGCAAGCTACTGTAGCTTTGCCTACAACAGAGGCAGAGTACATGGCGGTAACAGAAGCAGTTAAAGAGGCAATATGGTTGCAAGGTTTGGTGGCAGATTTGGGCTTTGATAGGACTACTACAAAAGTGTTTTGTGACAGTCAAAGCGCCATACACCTTACAGGGAACCAGTTGTACCATGAGCGTACAAAGCACATAGATGTCAGGTATCATTTTATTCGTGACATAATATCAAAGGGAATTGTTGATGTGAAGAAAGTGTCTACACAAGATAATCCAGCAGATATAATGACAAAGGCAGTATCAGTTCGAAAGTTTAGAGAGTGCCTAAACTGGATCGATGTTCGCAGTATGGAGTGAATGCCTTAAGGGCATTTGGTGAGTCAGAAGAAGAGAAGGTTCTCTGTTGACAGTGAAGAAATGATATTCGCCTCAAGGGGAAGATTTGTTGTGAATGAGTCGAATAGTGCCTTGACAATGTACTTTGTCCGGCAGTACAGTTTTGTGTTGTGATAGTGATATTGTCCAATTACTTGAGTTAGTCTTGTGGTATGAGCCCATTAGGCCATAGTCTAGTAAGTCTATTAATTCCCTATAAATAGATTACTATGGCGACATAATAGACAATCTGAAATCTGTAACATTTTCTATCATAGTGAAACTCTTTTCTCTGGCGGCGCCCGTGGACGTAGACAATTGTCGAACCACCCGTGGATGTAGACAATTGTCAAACCACGTTAAATCCTTTGTTTCATTTAAATTTTTCATTCGCATATATTCTGTGCTTGAGCCATTTTGTGATAATTGCATAGTATTTTATAACAGGTAGAAAACAAGTCATTCTGGATTGATTGATTAAACGGGACCCCATTCATTAGGAATATGTCATTAACAATATCGAGTGTGTTAGACGTCCAAAGGATTTGATAAGCAGGGACGTAATTTTTGAAGAATAGGATATGTCATTGAAGAAGACGGTGGATACCTAACAAAGTTTGACCGAGAAGAGATCTAAATTTGATGATGGGTTTGATTTAGAAAGTGAAGATGCGCATGATTTTACCGTAGATGATTTTAGGCCTAGTACTACTTTGGCTCAAGTAGAAGAATTTCAACCATTGCTTGTGTCTGAAGATGAGAATGGGTCTTATGTTCCAAAGCTTTTGGATGATCAGATGGGAGGGGTAACATAAGTTGGACAATTATAAATTGGCAAGAGATAAAGCAAAAAGACCGAACACATTATCGTACAAGTATGGTTTTGCTTTATCTATTAAAACATAGAGAGATATTTTTTAACCATAAAGTTATCACAATGTTATGAAGAGCAGTGATAAAGAAAAGTAGCTTACAAACATGAAGAAAGAACTGAATCCTCTAATAAGATAAACACCTAGATTCTTATGAAACAGACAAAATATCATAATATGGTTTGGAATAAGTGGATATTGAAGAGAAAGTTGTGTATTAATGGTATTGAGTTACCCATATATAAGGCAAGGCTTGTAGCTAAGGTCTTTACAGAAAAGGATGGTATGGATTGAGACCATGAGAATACTTGGTGTTTAAATTAGAAGTAACATGTCACATGGGTGTTTATTTCTATCTCAATAATAATATATACATCATAAGAAAATTATCAATATCTTAAGTCCAAGCGGTTTGAACTCTTATTGGTTCCCAATTCAGACTCATTTCTAATTAAGCACCAACCAAATCCAAATATAAGAGTTACATGTTTGATATAGCTTATACCAATGTGATTGACAAGATTATGTAAGTTATGATATGCACGAGACATATTATTGTTTATGTTGTAAGTATCTTAAGCAGAAATATCAAATATGAGGAGGCTTCATTGGATATTGCAATCAAATGGCTCATAAGATACTTGAAATGTTTGTCTTTTGTAGGGTTGTGTTACAATTATAAGATACTGGTAATATAATATTGAGAGGGTATGTGGACTCCGATTATGTAGGTTGGCTTCACAAAAAAACCTACTTCAAGTTAAATGTTTATTGTGTTTAAGGATTGGTTTGATGAAATTCTTGTATACATAAGGTCATTGTATTTTCATCTACATAGCCTGAATATATAGCTACCACAGAATCCATAAAAGAAATCGTTTGGCTAAATAGATTGTTGAGTGAGATCACTAAGCAAGGAGTAAGATGTGATATTATTCTTTGATAACACAAGTACAATATATTTAATAAAGAATATAAAGTTCAATGAGAAAACTAAATATATAGTTATCAAACTGCACTTCATCTAAGATGTGGTAAAGAGATAGAAAGTGAAGGTGGTTAAAATTTGCAAGTGAGTAAAATCCTTCAGATGCTTCTTAATAAGATACTTTCCATTTCATACCTCATGAGTTTTATAATACTTGTTTAAGTTTGGGATGTAAGTGATTTGGTCTCCAAAAAGTAAAAAGATTGGGACGCAACAAATACTGAAGTTACTAGAAGCCTAGGTGGAGAATTGTTACGTGTAAGATAGAATTAACTTATCATTAAATTACAACCTAGACCACAAGGGAAAAAGATAGATCATTCGAGACTTGTAGTGCCAGGAACTGATGAAACTCTCAAGGTGAATCATGTAGCCCAGAAAGTCCAAACAAAAACCTAATTTATTTTATTCAAATATCTTATGTTATTTAAATCAAATCTAATTATATTAAGATTTTATTTTATTTTATTTTAAAACATGTATTTTATTACCTTGTATTATAATTTAGGGTTTTGAGAAGTTGTTATATAAAGCCTCATATACCTTAAGTTTTAATTAAGTTTTTGGAAATATTTTTATCTCCAAAAATTTGAGTCTTTGTTGTCCTTATATTAGGGTTTCATCATGTTACCCTTGAATTAGGTTTTCGTCTATCGTTGTTTTTTCTTTAATTTCCGTCGCATCATCAGTTTGGTATCAGAGCATTAATTTCTGCTATGGGGAAATCATGTTTCTGAATTCTGAGGGGACACACTAGGTGTTTTGATGACGATCGTTTGGTATGAGGGGACACACTAGGTGTTTTGATGACGATCGTATTGTCCAGAAACTGGAGGATTTTAAATTGGCTACAAATCTTTGGATTAAGGTAAAACTTGTTTATCGAGATGTTGTCTCAGGCTATGAAGAGGTTTTCAAAACCAATTTTTTTCATCAAGTGGACATGGGGTGTTGTTTTCAGGCTATGAAAAGGCTTTCGAAACTATTTTTTCATCAACTGGATAGCTTCAATTTGACTTGGAATAAGGAACACTCGATAAGAATTTATCTTACTCCGATAAGGTCAACAATTATAATTCCCAATGTAACAATTGAAAAAATAAAATAAAATAATTTTGGTTGTTGATGGTGATAGTGCTTTGAATTTGAGGACAAAATTTTATCAACCATGAGAGGAGGATGTAGCCTAGAAAGTCCAAACAAAAACCTAATTTATTTTATTTTATTTGATATAAATATCTTATGTTATTTAAATCAAATCTAATTATATTAATATTTGATTTTATTTTATTTTAGAACATTTATTTTATTTCCTTTTATTATAATTTAGGATTCTCAGAAGCTTTTATATAAAGCCTCATATAACTTAAGTTGTAATTAAGTTTTTGGAATAATATATTTTTATCTCTGAAAATTTCAGTCTTTGTTACCCTTATATTAGGGTTTCATCATGTTACCTTTGAATTAGGGTTTCATCTATCGTTGCTTCTTCTTCTATTTCTGTTGCTTCATCAGTGAAGCTTGGATCATGACTCAAATGGACATATGTCTAGTGGAATCTAAAGATTGAAGAAAATTTCAAAAAATTGTGGCTATTGAGCTGAATGATAATAGACTAATCCAAAACTGTAAATTGATATTACTACGTGGAAGGTATAAACTGTTCCAAATAATATTTCTGTAAATAGTGGGTAAAAGACTTTTTCCATAAAAAATGGGTCGAATGGTGTTGTCGTAGCTTGGGCCAAAGCAGTATGTCGAAGCTACAATGGTCGACAATTCAATACTAATATGAAGCATTTATTGAATTAGGGTTTTGTTATAGCCACTAATTAAAGTGACTGAATCTGGAGCGTCCGGGGTATTAGGATTTTATTTGACTCGTATAATATGAACTGAGGTTAAAGCTTTGCATAAGAAGACTATAAATAGAAGAAACAACACAAAAGGTTAGGGTTGTGCAGTGTGACGATTGACAATAGAGTGTCGAATTCTTAAAGTACGATGAAAAGATGTTGGTCTTTTAAAGAGTGAAGTGAGATGAGATATAAACAATGAAGATGGATATCTACGAAAACCTCCATGGTAGTAAAAAATAAATTATATGTTTATCTTATGATTATCTTCAAAATTCAAACCACGTAATTATCTTATGCATTTTGTTTTTTTACGTTTTTCCTTTTATTTGTTGTTTCCATTGAATAAGTTGGAATTTCAAACTCAACTAACACAATGAATTTTTATTTTCCGAAGTTTTTTTCTCTTTACATAATAAAATATGATTCTTTAATGTCTCTCTTTGTGTTTACTCTCAAAATATATATTATCTTACAACTCTCTCTAGAACAGAGAAATTTTTTTTTTCTTACACCTAAGTCCCGATTGAACTCGTGTCTGATACATCTTAGAGTCCCAACAATACATGTCCTTAAGTTTTAACAATTCAAGTCTTAACACTTAAGTCTTAACGATTCCTGCAACAATCACTTTTAACCTATACCTAACAAGTTGAAGTAACCTACACCTAACAAGTTGAAGCTATTAAAAACCGCGCTAAATTAATCTTTGAAAGTCCAATAATACAACCAATATACTAAATAAGCCAAACTTTAATTTGAATACCAATATTTTTTTATTAAATATTGACATCGAATATTGATATACAGATAAAGACATACATAAATTCTATCAACGTCAATCTGTTGACCTAATTCCAATTCATATCCGAGAAGAATTCTCGGATCCTTCCGAAATCTCTAATATCTCCATTATATAATAATATAAAATGGTTAACATAATCCAAACGAGAAACGACCTTAACTTTTCTAAAAAACTAACAACCAATAAAAAAATCGTTTTTTAAAAATTGTTTAGTCACCAAATTATAAACTCTACAATTATATCAAATAATCGATGAAAAAAATAAATTTCTTTCTAAGAATTGAAAATCTACCCATTAGCATAATAACTTTTAAAATATATAAATTACTAATCATAGAAAATTTTGGTATCAAAATAAACAATATCACATTAGTATTATTGAGATTTATAGATCAAAACGAAATATACAATACCATCTGAATTTGTAATACTTATTAAATATGTGAATAACATAGAACATTATACTAAAGCTATAATTACTGAATTTATTAAATTAATAACACCAAAAATAAACTTAAATCTACTTCTAGTTCGCAACAACCCTAAATTGTAAAAATTACATATATTTTTTGGTAAAAAATATCATATTAACATAATTTATTAAAATCTAAACAAGTCTATCGGTTAAAGTTAAATCACAAAACCATTCCATAAAAATATTGTATTAACTTGAAATTATAAAAACCATACACTATAAAACCGACGAACATGAAATATACATTTAATATTTTGGAAAATATAATTAAAAAATTTATTTAAAATAAAAAAGTAAAATAAATGAGAGTACATCGGATACCCTAGCCCTAAGTTTTAAAGTGACATTTAAGAGCCTTTTACTTACGCGTTTGTGCACAGTAGTGAGTGGGAAAAGCCTTGGTGTAGTAAATTGGGACACGGCAGCAGAGGTCTTGAAGTTTGGAATGTGACAGACAAAATTACAAAGTCTCGTGATTTCAATTTCAATTTGAATTTGCTTTGTAGCCAGAATATAAATACAGATGAAATAACGGAGTTCGAGATTTAATTTTTACCGATGCTTATAATTATGGAGTGATATAGATTTTTCCACTTTGGATTGTTTACTTTTAAAAACTATACCACTCGCATTCACGTAAATGGTTATATATAAACTAAAATTGGGTTAGATATGACCTAAAATTGTAGACATGTTTTGCCTAACTAATTTTTTTAGTTTAATTCAAACTTGAAATAAACCAAATATGTAAATAAATATAAAAATATCACTCAATCCGAAAGTGATAGTTAAGAAACTCTAAACAAAATTAACTATATTTTTAAATATAAATTTTTATTATTTTTATAAATATTTTAAAATAATAAAAATTTATGATTTTAAAAATGTATGAATAATAAATTATTTCGATTTTTTACGACGTAGATGAAGTTACAATACACTATTATGGAAGATAATTATTTAAAATTATTAAATGTAAAATAAAGAATCGCATAGTATTTATGAAAGACGGTTTGCGTACGATAGCAAGTAGTTTAATAGCACTGAACATGCGTTTTTAGATAGTGTTGTAACAAACCTTTCCTATGACATATTGTAGACGTTTCGTAAACTAAGAGCGAATTAGGATAGTTATCTCAAATACTTGGCAAGTTATGCGTTATTATGTTTATCTAATGTATGAATATGTCATAGTAACCTGAGTACATATATTTATTATGGCTAATTACACACGCATTTTAACAACTGCAAGTTATTATACGAAACTTGAATTTGATACATCGGATTATTCCGAAGAGAAAAAAAAGATTCATAAAAATTATTTACATATAAGACTTTAGTAAATAGGGAAACAATCCTAGGATAATCTACACATGCGATAAGAGGTGTATATAAATCGAAGGTTGAACTGAAAACTTTGAAGAAAATAAATTGTAAAACCATTGTTCATTCAAATTAAAAATGTTTATGGTTGATGCATTAGTTGCTTATTGGCGATTGACCATTGTAAAGGAGAAACAAAACCACAAACTTTATATCTGGTTAGAAATTTATTCGCAAGCTTGTAGACTCAAAGCGGACGAAGATGAATTAGTTCGTAGTTTGTCTTACATTTTGGTTCACGTCCTATGTAATATATGTTGGTTTGAAGATGCATGACTCGAAAACTATTTCCCACATAAGTAAGATCTACAACTGTCGTAAAACAATATCGTGATGTTGATAAATGTGGTTAATCTCAAAAGCAATATTTAATGGTCAATTGAATGAACATAATTACTATATTTTGGGGTTGGACAAGCGTACATTCTCGCGTGTTATTATAAACTGTACATATAAGACCACCATGCATAAAATATCATTGCTTGAGATTTTTGGTGTAATTCAAGATCAATTACATTTACCGTTTCTTATGTGTTTATGGGAGTGCAAAAAAACACCAATTATACGTTGGTTTTAATTTTTCTACATATGTATGATGGTGAATTATATGTGTGCGTTCCTTAATGCCATTTTGACATCGAGAGTTGGCATTGAAGTTAATTATTGAAGATCTATTTTGGGACGCAATCAACTTGTTCTGCAAGTTTCATATAAAACAAGAACATTATTGGCACAGTTTGATGTCTGACGCTACTTCGAAGTATTATATGAAGTTTTATAACTTTTTGTTAAAACAAACATGATAAAAACTTGTGATAAAAACCTAGCATAATTGTCTGAATTGCTTTATGCTTACCCAAAATATGTAGATTATGTTATGTCATTGATAACAAAATACGATGATAAATTTCTTAATTATTGAACCAACGAGGAAACACTATGGAAATAGAAAAACCAATTCATAAGTGCGAATTATGTTTTCAATGTTACATTATATAAAATTAATGTTATAAAAAGATTTCTTTAGGTGTGAGAATGCGCATGTGGCCCTAAAGTGTTAATTTAGTACCAACCAACGTATTTTTAACTCTTTTGGGATAAAGTTCATAAACTCATATATACACAACTTTCCGAGATTCTTAAATATTTTAAGCAAAGTAAGTTTGGTATTTTAGGAAGTCATAAAATTACATTGAACTTGCAACTATGTAGTTATATATCCTATACTAGCCTATAACTAATAGAGAAGACTATTAAACGTCTTAGAAATAAGCTTAAATCGGGTAACATGTGAATGTGTAATTATAAAAACAAATAGGTTACCTTGCATATGTGAAATAGTTATGATAGAAAGCGAAGGTAGATACATTCCAAAAGACTATTTGGATATATTTTGGAAAGAATTATATATCATTCATACAGATGAAACTACACAAAATATGTTATGTTAAGAAAACTATACATCATAGATAGTTTCATACGTGGTTACGGACTTAAACGTCAGGACCATATTATTAATAGGTATATGCATATCCTAAAATCTGAAACCAATAACGTTGTAGAGCCTAAAAACCCACTTGTTACTAAAGGTAGAAAATAAGTCATTCTCGATCGATTGATTAAACGGGACCCCATTCATTAAGAATATGTCATTGATAATATCGAGTGTGTTAGAATACACATCGACACGTTAGGTAGAACAAATGATTTAAAAATTCCTTAATTTTTAGTACCAAAACCTCCCACCACCAAAAGAGGAATAGGTCAGGAAAAATAAAAGTACTCACAATGGAAATGTAAATATGTATGCGGGGTGAATCTCGACATTTTTAAATCATTATAAAAATACATTGGTAAATGTTGTTCCAGATATAAAATACAGTTATCGGATAGTATCGAGAGTGATACACTGTAAAGAGAATACTTAGGATCTAAATAGACGCAATTTGATATCAAAATTAAATAGTCATCGAAATTTATGATTAGATGTTTATAGTTCAAAAAATATTTTAGATTATATATTACATAGGTTGGATTGGTTAGAAAATCAGTCAGAAAGATGTTATTCGATGATCCTGACATCATATTAGTGATAGCTACTAAATACCAATGTACTGTATACAATATATCACTAAGTGTTTGTTTACCATATCTACCATTACATGGTTGTCAATCTTCTTCAATAAAGTTTATAGAAATTAGAATCTCTTTCATATATAGCATATATTTCATACACGTATGTATATCAATGACATTATTTATTTTTATCTTTATTTTTAAGTTTGTGATTTTTTTTTAATTTTTAAATTTAAATATATATGTCATTATTTTGTATGCAGTCGACAACTTTTCAGGGAAGTGAGATTTTGGTCGATTTTATAGTACGATAGATTTAAAAAATTTACCTAAATCATATCGGTCAAGGCACTGAAGCGTAACAAAGAAGAAATATCTCTAATCTGACAAAGGATGACGTTTTATGTTACTTTTCCCTTTCAAACTTTTTATGCATCGTTATATTTATGTTAGTTTACTCTCAAACTTAATTATGTAATATTTTATTTTGAATGTTTCTTTGGAACATGATTTACTCTTTATGTTTGTATTGTTATGCCATCAATTACCTGCCAATTACAAAATTATCACCAAATATGATTTCTCGCTTAGTAGGATTTCCGCTAAAATAAGATTCCTCATCCGCCTCCACATATTATACTACTATGTATATAACTACTCAAACATATATATATATATATATATATATATTCCTCATCCGCCTTCAACCAATAATTCATCCGACACAAAAATCCTCTCAAGTATTTATTTTATGCCACCTCATTCTCACTTGCTCGTAATTGACAAGGGTGACTATAATATTCCCATGGGAAAATACGTTGGGTCCTCAAAATGTGAGGCTTCAAAGAGAAAACGAGCCCCTAAACCTGTAAAAGAAACTCATACTCAATCTCGATCAAACATTCCAATTAGTTTATATGTTACACCACAAACTACTCATCGTCCTACTTCCGAAGCTCCCCGTCATAAATCAAAGTTCTACTCTGGATCTTGCGGTGAAAAGCTCCCTTTAACCTATCTAAGAGATGGATTCAAGTGCTTCGTCTAATGAGCCTGTAAATGTAGACCCAAACATTGTTGGTACTACTCAACCTAAAAAGACCACTAACGTTGGGAGAGCCATAATACCACATTCTTGTGAGGAATGACTAACAGTCTCAACCCCTCAAATTGCTGAAGAAAATTCTCCTCCAAAAAATAAATACAAATGGAAGAAGGTCTTTACTCCACTCCCTCTACATATCGACGCTCTTGTTGGATACAATCTCCAAGTAGTTAAGAACAAACATATTTTAGCCTTGTGTAAGGTAAGATATAAATACTATGACGCGTCTGAGGAGGCTAAGCTGAGAGCTCGACGAGGAATCCCTTCTTAAATTATCATCCAGTTTTTGATTTCTTGGGAGACGTCTTTCTCAGTTCAAGATCATGAACATATTATTTATTCATAAATTATGAATTGGGAGCTCTGATTTCATCTAGACCTTTTCTTCGTCGAATATTTTGTCATGGTTGACCTTTGTCCGACCCAAGATGGACCCAATACGCGGTTTACCTTAATAGTTTGTAAAATGACCTCTCAGATCTCGAGGATTTTTTTTTAATTTAGAGTAGTTCGTCTGTCTTAATGGGTTAGCAAAAAATCCATACTTCCCATTCTACTCCTTAACTCTTGGGAACAAACTCAAAATTATTGACGAACTTCTGGAGGCTAAGAAGTGGAAGAAACTAGTTTCATTTATCTCTGGTCATTGGGAGACCGGATCTGATACTACAGTTGATAGACCACACAAAGTAACCCTAATATAGAAGAAGAGAGGTACAATTTTTTTATTATTATTATTATTATTATTATTATTATTATTATTATATTTTTATCTTTCTTCGTCTCAACTAATATATTTTATTGTTATAGAAAGGCAATGACAGGGGTGTCCAGACCATTTGTGGACCACGTTCTTAAGGCAACGAGAATTTTCAAAGTAAGTGGGCTAAGACTGCTTTGGAGGGTTGATCCATCCAAAGGCCTATCTTTACAAGAACTCATGGTTCATCCAACTCAATAAAAAATGTTAAATAGTTTAGAAGTTCGTTATGTACTCGTCTTTCTACCTTCAAAAACTAGAGCTTTGAGCCATCGCAAAAAAGAAACTGGTGATTATTCGGGGGAGGATGAAGCCCCAAATATGTCTGGCCAGGTATCCCATGATAGAGATGTTGTTGTTAAGAGAACAAATCCTATGGAAAAGAAAGGGTTAAAAAGATTGTTCCAAGGAAACCTTCCTAAAAAGAAGCGTCAACAGAAACGAAAGAAAGATGTTCAACATGATACATAAAACGTAATTTCCTCAGATAATGAGGCTACTCGTTATAATTCGGCCTCCCCGTAAAGAATTATCATCGAATTTGATTCCTCTCAACTTCCAAATGACAAGTTGGTTGCTCAAGATCATGAAGGTAAAACAATTTGTCTGTCTCAATACTTGGGAAAAAAGAGCGCATTTATCCAAAGAACGATTTATGAATATGTTTAAAGCTTTCAATCGGCCCGTCAATATTTGAACCTCTTTGATAGTTCGAGGAGTTTCCATGGTACTTATAGCGTTTAATTATGTTGGGTCGGCTTTAATCCCTCGTTGACCGATTATATACCCAAGAAACTTTCCGGATCAGACTCTAGACATGCATTTTTTTGTTTAACTTTAAGTTGACCCTTTCCAAGTTAACAAAAGTTTCATCTAAATCATCAAAATGATCCTCATCTTTCACACTTATTAGGAACATATCATCAATATATACTTCAACATCTCGCCTGATTTGAGCTGGAAAAGTTTTGTTTACTAAACTTTGATAAGTTGCACCCGCATTTTTAAGTTCAAATGACAATACTTTGTAGCAATGCAAGCCTCTTCTAGTAATAAATAAAATATTTTCTTCATCTCTCGTATCCATTTTTAATTTGATTATATCCCGTATAGATATCCATAACACAGTAACTGATTCCCCGATGTGGAACCACTAACTCGATTTATCCAAGGTACTTGGAAAGGGATCTTTTAGACATGCTATATTCACGTTAGTAAAATCCACAAACATTCACCCCTTTCTATTTTGTTTTTTACCAAAACCGGATTAGCCGTCCACATCGGATACTTATGTGCCCGACTTTGGGAAAATGATCTACTTCGGTCATTATAGACTTAGATGTTTCCTAAGAAAATGGCATTCCCTTTTGTATAATTAGGTGCATATTAATTTTAATTGGAAATCTGTGACAGATAATTTTCGTAGGTATATCGGTCACATCTTCGGTACACCATGCAAATATGTCTAACTTTGAAGATAAAAATTTAATTTAATTTTCTTTCATTATCGAAGATAATTTTGTGACAATTTTTAAAGTTTTCCTACTTCGAAAAATATGATCCTTGAAACTCTCATCTGGTACCAAAAGACCGAGGGTATCCCTCAGATCATCAACAAGGTCAAATTCCGAGGAAGACCCCATTAATTGATATGCCTTTTTTTTATTCACTCCATTGAATTTGTTTGGATAATAGAACAATACGATAACACTCCATTGCTATTTCTTGGCTACTTCCGACTGTCCATATATTATTTCCAACAACATATCTTAAACATTGATGGAAAGTAGAAATTACCGTATCCATTATGGATATCCAAGACCTTCCAAAAACAACATTATAAGATGTTGGTGCGTATACCACGGTCCTTGACCCATCTCCATAATACTTTCAAATTCTCCAACGAATTCTATTATTATTCCTGTAATACCCACAATGGTCTGATGTGATCAGCGAATTATAGGTGGATTAGCAATCTATTCATACGTAGTCATAAATAAAATATTGGCAGAACTACCGTGTCGATCAAAATTCTTTGTACTTCATCACTAGCTATTATAGTTGTAATTACCACAACATTTTCTTGTGATCCTGCCACAACTCTCATATCATTATCCTCAAATACAATTATATGATAAAGGTTTTGGTATAAATGTGTCGAAGCACATGCTTCTAATTGAGTAGCTCACTATATATCTTTTTCAAGAGTATTTTAAAATTTCTACAACTGTATCTCCCCAAAAAATTGGCATTGACTCAAAAAAATGCATATAAATCACTAACATTTCCCTTTGAATCGAGCTCGCCGACAATATGAATATTATTTATACCTTATTTTGGATATAAATGCTCAGTAGTGATATCAAAAGCATCAGTCTGCTCGGAGATGACTAATGTTTTTTCTTGTTTTTTAGTTCCAACAGTTTCCTATGCCATTGGATCTCGTTGAGAGTGTTTCTTCACAAACATAGTTAACTTTCCATTCTTAATAAACGCTTGTATTTCTTTTTTTAATGCCACACATTCCTTCGTATCATGTCCAACATCATCGTGATACTTACAATATCTATTGTTGTTATTCTCCCTCAGAGTTTGAATTGGAAAAGGTTTGTAAAATTGTACATGACTCTAAGTCTTATCCAATATTGTTGCTACACATTCAGTTGATTCAACATATTGAGTCAGACGAATCTACTTGTTCGACATTCGCCTATTACTTTATTGTGTATTATTTGCTTGTTGATTTACTTTGGGCTTCAGAGGTAACTGGGTTGATACCTTAGTTTGAGTATTTGTCCAAGGAAAATGGAAATCATTAAAAGATCATTGGAACTGATTCTGCTCCAACCATAGAACCTATTTCTGATGTTTGTGTCTCGTCCAATAAGATTATTTTTTCAACTTGGTCTAATAAATCCCCAAATATCATAACTTCCTTTCTGCCGCATTATCCTTCAATATTCATAGGAGAACCACATCTGAAATGCTGCCAGAGCTATATGGTCTTCGCAATATTCCATATCAGATTTTACTTTGATGAACGTACAATCTTACAACTTTCCCTAATCTTATACCTACAGTATATTATAGTATCGTCATTACGAAACGTTTTACTTCATACAAAGTATTGTCCAAAAATATGAATATGTTGAAAATTTAATATAACCCGGTGGCAGTCGGTTATACCATTTGGAAGCAACACCCTTGAAAGTTTGGGAGACAGCCATTCATAGAAATTTATTATCATTATCACAATTAATCATAACAAAATTAAACTCTGCGATATGACTCTATGAGTCTCGAGTTCAATCAAATGTTTTCAGCTTTGAGATGTCAATCTTTTTTGGTAAATTCTGTGAGAGAATTTATGATGAGAGAGGAGAAAATCTCTAATTGTGACGAGCCATATAAAAATTATCCCTAGGACCTTTGTTTGCCATTGTATAAACACCTTTTTTGGATGGAATTGTGAACTGGTTACTCACTCAATAATCAAAGTTTTGACTCCCCGAAGGAATTTGGAAATATGTTGTAACATGTTATTTTTTAGCATGGTTCTCAGACCATTGCATCGTTTTATCTTTCTTCCAATCCTTAATCTGATAAGACCGTCGATGATTTTTTCTATATTTCCTGAAATATTTTTTCTTGTCACTTTTTCCCGTCAACTAGCTCTTTTCGGGGAGGATAATTCACTTGAATCGTAAAGTGAATAATCACTAGACTCAGATGACCATAGTAACGTCTAAGTTTCACTTTCCTCATCGAAGAATAGCGACTACGCCTTGAATACTCATCTTTTTTATTATTAGTTTGATGATCGCCATTCAACTTTTATTTCTCTGCCACATATTCCCTTCGAATCTCTAATAGAACGTTTTTCAGAGTTAATGCAACATCTCTGCCAGAATTTAACTTTTCAATTTTATCAAAGAGTTCTTTTCTTCGAGCCACTAAGATACACTCTTCCAATATCTCTCTAGTATATTGATCATCGTGTTGTTGGTCATCTTTCACGTTTTCTCTGATTAAATGCCCGTCGAATCTTTTTTCAGTTACAAGATTATTGTTAACATTGAGCTCCATTCGAACTTTAATGTCTAATTCTTTCAGAGTCACATTAATGGTTTTGGAAAATTATTTTGGTGTTCCAAACTATTTCCCATATATTGTGCCAATGATAATTCCAAAGATTATTTATAGAGTACTTATATGTCAAAAGAGAAGTTTGGAAGAGTAAACTCTAAAGAGACATACATGAGACAATTAGAGAGAGAAATTAGTGTAATATATTAATCAGTG
Source organism: Limnanthes douglasii subsp. nivea (assembly GCA_036936605.1). Classification (NCBI taxonomy): domain Eukaryota; kingdom Viridiplantae; phylum Streptophyta; class Magnoliopsida; order Brassicales; family Limnanthaceae; genus Limnanthes; species Limnanthes douglasii. The sequence continues at coordinate 335,920,806 of JAUPFV010000002.1, forward strand.
AGATATGAATCACATTTCCCAATGAGAGGAAGTTTCTTTTTATATTGCATTTAATGGGTCCACGTGTCTTATGAATGACTAATTGTAGTCGTTTTAAACTGTTCTTTCGGTTCTTCAAAACTGGTTACCATCTCAGAACCGAATAAAATTTGGTTCTATCGGTTCGGTTTGGTATAAGTATTTAATTCAGTTCCCATCGGGTATTTTTGGATACTTTAAATGCTCTGCAATATCAGCCGATATAAAACTCATTTTACAAAGCAAAACTACAAAATTGTGTTAGAATGTAATTGTTTTTCTAAATATAAGAGAGATCCAAAATTAATGTATTAAAAAAATGTTAGTAATATAAAAAACCGAGAGGTATATAGTTTATTAGGTTATATAAAAATTGATATTTTGTTATTTTATCTATACGAATAATTGTTTCTAAATATGTCGCCACTTTTAATTAACTATGTTGTCATTTATTAAAAAGAACATAATCAAATATCAGAGGTCACTTATAGATAAGAGATTTAGCGGAATTTAACTTTGGAAAAGAAAAATATATTTTCAAATATTATTAAAGTTAAGATCAAAATATATGGGTTCAGTTCCTAAAGAGTATCCACGGTTCTTGTTTAGGTTCAGTTCCGAACAAAAAACTGTGGGTAATTAAAACTGGAACTATCAAGTATTATGAAAGAACCGAATCTGGTTCGATTGGGTTAGGTTTGATTCTTTTAGTTCCGGTTAAAATACCATGCCTAGTACGAATTATAGTTATACACTGAATCACGTATAAAATGTTAAATTATATAAAAATATAAAATAATAATAATTAAATAACAAAATAATTTAGAAATACTAAGAAATAAATAATTATTCATAAATAATATTTTAGGATAAATAAAAGTTTATTTGTTTTTTATAAATTAATTTATGTATTTAAAAAATTGAAATTATTTTCAACAATATTATTAAATAATAATAATTAATATGATGTATTTCTAGAAACTAAAACTAAAATTTGTAAAATCTAGATAAAAGCTTGTAAATTAAGAAGAAAACTGTTTAACACCGTAAATTTTACTTATGTGATAATAAATGAATCTGTGAAGAAATGGGCATGAATATCTATTAGATCTACGTATATTAGCATTTTTGTTTTTATTACCTTCGAAATAAATTGTCTCCAAATTGAGTCCTAAAAAGTGGTAAAATGGTACAATTTTTAATTCAATTTTTTATTTATTAAAAATAGAAAAAATAAACAACTTTAACAAGAAGTAAAGTTTAAGAGTTCAGCTATATATAGATTATTAGAGGCTGTGCTGACAACCGTTCCACTTTCGCTCTCTCTTCTCTTCTTCCATTTTCAAGTTCCACTTTCACTCTCTCTTCTCTTCTTCCATTTTCAAGTTCCATTTTCACGTTCCACTTTCACTCTCTCTTCTGTTCTTCAATTTTCACTCTTTATGCTCAGTTGAAAACATTTTCACTTTCTCTAGTTAGAAATTATTTTATTTGAAGAGATCATATTAGGATAAAGATGTTTTTTCTGCAGCAAGCAAAAACTTGAGGATAGCAGCTTGTCTGCTTGGTTTACTATAAGGTGAGTAGAAATTATTTTAAATATATTTTATTTAAATACAGTCGGGTTCGGATCCACATCCAACCAATTATTATCTACTAAAAATATTAATATTTACTATATAACATTTATGATATAATTAGTTTCATTATCACTTTTGCGGCAGGTCAAATCTGCAATATGATAGATTATCAAGGTTTTGCAGTATCACAAAATAAGAAAAGTTAGAACAGTGTATTTACGCAGATAGGTCGCGTAGACGGACCATGGATGATACACGAGCAATGTGAACACCTTTGTGCTGATATTCTTTGGACAGACAAAGACACAATGCTTTTAGTGCGGATTTGGCACACCCTAAACCCCTCAAATCGGCACTAAAAGCATTGTGCCCTGAAAGGTATCAGCAGCAAATGTGTTCCATAGCTCATGTATCATCAATTGTTCATACATTGTTCTAACTTTTATTCTATTTTATTTTACTGTATTTTATGGAAGCTCCTTTATGGAAGCTCCCGTGAAGTTATCTAAGGATGGGTCATCTACTCTTGGTGCCAATCGGCTACTCTTCTCTGTCTATGGAGAGATTGATTTCGGCTCTTGTCGATTTGTGTACAGATTATATTTCAGAAAAATTATGTACACTGATTGAGACTTAATAAATGAACCCGTACATTTTTAAGGCATTATTAAGACCATATTTATTAAATGAAATGTGGATTAGTAGAGAAGTAGATCCACTCTCTTAACCGGAATTTATTTGACTACCTAAAACCAGATATATATAGATACAATTCATTAACAACAATGAGATTGCATAATTTCTAAATGTTAAAGGTATAAAAAACTCGGTTGGAAGTAGTTCAAAAAGTTTATTTAGTTTAAAATTTTGAGAAAAATTATGATTTTTTTAAAATTATTTTATTCATATATTTATTCAAATTTTTAACCATTTTTACAATTTTAGTTAAATTAAATATTTGTTATTTTTTTTTATTTTTTAACAGAAAATCAACATTTATGTATTTGATTTATTAAGTTAATTTTTTATTAATAAAAAAAAAGTGGTCCAACCTAAATACTCGGTAGGCATATGTAAGAGTTAAAAATATTGCATTTTGGATAATATTTAATTCATTACGAAACAAAGTCGTACCATCAACGAAACAAAATAAATACATTTCACGATCATTATTTTATATTCAAATTTTCTATCTTCTGATAATTAGAATAAGTTGAAGTTATATATCTAATCAATACTATGGATTTATTTATTTTAAAATAATTTTTACTGTTATACTTTTTCAATCAATAATCAAACATCGAGATCCTCCTAATCAAAGGTTGTCATACCAAATTGACGTTATTTATGAAAAGTTATTGGTTGCCCTGAACTAAAAAAACAACTAAATATGGTTTATGTATAACTTGAATATAGATATCGGCCACATTGTCGATGAAAGGGCACGTTCGATAGTTGCAGACGTTCAAGTACTGCTCCAACAGCCCTGACAGCTGCGATGACTCCTACAATATGTTTCAGGCTATATTTTCCGGTTAGGAACCGCGAATGAATTCAGTATCTCATATTTAAAGGACCACGAGGAGGAGGAAGAAAGTGATGACGTTGAGAACTCGATATTAATATTCCGGCCAGGATTCATTTTATGGTTTTTATAATACGATATTATATGATATAAAAGTTCTAGGGTTAGTGGGGATTGTTTGTCTAGATAGGGTTTCTTATTTTTATAGTATTCATAGAAATCTTCCACATATGGGTACTTCTACTGGACCCCTGGCCCCTTTGGCTTTTAGCCACCGGGTTTGTGTTTCGCTCAGATGTACGTGTTTGATAGATTTTAATCGGTTGATAGTTTACATGTCGCTAAGCTGTTTTGGTTGAGATATATATGTTTGGTTTTGGTTCAGAAAGAACATACAAAAAATCATTCTCTAAGTTCAAAATAATATTCTGATTTTATCTGATTGAGATTTTAGGAGAATCACAGAAAATATTTTAATCTAAAATTTTCTAAACAAGACTTCAGAATTATCTCAAAAATAAAAACGATTCCCTACAAAAGATTGAAATATTTTCTATATGAAGATTGAAATGACAAGCGGAGAATCTGCCAAGGACATGACAACCAAGTTTGCTAAGTTGGACAAGTTTGAGGGCTATGAGTTCAGAAATTAGCATAAACATATATATTTTATGTTGATCATGCTGAAGATTGTATATGTTTTGATCACTCATATTCCAGAGATTATTCACGATGAAATGATAGAGAAAACAAAGAGGCACTACAATTGGGAGAATGATGATTACATATGTCGTGGTCATATCTTAAACGGTATGTCTTGATCTTTTATTTGATGTAAACCAGAATGTCGAGTCTACAAAAGAACTTTGGAATTCACTTGAATCAATATATATGACCGAAGATACTTCTAGTAAGAATTTTCTGGTTAGTGATTTAATAAACTATAAAATGGTTGATTTAAAATCGATCATAGAATAGTAAAATGAATTGCTTAATTATTTGGGTCATTTTGTTCAATATGATATGAACCTGGATGAATGTATTTTTATGTCTAGTGTTATAGACAAATTTCCTTCATCATGAAGATATTTTAAACACACTTTAAAACATAACAAGTAATATATGACTCTGGTTCAACTTGGGATTCATTAAGGGCTCAAGAATAAATCAATAATCCTAATGGAAAGAACCAAGCAAGAAATCTTATTGTGAATATGGTTGAAAAAAATGGATTCTCTAAGAATGCAAACATGAAAAACAATTCAAGGGAAACAATAATTATTATTCCAACAAGAAGCCAAAGTTGGCATGTTGTAAGTGTGGCAAACCTGGTCATTTTAGTAAGGATTGTCGGGTTGGAAAAAAGAAGAACAATTTTGGTCCGTGTGGTAACAATTCTAGTGCAAGTGGTTTCAAGGATCCGGAAAAGCAACAAGGTGAGATTTTAGTTCAAAACTTTAATTATGGTCAAAATTATGTGTCACGAATATCTGAAGCATTTTATGTGCATGATGATAATGTTAAGATCTTTGATGGTGTAATAACTTTTATTCAATTGAATATGGATCTATATTGAAAATGTTTAATGTTGGAACTGAGCCAATCAAATGACTATGAAGTGTTAAACTAGTACTTATCTGTGGAAAATATGTTTTATTAAATAATATATTGTATGTTCCCGGGATTATTAAGAATCTATTATCTAGTTTTGTTTTGAAAGTTTGTGGTTTTAAAAAAGTGTATGAAAGTGGCAAGTATATCTTGTCAAAATATGATGTATTTGTAGGCTTTGGATATTTATGTAATGGTGTGTCTATGTTAAATGTTAATGTTTCATTTTAACATGAATTTTCTTGCATGGTTTCTACTAGTACTTGTAGAATATTGAATAAAATAGAATTATGTCATGCTAGACTAAGACATGTACATTAATAAAAGACATGTCCAAAATGAGTATTATACCTCATATTGATGTAAATAATGAGAAATGTATGACTTGCATGTTAACTAAGATAACCAACAAACCTTTTAATAATGTTAACCGAGTTTCATAAATACTGGAACTAGTAAATAGTGATTTATGTGATTTCCATGCTACTCCTTCGTTAGGAAATAAAAATTATGTTATTAATTTTATTAATGATGTATTTAAATATTGTTACATATATTTGTTGCACGAAAAAAATAAAGCTCTTGATAAATTCAAAATCTTTAAAGAAGAAGTATAGCTACATAAACATGATTGGGTTAAAAATCTACGTACGGATAGATGAGGTGAATATTATGATCTGATAGATTTTCAGTCTACTGGTATAATATATCAAACCACGGATCATTATACACCACAACAAAATGGTATGGCAGAAAGGAAGAATATGGCTTTAAAAGAAATGTTTAAGTTCATGTTGTCTTGTTCGGGTTTGAATGAAGGATTTAGGGTGAGCCTATGCTAATAGTCTGTTACTTATTGAATCGATATTCTACTAAAAGAAATAAGAAGACCCTACATGATCTTTGGTTTAAAAAGCCTCCAAAATTGAGTTTTCAAACAGTTTAGGCTTGTAGAGAAGTTGTAAGGCTCGTCCAACCTAAAAAGAAAAACTTGTGTGAAAGAGGTATAGACTGTATCTTCACTGGGTATGATGAGCATTGTGTTGTATATAGGTTCTATGTGTTAGAATCTAATGAATATGTGTTAGTGAACACAGTTATAGAATCAAGAAATAAAATATTTTACGAAGAAAGATTTACATTTATACGAAGACCTAGAGATATAATTCAGACCGCAATCGATAAGAACTCAATACGAGAAGAAAATGAATTATGTGGTACTATTTGTGTACCAGAACCTTCTGAACCCAGGAGAAGCACTAGAGCTAGAAAAACTAAGTCTTTTGGATCTGATTTTCAACTTTATTTAGTTGAAAGGTCAAGAATTGTTTTGTTATTCAGGATAATCCAAATACTTTTAGAGAAACTATAACATCAAGAGATGTTGCATTTTGGAAAGAAGATATTCAAGATGAGATATATTCTATCATGCATAATAATACATGGGAATTTACTGATTACCTCGTGGTTGCAAATCATTGGAAAATAGATGTATCTTTAAAAGGAAAATACAAGTAGATGGTACCATTGAAAGGTATAAAGCAAGATTGGTTTTCCAAGGTTTTAGGCAAAGAGAAGGGATTGACTTCTTTGAGGAGGTGCTATATCCTGAGCATCCAAGAAATAAACCTGTATAACTAATTCAACAATGGAATCTAAAATTGTTGCATTAGTAGCAGCTTTTAAAGAAGGCGAGTGGCTAAGAAATTTGATATATCATATTCCATTGTGGCCCAAGACGATAGCACATATATCTATCATGTGTGATAATGAAGCTGCATTGGCAAATGTCTATGGACAAGTTTATAAAGGCAGGTCTAGACAATTATGTGTTATACATACCATGATTTGTGAATGTACCACTCATGGTGTTATATCAGTGGAGTTTGTCAAAACTCAATATAATTTAGTCGATGATTTAACCTAAGGGTTAAGTAGAGAACTTGTGCACAAGTCGGTTATTGGCACGAGATTAAATTCCATCTGAAATCTCTCATGTTAAGGTACCCAATTCCCATCTAATATGACATTATATGTTTAATTCAATGTGGAAAGCTTAACGCTTAGAGATTGGAACACATTAGTAATATCATCCCAAGGTATGTGTTCAGACCTGCAAGTTGTAGAGGTTGAAGTCTATCTTCTTAATAGTTCTTTTGAAAATTTCATATGCGGGTGCAAGAGGAAAATATATACCTATTTGAACATGAATTTTAGCCGCTTCAAGAAGCTATGACTTGTCTTTAATATGTTTGAGAAGGATAAGGACACAAGGCTAGTGAAAATTGTGTATTTATGTGTATATTGTCCTTCTTGTATTCATTATGAATAGTAAATGTTCAATTCTCAGTGATACATTGATATTCGAATATTTGAAATGTGTCATATACTAATATGAAATTAAATCGTCACGGTATTTCATTTATGCATAAATTTGTTATTTGTTATGATTTTGTTTTAGCATATCATTAATTGCATTAAAATGGGGAAGATTATTAGATACTTTAGTGTGATTTGATTTACTAAACCAATATAGTCATGGTATATTATCAAGCAAGTTGGATAGTGCGGAGTGCATGTTTGTTAGATTATATTGTAACTAGCGAGCGTAGCCAGCTGGGTCAAATGGCGGAACCCCTGGTTGGGGTCAAGCTGACAGGTCAGCTTGCAAAAAAGTTATTTTGAGTGGTGCTGTTATTGTGAAAATTCATTTAATTTTGAATTTTCTTATTTTAACCGATTTTTTATCATTTGAAAACAAAACGGTTTGGACATGTATGCATTCAAGCGGTTGGCAGTTTACATGTCGGTTGGCTATTTCGGTCGAGACATGTATGTTTTGTTTTGGTTCAGAAAGAATACACGAAAAATCATTCTCTAAGTTAAAAACAAATATTCTGACTTATCCGATTGAGATTTTCGAAGAACCACAAAAAATATTTCAATCTAAAATTGTCTAAACAAGACTTCAAAATTATCCACGAAATCAAAACAATTTCCGACATCATTTTGCGAGTAATATTGTATCATGTTTCTTATACATTGTCTCTATCGTCTACCCATATTAACTTTGGAGACTTGCACTAACAATCGTTCCCGCAAAAATGAAAAGTTGTTAGAATATTCCTCGATTATGCTGAATCGGATATTCGATATCAATAGTTGGCGTTATGAGGTTCTCTTTTTGCTACCCAAGTCCATTTAGATAGTTCATTCCATATTCTTATCATCTGACAAATTCTTTTGTTAGATTTCGAAACTTGTTTTGTTTGGATTTTAAATTTGTTTAGATTAGAAACACACTTTCCATTTTCTATAAATAGCTCAATTGATGTCGACATATCGGCATCGCTCAATTTAACCGGAAAAAAATAGATGAGAGGAAACAAATTAAAAATTAAAATAATTGCAATATATATAGACGCAATTTATAAGTTTATAAAACGATTTAAAACCCAGCATCAAACATGGACAAAGAAAAAACAACTTGATAATGTTATGCATAGACTTTTTCTATAATAATGTTTATGTTAAGTACTCCGGTGTTCATAAAAGGTAGCTTAACAATCTATAAGCATCTAAACTTGAATAGATAAAATTGAACCGTTAGTTTCCTAATGCTTTCTGATTTTGCGCTAAGAACAGAACTCTGCCGTCAAGGTAACCTTGGTCTAAAAGAGAATATAGAATCAATTAATCGGATTATTTTGGATTATTGTTAGCTTTTCACTTAAAACTAATCTTTGTATAGATATTTTGACTAAAAATACCGCATTTCATGAGATCCAAGTTGGACTGTCTTTTTATCTCAGCTTGCAACCATTCTGGTTTCGTCGAGGAAGGACAGAATTTGTTTCGAACCATGAGAAGGGAGTATAGGATGATACCCAATATCGATCATTATGTAAACACAGTAGATCTCCTTGGTCGTGCAGGTCAGTTAGAAGATGCTTATGATTTCGTTAGGAAAATGGATACTGAAGCTGATCAAAGCTTCAAGAGTGAGTTCAGCAGTTTTGCAGCCTCCTCGTGACAAATGAAAGGATCAACTAAAGAATCTGATGATATATGATTTGGAGTAAGTAAAAAGAATATACATTTAGTAGCTGGTTCCTTAAGGTAACTTAGTGCAGTCCTCGGACTGCTCTTAAATGGAAAAGAAGTTGGTGAACTGAAGCAAAATTACAACTTCTACCTGAGCTGGAAATCGTAACTCATCTGCAACATGTACCTATGAAGAACGCCACATAATTTGTCTGAAGAGATTATGCGTAACGTCCACAAAACCTGCATCATTCTTTTTTCTTATACAGATATAAGTATTGACCATAGAGAAAAATAGGATTCCCATTGATATCATGTATCCTACTTTCTTGCTGAAGACCAAACAATTTGTATTGGGACAGTTTTTTCTTACAAAATTAAGATTATCCTAATAGACTTAAAAACTTCTATATAATAAACCAAAAATCCAGGAATATCTATTCATTTATTATCTTCTGAAAAAAAATCCCCTACAAAGAATCGAGACCTTCTTGCAAACTACTTCTACAATAATTATTGGATCGCTTAGCTCTAACTACGTTCTCCTTTCCACTAGTATTAACACTAGATTTATTAAATATCTTGCTTCCTTCTGTGCCTGTTGTGTGGCTTAGCTCTGACCATTTTTCTGCTAGAATGAAACGAATTAGCTGATCTACCGATCTGAAAGCCTGATTCGACTGCTGCGATGGGCTGTGGCGGTTGCTGACCAAATAATGCATTAATTGATTCAGTCATACTATCATCCGTCATACTATCATCCATGTTCATTTGATCATTTGTACCCGAGGGAAAACCAAACCCAGGTCCTGAGTTACCAAACACTGAAGGCAAATTAGTAGTACTTGAGGTTGAACCAAAAGCAAAATTGGAAGATGTAGATGTATATCCAGATAACCCAAAACCTTGAGGTGCATGTGTTGATGAATATCCTGAACCATGCCTGGTGGGTCTAATGGTCAATGCAGATCCATGTGTTGATGATGATCCTGAACCGAACATGAGAGAGTTTGGAGTCTGCCTGGTGGATCCAAATGTTGATGCAGATCCAGATGAACCAAAAGCTCGAGTTGCATGTGTTGATGAGGAACCTGAACCAAACGTGAGAGATTTTGGAGCCTGCCCGCTGTATCCAAACGTCGATGCAGATCCAGATGACCCAAAAGCTTGAGGCGCATGCGTTGATGAAGATCTTGTACCAAACATGAAAGATTTTGGAGCCTGCTCAGTAGATCCAAATGTCGATGCAGATCCAGATGACCCAAAACCTTGAGGTGACCCAAAACCTTGAGATGCATGTGTTGATGAAGATCCTGAACCTTGAGGTGACCCAAAACCTTGAGATGCATGTTTTGATGAAGATCCTGAACCTTGAGGCGACCCAAAATCTTGAGATGCATGTGTTGATGAAGATCATGAACCAGACATGAGAGATTTTGTAGCCTGACCGGTGGATCCAAAAATAGTGGTGATATTGTTCCCTTGTAAACTGCCAACAGTAGCACATGAACTAAACAGCGCAGACCCACTGCAAGAAGATCCAAACAGAGAACTTCCAGAGGCAAATGATGTTGTTTGAGCTGCAGGATTTTGGTTCATCTTCAACAACTCCTGCAGCTCAAACAACATCATTTGCCTCTGGAAGTTGTCTGTTTGGATCTTCTTGCGGTGGGTCTGCGCTGTTTAGTTCATGTGCTACTGTTGGCAGTTTACAAGGGAACAATATCACCACTATCTTTGGATCCACCGGTCAGGCTACAAAATCTCTCATTTGTGGTTCAGGATCTTCATCAACACATGCATCTCAAGGGTTAGGGTCGCCTCAAGGTTTAGGATCTTCATCAACACATGCATCTCAAGGTTCAGGATCTTCATCAACACATGCATCTCAAGGTTTTGGGTCATCTCAAGGTTCAGGATCTTCATCAACACATGCATCTCAAGGTTTTGGGTCACCTCAAGGTTTTGGGTCACCTCAAGGTTTTGGGTCATCTGGATCTGCATCGACATTTGGATCCACCGAGCAGGCTCCAAAATCTTTCATGTTTGGTACAGGATCTTTGCCTCAAACAACATCATTTGCCTCTGGAAGTTCTCTGTTTGGATAGAGCCACCAAACATTTTGCTTTCGGTGGTTGTAGATGTGCCGGCAAAAATACTACTTACTTGGCCTAAGCTTGCAGAAGATGTCCCACTATAAACACTACTTACAGTGCTTCCATGTGAAGAAGACGGAGCACATAAATTGCTAATTTCAGTGCTTCTGACTGCAGAGGACAATTCACCAAAAATGTTAGCTGTATCATTTCCAGGTGTAGAAGACGAGGCACCAAAAATCACATTCCCAGAACCTTCAACAGAGGTAGGCGTGCTACCAAAAATGGTACTCCCGATACTTCCAGTCGAAGCATCTGTAGCGCCAAAAACTAGGCTACTTCCAGGACTTGTAATTCCTAATGATGTACCAGAAAATACGCTACTTCCCGTGCTTGTAACTATTGAAAATGGCCCACTGAATTGCAAAACATTTATACTGCCGAAGTTCGGGGTCTTTGCTTCTACTAACTCTGCAGTAGTTGCTGAAACTTGTGAAAGGTTGCTAAAGCTGGTGCTGGTGTTGGTGGTGCTTGCAGTAGCATTAGTGGTAGTACCAACAGATAGGGCAGAAGTAGTCGAGATAGTCTGATTAGATGTGCTATTGGATGTCAAACACAAAGCTTCAGATGTCACACAAGGATTGTTACTAACACCAAAAGAAAAAATGCTCCCATTTGGAGAAGATGCGGCAGATGCAGGCAACTTGGAGGTAGGACATGCATTTTCAGACTCCGTCCTGGAGATGAAACAATGTCATTGTATTAGAAGATAGGTAGGTAAAAAATTATCTATAGATTATATAATTTCATTTGTATTATATATTGGTTTAGTTTGGTTAGATCATGAAACCCCTAAACCAAAGCTGATCCAATACGGACTAATTAGATTGTTTTAAAACATTGGAAAATGAGCACAAGACAAAAAGAAACTGTAGCTGGAAACACTTGCGACCAAATTTAGAACACTCCTGTTCTATACATATACTGACCTGCTTGGGAATTGTGATTTTCCTTTGGAAGACCCATTAAGTAGCAAGCCTGAAGATCCACTAACAGCTAAAGCTGAACGGGTATCATCATCAAAAGTGGATGAAGCATCAGTTAGTTCTTTAGATGAAGAAAGTTTATGGTCGAAACTAAAGATAGCAGGTTGTGTGGCTATCTCAACCGGCTGGGCAGTCAAGTCCAATTTTTCCTTCTGTTTATCTAAACAAAGTGTGGCTCCATCAGGTGAGTACTCATCAACTGACACCAAAAAATCCTGCAGTCAGAGGAAAAAGATCAACCACAGTCACAGGACTATAAACCATTCAGCCATCCATTGCATTCAACTATTAAACTAAATTATCTGACATGTAATCATCATTAAAATACAATATAATCTATACCTCATCCACACTCATCCTGAATGCATGTGTTGCCTTCCGGGGAACCATAGTATCTCTGTTGTCTGAACCAGCTATTTGTTCTTTCATTGAACTACCTATATCTACACTATTATTCAAAATAGGAATTGATGTGTCAATTGGAATTACGGATTTACTCACACCACTTTCATCAACTTTGGCCCGCTTCTGCGGACTAGAATCTTTAGCATCAAACAATAAACATAAACTGTCACGTGTACCGCTTGATTTATCTTCTTCACTCTCAATGATTTTTTAAGTATCTGTGGTGCCAACCCTCTTTAGAGCAGGATTTGTAGCTGATTTTTCTTTAGATGAGACCAAATCATCAAGTTCATGTAAGATTTTGGAAGCCGCTTCCCTGGACTTGGACGAAACAAAGGGGATACTTGAGTTGCTTGCAACACTTCTCTCTGTATTTCCTTTAGGTTCCTTTAGGTGTTATGGCAGGCCTATTGGAAGCTTCACTCAATTTCAATTTGTTTTGTTCTTGAGAGGATTGTTTACTGCCCAGCAAACTCGTGACCTTTTGATAGGTAAGAAACGTTTTCGGCCGGATGCTACGACAAGACTCCTCCAAGACGGCACTCCGGCGTTTTAGAGCCTGAAAACATAAGCAATAAATTTAGTTGTCCAAATAAAAAAAATTTGATATACAAAAGAAAGTAACATATAGCTAATATTACCGCTTGTTTCGAACTGGCGGATAAAGCTGCAGCTGAAGGTGACAATCCACCAGGCATAGGTCCCTAGATGTAAAATAATATATTAAAAAACTGCAAACTTTGACATATTGTATATTGTTCAAGCTAAAGACATAAGTACGCAAACCTTGGTAGGAGAAAACGGCCTAGCATATGGTGTTCTCGCCATTTTGAATATTGCAGATCTACCGAGGCATCTTCGACTGACAACATTTTCATTTACAGGTATAGCACCTGATCCCTATAAGTAAAATATGTAATTAGATAACAGGCATGCAGAGATGAGTTGTGCACTGAATCTACAAATTTTCATATAGATAAACTAATAAGGAGTACACTGCAGCGAACCTTTACAGAAGAAAGAGGCCTTGTATATGGTGTTCGCAAATTGTACATGGCAGATCTGCCGCCTCGAGTTCTTCAATTGACAAGATCCTTTTCAAGAAGCCCAACTTCAGCAAAATGTCTTGCGCCAGTTCTTCAATTGACAAGATCCTTTTCAAGAAGCCCAACTTCAGCAAAATGTCTTGGCGCAAGAGATGATTTAGCAGGTAACTGGGTTTTATTACGCAATGGAGTCAACACTTCTCTACATATTTTAGAGCTAGAAGCCATATACGCTTTTGCAAGCTCTGAGGTGAAGGTTGATCCTCATCACGTACCTGAAGACATAAAAACAATTAAAAGTGGAACTATATATATTATAAGTATCCGCTAGTTAAAGTCAGTTTCTTATTGGATTTCTATGGTTTTCTCTTCTAGCAGGTGTCTCAGCAATTCATGATAGAAGCATGGTTGTTAACTCATCAATCTCGACCCTGCTAAATGTCTTATGCATGAACCCATCGGCGCTTATCATGTTGGCCGGAGGAGAGTCAATATCAAGTGATTTTTTCAACTGCAAGTTTCATAACATATAAACATCTGCTTAAAAGTCAAAAAATATATAGAAACCTTTTCCGAATGCTCTATCTAACAAATCAAATAATAAATATACAATCTTACACTAGAAGGGTTTTACTTTTCCTGCCTTCCTTTGTCTTCTGGTTGAAGATGAAGTTTCTTGCCGAAAACGGAACCCAAGAATATATTGGCGCAGGAAGTGATAAGTTTCTGAGCCCTAGGTGGCCGATCTTAAGTAGTTGTACGATTTTTTCCCAAAGGAAGCTTTGGAAACTTGCCGCCGGCTCCGAGTCCAACGTTCGTCTCCATTAAAGATTAAAGAGTGTGTCAAAACGAAGCCGATTAGTTTTTGTTTACAGTGATCAGTGAACTGTTTTATCAAATACAGTACAAGTTTTATATAGATATAAATTGGAAAATTTGGGTCAGATAGATGGAAAATCTGGGTCAGATAGAGTTTAAAAAGGTGATTAGGTCTTTTCTTTTCTACAAGGAGTTCCTAGTCAAAAATAATTATTTCAATATTATTAATATTAATGATAAGGATTCATTCAAACCGTGTTTAAGCATGTAATTATAGTAAAGAGTATCCAAATTATATATTTAATATCTAGTATATTATATTTTTGGAAGTAATATATATTCTTAAATTTTCATATGTATATAAAAAATTAAATAATACAGCTAATTTTATAGAATGTGTATCCTATTTTATTAGTATTATTTATTTTAAGTAAAAAAAATCAAATATTTATAAAAATATTTCATAACTGATTTTTTAAAACAATCTAACAAAATATAATCAAAACTAATGGATGAACAACAAATTAATAATGTTCTATTTAACTGGTGGATTATGGAAAAAATATATATAATATATTTGCTAAATAAAAATATGAACTTTTGAAATCTGTAAATGTATTAACCATTGATAATTGTAATTGTACGGCTGATTTTCTAGATCATCTATTAAAACACAAAAACGTAACCGATTTATCTTATATTTTTTTAAAACAAGTAATGTTATATTATACTGACTAACATACAAATCAATTTAAAATTAATTAAAATTCCAAAACTTTATTACATTTAATAAAATTATAGATTGCTGTAAGGAGACTAATCTTAAATTTGTGGACATTGAAATAGATTGCTTAGCCTTATTTAACATGTTAGCTTCTGGTCTTAACCCTGGTATTTAGAACAAAGTCTATTGTGTTGTAGACAGCTGATTTCACCACAAATGACTATTAGGCATGTTTTTAGGGAGCAAAATCTGGCTGCAGACTGGTTGGCAAAGCACGCTTTGAAAATAAAAAATAGTTTCTCTATTTAATCTGAGCACAATTTTTGTGATCTATATGGGTTTGGGAAATTTTTGATATGCTTAATAATCTGACTATGTGTTTTAAGATATATCATTTTATGATCTGACATTGTTAGCAAGTTGAAAGACTTGACTACATGTTTTTGTTTGCAGGTTCAGGTATCCAGGATAAGTTACAAAAGCTAAGGATGGAGGGCTGCAGAAGCTATCAGGAAGGACTGTTATGGATGAAGATGTAGAAAGATAGAAGCTGAAGGGATGTTACAAGAGGCTGATTGAGAAGGATAGAAGCATAAGAGAGGAAGGTGCTGCTGATGGAGAAACAAAAGAAAGAAAGGAATCTTAAACTATAATTTCTGTAATCAATGAGCTTATAGCTCACAAAATGATTGTTCCTAACAGTCTGTAAAACTCTTTTTCAACATCTATGAAAGAAATTTCTTGAGAAAAAAAAATAATAAAATTATAGATTATAAAAGTTTGGTAATTAAATCCAACCCTATGAATTATATTTTAAATATAACTAGTTTGACTACAGCTTTGGCATATAACTATACATTGTAAAGGAAATGAGCATTAGAAGATTTTGGACTGAGTTAAGTAACAACAAACAACAACAAGAGTCCTATAAAAAGTTAAACTCAAAATCTATATAGATATGTTTGGTTCCTGTGATTTTTGTTATACTATTTCTAAATTTCAAAAGCTATAGTTTATAACATAAACGTTAATAAATTATTATATAAAACCTAATATTTTTATAGATATTGTTTTTCTCCATTTAAATTTTAAAAAATTATATTTTAATCATTTAAATTTTGTATTTTAAATCCTAAACTTTAACAAAAAAAATATATTAAACTACGTATCTAACAATTCAATTCAAACATTATAATTTAATCCTTAAAGTTTCAAAAATTGGATTATAGCATTTGAAGTATATTGCATTGTGATCTCTTAAGTATCAATACAAATTTAAAAGTCTGGAAATTATAATTTAGTCCATTGAATTTTGAAATTATATTTTAATCTCCCTAAATTGAAAAAAATTCAATCCCTAAATTTTTAAAGTTGTATTGAATCCTTAAAAATTTAAACATAATAACATTAGACCAGTTATAAATACACTTGGTTGCATGTAATATTTTAGTTGGTAAACAACGTCTAATTCAAACCCATCATTTTAAATTTAAATCTTCACCCAACAAACTTATCAGTACATTTGGTTTGACATAGCATACACAATTAGTATATTCAACATTACTTATTAGTAACAGTACAAATTGAAACCGACATAATGAGTTCATTTTTTAGTCTGAACCAGTAGCTCAGTAATATAAAACCATCAACAATCAAAGTTTATAACCAAGACTCTACAATACTAACATGCTATGTGGACTAACATGCTATGTGGGTTTCACTAACTTCCCACTAATTACTTGCTGAAACCCGATCTTAAAATCTCAACCTTCTAAACTGCTATTGCTCGCTGATACGAACTGCCCCCAGTGTTTGGGGAGCTAGAGTAGTAGCGTAACATTCTCTTGCAATCTTTTGACTGCTCCGGACGACTCCAACCTGTCCCTGAACAACATATTTCAAGCACTGATGGACTGTTGAAGCCACTGCATGCATCCTAGAGAGCCAAGATCTCCCTATAATAGCATTATAGCAAGTGGGACAATCCACCACAATAAAGAGTATTCTGACCATTTTCTTGAAAGGGCCCTTGCCCAACAAAACTTCCTCTTCGAACTCTCCGATCACATCTGCTGAGCTGCCTGTAAAGCCCACAATTGATATGTCCGAACTCTGAATTACAGCTGGATTTTTCATTCTCTTGTATGTGGTTAAGAAAATGATATTGGCTGAGCTTCCAGTATCCACCGAAATTCGTCTTATGTCGTTCCCCCAATATATGGAGAGATTGATTTCGGCTCTTGTCGATTTGTGTACATATTATATTTCAGAAAAATTATGTACACTGATTGAGACTTAATAAATGAACCCGTACATTTTTAAGGCATTATTAAGACCATATTTATTAAATGAAATGTGGATTAGTAGAGAAGTAGATCCAATCTCTTAACCGGAATTTATTTAACTACCTAAAACTATATATATATATATATATATATATATATATATATATAGATACAATTCATTAACAACAATGAGATTGCATAATTTCTAAATGTTTAATGTATAAAAAACTCGGTTGGAAGTAGTTCAAAAAGTTGATTTAGTTTAAAATTTTGAGAAAAATTATGATTTTTGTAAAATTATTTTATTCATATATTTATTCAAAATTTTAACCATTTTTACAATTTTAGTTAAATTAAATATTTGTTATTTTTTTTTAACAGAAAATCAATATTTATGTATTTGATTTATTAAGTTAATTTTTTATTAATAAAGAAAAAGTACTGGTCCAACCTAAATACTGGGTAGACATATGTAAGAGTTAAAAATATTGCATTTTGGATAATATTTAATTCATTACGAAACAAAGTCGTACCATCAACGAAACAAAATAAATACATTTCACGATCATTATTTTATATTCAAATTTTGTATCTTCTGATAATTAGAATAAGTTGAAGTTATATATCTAATCAATAATATGGATTTATTTACTTTAAAATAATTTTTACTATTATATTTTTTCAATCAATAATCAAACATCGAGATCCACCTAATCAGATGTTGTCATACCAAATTGACGTTATTTATGGAAAGTTACTGGTTTCCCTGAATTAAAAAAACAACTAAATATGGTTTATGTATAACTTGAATATAGATATCAGCCACATTGTCGATGAAAGGGCAGGTTCGATAGTTGCAGACGTTCAAGTACTGCTCCAACAGCCCTGACGGCTGCGATGACTCCTACAATATATTTCAGGCTATATTTTCCGGTCAGGAACCGCGAATGAATTCAGTGATCTCATATTTAAAGGACCACGAGGAGGAGGAAGAAAGTGATGACGTTGAGAACTCGATATTAATAAATGACCATAAGACAGAAACTAACAGTCACAAGTCCTCAGGATAAAGAGTTGAACACAAAAAAAAATTGCGTGGATGTTTAGTCCATAGTGGAAGAAGTCGACGCAAGAATATGAGAAAACGAAGCAAAACCCTTATTTCCAAACCCACAAAAAACAGCCAACAGTTATAAAGAGAATGGCCATATTTACGCAAGAATAAAGCCGAATGGTCACTAACAGGCGTCCCAAGCGTACCAACTAAGCAACGTACAAGTTCCTCCATTATTTGGAATACAACTTAACCTCCAACATGAAACTACCAGACTTTTAACGAGCGATCAATAAGGAAACCAATACTATGGTGGGAAACTAAACCTGCAACAATCTCTACAGAGGATCTATCACGTTTACCATCATACTTCAGCATTGCCATTAGGATTACGATATGTCTAGTTCAATAATACACCACCCCTGCAGCTACCTTAGCACAGTTTTTCACCAGTGTACCCAAACATGAACCAATGATACACACAGACCCCATCCACCATAATGGGAGGCTAAAAAATATATGAGTTGAAGTCTATAGATCTCAGTCGAACCCCACTAGAAGCAATCATGCAGCTCAGTCGAATGCATACCATGGGAAGTACGAAGGCGGGTATCCACTTGTATTCGCCAATATAAGTGGTGTAATATATTTAGTTGAATAATGGTATGGTCCAAGACAACAACATGTTTTTCCCTTCCTCCAATAAGTATTCAATAACCAAACTCGTTGTGCTATTTTTGATGACGACCAAGAATCACATGATGAAGAGTCACATTTGGCTCCCCACGAGGTGTATAATTATTTTTAAGATGTTGAGGACGACCTTCATTTCTTAGTATCAGAAACTGATCACTTTCGATTTCTAAAAATGGAACGAAGTTTAGGTACCTTAACCAAATACTGCAATGATAAGGATCAGAGCCCAGCAAAAATACATAAAAAAGGTTTGGGATATAACAAAAAACAACGTATTTAAACATGGGCGAATTACAAACAACATGAGTTTAACAATCTGATGGGTCTTCAGACGAATCTTCTCCATCAATCTCATCTTCACTAACAACCTCTTCTGGGCAATCCTCATTTCGAACGTCTTTCCACATCGACCCTAATGGCAGTTGGGGGTATTGGCTATGAAAAAAACAAAATATAAGAAGCCTTGGTTTTCGAAATCTCTTATTTTATAACCTTTTTGCATTTAACGGCGAACAGATTTTTCTCTTCCTTATTTTTCTTTTCCATAGCAGACTGAAGCTCAACGAGGTATTAGGTCGCTTTAACTATTTTCTGACGAATACATTGGTTCTGAGTTGTCTGAACAGCCGAACCATGTACCGCTTTATCCCGATCTCCTTCAGCTTTTGATAAGGAGTCACGTAGAAATCGGTTAGGTTGGGATTGTTGGGATTGAGCCACCTGCCACTCTGATTATTTTCCCTGAAAAGTTTGAAGGGTAGTTTCAGCCACTGCAGCCCGAGTATTGGCACGCCCAATCGCCTCCTCATATTCTTTTTCTAACTTGTGGTAATTTGACAAATTTACTTCCACATCAGACAAACGTTTTTTGACCTCCAACATTTCACTTTGAGTTACGATAATTCCCTTTATTTTAATGCTAAGCGAATTACGATATCGTACAGATTTCTTGCTATGGGATTTGACTCTCGAAGAGGGAAGCTACCCGAGCCTTGTGGAAGGGAAATTACGGGTAGTGGTTCATGGGAGGATGTGTTCTCGTTACATGGGTCATATCCCTCAAAGGATTTTGGCAAACTCGTTGTGGGGACGACTTGATGTTGGGAAGAAGTGATCCACTTGCAACAACATCGGGATTATCATAAGCATCATTAGTTGGATCTTCTAGATGGTTGAACACCTTCGCTTCACTAACAGGACCCCCTTCTTTGACGTTCTTCACTTTTTCAGATTCTTCAACGACCACGTCTACCTTGACACCTCCATATCATTCGAATAATACTGGGATTTTGTTTACTCTAACATCAGAACTTTATCGGTTTCCTCCACCATAGCCTGGTTTTTTTTCTTCATAATCGTTCGGGGTTTTTTTTCCATTCTCAATTACAGCAGTTTTCTTCCTTTTTTCCTCTCGGTTTTGTTTTAGTTTTCTTCGTTGCTGGGGGATTTTTCTTCACTAGCTGCCAGCTCACTAAGCACAACGATATTTTTTAGGTTTTGCAACAATAGGTTCCCGAGGCTCGTCATTAACAGTTGTTTCTTTCACTTGTTTCCTGGTTTCATGGTCAGATTGCTCTTTTAATTTAACATATTTACTAGGGGCCCAATTCCACTTAGGCAACAAACATCTCCATCAGGAGCATCTATTCTTTAAACTAGATAAACAATATTGGGTGTCACCCGCAAGTGATCGACGTTTAATGTTTCGTTAGAGCAACGCCAAAGGTTGTTGTTGACTAGGTTGGTATTCTTAAAGCATCGGTCAAATGCTTGTCCCCAATTATTGTTGGCATAGCCTTTGAGTTTCAGAAAGATGGTTGTGGCTGACTTCAGATGAGATTTATTTATTGCTTTCAACTCAAACTTGAAAGTTAAAAAAGAAGCATGTTAAAGAAAAACGGTAGTGAGGTCAGATTGTTTTCCCACGCAACGCTCGCAATCCATTTTCAAGTTAGATGCCTCGGGTTACTTGCGTTGTGAGGTCGACCATTCTCCCACGCACCACTTATAAAGATGAATCGGTCGAAGGTCATTTACTATCTTCTTGTTATTGGCTAAAGTAG
The DNA here is from genome assembly GCA_036936605.1 of Limnanthes douglasii subsp. nivea. NCBI lineage: Eukaryota > Viridiplantae > Streptophyta > Magnoliopsida > Brassicales > Limnanthaceae > Limnanthes > Limnanthes douglasii. The sequence goes on from JAUPFV010000002.1 coordinate 335,941,818, forward strand.
AGTAAAAAAAATGTAGCTTGAGTGATTTTGAAATCCCAATCATTTCTATATACTCTTCCATAAACATCGGTAGCTCAACTAAACGAGAAGCCAATATACAAAAAATCAACGTGTACCAAGCATTAGGAGTGAGTTGTGTCAGGAAAATACCCAGGATTTCGAAGTATCTTATGATGTCAGGGTCGAGAGGAAGCCTTAGTCGCCAATTAAACAAATCGGTAAAAAAGACTACCTTTCTTTGATGTACTGATAGCGGCGTCTCTCCCGGTGTCGGGAAGAGGATCTTTACGCAGTCAAAAATCCTCCACATAGCTTTGATCCCGGGTTGCTCTTCCGGGCTATAGTACAAACACTTACGGCTAAAAAAGAAGATAATATGTTCCGGAAGTAAGCAATTGTGATAACCGGTAAGTATTTCATCGATTTCGGGTGGAAAGGGTTCCTCATTCATTGCTAGGGTAGCAGTACCATCCTCCCTGATAGCGACCTTTTTACCATCTCGGTGGGCTACATCCTCCTCTTCGGCTGCGGTCTACTCTTTGGCATTGGTGAGGAACTTGAACATAGGTCGAGTCGATTAAAATTGGGTCGGTCTGTTGCTGATTTTCAACTCTTTTAGTAGTATCAGGGTCGGTCGGCTTGACAGGCAGACCATAATCAGTGTCTCTTCTAGTAGCACTATCAGTCTTTTCCCGAACTCCCTTGGTAAGTGGATTTGTTGTCGGGACAATAAAAGCCAGCTCCTTACGTTTTTTAGGAGTTAGCTCTTTAGTATGAACTTTTACAGTGGAAGTTGTGAAGGGAGATTATTTTCTCTCCTTTTCTTATGGTAAAGTTTTGTCAAGGGTGGCCAACTCTTCTAAGATGGGGTAGAATGGGTAAATCTTGAGCTACTGTTAACACGCTCATGGCTATAATTCATTTTCTGTTGCTTTTTAGAGACAACCTTGTCAAGCCTTTTTCGTTCAGCATCTCTATGTATCATACCCCTAACAATGGATGCGGTATTTTGAATCCTTCTATAACCTATGACGGTAGGGGTTAGCTGGACCATCTCGGGAGAGGATGAAAAATCGATGGAATCTCCCATAACCAGAAATTGAGGTTTAGGTTTTTGAACTTAAGAGACTTGGTTTCCTGAAGGAAAATATTGCATAATGGTAATTCTAAGAACAACTTTCTTTAAAAACTGAGCTTGGGCAGGTGAAGGGATCACCTCGGTTTTTTGTAGACGACTGGGGTAGTTTGGTTTTGGGGAAATGAAGAGGGGTTGAGCTTAAGAAACGGTTGGTGTGTTATTAATGAAACTTGCTGCTTTGTATTCAGCAGCTCTTTCAGAAATACTGAGATACTCGATCGCACCGTAAACTGGCTTTAAGGGTGGGTTTGCTTTCTTCTTAGAAGTGGGTTATTTCATAAACAAAAACGACACCAGAAGATGTTTCTATCTCTAGATAGGTTAAAGGTGGGGAAATGTTTTTCTCTCTCAAAATATGGTGAAAGATAAAAATGGAGAAATGAAGGTATTTATTGGCAGATGACCCCTTCAACGGGTTTCTTTCTAGAGAAATGCAATAGAAAAGAGGCGTGGGGAAGTCCAAGAGTCATTTGGATTAAAATCACTATTAGACTTCCTCCAAATATTTGAAAGAGACATGTCAAGTTCTGAAATTTGGCAGGCATAGGAGGCTAACATCATAATTTGAGCCTCGGGTAGTCCAAGCTGCAAAAACTTAAACGACAAGCGTTTAAAGACAAGGAAACACATGTACGTTGAAGATATCACCTTTCTCACACACAACAGATGGGCTCAAAATAATAAATGGGCTGGGTGCAAAGCCCATCAGGATTAGACCTAAGAAATACACCTTGTCAAGAAAGGTACCCGCTACAGCCGACCATAATTGGCACAAACAAACTATAATGAGTTTGTTTATTATTTTGGTGTTTTCCTTCATATAGTGGTAGATTTGTTTGAGTTATTTTTTGCATTCATAGATTTTATGGCTAATATGTAGCCATTTGGTACAATAGTTTGGCCTTATACCATAGATAACCTGATACCATAACTTTTCTTCCTTTCCAAAAGCAACCCGAATTCTAGATATATAAGTCTTTGCTATATTAGTTTCAATCCAAGTCATACAAGAGTATGCATAACTTTATTATTTTGTGGTACCCAGATTTATAATATGTTCCCTAAAGTTTTTGCCAATGAATTGACAGTGTATTCCTGATACATTAAGGATGGACGTCGTGAGAAAGTAATCCAGTTCGAGGTTACATGAGATTATTTCCTCAGGTGAAAATTTGGAGTCCACTTTACGATACACATGGTAAATTGTCCCACTGTCCATATATTACGTCTCCAAATTCTTCTGGCATCTTCAAGAATAACAGTTTCTATCATTATATACTTCATGTCCCAAAGAACCAAGCTGATCTTGCATTTGAGACCAAGATTAACAAAAAACTCTTGAATTTCCTGCATGGGGGGTCTGCCTACCGAGAAGTTTCCTACTAATATCTGTTTATCCATTGATTCCGATAGAATTTTGTATATTTCCTAAAATTTAATAGTCGGTTGAAGTTCTTTATGATAGAATTTAACATTTTAATGAACGTTAGGCTTTGTATGAATACTTGTGATATTAGCATATGTCTTGAGTGTTTCTTTGTGGTTATCCAATAGTTTATCAGGCTAGTTTGATGGTTGATTCTCGAATATATGGTTGTTTTGTAAGGTTAAAAATTTGTTTAACGAGTATAAGGTTAATTTAATATAAACTTAATTTAATAAAGGGTAATCTTTATCTTCTTGATTTTTCTTGGTGATGGTTACTTATAACGAGTATAAGGTTAGTGCCCTGGCACCCGTTTCAGTATTTTCACTAGTGGTGTAGACTAAGAATATTGATGGTACAAAATATTAAAGATAAATTACTATAGTCCATTTAATATAATTATTTAATTATTCATAAAATACCAAATTTTATTAATTTATTTTTTTAATAGGTCTAAAAATACCATCAAAAATATTTTAATATCACTTTTATTTTATATAAATATTTAATTAGTAAACAAATTATTTTAATTGATTAATATATTTATCTTCTGAGTCAAATATTATGAAACAATTTCGGTATAATTCAAAATTTATTTTATTTTATTTTTATAAATAAAATATTATAAATTTGAATTTATAATGGAAATATCGGTAGATGTGATTCTTAATTAATTATAAATAGATAATTCAAAGTATATAGTTTGTATATAATCACTTGTAACAAAATATAAATATAACTGATTTTCTATAATATTTTAATAAATTTATTTATTGTAGAAACTCTATAAAATAATACACTTCGGACCACCAAACTTTATTAATTAAAATAGTTATTAATTAATCGATAAATTAATAATTATTAATTTATATATTAATTAATATTTTATTAATTTATAGTAAAATACTTAGTTTACAAACACCTTTCAAGCTTCCACTGAATTATTGTACAGTATACAATGCATGTATGCTTCTTGTGTTCAATGTATCACTTTAACCAAATCCATTTTAACCATGAAATCATTATCAAATTGATTATAATCATACGCTTAACTAATTTTAACTAACGATCATCTACATATTTCGATTCTACCTAAGAATCAATTCAAAAGTAAACATGAAATAAATCAAGAATAGAAAATGGATGAGAAGTTCTCTAGTTTTTAGAGGAAGAAAATTAACCTTTTGTGTTTGCAAAAAAATAAAATGATGAATCATGAGTGTTTGAGATTTTTTTCAACAAGTAACATGCAACATCGGGCATAACCAAACATGCGAGGCCATGCATAAAAAGATGTGAGACCACACATAAATAAACATGTGAGACCAAATATAAAATAAACATGTGAGACATGTATTACTTGATGATAAAGATGTGAGTCCAGGGTTACTCTCTCACAAAATATAAACAATTATGAATGGATCTAGTTTCGTTCATCTTCAAAAATCAACGTATGGTCTTATATATTGTAATTTTAAAATAGTATAAGGTTATTATAGTTCCAGAATTAGATTTCGATTATTATTATAATATGATTATAAATTTTATATTTTGATATTATTTACTAGTACAAGTGTTTTAATTATTTGATAAACAAAGTGTTATATTGTTTGTATATTATAATTTAAAAGAATTATAGGGTTATTATAGTTTTATTATTATACTTAGATGATTATTATTAATATGGTTTGATTATTATAGTATGATTATAACTACTACAAATGTTGTTATATTTTGATAATTACTTACTAATGATAAAGTTATTGTATAAATAGTTTGATTATACTATAACTTATTATAGTTTATTTATTTATTTTAAGTGGTAATTTTTTTTATGAAAAGTTGTTACATTATGGGCGTTCATAGTTTATTATCTCATGGGCTTGGATTTGTACAAATGTTTACAAATTGAACTATCGATTATAAATGTCATTCATCTTGATTTTGGAAATTTTGATCTTCTGAATAAGGTTTTTTGTACTCACTTTTTGAAGTTTAAACTCCATATTTATCCATAAAATCTTGTTCAAGTTCATCTTCACCATCTTCTATAAATTCATTAAAGACGTCGCTTGGATTCTCTTCATTTTCATACTCTTTGTCTTGTATCCTATGATTCGTGGCAACCAGTCCTTGATTGCAAAAAGCATTCCAGATGTCCGACCGATTAATCTTATTTGTTTAGTCGTGTATTGCAATCTGACTTGACTAAAAGCATATTCACTTGCACAAATAAATAAATATAAATAGTATACCAAGGACTTAAATCACTATAATCCTTATCCGCCAAGCAAACTTGATTGATTTGATCGATTAAATTTTTTAATTAAATATTATAGAAAATGAATTAAGAGGAATATATTGGAAGAACGATGTTGTAATACTAATACTAACATTTCGAGAGTTTTGGAAGTAAAATTGTGATTGAGAGATGATCTACGAGATGAAAGAGAAATGAGTGAGTTTATTCTCTATTTATAGAGAAGAAATTAAAAAAATCTGAATCAAATTGGATATCCGATTTGTAATGGGTTTTCATTAAATAAAATGTAATCAAATCGGATATCCGATTGGCCAAATTAGATACCCGATTTGATCATAATTCTAGAAAAAAAAACTAATTGTGGCCTGATAAGGAAATATAAAGTTAGGGACTAAAATGTAAACAATAAAAGGTTAAGTAACATATGATAAAATTAAAGAAGCAATTTTGATTATATATTTTTAGTAAGGACTAAATGTAATTTATCCTTTTATATAACTACTTACAGTTGTAAGTTAAGTCTATTTGCCTCTATATAAAGGCAGAGCTGAACTATTAAAGGGGTTGAACTTCTGACTTTATTCACTTGTGTTCTCTCATTATCTATCTCTCTCTCTAAAACACTCCTACTATTGTTTACTAAAGTGATTCCTAATAAGTAAACTCACCAAATTTGCGACTTCATTGGGGAGACTAACAATCAGTGTCTTTTCTTCTAGTTCGAATTTTGTTAATCCTAAACAACAGTTTTGAAATTTTGCAATGAATCCTGAAAGCAACCCGTTAGTTCGATCAGCGATTGAAACACTAAGAGAAGATTTACAGAGGAATGAAAATAGACCATAAGGATCTATTACGATCCAAGCTCAGTCTGATATAGAAATGCGTATGAACCAACTCTTGGATAAAATAAACGCACTAAATCAGAAATGTGAGCAAAGAGAGAAGGAAATTCACTCGACGAAGCTTAAATACGAAGTGAGACAAGTAAATGAGAAAACTGAAATTGGAAACCAGTCTGATCGATCTTGCACTTGTAGAAATAGTAGGAATAGGCGGAAGAAGGAGCGCTTCGAAGCTCCAAAAGAGTGTTATTCTTCTCGGAAGTGAAATAAAGACAAACAAAAATGTGTCACATCTAGTGACGAGGAGGTTGAGAGATCTACCTCATGTTTTAAAAGGTATAAGGTTTCTTCGAAGGAACAAAGGGAACAACCCCGAAAATATAAGAAGGAACACAGATCTTGGAAGGACAACGTTCCTCGTTATTTGAGGGAATCTAATTGGTGTGATGGCAATACATCGAATCAGTATGCAGAGACTGATTGGAATTTGTATGCATTCATGGGAGCTGAGGATCAATACGTGCATGGTGTCGATTGTAGGAACTCTTCGTTGATTCCGAAGTGTTTTGATAGCGCTAAGGTTGAAAAGTTCGATGGGATGCAGGATCTAGATGATCATATCGAACAATTCAAGAATTACATGATGAACTTCGAAGATGACGAAAAGTTGGTGTGTCATGCTTTTTCATAAACTTTTAAAGGAATAACGTTAAAGTGGGACCATCGAATTCTGAGGGGATCTATTTCGAATTTGAGGGATTTCTATACTGCTTTTTGAAGCCAGTTTGTTGGAAGCAAGGAGATGAGAGCGAATAGAGATACGATTATCCAATGCAAGCAGGAAGTTGGAGAAAAGTTGAAAGACTACGTAAGGTGATTTATTGAGACTAAGGTAGCTTGGATAATTGTGAAGAAGATATGGTGATGGCAGCTGGTGTGATTAATTTTCGTTTGAGGGTAATTTTGTAATTTGTTTAGAGTTTGTGAAGGTTGGTAGATGTTTAACGTTTGAGTAGAGAGTAGAGGGAGAATTAAGAAGCCTGGTTGTATTTAATTTTCATTACCCATATTTAATGCGGGTGGTTGGGTATTTATACCCTTGTATTTGGGCTTTATGGGCTTTCGGGTCATGTTTAATGGACCCATGAGCTCTTAGTAGAAGAGCAAGCAGCTTAGTCAAGAAGTGTTTAGGTTTTTAAGTACTTTAGTCATAGTTCGAACAGTCCAATGGGCTAGGTGTTCGAACTGCCCTGTCCGGTCTGGTGATCTTAGTCCGAACTGTCCCCGTCCGAAGAGGTAGCAACATTCGGACTCATCAGGAGCCCCTTTTTTAGGTGTTTGTTCAAATATCTTTGCCAAAAACCTGAAAAAACAGTCCGATGTCAGGGGCAGTTTTACCCGGACAGGTCTTTCGACTTGTACTATGGCTTTATCCGGACAGATAGGTGATGTGATATAACATCAGCTGGAACCCCCGTAACATCAGCATTGCACCAAGAAAAAACATGCTGATGGTTTCTCAAGAACTTTAACATCTTATTTTTAAGGCCGGGTGGCATTTTAGACCCTATCTTGACACTTTTCCCTTCTTCTAAAGAATGTGTTTCAACCTCTTCAACTGGTATCAATACTCCAGGGGTCTCTCTGGGGTAATCAATTTCACCCTCACCCTAGAAAGCCCCTCAAACTGCTATTGCTCGTCGATACGAACTGCCCCCAACGTCCGGAGGGCCAGGGCTGTAGCATAACATTCTCTTGCAACCTTTTGACTACTTCGGACAACTCCCACCTATCCTTGAACAGCATATTTCAAACATTGGTGGACTGTCGAAGCCACCGCATGCATCCTAGAGAGCCAAGACCTCCCTAAAATAACATTATAGCAAGTGGGATAATCTACCACAATAAAAAGTATCATGACCATCTTCTTGAGAGGGCCCTTGCCCAACAAAACTTCCTCTTCGAACTCCCCGATCACATCTGCTGAGCTGCCAGTAAAGCCCACAATTGATCTGTCTGAACGCTGAATTACGGCTGGATTTTTCATTTTCTTGTAAGTGTTTAAGAAGAGGATATTAGCTGAGCTTCCAGTATCCACCAAGATTCGTCTTATGTCATTGCCCCTAATGGATGCTCCTATGACAACAACATCTTCATGAGGGCCAGCTATATCTCTTAAGTCATGTTCATAAAAAAAATGAAGGGGAATGGAATTTGCGATTGATAGGAGGTCATGCCTCCTTCTAGATGGGTAGCTAAAGTATGAACGTGCCTCTTCCTCGAAGAAGCAGTAGGAGCTGTCATAGTATCCCCTCTGAAAATTGTAAGTGACTCGAAAAACTTAATGAGCCCAGAGATTGTTCTAGAATATTCCTCAATGGCACCCACTCTATTTCGAGTTGGATCCGGATCCAAGTATTCGATTCCATATCAAACCTTTCGATTATAACCATGGCTCCCTCCGGAGTAGCATTACTTGGACCAACCCGGTGAGTATTGTCAGGCCTATTACCTCCTCTTCTTTTGACATAAGCCCCCAGCTTTCCCCTTTCAATCAAGTTCTGAACTTCTTGTTTCAAGGCTATGCAATCATCGGTGGTATGGCCAGTATCATTGTAATACTGGCAGAAAGAGTTATTACGATGCTCTCTAGGAGATTGCAGTGTGGCCGGTCTTCTATAGTGTACATCTTCCTTTGTTTTATCATAAATGATGGCCACACTTTCTTTTAATTCTGCAAACCACTCCGGTTGAACCCAAGGCCCTCTCTTATTTCTGGATTGTTGACTCTGAGCAGGTGCAGCTGGCTGAGATTGAGCTTTAGCTCTGCTATGCCCATGTCCGGTCTCCTTTGCTTTGTTCCTGGACTGATTCTGATTGGGGTTTGGTGCAACCGGGGTAGCCCTCACCTGCCTGTGCACCCTAGTTTTCTTTGTTTCATCAACATTAATCTGCTTTCCAACCTGATTCAGCAAACCTCCCCAAGTCATGGCTTTCATTCTGGTCACCGAATCAGCCAAATTTCCAGGGTTTAAGCCCTGTCTCAAGGATGCTATTCCTACTTGCTCGAAGCAATCAGCCAGCCCATTCTTGGTTTTTACAAAATGACTTATATGTTCTTTCAATGATTCGTTCGGTTCTTGGGCACAATGGATTATTATGTCCCCATTGCCCTTCAAGTCTTTACTCCCAACAAACTGCCTTCGAAAGGCCACCCAAAAGGTATCAAAATTCTTGATGCAGCCTTGTGGTAGGCTGTTATACCATTTTAGAGCACTCCCCGTAAAGGATTGGGAGAATGCTCTACAAAGTAGCTTGTCATCATCATCAAAGTTCATCATGAAGTTTTTAAATGGCTCCAAATGGTTGTCTGAATCAGTACTGCCATCGTACTTCTCCATTTTAGTGCTATCAAACCTCTTAGGGAGGTTTCCGGACATAATTTTGGAAGACAATGGAGATTGTCTCCAATTTCGGCCACGACTGAACACAATATCCTTATTGGGAGTTGCAAAGATACCTGGTTCATCGTGGAAGGCAAAAGGATCCATCAGCATCTTATCTACATGCCTCCGGCTGTGAGATGACCCTTTGCCAATATTCTTCTTCAATTTCCCATGTCTATCCCTTTTCCTCGAATATTTTTTGATCAACTTTTGCTTCTTTTTAGTTCGGCCCTCATCACTGCTAGAGGATAAGGACTCTTCAACTCCTTCCTCATCCAAGTAGCTATCAGAAGACTCTGAGTCTGAGTCAGAACTCTCCACTGGCTTAGACCGGTGAGACTTTTTGGAGCTGGCATGAGTCTTTTTGGTACTCACATGATTCTTTGAAGGCTCATGCTCTCTAGGGTTATCAGTGTGATGAGCAACTGATGCTTTTTACTTTTCTTTCATGCCCATCTTTGCCTTTTCTGCCCTCAGAGCTTTTATCTCGCCTTTTAACCTATCGCGCTCCTCGATAGAGTATTCATCATTTTCACCCACCACTTCAAGCAAAGCTGGTGATACCTCTGGGACGTCCGGATTCATTCGGACTGATTTTTCTGGTTGGTTTCGAATGCTCGATTCAGGCACCTTCAGACAACTCCCACTGTGGTCGCCAAATTGGTGTGGTTAATTTTCGTTTGAGGGTAATTTTGTAATTTGTTTAGAGTTTGTGAAGGTTGGTAGATGTTTAATGTTTGAGTAGAGAGTAGAGGGAGAATTAAGCAGCCTGGTTGTATTTAATTTTCATTACATATATTTAATGCGGGTGGTTGGGTATTTATACCTTTGTATTTGGGCTTTATGGGCTTTTGGGTCATGTTTAATGGACCCATGAGCTCTTAGTAGAAGAGCAAGCAGCTTAGTCAAGAAGTATTTAGGTTTTTAAGTTCTTTAGTCATAGTTCGAATAGTCCAATGGGCTAGGTGTTCGAACTGTCCTGTCCGGTCTGGTGATCTTAGTCCGAACTGTCCCCGTCCGGAGAGGTAGCAACATTCAGACTCATCAGCAGCTTTTCGCCAAATGTTACCGCCATGAGATTTGGCTAATGAGACGACAAACATGTGAGGCCATGCATAAAAATATGTGAGACCATGCATAAATAAACATGTGAGACCAAATATAAAATAAACATGTCAGACATGCATTACTTGATGATAAAGATGTGAGTCCAGGGTTACTGCCTGACAAAATATAAAAAATTATGAATGGATCTAGTTTTGTTCGTCTTCAAAAATCAACGCATGGTCTCGTATGATTTATTCTTGGTATTTTAACTTTATTATGCTTGGTCTCGCATGATTTATTATGTCTCGTCTCACATGTTTTTTATTTCTCATCTCGCATAATTGATTATGTATGGTCTCTCATATTTTTTATGTTCGGTCTCGCATATTTTTTTATGTCTGGTTTCTCTTATTCATTTATATTTGGGGTCGAATATTTTTTATGTCTAGTCTCGCATGTTACCAGTGGAAAATAATAAAAGTCAAATAAAAAATATCGTTAATTGTTCTAGTTTTGTTCGTCTTAAAAACAAAGCTGATTGTACTTTCAGATTTTTTTTCCCGAACTTGAGTTTGAAATATACAAACCTTTAAAAAAAAATAGAAAATAGAAACTTTGGTTCAAGAATGAGAAATGGTTACGTGGCTGTGGCTCGTGATAAAGCATGATTATTTGAGATATTCTTTAAAAAATTGGGTATTGAATGGGAGTTGAGTGCACAAACTGGGTATTAGCTAAGCAATAGTTAAAGTTGAAGTAGTATATGACAATAAAGTATTTCGGTATCTTTGATGACATTTCTCATATTTTATAGCATCGGTTTTGTAAAAGTGGCAAACGTGACACGACCAAAATTTGCGGATCACGGCAGAGCTGTAACGTTTTGCGGATCACGGCAGAGCTTTAACGATATTAGTGGCGGAGATAACGTGGACTCTTATGGAGCCTATGAACCCACTCATTTAGATATATAATATATTTAGTATTAAAAAATAATAAATAGATTTATGTCTAATGGAAATAAATGAAGTCGCAACCCACAAGTAATTTATATTAATATACATAAATATAATACATTTAACGAGATAACAGAGTTATTAAATAAAATTATTAAGGAGATAACAGAGTTATTAAGTATAATTATTATTATTTCTATTATGTATAAAATAGTTCTATTATTAATAAAATTATTAAGGAGATAACATAGTTCTTGAAAAACTAGCTTGAGAGCTTGGGAAGCAGATTATGATCTAAGATAGTAACATAAGTTCATTGAGTTCATCGATTGAAAATGTGTTGGTTATTTTTCCAATGTGCCTATATTTTGGATGAATTTAAAGGCTTTAAGCTTAAAATTTGTAAATATATATTTAGAAATAGGGGATTCAATTATATTCGTTCTTATGGATAAACATTTGCAAAAATATTTTAACTCAAATTTGAAATTTATGAACGAGATTTGTCCACATGAAATCTTGAGTGAATCTATACTAATTCATTTTGACATAAATTCAAAATTTACAATGTTACAACATTGTTTTTTACAAATGTGTGAGTTTTAGAAGAGAAGTTTAATGAACTAACTTGGATGATGTCCCTCTTCATTTTAAACTGATTCTAAATATTAATTCGGCAAGATTATGTTATACGATGTCTTAATTTCCATGATTTAGTGTAAGAACAATAAGTGATCTTGAGATGTCAAGTTATTGAATGATGACTCAATACTATAAAATTCTACTTTTAAGGTATTAGCTTAATTTTTTTAAAATTTTATTATACAATTTTAAGTTCATATCAATTATATTGGATAAAATTGATATATTCTTATTCATTTATATTATAATTTTTATTAGTAAATAATAATATTATAATAAAAAAATTATTTGGTACATAATATATTTTTACAAAACATAGTTAATTGTACTTCATAGTTAAATTTTTTTTTAAATCTCATATATTTTTTTAATAAAGGATATATAAATTAAAAATACAAAAAATGGATTTTTCAAAATAAAGATATTATAGCAGATACTAAAGAGACTAATGTAAATATTTATACTCTCTCTAAATCTAAGGAAAATGAACATAAACAATATACGAATGGATTAAAAATATTAAAGTGTATAACAGACCATTAGACTTGTATATAGACCAGTTGAAGACATCTTTTTAAACAATTGAAGAAAATATTATGTTTCGAAAGAAAAACAAAAAGTTGCAGAAAAAAACACAAGCTAACGTTAAAGAGATCGGCTTTGAATATTAACTCCTCCCTCGACTATCGCATTTGGTGACAGATAGTCCCTGGACTTTCAAAAGTCCGTTCTTAGTCCATGGACTATCCAGTTTGGATAAAGTTAATCCCCTTGCATGTGTTAACTATCAATATTTGTGACCGATAGTCCCTCAACTATTCATTTTCAATAAATTTAGTCCTTTGACTTTCTATTTTTGATAAAGTTAGTCCCATTAATAAACATTCGCATGAGACTAACTTTATCCAAACTGGATAGTGCATGGACTACCAACGGACTTTTGAAAGTCCAAGGACTATATGTCACCAAACTAGTTAGTCGAGGGACTACGAACGGACTTTTGAAAGTCCAAGGACAATCTGTCACCAAAGTCGATAGTCCACGGACGAGTTACTGTTCAAAGCCTTAAAGATCTAACACAACTATAGGACAACGAACACGTAAAATTATAAATAACATATTCCTACTAATTTATTTCATAAATTTATGAGTGAGAGAAGAAGAATACGAGGAGGAAGAAGCATAAACATATATTTTAAAATACATTTTAAATATTAAAACAATAAAAAATATCCATGATATTAAAGTTATCATAAAATTATTCATATGACAAAAATCACAAAGCATAGAAGAATACAAATGATCGACTATACTAAATATCAAAATAATAAAACGCGGTAAGTTGAGAAATTTTGAATTGTGAAACATGGTATGTTAAAATTGTGGTGTTTCGTAAAACACAAGTACTATATAGTGAAAAATTTGAGAGATCATAACTTTTCTGAATGAGTTTTTTTTATTCTATCTAGTTTTTGGAGATTTACACATTGATATAGGGGTAGAAACACGATATAATTAAGTTACAAAAAAATATGGTGTATTTAATGAATTCGAATCACTCGTATATAGGATTTAAAATCCACTTCTAAAACTAAACAACATTTATATATCTTAAAATCTACTAAAAACCTTGAATTCGAGTTATGATTCTATCTTTAAAGAATCGATTATTTTTATGTGTTAAAGAAAGAGAAAGTAAAGAATTTTTGCAAAAATTATCTAAGAACATAGTGTTTGAGTAATATTTGTCGAAGAAAACATGTCTTATATGGAATAAAAAATAGTTGTAGAGAGAATAAATAGATTTTAGGTTTTGTTTAATGGAATTATTGTATCTATGTGTTAGGTTTATGAAAGACGTAACTTGTCAACGGAGGTATTGGCAAAGGACTATATGGGTGAAGAGGAATCAACGAAAGATATGTACATGCATGAATTGTTGAATTCTCTCAATATATAGTCTTGGCCAATATTTAGGTGCAAAGATGTTTGTTGGAACCTAATGATGAGTTTAGTGGAAAACATGCTTGCTTTTTTTATTGAGCCGAAGACGTGAGTCAAATGAGTAGAAATTGAGCCAAAAGAATTGTGTTTATGACATTATCTGAAGTTATATGTCGAATGCTACTTGGGCTAAAACTTTAATGTTGATGAGTTTAAGTTCTAGATCGAACTAGGATTTGGTCTTACTAAATTAACTAAATTTCCTATTAACTAGGTTTCTTAATAATTAGAACTTCCATTTATTTACGTTTCCTATTAATTTGGATTTATGAGGTTTTCTATTTTTAGGAATTTAAAATTTCCAAAAAATAATTTTTCTTTCTCTAGCAGAATCTAAAACCAAAGTCTTTTACCCATTAATCATGTCAACAACGACAATTTATAATTAATTATTTTAATAATAATAAAATCATATTTGACTTTATTTGGAAAAAAACTTATATACTTTTAAAATTCAAAATTAAAGATGGCAATGTTGGTGCGAACCGATCCAATCCGGCTTGACCCGATCCGGTTTTGTCCGGTCTGAACTTATAATGGATCGGGTACATAAATGAAAATGATGGCTTGTTGCGGATCGGGCCGGGTATAGATTTTTAGTTTGTTCAACCCAACCCGGCCCAAAATATAAACTATATATAAAAATAAAAAATATAAATAATAATATACAATTTTTTTTACTAATTACTAAAAAACTTGTTCACAATAATATATAAAAATTTGATTCAATAATTATTAATTAGATTATTTCACTAAATATTATTTTCAATAATATATTTAATAATTAGATTCTACCACTAAACTTAATCAATAATATTTAATTTTCTATAGTCATAATTCTATTTAATATAAATTTAATCTAGCATTATACTATTCGTTAAGTTTGTCACCAAAAGCAATGCCTTTAATATCGACATTTTAAAATTTTCTTAATGATTTTGAATATGAGGATGAAAACATTGTGATAAATAGTGGTGACGATGGATGATATTAATGGAAACCAAAAAAAACTTTTAAAAGTTTATATTTTCTTATTTGAGTAATATTTAATGGTTTAAATAAAGTCCAGACAGCCGGGTCGGACTGATCCCGGGCACGTGCGGGTCGGACTCGGTTCAAAAAATATTAAACCCACAATGGGTCGGACCGGATTAGGGTTTAAGTAAAAAAAAGGTGGGCTCAAACCACTCAGCCCAAACACCATCCAAACTCTCCTCATTGCCACCCTTATTCAAAATGTGATTTATTTAATTTTGATTTAATTTTTGTTTTTTAATTCTTTGACTTTAATAATTTTCTTAAATTGTAGCTCCTTTTTAAAATTAAATTTTTGTATTTTAACTTTTTTTTTCTCTTTTGACTCTCAATTTACTATTAAATACAACAATAAACAAACGAGAAGGTTTTTATTTTATTTATTAAAAGTAACAATTAAATTAATATAAAATTAAAGATAAATATTATTCGATTAAATTACATGACGCATATTTATTTGTTAGTCCGAGAAAATACTAATTATCACAATAATATATATGATCAAATGATATTTTCATAAGCTATAAATCAAGATCAAAATTTCTAATTTCAAAACTAGCTAATAAAAAGAAGTGAAAAAAACCAAACCACATGTTATGGATAAAAAAGGGAAGAAGTCTAACTAATTTTGAATTGATTTAGGAAAAAAATGAATTTTTCATTATAGACTATTTGCTTGAATATTTTTTAAACATTTCATTAATAAATCAAAATAATATTAATTTTACTTTTAATAACTTGTAAGTTATAAAGTTCTAGACAAAAAAATTAAAAGATATAACAATATAAACATGCAATTATTAACCTTTTAAACTAAAAATCAATTTATAAATTTTAATATATTAAGATCCTAAAATATACAATAAATAATACCAAATGATCATAAAAATAATTTTTTTGTGATATTTTAAACACATCTTATATCTTACACTTAAATTCTAATATTCCCCCAATATTTTATGATAAGGATAAATTCCTTAACAAATTACCTAAATCATCTCATATAAAAAGAGATAAAAGCAAAAAGAAAGATAGAGAGAAAATGAAGAATAATATATAATTGTATTACTATATATAATTTGAGATGCTTTACATATGAGCTACTATTTATAGGAGTTGTACAAGACGTTTTAATGTTACATTTATTATTTGCATCCGTTACAGTGCCCTTCTAATTTCATCTTTATTATAATTGATCCCGAATATTTATCATTATCACTTTAACATAGAAAAATATTAGATTAACGAACAATAGTACTTAATATATTTTTGGGGTCGAAATTCCATGTTAAATTGGAGATGAATTATAGAAGCTCTTGGTTCTCCCAAAAACAATCAAACGAAAATAAGAAGAAATACTAATATATAGGAAAATAAAGTGTAATATATAGGAAAATAAAGTGTCACAAGGTCCAGACGATAGTTAACACAAAAGAAAGTAGAGAAAAATAAATAAATATTGTTTTTCTTAAGAAAAAATAAAACTAATAAACAAATTAAAAATAAAACATACATTGGGTTGCCTCTGAATGAGCGCTTAATTTAGATTCTCTAGTTCGACTTGACAAATCCTCAATTTGGAATATGAGGAGGAGTTGAGCCTTCCGTCCTCTGAATATGAGATTTTCATGGCTTGATGAGGAGAGATATTATATAAGTGGTAATTTCTTATATATAAAAGCTTTTTATGGATCTGTAAAAGTATTCTTTTCTTGGTCCTTCAGTTAGATGGAAAGTCGATTATACTAGGGGTCTCCATAAATCATAGAATTTGAAACATCACTAAGAACTTACAAAACTTATTTTATTCATTTTCTGCTTCTTTCGGTATGCGTATGAAACATGCATAACGTATTTCGATAAATTTGAGTTTATAGGGTTTTTTCCTCATCATTGATCAAGATAGCGTTCGAGCTAGCCGTGATCAACCAAACAATCAGAATTTACTATTTTATGCACACTCACCTGGCCATGATCAAGTTTTGGCTTACCACGATCGATAGTGTCTTCTTTTGCTACATTTTTCAAATTTCAACTCATTTTTCTTATCTCCTTCCCACTTATTTTCCTTACAATAGGTTTTGTGAATTATATTTTCCGAGAGACTTGTATTTAACCTATAACAAACTTACGTATGTTGAGTCCACCTTCTATGTAGACCTGTGAAACCTTTTACCATTAGTAAATGATCCTCACACAAATTTATTTAACATCTTTTATATTCTTGTTATAATTCCTGCAGGGATGAAGATACTTTGCATCCAATAGTTTGGTATGGGCATCATGGCAGAATCGATTAACACAAGCGTACCACCAAAAGATAAGCTTTTGCACTCTCATTCCTTGATTTTGTTTTTTTTCTCTTGTTTAATAAGTTGCTGAAGATGCTAGCTATATTATTATTATTATTATTATTATTATTATTAAGAGTGATTCCCAGATAGTCCACAGGCAGAGGACTAACATTAAATCTTAGAGATGCCATTAATAGTTGTTGATATGAATATTTTAATCTTGTCCTTATTAATAACTTGACCTAAGACAGTTTGATAACTCTAAAGAAAGAAGCCAAATTTGTTGATTGTATCATCCATACTGTTATCAAAGATTAAAATATCATCTGCAAATACTAGTCAATTAATTAACATTTTACTTCTGGATGAGAAATGCATGGTTTTATTGATAGTGAACAATTTATAAAGACCCATAATTAGGACTTCCTCAACCAAAATGAAGAGACTACGAGACAAGGGATCCCTTTATATTAAGCCTCTTTTAGTATTAAAAAAATAATAATTTTTTCCATTAATAAGAATGGAAACACAGACATAACTAATGATACTATGAATTAATTTGACAAACTTAGAAGAAAACCCAAAATATTCTAGGACCGTAGTAAGAAATGAATGAGAAATCAAATCAAATGCCTTAGTCATGTCCACCTTGATCATTAGATTACTAGGTTTCTTCTTTTTGTTTAAGTTAAAAATTAATTCTTTAGCTATTAGGATGTTCTCTTGAATAAAAGAATTATGAATAAAGGCACCTTAAATCTTAGAGATCACTTTAGGCAGAATCTTAAAAGTCGGTTATTTAGTAATTTATACATTATTCTATTTAGTAATAAGTCTAAAATCTTTCTAATTAGTTTGATTAGTAGACTTAGGAATTAGACAAATACATGTAGCTAATATCCCTTTAGGAATATTCTTACCCTTCATAAAGTCCGTTAATACCAGGCATAGATAATCCTTTATAATACACCGACATGTCTTATAAAGGAAAACATTAAACTCGTACATCCCTGCAGCTCTTGTAGATTTAAGATTAGAAATGATATCAAAAATCTCATTCTCCTTAGGCATAGCCATTAGGAACGCATTGTCTTCATTAGTAATAAGTCTATGAATATTCTCAAAGATATCATTATGCATTAGTACTTCCTCATCTTCCTTGTTAGTATAAGAAAGGCCAGTAAGAATTCTTTTAAAGTAATTGACAGTAGAGATGCCAATTTGATCTTTGTCCATAATCCAGTTATCTCGTTCTTTTATACTATTAATACTAGATCTTTTCCTTTGCATTTTCACATAACTATGAAAGACTTTAGTATTCTTATCACCCTCTTTTAACCTGGTAATATAACATATTTGAAACCAAAAGGACTCTTCCATATTAAGATCTAAGAGTAGATTTGCATTAGCTTTAGATAAGTCCATTTTAGAGTCATTGTTTTTGTTTTCTAAATGGTTTCTTTCTATGTTTCCAACATTTATTTCAGCTTCTTTTACACCAAACTGAATTTTATTCTATTATTTCAAAGCTTTTTTCAACTTGTTTTCTTTTTGCCACTAAACAAAAAGAGGGAAACCTTTCAAATATTTGTTCCAATTTTCTTTGACAAATGGAAGAAAATTGGAATTTATACTCCAGATATTAAGAAATTTAAAGCTTTTTTCAAAGTTTAACTTCTATTTACTAATAGTGATGCACAATAGGCTATGATCTGAGCATGTTCTAGCCATGTGCATAACATTAGTATTAGTGAAAGTGTTAGACCATGCAGAGTTATGTAACACTCTGTCTAGTCTTTTCCACTTAGCACGTTTTTTCAAGTAAATTTGGTACCACAGTAGCCAATGTCTTCTAAGTTATAGTCACTTATCATTTCATTAAAGTCGTTAGCGTTGTCCATAGAGTAGGTGATGCAACCTATCTGCTCATCAGGAGAAGTAATAGCGTTGTAATTGCCCATTAAAATCCATTATTTGTCAACAATGGTAGATGAAATTTCTCTTATGAAATTTCATAGATTAATCATGCAATTCCTTTGACACTTGGCATATATAATAGTTAATAGGAAACAAGTATTATCCTTGGTATTAGTAACTTCTGTGTGAAGTAATTGAGTGTGATTATACGACACCTTAACTTTATACTCCTTTTTCCAAAAGATCCAAACTTTAGTAGAGATGTTATAAGAGAAGCAGTTCATACCAATTTTCTCAATTGTGCAAAACATATAGTATCCTCCTTAATTAGGGGTTCTTGAATGACCACAATATTTATCTGTTTTTTCAGAAATAATGAATTTGATTCTTGTGGTAGTGGGTCTGTTTTTAATCCCTCTAACATTCCAATTCAAAATCTTAATCATCTTGATTAGATTTTCATTTCATGTTTGTCCCTGAAAACATCAGAGATTTAATCTTTAGATTTTTAACATTTTTCTTACCTCTTGCAGACTTAAGCTTCTTGTTGAGCAGCTTGTGGAACTCAGTATTGATTTCTTGGATCTTATTATCCGGTGTTAAAGGTAAGATTCCCCCATCATATTTGTTTGGGGTGTTTACCTTAGAAACTAGGTTTTCATAATCAAGATTATAACCTTTTTCTAGAGATAGGATACCATCAATTATTTTCTCTTCTTTAGAAGCGTTGTCTTCACTATTTTTGTTGTCTTTGTCATTTTTGTTTTGTTTCTGATTGGATTGGAATCATATTTATTCATTTCATTAATATTTCTTGGATCTATTGACTTTTTGTAGGAGTATTAATAATAGATTTCATGGTTTTCCATTCTTCTTTATTTTCTACCTTAAAAGCATTCTCTGCATTTTCTTTTCCCCTGATTGTATAAGATTCATCATTCTTTTTCTAAATTTTGTATTTTATTTTTTTGGAGCTTTTCTCCTCATAAATAATATGACAACAATTGAAACAGTACTTAGGCATATCCTTGTATATAATTTGTACTCAACATCCATTGTTTTCTCTTAAACCAACCCAAATTAATTTTTTGAGATAAGTCTATCTCAAACGATGCTATACATGAATTATAAAAATGCTATATTCTTATCTGGAATTCTAATTTGCAGAGGATTTCCTATTGTTTCAATAATAACAGAAGTATTCGGGAATCCTTTCAAATCTAATCCAGACTGGACAAACAAACAAACAGGGCATTCTACTTTTGTGTGAATGCCGGGGTCCATTTGATGAGTCTCATCACCGAGTCACCCGGGTACATACGTTTTTGTGCCAAATTTTACATAGATCTTCCTTAGATTCAAATTCTAGTAATAAATACTTTTGTTGAATTTTCCAATTAGCGTATGTTTCCTTTTGTTCTTCACATAATCTTGCACATCTTGGTGAAATTGGATCGAGATATGATCTTTCTTATGATGTATAAATTCGGGTTTGAATTCCATTTTCTTCTTGTTGTTGTTAACCATTTCGGCAAAGGTTTTGTCTTCGTTTAGATAATTTTGAACACTAGCATTTGTTGATTTCAATTTTACTTTATTCTGGAAGTTGTTGGAAGACAATTGAAGCATAAGAAAATCTTCATTTCAACTCATCTTCCAATCATACACACGATGCAGAAACATCTTAGGAGATGGACTTGGATAAGCGATACGAAAAACCATTGATTCACAAGCAAAAATATTTAAATGAATAGAATTTTCAAATCGCATAATTAAACAAGGATTAAACGAAAAGAATCAATAGAACAAAGAGTTCTAAAAATTATTGAATTTCAAAATAATCAATCTCGGGTATTTTCATACTTTTTCTTATTTTTGAGAGATTTCTCTTTCTTTTTTGAAATTTCTTCCAGAGTTATAAAGGGCGGTAAAGGTGATTTTAAAAAAAAATGTATAATAAATCTCAATTTTAGAACAGTTAATTACTTATTTGGCAGTTTTATTTGTTCGTTTTGGTTTTTTTAATGTTCTAAGATTAATATGGTTGAAAACTAAAATGTTGGGTTGACAATCACCCCATTTATTCGACCATTTCTCAAATATATATTTTTCCATTCCAATTAGCTTTTGGAGATATTGTCGGCCTGCTAAACTTCTGTTCGGTTTTTTCTAAATATTCTGTTGATGGTATGATATCTTTTCCATTATTTTATTTTCTTGTCGTCGATCTCCGATATTCTTTTGTCGATTTCTTTCGGCTACCGAACTTTTTTCGTGTCCTAACATATTAGTCCGATATATTCTTTTTACGTAATCATTTTGTTTTTCTACGGATATAATATTTTTTTCTTTTCAGACTCTTGCAGATTGTTGTTTACTTTGATATACTTTTATGAATTTATTTATGGTAAACTCCGTCTGCATTTGTATGGATTGTCTTCATTCGTATGAATTGTGGTTTTGAACCCTATTTATGATAACACCACTTCTACTATTTGTGGACAATCTCATCCACATTCTATACTTGCACAAGTATCATGAAATTTATGAACTTTAAAACTGGTAATACCTTCTCTAAAACATCTGAAGGATTTCGTTGCTAGTAGTTTTAGTAACCTTCACCTACTCTATCTTCATTATGATTCAGATGAAGTCTAACTTGATATTTACGTGCTTAGATTTCTCATGAAACTTTGGATTCTTCATTAAATAAACAACACTAATATCATTATATAATATAATTACATATTCCTTTGTACAAGTGATTGCACTCAACAATCTATTTAGCCAACTAGCTTCTTTCATGGATTCTGTATCATCCATATATTCGATTTCCGTAGACGACAAGGCAAAGACATTTTGTATATAAGACTTCCAGCTAACTGCTCCTCCAAGAACAATAAATAGATAACTCCAAGTAGACTTCCTTATGTCAAGACAGGCCACATAATCAAAGTCCACATACACTCTTAGCAATATATAATATGTATCTTTCAGACTATAACACAACCCAACTTCAAGTGAACCCTTCAACTATCTCATGAGCCACTTGAGTGCATGTCATTGCGACTTCTCCATATTTGATATGTATTTGCTCAAAACACTTATGGTATAGGCAAAACCATGTCTCGTGTAAATCATAGCATATATAATGCTACCAATAATATTGGCATAAGAAATTTGTAACATGTACTTCTCATATGCAGCTTTGGATGGTGTTTGATCTACACTAAGTTTGAATTGAGAACCAATGAGAGTTTCGAACCTCCTCAACTCGAGACATGCCAAATTTCTGAAGGATTGTATGTATATATTTTTGTTGAGATAATAATAGATACCTCTTCGACATGTTCCTTCTGATCACAATATCGAGTATCATATGGCTAATCCCAAATCCTTCATCTTAAACTTTATTTTCAGTTGAGTCTTCACTTATTTAATTTTCTTCTTATTTATTCCTATTATTATAATATCATCCACATATAATAGCAATACGATTGTTCTATACATGTTTCCTAGTTAATATAATATACACGATAACAGCTTCAGACATTCTTAACGGGTCGAAAAGAAATAATCAAATCTTTTATCCCACTACATTATTGACTTTTTCCTTCTTTTTCATTTTTCAATAGACACGCATCTTTTTTATTTCATTCTTCAAACCTTTTTGGCTGAGACACATATATTGTCTCTTCCAATTCTTCATGTAGAATAATAGTAACATCTATTAATCTAATTTTAGATAAGATCTAGCAACAGTCGACAACATAACCTAATGGATGTTTGTATAATAACCGACACAAATATCTTATTGAAATTAACATCGTCCCTTTGCGTAAACAATTAGCACTCAACCTAGATTTGTATATGGATAACTCGAGCCTATGAATTCATTGATTCTTTTTTAATATCCATTTACTCCCAATAAGCTTCTGAACCTTTAACTGGTTCAAAAGAATCCAGGTGTTCATCTACTTAAGAGATTTCAATATTTTCTTTATGGTTCTAAGTCACTTCTCTTTATCATTGATCTTTATAGCATCTTGATAGCTTCCAGGCCTAAAAAATTATTTTTGTTTTGATAGATAAAGCATAATAAATAACATCATCAAATATATATATATCATTGTGGAAGTTTGTTTGGTCTACGTTCTCTATCTCTCACTAATTGATAATCAAACCTATGTTGGTCTTCAATCTGATCATCTTTAGGCCCTAGAACCTCAGACCATCAGCCATCTTTGAACTCATGTAATGGTCGAACTTCCTCTCCATGAGCCAATTCTAGACCAAGTGGTACATAATCTTAGGTAAAAGTATCATCAACTTTATTTTTAGATAAAACTCATCATCAATCGACATATTTTCTTGATAGGACTAGGTCGGGTCTTCATTTTTGTCTTCAGTTACATGTTCTCATCATTGAAAACTGCGTCCCTTATTATTAAGATCTTCTAACATCTACCTTCAAGGTACCACAACCTATACTTTTTTACTCCTTCCAGATAGCCGAGAAACAAATATTTTATTGCTCTCAGCTGAAGCTTATTTTGCTTCATATGTGTACCCAACACACTTGAACACTCTCAAGTATTCCATCTTAGGGCTCTTTCCAGTCCATGTTTCTTAAGGAAAAAGAAACTTTAGCATCATAAATGGATACTTGTTGGTGATATAAGCAGTCATAGTCACGAATTATCCCTAGAAACTTATGCATATTTTAACTATTTGAACCATACATTTATCCATTTTCTAACAAGTTTTAGTTTATTCTCTAAACAACCCATTTTATTGGAGAGTCTCACTCACAATCCAATATCTAGGAATGCCAAAATTTGAATAATAGCTATTGAACTCCTTGTTTACATATTCTAAAACATTATTAGTCTGGAGCTTCTTCGACATTTTCCTAGTATGATTCTTCACTAAAATCTTCAAGTTCATAACATAATAAAATACTTTATCTTTGGTCTTCAAAATTATAACTCATATTTTTTTAGAATAGTCATCAAACAAGAAAATAAAGTACCTTGAACCACGTATAATAAGTTCTCATGTCGGGCCCTAAAGATATGAACGAACATACTCAAGCACACCATTTTTTGTATAGTTATTAGGTACAAACTTGGCGCTCTTATTCTTACCAACATAGATCTTTGACAAAATCTCAATTTATGAACTGTGCTATCATCCAATCATCCTTGTGTGCTAAGTTTAATAAGTATTTCTTACTCATATGAACAAGCTAAAGATGTCATAACTTGGTTGAATCTTTCTTCATCTTGGACACACCTTCGACACTATAAATCCCTCAAGAACTAACACACCAATAGTCATATAGGCCTCCACAAGAACAAGTGAGTCTAACAAGACCTTAAGTTTATCGTCTTCACCCTTATAAGTAAAAATTTCCTCATCTGACATCTCAATAGAAAAACTATTACGTTTAACTTCGGGCGTGTACCAACATAGTAAAACTCATAAATAACATATTTTAATAGATTTCTTTGCATTTTTAAAAATTTATTTTGCAGGCCGCACTGGCGGGATGAAACTTTAACATCGACAGTATCAATATATATCATCGGCGATGTGGAGCTCTCGTACCAGTTTCGGTATTTGTCACCAATGGGATAGATTAAGAATATTGGCGGTACAAAATATTAAAGATAAATTACCATAGTCAATTTAGTATAATTATTTAATAATATATAACTTAAGCCGAATAGTTCCCACTCATTTGACAACACAAGATTCATCATTCCTAAGAATGAACGTTCTACATTCATATAAGTTTAGGTCTTAAAATCGATATTTATTAAAACTCACCTAGAATTATACACCCACTTATCATCGTAACTTCAAGAAGAAGAAGATATTAAACCATCAACTTACTC
Source organism: Limnanthes douglasii subsp. nivea (assembly GCA_036936605.1). Classification (NCBI taxonomy): domain Eukaryota; kingdom Viridiplantae; phylum Streptophyta; class Magnoliopsida; order Brassicales; family Limnanthaceae; genus Limnanthes; species Limnanthes douglasii. Next base: position 335,966,731 of record JAUPFV010000002.1, read on the forward strand.
ATAGTCGTCTGGAACCATTGCAATATCTCCGAACTTGGTCTCTACATAACTATTTCCATTCATTCTTGCCGAGAGGTTCCTACTGATATGGTATTCCTTCTTGCACAACCAACACAATTTAGAACCCTTCACATGCCTCTTGAACTTTGAGCAAGATTTTCCTATCCTCTAGCTTGAATATGTTATTTCTGATCGAGCTTTCACACTTAGCTTGAGACCTTCAGAGTCACCATTCATAACTAATGCACTCTTTGTTTTGGACATCGTAAATGACTCTTTGTCGTAGATTATGGTGTCTATAAAGTTCTCATACACCTTAGACATAGAACTTAAGATGATTATGACATGGTCCTTATCCTTCACCATCACGCTAACTGCATTCAAGTCAATAATGATTATTTTAAAATCATTTATATGTCTTTGGATATTATTGATAATATCCATTGACAACATATACAACTATTCTTTGAGATACAATCTATTTTCCAATGAATTCTTCATATAAATCGCCTCCAATTAATTCTAAATCTTAGCGTCATAGGCTCTTAAGAAACCTCACGAATTAATTCACCCCACGAGCTCAATATGAGCGTACCATGAGCTTTAGAAAATATTTCAGCGTCAACTTTATTTATATATTTCTCATCAATAATAGTAACAACTAATCACTTATGTACCAGTAAACCCTAAACTTTAATTCTCCAATGGTTGAAACCATTATCTTCATTGTATATTTCTAGGTTGTAATTCATAGAACTCATATTGGTGGCTTATCTAGGTTTTCCGGTGAGAACCTTCTCTTATCTAGGTTTTCCGGTGAGAACCTTCTCTCTAACCTCTATATATAAAATGGTCGTTGTTATTTATTCTTCATTTTGAAACTATAACTAGTGCTATTCCAGATCATCCGCTCTTATTGCATCACTCTGATTGTGTTCTTCTTGAGGTGTGTTAAGTTTCATGGATTTTTTGCATTCCCGTTGATTATGTCTAATATGATAGCAATCTGAGAAATAATTGGTCTGAATTTATAAGTTAGCTCTTGCCAGAGTCTTTCAGTGTTTCCAAAACCTATCCAAAGTTTGTTTAATAGAGTCTTAGATAAATCAAGCTCGATTTAGGAATTCCAAAAATTATACATGCCCATATTACTTTTAGGTACCCAAATAGCTAGTGGATTTCATAGATCCATGGAAATTACTGGATAGAATCCTCATTATACATGTAGGTTAGAATAAAATGTTTGGAAATAAAATCTAAACAAGAGAAATTGAGGATCATTTTTAGGATAAAAATTTGGCTCTATTTTAATAAACACATTGTATGCTTGCCAACTTTCCAAAAATTGTATCTCAAAAGCCTTTTTATATCTTCTTGTAGGTATATTTCAATCATCAGGTGATGAAGATCCTCAAAAGCAAGACTAATTTGTCTATTAAAGCCAAAATATTAAAAAAAATATGGACTTCTGCCATTGGAGGCCTCTCATTTGAGAACTTACCTATTATGGTAAGTTTTTCCTTACCGTCCAGAATCATTTTGTCATGATCCAAAAATTCAAACGTTTTATGAACCCTCCATCTATAATCTTGACGTTATCGTGTATGATGTCTTTAGGTATGGTCATGGTAACTTGAGCGTAAGATAGTGGAGAGTTCTGGGATCTTGACACAGGATACTTTGATGGATAATGTATTAGTTTGTGTTCAAAAGTATGATTGATTCAGAGGTTTGAGAATTGGGTACGATTTCTGGGTTTTTTGGCCGTGAGCATTACATTGATCGGTGGTGGAAAGTTTTTGTTTGGATCATCTTGTATGTCTATGCTGCAAATGTTTTATATTGAAGATTGAATTCTTGTGGAATTTGTGAATGATGATTTAAATTTATTGTTGTTGGTAAAAGATATTACTATTAATTACATATATGCATTTGGTTGTTATATGTCTTCAAAAAGAGGATGACACTATGTGTTTGTCGTCGGGGCTTGCCATGTTGGTGGAGGGGCGACATCTACTAGAAAAAGAGAGAATGTTACTTTACAAAATTCATTTTCTTAGAGATTTCATGTTTTTAGAACAAATTTCTTCATATTATTTCATCTGTCAACTTGATGTTATATTCTATCATCCATAAAATATGATTGGAATAATACTCATTGTCATAAGAAATTAATTAATATAATAAAAACATTAATAATATTAATAGATAATAGTAACCACTAAAAAAATAAAATTTTGTTTGGTATGAGAATTCATTTCCCCTCTAACCCTCTCTCTTTTTCTTAGATTTAATAAAAAACAATGCGATTTCTCATTTCTATTTTGACAAAAGAACTGATTTTTTTTTTTCAATAGATTACATGAGGAATAGGAATGTTTTAATAGTCACCTATCCAAAATTTAGAGTTGGCTGCTTAGTTTTTGGATTTATCTTCTGGTGTTGATTATTTTCAACTCAGGGTAATTTGGTCAGGTGTTTTGTGATGTTTCAAAGGTATTTAATATTTGGGTGTTTTGTAGTAAGAGATTTAAGCTGCCTCGTAGTATTAAATGTTCATTACCCTCATTAATGAAAGTGGTTGGGTATTTATACCCTTAATTATGGGCCACATGGGCTTTCAGGTTAAATTTATGAAACCAGGTCGAGTTCAAAAACTTATTAGTTTATTAAGCAGATTAGCAATTAGCTTAGTCAAAAGGTGATTAGTTTTTAGTACTTTTGTCTAGTTCGGATGGTTCAGTGGGTGGCTTTTATCCGAATTTCCCATATCCGGTTCCCACAATTAGTGGTGAAAAGTTTCGGACTCATCAGTAGCCTCTTTTTTAGGTTTTGTTCGAAGGCCTTTGGCAAGACCTAAAAAAAATCTTTTTGGCACTTGTAACATTTCCCGGACTGATTGAGTATTTAGTGAAGGATTTATTCGGATAGAAAACTTCTCAGAAGTTCAAAGGTTTTACCATGGATCGTGGCACACGTGTCATCTTCTGATTTGCCTCACTAGCCGTTTTTCTCAAAAAAACGGCGCTCCCACTAATCCCAAAAAGTAACCTCCTCATTTAATGCCCATGACATCAGTGTCGCCTTCAATCGTTACTTTTGTCTTTTCGTATTCTCCTAGGTTTTTGGCATCTCATTTTGTCTCATTAGTATAAAGTACTTCATTTCATTGTTTTACCATCTTCTTTACTCTCCCATTCCTTTATCTCAAAACTTTCACCTCTCTTCTCAAAATTATTTTGGTGTGAGTTTATGTTCATAGCAAGAAACGCACTGGTAAAAGACGGGTGGCTTAATCTCTCGGAGTTAGAAAAAGCACAAAGAGTTGAGTGAGAAAGGCGCATTGCTGCAGATCTTCCAGTTTCTCCAATCGATAAATCTGAAACACCATCTTCAGATTCTGATCGAGGTTCATCTTCTGCTAGAAGCTCCAAACCCAGGAGGTTATTTCAACCAAGTCTTTCACCCATCGTATCAGGCTCCTCGGTTCAGGAGTCACAGCTTACTGTTGAACGGGAAAACGTTGTTGCAAGCACAAGGAGACCCTCTTCATTCATAGCTATGGGATCAGATGCTGAGAAATTCCCCAGAAAAAATGACACTTCGTCGAAGAGGCCGCTTAGTAAAAGGCCAGGCTGTTGTTCCACAATCTAAGTCTCCGAAATCAGGGTCCCTAAGTCTGGGGCCAAAGACAAAGATATAGGGTCTGAGGCATCCATCAAAGTCCCTAAGGATAAATCATCTGGTCCGGATGCTACTGGAACAAGCCTTCGAAATGAACCCTCCGGATCTGAGCCCCAGCCGGACACCAGACCATTCAGAGAAAGTGATGCTTAGCCATTCAGACATCTTACTGAGCCGAACACCAGCACTCCTCCACCAATGACAACTGATAAATCTTCCATGGTGATGGAAGAGGTGATGGAGAACAGCGTTGAATAAGCCTCTTTTGAGACTAACGTCTCCGGGCAGACGGGGGAAGCTGCCACTGACAAGAAGAGCAAGGGTAAAGAGAAGTTATGTTTGAAACATCCGGACCTTCCAGAGTCCCCTGAAGGCAGAGTGGGACCTTGCTTCCACAAGGTGAGCGTAAAGTATCTGCTAGCCATGCAGAACATTAACTATGCCTTCATTCATACTGCTGAATTAGGCCGGATCCGGACGAAGTGAGGGATTCCAGAATCTGTCAAAGTGAGGATACCAGTCGATCCGTAGACGCCAATGGACTGCAAGCTGAGTGAGATAGTTATCTACACAGAATTGTTCAACTTGGGGCTCAGATTTCCCTTGGACCCAGAGATTGTCAAATATTTTCATCTGATAAAGCTCTGTCCAAGCCAACTGAGTCCCAATGCTTGGTACACCCTCATGGCTTGCATTATGGCCTCTAGGCTCTCTGAATACCGCTTCCGATGGAGCAATTCGCTGTCGTGGCTAGCCTTTGCAAGAATCACATCATTCCCTTCTACCATTACAACATGGGTGACAATTTTAAGATGGTGGATGATCTGCTCGAATCGGAGAAGAATTGGAAAACCCAATTCTTGTTCATTAGTGGAGCTTGGGAAAATGGGAAGAATATTAAAGCTGGAGTCAACCCAAGCATGTTGACCGACAGATGGAAAAGCACAGGTAAAAAATTCATCATGTTTGATTTTCTTTCCTTATAAAAAATCTTGTTACTAAATTGCTCTTCTTTTTCTTTGGGTAGCGCTGCCAAATGTGTTTTCCGACTACTTGGAGGAGGGGCAGCAACCTGTGTCAAGCTGAATGGATGGGTTGCTGACAAATGGGGAAATTTTTTCCACAATTGTTTCACTTCCGGAAATTTAGTGAGGTCCCACCTCTGGAACACAACCGGCCGGAGATACCTGACTTGGGAAGAACTGACCACACCATCTCCTCCAAGTAGAGAGGCGAAGGATGGGAAGCTAGCCTTGCCTGCTAGGGCTAAAGCCCCAAGTAAGATGAAGGGAAAGAAAGGCAAGAAGAAGCAAGATGCAACTCAGGTTGCTCAAGGTGGTGCCGAGGAAATCATCCCAGCAAATCGGGGAGGGTAGGACCAAGGGGGAATCGATGCTACCCTTCTTCAAGTGGTTGAAAATGAAAGTACCAAAGAGGCGGATGAACCTCCAAACCCCTCAAAGGCTCCCAAGAAGGATCGAAAACGGGGGGCAGATGGTGGAGATAGGGAAGCCAAGAAGAATAAAATCTCCAAGGGGGATGAAGTAGCTCTCCGGCCTCCGGAGTCACTTCCTCCGGTTGACCCAACAAACCCCACACAAGTAGAGCAAATCCCAAGTGATCTCCACACCGGAGAGGGTACCGGAGGGGATATCAACATTGATGGAGTAGACATCAGTGGACTTCAAGGGATTGGTGTTTACTTTGGAGACCTAGAGAAGGACGACTTTGCTGGCCCTTACCTCCCTCGAAACTCCTCGAATATGGTCACTTTCAATGGTAAGTCCTTTTCTGTTTCAGGGGAAAATGATATGGTGACTCACTCCTAGCTGGGAAACAGTCAACCGGTGCTCAACCTGGAGAGACAAGTGCGAAGTCAATCTACCTTTATCAACACACTCAACGCAGACAAATAGACCTTATATAACAACCTCTTTAACGCCGCCAATTAGAGTGTTGAGGCATTAAGGAGAGAAATCGAGGAGTTGAAGAAAGGGAAAGAGGACTTGGCCACCATGCTGGCCACTTTGGAGGGGGTTAACAAAGAACTCCAATCTAAGTGTTCTGGCTTGGAGAAGGATCTCTCCACTTCGAAAGAGGAGGTGAAGGCCAAAGAAAATGTCATCGAGACCCTAACCAATGATAAAATTTCGCTCGAAGATGTTGTGTCTAGAGTTAACCAGGAGAAAGACGATTTGTTAAAAGAGCAGGAGAAGACCATCCAAGCCAATATTGATGCATACACCAACGAAGTGATAGATTCCCAAGAGAAGAGGTATGCTGAAGTCAAATCTGACATGGTCATGCTCTTTCATCGAACATTTGTGAAGAGGACGCTTGGAGATTTATGGCGATATGTGGAATACGAAGACCTCCCATTCCACACTATGGTTGATGGTGATAGGCACAACTACTTCAACGGTTATAATGATACCACTGACGAAGATGAAGGGATTGGAGAGAACCTTAATGAGGAACCCAAAGACCCTAAGAAGAAACCAGATGAGGCTGGAACATCTAAGGAAGCCCAGCCTTAAAATTTTAACTATCTTTTTATTTTCCTTTAATTCTTGTGTTAGACTAAAGTCCTTGGATGGCCAAGGCATTTTTGTAACCGTTTCCGGCTCTTTTCCGGATAAATCTTTCCTTTTAAAACTTCAAAGTCTTTGGATGGCCAAGGCATTTTACGTGTTTTAATATCATTCCCTGGTGTTTAGCAGGGCAGTTTTACCTTACACAATTCTTGCATTGTCTTATGTTTGCCCAATTTTTATGGCTAACGTTTAAATACCCCCTAGTTATTTTACAAGTATTTTAAGGTGAGAGTGTTTAAATTCTCCTATGAAAAATGTTTAAATGGTCATCCATCCACCAAATAAATCTGGTTTGTCAGTGATACTTAGAAAGTTTTAAATAAGCTATTAATCAAACCACTCTGAATGTTTTAAGAAGGCATCAAATTTCATTGAAAAGCCCGGACACCTCATTAAAACCTTCCCGCGGCACCAAAGTAGGAAAGAGTATGCCCCCTAATATTTACATGGACTTTAAACAAGTAAATATTTACATAACTTTCATTCTAGATACAACCAGAGGTGTTCAATGTTCCAGGGGTGATTCAAGATCCTTCCATCTTTATCTTGAAGCCTGTATGTCCTAGGCTTAAGCTTTTCAATGACCACATACGATCCTTCCCAATTTGGAGCTAGCTTGCCGAACTGCTTCTCCTTAGTATGTAGGAAGACTTTTCTCAACACTTTATCCCCTAGTTGAAAATCCCTCCTTCTGACTCTAGAAGCAAACCTACTTCTCATCAATCCCTGATACTGTGTGGCTCTGAGATGAGCCTTAACTCTTCTTTCTTCTATCAAGTCGAGTTGACTTCTGATTGCCACTTCATTAGCCTGTTCGGAAAAATTGTGGACTCTAAATGAAGGAAGATTTGCTCCTATAAGAGCTATTGCATCCATACCAAATACCAAGACAAATGGGGATTCCTGTGTAGCAGCCCCAGGAGTAGTCTGGTAGGCCCATAGTACTTCTTGTAGATAACTTGGCCACTTTCTAGCAGCCTCTTCTAGATTCTTTTTAAGACTGGACATAATTGTCCTGTTCGCCATTTCAACTTGACCATTCACCTGTGGGTGAAAATGAGAAGAGAAACAATGCTGAATGCCTCTAGAGGCACAAAAGCCCTCCACATCCTTATTATCAAATTGCGGCCCATTGTCTGTGGTTATCTTTTGTGGAATCCCAAATCTGCAGCAAATATTAGATAAGATAAATTTTATAACAGCTTTTGAAGTAGTTCCTGCCAATGGGGCCGCTTCTATCCACTTCGAGAAATAATCGATGGCAACAATGATAGTTCTGCACCCTCTGGATGCCATAGGTAGAGGTCCCACCAGATCCAGCCCCCAACGAGCAAAAGGTATTGGCTCAGAAATTGACTCTAAAGGGACAGCTGGGATATGAATTTCACTACCGTATCTTTGGCATAGATCACACTTCTATACCAATTCCTTGGCATCTTTCATTATAGAGGGCTAGTAGTATCCAACCAACAAGACTCTTCTGGTTAAAGCTCTATAACCATAATGCGTTGATCCATCACCATCATGTAGGTCAAACAGCACTATCTGGGACTCTTCAATCCCCAAACATCGTAGGAGAGGTCTACTAAAAGACGTTTTGTACAGAACATCTCTTAGGATTACAAATGCACGAGCCTTATACTTCACTTTTCTTGCTATCGCCTTTTCCGAAGGCAAGATGCCATCTGAAATGTATTGACAAAGAGGATACCTCCAGTCTTGAGGTTGAATCACTTGTATATTTAAACTTTCCTCCCCCTCATTGCTTTGATTGAGTTGAATGGATAGGCACTCTTGCACGTGAATCCACGGGTAGGACTCAGAATATGCTATGGTTGCCAAAGAGTCTGCTAACATATTTTCTGTTCGGGGTATGTGCTCATAGGTGATGTCTTTGAAGTTAAGTGCCACTTCTTTAAGAATGAACAAATATTTAATCAGCTACTCTTTTTTGGCCTCAGATTGACCTTGTGCGTGATGGATAAGAAGCTGAGAATCACTCATTAACCTGACCCTTTTGGCTCCACAAATTAGGGCTAACTTTAAACCAGCTATGATAGCTTCATATTCGGACTCATTGTTAAGAGCCCTGAAAGCAAAACATATAGCCTGGTACATCTTGTCACCGTACGGAGAGGTTAAACATATCCCAGCACCACAACCCATGGTACTTGATCCACCATCAGTCCGGACAACCCATACTTTCTTAGTCTTTTCACCTATTGCTTGCTTACTGTCCCATTCTGAATGGAATTCAACTAGGATGTCAGCAACAGACTGAGCCTTGACTGTAGTTCGAGGGGAAAAATCAATATCATAGTCCACCGACTTCACTGACCATTTGGTCATTCTGCTTGATACGTCTGCCTTCTGGAGAACGTTGTTCAAGGAAAAAGACATTCAGACAATGATAGAATGAGACTGAAAGTAGGGTCTCATTTTCCTAGCAGTTTTTACTAAAGCCAGTGCTAGTTTTTCAAGTTTTAAATGCCTCTTTTCAGCATCTATCAAGCTTTTGCTGATGTAGTACACCGGACGAGGATAATTATCGACCTCCCTTACTAGCACTGCACTTATGGCACAATCGGAGACTGCTAAATATATGTACAGTGTCTCTCCATCAATAGGTTTCAACAAGGTTTTTGGGGAGGATAAGTGTTTTATAATTTCATCGAAAGCCTGGTTGCACTATGGAGACCAGTTGAATTCTTTTTCACCCTTTAAAGTTTGGAAAAACGGGGCACACCTGTCCGAAGACCTTGAGATAAAACGGTTTAGAGCAGCTAACCTCCCTGTCAACCTTTGTACTTCTTTAATATTCCAAGGAGGCTCTATCTGCAATAAAGCACTAAGCTGGTCTGGATCAGGTTGTATCCCTTTCTCACTTATCACATACCCTAAAAAATTTCCGGACTGCACTCCGAAAACACACTTCTTTGGGTTTAACTTTAAATTAACTTTTACCAAGTTGGCAAAAGTTTCTTGCATATCTGCAAAGTTTATTTCTTCTTCCACACTCTTTAACATCATGTCATCAATATAGACTTCCATGTTTCTCCCAATCTGATTAGCGAAAGCTTTATTCACCAACCTCTGATAAGTAGCCCCATCATTCTTTAACCCAAAAGGCATCACCTTATAACAATGAAGGCCCCTATCGGTAACAAAGTGGTGTGTTCTTGATCCTTCAGATCCACTTGAATCTGATTATACTCGGAGAAGGCATCCATAAAGGATAACAACTTGTTCCCAGAAGTGGAATCCACTAGCTGATCGATCTGAGGAACCGAATATAGGTTTTTTGGGCAAGCCCTATTAAGGTCTGTAAAATCGATGCACATTCGTCATTTCCCATTTTTCTTTTTTACTAATACCGGATTGGCTGTCCATAAAGGTTACTGGGATTTCTTTATGTGCCCCATCTTAGTAAGCCGGTCAACCTCTTGAACTATAACATCAGCTTTCTCCTTAGAAAAAGCTCTCCTCTTTTGCACAGTAGGTGCTACATCTCTTCGGATGGATAGTTGGTGTGATATAACATCTGCTGGTACTCAGGTTACATCAGCATTGCACTAAGAAAAAACATGTTGATGGTCTGTTAAAAAAGATAGGATTTTACTCTTCAATTCTGATGTCATCTTAGATCCGATCTTGACGTTTCTTCCTTCAACTAGAGAGTGAGTTTCAACATCTTCAATCGGTATTAAAACACCATGGGTCTCTCTGGGGTCATCAATTTCACCCTTTCCCCCAGAGGGCCCCTCCAACTGCTAATCCTCACTGATACGAACTGCCCCCAAAGTTTGAGGGACCATTGTTGTTGCATAACACTCCCTTGCTATCTTTTGACTGCTTCAGACAACCCCCACTTATCCTTGCACAGCGTATTTTAAACATTGGTGGACTGTTGAAGCCACAACATGCATCCTGGAGAGCCAACACCTTCCCAAAATGGCATTGTAGCATGTGGGTCAATCCACCATGATGAAAAGTACTCTGACCATCTTCTTAAAAGGGACCTTGCCCACCAAAACCTCCTCTTCAAACTCCCCGATTACGTTCGCTGAGCTTCCAGTGAAACCCAAAATTGACCTGTTCGAACGCTGAATCATTGCTGGATTCTTCATTTGTTTATAGGAATTTTAAAAGAGGATATTGGATGAACTACCGGTGTCCACCAAAATTCGTCTAATATCATTGCCCCCAATGGATGTTCCTATCACCACAGCATCTTCATGGGGACCAGCTATGTCCCTTAAATCATCTTCATCAAAAACAATGAAGGGAAAAAGAATTTGTGATTGATAAGAATCCATGCCTCCTTCCAGTTGAATAGCCAGGGTATGAACATGCCTCTTCCTCGAAGACGCAGTCGGTGCACTCGTGGTGTCCCCCCCAAATATGGTAAGTGACTCAAAAATGCTGATGAGCCCGGACACCGTCTTGCTGTGTTCTGTGATAACTCCCACCTTATTCCGGGTTGGATCAGGATCCAAATACTCTGACTCCACATCGAATCTTTCAATTATAACCATAGCCCCATCCAGAGCCGATGTCCCTGCGTTGTTTGCTGGGCCATTCCGATGAGCATTATCAGGCCTATTTCCACTTCTTCTTTTAACATAAGCACCAAACTTTCCTCTTTCAATCAAAATTTGCACCTCTTGCTTCAAAGCGATGCAATCTTCTGTATTATGACCAATATCATGATGATATTGGCAGAAACAATTATTTCGACTTTCCCTGGGAGATTGAAGCGCAGGTGGCTTCCTGCAATGTATTTCGTCTTTTGTTTTGTCATAGATGGTTGCCACATTCTCTTTCAACTCGGCAAACCACTCCGGTTGAACCCAAGGTCCTCGCTTATTTCTGGATTGTTGGCTCTGAGCTGGTGTTGGGTGGGATTGAGCCTTGGTCCTGCTGGGACCCTGTCCGGCTTCCTTAGCCTTGTACCCGGACTGATTCCGGTTTCAGTTTGGTACAGTTGGGGCCGATCTCACCTGCATATGCACCCTGGTCTTCTTCTTGTCATCTTCATTGATTTATTTCCCCACTTGATTCAGTAAACCGCCCCATGGCATGGCCTTCTTTCTGGTTACTGAATCAACCAAATTACCAGGGTTCAAGCCCTGCCTTGGAGAAGCTATTGCTACATGTTCAAAGAAATCAGCTAATCCATTCTTGGTGTTCACAAAGCGACTTATATATTCTTTCAAGTATTCATTTGGTTCTTGGGCACAATGGATAATAGTGTCTCCATTGCCCTTCACTTCCTTACTTCCGACGAACTGCCTCCGGAAGGCCACCCAAAAAGTATCAAAATTTCTAATACAACCCTGTGGCAGGCTATTATATCACTTCAGAGCACTCCTCGTAAAGGACTGGGAGAACGCTCTACAAAGAAACTTATCATCATCGTCAAAATTCATCATAAAGTTTTTGAATTGGCCTAGATGATTATCTCGATCTTTACTCCCATCATATTTTTCCATCTTTGTATTGCCAAACCTCTTAGGAAGGTTTCCGGACAGTATCTTGGAAGACAATGGAGATTGTCTCCAATTCCGGCCACGACTAAACACGGTATCTTCATTGGGAGTTGCAAAGATACCAGGTTCATCATGAAAGGCGAAAAGATCCATCAACAGTCGGTCTACATGCTTTCGTCCATGGTTGTGACCATGAGATGACCCTTTTCCTAGACTCCTTTTCAACCTTCCATGCATGTCCCTCTTTCTTTAATACTTTTTTAGCTACTGCTTCTTTCTAGAACGACCCTCATCACTGCTGGATGACAAGGACTCCTCAACTCCATATTCGTTCAAGGAGCTACTAGAAGATTCTGAATCTGAATCTCAGCCCTCCACCGGTTTAGACCATTGAGAATTCTTGGAGCTAGCATGAGTCTTTTTAGTACTTACATGGGTCTTTTTGCTGATGGTTCATGCTCCCTTGGATTGTCAGTGTGGTGAACGAATGACATTTTTTATTTTTCTTTTAAGCCCATCTCCACCCTTTTAGCAGCCCTCAAGGCTTCTATCTCATCTTTCAATCTATCTCGCTCTTCAATCGTATATTCATCATTTTCTCCCACCACTTCTGCCAAAGTTAGTGGCACTGACTGCTCGTCCGGATTCATCCGAACTGGTTTTTCTTGATGGTTTCGAATGCTAAATTCAGGCACCTTCTCCTCCCACTGTAGTCGCCAATTTGGTGTGGATTATTTTCGACTGAGGGTAATTTGGTCATGTGTTTTGTGATGTTTCAAAGGTATTTAATGTTTGGGTGTTTTGTAGTTAGAGATTTAAGCTGTCTGATTGTATTAAATGTTCATTACCCTCATTAATGAAAGTGGTTGGGTATTTATACCCTTAATTATGGGCCACATGGGCTTTCGGGTTAAATTTATGAAACCGGGTCGAGTTCAAAAACCCATTAGTTTATTAAGCAGATTAGCAATTAGCTTAGTCAAAAGGTGATTAGTTTTTAGTACTTTTGTCCAGTTCTGATGGTTCAGTGGGTGGCTTTTGTCCGAATTTCCCCTGTCCGGTTCCCACAGTTAGTGGTGAAAAGTTCCGGACTTATCACTGGCCCCTTTTTTAGGTTTTGTTCGAAGGCCTTTGGTAAGACCTAAAAAAATCTTTTTGGCACTTGTAACATTTCCTGGACTGATTGAGTATTTAGTGAAGGATTTATCCGCATAGAAAACTTCTCAAAAGTTCAAAGGTTTTACCATGGATCGTGGCACACGTGTCATCTTCTGATTTGCCTCACCAGCCGTTTTTCTCATAGAACGGCGCTCCCACTAATCCCAAAAAGTAACCTCCTCATTTAATGCCCATGACGTCAGCATCGCCTTCAATCGTTACTTTTGTCTTTTCGTATTCTTCTAGGTTTTTGGCATCTTATTTTGTCTCATTAGTATAAATTACTTCATTTTCATTGTTTTACCATTTTCTTTACTCTCTCGTTCTTTTATCTCAAAACTTTCACCTCTCTTCTCAAAATTCTTTTGGTGTGAGTTTATGTTCACAGCAAGAAACGCACTGGTAAAAGGCGGGTGGCTTAATCTCTCGGAGTTAGAAAAAGCACAAAGATTTGAGTGAGGAAGACGCATTGCTGCAGGTCTTCCTGTTTCTCCAATCGACAAATCTGAAACACCATCTTCAGAGTCTGATCGAGTTTCATCTTCTGCTAGAAGATCCAAACCAGGAGGTTATTTCAACCAAGTCTTTCACCCATGGTATCAGGCTCCTCAGTTCAGGAGTCACAACCTATTGTTGAACGAGAAAAAGTTGTTACAAGCACAAGGAGACCCTCTCCATTCATAGGTATGGGATTAGATGCTGAGAAATTCCCCAGAAAAACTGACACTTCGTCGAAGAGGCCGCTTAGTAAAAGGCCACGCTGTTGTTCCAGAGTCTAAGTCTCCGAAATCAGGGCCCATAAGTCTGGGGCCAAAGATAGGGTCTGAGGCATCCATCAAAGTCCCTAAGGATAAATCATATGGTCTGGATGCTACTGGAACAAGCCTTCGAAATGAACCCTCCGGATCTGAGCCCCAGCCGGACACCAGACCATTTAGAGAAAGTGATGATCAGCCATCCGGACATCTTACTGAGCCGACCACCAGAACTCCTCCACCAATGACAACTGATAAATCTTCTATGGTGATGAAGAGGTGATGGAGGACAGCGTTGAAGAAGCCCCTTTTGAGACTGACGTCTCCGGGCAGACGGGGGAAGCTGCCACTAACAAGAAGAGTAAGGGTAAAGAGAAGTTTTGTTTGAAACATTTGGACCTTCCGGAGTCCCCTGAAGGCAGAGTGGGACCTTGCTTCCACAAGGTGAGCGTAAAGTATCTGCTAGCCATGCAGAACATTAACTACACCTTCATTCATACTGCTGAATTAGGCCGGATCCGGACGAAGTGGGGGATTCCAAAATCTGTCAAAGTGATGATACCGGTCGATCCGGAGACGCTAATGGACTGCAAGCTGAGTGAGATAGTTATCTACACAGAATTGTTCAACTGGGGGCTCAGATTTCCCTTAGACCCAGAGATTGTCAGATATTTTCATCTGATAAAGCTCTGTCCAAGCCACCTGAGTCCCAATGCTTGGTACACCCTCATGGCTTGCATCATGGCCTACCGCTTCCGATGGAGCAATTCGCTGCTGTGGCCAGCCTTTGCAAGAATCACATCATCCCCTTCTACCATTACAACATGGGTGACAATTTTAAGATGGTGGATAATCTGCTCGAATCGGAGAAGAATTGGAAAACCCAATTCTTGTTCATTAGTGGAGCTTGGGAAAATGGGAAGAAGATTAAAGCTGGAGTCAGTCCAAGCATGTTGACCAGCAGATGGAAAAGCACAGGTAAAAATTTCATCATGTTTGTTTTTCTTTCCTTATTAAAAATCTTATTACTAAATTGCTCTTCTTTTTCTTTGGGTAGTGCTGCCAAATGAGTTCTCCGACTACTTGGAGGAGGGACAGGCAACCTGTGTCAAGCTGAATGGATGGACTGCTGACAAATGGGGAAATTATTTCCACAATTATTTCACTACCGGAAATTTTAATACATTTGACTTTCACCGGCCAATGATATCAAAATCAAGTTTATTTTGTAAAACATCTTCTTCCAAACAACAATCTAACTCATATTCGCTTGGAGTCAATTTATTTTTATTTCTTTGACACACAAAAGCATCATAAAAATCTATTTTTCTTTTTCTTCTGAATTTCATAATTTTATACCGAAATCAGATATACGACATATAATATTTTAGTCTTACAACCCCAAAAATCCAGATAAACAAAATGAATTCAATTTTCTTTTAGTTCACCAGAATTAGAGGTCTACTCAAATGATTCAACTAAAAAATCTCTAAAAAAAAATTAAAAAAACCTTATAAAACTATTCAAAATAACGCCGAATAGATAAACTTCAATTGCTTCTTACACATATAAAGAGGTTAATATTACTCTTAAATTGGCTTCTTACACATACAAAAAGGTTAATATTACTCTTAAAAATTATCAATATCATGGTCCAAAATGAATGAATCAATGATATTTTGGGCTATGTAGTTATCTTGTATTTAAAAATAATTTTCTAACTTTTTCATGGCCATTTATAATTAAAAATTGTCCTGAATGTTTAGTCGGATAAACTGTTGTCTATAAATAGGTGGGCCCTCTCTTAAATATCTAGCTCGGCTCCTATGTATTTTTGCTGCTTTGGTGTTTCTTCGCTATTATCCTTTACTTCTTTTGGTGGAACATTTTTTCGAACCGTTAAAATTGAACTCGAAATACAAATACAAGTATAGATATGAGTGGGTGAAAATAACCTTTTTTCTTATAGAAAAACAAATTCAATTTTTATAATATTTTGCTTGTATTTCGATAAAAAGAAGTTAGGTGTCCATTCTCTGATTTTGTCTTCTAATAAAAGTTTGAGAAAATTTTATTAATTTAGCTAATTATGGCTATTATATTTTATTTATTTATTATCATCCAATTACCGATATCAATTTGATAAAAATTTGTTGGGTATATATTTTTATATTTTGTTTTATTTAGTTATAGTTATTATTAATAAAATTTAATTCGTAATTTTAGAAAACCTGAAATGTAATGTTTTTATATAACAATTTATTTGAAGTCGTTAAATTCGTGTGTTAGCTTAAAAAACAAAACAAAAATACTAATTTGTATAATTTATTCTCTTCAATCCGGTGGTTGCCTTTTTCTATGTATATAAAACATTAGTTGTTGTCTTTTTCTATATATATAAAACATTGGTTAGATGAAAAAATAAAATTCTAAATAACATAAAGATATTTGAACTTTTATTTTTATTAAAATATTTGTTTGAATTACCATTTCAACATATAAAAGTCTTTGTACTTTTTAAATTACGAACCCAGTATTCCACTTACATAAAAAATTTAAAAATGTTCGATCAACATTTAAAGAATTAAATATGATCTCAAAAGTAAATTTAAACTTTTGACACTCTAAAATTTTAAAATTTCATTTCAATTCATTTCGTTTGATAATTTTTCATCATTTAAATTCCCATCTCTTAAACTTTTTAAATTTATTTATTCCTAAACTTGTCGGGATTGAATTTTAATCTTTACAGCTTGTGTAATTGCATTTTGGTTCCTAACATTAGTAAATTTGTGTTTAATTTCTATATATATATATAGAAATTAAACACAAATTTATATATATATATATATAATAAAAACATGTGATTTCAAAATATGATTTTTTATTCAAATTTTTTATTTAATTTAAAGAATTATATGTACAATTACTTGATTACCTTTTCAATTACACTGATTTCTGAGTATTATTTTTTAAATATATTTTCACTTTTGATTAGAAAATCATATATATAATTAATTGATAAAAAAAATTACGTAAATAAAACATATCCGGTATTTCTTTCCAATTGATTATAAAGGAGAGTATGAATGCTTTAATAGCCACCACCAACCCAAAACTTCTAAGTTGGATGCTCATCCAACTTCTAACTTGGATGCTCATCCTTTGGATGTGTCTTATAGATAACAAGTTGAGAGTTTATCGATTGTAGTTAGAGAAATAAATTTTTGTATATTCTAATACAATTTTCACAATACTTACCATATTTATATTAACCCTTGATCGTTTTGATGGCTTCTCTAACCGTCGGCAAGAAAAACATTAGTTGGCTTTATAGATTGGGATAACGTAATTTTTAAGATATTTTTTCTTATTTTTTTAATATAAAATATTTATAACAAATAGTAATTGATGCTGATTAAAATAGATTGGAAAATATATTTTCATTTAAAAAAACATATTTTATCTTCAAATAAAATGTTCTTTTATTGGGTTTTGACAATAATAACAATAAAAAAACAAATACTTTTAAGTTTTTACAAAATAAAAAATAACGTACATAGGAATTAACTTCTTGTAAAGAAAAAAAAGTCCGTATAAAACTCTATAGTTTTAGAGTTAGAGTCTTTCTTTACAATTCTATTAGAAAGTCACTCGTTCAAACCCGAGTAAGGATTCGAATTAGATTAGAAAACGCATTTTATATAATTTGTACAAATTCTATAAGGGTTCAAGATTAGTCACGCGTCAATACAAACCTATGGTTTAAACTCAGAATGCAGAAGTCTATTTGTGCAAAGCTAATCTATGCTACCATTTATCAAGATAACTAATGTTGAAGATGGAATTAGATACAATGGGTGTAAAGTAAAATACTTTTGGGAGAATGGTTCTTGGAATCTCAGTAAACTTTAGAATGCTATGGATCTTGATATTATTCAAAGCATTCTCAAAATTAAGCTTACTGGAATGGAGGATGATTCTATAGTAAAATACTTTTGGGAGAATGGTTCTTGGAATCTCAGTAAACTTTAGAATGCTATGAATCTTGATATTATTCAAAGCATTCTCAAAGTTAAGCTTATTGGAATGGAGGATGATTCTATACTCTTGACAGCTAGTACTGAGGGTTACCATGATACTAAACAAACCTGGAATGCTTTTAGAAGGAAAGGTAATCAATCTAACCTTTATAAGAAATCACATGACTCTGCACCCCCCCTCCCCCAAGAAAATGCTCCTTTATCTTGTGGAGAATTCTGCATAATTGGGTCTCTGTTGATAGCATCCTGCAAAATAAAAACATATATTTAACATCTCGATGTTAAAACTGTGAAAATACAGAATTTGTGAATCATGTGTTTGTGAGCTATCAGAAAGCCTAAGAGGTTTGGTCTTTCTTCTTAGTATTATTCAACATTTACATAACCAATAACATGACCTTCTCTCATCTTATAAGGTCGACTTTATGGTATGCAAGACTCTTTTCGACGGGTTACAACTTTGTTTTTCTAAAGAAATTTATCATCTGGACATCGAGTGAGACTCTTAAATTCTAATTGAGATGTTTCTTCATGGGAAAATCCCCTGATGTTTAAGGTTTACTATCCAATGTTGCAGAAATCTAATCTCGTCAAACATGAATCTAAACCATGTTTTCAAAGAGCAAAATGAAACTACAAACTAGATAGCAAAAATGGTCATTAAATCAAATCATTGTATGCATTTCAGTCAGAATCAGGCTCCAAGTCACCTTAAAGCCATTATCTTTCTCGAAAGTCTGGGAGTTGGGTATCTAAGATCAGATGCCAACTCATAATTTATGTAATAAAATTCGATTGCATGTTGTAGGACCTGTCGATTTCAAGATGCAGTTCCTTGGTGTTTCCATCAATTGCACGCAGTGGTTTTCTTGGTGCTTCTGTCGATTGCATGTGGTGATTTCTTTGTTGCTGATTCTTAAATTGAGTCGATTTTAAGCTGTGGCTTTGTGTGTTGGCAAGCTTGGTGGGTTCATGGAATGTGGTTGTTGGTTGAAGAGTTGAGGAAGAAGAAGATTTTGTATCTAAGGTTAGGGATTGTGGCTGCTGGTTGAAAAGTTAAGGAAGAAGAAGATTGTGTCTTTAGTGTTAGAGAGTGTGGATGTTGGTTCTTTGTTTTATTTGTTTTGTCAAAAGCATGTTGGATTTTGTTTAATTTGGATAATGTAAGGCCTATGTGGTCCAACTTGTATATTTTCTCAATTGGATCATGAAATAAATCAAGTCGATTTTATGGAGAAAAAAAAACAATAAAAACAAATAAAAACGACACTTTTTTAAAGGTTTGTATTGACGTGTGACTAATCGTGAACCCTTACAGAATTTGTGCTAATTACATAAAAACATTTTCTAATCTAATTCTAATTCTTACACGGGCTTGAACGAGTAACTTTCTTGTATAGTTATAGAGAAGGACTCTAACTCTAAAACCTACAGAGCTTTGTACGGACTTCTTTTTCTCTAAAAGAAGTTAATTCTATGTATGTTATTTTTTTATTTTGTAAAATTTAAAACTATTTTTTTGTTTCTTAAATATTATTGGAAATTAAAATATTTTTAGTGTTATTTTTTTGCATAGTTGATAATCGCTCCGCCATTTAAACGCTATTTTTAAAATATTGCTTTTCCATTTTAATTTAGCTTTTGGAGCTATTGTCGATAAACTTTTTCTATGATGTTGGAATTTTTTTTATGCGCGAAACTTTTCATTCATGGTATATGAATCTACTTTTTGATAGTATGATATTTTTTTCCAATATTTTTGTTTAATTTAGTATTCTTATTTGAATTTATTTATGGTAAACTCTATTTTTTTAAGAAACCCACAACCGCTACGTAAGGAGTGCGCACAATGTAAACCCTTAGTCTGATGCAATATTTGTATGGGTTATGATTTGAGACACTATTTCTGATAGTTTTTGTTCCTTCCATCGGGAATATCCTAAAAAGAATTTTTTTAATTTTATTTTTACTTTAAATACTAAAAAACAAATACAATTGAAACATTTTATATTAATATTTATTATTTTCTTTTTCTTCTCAAGACATTCATTAAAAAAATTTATTTGTCGATTTCACTAAAGTCAGGCCATGAGTGGACAATCAGAGATTATATTTGTTGAAATCTACAAATCTATATTAAAACCATTAAAATCTACAAGTCTATAAATTTTACAGAACATTTTCGAATCAAGATATTATATATATCTAAACTTGAGAATCGACAAACACATTATGTACCTTCGATTTTAAAAAATAGTGTTCTTCTTGCGTTCAACACAGATTGCTTCTAGATTTTAGCAAACGTCTTTGCACCTAAGTCTTGACCTCAAATTCTATCTGAAATATTCAAACAGTTCATGCCTTTACATGTCTTCGGTTGTCCATCTTCGGCTATATGTAGTCTTCGAAAATACTTGTGTTCTCGAGTTATTTATAGCATACACAAACGATTCTCCACTTAAGCTTATAGTAATTTAAACATTTGTTGCACCCGATGTTTTACTCTTTATAGACCAGCTCCCCCACATTTCATACTTGCATAAGTCTCATGCAGATTGTGAACTTTGAAACCAGTAATAACTTTGTTAAAATCCAAAGGATTTTCCTCACTAGTAGTCTTAGTCACCTTCACCTGCTCTCTCTTCATTATGTTTCAGAAGAAGTAAAACTTGATATTTACGTACTTAGTTTTCTCATTGAATTTCGGATTCTTCAATAAATGAAGAGCAGTAATATTATCATATAATATAATTATATATTCCTTTGTACGAGGGATTGTTGAGACAAATACTCATTTTTTATAGATGACAAGGCAAATACCTTTTTTATACAATAATTCCAGCTAATTGCTCTTCCAAGCACGGTAAGTAGATAACCCGAAGTAGACTTCCTTGTGTCAAGACAACCCACATAATCAAATTTCATATACACTCTTAGCAATATATCATATGTATCTTTCTGATTACAACACAACTTAACTTCAAGTAAACCCTTCAATTATCTCATAGGACACTTGAGTGCATGTCACTGAGACTTATCCATATTTTCTATGTATCTGCTCAAAACACTTATGGCATAAGCAATACCAGGTCCCGTGCAAATGATAGCATACATAATGATAAAAATAACATTGGCATAAGGTATCTCTAAGATGTACTTCTCATGTGAAACTTTGGTTGGTGTTTGATCTAAATTAAGTTTGACTTGAGAACTAATGGGAGTTTCAAACATCCTCGACTCGAGACATGGCAAATTGTGAAGGAACGTATGTATGTATTTTTGTTGAGATAAGAGTATATACATCTTCGGCATGTTCCTCTTGATCACAATACTGAGTATCACCTTAGTCAATTCCAAATCCTTTATCTCAATACTTCTTTTCAGTTGAGTTTTCAAAAATTTAATTATCTTCTTATATATTCCCATTATCATAATAGCACCCACATACAGTATCAATACGATTATTCTATACATGTTTGTTTTTCCATTATAATATACACGATTTTCATAGCAACTTCAGACATACTTGACGAATAAAAAAAGGAATCAAATCTTTTATCCCACCATATTGACGAATTTTTCCTTCCTTTTTATTCTTTAACAAACACATATCTCATTCATTTCATTATTCAAACCTTTTTTGGATGAGACATGTATATCGTCTCCTTCAATTATCCATATAGAACGATAGTAGTAACATCTATTTGATATAATTTATATCAGATCTAGAAACAATTGACAACCAACCTAATTTATGTCTGTATAACAACCAAAAAAATATCTCATTGAAATCAACACTCGCATTTTACGTAAATCAATTAACAACCAACTTAAATTTGTATACGAATAACTCGAGCCCATGAATTCATTCATTCTTTTTTAATGTCCATTTACTCCCAATAGGGTTCTGAACCTTTAGCCCCTTCAAAAGAATACATGTGCATATCTACTTAAGATATCTCAGTTGTTTCCTCATAATTGTAAGTCACTTCTCTTTACCATTGATCTTTATAACATTAGGATAGCTTTCGGGTCCAAGAAGATATATCTTCATTTTGATAGATAAAGCATAACAAATAACATCATAAAACATATACCGTTGTGGAAGAGTGCTTGGTCTACGTCATCTATCTCTCGTCAATTGGTAACTACCAACTTTACTTTCTAGATAAAACTCATCATCAATCCACATATTTTCTTGATAGTACTAGGTTCTGTCTTTAATTACATGTTCTCATCATTGAAAACCATGTCCTTAATTATGAAAAATCTTCTTATATCCACCTTAAAAGCACCACAACTTATACTCTTTTACTCCTAACGGATAGCTAAGAAACAAAATTTTAGTGCTCTCGACCGAAGCTTATTGTGCTTCATATGTGCGTACGTACCACATCTGAATACTCTCATATATTCCATGTTAGACCTTTTTCCACTCGACGTCTCTTGATAATAAATAAACTTCAATATCATAAATGGATACTTGTTGATGATATAAATAGTAGTCATGACTTCTCCGTAGAAACTTCGACACATTCTAATTGTTTGAAGCATACATCTATCTCTTTTCTATCAACGTTTAGTTCATTCTCTCAACAACCCATGCTATTGGGGAGTCTCACCACGGTTCGATATCTAGAAATGCAAAGCTTTGAAAAATAGCTACTGAAATCCTTCTTCACATATTCCAAGCCATTATAAGTTTGAAGCTTCTTCAGTACTTTCCTAGTATGATTCTTCGCTAAAGTCTTCCAGTTCCTAAAAAATCAAATACTTTATCTTTGGTATTCAAAATTATAACTCATACTTTTCTGGAATAATCATCAAGCAAGGACATGAAATACCTTGCACCACCAATATCAGATTCTTGTGTCGGGCCTTAAAGATCTGAATGAACATACTCAAGCACATCATTGGTTGTATGGTTGTTAGGTAGAAACTTAGCCCTCTTATTTTTACCAACACAAATCTTTCACAAACGCTCAATTTCTGAACTGTGTTGCCATCCAATAATCCTTGTTTGCTAAGTTTAATAAGGAATTTTTTACTCACATGTGCAAACTGAAGATGTCATAACTTGGTTGAATCTTTCTCCACCCTAGACAAACCTCCGGTACTATAGAGCCCTCAAGAACTAACACGCCAATAGTCATATAGGCCTTCATAACAACAAGTGAGCCTAGCAAGACCTTAAGTTTATCGCCTTCACCGTTATAATTACATATTTCCTCATCTAACATCCCAATAGAAAAAAAATACGTTTAAATTCAAGCGCATACCTCATGTTGTAAATCACACTTTCAAATCTTGTGTATAACTTAAGTCGAATAGTTCTCACTCATTTGACATCACAAAATTCATCATTCCCATGGATGACCCTTTTACCTTCATATAATTTTAGGTCTTCAAATCTATATTTATTAAGAGTCGTGTGGAATGATACACCAGAATCCAACAATCACTTATCATTGTACCTTCAAGAATAAGAAGATATAAACCCATCAACTTACTCATAGTCGTCTGGAACCATGTCAATATCTTCGATAATGGCCTCTATATAACCATTTACATTCTTTCTTTCCAAGAAGTTCCTACCGATATGACCTTTCCGTCTTGCACAACCAACACTCACTTTAGAACGTGTCGCAAGCTTCTTGGACTGTTAGCAAGATTTCCATGTCCTCTTGCTTGAACCTGTCATTCATGACCGACCTTTGACACTTAGTATGAGACCTTTGGAGTCACCCTTCATAACTAATGACTCTTTACTTTGGATATCATAAGGATTATTTGTGGTATATTAAAATGTCCATAAATTTCTCGTACACCTTAGATATAGAAATTAAGAGGATTATGACCCAATCCTTATCCATCATCTTCATGCTAACTACATTCAAGTCAATAATGATTATATTAAAATCATTTAAGTGTCTTTGGATCTCCTTGATAATATCAATTGACAACATATACAACTATGCTTTGAGATATCATCTATTCGCCAAGGTATTCTTCATATAAATCGCTTCAGTCAATTTTATATCTCAGTGTCATAGGCTCT
The DNA here is from genome assembly GCA_036936605.1 of Limnanthes douglasii subsp. nivea. NCBI lineage: Eukaryota > Viridiplantae > Streptophyta > Magnoliopsida > Brassicales > Limnanthaceae > Limnanthes > Limnanthes douglasii. The sequence goes on from JAUPFV010000002.1 coordinate 335,990,512, forward strand.
TAAGACACTTCAAGGATCACTTCACCTCACAAGCTCAATATGATCGCACTATGAGCTTTGGACAATATTCCAACATCAATCTTATATATATATATATATATATATATATATATATATTTCTCATTAATAGTTGCAACCATTCACTTATGTACTAGTAAACCCCGAACTTTAATTCTCTAGAGGTTGATATCATTATCTTTATTGCATTTTCTAGGTTGAACTTCATGGAAAAGTTAAAAACTTCTCTTTAACCTCTTGATATAAAATCATCGTTGTCATTTCTATTTCATCTCAACGTTACAGCCAGTGTTATTCCAGATCATTCACTCGCATTACATCATTTTTTAGGTAAACTCACTCTACAAGAGAGACCCTACTTTGGAATAATCAACAACACCCAAGTCCAGCAATGGTCAAATTTTGGATAACATTAGCCAAAGCTCAATCGCTTCATTAGAAACCTATCTTATGATAGTATTGAATTTGCAACAAGAAACTGAAGATTCGTACAACTTCGTCTCATTCTTAAAGAGTAGTTATGAACCTTAAAACAATAAAGCAAGAAATTAATAAAAATATAAACTTAAGCATACACACAAGACAAATTTAATGTGGTCCGGATTGTGAAGAAATCTTATACCCACGGGTAACAGGCGTATATTTTATATATAACACTCAACCACTCATCTTTGTTACACAACATTCTTAGCTTACAAATGAAATATGGATCTCATAATATCTCAAAGTATTATTTTTTATATCACTATATCAAACAACGAGGAAGAGTATGCAAGCTTTGGCAGGGCTACGATTAGTGAAAATATGTGGTGCCAAGAAAGTTCATCCGATAATTGATTCACAACTTCTAATTAATCATGACTTGGTCCATGCCAAAGCATAAAAATACCACATGGTAAAAATACTTAAGAGCATTGATTAAATTAACAACTATCTTTGAGGACGTCGAATACAAACACATTTATCCGGCAGAAAATTATATGGCTGCCCATTTAGCTACTATCGCATGTAAAGAATGATATCCATGGATACTTGTATAAGAGAACCATTCGATCACATCAATTTCTGAGCTACAGTTAGCTGCTTAAGAAGCCTTTTAAATTTCAATGGCCTTGGAAAAATATTGAAGATATGAGCACAAAGAATATATAATAAAATGTACTTTTCCATTAACAAACCTTTGGTAAAAAATTAAGGTCTAATGCATATGTTTCACTCTTCTTTGAGGCATATTGTATAGAAAATCTTTAAGACGACCATTATTAAGGTGCCTTGTAACTAACGAATCATAAATGATACTATCATAATTTTATGAAGAGGAAAGGTCCGCATATTATGTTTATAACGTAATAGGAATGGTTTTATTGGATGGGTACTAATGGCCTTCTAACATGTCGGATGCCAACGACTTGGTAAGACGATGCAGTATATGCTAACGATCTGCAAATTAAATACAAGTGCCTGATATGCAGTTGACTAAATATCTGAAGCATTTTGTTTTGATAGATTCGGGGTTGGATCTCGTTGGACATTTGTCATGGCCTCCGGGGACGTCAGACCATTATCGTAGTTGCTGATTATTTCCCCAAATGGGTGTAAGTATAGCCTATGTCCAGAACTACCGTAAAATTTGTTATTAAAGTCATTATATCTATCATATGTTGTGGGTTCATTATATGATAGATATAATGAATTTAATAACAAATTTTGTCGTAGTTCTGGACAGAGGCTATACTTCCACCCATTTGAGGAAATAATCGGCAACTACAATGATGGTCTGGCGTCTCCCAGACGCCATGACAAAGGTCCAACGAGATTCAACCCCGAATCTATCATAAGATGATGCTTCAGATATTTACTCAACTGCATATCAGGCACCTGTATTTAATTTGAAGATCATTAGCATGTACTTGCAACATATGATAGGGAAGTTAGCATTAAATTGGGAAGGGCCTTATTTGTTTATTGAAAGGGTTAAGTCTAGAACTTATCGACTTATATATCAAGAAGAAAACCCTCTTATACACCCATGATATATCGAATACTAAAGACTATATCTAGAATAGTTGTAAAAAAATGTACATTGTTTAATTTTATGATGTAATATCAGAAGACGCACTCTTTCCTACCTCGATGGCGTCAAAATGTTTTAATGAGGTGCACGAATAACTTATCTTATATAAATTATTTTGCCTTTTATATTTCTATCCTAGTATTGATTAATTCGTATACTTTTGACTCAAAGTTTAGAAATATTAAAATATTACAGCACTAGTTGGTCAAATATAAAGGATCTAACATTAGTTGGTCCCAATTAAAATGTTACGACACTAGTTGGTCAATTATAAAACATTCGACATTTTTTTGTCATAATCCAACACTAGTTGGTCAGGTTTAGAAGATTCGATATTAGTTGGTCGCAATTAAAAAGATTCCAACATTAGCTGGTTAGATTAGAATGAAAGATTGTCTGGTCCAAAGTTTATTTCGGTGAGCGGATTGGGATTAATTACCCTCAACTAGGAAGATTGCAACTCTACTATTAGTAAATACTATTTTTTTTAGATAATAAGTAAAAACAATCATATTAATACATTTCGAAGACTTTTACAAAACACATTGGTAAAAAAAGAACCAATTCATATTAATACATTCCAAAGACTATTACAAAACGCCTTAGCCATACCAGAGACTTTGAAAAATATGATAATACAAAAAAGATGTTATATTTTTTCCTAGAGACTTTTTGGCTGCTGATCCTCCTCGAAACTTCCAAAGGGGGTAATTCAACATCTACCCTTTTGATTTTTCCACCTTCCTCTTGAGCCTTCTATAAACCTTTATTTGGGTTATGATTCTCTCTCAACATCACTTGTGGACTTTCTTGATGCCCCAATTTTTTACCTTACAAAAGTATGCTCTTCGTCTTCATTGACCAACTACATTGGATTAATTTTAGAGGTCAACAATCTTCTCTGAGGGCCCTCTGTATGTGTCAGTTGAGGGACAACCAAAATTTTAGCGATATTAATATTTCCCTCTAACCGATTACTATGGGGATGCATCCAGAGCTTCTGAAGTATGCTTTCTTTTTATCGCAGCAACTGTTATGGTTTTCTTCGCAGGGGATCTTTCTTTTGTATTCGAGGAACCCTTTGAGATATAGTGTTATCGATGTATATTACTAGTGTATCTTTGGGAATAACTTAGCATATTTCTCTGATGAAGGCTTAGTGTTAGAGGATGAAGGATTAGCTGGTATAGAACACATATTGTAAGGAATCTACCTTCGTAGTCAAAGTTCTGAACGATGATTCTAGACCCTGTGGTTTCTAGAATCCCATAAGCTTTTATGGATTCTCTCTTTGCTTCTACTTTATCTAACAGACACAATCAATCGGTAGGGCATTGGCAACCTGAAATATGAAACTCCAAAAAAAAGTTTAGTCTGTCATTGGAGAAATGTTTTATGGTGGTTATTTGACTGGAAATTGACGGTTTGCAATGGCTAAAGCTAGGAGTTTATCTATTTATCTCTAGAAATTGTTAAGAAGTAAAGTGATACTGAGTAGAGGTAGTAATATATATATATATATATAAGTTAGCATGAAATCTTATTGTTTGTCTCACATGTCCAATGAATATAAGCTTGGGGAAGTAGGATGGTCTTCTCCAAAGATTATTTACTTAGAGAAGTAAAATCGTTTCAAAAATATTTGTACACTTCGTCGTTCAGAGAGTAGGTCGTGGTTCGAATTATTTGATGATATATGTACAAGAATAGAATAACATATAGTCATATCTGTATATATAGTGATTGGAAGCTAGGTTATCTAAAACTAAGATACTCGGGTAAAAATAAAAGCACACAAGCAAGTACATCCAAAGAGACTTCATGATCAGTTAAGGCTATCCATCCTGAATGTGTTCAGATATGTTGGTGAGAATAAATTTTTTTTGCACGATTATTACAAAGACGTTCCAAGTTCCAGTCCTCGTAAAAGACCTTTGCAAAGACTGCGAGGATACTTATAATGAACGAATAATCCGAACCGCGAGTTTGACCAATAAGTTATTGTACCGGAATTCACTTTATGAAGCTGATGTAATAAATATATAATATTAAGGGTATTTTATGTACTAATGGGCTTCAGTAATATGAGGTTGGATTATCTAAATATGAACATGGACCACGTAAGCCCATTAGACCTAAAAGTATATATAAAGCCTTGTTTTATGCTTTAGGTTTATTGATCACAACATTTATACTTTGAACTACTTTTCCAGAAACACATACTCCACATGAAATGAATTTCTTGAAATTTAAGAGACTCTAGCTTGAAAGCTAGTGACTTAGGGCATTCTTCTATCATTTAGAGACCATTCGTAAATGTCTCTCTAAGAAGAACACTACATGTTAGTTTGTCCTTCATTAAAAACAATTATTATGAAACTTAACAGTACAAGGTTATGGTTAGTGAACTGACCTATATATAAGATATATTGTCTTTCACCATTTTCAACCATAATATTATTAGTACTTGAATACTCAGTCTTTTGAGTTATGAGGTTGGGATTGCTTGTGACATGGTGACTAGCACCATTTTTAACAAACGAGACTCATACACTTGCTAGATTTTGATGAAAATATAAACTCACTCGTCCCTACCACCCTATGCTGCTCATTTGGGGTGGCTGCCATCGAGGGATCATCCTCAAAGAAATAAATTGTAGCAAAATAGTTTTACTTGCTGCAATTTTGTCAAGTAGGCTTGTTAGGTGAAAATCTACCCCATCTGTCCCTAAAGTATTTTATCTTTCCTCTATAATTATTAGGGTAGTTGTTAGGTTACATGTTCTTTCCTCTAAAACATCTTTCATTGCCCTATGAACTGGCTATATTGGTTCATTTGATTGTTGTTGTTATGATGTTGTCATTTGTCCTCTTTGTGTATGGTAAATTTAGCAGAAGCCATGCTTAGGTTGGTCACAGAGTTTTGCAGACTGGTTAGTTGTTCCAGTTCGCTTTCAAAGGTTAGCAAGAAAGTACGTAAATCAAGTTAATTGATGACTTCCTTGTCTCCCAAGCTAACCACTATATGAATGTATTCGAAGTCCAAATTTGCTAGGTCTTGAATGACAAGGTCATCAACAGAGACTGAGCAACATGTTAGCGCTAGGTTATCAAATATAACTTTTATTTTGTTTAGGTATTCGGTCATTGTAGATGTCTATTTTCTTGTATTTTAAAAATCTTATTTGTAGTATGTTATCGTTAATTTAGTTTGTGAACTAGACACATTGCTTGCTGGTCTTTGAATACTAATTAGTCCCTCGACTATCACATTCGTGACAGATAGTCCCTCGGTTAAAAAATGTCTCAATTTAGTCCATTGACTATCCATTTTCGTGACATATAATACCTTGACTAAAAATTCTCTGGTTTTAGTCCTTTGATTATCTATTTTGGATAAAGTTAGTCCCTATGCATGTTTATTTAGTTGACTAATTTTATAAAAAGCAGATAATTAGAGGACTAACTTTATCGAAAATGGATATTTGATGGACTATTTGTCACTAAAATGGATAGTCAATATACATGGTAGGCTAACTTTATCCAAAATGGATAGTCAATGGATAGTCAATGGAATAAATCCAGGCCTTTTTAGTCGATAGACAAGAGACTAGTTATCGTTCAAAGCTTTACTTGCAGCATCCTACTGTTTTCGGAAGTAACTTCTCCATCAGTTGAACTAATACTTCAGGGCTCATGATGGAGTATAACCATACAAGAAGTAGTTAGTATTTTACCATCCAGTATTCATACTTTGCATTGTCTAAAAGGTTTCCTTGAGCATCAACTACAAGTCTAGGAGGATAAGGTTTTTCCCCAGTTGGAAATCCTCCTAGTTTCTTCCCTTTAACCATACAAAGAACCATGATCTTCCATAAGAGAAATTACTCTTGTTGAGTCTTATATTATTGATGTTAGCTCTATATACTGAATTTACTGAATGTTGATGTTTAGTCTCGTGGGTTCATAATGGCCAAAACATGTGTAAGCCCAAAAGAGTGAAAAAACATGGGAAGCTCTAGAGTAAACCATTTCGAATTCCACGAGTTAAATGAATCTAGTTTCACATGATTCACTTAACTTATGTACTTTTTTTCTTAGAAACCTAGTTGTCACCAAACCTGCATCTTCATCCATCTCTTTTCCTCTTGCTAAATTGTTCTTCAAACCAAACTTTGTATTATTATTCACAAAATAAATATCACTTTATGTGTCTAATATGAGGAAATTTAATTAATCTTGACATGAGAGAAGAAAAAAACATCCAACCTAAATGACAATCAAATATCCATTCTCAAATTAGATTAATGAAGTTAAATTCTTCGTAAGTAAAGAAGAGTTCCTTTGTAATTTTTATTTTCATTTCATGGATTCACTTACGAATCCTAAACACGATTCCAGGAAGAAAATCCTATCCTGCATGCATTGCAACATCAATTTCACAAATCTCTGCCCAGTTCTGAAACCCTTAATGGTCACTTTCTCCATCTAGCGTCAAAGATTAAAACAATCTCTGTAGAATACCCAAGCGACACCACACCAAGTAGTACACATAATACTAGATTTTGTATAAAACACTATCATCACCATATAAAGAGAACATATGGTATTCATCTTTTTATGCTCCAAAATACCCTGACCCTCTTCTTTAATATCAAGTCATTTTCTTTAGTCTCCTCATGCTGAACAGAAGAGTAACATTCATAAAACACTCTAGAGTCGAGACTCCTAGAGAAACAGAAGAGAAACATATATAGAAAACCCTAGCGCTGCCACTCCTAAAACCAAACGAAAGAGAGAAACCTTTGTAAAAAAAACCTAGCGTCGACATGTTATGTTTCTCTGTTTTTTTCTCATTTTTAATGGGAGGACCTGCATAAGAAAATACTACATCTCATTTAAATATTGAAATATCCTTACACCAACATAAGTGGGTGTACTCCCGTCATAGATTGTTTAAAAATTGAAAGGAATGTGTCTAGGTCACAGAGTAAACTTAAATAGGTGTGCAATCAAGTATATTTTTAATAAAATTAAACTATAATAGGCAGTGGCCACCTCCTACTGGTTCAAGACTTAAATTAAACAATGATGCATCTTATTCTCAATTTGGGGAAGCCATATGTAGTGATATTATCATAGACTCTAAAGGTGAAATCAAAGATGTAATTGGAAGGATCTATGGCAAACGAAGTCCCATCATTGCAGAAAGCATAGATTTTTTTTTATGGCTTTACTCTATGCCACAAAATGAAAATCACTCAGCTTGATAGCAAAACATATTCCAAAGTATTACTAACTATACTCCTAACTCATAAATCTCTCCGGTTTCTAACCTCATGACTAGACAGTTGCAGGGAACTATTGTCTTCGAATAAATCTATATATCATATTTACATAGAACAAAATACAACGACAATTTGGTTAGCTAAGTGGACAAACAAGTGCAAATTCAAGCAAGATATTAACATAGATCAAATTTCCAATCAACTCAAAGCAATTGCTTTATTGGACAATCTAGAAATAGGATTTGATAACTAGAACACCTCAAACAAGACAACAACTTCAAATATATATATATATATATATATATATATATATATATATATATATATATATATATATTAATTGCAATTATTTCTTTCATCAAATATATCAGCCAGTAGTAAATCTAAGCTAACAATTTATTGCAGGTAATCTTACCTAACAAAGTCTTTTTGTAGGTCTGTTGTTTGATAAAGCTTATATACCTTTTTCTCACCCTGCACAAAGTCCCAGAAAAAAAATATGTCTTAAAGTCAACACAATAATTTAATGGTCATTTATAACCAGAGAATAAAGATATTTTCACCCTAACCTAGTGAGATGCTCAACTCTAAAGCCTCACCTTCCTTCGATCTTCACCAATCTTGACTAATAGAATTGAATAAGCTAAGTGAATAAACTAAAATAAAAATATTTATCATTTACGTGATTAAACTTTTATTATAGTCTTTTTACAGGAAAATGAAAAAGATCATGATTATATCAGCAGTTGTGGGAATGTATAACCATGATGAGATATATTGTAAATGATTTCTAAGTTGAATAGATAAGTTAGAAGAAAGCAACTAAGCGAATGTTGATTTGAAGAATAATTCAAGTATGTAACCAATACGTGACGAAAATAAGACTTGGAGACTTGAAGATACTCTAACTGAATATATTTGAAGACTTCTAGTCCTTAAATCTCAACTGGTAGTTCAAATGAAGGGCACAAGAGTAGCCTTAATATGGACAGAATAATCGAATATTGATATAAAAATAAGGACATTTATGTGATAATATATATATCTATCCTACAAATAAATGGTAAATGGTATAAATACCTTATACTTTAAAAATGAATTACACATAAGTAAAAACGTTACAAGAGTTTCACTAGGATATTTTTGGGATAACAAAAATATTAAGCGGATATTTCTCAGATAATAAAAATACTAAGTCGGACATTCTCCGAGTAAGAAAAATATTATGCTACACATTTTCTGGGTAAAAAAATTCCTAACTCAAAAATAAATTTCTGAAAACAGACTAGAGGCAAGATTAACAAAAAAAATGTCATTACTGGATAAACAACTTTTTACAACCTTTCAATAAATCAGTTGATAATCAATTATCACTAATAACCTACTCATAACGCATTACAAATGAAATTCAAATTACAACATATTTGGAACATACATAATTTTTGGTTTCATAAATCATTCTATTGCAATAGATTAGCAACACGTTTAGTTTAAGTTTTTCCCAATTATGGAGACAGAAGCTTTTGTGATACAATGGATCGGCTGCTAAGGCCATCTCTAATCGTAGGTCTCCTCGGAGACCTGATCCAGCCTCGGAGACCTCTATTTATTTACAGACTTGCCACAGAGCTTCTAACCGTTACTTTACTATTTCAGAGACTTTTAATATAAACAATTCAATCCAAACAATTCCACTATCTTTTAACCATTCATCTCACTCTCTTTATTTCTCACTCTATCTAACTCTCTCAATTTACATTTACTAACTTTATAATAAATAATATAACCTATATTATTAATTGACATTAATTGACATTAAAAAAAATTACAATATTATTTATTTTAAATTTATGTTATAAATTTATTTGTTTAATTCTTATTTACGATAAATTAATATATATGTTGTAGAATTGTTCGTTGATGATAAACATTTCGTAAATGTAAGTAAAAATCAACAACATTGTTTATTTTAAAAAAATTAAGTTTGTAATAAATTTATAACTTTTAAATCTAATTTAATAATCTATTATGTTAGTCCATTTTCGATTTATAAAAGAGTCTATGAAATTAAGTAAACGTTGTCTTATTCATAAATTCTAACATTTTAAACCTTCAAAAACACTACAGGATGACGTATCACCAATCGCGTTAACGATAATATACAATAATTATCTTAAAAAAGACCGAGAGGGTAAGATGTGAAAAATTGACATGCAATTGTAACAATTGCATATTATAAATTAAATATTATAATTGCGGAAAAATTATTTTCGGCAATTTATGAATTAAGTTTTTATTATAAATAGCTAAAATATTCTATAAGTAAATTATATATATATATATATATTATAATTAAATATTATAAATTAATTTTTTAAATTATAAGGTAAATCTTTTATTAGAATTAAACTTTAATTATATTATAAACTAAATTTTAATATAATAGTATACTAAACTTTTATATAATAATCGTACATTAATTTTTTTCTTCTCTCTTCCCTTTCTTCTTCCTCCGACTAAAACTTTATTCAAATTGCTTTTCTCTTTCCTCTTGGTCTTTATCCCGGATTCGCCAAAGACCGAGATCGAGACCGAATAGTGATTCGGGCTCCCAGCGGTCGGTCTCGGTGGCCTAACTGGAGCCGTAATATAAAAAGTAGGTCGGTGTCTCTGTGATCCTAACATAAGACACCAAAAAAAATTCTAATTTTGTTTTGGGGTCTTTTTTTAATAAAATATTTTTAGAAAAACAATCCATTATTGTAACAGTATATTTTTAAATAATAACAAGATAAAAAAATAGAAAATACAGTACTAAAACAGTACTAAAACTATAAAAGAACAACGTTATAATTAAAAATTATACAAAAATATCACCCATATGAATTAGATAAATAAAATTTAAACCACATTTAAAAATATATTATACATAAAAAGATATAATGCGAAATATTTCATTTTAGGTAAAATTCTAATTTTGTTTTGGTGCTTTTTTATAATAAAATATTTTTAAAAAACAATCCAAAGGTAATTGTATACTTTTAAATAATAACAAGATAAGAAAAAAATGGAAACAGTACTAAAACTATAAAAAAAACAGCATTATAACTAAAATTATGCAAAAATATCCCTTTATGAATTAGATAAAAAAATTAAACCACTGCATTAAACTTATATCTATCTAAACTCCCTCTTTTTTTGTTCCCTTCGTTGTTTAAAGAACCAAACAAAGTGTAACAAAACAGAGTATTAGGAAGTCTCGTGTCAGCTCACAATAAGCACTAAGCCATCCGCAATGGATATATCTAAGTTGGAAACTTAAGCACTTCATCTCCTTCCCTTCTCAGCTAAATTACACTACCATAACAAAATAATTATTCCTCCCAGGAACCAAAATCTAAGATAAACAAATCAACAAAGCGTATAGTAGTAGCTTCTAACTAAAACATGTATATAACAATCCAGAAAAACATGTATAGAGAATACACCTAGCACTGATCCGAGTGATCCACATGATCATTGACCTCCATTTCGGCATCGGACTAAACTCTGATGACTGAAGAGACGAAGGTGAAGGAGTTCTAGAGAGAATAGACAGAGAGAAAAAGCCCAAGAGCTAGTGCGATGCAGGAATGATGAGTGGAGCACTTAAAATTATACAAACCCACACCCAATCCCTTCAGCATTCTCTATATTTTCTCTCACTTCCCAGTCTAACCTCACCCGGCATTTCTCCCTTCTCCTTTTTAGTTTCCCGAATCACCTCCGGCAGATCTATCTTCAAGCACATTCACTCTTCCAGCAACACCTGGTGAGTTCTGGAGGATCTGCAAGGCGACTAATCATAAGTTTTAGTCTAAAACTAGCATACAAATTATATTAAAACTACCAGTTAAGTCCATCATAATCAGTAAATTTAAACTTAAAAATATAATTGAATCAAGACTGTAAATTGAAAATTAGTACAGTTCATAATCAAACTTTAATTCTGAAAAATGAAGGAAAAGGAAAATCTGCAGCTACTTCAACATATTTATTGGACGCATGAGTTTCTTTTATGATGGGATCAGGTAGTTTCTTTACTCTAGGATCGCCCTATCTTGTTCCACGTAAACCCTTGAATACTGTATGGAGTTGTGAGTAATAAATAATCACCATAATGCAAAGCTCTCATAATATTCAAGGTTTTACGTGAGAAGAAAATAAGGTGAAGAAAGAGTGGAGAAACTACATGAGTAGTGAAACACAATCGACTGTGTTCGATGTTTGCTATGTTTTCCAGTATTTATAGTGACTTCAGCGGTGGTGTCACAGTCACGGTCTTAAAAGGCTTACTGTGTGCTGTCATGCTTTTATATAATATCGACAAAAATTCAGTGTCCATTTTGTAAAGCTAGAGGACTGTGAAACTTGCGGGACTTGTAACAAGAAAAAATATGGACTGATCTCGAACTTTTTGAATATTAGATATAATTGAGCCCTTGTGCTAAATGTAATAACGTGTAACTAATTCTTTTGAATTTAGGTGGCCAAACAAGCAAGTAAATTAAATATTAAACTCGTTTTGTTTCGTCAATTTATTTCTTAATTGTTTTTAACTAATATGTAATTTTCTAAAGGTATGTTAAAAATAACTCGTCAATAAATAAATTGTTCAAGGATTACATGGAAATAGTTGGCTCTAGCGTGCCTGATATGTATAGACGATAATTGTTGAAATTCGCCGACTGAAGTTTGAACTGTGATTTAGTGATAGAGACGTTTGTTGGATCCTAAAGGGTGAGATAAGTTGTCAAGACTGGTGCTTTTAAGTCGAATGAGATATAGGTAGAGCCAAAGCATTAAGGACCGAAACAGGATGGTATGAAACAAGTTGATCTGAAGTAGTCTCATCTGAAGCAAACTGGATCGTAGCATCATAGCTGGACTGAAGCGGAGTATTCTATTTTGTTAGGTCTCATATATTAATTGGGTCTCTTATTTTGGTCTTCCTATATTAACTCGAGTTGCTATTAATTGGATATTTTATATTAATTAAGTTTCTCAATGAGAGTTCTTATATTAAGCGATTAAGAGCTATTTTAGTAGTTGATTAATCAACTTTAATCTTGAGCGTCTAATGAAGAATTATGTGTTTTCATAAACCTATGATAAAAGAAGATATGTAACTGATGTGATGCAAACGACGAGTTTTCTTGAGCAACATATTTCATGAGTGAGTGTAATAACTCTGGGTCTTTCGAGAGATAAGTGAGGTGAGATATAAACACTAAAGAAAAGATTATGTGAATCAAGATAGCTTTTGTTACAAAGAGTGATTTAGTCATTTGTGTTTCACAGTCTTTTTGTAACCAACTCGTTTATAAAATAACGTTTGTTGCCCGTGGATGTAGAATTTTTTCACATTCTGAACCATGTTAAATATGTCTTGTGTGCTTGGTTTTATTACGCTTCTTTTATTTGTTGTTAACTCTTGAACATGTTAAATCATTCAAGGATTGATAATCGCACTTTGGTTCTTTACTTCGGAAGAACAGTGGTTTCCCTAACAATGTCAACTTTATTAGTAAATTGCTTCGTAGACTAAATCCTAACAAATTGAACGGGTTTTACAGATATGTGAACGGTTCATTAACATCTCGAGTAGTTGTTGACGTTTTATGGTATATTGCATATATTTTTTCAAATATTAATAACAAGACCTAATTTTACTTCTCGTGTTACTACCAAATAAACTCGAAGTTGAACTAAAATTATTGTTCCAGTATCCAAATATTATACATCTTATACATAAGAAGACCGAATAGTTCTTGTTATCATAAGAATTTATAATTTTGATACCGTCATAAAAATTCTCAATATAATGATGAAAGAAATTTATTTTGAGAGAAAGATATAAAATACACCTAATAGTAAGATATTATGAAAATAGTTAAGAAATTTGTTTTCCATCATGGGCATCATTTCTCTACATACAAACTTATCCCTACTTAAATGGAGATGCATGGAAATATTGACAACACATTCAAGGCCTATATGAATGTTAGGAGTATATGGTGTAAAGAGAGCATGAGTATTGTTTAAACATGACCAAGAAATGTATCATTTCATGAAAATATAACCAATTTTGAGTCAAAAGAGGTTGGTAATAGTCCATGTTCTTAGTACTATTTATTTTATAAAAATGTACAACATCGTCCATGAACAAGTAAGCATGTACAAGAAGATCGTAAGTAGAGTTATATATAGTTTTGACATCAAAAAGTAATTTTTCAAATTTCTCTTCACTAGCCTCAATGAGTTCTTTATATTGATGTTTTCTAGCACCCGAGTTACTGACTAGTATTACCAAATTTCTAAAAGGCTTGATAAAATCATTCAATATCATCTTCATTTCAACATTTCTAACTAATTGAAGCATATGACATAAGATCTAGTATGGAAAAAAAATCAAATTTTGGACTACATTCAACTTTAAGTTTTTCAATACTATGGTGTTAGCGGATGTGTTATCAAGATAAATTACCATAATTTTACTATTGACATTAAATCATGCATACATTGTACAAGACCTTCTAAAATTTGAACAACGTTGTTTTTGAAAAATGAACAAAAAAAATTTAAATCTTCTTTAAAGTACCTAATCAACCTCCATCTAAAATAAAGTAAAATACATAATATCGAACTCAAAAAATATTATTATATCGCTAGTTAAACCAATTTCATATGGCAGGCATGAAATCGTATTACTAAAAAGTTGTTCTTTGAATTAAGAATTTTGTAATACTAATGTTCTCGTAAAAGTTCGTGGGATGTGATCGGGTATAGGGTTGACCGCTTCACTAATCATTTTTAATATATTTATCCATCAGATAAAATGCACTACCAATTTTGTAATACTAATGTTCTCGTAAAGGTTCTTATATTGAATCTTATTAAAATAAAATACTTTATTAGTTTTTAGATCCAGTGTTGTTTAAACCTCATTCTCATATTAAACTTTAGATTTATCTATAATTTTTTATAAAACAATAGAGAACATCCGTTATACTGGACCGCTACCTGCTTCACACCAGACATCTACCCGGTTACATAGAACGAGTACCATTTGAAATGACTGAAACCCGTCTGGCTAACCGTTAAAAAAACCTAGTCGTGTTTAGCCGTTATACCAAACGTGTGCATGTTTAACATGATGGGTACACATCTTGCTAACGACTAGAAAACGAGTAATTTTTATAGCCCTTACACCATACAAGTACCCATCATTTCATACGGGTACCTGTTTGGTGTAACCGTTAAAAAAACTAGTTTTTTCTGTCCATTGGCAAAGCGGGTGTCTGTTACATCAGACCGACACCCACTTTACCAACGACTAGAAATTAGTTAGGTTGCTTCTAACCGTTTTCTTATTTTATAATACTTAACCATTGACTCCTTCATTTACAATTCCATATTTGATGAAAGTTTATATTTCAATAAAAATAATAATTTTAATTTATTCATAATTTTTTAAATTTTGGTGGTTGATTATTGGTACAAGATTATTGGTGATCAAGGTCGAAAATGGCTCAAAAAAAAGGATGTTCAAAAAATGTCGACGATGAACAAGAAGAACCGGCGCCACCACAACATGAATAAAATAATTATCAAGCACCTGATGTTATTGGATACAATTGAATAATAATACACAATGATATGTTCATAGACATCTTAGTTATATCGATTGTGTCGATACTCTAATTCAAATTCTTAATAACATAGGATGCTTGACATTTTCTCAGTTTAGTTTCACTTTATATCGTATGTTAGTTAAAGAATTTATGCTAGTAGTAATTTGATAGAGTCTAATTCTAGTAATCCTTGACATGAATTTTAATGTCAATAGTGTGATTGTATGATTTATGTATCCAATATAAAAGATGAATTAGGTATGCTTATGCATGAATTTGAACTAGAATTTTCGTTATTACACTATCTAAATTATAAGACACATGCGAGTTGGTCTTTGGAATTAGAAGATCTAATTGATTTATTAAATAATAATAGACGCCATCTGATTAACAACAAGGATAGTATTAGACAAGTTGCTAGTAAACTCAACTTGATAAGACCTTAAATATTGACAATAAGATGGTTTGTGATTTTTTGACGGTTAATAACAAAAAATTATGTATGACCAATCCTTAAACATTTCAGTTAATTACTATGAATATGGGTTATTCACGTAATATACGATATCAACCTTATGAGATGGTGATATCTTTTTTTAAGACAAAGGATTAGATTTTAGTACATATGAAGAGCTACAAGTTCTGAATACTTCTAAAAAAAGAAAGTTTTCTCTAAAAACTTAAAAAATGTAAACCTGTGTTGAAAGCATCTACTCTATGTCGCATGTGTTTAAATATATTTAGACAACTATAAAAACATATAGAGGTTCAAATGTATTTGGATACATGTAAACATGATAGGGTTCGAATGTATTTGGATGGTAGTACTTTTAAGCTAACGTCAAAAACTAGTACGAGTTTGACTGAAAATATTAGAGCAGATTAATTGCATGATATACATGGTCAATTATATGATAAAATAGTCGTTTACAACAATAGATGTGCCAAAATAACTTTAATGTGTACTGACGTAGATGAGATCAGTAGATGGAAGTGGACCAAAAGTACAGTAAAAATATATGATAAATAAATTTTTTAATAATAAAAAGTTTATAAATTCGAGTAAATTATGCAAAATAGCTAAACTGAATTAAGTTTGAAAACATATATAAAATAAATTTATAAAAAATTAAATAAAACAAATTCAAAAGAATACTTATTTTACTATACTATTATAATAAATAAAAAATACCAAATGGTATTTGTCAGATTCGATTTTTGAAAATCACAAATTGGACCGGAACCAAATCGCTAAATTCTAGATCGATGACCGGTCCAAATTTTATTACCATGTCGATTTTATCTTCAAACCTAAAACAGATGGCAAACTGAATCGGTATAATTGATTTTGAACCGGACCAATAAAACGGATAGACCATTATAACAAATTGAAAAAGAACCAAATTCTGTAAAACTAATACGAAACTAAACCAATAAAGCTGGTAGGACCATGGAGAATCGTACCTATAAAAATCGAGAAAATTAATTGTATTTTATTTAACTTATAGTTTATACCAAAAATTACTAGATGATAATCAATTAAAAAAAATTAAATTTTAATTTTATAATCTTTATTTAAATATAAAAAATAAATCTAAATTAAATTTGATTAAATTTTAAAATAATTATATAAATCAAACTAAAACCGGACCGAACCGAACCGCAACATGCCTGAATTAAAACTGAACGAGACCTAACCAATTTTTACTAATTCCAATCCCGAGTTTTATTTGTTTTAATAATAGGAATCAATCCAATAAAATTATCGATTCAATTCTATTAAAATCCAAACCTAACCTTTTGACACCAAACAGGTATCTAATCAAAGGTATCTAATCAAGCAATATTTGGCAACCATCGACAATAATCTAACCAGACGGATCCAATTAACCATCCACGACGTTAATCTACCTTTGGACGAAACGGATTGGATTAGTCTTTATTTAATTATCGAAAGCCGGAAACTTTTCATTGAACATGTCTAACTACCAATATCTTCAAATTGACCACTAAATCTTGGCTATATATGTGTTTTCTTTTCAATCAAACACTATTGTTTTAACCCGAATTAAGCCACCAATTTTTTTGTTTAAATTTTGATTATACAAAATGAATATATATATATATTTGGAACTAGACAATACCTGAAAAGTTTGTCATCCATCCATGTCGGTTGATAATAGCTATCAACCACCGAACACCTGAACTTGTCGATAAGAGTACGCAACACCTACAAATGCTTAGAAACATGCAATAAATATACTTGCCACTTACCTTTATTTCTATTAATAAAATTAATGAACTTTTTCAAGCTCCTGAATCCAAACCCAGAAGGTTTTGAACCTTATGGAGTGAAAGCGAAACAATTGTCCACGCAACCTCGAATGGGATATGCATATCAGAAGTTTTCATCTTCTAAAAGGGTTTTCAACCAAGAGGAAGTGAAAGTGGAACTATTGTCCACCAGCCTCCAATGAGCTATATATACAACCCATAACTTTTTATATTTGTTTGTTGTTACGTGTCTAAAGTCCAACCTTTTAATAGATAAAAGTTAACCAAATCTACTGTTATACGATGCTAAGGTCCAACTTTTAGACTATTTATTGGACCCATTTTAATAAGAAAGCTAATATATATATAGTATGGTTAAAATTAAAAAATAAAAGTTATATAAATTCTTTTTTGCAAATTTAATTTTTTTTATATATACTTATTAATTAAACGGAGAAAATATTAATAGACGAGATTAATAAAAACTATTCATTAATATTTTTAAAACATAGATAAAAATTAGTAAAAATAATTTTCATAATTGTATGAAATGAACTTTAATTATTTGTATTTATATTCTCATATTTAGATTATTAGAATATTTTTAAAATTATTATAAAAAAATTCAGGTTGCAATTTAGTTGGAATTTTGTAATATTTGACAAAGAATTTGATTTTAAAATAATGTTTTGTTTAATTATTTGACGATCTAAAAGTGAGAAGTGTTGAGTTAACTGATATAAATGGTACTATTTTCTGCAATTTAATTTTACGAATATTAAAATTTTAGGAATTCAAGCGCAAAGCAAAACGTTACGCTACACAAGCAACATTTACAAATTTCATATGGATCAAAGTAACTTGGTATTAAATTCAACGAGTAAAAAAATTGTTGAGATTTACTGATATGTCTCAAGCTTTAAATAAACGTGGTCTTCATTTTGAAAATGAACCTCACGCCGACGTTGGTCTGTTTGGATCTTTATACAAATTTTAACTATATTCTAATTGTGCTTTAACTCACCTGAAATAGATGAATGACTTCGTAAATAGTCACTAATGGTTTATACTTTAATTGTGTCCAAAATATAAGACAATAAACTATGTGTTGGACTTCATACATTGCCTCAAAATGAGTCATCTTCTAAGAAGAATAATAAGATATGTTGTAGTTGTATCTAGTGTATTGATTATGGTAGTCATTCAATCCATTTCGATGGTTGATCTCCATGTAAGCAAAAAAGATATCGTTCGAAAGTCTGGTTAACAGCTTATGTTTGACCGTCAAATTGAATGTCATAATTGAAACTCATAATAAGAGTAATGCATGTAGGTAAAGTAAATTTAATTTCTTAGATTCACCGATCCAATTCAATTTAGTGGGATCTTTCATTCACATTTATCGAAATATAACTCACAAATTCTGTATCTTGATTACTTACTATAGACAATGTAACTTGACAATACCTATGACTAATTTCTTAGTTACTCTTATAGTTATAACGGATATTTTAGTTGAACAAATAGATATATTCAGTAAGTTAATAACTATAGATATTATAACTGTGTGGCCCTTTACAGAGGAGAACTCTTCTATAAAATCCATTGAGATATTTGACCACACTTGTTTTGGGAATGCTAGTGGTTTTAGCAAGTCGGTCGAGCTCACATAATATGTTTTAAACCGTTGGCACACATTACATCTACGCAAGTATTCTTTGATTAATTTCTGCAAAGTCATCCATGTCAAACTAGGTTGGAGTTGTGCCAATATTCTGAGATAAATATTCATCAATGGAAGAAAACTGATTATCGACGATCATTGTTGCTAAAAAAGAATAGTTAACACGTAAGTAGATTTTACTATATTAAAACAAAACCTCATTCCCTTTAACAAACCAATGTTTCTGTTATTTTAGTTTTACCGCAGATAACTTATCATAAAAATAGTCATGAAAATCCTTTTGTTTTAATTTTATCTACATTTGTATCTGTGATAATGGTACTTCAGGAAAATTAGATTTAACCATGTAAGAGAAGGCGTTCATTCCCATATTCTTTGGTTTTTATTTATATTCAATGATATAATCATATTTGAGTAGTTTTTCATATAATGAGATTGCGCAGATGTGGTGGTTGGCTAATACATAAAAAATAAAATTGAGAATTTGTTTTCTATTTTAACCGTAAATGGTCGACATAGCAAGTATATACGATATTTTTAGATAACTTTCACAATAGCGAGTGCTTTTTTATATTGATAACGTCTAAGTTGTCCTATTTAATACCTCGTTGATAATTGTTATAAAAATTCCTTGTTGAGATGATATGAGTCTAATACATATTTTACAGGCATCAATTTTCACCACAAAGTGTAGAGAGAAATCAAAAAGTTTTAAAACAAGTGGCAAATACAAATCTTTCTTCCATTGACTGAATGTGTCTGCTACCTCTAAGGACTAGGTGAAATCATCATTGATTAATATGTGGTTTAGTGGGGTCTTAATTCTAATATATAATTTGATGATCTTCTGGTAATAGATGGTTAGACCAAAGAAACATCATACACCGTTAACATTCGTTTGTTGGCGCCAATCTATGGTAAATTATATTTTGGTTGAGTCTAGTATAACACCATGTTTTGAGATCCTAAGTAGTTTACTTGTAACATACCGACCCTATATTTGAATTATTTTGCTGATAAGAATTAGAAACTAAAATCAAACGAGTTGTATGATTACCGATAATATGGATACTTGTAGGGTTTGACAATAACATGATTCATGTAATATTGTGAGGTAATCTGGTTGTTGTGGTCGTGAAATGATGGAAAACTTGTAAGAGTCCCACATACTTGAGTGAATTCGTTAATATATTTTTGAAAGGTTGTGGAGTGGTTTGTTGAAGTTTCAAATTAATTGACTATGATAATTTGAACAAACAGACTAGTACCATGAATATGTTGGGATTATATAGTAGTTGGAGTTGCCAAACAGGGTTATCTTAGTCCATTAAAGTTTTGTTTATTCTTTTTTTATCTAAAAGACATTGATAGCTACTGGTAGTCCATCTCGCCGGTCTGAATGTCTCTATCCACTAAACTCATAACCCTATTTTACACGTCGCAACGAGGAAGATATAAAAACTGCTATTTATGTGAGAATTTTGGAGCACCAATATAATGGCTTGACATTTGTATTGACACTTCATTTTTCCATGGTTGGCACGATATGATTAAATTTGTTATCTTCAAACAAATGTAAACCACCATCTAAAACTTGTGATTGATCAATAAAATTGTGGATATTACTTTCATCAATTAACACAGTGTCATATGTAGTTTTTAATCTTCCTAAAATGGGTATAGTTTGTGGATGTTGGATATCAACTATAGCATGGTATGACATCTTTGATAATATTTTTATCAGAAGTAATTCAGTATGCTCAAACATAGCATCATATGTGCCGACGTCAATGGTTGGAAAGTCTTCGATCATTTAACTTAGGTCGTTGGCAATGGCGGTTTGGTATGAATCACTCGTTACATTAATAACATAAGCCTTTTCTCGTCGTTCATGCTATTCATTGTTAGTAATGCATTTTAAAATATATATATATATATATATATATATATATATATATATATATATATATTGCTACCAAAATTTAGTTTTTATCTATGTGTAGGATGAGGTCCCAACAACTCAGGTAAATAAAAAAATTGACATTGATAGTGCGTCAATTACAAGAGAACGGTAGGTGATAAAAAAAATTGTTGCAAGGTGTTGTGTTCACCCAATCTAACTACGATGTTGGATGATGTTGGTGAGTGTGGTTGTTTGATCTTGATGCCCAACCGAATATCTTATGTAGTCCGAATATGAAAGATCTATAAGGAAATGTTCAGATAATCCATCCACTTAGTATGAGAAATGTTCAAATGACTCTTATAGGTGGCAGCATACGAAGTTTCTTTGACTCTTGTGAAGGCTTCAGAGAGTTCATCGTTGTATGTTGATCTTAAATGAAGGAAGATAGCATTACCGAATTATTTTCTCTTCGGTGGTCCTCTAAATTTTGTAAGCCATCAGTGTCACTGGAGAATGATATATTTAAAGTGAAAGGTATTGAATCGCACGTGCTGATCATAGAACAAAAAGAATAATTTTTCAATAAATTAATAGAATTAATTAGTAGAAGTTAGTGTAGTGTTTATCCAAGCTATAGCTCAACAAAGTCTAACGTCGCCAAAATATAAGTATGGTATAAACCAGGCCTACAGTATAAAAAATAATTTATGTAAAATGAAACAAGTATTGAAGTCAATAAAATATGGTAAAAAATAACATACATAATATATATAACTTACATCTTCATTCCTCAACATAGATATAGTATGTCGAATATTGTCTCTGTTCTCTTAGTCTGAACGGAAAAAATGAGGTGCGTATCTACACATAGTCGGTTGAGTCATAGCATATGAACTAAACACCATAGTCGGAAGCACGAGAATATATATCTTATAAAAATACAAGACTAGCCATTTTTGCGACCATGTCATGCGCAAATTTATGTAAAATTACACATGCAATGTGCGTGAATCAGCACAATTAACATTGTGATGTTCTTGCAAAATCATAAAGGTAAGACGCAATGAATAGCCGGTTCCGCGCATTATAGGTTCTCAAATCTGGTTGTTCATCTTGTGATATGTGCCCATTTCACACGAACAAACATGGTGGCTTCAAATCTCGAACTCCATGTATGTTATCCTAAATCTAGCAAATAGACTACCAATCGAAGATCTAAACCTAACCCAAACTAACCTATAGAACTAACTAGAAATCAAAACAAAATCTACAAATACACAAAAATGTGATTTTTTTACATAGAATTTTCTAACCTAAATATCACTAAAAACATATCGAAATTGTAAACAAATAGCTCAGTAGTGCATAACTTAACAAAGTTGTGGAGTCATATTTTCAAAAAGTTAGAATTAAGATAAAGAGATAAAGATAGATTTAAGGAAAATTAGTTTTTTAGCAATGACAAAATTATAAATATTAGGAGTCGTGATATAACAAAATAGGGTCTTGATCCAGTCAGATTTATTCTAACAAAATTTGATCTTGTTTTAGCCTAACTCTATTCTGTTTGACGAAGTATTGAAATACACATTTAATTTGTGAAAAAACAAATTGAATTTAAATATATTGAACAATATAATTCGAATTTTAAATTCAATCTGAAAAAAAATGTATGTAACAAAATTTTAAAAAAATATACAAACTAAATACACAAAATTATAAACCAGTGAATTATTATTAAACAAATCTCAACTAGTTGCGTCTCAAAATTAAACACAAAATAATTTATAAAAATATAAATATTTTAAAATTGTAGTTTTATTATTATTTAAAAAAATAATTATATAATTATATAATGGAGTTTATTATTTTATAAAAACAATTTTAATATATTATGTAAATCACTTTATGTTAGAGTAATAAAAAATTATTTAAACAATATCTATAATTATTATTATTACTCAAGAATTATAATCATTTGATTGGAGTTTTCAATTACAATAATACCAAAAACAAAATAGTACCTATAAACAATATAAATATTATATATATCAATATCTAATATATATATATATATATATATATATATAATTATTAAAAATGTTAGTTTTTTAATTGATATTATCGTATATTCTATATATGAGTTATTTCTTTTAATATTTTTTTTGTAAATTCATAAAGATTATGTAATCAATAAATCATATTTATTATGTTGTTGGACATATTTTGAATATTCAAATTTTATTAGATTTTTAATCGATTCATTATTTATAAGGTATGGATTATTTATATTAGATGTTCGAGAGGGTCTTTTCTCTAACGTTTTAGTATTAAGATATAGTCATTTTTGTTATCTCCAACTACCGATGGTTTTTTTAGGCTATTTTGTTTGAAAACCAAGATTGTCTTATTTCATCTTAAGTTTACGAATCCAAGTAGTCTCTTACAGTTTTGATAATATTATTTTGTTACCAAATTTATATACACGTCGACGTTGTTTGTTGTATTGTTATGTGATCGAAGCGAGTTTTTCAGGTTCTTTCTCGGTTCAGATATTCTCAATCAGAAGCAAATTTCGTCAACTTCTCTATTGCAATTGTTAACGTGATATTCATTTGTTTCTCTTCAACAGTTACCGCGAGATACGAACAAATCTAATGGATAAGCTGTCTTTATTCTATATCATGGTCTTGTAATACATTTTTTCATTGATGTATCTTCCATGCTCTGGGGTATTCACAAATATATTTTCCCCACTTCATGTGAGTTAGTCACACTGACATAAATTTCTCGATATTTGAACTCATATCGACATATTAGACAGTTTAGATAAAAATCTAATACTTCAGAATCCATATTTATTCACTTTAATCAATTACTATAATAAAATCATAATCTCATAAACACTGTAGATGAGATCACTTTAATCAATGAATATAATAAATCCCTAATACAACAAGCGCTTCATATTAAATATATTAATCAACAAATGAGATTATAATCATACTTAAGAACCCATAAAAATAGCATAGTTCCAACCATGAACAAAATGTAGTAGTATTAAATCTTTAACCCATGTAGCCTTGGTAGACTTCCTCAGTTCATATAGCTTTTACAGATTGCGATGTTCAAAGGTAAGGTAATGAGGTTCACATATTTTCTCTTTTCAAAAGAGGCGTTGCGTTGTAAGTTTATGTACTTCAGTAGTTGTTCTATTAATATTTGTATTATTAGCATAATACCCCAAAACCTCTTGTAATGAGAATGGTTTTAAGTCATGTTGTCGTACTTTACTTTCTTGTTTTTATGGGTTTTAGTACCTACTTAATTAATCTTTGTATTATTAGTATGACCCCCTAAAATATTTTAATGAGAATGGTTTTAATTCATGTTGTGGTACCTTATTTTCTTCTTTTAATGAGTTTCATTTAGCTTTCAAGATTATTTTACTTATTTATTTTCTAACGGTTTGATTTAATTCTAACTGGTTTTTTTAGTAGCTTTTTTTAGGTTGATGACTGCTAGGTAAACCTTTTTCCATCTACTAGTAATTATCATAATGGTGAGCCTTCAAACATTATAAATGTAGATAAAATCTATTAATGGACCACACTCACTGAAAGTTTTTAATTTTTATTTCTTCTTAGAATGTCTGTGGGTTAAAAGAGCCATTACGATAAAATATATCACTTATTTTATCACCATCAATAGTATCTCAATCATGATTCGTGTGGAAACTAAAGCAAGTGCAAATAATGTTGATTTCATTTTTAGAACTATGAACCAATTTCAGAGTTACATCACGAACAATTCCTCACATCACCGAGGCAGGATCTGGGTTATATGGAACACATGTTTTATTTCTATTTCTATCATTAATTCATCCGTACAAATAATTGACTATAAAGCTTATAGTCTGAACTTCCATATTCTTTTTTTTCCTTTCTGACATATATGTTATTAATGATGGTCCTGATCGATTTTATCTACATGTTTATGCTATTGGGTCGAATGTGTGAACTATACTGAATATTGTTGTCGTAGAGAATGGGTTGAAAGTTGCTTCCATAGATTGGGATGAAGCAGTCTGCCAAAGCTACCTGCGCCAAACCTTTAATAATATTTTGTTTGTTCTTAATTGGAACTAGGTCGTTTCTTATGGATTCTTAAGTATGATTTTAATCTCCTCCGTTGATTATGATATTTAACATAAAGTGTCTATTGTGTTATGGCTTTATTGTAAATATTGATTTAGTTGATTTAATCTTGAATTTTTATGGGATAAAGGTTTTATTATAACCATCGATTGAGGTTATTTAATATGGAACGTCTGAAGTATTAGGTTTTTATCTGAATTATATGATCTGGAGTGAAGTTACGCTTTGCATGAGAAGACTATAAAAAGAAGAAGCAATACAAAGATAGGGTTGTGTGATCACATTATCTTTTTGTTGCTTCTTCTTTGAATCATGTTGTCCTTGTAAATGGTGAGAGTTTTCTAACAAACAAACCGTCTAAAATATTATCTTGTGCACTTGGGCTTTTTTAAAAATTTGTTGTATTTAATCAAACATGTTGGAAGTTCTTATTTGAGGAATTATGTCCGAACAAGTGGTGTCTTCAGCATGGAACAATAAGGAAAATAAACGTAGATCGATTTGTGATTAGAAGGTTGGAGAAAAAGATCTCACCTGGAAAATAAAAATTCACCAAAGGTGAGTTCCATGAAGCTTAGCCTAGATAAATTTGATGGATTAAATGACTTTAACATATAATGAATTAAGGTTAAATTTGACTTAGTACAGAAGGGATTGACTGATGCAATCGACGAGAAATCTACAGACGTTGATCTTGAGGTACTGTCTAAATATTATAGCGTCGTGATACTAAGATTATAAGATTAAGTGTTTAATGAAGTATCTGAAAAAACCATTGTATTGGGGGTTTATAATCGACTATAGGAGATTTATATGGAAAACAAACCTAGCGAATATATTACATCTGAATAAATAATTATACACGTTGTATGGATAATAGAAAATAGATCCAAAGGCATAAAGACGACAATAACATAATCATACTCGACTTGAATGCGATTGGTGTAAAAGTGAAGGAAGAGGACCAATAAATCATCCTCCTAATATTTTTACCAAAGGTGTACAAATACGTTGTAAATAGCATGATCCACGACAAAAACTCACTTACGATGGTTGAAGTGAAAAGCATCTTGAATTCTAAAAATATTCAAAAGAGTATCATTCGGAAGGGTGACTTTGAAGGGCATAGATAAAGTGTGATGGGCATACTATGAAAAAAAAGATCAAGAAAGATGAAAGAAAACTCTCGATCTAAGTTAAAAGGGTTTGTGATCTGTTCTAAAGTGGCGTATTGGGTATGAAAAAATAGATACCATATCAGTAAGAATTTCCTAGAGAAATGAAAATACAACAACTATCATAATACTGAAATCGAATATGTTGCAATGGATTCTGATGACTTTGAGTATATTAATGGGTTAATGAATTTTTATTCTTCCACGTACCATAATAAATAGGTGTGGGATTTTTTCATATCATTTCGTATGACTTCATCTAAGAATTGATTTGAAGACCTAATAATATTTGATGATGAATGGATCATTTTCGACAATAGAAGATCATGTAATATCAAAGGGATTGGGACTATGTGACTAAAGTTGCGTATATTACTTGAGAGAATTATCATAAATGTGAGT
This sequence comes from Limnanthes douglasii subsp. nivea, assembly GCA_036936605.1. Lineage (NCBI taxonomy): Eukaryota > Viridiplantae > Streptophyta > Magnoliopsida > Brassicales > Limnanthaceae > Limnanthes > Limnanthes douglasii. The sequence continues at coordinate 336,017,163 of JAUPFV010000002.1, forward strand.
TACGTGCTCGAAGTGAAACGAAACATTATGTTTATAATGATATTAAATGAAGAGGGTCTTACATATAAGGGTGAAGACGATGAACTGAGGATTTTACAGGGATCACTTGTGACAACGAAAGCCTTTAGGACTAACGGGATTTAAGTTCTTGAAGGCTTTATAGTGGTTGACGGGTTTCTATTCTATAGATAGATTCTACTAGGTTATGATATCTTTAGTTAGGATATTTAAGTGAGAAATTACTTGGTGAACTAAGAAAATAAGGATTTTTAGATGGTACCTCATTTTAGAAGTTGAGCTTTTGTGAAAGTAGTGTATTGTGTATGAGCAAAATAGTGAAATTTATGCCCAAAAACCAAATACAAGTAAATTTCTTGAGTATGGTCACTCTTACCTTTGGGGTACAACACGTGAATCTACTATAGGTGGTGCAAGGTATATCATGTTCTTAATAAAAAAAATTCCATGAAAGTGTGGGTAATACTTTTTAAGACCAAAGATGAAGCATTTGTTTCTTTTGTGTACCGAAATTTTTATATAAAAAATCAAACATGAAAAATGCTGAGAAATCTTAGGAAAAATTAATGGTTGGAGTATGTAAACAAATATTTCACGAGCTATTGTGCAAAGCATGATATTTCTAAAAGCTGAAATGTATGTGGGATTCCTCAATAGAATGGGTATGCTGAAAGAATGAACTGAACCTTGTTGGAAATGGTTAAGTGTATGTTATAAACACTTAGAATGGGCCAATTGTTTTAGGAGAATCCATTACTATGGTTGCGTATATCATCAACAGAAGTACATTTATGGTATTTAAGTTTCTTTGTCCTTAAAAATCCTGGACTGGAGAGAAACCTAAGTTAGAAACTTTGAGAGTGTTTAGATATGCTTCACACACACATATGAATGAGAAAACATTTCGGCTGAAAGCACTTAAGTATTTTTTTCCTTAGCTATCTAGAATGAGTAAAAGGGTATAGGTTGTGGTCCCTTGAACCTAGACGTCCAAAGGATTTGATAAGCAGGGACGTAATTTTCAAAGAATATGATATGTCATTGAAGAAGACGGTGGATACCTAACCAAGTTCGATCGGGAAGAGATCTGAAGTTGATGATGGGTTTGATTTAGAAAGTGAAGATGCACATGCTTTTACAATAGATGATTTTAGGCCTAGTACTACTTTGGCTCAAGTAGAAGAATTTCAACCATTGCTTGTGTCTGAAGATGAGAATGGGTTTCGTGTTCCAAAGACTTTGGATGATCAGATGGGAGGAGTAACATAAGTTGGCCAATTATAAATTGGCTAGAGATAAAGCAAAGAGACCAAACAAATTATCGTATAAGTATGGTTTTGCTTTATCTATAAAAATATAAAGAGATACTTTTTAACCATAAATTTATCACAATGCTATGAAGAGCAGTGATAAAGAAAAGTGGCTTACAAAGATGAAGAAAGAACTGAATAATCTAATAAGATGAACACCTAGATTCTTATGAAGCAGAAAAAATATCATAAGATGGTTTGGAATAAGTGGATATTGAAGTGTATTAATGGTATTGAGTTACCCATATATAAAGCAAGGCTTGTAGCTAAGGGTTTTACAGAAAATGATGGTATGGATTGAGACTAGGAGAGTACTTGATGTTTAAATTAGAAGCAACATGTCGCATGGGTGTTTATTTTTATCTCAGTAATAGTATATACATAAGATCCTAAGAAAATTATCAATATCTTAAGTCCAAGCGGTTGGAACACTTATTGGTTCCCAATTCAGACTCATTTCTAATTAAGCACCAACCAAATCCAAAGATAAGAGTTACATGTTTGATATAGCTTATACCAATGTGATTGACAAGATTATGTAAGTTATGATCTGCAAGAGACATGATATTGTTTATGTTGTAAGTATTTTAAGCAAAAATATGTCAAATTTGAGGAGGCCTTACTGGATATTGCAATCAAGTGGCTCATGAGATACTTCAAATGCTTGTCTTTTGTAGGGTTGTGTTACAATTATAAGATACTGGTAATATAATATTAAGAGGGTATGCGGACTCCGATTATGTAGGTTATTTTCACACAAAAAAGTAGTTCAAGTTATTTGTTTATTGGGTTTAAGGATTGGTTAGATGGAATTCTTGTATACATAAGGTCATTGTATTTTCATATATATAGCCTAAATATATAGCTACCATAGAATCCATAAAGGAAATCGTTTGGCTAAATACATTGTTGAGTGAGATCACTAGGTAAGGAAGAAGATGCGATATTATTCTTTGATAACACAAGTATGATATATTTAATAAATAGTATAAAGTTCAAGGAGAAAACTAAATGTATAGATATCAAACTGCACTTCATCCAAGATGTGGTGGATAGATAGAAAGTGAAGATGGTTAAAATTTACAAGTGAGCAAAATCCTTCAGATGCTTCTTAATAAGATACTTCCCATTTCATACCTCATGAGTTATATGATACTTGTTTAAGTTTAGGATATAAGTGATTTGGTCTCCAAAAAGTAAGAAGATTGGGACGCAACAAATACTAAAGTTAGTGGAAGCCTAGGTGGAGAAATTTTACGTGTAAGATAGAATTAACTTATCATTAAATTATAACCGAGACTACAAGGGAAAAATATAGATCATTCGAGACTTGTAGTGCCAGGAACTGATGAAACTCTCAAGGTGAATGATGTAGCCCAGAAAGTCCAAACAAAAACCTATTTTATTCAAATATCTTATGTTATTTAAATCAAATCTAATTATATTAAGATTTTATTTTATTTTATTTTAAAACATTTATTTTATTACCTTGTATTATAATTTAGGGTTTTGCGAAGCTGTTATATAAAGCCTCATATACCTTTAAGTTTTAATTAAGTGTTTAGAAAAATTTTATCTCTGAAAATTTCAGTGTTTGTTACCCTTATATTAGGGTTTCATCATGTTACCCTTGAAATAGGGTTTCATCTATCGTTGTTTTTTCTTCTATTTCGGTCGCATTATCAGTTTGGTATCAGAGCCTCAGTTTCTGTTATGGAGCAAGCATGTTTGTGAATTCTGATTTCATCTGATTCAAGGTCTAAAGGAGAGAACAACATTTATGGTCATGAAGATCTCGAAGATCGTTTGGTATGAGAGGAGGACACACTAGGTGTTTTGATGACGATCATATTTTCCAGTAACTGGAGGAGTTTAAATTGACTACCAATCGTCGGATTAAGGTAAAACTTGCTTATCGAGATGTTGTCTCAGGCTATGAAGAGGTTTTCAAAACCAATTTTTTTTCATCAACTGGACATGGGGTGTTGTTTTCAGGCTATGAAAAGGCTTTCGAAACTATTTTTTTTCATCAATTGGATAGCTTCAATGTGACTTCGAATAAGAAACAGTCGAGAAGAATTTATCTTACTCCGATAAGGTCAACAATTATAATTCCCAATGTAACAATTGAAAAAATAAAATAAAATAATTTTGGTTGTTGATGGTGATAGTACTTTGAATTCGAGGACGAAATATTGTCAACCATGCGAGGAGGATGTAGCCTAGAAAGTCCAAACAAAAACCTAATTTATTTTATTTGATATAAATATCTTATGTTATTTAAATCAAATCTAATTATATTAATATTTTACTTTATTTTATTTTATTTTAAAACATTTATTTTATTTCCTTTTATTATAATTTAGGATTTTGAGAAGTTGTTATATAAAGCCTCATATACCTTAAGTTTTAATTAAGTTTTTGGAATAATATATATTTATCTCTAAAAATTTCAGTCTTTGTTACCCTTATATTAAGGTTTCATCATGTTACCCTTGAATTAGGCTTTCATCTATCGTTGCTTCTTCTTCTATTTATGTCGCGTCATTAGTGAAGCTTGGGTCATGACTCAAATGGACAGATGTCTAGTGGAATCTAAAGATTGAAACAATTTTCAAAAACTTGTGGCTATTGAGCTGAATGATAATAGACTAAGCCAAACCTGTAAATTGATATTACTACGTGGAAGGTATAAACTGTTCCAAATAATATTTCCGTAAATAGTGGGTAAAAGACTGCTTCCATGAAGAATGGATCGAATGGTGTTCCCGTAGCTTGGGCCAAAGCAATATGTCGAAGCTACAATGGTCGACGATTCAATACTAATGTGTTTTGTTTCTGGTTAAAATTAGCTTGTTTTTTTATGGATTCCTAAGTGTGCTTATAATCTCATCCATTTATTAAGAGATCCAATCTAAAACGTTTATTGTATTAAGGATTTACTATAAATTTTGATAAAAATGATATAATATGAAGCATCTATTGAATTAGGGTTTTGTTATAGCTACTAATTAAAGTGACTGAATCTGGAGCGTCCGAGGTATTAGGATTTTATTTGAGTCGTACAATCTAAATTAAGGTTAAAGCTTTGCATAAGAAGATTATAAATAGAAGAAACAACACAAAAAGTTAGGGTTGTGCAGTGTGACGATTGACAATAGAGTGTCGACTTCTTAAAGTACGATGAAAATATGTTGGTCTTTTAAAAAGTGAAGTGAGATGAGATATAAAGAATGAAGATAGATTTCTCCGAATCACGTTATGTTTTTGTAACCTCCATGGTAATAAAAAATAAAGTATATGTTTCTCTTGCACATATAATTATCTTCAGAATTCAAACCACGTAATTATCTTATGCATTTTTTTTTTATGTTTTTCCTTTTATTTGTTGTTACCATTAAACAAGTTGGAATTTCAAACTCAACTAACACTATGAATTTTTTATGTTCCAAAGTTTTTTCTCTTTACAGAATAAAATATGATTCGTTAATGTCTCTCTCTGTGTTGACTCTCAAAATATTTATTATCTTACAACTCTCTCCAGAACCGAGAAAAGTTCTTTTTTTCTTATTAGTTATTTGTTATGCCTGATTCGCTACAAACATTATGTCATACTTCTTCATCATTATTTATGGAGTTAAGGATAGATGGTATAGTACTCCAAGTTCACATTATCAGTTGACATCTTGTTCCTACACACACTCGTAAGCTAATGGTAACAATAATCTTGACATCTGTATTGGCATGTACAAACTATCATGTAGTGGCACCAACCTCTAACATCTGATATCTGCTACACCACTATTATTCATATCAACCTCCAAGCACGTTCAAGTCTATTATTGGAAATCTCTGATCAATTAGAATCAACTTATAATAGCAAAATCAATCGTATACAAAGACTTAGAAATATATTTTTAAACTTTGGCACATGAGTCCCTGTATCCAAGGTCGAATAGATAATTTTCTTGCACTTCGGTTCTACGAGATCCTTATACACAAGTCTCATCACAGCTTATTGTTTTAGGTTCCGACATTCGTCTCTACACCTAAGTCCCGATTGAACACGTGTTTGATACATCTTAGTGTCCCAATAGCAGATGTCCTTAAGTTTTAACAATTCAAGTCTTAACACTTAAGTCGTAGTGATTCCTGCAACAATCACTTTTAACCTACACCTAACAAGTTGAAGCTATTAAGCACCGCGCTAAAGTAATCTTTGAAGGTCCAATAATACAACCAATATACTAAATGAGCCAAACTTTGATTTGAATACCATTTTTTTTTATTAAATATTGACATCGAATATTGACATACGGATACAAATATACATAAGTTCTATCAACGATAATATGTTGACCTAATTCCAATTGATATCCGAAAAAGATTCTCGAATCTTTCTAAGATCTCTAATATCTCCTATAATAATATAAAATGGTTTACATAATCCAAGCGAGAAACAACTAACTTTTCTAAACCAACCTCCGATAAATAAATCGTTTTTTGTTAAATCGTTTAGTCACCAAAATATAAACTTTACAATCGTAAAACAAATAATGATAAAAATAAACAAATTTCTTTCAAAAAATTCAAAATCGATTAAACACGAAATTATCAATAATATCTATATAAAAAATCATATCCCATTAATATAATAACTTTTAAAAATATATAAATTACAAAATGATAGAAAATTTTGATATCCAAACAAACAATATCATATTCATATTATTCATATTTATATATCAAAACGGAATATACAATACCATCTTCCTTGCGTTTACATACCTCAGTTTGTAATACTTATTAAATATCTGAAAATCATATACTTAAACTATAATTACTATATTAAAGCTATAATTACTGAATTTATAAAATTAATAACACCAAAAATAAACTTCAATCTATTTCTACTTGACAACAACCCCAAATTGTAGAAATTACATATATTTTTGGTAAAAAATATCACATTATCACATAATTTATTAAAATCTAAACACGTCTATCAGTTAAAGTTAAATCACAAAAACCATTCTCTAAATATTTTGTATTAACTTGAAATTATAAAAACCTACACTATAAAAACGACGAACATGAAATATACATTTAATATTTGGGGAAATGTAATCAGAAAAATTATTTAAAAAAAGAGTAAAATAAATGAGAGTACATCGGATACCCTGAGTTTTAAAATGACATTTAAGAGCCTTTTACTTACGCGTTTGTGTACAGTAGTGAGTGGGAAAAGCCTTGGTGTAGTAAATTGGGACACGGCAGCAGAGGTCTTGAAGTTTGGAATGTGACAGACAAAATTACAAAGTCTCGTGATTTCGATTTGAATTTGAATTTGCTTTGTAGCCAGAATATAAATACAGATGAAATAACGGAGTTCGAGGTATCACTTTTACCGATGCTTATAATTATGGAGTGATATAGATTTTTCCACTTTTAAATGGTATCGCATTCACGTAAATGGTTATTATATAAAGTTTATAAACTAAAATTGGGTTAGACATAGGACCAAAAATTATAGACATGTTTGCCTAACTAATTTTTTTAGTTTAATTCAAACTTGAAATATCCCAAGTATGTAAATAAATATAAAAATATCACTCAATCCGAAAGTAATAGTTAAGAAACTCTAACCAAAATTAACTATATTTTAAATATAATTTTTTATTATTTTTATAAACATTTTAAAATAATAAAAATTTATGATTTTAAAAATGCATGAAAAATGAATTATTCCGATTTTTACGACGTAGATGAAGTCATAATACGCTATTATTTATGGAAGCTAATTTTTTAAAATTATAAAGTGTAAAATAAAAATTCGCATAGTATTTATAAAAGATTGTTTACATATGATAGCAAGTAGTTTAATAGCACTAAACATGCGTTTTTAGACAGTGTTGTAACAAACTTTTCCTATGACATGTTGTAGACCTTTCGTAAACTAGGTGCGAATTAGGATAATCATCTTAAATACTTGGCAAGTTATGCGTTATTATGTTTATTTCATGTATGATTATGTCGTAGTAACCTGGGTACATATATTTATTATGGCTAATTACACATGCATTTTTACAACTACAAGTTATTATACTAAACTTAAATTTGATACCTCGAATTATTCCGAAGAGAAAAAAAAGATTCATCAAAATTATTTACCTATAAGACTTTAGTAAATAGGGAAATAATCCTAGGATGACCTACACATGCGATAGAGGTGTATATAAATCGAAGATTGAACTGAAAACTTTGAAGACAATAAATTGTAAAACTATTGTTCATTCAAATTAAAAATTTCTATGGTTGATCCATTAGTTGCTTATTGGCGGTTGACCATTGTAAACGAGAAACAAAACCACAAACTTTGTGTCTGGTTAGAAATTTATTCGCAAGCTTGTAGATTCAAAGAGGACGAAGATGAATTAATTCGTAGTTTGTCTTACAGTTTGGTTCACGTCTTATGTAATATATGTTGGTTTGAAGATGCATGACTCGAAAACTATTTCTAACATAAGTAAGATCTACAACTGTCGTAAAACAATATCGTGATGTTGATAATGTGGTTAATCTCAAATGCAATATTTAAAGGTCAATTGAATGAACATAATTACTATATTTTGGGGTTGGACAAGCGTACATTCCCACGTGCTATTATAAGCTGTACTTATAAGACCACCATATATAAAATATTATTGTTTCTGATTTTTGGTGTAATTCAACATCAATTACATTTACCGTTTCTTATGTGTTTATGGGTGCGGAAAAGAAAACCAACTATACGTTGGTTTTAATTTTTCTACATATGTATGATGGTGAATTATATGTGTGTGTTCCTTAATGTCATTTTGACATCGAGAGTTGGCATTGATGTTAATTATTGAAGATCTATTTTGGGACGCAATCAACTTGTTCTGCAAGTTTCATATAAAACAAGAACATTTTTGGCACCGTTTGATGTTTGACGCTACTTCGAAATATTATATGAAGTTTTATAACTTTTTGTTGAAGCAAACATGATAAAAACTTGTGATAAAAACCTAACATAATTGTGTGAATTTCTTTATGCTTACCCAAAATGTGTAGATTATGTTATGTCATTGATAACAAAATACGATGATAAATTTCTTAATCATTGAACCAACGAGAAACATTATGGAAATAGAAAAACCAATTCGTAAGTGTGAATTATGTTTTCAATGTTACATTATATAAAATTTATGTTATAAAAAGATTTCTTTAGGTGTGAGAATGCGCATGTGGCCCTAAAATGTTAATTTTGTACTAACCAACATATTTTTTTAACTCTTTTGGTAGAAAGTTCATAAAATCATATCTACACAACTTTTCGCGATTCTTAAATCTTTTTAGCAAAGTAAGTTTTGTATTGTACCAAGTCATAAAATTACATTGAACTTGCAACTATGTAGTTATATATCCTATACTAGCCTATAACTAATAGAGAAGACTAATAAATGTCTTAAAAATAAGCTTAAATCGGGTAACATGTGAATGTGTTATTATAAAAATAAATAGGTTACCTTGCATATGTGAAACAGTTATGATAGAAAGAGAATGTAGATACATTCCTAAAGACGATTTGGATATATTTTGGAAAAATATATATATCATTCATATAGATGCAACTACACATAAATATGTTATGTTAAGCAAACTATACATCATAGATAGTTTCATATGTGGTTACAGACTTAAACGTCAGGACCATATTATTAATAGGTATATGCATATCCTAAAATCTAAAACCAATCACGTTGTAGAGCCTAAAAAACCACTTGTTACTAAAGGTAGAAAACAAGTCATTCTGGATCGATTGATTAAACGGGACCCCATTCATTAAGAATATGTCATTGACAATATCAAGTGTGCTAGAATACACATCGACACGTTAGGTAGAACAAATGATTTAAAAATTCCTTAATTTTTAGTACCACAACCTCACCACCAAAAGAAGAATAGGTCAGGAAAAATAAAAGTACTAACAATAGAAATGTAAATATGAATACGGGATGAATCTCGATATTTTTAAATCATTATATAAGTACATTGGTAAGTGTTGTTGCAGATATAAAATGCGGTTATCGGATAGTATCGAGAGTGATACACTGTAAAGAGAATACTTGAGATCTAAATAGACGCAATTTGATATCAAAATTAAATGGTCGTCGAGATTTATGATTAGATGTTTATAGTTTAAAAAATATTTTCAGTATTATAAATACTTAAACTTTTAATGTGTATAATATGAAATAAAATTTTCGAGAAGACCATCACTTTCTAAAAGCGATCAAATCTGTAAAAACATGGTCTGAATATAATATCGACAAGTTTTTTTTAAATGAAATTATTTGTATAATATTCTACAAGTATGGTCAATATGGAGCTCTCCACTAGTCTCCACGCCGTCATAAAAAATTCTAGCATGTAAAATTAATCGAATTCAGTTCCAACTATTCGAGTTTCTAATCTCACGGAATATGTTAGGGAAGCGAAAAATATAATATTTAGTTATATTATTTTTTATTCCATTAAACCGCATATGTTTGAATTTTTAAACGATCACATTTAAATTAGAGTTTTAGATTTTTTAGGGAGCAATGGTGAAACAAAATATTTATGTTTAGACTGCAACATATTAGCTTATGAGTACTCACATGTGCATGGAAACTCATACTGCAAATGTTTAAAACACAGTGGACCAGATTTTACATATGTTATTTGCAATTGCATAGGTATACAAATTTGAAATTCACAAAATAGATGTCAAAACGGTATTCTTAAATGAAGATCTTGACGATGATGAACAACCCGAGGGTTTCGTACTTACGAGAAATGAGTCTAAGATATTTAGACCTGTTAAATCATTATATAGTCTTAAACAAGCACCTAAGAAGTGGTATGAGAATTTTGATCATGTTATACAAATGTTTATACGCTAAAGTTTGTGGTGATGTAATAATAATTGTATGTCTATATGTAGATGATTTACTCATATTAAGTAATGAGATAAATTGTGTTAATGAAACGAACAGGTTTTTATCATCAACTTTTAAGATGAAGGATCTTAACAAAATATATAATATTTTAAGAGTTAAAGTATTCACAAATAATGAGGTTTATGCCTTAAGTCAATCCCATTATATCAAGAAATAACTTAATAAGTTCAACATATAAGATTTAAAGAATAAAAAACACCATTTGATCATATTTTAAAGTTTGGAAAAAAATAAACGAAGAATAATACATCAACTATAATATGTTAGTTCTATATGAAGCGTAATGTATGCAACTTTGTGTACTAGATGAAGCTTAATGTATTTTTTATGGTTAGTAAATTAAGTAGATTTACGAGTAATCAAAGTACAGAACATTAAAAAGCATTTGGAAGGGTCTTCAGGTACTTGAAGAATACCAAAGACATGTGTCTCCAATAGTATAATATTCTCGTAATACTTGAGGGACACACAAATACAGGCATTGAACAGTACATCGTCCCTCAACTATCGCGTTTGGTGACAGATAGTCCCTTAACTTTCAAATCTCCGTTGATAGTCCCTGGACTATCGTGTTTAGATAAAGTTAGTCCACCAGATCTTCGAGGAATTTTTTTTATTTAGAGCAGTTCGTCGGTCTTACTCGGTTAACAAAAAATCCATACTTCCCATTCTACTCCTTAACTCTTAGGAACAAACTCAAAATTATTGAAAAACTTCTGGAGGCTAATAAGAAGTGGAATAAACTAGTTTTCTTTATCTTTGGTCTTTGGGAGACCGGATCTGATACTACAGTTGATAGACCACACAAAGTAACCCTAATATAGACGAAGAGAGGTACAATTTTATTATGATTATTATTATTATTATATTTTTATCTTTCTTCGGCTCAACTAATATATTTTCTTGTTATAGAAAGGCGATGACACGGGTGTCCAAACCATTTGTGGATCACGTTCTTAAGACGACGAGAATTTTCAGAGTAAGTGGGCTAAGACTGCTTAGTCCACCGAATTTTATCGTTGTTTTACTCCAAAAAATCTCGCGAAGAGTAATCTTTGGAGGGTTGATCCATACAAAGGCCTATCTTTACAAGAACTCATGGTTCATCCAACTCAATAAAAAATGTTAAATAGGTTAGAAGGTCGTATGTACTCGCCTTTCTACCTTCAACAACTAGAGCTTTGAGCCATCGCAAAAAAGAAACTGGTGATTATTCGGGGGAGGATGAAGCCCCAAAGATGTCTGGACAGGTATCCTGGATAGAGATGTTGTTGTTGAGAGAACAAATCCTATGGAAAAGAAAGGTTCAAAAATATTTCTCCAAGGAAACCTTCCTAAAAAGAAGCGGCAACAGAAACCAAAGAAAGATGTTCAACATGATACAGAAAACGTAATTTCGTCAGATAATGAGGCTACTCGTTATAATTCGCCCTCCCTGTAAAAAATTATCATCGAATCTGATTCCTCTCAACTTCCAAATGACAAGTTGGCTACTCAAGATCACGAAGGTAAAACAATTTGTCTGTCTCAATACTTGGAAAAAAAGAGCGCATTTATCCAAAAAACGATATATGAATATGTTTAAAGCTTTCAATCGCCCCGTCAAGATTTGAACCTCTTTGATAGTTCGACGAGTTTCCATGGTACTTATACGTTTAATTATGTTGGGTCGGCTTTAATCCCTCGTTCACCGATTATATACCCAAGAAACTTTCCGGATCGGATTCCAAACGTGCATTTTTTTTGTTTAACTTTAAGTTGACCCTTTTTAAGTTAACAAAAGTTTTATCTAGATCAAAATGATCCTCATCTTACACACTTATTAGGAACATATCATCAATATATACTTCAAAATTTCGCCCGATTTGAGCTGGAAAAGTTTTGTTTACTAAAAGTTGATAAGTTGCACCCGTATTTTAAGTCCAAATGACAATACTTTGTAGCAATGCAAGCCTCTTCCAGTAATCAATGAAATACTTTCTTAATATCTCGTATCCATTTTTAATTTGATTATATCCCGTATAGATATCGATAACATAGTAACTAATTCCCCGACGTGGAATCACTAACTTGATCTATCCAGTGTACTTGGGAAGGGATCTTTTAGACATTCTATATTAAGGTTAGTAAAATCCATAAACATTTGCCCCTTTCTATTTTGTTTTTTACCAGAACCGGATTAGCCGTCCACATCAGATACTGAGATTCTCGTATGTGTCCGACTTTGGGCAAACGATCTACTTCGGCCATTATAGCCTTAGATGTTTCTTGAGAAAATGACATTCCATTTTATATAATTAAGTGCATATTAATTCTAATTACCAATCTGTGACAGATAATTTCCGCAGGTATATCGGTCACGTCTTCGGTACACCATGCAAACATGTCTATCTTTGAAGATAAAAATTTAATTTAATTTTCCCTCATTATCGAAGATAATTTTGTGCCAATTTTTAAAGTTTTCCTACTTCGAAAAATATGATCCTTGAAACTCTCATCAAGTACCAAAAGACCGAGGGTATCCCTCGGATCATCAACAAGGTCAAATTCCAAGGAAGACCCCATTAATTGTTATGCTTTTTTTGATTCACTCCCTTGAATTTGTTTGGATGATAGAACGATATGATAACACTCCATTGCTATTTCTTGGCTACTTCTGACTGTCCATATATTATTTCCAGCAACATATCTTAAACATTTATGGATAGTGGAAATTATCGTATCCATTATGGATAACCAAGACCTTCCAAAAATAGCATTATAAGATGTTGGTGCGTATACCACGGTCCTTGACCCAACTCCATAATACTTTCAAATTCTCCAAAGAATTCTATTATTATTCCTGTAAAACCCACAATGGTCTGATCTGATCAGCGGATTATAGGTGGATTACCAATCTATTCATAAGTAGTCATAAATAAAATATTTGCAGAACTACCGTGTCGATCAAAATTCTTTGTACTTCATCACCAACTATTATAGTTGTAATTACCACAACATTTTCTTGCGATCCTGCCACATCTCTCATATCATCATCCACAAATAAAATTATATGATAAGGGTTTTGGTATAAATGTGTCGAAGCACATGCTTCTAATTGAGTAGCTCACTATATGTCTTTTTCAAGAGTATTTTAAAATTTCTACAACTGTATCTCCCTTAAAAATTTCCATTGAAAAAAAAATAGCATATAAATCACTAACATTTCCCTTTGAATCGAGCTCGTCGAAAATATGAATATTATTTATACCTTATTTTGGATATAAATACTCAGTAGTGATATCAGAAGCATCAATCTTCTCGGAGATGACTAATGTTTTTTCTTGTTTTTTAGTTCAAACAGTTTTATATGCCATTGGATCTCGTTGAGAGTGTTTCTTCACAAACATAGTTAACTTTTCGTTCTCAATCAACGCTTGTATTTTTTTTAATGCCACACATTCCTTCATATCATGTCCAACATCGTCGTGATACTTACAACATCTACTGTTTTTATTCCCACTCAGAGTTTGAATTGGAAAAGGTTATCGAAATCGTACATGACTCCGAGTCTTATCGAATATTGTTGCTACACATTCAGTTGATTCAACATATTGAGTCGGACGAATCTATTTCTTCGACATTTGCCTATTACTTTACTGTGTATTATTAGCTTGTTAATTTACTTTGGGCTCCAGAGGTAACTGAGTTGATACCTTAGTTTGAGTATTTGTCCAAGGAAAATGGGTCTCGTTAAGAGATCTTTAGAAATGATTATGCTCCAACCATAGAACCTATTTCTGATGCTTGTATCTCTTCTAATAATATTATTTTTTCAACTTGGTCTAATAAATCCCCAAATATCATAACTTCATTTCTGCCGTAATATCCTTCAATATTCCTAGGAAAACGACATCTGAAATGCTGCTAGAGCTATATGGTCTTTGTAATATTCCATATCAGTTTTTACTTTGATGAACGTATAATCTTTCAAACTTTCCCTAATCTTATACCCACAGTATATTATAGTATCGTCATTATCTCGGAACGTTTTACTTCAGACAAAGTGTTGTCCAAAAAAATGAATATGTCAAAAATTTAATATAACCCTGTCGTAGTCGGTTAAACCATTTGGAAGCAACACCCTTGAATGTTTGGGAGACAGCCATTCATAGAAATTTATTATCACTGTCATAATTAATCATAAAAAAATTAAACTGTGCGATATGATTGTATGGGTCTCGAGTTCCATCAAATGTTTTCAGCTTTGAGATGTCGAAATTCTTTGGTAAATTTTGTGAGAGAATTTATGGCGAGAGAGGAGAAAATCTTCAATTGTGAACAGTCATATAAAAATTACCCCTAGGACCTTTGTTTGCCATTGTATAAACACCTTCTTTGGATGGAATTGTAAACTGGTTACTCAATATTCAAAGTTTTGACTCCTCGAAAGAATTTGGAAATATGTTCTAACATGTTATTTTTTAGCATGGTTCTCAGACCATTGCATCGTTTTATATTTCTTTGAATCCTTAATTTGATAAGACCCTCGATGATTTTTTCTATATTTCCTCAAATATTTTTTCTTGTCACTTTTTCCCGTCGATTAACTCTTTTTGGGGAGGATAATTCACTTGAATCGTAAAGTGAATAATCACTAGACTCAGATGACCATAATAACGTTTAGGTTTCACTTTCCTCATCGAAGAATAGCGACTACGCTTTCAATACTCATCAACTTTTCAATTAGATGATCATCAATCAACTTTTCTTTCTCTATCACATATTCCTTTCGAATCTCTAACAGAACTTTTTTTAGAGTTAATGCAACATCTCTGCCAGAATTTAACTTTTCAATTCCATCAAAAAGTTCTTTTCTTCGAGCCACTAAGATAGACTCTTCCAATATCTCTCCAGTATATTGATCATCGTGTTGTTGTTCATCTTCCATATTTTCTCTGATTAGATACCCGTCGACTCTTTTTCCAGTTACAAGATTATTGTCAATATTGAGCTCCATTCGAACTTTGATGTCTAATTCTTTGAGAGTCACATTAACGGTTTTGGAAAATTATTTTGGTATTCCAAACTATTTCCCACAAATCGTGCCAATGATAGTTCCAAAAATTATTTAGAGAGTATTTGTTTATCCAAAGAGAAGTTTGGAAGAGTAAACTCTAGAGAGAGATACATGAGACAATTAGAGAGAGAAATTAGTGTAATGTATTAATCAGTGAGAAATGAATCACATTTCTCAATGAGAGGAAATTTCTTTTTATATTGCATTTAATGGGTCCACATGTCTTACGAATGACTAAATGTAATCCTTTTAAACTGTTCATTCGGTTCTTCGAAATTGGTTACCATCTCTATAACCGAATAAAATTCGGTTCAGTTCGGTTCGGTTTGGTATGAGTATTTAATTCGCTTCCAATCATGTATTTTTGGATACTCTAAATGCTCTCCAATATCAGCCGATATAAAACTCATTTTACAAAGCCAAACTACAAAATTGTGTTAGAATGTAATTTCTTTTCTAAATATAAGAAAGATCCAAAATTAATGTATTAAAAAAATATTAGTAATATAAAAAACGAGAGATATATCAAGTTAATTAGGTTATATAAAAGTTGACATTTTCTTATTTTATCTATACGAATAATTATTTGTAAATATGTCGCCACTTTGAATTAACTATGCTATCATTTACTAAAAAAACATAATCAAATATTAGAACTCAGTAGTTATCGATAACAGATTTAGCGGAATTTAACTTTGAAAAAAAAAATATTTTCAAATATTATTAAAATTAAGATAAAAATATATGGATTCAGGGTCTAACAAGTATCCATGGTTTTTCGTTTATGGTGATAATAAATGAATCTATTAAGCAATGTTCATGGACATCTATTAGATCTACGTATATTAGCATTTTTGGTTTTATTACATTCGAAATAAATTGTCTCCAAATTGAATCCTAAAAAGTGGTATTTTGGTACAATTTTTATTTTTATTTTTTATTTATTAAAAAAAAAACAACTTTAACAAGAAGTAAAGTTTAAGAGTTCAGCTATATATACAATTGTTCCACTTTCACTCTCTTCTCTTTATCCATTCTCACTTTCCACTTTCACTCTCTCTTCTCTTCTTCCATTCTCAAGTTCCACTTTCACTCTCTCTTCTCTTCTTCCATTTTCAAGTTCCATTTTCATGTTCCACTTTCACTCTCTCTTCTCTTCTTCTATTTTCACTTTTCACTTTTCACTTTTCACTTTTCACTTTTCACTTTTCACTTTCCACTTTCCACTTTCCACTTTCACTCTCTCTTCTCTTCTTCCATTTTCACTCTTTTATGCTCAGATGAAAACATTTTCACTTTTTGTAGTTATGGAAAAACAGATGTTTTTTCTACAACAAGCAAAAACTTGAGAATAGCCGCTCGTCTTCTTGGTTTACTAATTTCATTAAGAGAGATAAGGTGAGTAGAAATTATTTTAAATATATTTTATTTAAATTTAGTCGGGTTCTGATCCACATCCATCCTATTATTATCTACTAAGAATATTAATATTTACTATAAAATATTTATGATATAATTTGTTTCATTATCACTTTTGTGGCAGGTCAAATGTGCAATATGATGGATTATCAAGGTTTGCAGTATCACAAAATAAGAAAAGTTAGAACAGTGTATTTACGCAGATAGGTCGCGTAGACGGACCATGGATGATACACGAGCAATGTGAACACCTTTGTGCTGATATTCTTTGGCCACAAAGACACAATGCTTTTAGTGCGGATTTGGCACCCCCTAAACCCCACAAATCCACACTAAAAGCATTGTGAGCTGAAAGGGTATCCGCAACAAATGTGTTCCATAGGTCCTGTATCATCATCGTCCATACATTGTTCTAACTTTTATTCTATTTTATTTTACTGTATTTTATGGAAGCTCTCCTGAAGCAATCTAAGGATGGGTCATCTACTCTCGGTGCCAATCGAGTGGCACCGGCTACTCTTCTCTGCCTTCGTGAAGTAATCTAAGGGTGGGTCATCTACTCTGGGTGCCAATCGAGTGGCACCGGCTACTCTTCTCTGCCTATGGAGAGATTGATTTCGGCTCTTGTCGATTTGTGTACAAATTATATTTCAGTAAAACTATGTACATTGATTGAAACTTAATAAATGATCTCGTACATTTTAAAGCATTATTAAGACCATATTTATCATTCATAAAATTAAATGAAATGTTGATTAACCGGTATATCGAGGAGAGAAGTAAATCCAATCTCTTAACCGGAATTTGACTACCTAAACCTAGATATATAGATAAAATCCATTAACAATAATGGGATTGAATAATTTGTAAGTGTTTAATGTATAAAAAAACTCGTCTGGAAATAGTCTAAGGACTTAATTTAGTAAAAATCACATAGAAAAATTATGATAGTATAAAGTTATTTTATTTATATATTTATTCAAACTTTTAACCATTTTTACAATTTTAGTTATTAAATATTTGTTTTTTTTCTTTTTTATTTATTTATTTGATTTATTAAACTGATTTTTTATAGTAAAAAAAAATTGATCCAGCATAATAGCTTAATCGGCCGATGATTAAGAGTCCAAAAAAATTATATTTTAAATAATATTTAATTCATTACGAAACATACCATCAACGAAGCAAAATAAATGCATTTTATGATTATTATTATATCATATATTTATATTTTGTATCCTTCGGATAATTAGAAAAAGTTGATATAACCAATAATATTAGATTCTTTATTTTATAATGACTTTTATTATTATATTTTTCGATCAATAATCAAAACAGATCTACCTAATAAATTATGGTCATACCATATTTGCATTATCTGTGAAAAGTGTTTGGTTGTCATGAATTAAAAACAACTAAATACAGTTTATGAATATAGATATCAATTACATTGCAGATGAGAATGCAGGCGGAACTTGCAGACGTTCAACTACCGGCTCCAACAGCGTCGACGGCTTCGACAATCCAGTGCCGACAGCTTTAATGATTCATATAATGTATTTTTAGACTATATTTTCTGATCAGGAGCCGCGAATGAATTCAGTTATCCCGTATTTAAAGGACGACGAGGAGGAAGAAGAAAGTGATGACTTTAAGAATTCGGTCTTAATAAATGACCATAAGACAGAAACTAAGAGTCACAAATCCTCAAGATAAACAGTTGTACACAACAAATACAATTTTTTACGTGGATTTTCAGGCCATAGTGGAAGAAGTCGAGGAGCAAAACCTTTATTTCCAAACTATCTTGTGAAGGAAGAGATTAGCAGTTTTGTGAGAAAAAACCCTCCAGACATGGGCTATGTCAACGACGTGCAAGGTTGATAAAATATTAACTTCATCCGAACAACCAACAACTTCCACTAGTATCGTTGAGACTTATACTGAATTTCTAGCAGGATTTATAAACATTATAGTTGCACTTCTAACAACTTCATGCAATTTTCCATCTGAATGTGTATGAAGAATAATGTATTATTTTGAACCTATAACAACATCAACCAATAGTACTCCAAGCGAACAAACATAATCACGCAAAGATGGAGTAGAATGGAAACCGAAAAGAGTCCCAGGCATACCGCCAATCGACATGCAGGTTCGTTCATTCCCATGAATACATTCGAACCTCTAATAGAAAACCACTAGAATTTCGACGAGCTACAAACAAGGACACTAATACTTTACCGGGAAACTAAACATCCAACACACTTATCATAATACTTCAGCAATGCCATCGTGAAAACAACATATTTTGTTCAATAATACAACACCCTTGCAGCCACCTCATAATACTTTTACATTAGTTAACTAAACATAAACCAATGATCCACGCATATTATAACCACCGTGAAGGGAGGCCAACAAAATATGGCAACTCAAGCCTACAGGCTCAGTCAACCCCACTAGAAGAAATCTTGCAACTTAGTCGAACCCCTAATATGGTCAGTACCCATAAGAGTATCCACTTGCATTCACCAATAGGAGTGGCACAATAGCTTCAGTCGCTTAATGACACGGTGCAAGATACCAACATACTTTTCCTTTTCTCTAAAAAGCATCAAATGATCGAACCAGTGGTACTATTTTTTATAACAGTGGATACGTACAAGATTGAAGATTCACATTTAGCTCCATACATCTGATACTGATATTTTCCACCCAACTTGCTTAATCAAAATATCGACAAGTACAATGGAAAGGGAGATCTGGCGCACTACATCAAGTAGTTCGGAAACAAGATGATGTGGTACAGATGAAAGACAACATGACGTGTCAATCCTTCTCAATGATCTTCCAAATAAAATGGTGATGTAGTTCAACAATCTTTCTCCGAAGTGTATAAAGAGTTTCTAGATGTTGAAGATGACCTTTTGTAACCATTTTATAGGATCCTAATTGATGAAAATGAATGAAGACTAAAAGACATATTCAGAGGTTCATAGATACAAAATAATACCTGTAAGATTACCCTTTATGAGCTTAAATAAATGAATATTACTACGGTATACAATAATTGTCCGCAAAGAAATAATATTAAAAATCTTAAGCTTTCATATGTAATCAATAATGAGACATTCAGATCATGTTAACCAAATTTTGTCATACCATACTGACGCCATCTACAAGAAGCAATTTGTTAATCTATCTTTGTTTTTCAATACATTATCTAGAATTAGTTTATGTCAAATTTGAATGGCGATACCGATCAAAATGTTAACAAAAATGCAGGTTTGGAGCTTGAAACGTTCGACTACCGGTTCCAATAGCCCTAACGGCTGTGACAATCTAACGCAGACAATCCGGTAACTCATCCAATAGACTTCCAGTATCTGAGGCATAACCTTCCCAAGGATAATGTCAATATTTCTAAAATTCTGTACACTATATTTTCGGTTCAAGTGTCGCAAATAAATTCGGTGATCAAACATCTGGAGGATCATGAGGATGAGGAATGTGATAATGTTAAGATCTTGATATTGAAGAAGGGACATGAGATAGAAACTAACGGATACAAGCCCGAGAATAAAGATTTGAATACATCAGATATGATTCCCCATGAGGATTTTCTATCCATAATGGAAGATTAGTGCAAGGAGATGAGATAATGAATGATAAAAACCTTTATTTCTAAGCCCAATAGTAAATAAATAGAAGAGTTTTATGAGAAACAACCCTTCAAACATATGCTAGGTAAAAAAAGTTCCAGATTGGTGGGGAATATCTAGATCCAGCCAAGCGGCCAACAACTTCCACTAATACCATCTAGAATTCTACACAAAAATTATAGCAAACTTCCTTAATGTTATAACTACACTTCTAACAGCTTCATGCAACTTTCCATTTGAATGTGCAGCACAATAATGTAGAAAATCATCTGAACCTACAAAATAATAGCCAACAGTGATAAAGAGAATGACCATATTTACGCAGGGATGCGGCCGAACGGTCACCAGCAGGCGTCCCAGACGTACCAACCAAGCGACGTACAAGTTCCTCCATTCTTAGGAATACAACTGAACCTCCAACATGAAACTACTGGACTTTTAACGAGCGATCAATAAGGAAACCAATATTATGGCAGGAAACTAAACCTGCAACAATCTCCTTAGAGGATCTATCACGTTTACCATCATACTTCAACACCGTCATTAGGATTAAAATATGTCTAGTTCAATAATACACACCCCTGCAGCTCCTTAGCACACCTTTTCACCAGTGTACCCAAACACGAACCAAGGATATACATAGACCCCATCCACCATAATTGGAGGCTAAAACAATATATGAGTTGAAGACTATAGATCTCAGTCGAACCCCACTAAAAGCAATAATGTAGTTCAGTCAAATGCATACCAAGGGAAGTACGGAGACGGGTATCCACTTGTATTCACCAATATAAGTGGTGCAATATCTTTAGTTTAATAATGGTATGGTTCAAGACAAGAACATGTTCTTCCCTTCCTCCAATAAGTGTACAATAACCAAACTCGTTGTGCTATTTTCGATGACGACCAAGAATCGTATGATGAAGAGTCACATTTGCCTCCCATATCATGTACAGAGATTTGTCACCCAACTTGTTTAACACAAGATGGATAACAAGGCTTGGGATATAACAAAAAACAACGTATTTAAACAGGGGCAGATTACAAACAACATGAGTTTAACAAACTGATGAGTCTTCAGACGAATCTTCACCATCAATCTCATCTTCACTAACAACCTCTTTGGGACGATCCTCCTTTGGAACATCTTTCCATATCAACCATAATGGCAGTTGGGGGTATTGGCTATGAAAAAATAAAACATAAGAAGCCTTGGTTTTGGAAATCTCTTATTTCATAACCTTTTTGCATTTAACGGTGAACAAATTTTTCTCTTCCTTATTGTTCTTTTCCACAACAGACTGAAGCTTAACGAGGTCTTTGGTCGCTTTAGTTATTTACTAACGAATAAATTAGTTTTGAATTTTCTGAACAGCCGAACCTTGTACCGCTTTATCCCGATCTCTTTCAGCTTTTAATAATGAGTCACATAGAGATCGGTTATGTTGAGATTATTGGGATTGAGCCACATGACATTCTGATTCTTTTCCCTGAAGAGTTTGAAGGGTAGTTTCAGCCAATGCAACCCGAGTATTGGCACGCCCTATCGCCTCCTCATATTCTTTTTCCAACTTGCGGTAATTTGATAAATTTACTTCCACATCAGACAAACGTTTTTTGACCTCCGATAGTTCACGTTTGAGTTGCGATAATTCCTTTTATTTTAATGTTAAGGGAATTACAATATCGTATAGATTTCTAGCTATGGTAACTGACTCTCAAAGAGGAAAGCTACTCGAGCCTTGTGGAAGGGCAAGTACGGGTAGTGGCTCATGACTAAGTGTTCTCGGTTACAGGGGTCATATCCCTTGGAGAATTTTGGCAAACTCATTGTGGGGACGACTTGATGTTGGGAATTAGTGATCCACTTGCAACAACGTCGGCAATATCATAAGCATCGTTAGTTGGATCTTCTAGATGGTCGAACAACATCGCTTCACTAACATGACCCCTTTCATTGACGTTCTTCACTTTTTCAGATTCTTCAACGACCACGTCTACCTTTACACCTCTATATTGTTCGGATAATACCGGGATAGTTGTTTGCTCTACCATCGGAACTCTTTCATTTTCCTCCACCACAACCTTGTTTTTTCTTCATAATTTCTCGGGGTTTTTTCTTTCCATCCTCAATTACAACAACTTTCTTCTTTTTTCCTCGCGGTTTTTGTTCTAGTTTTCTTCATTGCTGGGGAATTTTTCTTCGCTAACTGCCGGATCACTAAGCACAACGGTATTTTCAGGTTTTGCAACAACAAATTCCCGAGGCTTGTCATCAACAGTTGTTTCTTTCACTTATTTCCCGGTTTCCTGGTCGGATTGCTCTTCTAATTTAACGCAATTACTAGGGACCCGATTCCGCTTAGGCAAAAAGATATCTCCATCAGGAGCATCTATTCTTTGAACTAGATAAACAACATTGGGTGTCACCCGCAACTGATCAGCGTTTAATGTTTCGTTAGAGCAACGCCAGAGGTTGTTGTTGACTAGGTTGGTATTCTTGAAGCATCAGTCAAATGCTTGTCCCCAATTGTTTTTGGCATAGGCTTTGAGTTTCAGAAAGATGGTTGTGGCTGAATTCAGATGAGCTTTCTTTATTGCTTGCAACTCTAACTTGAAAGTTAAAAAATAAGCATGTTAAATAAAAAAGGTAGTAAGGTCAGACCATTTTCCCACGCAACGCTCGCAGTCCATTTTCAGGTTAGACGCCCCGGGTTACTTACGTCGTGAGGTCAACCATTCTCCAAGGCACCGCTTATAAAGACGAATCAGTGGGAGGTTATTTACTATCTTCTTGTTATTGCTAAAGAAGAGTAAGAAAACATGTGGCTTGGGTGATTTTGAAACCCGATCATTTCTATATACTCTTTCATAAACATTGGTAGCTGAATTAAACATGAGTTGGGTTGGGTAAATACCCAGTATTTTAGAGTATCTCACGATGTCAGGGTCGAGCGAAAGACTTAGACGCCAATTAAACAAATCGGTAAAAAAGACTACCTCTCTTTGATGTACTGATAGTGGCGTCTCTCCGGGTGTCGGGAAAAGAATCTTTACACAGTCGGAAAATTCCCCACATAGCTTTGAGCTCGGGCTGCTCTTCCGGACTATAGTACAAATATTTACGGCTAAAAAGAAAGATAATATGTTCCCGAAGTAAGCAATTGTGAGAATCGATAAGTATTTCATCGATTTCAGGTGGAAAGGGTTCCTCATTCATTGCGAGGGTAGCAGTACCATCCTCCCTGATAACGACCTGTTTACCATCTCGGTGGACGACATCCTCCTATTCGGATGCAGTCTGCTCTATGGCATCAGTGAGGAACTTGAACAGGGGCGAGTCGATTAAAATTGGGCCGGTCTGTTGCTGATTTTCGACTCTTTTAGTAGTGTCAAGGCCGGTCGGCTTGGTGGGCAGACCATAATCAGTGTCTCTTCTAGCAGCACTATCAGTCTTTTCCTGGACTCCCTTGGTAGGTGGATTTGTTGTCGGGACAGTAGGGGGCAATTCCTTACGTTGTTTAGGAGTGACCTCCTTAGTAGGAACTTTTACAGTGGGAGCTGTGGGGGCGATTATTTGCTCTCCTTTTCTTTTGGTAAAATTTTATCAAGAGTGGCCGAATCTTCTAATATGGGGGTAGAATAGACAAAGCTTGAGCTGCTGTTAACATGCACATGGCCATAATTCATTTTCTATTGTTTTTTAGAGACAACCTTCTCATGCATTTTTTCGTTCAGCATTTGTCTTTACCATACCCCTAAAAGTGGTTGCGGTATTTTGACTGGTTCCATAACCTATGATGGTGGGGGTTAACTAAACTATCTCGGGAGAGGATGAAGAAGCGCTAGAATCTCCCATAACCAGAATTTGAGGTTTAGTTTTTTGAACAGAAGACTGAGCTTGGGCAGGTGAAGGGATCACCTTGGTTTTTTGTTTAGACGATTATGGTAGTTAGGTTTTAGGGAAATGAAGAGTTTTCGAGCTTAAAAGAACGGTTGGTGTGCTATCAATGAAACCTACTGCTTTGTATTTAGCATCTCTTTCAGAAATACTAAGATAATCGATCACCCCAAAAACTGGCATTGACGGTGGGTTTGCTTTCTTTTTAGAAGTGGGATTTTTCATAAACAAAAATGACACCAGACAATGTTTCTCTATCTAGATAGGTTAAAGGCGGGGAAAGCTTTCCCTCTCTTAAAATATGGTGAAAGATAAAAATGGAGAAATAAAGGTATTTATAGGCAGATGACCTCTTCAACGAATTTCTTCATAGAGAAGTGCGATAGAAGAGAGGCGTGGTGAAGTCCAAGAGTCATTTGGATTAAAATCACGATTAGACTTCCTCCAAATAATTGAAAGAGACTTGTCAAGTTCTAAAATTTGGCAGGGCTAGGAGGCTAACATCATAGTTTGAGCCTCGGGTAGTCCAAGAGGCAAAAACTAAAACGACAAGCGTTTAAAGGCAAAGAAACACGTGTACGTTGAAGAGATCACCTTTCTCACACACGACAGATGGGCCCAGAATAAGAAATGAGTTTGGTGAAAATGCCATCAGGATTAGGCC
Organism: Limnanthes douglasii subsp. nivea; assembly: GCA_036936605.1. Taxonomy (NCBI): domain Eukaryota; kingdom Viridiplantae; phylum Streptophyta; class Magnoliopsida; order Brassicales; family Limnanthaceae; genus Limnanthes; species Limnanthes douglasii. Next base: position 336,042,225 of record JAUPFV010000002.1, read on the forward strand.
AAAGAAATACACTTTGTCAAGAAATGTACCCGCTAAAACTGACCATGATTGACACGAACAAAGTGTAATGACAATTCCCGACAATCTGCCCTTACCGACAACGAAGAATTGTCCAATGATGAGTATCTCCCGACCCTAGCATCGGTGTACGCCATCCTTGATTGCTTAAGTATAACAACGAGATGTTTCGACCATAAAGCTGGATAGTCTTCACTCATCTCTTCGTAAAGACTCGGGGGCTACTAATAAGGACGAAAAATACCCAAGTCAATTTGGGTTGAGATAATTAGATCATGTTATTATATGTTCGTAATTATATATGTAACTATAGTGATAGATCTAGAAATAATAAGGATTTAATTGATAGTAGGAGAAGTAAGGGGGTAAAAAGAGCCAAGGGGGACCAATTATGTAAAATAGGCCCCACCACTGTCACTATATAAGGAAAGTATCCCTTTTTGGGACAACTATTTTTTTAATATATAATATTACTCTGACACATTTCTCTCTCTAAAATCTCACATTTCCCATTGTCACTATATAAAGAAAGTATCCCTTGTTAAATCATTGAATCTAAGCTCTAGATATTTCTGGAACTATCAAGTAGTGCATAATTATTTTATAATTCCCAACCTATATCAACTTATTTTCTCCATTAGAACTTTTAATTCTTTAAAAACTTTATAATGGGTACCATATTGCCAATGCAATATCTTAAAAATCGGGAATAAAATGTGGCTAACCCTCAAAACTTCTCACTTTCCCTATATTTTTGGTGTGGGTCAATCACGAATGGCTCTCAACTTTTATTCATCAACCAATATGTCTTATGAACTAAATATCTACCCAAAATAATAAACATTTTGTCATTCAACTTAACTTTTATATAAGTAATGAACACATGATTTTCAACCACACTTATTTTAAACCTCGTAAATGTTCAAATAAGTTTTCTCAGTCCAACTGTAAACCAATATATCATCAAAATAAAATATCATATATTTACTAATAAAAGGTCATAAACTTGGATTCACGAGTCACATGAAAGTGTTAGGTGCATTGGAAAATCAAAATGATATCATTAACCACTCGTATAACTCAACACTATCGCTAAAATTATCTTCCACTCATCTTCAAGTTTGCCTCGAATATGATGGTACCCACTCCGTAAATCAACTTTTGATAATAATTTCAAACCCTCAAAATATCTTGAATGTCATATAATTTTAGAATGAGAAAATATATCTCAATGGCATACTAACTATTAACGCGCATCTAACACCATTTCTTTTTTGGAATCCATTGTGTTTGAGCTGCACATGGACTCATACTCTCTCTCGAATAAACCCATTTTTTAGTTCATTTTTTTCCTTGTAGAATATAATTCTTTTTAAGGTTCATATGATAATACTATAAATTTGGTAAACAATATATCAATATGAGATTGGATGTATTTATGGTAAATCTTGTAACATCAACTAATTGAATTTAGCATCACCAATTGCACTTTTTCATAAAAGAAGCATTATGTTATTTTTTACTTTACATCACTAATGCCGGCTCCATCATAACACATACTTCTTGCATTTTCTTAACATTAAATTCTAAATCATTTACATATGTGACTAAAAAGACTAAAAGTTTTTATTTAACCGTGCACTAATTGAGCTATAGCTTGAATTATGTTTTGAAATCCTTGTAATCTGCATGATATCCTAATTCCAAACACAATTATCACGCACATTGTAAATTACACTTATATCAAACTGCCAAAAACGTCTTAGTGATACGTGACGAGTATCATTATTGATTACATGACATGTCATCTAATCCATATGGTATTGTCGGATCGAGCGTTTCCATACGTGACGAGTATCTATATTGATTACACCCAATCGCATAGGGATTCAAGCGTTTCCATGTTCGTAACTTTAGATGCTCCGCCAGCTTTATAGACACATAATTCTTACAAATGAAATTATCAATAATAAAATCATAAGTTTCCCTTAAATATTGAAACATAACTTGAAATGATATTTCTCTATGAAAATTCATCCACCTTCGAAGAATATATGACACTCCAAATCAAACAACTGGCATACTCGATACATTCTTCTACAACTTCTACATTATCTACCAGTTTATCCATATCTTCATTTTTCAATATATTGATATTCGTTGTAATCACAAAGTTCATTATACATATAATAGGACGCTTATTCAAATTGTGATCTAGTTGACAATATATGTAACACTTAAAACCATTTGTGTTAATATATTTATTTTGTGTTTGTGGGGTTGTTTGTAGGTGTTATTATTAGACGCGTCCTAATACCTTTATAGGTCTCGTGAGTGGGAGTTTTAGATGGTCTTTGTCTTTCACTACACAAAACTCTTCTCATGTTTTCCTGTGTCATGGATGAATCTCATATATATTTTTTGTATTTTGAAAATAAAGGTACGACATCTTCTTTAGTAGCTCTACTTTCAAGGTCATGCTATGTACATCACCTACTTTCTAAACTATTTACACTTGAATCTTATATGAATGGCCGACTTGAATATCTAAAATATCTAGAAACCTAGTATCTCTTGCCCCAATTTAAGTTGGTATGAACTATAAGCATATATCACTTCTAAGTATATTTTATAACATTTTTATTACCATGCACACAGATCTGAAAACTTTGAAAAAATAAAATTTTAATAGTTCGAAAATAACAACTTATTCATCAAAATTTATTTCATTCTTCTCTATGATCATATATGATATTTCTCTTGTCATATTTGACCAATCTCTAGCTTCTCCCACCAAACATAAGCTCACATTCTCAGCTTATATGACACCAAAATAAATTTTAACTCCTCCTCAACCTCTTTAAATGTGACGAATCTCTCAAACATCATAAATCAAATCCATAAAAATATAAAATTACTTTTACATAGAATAACAATATCTCTAGATGGATTCGACAGTTTATGATTCTTGTGGTAATCCATAAAATTCTCATTCGAATATTCATAAGTGATATCATCAAAGTACACATAATTTTTTATTCTAGATGGACTTTCACCTCTTGAACGACCAACGATAAATTTTTAGATTTTTTTTATGTTTGGGAAAAACTATTATCTGTAAAAATATTAAATTAGCACGCTCCTTGAACAATTATTGCAACATGGCGTGCATCATATCTATTGATTGTAATCGATCATCAATAATTGTCCACGTACCGGTATCCTTACAACCAACATCATTATCATTAACTCCTTCGACTATGGTGTTAACCATCCAATAAGGTAAATCATTATTCTATGATACCACTTGATGCATGACATATGTATTATGGGTTTGTCAAATATAAAACCCAAACACATAAAAGACACATCCACTAGAGAAATAGTTTTAAATAAACTTATAATATTATACAATATACACAAACAAGAACAAAAAACTATAAATAAGCTCTAAAAATCCTAAGAGTTGAGTGGATAAATCCAAAAAAATTACTATCCATAACAGAAAAAATATATCCTATAATAGAATAATATTGTAATAGAAAATCTGAAATCCAAGCTAAGAGCTTATGCATGTTTTTTTTGGAGAAATATTTTTAAGTCAATTTTATATTTCCTTTTTCTAATGTTATAATGAACTTATAATATATAGTTATTGACATTATTTATATTTATATTTTAAACGTGTTATAAATTTCAAACTAACTAATCCACTCGACATTTATTGGTATTGTTGTAAATAAAAAAACATATAGTGATAAATAAAATTATTCCTCTTAAATATGAAGATTGGATTTGATAATATACAATAATATAAAAATCTAATATTGAAAAAATATAATTTTTTATTTTTTGTGGTTGTAAATTTATTTTGTTTTAAATATAATTTATCTAATTAAACTTTTATCATGATTTTTTTATCTAAACATATAATTTATATGTATAATTAAATTTGGAAAATCGCTATATATAAGACATAAATATAAATAAATTTATAAAATAAATATCTGCAATATATATATATATATGACTTGCAAAATTTGTTGACAAAATAAATTTACAAAACTTATATTTAAGAATACACAAAATAATTAACATTAAAGGATTGCTAAAACAACAACTAAAATTACCTTGTCGAGTGGTATGTATAAAAAAATTACTCATTGAAGTTATTATTATTATTTTTAAAAGAATTTCTCTCATTTCTCTTAACTATACTTGTTTTCACCTAAATCTAAAGAAAGAATTAAAACAAAATAAAAAATATTGAAGTAAGATCCTATCAGAATTATAAAAAAATACATGAAAATTATGTATTTATTAACCGACTAACAATTATTAGAATTGTAGATAGAGCATTAATTTACATATATGAAATTAGTTCAATCTGATTGGTTTCTGTTTCAAACAGATTAACCAGCTAAATTGACTAAAACTAACCAAATCGACCCATATTAAAGAAAATAAAAATAAAATGGTACATACTAGTCTGCTAACACCATGGTAGATATGATGACCTTGGCCTCGTGGTCAAGCGGACACGAGGGTTTGGGTGCCAAGCCATTATGCCGTCAGACCATGATCGTGGTCAAGCGGAGACGGAGGTGTCAAGCCATTGTGTCTGTCAGACCATGGCGCCACAACTAATTGTTTCTTTGTTTCTTTGAGCTCCATGAAACTGCACCGCTACCAAGGTGAAACACATACCCAGATGTGCTTTTGCTATCATCAATGCTTCCTGCTAAATCACTATCTATATAACCAATGAGATTAGCTTCTGTATTAGCTTCATAAAAAATTCCATAGTCAATGGTTCTCTTCACATATCGCAATATTCTTTTGCCAGCCTCCCAATGGTTAGAATAAGGTTTTTCCATGAATCTACTTATCAAACTAACAACATTCACAATGTCAGGCCTTGTCGAAGTTAGGTACATCAGATTTCCAACCAGACTTCGGAACATGGTTGAATTAACAAGTTTTCCTTCACCTTCTTTAGATAACTTCACACCCGTGATGCATGGAGTAGTGACTGGATTAGTAGCTTCCATCTTGATTTTTTTTTTCAAAATTTCTTTTGCATAGTTCTCTTGTGAAATAAAAATTCATTTCTCAGATTGATGAATTTCAATGCCAAGAAAATGATGAAGTTCTCCTAAATCTGTAATCTCAAATTCTGCCATCATTGACTATTTAAATTCTTCCAACATTTTTACATTGTTTCATGTGAAAACAAGATCGTCGACATAGAGACTAACCACCATAAATCTTCATTGGGAATCACTTTTTATGTAGAGAGTATGTTCATATGGACATTTTTTAAATCCATATTTTTCAAAATAAGAATTGATACGGCTACCAGGCTCGAGGTGATTGTTTCAACCCATACAATGTTTTCCTTAGCTTGTAAACTTTTTCTTCTTCTCCTTTCTTAATAAATCCAGTTGGTTGATCAACATAGACTTATTCTTTGAGAACACCATTCAAGAATGCGGAATTTATATCCATTTGGAAAATCTTCAATTTTTCTGACCGAGCTAGATGAAGAACTTGATGAAAAATTTGGGGAAGTAGGAGGGCTTCCTGTTGGAGTATTATTTTCAGCACTTTCAAAATCTGCCTCTTCTTTTTCTTCAAGTTCAAGTGGAAAAAATTGCAAATATTCTTTCTCAGCTGTTATCTCTTCCAAAAACGAATTTTCATCAAACCGGACATCTCGACTTATCACAATCTTTTTTGTTACTTGATTATATAGCTTGTATGCCTTACTTCTTTCACTATAACCAATGAAGATGCATTTTTCACACTTGTCATCTAACTTGCTTCTCATTACATCCGGAATACGAGAGTATGCAACACTCCCAAATATTCTTAGATGATGAACATTAGGCTTTCTACCATACCACATCTTATATGGCGTGTAATTCTCCAAGCTTGTTGTTGGTGATTTGTTAATAAGATAAACAGCACAGGCAGCAGCTTCAGCCCAAAAAACTCTTGATAACCTCTTCTTCTTAAGAAGACATCTAGCCATCTCCATTATTCTTTTGTTCTTTCTTTCAGGTACACCATTTTGCTGAGGCGTATAGTGGACTGTCATCTCATGCTGAATGCCAATGTCTCTGCAATGTTTCTCAAATTATTTTGAAAAATACTCACCTCCACGATCTGTCCGTAAGGTGTTGATTTTTAATCCAGTAAAGTTCTCTACTTATGCTTTAAAATCTTTGAATTTTTGAAAGGATTCAGATTTTTCTCTAACACAAACTTTTCGTGAGTAATCATCAATAAAAGTTATAAAATAATGATTACCTCCGAAAGATGGAATTGTCATTGGACCACAAAGATCTAAATGAATAAGTTGCAGTGGTCTTTTTGCTTTCCACGATGATTTAGACGAAAACAAAATTTTATGTTGCTTTCTAAACTGACAAGTTTCACATACATCATCGAGACGACTAATATTTGGTAAACCGGTGACCATCATCTTTCTTGAAAGCATCTCCAAATTTCTATAATTCAAATGTCTAAGCCGATGATGCCATAATTTTGCAACTGCTTCATGAGAACTAATCAAGCAAGACATATTCTGATTTTGAAGAGTGAGTGAGAAAAGATTATTTTGTGCTACTCTAACTTTAGCAACAACCTGATTATTCAATGATAAGTAACATGCCATGTCACGAAAGTGAATATTATACCTCTTCTTCAGTAGATGCCCAATGCTTAGCAAATTATTTTTAAGTCCACGAACAAAATAAACATCAGATATTTTCTCAATCTTACCTTGTTTTGTTTTAAATTCTAATTCACCAACACCTTTAATTTTGTAAGATTTTCCATCTCTACTTTTACTTCTCCACAATCAGCTTCAAATAATTTTGAAAATAAGTTTTTTTACCTGTCATATGTTTGCTAGCACCACTGTCTATGTACCAGAAATCATCAGTCTCTCCACCATGAGTCAAAAGCAATAAAGTTTCTTTACTATTTTTCACTATATTAGCTTCGTATTTTTCATTCTATATGTGTGACAATAAAAACACTCAATATAACCACGACCGGTTCCTCTTTGATTTCCACGTCCACGTCCTCTTTGCGAACCTTTTTGGTTTGTTTCTTTCCATTGATTTTCATAATTTTGATTTTTGTTTGTTCTGTTCCATTCTCTTGGTGGATGGCCATAATATTTTTCCCTTTAATTGGTAGAATATTCTTTCTTCTCACTTATAGAAGAGAAGAGTTTGAATGTAGTGCTTGATCTAACGTTACTTCATTCCTTTTCTTATTTAATCTTTCTTCATGAGCTTTCAATGAGCCCGTTAATTCATCAATCGTCATGATGTTTAAATCCTTAGATTCTTTAATAGCAACCACAATATAGTAAAATATTGATTCCAAACAATGTAGAATTTTTTCAATTACACGGTTTCCCCATTTATTTTTAATTGGTTCACAATGGACAATGAACAATAATCAGAAACGGATTCAGATGCTGTTTTTTTGTAAACTTTCAAATTCTTCTCTAAGAGTTTGTAATCGAATTATTTTTACCTTTTCATCTCCTTTGAATGATTTCTCCAAAATTCCCCATGCTTGTTTTGCTGAAGTGGCACAAACAATTTTTTCCCAAACTCCTTCATATGATTGGACTCCTTTTTCAATAATTGATCGAACTCTAATGTCAATTGTAGATTTTAAAGGGATATTTTTGAAGAAAAAAGAATAAGATTTGAGAGAACAAAAATATTTTTTATTTTCTTTTCTTAATCTCTTTGTTTAGTACATCTCCTATATATATTAGTATAAATATATTATACTGTTTTAATGACATAATAATATATTTTAATAATATAATAATCTTTAAAATATAAAATCAAATATAAACATATTGTTTCTAAATTGAATAATATATTATCAATTAAATAATATATTTTCAATTGAATAATATTTTTAATTGAATAATACTAAAAATACATTAATATATTATTAAAATGTTTTGACTAAATTAATTAATTAATATTTTCAAACTTAATTAATTATTGTCCCAACAAGTTTCCATTAGTATTCTTTTTCACGGCATTCGGCATTCATTGCTACACACATTGATATCATCGTGAATAAAGTTTAAATAAAATCAACTTATTGATAATTTTTATGGTATCCAATGTACTTTCATTTATTTTTTGAAAAATATATATACAATTACTGAGTGGGTATAAGGTTAAATTAATTTTTTAAAAAAACTATAAATAATTTTAAAAAATATATTTTTTAACTTTTTATTGTTTTATTTATTTCTTAACAAAAAAAGTCATCTTATTAATTGGTAATCGGTACACTTGGACCAAAGTTTGATGGGTTTATTGTTTTACAAGCTGAACAATTGAATAATTATTTAGTATGTAAGGGTCAACTTGATAGCTTTAATCCCTACTAGATTTTGTGTTTTTCATTTTCTTTCTTTTATTGTAGTTTGATTTTCATAAGGGAATGAAGTAGTTTATACGATTGGAAGCAAAACAATAGTATTGAGGACATAATATCAACTATAGTATCAATAATTAAAGGTAAGCTAGGAGGATGAGGAATTTCCAGAAGCTAGAATTGATTCACCGAGATGAGTTCGTGTATTGATCTTTACTAAAAGGGGTATCAAATAGCTTTTCGAGCGGTTTTGGTTTCTACTTGTATTGTTTCTCAAGATTTCCGGGTACTACTATCTATTTTTGATGCTTTAATTTTACTGGTGAGCTCTGAATATGTTTCCCTAGGCTTTGTTGCTTGAATCAGGAATCTATGATATTTTTTGTCATATATTTTTATTTAGCTTAGACATTCGTTAGATTTAAAAACATAATAATGATTTTGTATTAAATAGATTGCAAAATCATAAAAAGGATAAGAATATAGCTTCAGTTTTCTTGCGATTACTTTGTAATTTTTCTTAGAAAATCAATTTTGAGGTTCTTCAGGAAGGTAATAGCTCGAAGTTGATTTGAGATTTGTATATTGTCGAAGTATTGCTTTAATTTGTATTTGTGTGTCCATTTTATGGACAGTAGTTTCCTACAAAAAAAACTTGAAGAGATGTTATAAACCAATTTGTTTTGTTATTCAATAACATAACTAGTAAAACGTTAGACTTTGTCTATATATCCAAGTTAGTGGTTTTCATATTATAACAAAGAGTAAGTCCATCAAGAAGAGCTTTGCATTGTGCAGTGATAGACATTTGTTCGGCATAGAGTCTCCCAATAGCAGCAAGATTTTCTCCTTTTGAGTTTCTAATTATACCTCCCAGTGTATTCTCCCGACTAAAAGCAAGATGCATCAATGTTTAGTTTTAGTCTTGACTTCATTGGAGGACTCCCGTGGGTGACAATGATCTTCTTAGGATAATTGAGATGGTTGAAACAACCCATCTCAAATGCAATATTGGAGTCTTTACTCCATAATTCTCTGTTTAGTAAGTTATAATGATTCAGATGTAGATTCATGCTTATGATTTGATGGATGCTTGTATTCACAGAAACATTTTCCTGCTGGAACTTAATCTTGTTTCTTTAATTCCACATAGACCAACTTATGATTGAAGGTAGACTTATACGAATGTGGACCTCTTTAGGAGTTGACCAAAACCAACTTCCAATGATGTGGTTTAGAGTCATGTATCTACCAATAGTTAAACCAAAAAACAACCAAAGTAATGCCAAATCTGCCAAAAAATATTACATTGAACAAATAAATGGTTTAAGTATTCAATGTGTTCACAGTGTTGGCGTTTGGAGGCTACGGTTATTTCCCTATTTTGAAGAATTGTATCAACAAGATATCAGGTTGTTCAATATCCTCCAAAGAAGGAATGAGTATTTCTTTGGAGTGTTTCCATTACAGGATCTTGTGAAAAGCATTGATTTAGTGTATTTTGTTATGATTTATTCTCATGTATTTTTTGTGTTATAATAATCATCTACATATAGAGTCCAATAAGGTAAATCTTCAATATAGTCCATCAAATGACTTTGTAATTGTTGGAGAATCCTCATAGATCTTTACTACAAATCCCTTATATTTTAGCTAACATAAATTTAAGTAGAGCAAAGCTTTTCGTTTGATAAACATGAATTTTTTGTAACATAAATTGTATTAAAGTAAGTATTCCTCCAAAAGAAAGAAGATGTTGATCCCATTATTGAGTCATCTTCCTAATTTTTGTAATCAAATCTTTAAAATGTTTTGCTTTAGGCATGGTATGAATAGTAGTGCCAAGATAACTCATATGAAGATTACTAATTTTGAATCAAGATAACTGTTTGATATTGTTGGTTCTAGCAGTAGAAATTCTTGAAGAAGGGATAATGAGAGACTTATCCTTGTTTATCAACTAACTTGATGTCTCTTCATATTGATTCAGGAGCTTTAGGATCTTGTTCAAATTGGAGGCTGGTCCATTAGCAAAGATGACTAAATTGGTAGTAAAGGCTAAACCAGGTATCTAAGTAGTACTAGAAATTTTGTATCTCAGAGTTCTATTGGATTGGAATAACCACTTTAGGTTTCTTCGTAAATATTCATCTACAATAATAAATATACTAAGGGAGATGGGATTCCCTTGTCTAACACCATTTGATGATTTGAAATAACCTTTGAGTTCTTCATTAATTATGATAGAAAATTTAGCTTAATGTGTTAGGCATTTGATTCTCAATTATATTGTGATCAAAACCAAATACTTTTAAAATCCGTATGAAAAAAGGATAAAGAGAGCATGTCAAGGCTTTATCCATATCCAAATTCATAATCATATTTCCACCTCTAGTTTTCTTATTAAGATCATGAACTAGCTCTTGTGTTAAAAGGATATTGTCTTGAATTGTTCCCCCTTCACAAAACTGCTTCGCTCTTCTGATATCAGTCTTGGTAAAATGTCTGAGGGTCAATAAATTATTTTTATTGAGATAATTCTGTTGAAGACAGTGCATATTCTAATTGGCATATAGTCACTCCATAATTTTGGATTATCTTTCTTAGGTATTAGGCATATGGTTTTAGCATAGATTCCATAAGGAGCCCGTTCTCCTTAAAAGAAAAACCTGACTACATTGCAAAGATCTTTCGCTATTACTTTCCAGTATTTTTGAAAGAAATTGATGTTGAAACCACCAACACCAGCAACACTAATAGAGGTTAAAGATTTGACTGAGTCGTGAATTTCATCATTAGTTGAATTAGACTTGAGTCTAGTGTTATCTTTTTGAGTAACTAGCTTGGGGATAAATAAGTTTTAATGTTCTCATTAAGTAAAGTTTTGAAGTGATTGATTGCAGAATCTCTTAGTTTTTGCTGGTCCTCAATCCATACATTGTCCTCCATGATTCTGGTTATTTTCCCTTCTTTTTTGTTTTAAATAGTTTTGGAATCCATGTGTTCATGCCACCATTTATAATCCAACTAGTGTTACACTTTTGCTCGAATAGGATTTCTCTATGGCTAAATATTGGAGATGGATGGCTTGGGCTTTGGCTAGTTTTAACTTGTCTTCCTGAGTCTTGGAATTAGAAAAGAAATGTTCTAAATATATTACTTCTTCTTTTAACCGTGCTATAACACTGAAAATATCTCCCGAAGTCTCTCTATTATAATCCTTATAAATTAGTTATAGTTTTTTCAATTTTGCCAAAAGACGTGAACTGGTGTACCAGTCATCTTTATGTTCCAATTTATTTTCATCGGTTCTAAGAAAGTTTGATGAAGAAACCACATATTTAAAAATTTGAATGATGTTTTTTTCTTGTTTTGGGTGTAAGTGATGAAGATGAAGAGAGGGAGTGATCAAAGTCTGTTCCCGCTAAGTGGTTTACTATAGTAGTTTCAAAATACGTAGATCATGGCATTTTGTATAACACTCTATCCAAAAGATTTTATTTATGAGAGTTAGTCCAAGTGTACTTAGTTCCAATGAAACCATTATCTGAAAGGGTACATTTATTGATGGCATCATCAAAATCGTCAATGTTTTTCAAGCACAAAGATAAGCAAGATAGTTGTTCAATAGGGATGGTGATTGAGTTAAAGTTTTATATCACAATCCACTTTTTTTAGCAGTCAACCATATTTCTTAGATTATCCCATATAGCCATATTCTCTTCCCTGATACATTTAACATTGAAAATAAAAATTATAAAGTATTTATTAATAGTAGAATGAGTAACTTGGAGATACAGAATCTGATCACGATTGACTAGATTAGTGACATTGAAATGATTCCTCCAGAAAATCCAAATCTTGTTTGATACGTTAGCAGTAGCATGTTGAAAACCTATAAGTTTGGTAGTCTTTGTTAGAAGGATATCAACAATCATTGGCTCCTGGATTGCTATAAAATCTATTTTTAGTCCTACTAATAGATTTAAACATTCTTCTAGTTGCCATATTTCCAATTCCTCAAATATTCTAACATAATATAGATATTTCCGAGCTCATTATCTCAGACTCATGGTATTCATGTATGGTTTTGATGTTTGATATTTGGTTAAGGGTAATTTGGATTAGTGGATCACTGATGCTTTTGATAGGCGGAGAGTTTGAAGGTGGTTGACGTGTATTGGTTGGTATCTGTTGGCCTTTTGAGGCTTCGACATTTTTTTAAAATTCTTTATAGTGATTATTCTATAGCTGAATATGGTTATCACATGTGTGAGTGTTTTTTGGTTCATTTTCTGGAGGTTTGATAATAATGGATTTCATTTTAGGTTTCCAGATCTCTGTTGCAGTAGTTTGTTTATTATTTTGGTGTTTTCCTTCATATAGTGGTAGATTTGTTTGAGTTATTTTTTGCATTCATAGATTTTATGGCTAATATGTAGCCATTTGGTACAATAGTTTGGCCTTATACCATAGATAACCTCATTCCATAACTTTTCTTCCATTTCAAAAGCAACCGAGATTCTAGATATATAAGTCTTTGATATATTAGTTTCAATCCAAGCCATACAAGAGTATACATAACTTTATTATTTTGTGGTACCCAGATTTATAATGTGTTCCCTAAAGTTTTTCTAATGAATTGACAGTGTATTCCTGATACATTAAGGATGGACGACGTGAGAAAGTAATCCATTTGGAGGTTATATGAGATTCTTTCCTCAGGTGAAAATTTGGAGTCCACTTTAGGATACACATGGTAAATTGTCCCACTGTCCATATATTACGTCTCCAAATTCTTCTGGCATCTTCAAGAATAACGATTTTCTATCATTATATAATTCATGTCCCAAAGAACCAAGCGGATCTTGCATTTGAGACCAAGATTATCAAAGAACTCTTGATTTCCTGCATAAGGGGTCTGCCTACCGAGAAGTTTCCTACTAATATTTGTTTATCCATTGATTCCAATAGAATTTTGTATATTTCCTAAAATTTAATAGTCGGTTGAAGTTCTTTATGATAAAATTTAACATTTTAATGAGCGTTAGGCTTTGAATGAATACTTGTGATATTAGCATATGTCTTGAGTGTTTCTTTGTGGTTGTCCAATAGTTTGGCAGGCTGGTTTGATGGTTGATTCTCGAATATATGGTTATTTTGTAAGGTTGAAAATTTGTTTAATAAACTTAATTTAATAAAGGGTAATCTTTATCTTCTTGATTTTTCTTGGTGATAGTTACTTATAACGAGTATAAGGTTAGAGCTCTAGCACCAGTTTCAGTATTTTCACTAGTGGTGTAGACTAAGAATACTGATGGTACAAAATATTAAAGATAAATTACTATAGTCCATTTAATATGATTATTTAATTATTCATAAAATACCAAATTTTATTAATTTATTTGTTTAATAGGTCTAAAAATACCATCAAAATTATTTTAATGTCACTTTTATTTTATATAAATATTTAATTAGTAAACAAATTATTTTAATTGATTAATATATTTATCTTCTGAGTCAAATAATATCATTCAAATAATTTTAACATCATTAATTATGAAACAATTTTAGTATAATTCGAAATTAATTTTATTTTATTTTTGTAAATAAAATATTATAAATTTGAATTTATAATGGAAATATGGGTAGATGTGATTCTTAATTAATTATAAATAGATAATTCAAAGTATATAGTTTGTATATAATCACTTGTAACAAAATTTAAATATAACTGATTTTCTATAATATTTTAATAAATTTATTTATAGTAGAAACTCTCTAAAATAATACACTTGAGACCACAAAAAATTATTAATTAAAATAGTTATTAATTTATAGTAAATTACTTAGTTTACAAACACCTTTCAAGCTTCTACTTAATTATTGTACAGTATACAATGCATGTATATCAAATGAAGGGCCCAATTTGAAAGAAACCTTATTATGCTTCTTGTGTTCAATGTATCACTTTATAGGCATTAAAAATATTTTCTATATAAATACAAGATCAAAATAGGTTAACACAAACAAATCATACACACAACATGGCTTCCCATCTTAAAGGTGTGAAAAAAACAAGGATAATCCAAGTCTCACTCAAAAGCAATTGCAAGAATGGGTTCATAATAACTATGGTTTGCAGGTGAGTCAAACGATAATATCGAATACAGTTAAGCGATCTTTAGAGCATCTCTCACTTGCTCCCGAAAGAGGCGATGTTAAGCGACACAAACCGGCAAAATTTCCAGACCTAGAAAAATTTCTCTATAAATGGATTCTTCAATATAAAGAACATGTGAATATAACAGGTGAACTAAACATTGAGAATGCGAAAAAAACTCATAAAAGAAGTTCTTGTTGAGCTATAGAAAACAACACTAGAAGTTCTTACCATGCTAAGGAAAATTAGAGACGAGATTCAAGGAGAAATTGATTTCAACAAAAAACAATTGAATCATTTTTCAAGAAACCTTCATAAATCATTCATGTAATATGCTATATATAAGGAATTATGCTATATATAAGGTATAATTAATTTATATTTTATATGGGTCTAAATAAATTATCAAAAATGTATTATCTTATAATTTCAGCGAATTATTAATTTAGCACCCTATCCCCGAGTCAGGACAGACCAAAAATATTATCTTAGAAGAGTTTATTAAATAATCAAGTATTAATTTATCGAGTTTCTACTGTATATAGTTAGCTATAAAATATTTTATAATTTACTTATTAAGTAAATTAATAAATTAAAGAAGGTGAAGCTATTTCATCCATCAAATTTTTTATTTCCTTCATAAATAAATAAAAACTCCACTTTATTATTTCATCCATAAAGGAAATAACATATTTACCCTTTTTATTTTATCCCAAAACTCATTCATTCTCCAGCAACTCCATCGACTTCTACCACCATCTCACCATCTCAATTATCTCCCACCCTATTAACTTCTGCACACTCAACCAGCCTTATTAGCTTCTTACCATCAATCACCCATAAACCCTAACCCTAGCCTAGCCACTATAAAAACAGTCTCCTCTCTTCAAATCTTGAAAAATAACAAACCCTAGCCACCTATCCAATTTATCTTCTAATCTTGAAAAACAACGGTAGTTTTTCTCGAATTCGTCTAAGGTAGAAATCATTCGTTATTTATAAAAAACAAAAACACTTAAAAGTGCACCATTATTTATTGAAATAGACTAAATGCACCTAATTCCAAGACGACATCTAATTATGAGGTGTCGTCTCGGAATTATGTGTTTTTTTATATAAAAAAGCGCACCTGATTCTGAGGTGTTATCTCGGAATCAAGTGTTTTTTTATAAAGAAAAACGCACCTATTCCTATATGCTGTCTCAGAATCAGGTGTTTTTTTTCTAGAAAAAAGCAACCGATTCCTACGTGATGTCTCGAAATTAGTTGTTTTCTGCTAAAACCTGCACAAATTGGGATTTTCGAAAATATGTTTTTTTAACACAGATTTTTATATTACATGAATGTAAAACTAAAAAAAACAAGTTTAAATTAACTTGTTGGTTGATTTGGTGTTGTTCTCTGGTGTTAAATCTTTGGTTTTAGTATCGTCTTCTTCCATGAGTTATCTTTAAGAAATTTGATTTTCTTTTTTTAGGGTTTAATTTTAGAAGCTAAATCATATATGTTGGATCTAATTTAATTTAATCATGTGTTTATATTTGTTGATATAACGATTTCATAATGGTTAATGTCATTAAGTTATGAATTAGAAAATAAAATGAGGGCAAGATAGTAAAAGCAAGTGATAAGTTTATTTATTTATTTTGAAATATGGAGTAAATAAAAAATATGATGTAGTAAATAAAGAATGTATTTAATTAAGAATAAAATATTTTAAATTTTATTTATCTCACGTGTTTATCTTTGTAAGATAATAATAAATTTAATTATGTAGTAAATTAAAAATAACATTCTTCATGACATTTTCAGTGTTTCATGACACTGCCCGTGACAAAATGAAACAACACAATAAATTGTATCACCGTTTGTGCTATTAAACAACATTCGCGGTGACAAGATATATTTTGTCGAGGGGATGCTGTTAAACAATATCGGTGGTGCTCAAGAAAAATCTCAAATCTCATAGAACTATTTCGCGAAAAAACTCTAAAAATTTACCAAAATCGATTAGAAAGTGTAACCAAATCCATTTTAACCATGAAATCATTATCAAATTGATTATAATCATACGCTTAACTAATTTTAACTAACAATCATCTACATATTTCGATTCTACCTAACAATCAATTCAAATGTAAACATGAAATAAATCAAGAATAGAAAATGGATGAGAAGTTTTCTAGTTTTTAGAGGAAGAAAATTAACTTTTTGTGTTTGAAAAAAATAAAATGATGAATCATGAGCGTTTGAGATTTTTTTCTACAGTAACATGCAACATCGGGCATAACCAAACATGCGAGGCCATGCATAAAAAGATGTGAGACCACACATAAATAAACATGTGAGACAAAATATAAAATAAACATGTGAGACATGTATTACTTGATGATAAAGATGTGAGTCCAGGGTTACTCTCTCACAAAATATAAAAAATTATGAATGGATCTAGTTTCGTTTCACTTCAAAAATCAACGTATGGTCTTATATATTGTAATTTTAAAATAGTATAAGTTTATTATAGTTCCAGTATTAGATTTTGATTATTATTATAATATGATTATAAATTTTATATTTTGATATTATTTACTAGTACGAGTGTTTTAATTATTTGATAAACAAAGTGTTATATTGTTTGTATATTATAATTTAAAAGAATTATAGGGTTATTATAGTTTTATTATTATACTTAGATTATTATTATTATTATTATGGTTTGATTATTATAGTATGATTATAACTACTACAAATTTTGTTATATTTTGATAATTACTTACTAATGATAAAGTTATTGTATAAATAGTTTGATTATACTATAACATATTATAGTTTATTTATTTATTTTAAGTGGTAATTTTTTTTATGAAAAATTGTTACATTATGGGCGTTCATAGTTTATGATCTCATGGGCTTGGAATTGTACAAATGTTTACAAATTGAACTATCGATTATAAATGTCATTCATCTTGATTTTGGAAATTTTGATCTTCTGAATAAGGTTTTTTGTACTCATTTTTTGAAGTTTAAACTCCAGATTTATCCATAAAATCTTGTTCAAGTTCATCTTTACCATTTTTAATAAATTCATTAAAGACGTCGCTTGGATTCCCTTCCTTTTCATACTCTTTGTCTTGTATCCTATGATTCGTGGCAGTCCAGTCCTTGATTGCAAAAAGCATTCCAGATGTCTGACCCATTAATCTTATTTGTTTAGTCGTGTATTGCAGCCTGACTTGACTAAAAGCATATTCACTTGCACAAATAAATAAATATAAATAGTATACCAAGGACTTAAATCACTATAATCCTTATCCGCCAAACAAACTTGATTGATTTGATCGATTAAATTTTTTAATTAAATATTATAGAAAATGAAATCAGAGGAATATATTGGAAGAACGATGTTGTAATACTAATACTAACATTTCGAGAGTTTTGGAAGTAAAATTGTGATTGAGAGATGATCTACGAGATGAAAGAGAAATGAGTGAGTTTATTCTCTATTTATAGAGAATAAACTAAAAAAATCTAAATCAAATTGGATATCCGATTTGTAATGGGTTTTCATTAAATAAAATGTAATCAAATCGGATATCCGATTGGCCAAATTAGATACCCGATTTGATCATAATTCTAAAAAAAAAACTAATTGTGGCCTGATAAGGAAATATAAAGTTAGGGACTAAAATGTAAACAATAAAAGGTTAAGTAACAGATGGAAAAAATAAAAAAGCGATTTTGATTATGTATTTTAATAAGGACTGAGTGTAATTTATCCTTTTATATAACTACTTACAGTTGTAGGTTATTTATCTCACTTGTGTTCTCTCATTATTTATCTCTCTTTCTCTCTAAAACACTCCTACTATTGTTTACTAAAGTGATTCCTAATAAGTAAACTCACCAAATTTGCGACTTCATTCGGGAGACTAACAATCAGTGTCTTTTCTTCTAGTTCGAATTTTGTTAATCCTAAACAACAGTTTTGAAATTTTGCAATGAATCCTGAAAGCAACCCGTTAGTTCGATCAACGATTGAAACACTAAGAGAAGATTTACATATAAATGAAAATAAACCATAAGGATCTGTTATGATCCAAGCTCAGTCTGATATAGAAATGTGTATGAACCAACTCTTGGATAAAATAAATGCACTAAATCAGAAATGTGAGCAAAGAGAGCAGGAAATTCACTCGACAAAGCTTAAATACGAAGTGAGACAAGTAAATGAGAAAACTGAAATTGGAAACCAGTCTGATCGATCTTGCACTGGTAGAAATAGTAGGAATAAGCGGAAGAATGAGTGCTTCGAAGCTCCAAAAGAGTGCTATTCTTCTCGGAAGTGAAATAAAGAGAAACAAAAATGTGTCACGTCTAGTAACGAGGAGGTTGAGAGATCTACCTCAGGTTTTAAAAGGTATAGGGTTTCTTCGAAGGAACAAAGGGAACAACCCCGAAAATATAAGAAGGAACATAGATCTAGGAAGGACAACGTTCCTCGTTGTTTGAGGGAATCTAATTGGTGTGATGGGAATACATCGAATCAGTATGCAGAGACTGATTGGAATTTATATGCATTCATGGGAGCTGAGGATCAGTACGTGCAGCGTGTCGATTGTAGGAACTCTCCGTTGATTCCGAAGCGTTTTGTTAGCGCTAAGGTTGAAAAGTTCGATGGGATGCAGGATCTAGATGATCACATCAAACAATTCAAGAATTACATGATGAACGTCGAAAATGACGAAAAGTTGGTGTGTCGTGCTTTTTCATAAACTTTTAAAGGAATAACGTTAAAGTGGGACAATCAGATTCTAAGGGGGATCTATTTCGAATTTGAGGGATTTCTATACTACTTTTCGAAGCCAGTTTGTTGGAAGCAAGGAGATGAGAGCGAATAGAGATACAATTATCCAATGCAAGCAGGCAGTTGGAGAAAATTTGAAAGACTACATAAAGTGATTTGTTGAGACTAAGGTAGCTTGGATAATTGCGAAGAAGATGTGGCGATGGCAGCTTTTCGCCAAATGTTACTGCCATGAGATTTGGCTAATGAGACGACAAAAATGAGGGCTTTAACTTTTGGAGCATTAATGGCTCAGGTTGAAGATCAGATCAAAGTTGAAGAGTCAACTAGGGTCCAAGGAGGACCAGTTAATGTTCTAAAGAATTCAAGTCAGGGGGCCAATAACCAGGGGCAATCTTCGAATGGTAATCAGCAGACGCGTTCGAGGAATAATAATTTGTCACTTCGAACTCGGAAATATTCAAATCAAGCCCCATCTTACAATGACAACAGAGCGAGGCCGAATTAGTGGATTAGGCCCGAGTATTATGCAGAGTTAACAGAAAGTGTAGCTGTAATTTTTTGCAAAAACGATAGCTTCGTGAATTTCAGGAAGCCAACTCAAATTAACAAGCCAAGAGAAAAAGCGGAACAATAAATATTGCATATATCATGAGGATATTGGTTATGATACCAATGATTTTATTGCATTGGAAAAAAATTCCAAATTCTGATTGAAATGGAAAGATTTTGACTTATGTGAAGTCACAAGGAAACGTGCCAAAAACTCCAGCATTGAATTCACGGTCGGCTAACCCAAATGCGCCAGCTGAGAATTTGATGATTCCAGATTCAAATGCTGATGAATTCGATGCTGCTTCAGAAAAAATAGATAAGGATCCAGATAGGTTGATTCTGATGGCTGTTGAAAAGCTAGTAAAGAAAGGACATATGAGAAGTTTTTGTGATTTTTTTTGAGTCATTGGCCATTTTTTGAGGCGATTCAATAGATGGTACTACTGATAGTTTGAGGAAGAGACATGTTGTCAATTTGACAACACAAATTGAAGGAAAGATGTCCACTCATTTATATGGAAAATTAAATTCTTTTTATCTTGTTTGGTGAGGACGATTTGCGAGGTACTGCGGGGCTGCATGAGGACGTGGTATTTATTGGGGAAGAAGTGGCTTGTGTTGAAATTAGACGTATGATCATAGACAACGGTAGTTCTGGAGATGTCCTTTTCAAAATAACATATGAAACGATATGTAATCCTCCTCGAATTTCTCGATCAGAGTGCACGATTATTGGATTCACTGGTGCGACATCACGGGTGATAGGGGAATTTGAGAGGGAGGTAAGCTTAGGAAAGGGACCCTTCAAGAAGAAATATCAAGTGCTCTTTCTGGTGGTGGACTGTCCCACAAGTTACAATGCTATTTTTGGAAGGTGTTGGTTTCCTAGAATGTATGGGTTTGTTCGACAGTACATCAATGTTTTGAATATATGGTAGGAGATCGTGTGGGGGTCGTTCGAAGTGACTAGAAAGTTGTAAGAGAGTGTTATGCCACTACACTTCGGATTCGAGGATCCATCAGTGGAGATATGATGAATAAATAGAAGTCAAAGGGGTTAACCTCAGATTTTGATGAATGGGTTGACGATCCAAGGGAAGGCCCAGGGTCTTTGACAGTAAGTGAAGAAATTGAGGAGTATACTTTTTCTAAAGGAAGAGTACTTCGAATAGAAGCCTTACTGATCCCAGTTCTACGTCAACAACTGCTAGAATTTTTGTCTCATAACCTGGATGTTTTCGCTTGGAAAACCCAGGATGTGATAGGGGAGCCAATCGAAGTAATTTGCCATACTTTAGCTGTTGATTCAAAGGTGTAGCCGGTAATTCAAAAAAGAATGGCATTTTCATCAGAGACAGCAGAAGCAATTGTTTATGAAGTGGATCGTTTATCCAGGGTCGGACATATAAGAGAGTCACGGTATCCCTTATGGACAACGAATGCAGTAGTTGTTAAAACAAATATTGGAAAATGGTGAATCTGTGTAGATTTTACAGACTTAAATAGAGCATGTCCTAATGAACCTTTTCATTTTCCTCGAATAGATCAACTGGTTGATTCCACTTCGGGAAATAAAATATTAACTTTTATGGATGCTTTCTTAGGATATAATCAGAACCAGATGGATCCAAAGGATCAAGAATGTACGACCTTCATAACTAACATGGGATTGCAATGTTACAAGGTTATGCCTTTTGGATTGAAAAATGTTGGAGCTACTTATCAAAGGTTGATGAATAAAGTATTTACCACTCAGATTGGAAGAAACATGAAGGTGTATATCGATGATATGGTGGTAAAAATCTTGATGGGTGATGCACATCTGGAGGATTTAAAGGAAACATTTTTTAATCTAAGGGCAATCAGGCTAAAGCTTAATCCTGAAAAGGGCACCTTCAGAGTTCGATCAGGGAAGTTTTTGGGTTATGTTACCAGTGAAAGGCGAATATAAGCTGACTTAGAACAAGTGAAAGATGTAATAACAATGAATTCACCTTGAAATGTTAAAGAAGTGTATTTTTTTACAAGAAGGTTAGCAGCGCTTAATCGCTTTATTTCTAGATCTTCTGACAAATGTTTTCCTTTCTTTCAAGTGTTGCAAGGTCCAAATAGATTTGAATACACATCGGATCGTGAAACAACATTTACAAGCATAAAGAACTTATTATCATCACCACAAATTTTGTCAAAACCTTGAAGTGGAGAAAAGCTCTTTTATACATTGCGGTATTAGATTTTTGAGTAAACGTAGTATTGATAAATGAAGATTCAAGAATTCTAGAGCAAGTGTATTATGTCAGCAAAATTTTAATGACAGGACAAAAGAGGTATTTGAAGCTTGAGAAATTAGCATTAGCGTTGGTGATTGTTGTTAGAAAAATGCGTCCTTACTTCCAAGCCCATACCATCGAAGTCTGAACTTCATTCCCTTTGAAAAATAGTTTGCAACATCCTGATATTTTAAGGAGGATGACCAAGTAGTGAGTGGAGTTAAGAGATTATGACATCTTGTTCACACATCGAACTGCAATTAAAGCTCAAGTGTTGGCAGATTTTCTTGTTGAATTTCATTCGAGCAGATCAAATGTAGAAGAAAGTCAGGATGTTGCACCAGCGAGTTCGATGTGGGTTGTTTGAACAGATGGCGGGTCTAATATTTCGAGATGCAGCGCTAGAGTTCAGTTAATTGCTCCATCTGGAGTAGCGATGCTTATGTCCATCAAATTTGGTTTTCACGCCTCGAACAATGAATCTGAATACGAAGCAACTTTTAGAGACAGATTCTCAATTAGTAGCAAATCAAGTATCTAAAAATTCTGAGGCAAAAAAAGATCGCTTAATTTTGTATATTCGGGAGCTTCGAAACTCAATGTTACTATTTGATCGTGTTGTTGTGGAACATATTAGTTGAGGACGTAACACGGTGGCTCATTCATTAGCAAACATTGCTTACAAGGAGGAGCATCCTTGGATTTTGTTACAAGAAGTCCTTCGATTTTGACCCAGTTAGACCAGTATGATTATATAGAGGAATTGTTCGTCACCCTAGATGTAGTCTGAGGCGATTGGCGAACTGATATTTTAAATTTTTTGTTTCGAAGAACACTGCCACATGATGCGAAATTGGCCAAAACATTGCGAGGCAAAGCCTTCGAATACATATTTAGGATGAAATATTGTATAAGTAGGCATTGAGTAGGCCATTATTACGGTTTTTAGATTAGCAAGAATCACATGACGTATTATCAGAGTTGCATGATCGAGAAAGGTCAGCTCATTGTGGGTTTAAAGCTTTATCTTGTCGAGTTTTTCTTGAATGGTTTTATTGGCCTTCAATCATGAACGATGCCAAAAATTTGGTTCGAAGCTGTGATACTTGTCAAAGGTTTGCTAATTCTATACATAAATCGGTAGTTCCACTTATGTCTATTACCAAAGCCATACCATTTGATAGATGGGGTATTGATTTTGTGGGGCATTTGTCGATGGCATCTGGGGACAGAAAATGATAATTATAGTGGTAGACTATTTTACTAAGTGGGCAGAAGCATAACAATTATCTGGAACGAAAGAAAAGTATGTAATTAAATTTATTTTAAACAGTATTTGCTACCACTTTAGAGTACCCCAAAACATTACTACAAATAATGGCCCTCAATTTAATAATAAAGAAATGACTTCATTCTGCACATCAAAGGGAATTCAAAAATGTTTTTCAACACCCTTTCATCCCCAAGCCAATGGACAAGTCGAGGTGACGAATATAACTATTTTAGAGGGTTTGAAGAAAAAATTAACAAGGGTTGCAGGGAAATGGCCAAATTATTTGCAAGAATTATTTTGGGCTTATCGAACAACTCTTATGGAAGCTACTAAAGAAAATCATTTTGCTTTAGCATATGGAATGGATGTTGTTAGCCCTGTGGAATCTACGATGTCATCTTTTAGAATATCTCAATAATCCGAAACATATAATAACGAAGCTAGAAGAGAAAATTTAGATTTGATTGATGGCAAAAGAGTTCAAACTCATTTAAACATGATCCAATATCAAACTCTTATGAGGAACATATAAAATTCAATGGTGAAAAAGCGGGAGTTTAAAACAGGTGATAAAGTGTTGAGGAAAGTATTTTTGCATACTAAGGAGAAGAACCTCGGAAAAATGACCCCAAATTGGGAAGGACCTTATGTGGTTGTTGAAAGGATAAAGCGAGGGTTTTATCTCCTTTGCGATATTTAGGGGAGGATACTTCAACACCCGTGGAATATACAACATCTGAAATTATATCGAGAATAGTTATGTTGTATTTTGAATTTGTTTCTTTCGGTTGAATAACGCACTCTTTCGTACCTTGTTGGCCCATGAAGGTTTTAATAAGGCGCTATTTACATATTCAACATTATCAATAAAATTCATTTTTGGCCAATGGTTGTTTACAAGTGCTTATAAAGACTATTTTGATAACTTATCAAAGACTGATCATCTTTGAGGTTGATCAAGAGTAGAATGTTCTGAAGTGTTTATTACACTTTTCGAAGAAACAACCATATTCAAAGTGCTACGTTCAATAAAGAAGTGTGTTGTATTCGAAGTGTTACGTTCAATAAACGCACTGCGTTGTTTTCGAAGTGCTACATTAAATAAACGAACTGTGTTGTTTTTGAAGTTCTACGTTCAATAAACGCATTATGATTTTCGATGTGCCACCTTCATTTAATGCATTATAATAATCGAGGGATTACATTTTTCAAGTATAACTTAAAGTATATTATTATGATCCAACTTCGAATAATTAGCATAAATAAAAGATCACATAACTTGATGGAAAATATAAAATATAAACAAAAACCTTTGTCATTTAGAATGATTCGATGAGTACAGAGATTATGGTACTAATATGAAAACTACAAAAAGATAACCTAAGTTCAAGGTTAAGGGATATAAAGATCATTTAGATGATTCCTTTTCAGATGATTATTCTTTGCATGATGAGCTAGGGATAGGATCGAAGGCTTGGGTGGGGCGTCGTTTGGCAGAAATATCATTCCAGAAGGTTGAAAGGTCTATCTTGAATATGTAGCATGAATTCCCCAAATAAGTGTGATGATCTTCTCCTCCTTACCATTGTTGATGGCTGCTAACATATCCTTCAAACATTTGTATTCTGTAGCAGTGATAGCAAGTTGTTTTTCCTTCTCAAAGGGAACTTTCAGTGTGGCTATCTCATTGGTCAAATTTTTCTTCTCTCCTTCACATGTGGTAAGAGACCTCTGAAGATTATCGAGCATCTCTATCTTAGCAGTTAAGTCTTCAAGGTGTTTAGCCTTGAGCTGATTTATTTCTTCTTGATGCGAACTTATCAGTTTCTCTTTGTCGACCTGGTGTTGTTCTCGTAAATGCCTTTTGACAAAAAGGAGTCCTCGGAGAAGCTCAGACCTTGCCATTTCGAAGCAGTAAAACTGATCTACTATATGATTTTGAAATTTTTCATCAAATATTTTTCAACTTTATTTGTAGCGAACCATATCCTTGGCCAGTCGTTTCAAATGACCATGAGAAGCCTTGATTTGTTGAGTAAGCGTTTTTGCAACAGTATTGAGATGGGAAAATGGTTGAACTATTTCAAGGACAGCTGAGTTTGGTGGAATGGGAGGAAAACCCACTGGACTAGGCCGAGGGATGAGGTCTAAAGACGTAGTAGGAGCATAAGGAACAATGATTTCAGGAGATTCCTCGGAGGTAGGCGGTGCAGATCTTCTACCAAAATTCATTGAATTTGATGAAACGATCGGGATCGACGTGATCATCATTTTGATTATTTTCAACAACGATTGTAGCATCTTCACCAGCTACTTCGTTTTCCTATTAAGGACTTTGTTGATTCCCATCAACTATGACCTCATCATCGTCGGATACTACATCTTTGATGGTTGCAGATGTTTTCTTCTTCATTTTCTTTTTGGGACTGGTGGAATTTTGTTTTTTCGAGGGTGTAGCAGTTTTCTTTTATTTCAAAGAAGGCTCGTCTTTTGTTATTCTTTGATGGTCAAAAGTGTGCTTTCCTTTGTTTTTATTTTTAAACGTCTGGGATTCAGATTTGTTGAAGGGCTAGCACCAAATGTACTAGCTGCCTTTTTGTTCTTTTTAGCTTTCATCTTTTGAAGAAGATGACTGTCAGATCTGTTGCATATGGGTAAGAATACCTTGCAATCCGGATGGACCAATATTTTAACAGCTTGTCGAGAGTTGGGATGTTCCATCAAAGTTTCAGGGGGAGAGGCTCCAGGTGTGATCGGAAACAATTGACTGTTGAGAAAATTGATGGGGGTTAAAGGTTGTATAAAAAACATTATTCCATTATGCTTCGCCCCATGCGGAAAGTTTAATAAATATTTCTTTAGCTCTGGGTCGACGAATGGCATAGTGCCTCGGAATTTCTAATAAAAACATATAGATTGGCAATGAATAAGAATAACAATAGTTAGAAAATTCAATACAAGAGGAGTAGTATTATAACACTTACGACCGTTTTTTCAGACAAGATTCAGTCTTGATGGATTGGTCTTGGATATCTCTTTGCCGTTTTCCTATGCTCCAAAGATGAAGATGAACTTTTTCTTCCAGAACTTGTCCGCCTCTAGAAGGTCATCGATGATTTTGAGTTCATCATCTCATGTAAGGTAGTAGAATAAAAGTTTTGGTCCCTTGGATAATTTTGTTAATGATATAAAATCTTTAATGGTGATTGGAATTTTGGACAAGCGGGAGATCATGATTACAGAAAGAAGGGTGAACCATTGATTTGGGGTCACTTGAGTTGAGCACAGATTTAGGAGTTCGAAGTAGTCAACGATCATCGGATCTGAAGGGAACCGAAGCCTCTAGTTGATGATTTCTGGATAGACTATCAATTTATTTTTCCAGCAATCTAAGGGTGTTTCACCTCTTTTGGGAAGATGAAGGGTGATGGTGTCTCCCATTCCCCATTGTTTTTCCAAAGCTGATGTTTGATCCTCTTTGTAATATATGTACTTGACATTTTTTAAAGCAACGATATAGTCTGCATCAAGAGATCTTTGATTCTCACCAATTGATGCTCTCTCTTCATCGGATATAGTGATTAGAGCTTTCTATTTTCTTGGCTTGCGTATATTTTTCTAAGGGGCATCTTCAGATTCTTTCAAGGTTTCCTCATCAGCATTAGCCTCGTTATTTGATTGGGTAGCATCGGAGAAAACCTTTGTTTCCGACGCCTCGTCTCTCAGTGGTGGAGGATTCTTCGAAGGATTTTGTTGAGTTAATGTGATTGTATCAACAATTTCCTTTGGGGGAGGAAATTTGGAAGAAGGATTTGGTGTAGCATTTGAATCATCTCTCATGGCTATAAAAGTTCTTTTTCTAGGAGCTCTTGAAAGATAAGTGGAAGAAAGGGTTGCTTCGGATTGTTTTTGAAGAAGATTGATTAGCTTTATAACTAGTTTGAGATGATGACTTGGTAAGAGAAGTTGAAATTCGAAAAGTAGTTTGTAGGGTTTTTTGTGTCCGATTTTTTTAATATTGACTTTCTTCTGTAATAGGTGAAGGTTAAAAAGCAGGAACTTTCGATGGATCGAAGTTACTGTAATAAATGGTCTTTGTTGATGTCTAGAGGGGAGCGTTGCTTATCAGTCCAACAACTCTATCTTTGTATGCTCTTTCACTTATACCGAAGTAATCGTAAGCTTTGAAGACAAGATTGTCGTCAGGTTTTAGAGATTCGGGTTTTTTGGGAATTATAGCTTTAGATCTTCTAGATCTTGGGTGTTTTCTCATAAACAGATTAGAGATTGATTGGAAAATATGAGTTTTCCGTTGAAGGTAGCAAAAGTTTGGGAGGTTCTCTGTTTCTTTCTCAAGAATTTTGGGTTGTGAAACAAAAAGTGAAGTTGCTAAAGAATTTATAAGAGGAAGTAAGTCGTGTGCAGAAGTGGAAAAGGTTTGTGATGACTGGGCAGAATTTGAAACGATAATAACATTATGTGTTCGACATCTGTCATGCTAGTTGTAAGCCTAGCAACTAGGAAATCATGATGTATTTAACAGTTATATTTTATAAATTTGCTTCGAATTTAACTCGGGGAATGATTGTCTGAGGGCATATTTCGATGTATCACTGCGTTTGACAAGATTCAAGGAGAAAGATGTTATTGATTTTAAGTTGTGAGGTTTTGAAAGGAAAGTTACCATTGCTTTTGGCACGATTCGAAGATAATTAGTTCTCATTCATTTACTGACATGAGAACTAGAGGGGCTACTGATAAGGAAATAAAAGTTTAAAGACTAAAATGTAAACAATAAAAGGTTAAGTAACAGATGGTAATAATAAAAGAAGCGATTTTGCTTATGTATTTTTAGTAAGGACTAAGTGTAATTTGTTCTTTTATGTAACTATTTACAGTTGTAAGTTAAGTCGTCACACCTCCATATAAAGGCCAGAGTTGAATGAATAAAATGGTTTAAATTCTGACTTTACTCACTTGTGGTCTCTCATTTTCTCTCTCAGAAATCTCTCTATCTCTCTAAAACACTCCTACTATTGTTTACAAAATCGACTGCTAATAATCAAACTCACCATGGTCAATCAGATATTCGATTTTTAACGAATTTATTAAAATGGGGTAGATTTTAGTATGGGGGCTTTGCTTCTTGTTATGGAAAGTTTGTATAGGAATGAATTATTTAATAAACCTAGAGTTGTGGTCGAAATGGCATATATGAGCCTAATTTTATGAAGTTATGGTCAAAATGCCAGATATAGGCTCAGCAAATCGTGCACACTAGGATGCAAGAGCATCAACCGATCACTTCTGATGCTGTTAGTTCTTTTCACCAACAGCAACAATTGTCTGATCACGAATATAAGCAATGGATTCATTCTGAAATGTGAAGATCTATAGTGAATTATGCACCAGTTAAATACATGCGGCTAATGATGGCTAATGTGGATTTGAAAGTGATTGTTGAACATATGGATAATCATTTACCTCCTACTTCATATCCTCCACCCCCACCTTTAAACTATAAAGATAAAGTTCCTTAGTTTTTTTATATTTGATTGTATTAAACATTTTTTTGTTATGTTTTCTATTTTATTTTATTAAATATTGTTATTATTTGGTCGAATTAATCTATTGTTTTGTTTTATTTATATGTAATATTATACATTTTTGTATTTAAATAAATATCTTTTAAATTTTATTTTGTTATTTACCATTGCATCAATAGTGTATGTATACATATATGTACACAATTATAAAAACTTTAAATATATAATTAAAATATCTTATAGTTTAAAATTCTAATAAAATATTTAAAATATCTAAACATATATACTTGAAAAATTTAATATAGTGTTAGTTGAAAGATATAAAGAATTACTAAAAATATATAGTAGTTGAAAGATAGAAAAAACTCCAACAACTTATAAATATACAACAACTTATAAATATAGTTTAAATATCTAATGAACTATATTAGAATATCAAATAAACTATTTAAAATACCTAAATATAATTTTAAAATATATCAAATAAATATTAGAAATATTTTTATTTTATGTTATACATATCTTAATTTATTGAAATTTAAATAAATTAACACATTCAAATTAATTTTTAATAAATATATCAAATATATAATAAACTATTACATATGACATGATAAGAAAATGTAATCTGTCACGCCACAACAACATGACAAATGATTTTACGTAACCTAATAAATTCTTTTGTAATCACGGTTGGATGTGGTTAGAGAATAGTTAGATCTTAACAAATTATGTTAGATTTACCGTTAGTGGATGTTATTTTTTATTTAAGTTTATTTTTTGTGCTATTGTTTTGTAATAAATACAATAAATATATACTCTACTAGTTTTTTATGTTATATATCTTTAAGAAATTCGATAAGTACTAGGGTTTTAGGTTTTATTTTTATTTTCAAACAATTCTAAAATAATTTTTTTATTATTCTTTGATATATTTGTAGAATTTATGTTTTGAGGACAAAATAACCTATTAGAATAGTATTTTTTATGGGACATTCATTTTGGATCAGTTAATATTATTTTGTGATGGGAATATTAGATGTCTTGGGAAGATTTAAAAAAATCAGTATTGTCGGGAATATAGTTGGGGATGCAAATGTCATATTTGTATATAAGTATGAATCAATCTAATCTCTAAACTGTTATAATATTGTCCGTTTTGCCCTAAAAAACATGCACGCCTTCGATTTTAGTCCATTTCAAAAAAATCACATACTAATGGTGATAAATTTTTACTTATATACCATTGATCATTCATATGTTTAACCGACGTGTGATTTTGGTCGCACCTAAAAAATTATCCTCTCGAAAAAAGTACCATCTACGTCATAGAGCATTACAACGGATCGATATGCTCACTCTAATAAGAGCACATGTGATTCATAGAGCTTTGCCACAGATCTTTCACCCTCAACATGATGAGTT
Source organism: Limnanthes douglasii subsp. nivea (assembly GCA_036936605.1). Taxonomy (NCBI): domain Eukaryota; kingdom Viridiplantae; phylum Streptophyta; class Magnoliopsida; order Brassicales; family Limnanthaceae; genus Limnanthes; species Limnanthes douglasii. Next base: position 336,072,706 of record JAUPFV010000002.1, read on the forward strand.
TATCATGTTCGACACCTGATAATTTCACCCACATGACATTATGTTCGGGCTTGGAGTTCTGATACCAATTGTTGGTAATATGGTTGGAGGTACATATTTTGCTTCCTGTATATAAGTATGAGTCATACTATAGTATGATAATATCCAATTTTAACCCAAAAACTTGCACGATCTTGATTTTAGTTCACTCATAAAATGTCACATACTAGTAGAGGTATGTTTTTACTTATAGAACATTGATCATTCCTATGTCTAAACAATGTGGAACTTTGATCGCACCTAACATGTATGAAATGAAATCAGGTCAAGGGATCAATATTAACAAATTTTATGTATACTTCTCTACAAATATCAATATTCAATGAAAATACTTCAGAAAAAAAATTAATCGTTATTAAATCGGACTTGGCCCCTTGGTTGTCTTCTAGGGATCTCAAGGATTATTTTAGTGTAGTTTCAATAGGTTCAACTAAATAAAAATAGACTATATGACGAAATGCCAAAGTAGTTACCTGAAGATGACGTCTCACTTTAAGAAAAATATTTCTTTAAATTTATCCTATCGATCTGTTTAATAAGTTATTAAACTAATTGAAAATGATATTTGATAAATTATTTAGAGTATCCACAAACGGACAGAAAAAGCCACATTATATATCTTTGGGAAAATGTGTAGGTTTTTTTACAATGCATAAATTGCATGTCGGATGGGTGGATGACTTGATCAAGCTTTAACAATCAAAATTTAAAGAAATTCAAAACAAAAGAGACTTTGTGGATAACTTATCTTTAAAATATACAATATATTTTTCGGTATTGAAACATAGTTAGAATGAAAAATTGTTCAAAATGGGAATATTTAACCAGTTATGATATGTCAGTAATTATCAGAGAATGAACAGTAAACATCTGGAGAGATAGAGGGATGAATGGCTTGCATGATCTTGATTTTAGTTCACTCATAAAAGGTCACATACTAGTGAAGGTATGCTTTTACTATATAACATTGATCCTTCATATGTCTAACCAATGTGGAACTTTGATCGCACCTAACATTTATGAAATGAAATGAGGTCAAGAGATCAACATTAACAAATTTTATGTATACTTTTATACAAATATCAATATTCAATGGAAATACTTAGTAAAAAAAAGCAATCGTTATCAAATCGGACTTGGCCACTTGGTTGTATTCTTGGAATCTCAAAGATTATTTTAATATAGTTTCAAATCAACTAAATAAAAATAGACTATATGACTAAATGCCAAAGTAGTTATCTGAAGAAGACCTATCACTTTAAGGAAACTATTTCTTTAAAGTTATCCTATCGATCTGTTTAATAAGTTATTAAACTAATTGAAAATGATATCTGCTAAATTATTTAGAGTATCCACAAACGGACAGAAAAAGCCACATTATATATCTTTGGGAAAATATGTAGGTTTTTTTACAATGCATGAATTTCATGTCTGATGGGTGGATGACTTGATCAAGCTTTAACAATCAAAATTTACAGAAATTCAAAACAAAAGAGACTTTGTGGATAACTTATCTATAAAATATACAATATAGTTTGTCGGTATTGAAACGTAGTTGGAATGAAAATTGTTCAAAAATGGGAATATTTAACCAGTTATGATATGGTAGTAATTATCAGAGAATGAAATGGAAACATCTTGAGAGATAGAGAAATGATTGGCTTGCATGATCTTGATTTTAGTTCACTCATAAAAGGTCACATACTAATGGAGCTATGTTTTTACTATATAACATTGATCCTTCATATGTCTAAGCAATGTGGAACTTTGATCGCACCTAACATGTATGAAATGAAATGAGGTTAAAAGATCAAAGTTAACAAATTTTATTTATACTTCTATACAAATATTAATATTCAATGGAATTACTTAGTAAAAAGAAGCAGTCGTTATCAAATCGAACTTGGCCGCTTGGTTGTATTCTTGAAATCTCAAGGATTATTTTAGTGTAGTTTCAATAGGTTCAACTAAAAAAAACTATATGACTAAATGCCAAAGTAGTTATTTGAAGATGACGTCTCAGTTTAAGAAAACTATTTCTTCAAAGTTATCCTATCGTTCTGCCAAATAAGTTATTACACTAATTGAAAATGATATTTGCTAAATTATTTGGAGTATCCACAAACGGAGAAAAAAGCCAGATTATATATATTTGGGAAAATATGTAGGTTTTTTTACAATACATGAATTGCATATCTGATGGGTGGATGATTTGATCAAGCTTTAATAATCAGAATTTACTAGAAATTCAAAACGAAAGAGACTTTATGGATTACTTATCTATAAAATATACAATATATTTTTTTGGTATTCAAACGTAGTTAGAATGAAAAATTGTTCAAAAATGGGAATATTTAACCAGTTATGATATGTCAGTAATTACCAAAGAATGAAAAGTAAACATCCAGAGAGATAGAGGGATGAATGAACATATTTTATTATATTTGGATGCAGTGGCGTAGCCAGGATTTGATTCTTGTGGGGTCCTGGTTATCGTCCAAAAACGAAATAGTAGACAATATAGATTTTTAAGGTTTTTTTGCACTATGTATGATTTTTTTTGGTTTGTTTGGTTAACTAGTGTTTTTGTATTTATGGATCCCTTATTTATTGGTTATTTTCTTCACTATTTTGTCAATCTATAATCATGAGCACACCAAGGTTATCTGGCTTGAGGATGCTGCCTCATATTTAGGTTTTTTATGTTAGTTTTGTATTTATTTATTATCGTGTACTGTGTGTGTTATCTGGCTTGAGGATGCTGCCTCATATTTAGGCTTTTTATGTTAGTTTTTTTTATTTATCTTCGTGTACTGTGTGTGTATCTTGACACGTCTTTCATTGTCTTGAGATCTGTAGGAGTCTAGAGACGACAAATCTATGCTATAGTCAATGTTCTTGAAAGTGTTGGAGTAAAAAGAATTTCCTTTGATTTTCGAATTTTAATTTACTCGAATTTAACTTACTTAACTAGTGTTGGAATTAGGTTATTGTTAAAAGAAAAAAAAAACAGTATACATAGAAAAGGTTTAAAACAATTCTTTGAATTTTCCAAGGCATATATTGTCTAAGTGTTTTAGACTTAACATTCAATCGTACCAAATTATAAAATTATTATAAAAAATTAAATATATATTAAAAAAAGTATCTCCATTATTAGATATATTAATGTAGTTAAAGAATAAGCTGGTACCAAGTAAAGAATTAAAGGAGGATATATATGTAAAGAGTTAAATATATAATATATTAAAGGGTAAAGAATTAAATATATATATTAAGTACTATTCATTTCCTTGATGAATCACCTGAGGTTCGAACCCAAGACCACTAGGTTCCTACCACAGGTTTTTCCACTTTCCACTGAGATAGGAGAATTTTAGTATTTTGGAATGGTTATTATAATATATAATATAACTTTGTGGGTTCCTGGGCACCCACGAACCCCACTGCAGCTCCGCCTGTGTTTCGATGTCATTTCTAAAGTGGATATATGAATGTAGGTTTGTAATGTTTTCCTCAATTATTCTTAGAAGGCATCAATCTTGTATACTATACTTGCTTCTCATATAGTTTAAAATGTGATAGGTCTTCATATATTTATTAAGCATCTCAAAGATTTATTTGTTTGGAATAAAATAATGGGTATGTGTTTGATTAAGCATCATATTATATGATAACCTTTAAGTTTATTAAATTTCCACTTAACATGTGGAAGTTATTAAACAATTATCTTTTGGTAGAAATAATATTTTACACAAATACGTTACCCTCGCATTGAAGATTTTATGATACTTTCAAAATCATCAACGAGAACTAGTTTTTTATTTTTTTGGCAATCAATATGCTTCAGCGATACGAACTCATATATATTGCTTGTGTTTATCATGTTGTCATATTTTTTAATATTTAGAGAATTTAATGTTTGGCTTTGTTCAAAGAAACTGTAGCATCTTTGATTCATTATGTATGACGTATTAATAATGATTTATTAATATTACATTCTAATTTAAATAAGCGTATAATATTTTTCAAAAAATAGTTAAATAGGATGGTGGCTTAGGTTGAGTATGGAACACAAATAGTTCTTGAAAAACTAGCTTGAGAGCTTAGGAAGCAGATTATGATCTAAGATAGTAACATAAGTTCATTGGGTTCATCGATTGAAAATGTGTTGGTTATTTTTCCAATGTGCCTACATTTTGGATGAATTTAAAGGCATTAAGCTTAAGATTTATAAATATATATTTAGAAATAAGGGATTCAATTATATTCGTTCTTATGGATAAACATTTGCAAAAATATTTTAACTCAAATTTGATATTTATGAACGCGATTTGTCCACATGAAATCTTGAGTGAATCTATACTAATTCATTTTGACATAAATTCAAAATTTACAATGTTACAACAATGTTTTTGACAAATGTGTGAGTTTTAGAAGAGAAGTTTAATGAACTAACTTGGATGATGTCCCTCTTCATTTTAAACTGATTCTAAATATTAATTCGGCATGATTATGTTATACGAGGTCTTAATTTCCACGATTTATTGTAAGAACAATAAGTGATCTTGAGATGTCAATTTATTGAATGATGACTGAATACTATAAAATTCTACTTTTAAGGTATTAGCTTAAATTTTTTAAAATTTTATTATACAATTTTAAGTTCATATCAATTATATTGGATAAAATTGACATATTCTTATTCATTTATATTATAATGTTTATGAGTAAATAATAATATTATAATAAAAAAATTATTTGGTACATAATATATTTTTTAAAAACATAGTTAACTGTACTTCATAGTTAAGATTTTTTTTTAAAATCATATATATTTTTTATAAAGGATATATAAATTAAAAATACAAAAAATGGATTTTTCAAAATAAAGATATTATAGCAGATACTGAAGAGACTAATGTAAATATTTATACTCTCTCTAAATCTAAGGAAAATGAACATAAACAATATACCAATGGATTAAAAATATTAAAGTATAACAGACCATTCGACTTGTATGTAGACCAGTTGAAGACATCTTTTTAAACAATTGAAGAAAATATTATGTTTCGAAAGAAAAACAAAAAGTTGCAGAAAAAACACAACAAGCTAACGTTAAAGATTTAACACAACTATTGGACGACGAACACGTAAAATTATAAATAACATATTCCTACAAATTTATTTCATAAATTTATAAGTGAGAGAAGAAGAATACGAGGAGGAAGAAGTATAAACATATATTTTAAAATAAATTTTAAATATTAAAACAATAAAACAAATCCATGATAGTTCAAATTCTATTAAAATAAAACAAAGAATAATATACATGGATTCGAAGATTGAAATAAAGAATAAAAAAAACTGATATTAAAGTTGTCATAAAATTATTCATATGACAAAAATCACAAAGCATAGAAGAATACAAATGATCGACTATAGTAAATATAAAAATAATAAAACGTGGTAAGTTGAGAAATTTTGAATTGTGAAACATGGTATGTTAACATTGTGGTGTTTCGTAAAACACAAGTACTATATAGTGAAAAATTTGAGAGATCATAACTTTATGTTATGTAGTCTGAATGAGTTTTTTTTTATTCTATCTAGTTTTTGGAGATTTACACGTTGATATAGGAGTAGAAACACGATATAATTAAGTTACAAAAAATATGGTGTATTTAATGAATTCGAATCACTCGTATATAGGATTTAAAATCCACTTCTAAAACCAAACAACATTTATATATCTTAAAATCCACTAAAAACCTTGAATTCGAGTTATGATTCTATCTTTAAAGAAATATTTTTATGTGTTAAAGAAAGAGAAAGTAAAGAATTTTTGCATAAATTATCTAAGAACATAGTGTTTGAGTAATATTTGTCGAAGAAAACATGTCTTATATTGAATAAAAAATAGTCGTAGAGAGAATAAATAGATTTTAGGTTTTGTTTAATGGAATTATTGTATCTATGTGTTAGGTTTATGAAAGAAGTAACTTGTCAATGGAGGTATTGGCAAAGGACTATATGGGTGAAGAGGAATCAACCAAAGATATGTACATGCATGAATTGTTGAATTCTCTCAATACATAGTCTTGGCCAATATTTAGGTGCAAAGATGTTTGTTGGAACCTAATGGTGAGTTTAATGGAAAACATGCTTGTTTTTTTTATTGAGCCGAAGACCTGAGTCAAATGAGTAGAAACTGAGCCAAAAGAATTGTGTTTATGACATTATCTGAAGTTATATGTCGAATGCTACTTGGGCCAAAGCTTTAATGTTGATGAGTTTAAGTTCTAGATCGAACTAGGATTTGGTCTTACTAAATTAACTAAATTTCCTATTAACTAGGTTTCTTAATAATTAGAACTTCCATTTATTTACGTTTCCTATTAATTTGGATTTATGAGGTTTTCTATTTTTAGGAATTTAAAATTTCCAAAAGATCATTTTTCTTTCTCTAGCAAAATCTAAAACCAAAGTCTTTTACCCATTAATCATGTAAACAACGACATTTTATAATTAATTATTTTAATGATAATAAAATCATATTTGACTTTATTTGGAAAAAAACTTATATGCTTTTAAAATTCAAAATTAAGGATGGCAATGTTGGTGCGAGCTAGGGATGGCAATTTTTCCCAAACCCGCGGGTATCCGACCCGAGCCGACCCGATGGGATGGGTTATGGGTTTAAAAAATATTCCGCGGATGGGTCGTGGGTTTGAAAATTTACTACCCGCCGGGTTTGGGATGGGTTATGGGTTTAAGAAATTTCCCACGGGTACCCAATCCGAACCCGACCCATTGGGTAATACCCGACGGGTACCCGCTAAATTAATATTATATAAAAAAATTAATTATCTACTATTATTTAACGAACTTTAAAATAAAATTACTGATATTAGTATTTGTATTATGTAATGCCAAAAATAATTTATGATGTGTTAATATATGTAATATATTTTGAAAAATATTATCCTCCATGTAAACATTTAATTTATTTTTTTAATTTATTTTTTTTCAAATATTTTGTTTTTTATCTCTACAAAACTGAGAATAATCATATATTTTGAAAAATATCATCCTAAATTTGTTAATTAAACAAAATGTCATTCTATATTTAAACAAAATATTTGCTACTTATAATGATTATAGTATATTTTGACAAATATCATTCTATATTTAAATATTGAATTTGATTTTTCAATATCTTTTCTGTCCAATAATAGTATTATTAATTAAATTAAAGAATATTTACTAGAAACCATATATTAATTATTAAAATAGATTTACTAACATATTTAAAGTTGATATTTTAAACATGTTTCCTTTATTTTTTAGAATTAATATCAAATTCTTGAAGATCCAATAATATTTTAAATCAAATTAAAAGAAAAATATTTACTAAAATATACCAAAATGAATAGAAAACAAAATATTTGCTTATTAACATACACTTTTTTTATGCGGAATGAGTATCAAATTCAAGATATCGTTATAAATTTAATTAAAATAAAAAAGTTTCCTTAGTATAACTTAAATCGTAATTTATAAAACCTAATTTACAGAAGAAAATAAATCTATATGCTTAGGGTTCTGGAGTGAGAAAGAAGAGAAAGAGTTAATTTGTATGGGTACCCGCGGACGGGTACCCGAACCCGACGGGTTTGGGTGTGGGAAAAAAATATTACTACCCGACGGGTACGGGTTAGGGTATGGGTTTGGAAAAATATAGACGGGATGGGTTACGGGTTTAGCTATACCCGCACCCATCCCGACCCATTGCCATCCCTAGTGCGAGCGGATCCAATCCGGCCTGACCCTATCGGGTTTTATCTGGTCTGAACTTATAATGGATCGGGTACAGAAATGAAAATTATAGCTTGCTGCGGGTCGGGCCGGGTATAGATTTTTAGTTTGTTCAACCCAACCCGGCCCAAAAATATAAACTGTATATAAAAATAAAAAATATAAATAATAATATACAATTTTTTTACTAATTACTAAAAAGCCTTGTTTACAATAATATATAAAAATTTAATTTCAATAATTATTAATTAGATTCTTTCACTAAATATTATTTTCAATAATATACTTAATAATTAGATTCTACCACTAAAATTAATCAATAATATTTAATTTTTTATAGTCATAATTCTATTTAATATAAATTTAATCTAGCATTATATTATTCGTTAAGTTTGTCACCAAAAGCAATGCCTTTAATAGGGCTGTTATCGGTCCGGTTCGGTCCAGGTTTTGCCGGAACCGGACCGGACCGCTAAGCTTATCGGTTCGGATCGGACCGAACCGTTAAGCTTTCAGTTCTAATTTTTGGAACCGGACCGAACCGCTAAGCTTTCGGTTCGGTTTGGTCCGGTCCGGTTCGGTCCGATTCGGTTCGGTTCCGGTTCGGTCCGAGTTCGGTTCGGTCCGAGTTCGGTCTGGTCCCGATTCGGTCCGTTTCGATTCGGTCCGGTTTCGGTTCGGTTTCGGTCCGGTTCGGTCTACTTAAAAAAAATTAATCCAATTAAAATTTGATTTTTAATTTTTTATATTGAAGTAAATAATATAAAAATTAAAGTTTATAAATTAATCTTTTGATTTTGTTAAAAAAATAAATAATAATAAATAATCGGTTCTAACGGTTTTATTGGTCCGATTTTTTATCGGTTCTACCGGTTTATCGGTTCTATCGGTTCGATTCCGTATCGGTTTACCGGTTTTATCGGTTCGATTCCATATCGGTCCTATCGGTTTATCGGTTTTATCGGTTCGGTTTCTAACCGATTTTTTGTTTCGGTTCCTTATCGGTTTTCGGTTTTTAGAATGGAACCGTGAACCGAACCGTTAAGGTTCGGTCCGGTTCTTGGTCCGGTCCTTATCGGTTCGGTCCCGATCCAGTTCTCGGTTCCGGAAAACCATCGAAAGCCTTAGCCTTTAATATCGACATTTTAAAATTTTCTTAATAATTTTGAATATGAAGATGAAAACAGTGATAAATAGTGGTCAAGATGGATGATATTAATGGAAACCAAAAAAAACTTTTAAAAGTTTATATTTTCTTATTTGAGTAATATTTAATGGTTTAAATAAAGTCCAAACAGCCGGGTCGGACTCGGTTCAAAAAATATTAAACCCACAATGGGTTGGACCGGATTAGAGTTTAAGTAAAAAAAAAGGTGGGCTCAAACCGCTCAGCCCAAACACCATCAAAACACTCCTCATTGCCATCCTTATTCAAAATGTGATTTATTTAATTTTTATTTAATTTTTATTTTTTTAAGTCTTTGACTTTAATAATTTTCGTAAATTGTAGCTCTGTTTTAAAATTAGATTTTTGTATTTTAACTCTTTTTTCTCTTGAACTCTCAATTTACTATTAAATACAACAATAAACAAACGAGAAGGTTTTAATTTTATTTAGGGTCAAGCTATATATACCCAAATCTGGTTTAAGTTTACCCAATTTTGAGTTTACCCATTTTGGGTATAAGTTTACCCAATTTTAGACGAAAATGCCTCTTTGGAGGTATATAAGCTTTTTTTTCTTTTACTAAATCTCTCCACTTCATTTTCTCTCTAAGATTCCATATTCACTCTTCCTTCTCTCTAACATATCTCTCTCTAAATTTTCCGACAAATTTTCCGGCGAAGTAATTATTTTTTAAATTTAATTTCTTGTTTAATTATGGTTTTTTTTATTGTTTAAACTTTAATTTCTGTGATTTTGTTAGGATTTTTAGTAAAAATACAGATTAGAATTAGATTTAATTTCAAAATTAGATTTAATTTTAAATAAGGTAAAAAAACCAATTTTTTTTTACCATTTTCCAGCCCGGAAAATGGCCGGCACCACCATCGGTGCTGGCCTTTCGTACCGATGGTGCAGGCCCAATGCACCATCGGTACTACAAGACCTGCATCGATGGTGCCGGCCTTTTTTTTTAAAAAAAAAACTTAATATTTTTTTAAAATCAAGTTTTTAAAATTTTATTTTTTAAAAATTAACGTCATAAAATTATTATTATTATTATTCAAAAAATTGTTATTTTAGTGTTTATGTATTTAATGGTTATAATAATTTTAATTTATGTGTTAATTATTTATAAAATTATTTATGACTAACTATAAAAAACACTCAATAAATAATGGGATGCGTTTAAAAATAAATAAAACACTAATTAATAAAATCTCATTAAAACTTTATAAATATATAGAGTAATGTAACAAGATTTTTGGAAAATATATATACCAATATATATATATATATATATATATATATAGATTTTATTAGTTAAAGTTTAAATATAATTAAATTTTAGATATTATATATACAAAATTGATAAGTTTCTATATACATATATTTATTAAATTTATATGAGATTTTATTAATTAGTGTTTAAATATAATTATGTTTTAGATTTTATATATATACAAAATTTGTACGTTACTATATATATTTTTTACGAGCATAAATAAATAATTAAGTTAAAATTCAATTTTAAAAAAAATCACATTTATTAATTTTCAAATACATAAACTACTAATCAATAATTAAATTAATTTTCAAATAATTAAAGTTATTATAACCATTAAATACATAAACACTAAAAATAACAAATTTTTTGAAAAACATTAATAATTTTAGGACGTTAGTTTTAAAAAAATAAAATTTTAAGGATTTTGATAAAAAAAATGTTAAGAATTTTTTTAAAAAAAATAGGCCTGCACCGATGGTGCAGACTCAATGCAGGGTGCCGGCCATTTTCAGGAGTGGAAAATAGAAAAAAAAAATTGATTTTGTTTTTACCTTATTTAAACTTAAATCTAATTTTGATTCATGAGGTTAAAAAAAAAACAAAAAAAAATCATTTTTTACCTTAATTCGGGTTGATTCATGTTTGATTTTGTGTTTTATTAGAAAAAGTTTAAATTTTTTGAAGAGAGTTTGAATGTTCTTGGGGAAACTTTGAATGTTCAAGAACACTTTGAAAAACTTCACAAAATTGTAGTAATATGGGGTTTGATCTACTAAATCAAAGTGTTGTTTGGGTAAAGATAGTAAAATATATAATTTTCTAGATTTTGGTATATGTAGGATATACTTAGTGTTTTCTTTTACTTAATGTCAGTTCCGTAATTAAATGGATATTTGAGGGTATTTTTGTCCTAAAAAAGTCAAACAAAAGTCAACTACGTTTTTTGGGTAAACTTAAACCACATTTGGGTATATATAGCCATACCCTTTTATTTATTAAAAGTAACAATTAAATTAATATAAAATTAAAGATAAATATTATTTGATTAAATTACATGACACATATTTATTTGTTAGTCCGAGAAAATACTAATTATCACAATAATATATATGATCAAATGATATTATCATAAGCTATAAATCAAGATCAAAATTTCTAATTTCAAAACTAGCTAATAAAAAGAAGTGAAAAAAACCAAACCACATGTTATGGATAAAAAATGGAAGAAGTCTAACTAATTTTGAATTGGTTTAGGAAAAAAAATAATTTTTTTATTATAGACTATTTACTTGAATATTTTTTAAACATTTCATTAATAAATCAAAATAATATTAATTTTACTTTTAATAACTTGTAAGTTATAAAGTTCTAGACAAAAAAAATTTAAAAGATATAAAAATATAAACATGCAATTATTAAGCTTTTAAACTAAAAATCAATTTATAAATTTTAATATATTAATATCCTAAAATATACAATAAATAATACTAAATGATCATAAAAATAATTTTTTGTGATATTTTAAACACATCTTATATCTTACACTTAAATTCTAATATTCCCCCAATATTTTATGATAAGGATAAATTCCTTAACAAATTACCTAAATCATTTCATATAAAAAGAGATAAAAGCAAAAAGAAAGATAGAGAGAAAATGAAGAATAATATATAATTGTATTACTATATATAATTTGAGATGCTTAACATGTGAGCTACTATTTATAGGAGTTGTACAAGACGTTTTAATGTTACATTTATTATTTACATCCGTTACAGTGCCCTTCTAATTTCATCTTTATTATAATTGATCCCGAATATTTATCATTATCACTTTAACATAGAAAAATATTAGATTAACAAACAACAGTACTTAATATATTTTTGGGGTCCAAATTCCATGTTAAATTGGAGATGAATTGTAGAAGCTCTTGGTTCTCCCAAAGACAATCAAACGAAAATAAGAAGAAATACTAATATATATAGGAAAATAAAGTGTCACAAGGCTCAGACGATAGTTAACACAAAAGAAAATAGAGAAAAATAAATAAATATTGTGTTTCTTAAGATAAAATAAAACTAATAAACAAATTAAAAATAAAACTTACATTGGGTTGACTCTGAATCAGCGCTTAATTTAGATTCTCTAGCTCGACTTGACAAATCCTCAATTTGGAATATGAGAAGGAGGAGTTGAGCCTTCCGTCCTCTGAATATGAGATTTTCATGGCTTGATGAGGAGAGATATTATATAAGTGGTACTTTCTTATATATGAAAGCTTTTTATGGATCTATAAAAGCATTCTTTTCTTGGTCCTCCAGTTAGATGGAAAGTCGATTATACTAGGGGTCTCCATAAATCATAGAATTTGAAACATCTCTAAGAACTTAAAAAACTTATTTTATTCATTTTCTGCTTCTTTCGGTATCCGTATGAAACATGCATAACGTATTTCGATAAATTTGAGTTTATAAGGTTTTTTCGATCAAGATAGCGTTCGAGCTAGCCGTGATCAACCAGGCAATCAGAATTTACTATTTTATGCACACTCACCTGGCCATGATCAAGTTTTGGCTTACCACGATCGATAGTGTCTTCTTTTGCTACATTTTCAAATTTCAACTCATTTTTCTTACCTACTTCCCACCTATTTTCCTTACAATAGGTTTTGTGAATTAGATTTTCCTAGAGACTTGTATTTAACCTATAGCAAACTTACGTATGTTGAGTTCACCTTCTATGTAGACAATGAAACCTTTTACCATTAGTAGATGATCCTCACACAAATTTATTTAACATCTTTTATATTCTTGTTATAATTCCTGCAGGGATGAAGATACTTTGCATCCAATAGGTTGGTATGGGCATCATGGCAGAATCGATTAACACAAGCCTACCACCAAAAGATAAGCTTTTGCACTCTCATTCCTTGATTTTGTTTTTTTTCTCTTGTTTAATAAGTTGCTGAAGATGCTAGCTATATTATTATTATTATTATTATTATTAAGAGTGATTCCCAGATAGTCCATAGGCAGAGGACTAACATTAAATCCTAGAGATGCCATTAATACTTGTTGATATGAAGATTTTAATCTTGTCCTTATTAATAACTTGACCTTAGACAGTTTGATAACTCTGAAGAAAGAAGCCAAGTTTGTTGATTGTATCATCCATACTGTTAGCAAAGATTAAAATATCATCTGCAAATACTAGTCAATTAATTAACATTTTACTTCTAGATGAGAAATGCATGGTTTTATTGATAGTAAACAATTTATAAAGACCCCTAATTAGGACTTCCTCAACCAAAATAAAGAGACTAGGGGACAAGGGATCCCTTTATATTAAGCCTCTTTTAGTATTAAAAAAATAATAAGTTTTTCCATTAATAAGAATGGAAACATAGACATAACTAATGATACTATGAATTAATTTGACAAACTTAGAAGAAAACCCAAAATATTCTAGGACCGTAGTAAGAAATGAATGAGAAATCAAATCAAATGCCTTAGTCATGTCCACCTTGATCATTAGATTACTAGGTTTCTTCTTTTTGTTTAAGTCAAAAAATAATTATTTAGCTATTAGGATGTTCTCTTGAATAGAAGAATTATGAATAAAGTCACCTTAAATCTTAGAGATCACTTTAGGCAGAATCCTTAAAAGTCGGTTATTTAGTAATTTAGACATTATTTTGTTTAGGAAGCTACATAATCCAATAAGTCTAAAATATTTCTAATTAGTTTGATTAGTAGACTTAGGAATTAGACAGATACATGTAGCTAATATCTCTTTAGGAATATTCTTACCATTCATAAAGTCCGTTAATACTAGGCATAGATCATCCTTTATAATACACCAGCATGTCTTATAAAGGAAAACATTAAACCCGTCCATCCCTGCAGCTCTTGTAGATTTAAGATTAGAAATTATATCGAAAATCTCATTCTCCTTAGGCATAGCCATTAGGAACGCATTGTCTTCATTAGTAATAAGTCTATGAATATTCTCAAAGATATCATTATGCATTAGTACTTCCTCATCTTCCTTGTTAGTATAAGAAAGGTCAGTAAGAATTATTTTAAAGTAATTGACAGTAGAGATGCCAATTTGATCTTTGTTCATAATCCAGTTATCTCGTTCTTTTATACTATTAATACTAGATATTTTCCTTTGCATTTTCACATAACTATGAAAGACTTTAGTATTCTTATCACCCTCTTTTAACCAGGTAATATAGCATATTTGAAACCAAAAGGACTCTTCCATATTAAGATCTAAGAATAGATTTGCATTACCTTTAGATAAGTCCATTTTAGAGTCATTGTTGTTGTTTTCTAAATGGTTTCTTTCTATGTTTCCAACATTTATTTCAGCTTCTTTTACTTTGTCAAAAATATTACAAAACTGAATTTTATTCTATTATTTCAAAGCTTTTTTCAACTTGTTTTCTTTTTGCCACTAAACAAAAAGAGGGAAACCTTTCAAATATTTGTTCCAATTTTCTTTGAAAAATGGAAGAAAATTAGAATTTAGACTCCATAATTTTAAGAAATTTAAAGCTTTTTTCAAAGTTTAACTTCTATTTACTAATAGTGATGCACAATAGGCTATGATCTGAGCATGTTCTAGCCATGTGCATCACATTAGTATTAGTGATAGTGTTAGACCATGCAGAGTTATGTAACACTCTGTCTAGTCTTTTCCACTTAGCACGTTTTACCAAGTAAATTTGGTACCACAGTAGCCAATGTCTTCTAAGTTATAGTCACTTATCATTTCATTAAAGTCATTAGCGCTGTCCATAGAGTAGGTGATGCAACCTATCTGCTCATCAGGAGAAGTAATAGTGTTGTAATTGCCCATTAAAATCCATTATTTGTCAACAATGGTAGATGAAATTTCTCTTATGAAATTTCATAGATTAATCATGCAACTCCTTTGACACTTGGCATATATAATAGTTAATAGGAAACAAGTATTATCCTTAGTATTAGTAACTTATGTGTGAAGTAATTGAGTGTGATTATACGACACCTTAACTTTATACTCCTTTTTCCAAAAGATCCAAACTTTAGTAGAGATGTTATAAGAGAAGCAGTTCATACCAATTTTCTCAGTTGTGCACAACATATAGTATCCTCCTTAATTAGGGATTCTTGAATGACCACAATATTTATCTGTTTTTTTAGAAATAACGAATTTGAATCTTGTGGTAGCAGATCTTTTTTTAATCCCTCTAACATTCCAATTCAAAATCTTAATCATCTTGATTAGATTTTCATTTCATGTTTGTCCCTGAAAACATCAGAGATTTAATCTTTAGATTTTTAACATTTTTCTTACCTTTTGTAGATTTAAGCTTCTTGTTGAGCAGCTTGTGGAACTCAATATTGATTTCTTGGATCTTATTATCCGATGTTAAATGTAAGATTCCCCCATCATATTTGTTTAGAGTGTTTACCTTAGAAAATAGGTTTTCATAATCAAGATTATAACTTTTTTCTAGAGATAGGATACCATCAATTATTTTTTCTTCTTTAGAAAGCGTTGTTTTCACTATTTTTGTTGTCTTTGTCATTTTTTTTGTTTCTGATTGGATTGGAATCATATTTATTCATTTCATTAATATTTCATGGATCTATTGACTTTCTCTTAGGAATATTAATAATAGATTTCATGGTTTTCCATTCTTCTTTATTTTCTACCTTAAAAGCATTCTCTGCATGTTCTTTTCCCTTATAGGATTCATCATTCTTTTTCTAAATTTTGTATTTTATTTTTTTGGAGCTTTTCTCCTCATGAACAATATGACAACAATTGAAACAGTACTTAGGCATATCCTTGTATATAATTTGTACTCAACATCCATTGTTTTCTCTTAAACCAAACCCAGATTAATTTTTTGAGATAAGTTTATCTCAACCGATGCTATACATGAATTATAAAAATTCTCTATTCTTATCTGGAATTCTAATTTGCAGAGGATTTCTTATTGTTTCAATAATAAGAGAAGTATTCGGGAATCCTTTCAAATCTAATCCAGACTGGAGAAACAAACAGGGCATTCTACTTTTGTGTAAATTCTGGGGTCCATTTGATGAGTCTCATCACCGAGTCACCCATGTACATACGTTTTTGTGCCAAATTTTACATAGATCTTCCTTAGATTCAAATTCTAGTAATAAATACCTTGAATCCCAAACGAATTCGTTATGTTCTTCAATCAGTTTCAGTCTCTGAATAAAATCATTGATAACCTGCTTTTTTGGAATTCTTTTGTTGAATTTTCCAATTAGCGTATGTTTCCTTTTGTTCTTCACATAATCTTGCACATCTTGGTGAAATTGGATCGAGATATGATCTTTCTTATGATGTATGAATTCGGGTTTGAATTCCATTTTCTTCTTGTTGTTGTTAACCGTTTCGGCAAAGGTTTTGTCTTTGTTTGGATAATTTTGAACACTAACATTTCTTGATTTCAATTTTACTTTATTCTGGAAGTTGTTGGAAGACAATTGAAGCATAAGAAAATCTTCATTTCAACTCATCTTCCAATCATGCTCACGATGTAGAAACTTCTTAGGAGATGGACTTTAATAAGCGATACCAAAAACTATTGATTCACAAGAAAAAGATTTAAATACATAGAATTTTCAAAATAATCAATCTCGGGTATTTTCATATTTTTTCTTATTTTTGAGAGATTTCTCTTTCTTTTTTTAAATTTCTTCCAAAGTTATAAAGGGCGGTAAAGGTGATTTTTTTTAAAAATGTATAATAAATCTCTATTTTAGAACAGTTATTTACTTATTTGGCAGTTTTATTTGTTTGTTTTAGTTTTTTTAATATATAAAGATTAATACGGTTGAAAACTAAAATGTTGGGTTGACAATCACCCGATTTATTCGATCATTTCTCAAATATATATTTTTCCATTCCAATTAGCTTTTGGAGATATTGTCGGCCTGCTAAACTTCTGTTCGGTTTTTTCTAAAAATATTGTTGATGGTATGATATCTTTTCCACTATTTTGTTTTCATGTCGTCGATCTCAGTCTCCGATATTCTTTTGTTGATTTCTTTCGGCTACCGAACATTTTTCGTATCCTAGCATATTAGTCCGATATATTCTTTTTACGTAATCATTTTGCTTTTTTACGGATAGAATATTTTTTTCTTTTCGGACTCTTGCAGATTGTTGTTTACTTTAATATACTTTTATGAATTTACTTATGGTAAACTACGATCTGCACTTGTATGAATTGTCTTCATTCGCATGAATTGTGGTTTTGAACCCTATTTATGATAACACCACTTCTTTTCATGAAAAATATTTGTTAACCTTGCAAAGCATTTTTAATTTTGTTTTCTGTTTTAAATACTAAAATATAAATAAAAGTGGAATTTTTCATTTTTATTTTTATTTTCAAAACATTTGTTAAAAAAAATTATTTGTTGATTTCACTAAAATCAGTTCATATTAGGTTGACAATCATAGACTAAATTCATTGAAATTCACAAATCTGTATTAAAATTCATTAAAATCTGCAAGTGTAGAAGTTTTACCGAACATTTTTTAATCAAGATAATATATATCCGAACTTGAGAATCGAAAAACACATTGTGTACTTTCGATCTTAAAAAATAGCATTCTTCTTGCGTTTATCAGAGCTTATCACCTAAGTCTTGACCATAACTTCTATTTGAGATATTCAAACAATTCATGGCTTTACATGTCCTCGGTTTTCCACCTTCGATCATATGTTGTCTTTGGCAATACTTGTGTTCTCGAGTTATTTCTAACACACACAAACAATTCTCCACCTACGTTTCAACATCTGTTGCACCCGATATTCTACTATTTATGGACGATCTCATCCACATTCTATACTTGCACAAGTATCATGGAATTTGTGAACTTTAAAACTGGTAATACCTTCTCTAAAGCATCTGAAGGATTTCCTTGCTAGTAGTTTTAGTAACCTTCACCTACTCTATCTCCATTATGATTCAGATGAAGTCTAACTTGATATTTACGTGCTTAGATTTCTCATGAAACTTTGGATTCTTCATTAAATAAAGAGCACTAATATCATCATAGAATATAATTACATATTCCTTTGTACAAGTGATTGCACTCAACAATCTATTTAGCCAACTAGCTTCTTTCATGGATTCCGTATCATCCATATATTTGATTTCCGTAGACGACAAGGCAAATACATTTTGTACATAAGACTTCCAGCTAACTGCTCCTCCAAGAACAATAAATAGATAACTCCAAGTAGAATTCCTTGTGTCAAGACAGCCCACATAATCAAAGTCCACATACACTCTTAGCAATATATAATCTGTATCTTTTACACTATAACACAACCCAACTTCAAGTGAACCCTTCAACTATCTCATGAGCCACTTGAGTGCATGTCATTGCGACTTCTCCATATTTGATATGTATTTGCTCAAAACACTTATGGCATAGGCAAAACCATGTCTCGTTCAAATCAAAGCATATATAATGCTACCAATAAATATTGGCATAAGAAATCTATAACATGTACTTCTCATATGCATCTTTGGATGGTGTTTGATCTACACTAAGTTTGAATTGAGAACCAATGAGAGTTTCGAACCTCCTCAACTCGAGACATGCCAAATTTCTGAAGGATTGTATGTATATATTTTTGTTGAGATAATAATAGATACCTCTTTGACATGTTCCTCTTGATCACAATATCGAGTATCATATGGCTAATCCCAAATCCTTCATCTTAAACTTTATTTTCAGTTGAGTCTTCACTTATTTAATTTTCTTCTTATTTATTCCTATTATTATAATATCATCCACATATAATAGCAATACGATTGTTCTATACATGTTTCCTAGTCAATATAATAGACACGATAATGGTGTGGTTTATTTTCGCCTGAGGGTAAGTTTGTAATTTCGGCTTGGAGTTTTGTGGAGTTTTGTGAGTATTTAATGTTTGGGTAGAGTGTAGAGGGAGAATTAAGCTGCCTGGTTGTATTTAATTTTCATTACCCCCATTTAATGTGGGTGGTTGGGTATTTATACCCTTATATTTGGGCCTTATGGGCTTTCGGGTCGTGTTTAATGGACCCGGGTCGAGTTCAAGGACCCATTAGTTCTAAGTAGGGGAACAGGCAGCTTAGTCAAGAAGTGATTAGGTGTTAAGTACTTTAATTCTGTTCGAACAGTCCAATGGATGATGGTGTCCGAACTGCCCCTATCCGGTTAGGTCGACTTTGTCTGAATTGACCCTGTCCGGTTCCCATAAAACATGGTGACAGAATCCGGACTCATCAGATAACAGCTTCAGACATTCTTAACAGGTCGAAAAGAAATAATCAAATCTTGTATCCCACTACATTATTGACTTCTTCCTTCTCTTTCATTTTTCAACAAACACACATCTTTTTTATTTCATTCTTCAAACCTTTTTGGCTGAGACACATATATTGTCTCTTCCAATTTTTCATGTAGAATAACAGTAACATCTATTAATCTAATTTTAGATAAGATCTAGCAACAGTCGATAACATAACCTAATGGATGTTTGTATAATAGCCGACACAAATATCTTATTGAAATTAACATCGTCCCTTTGCATAAACAATTAGCACTCAGCCTAGATTTGTATATGGATAACTCGAGCCTATGAATTCATTGATTCTTTTTTAATATCCATTTACTCCTAATAAGCTTCTGAACCTTTAATTGGTTCAAAAGAATCCAGGTGCTCATCTACTTAAGAGATTTCAATATTTTCTTTATGGTTGTAAGTCACTTCTCTTTCTCATTGATCTTTATAGCATCTTGATAGCTTCCAAGCCTAATTTTTTTTTGATTGATAAAGCATAATAAATAACATCATCAAATATATACATCATTGTGGAAGTTTGTTTGGTCTATGTTCTCTATCTCTCACTAATTGATAATCAAGCCTATGTTGCTCTTCAATCTGATCATCTATAGGCCCTAGAACCTCAGACCATCAGCCATCTTTGAACTCATGTAATGGTCGAACTTCCTCTCCATGAGCCAATTCTAGACCAAGTGGTACATAATCTTAGGTAAAAGTATCATCAACTTTATTTTTAGATAAAATTCATCATCAATCGACATATTTTCTTGATAGTACTAGGTCGGGTCTTCATTTTTGTCTTCATTTACATGTTCTCATCATTGAAAACTGCGTCCGTTATTATTAAGATCTTCTAACATCTACCTTCAAGGTACCACAAATAACATATTTTAATAGATGTCTTTACATTTTTCAAAATTTATTTTGCAGGCCGCACTGGCGGGATGAAACTTTAACATCGACAGTATCAATATATATCATTGGCGATGTGAATCTCTAGTACCAGTTTCGGTATTTGTCACCAATGGGATAGATTAAGAATACTGGCGGTACAAAATATTAAAGATAAATTACCATAGTCGATTTAGTATAATTATTTAATAATATATAACTTAAGCCGAATAGTTCCCACTCATTTGACAAGACAAGATTCATCATTCCTAAGAATGACCGTTCTACATTCATATAAGTTTAGGTCTTAAAGTCGATATTTATTAGTAGTCACCTAGAATTATACACCCACTTATCATCGTAACTTCAAGAAGAAGAAGATATTAAACCATCAACTTACTCATAGTCGTCTGGAACCATTGCAATATCTCCGAACTTGGTCTCTACATAACTATTTCCATTCATTCTTACCGAGAGGTTCCTACTGATATGGAATTCCTTCTTGCACAACCAACACAATTTAGAACCCTTCACATGCCTCTTGAACTTTGAGCAAGATTTTCCTATCCTCTAGCTTGAATATGTCATTTCTGATCGAGCTTTCACACTTAGCCTGAGACCTTCAGAGTCACCATTCATAACTAATGCACTCTCTTTTTTAGACATCATAAATGACTCTTTGTCGTAGATTATGGTGTCCATAAAGTTCTCATACACCTTAGACATAGAACTTAAGATGATTATGACATGGTCCTCATCCTTCACCTTCACGCTAACTGCATTCAAGTCAATAATGATTATTTTAAAATCATTTATATGTCTTTGGATATCATTGATAATATCCATTGACAACATATACAACTATTCTTTGAGATACAATCTATTTGCCAATGAATTCTTCATATAAATCGCCTCCAATCAGTTCTAAATCTTAGCGTCATAGGATCTTAAGAAACCTCACGAATTAATTCACCCCACGAGCTCAATATGAGCGTACCATGAGGTTTAGAAAATATTTCAGCGTCAACCTTATTTATATATTTCTCATCAATAATAGTAAAAACTAATCACTTATGTACTAGTAAACCCTAAACTTTCTCCGGAGGTTGAAACCATTATCTTCATTGTATATTTCTAGGTTGTAATTCATGGAACTCATCTTGGTGGCTTATCTAGGTTTTCCGGTGAGAACCTTCTCTCTAACCTCTATATATAAAATGGTCGTTGTTATTTATTCTTCATTTTGAAACTACAACTAGTGCTATTCCAGATCATCCAATCTTATTGCATCACTCTGATTGTGTTCTTCTTGAGGTGTGTTAAGTTTCATGGATTTTTTGCATTCTCGTTGATTATGTCTAATATGATAGCAATCTAAGAAATAATTGGTCTGAATTTATAAGTTAGCTCTTGCCAGAGTCTTTCAGTGTTGCCAAAACCTATCCAAAGTTTGTTTAATAGAGTCTTAGATAAATCAAGCTCGATTTAGGAATTCTAAAAATTGTACATGCCCATATTATTTTTAGGTACCCAAATAGCTAGTGGATTTCATAGATCCATGGAAATTACTGGATAGAATCCTCATTATACATGTAGGTTAGAATAAAATGTTTGGAAATAAAATCTAAACAAGAGAAATTGAGGATCCTTTTTTAGGATAAAAAATTGGCTCTATTTTAATAAACACATTGTATGCTTGCCAACTTTCCGAAAATTGTATCTCAAAATCCTTTTTATATCTTCTTGTAGGTATATTTCAATCATCAGGTGACGAAGATCCTCAAAAGCAAAACTAATTTGTCTATTAAAGCCAAAAGATTAAAAAAAATAGACTTCTGCCATTGGAGGCCTCTCGTTTGAGAACTTACCTATTATGGTAAGTTTTTCCTTACCTTCGAGAATCATTTTGTCATGATCCAAAAATTCAAACGATTTATGAACCCTCTCTATCCATAATCTTGACGTTATCGTGTATGATGTCTTTAGGTATGGTCATGGTAACTTGAGCGTAAGATAGTGGAGATTTTTAGGATCTTGACATAGGATACTTTGATGGATAATGTATTAGTTTTTGTTCAAAAGTATGGTTGATTCAGAGGGTTGAGAATTAGGTACGATTTCTGGTTTTTCTGGCCGTGAGCATTACATTGATCGGTGGTGGAAAGTTTTTGTTTGGATCATCTTGTATGTCTACGCTGCAAATTTTTTGTATTGAAGATTGAATTCTTGTGGAATTTGTGAATGATGATTTAGCTT
The DNA here is from genome assembly GCA_036936605.1 of Limnanthes douglasii subsp. nivea. Classification (NCBI taxonomy): domain Eukaryota; kingdom Viridiplantae; phylum Streptophyta; class Magnoliopsida; order Brassicales; family Limnanthaceae; genus Limnanthes; species Limnanthes douglasii. The sequence continues at coordinate 336,095,551 of JAUPFV010000002.1, forward strand.
TATTGTTGTTGGTAAAAGATATTACTATTAATTACATATATGCCTTTGGTTGTTATATATCTTCAAAAAGAGGATGACACTATGTGTTTGTCGTCGGGGCTTGCCATGTTGGTGAAGGGGCGACATCTACTAGCAAAAGAGAGAATGTTACTTTACAAAATTTATTTTCTTAGAGATTTCATGTTTTTAGAACAAATTTCTTCATATTCTTTCATCCGTCAACTTGATGTTATATTCTATCATCCATAAAATATGATTGGAATAATACTCATTGTCATAAGAAATTAATTAATAGAATAAAAACATTAATAAGATTAATAGATAATAGTAACCACTAAAAAAATAAAATTTTCTTTGGTATGAGAATTCATTTCCCCTCTAACCCTCTTTATTTTTCTTAGAGTTAATAAAAAACAATGCGATTTCTCATTTCTTATTTAGATTTTCTACTTTGACAAAAGAACTGATTTTTTTTTCAACAGATTACATGAGGAATATGAATGTTTTAATAGTCACCTATCCAAAATTTCAAGTTGGCTGCTTAGTTTTTGGATTTATTTTCTGGTGTGGATTATTTTTAACTGAGGGTAATTTGGTCAGGTGTTTTGTGATGTTTCAAAGGTATTGAATGTTTGGGTGTTTTGTAGTAAGAGATTTAAGCTGTCTGGTTGTATTAAATGTCCATTACCCTCATTAATGAAAGTGGTTGGGTATTTATACCCTTAATTATGGGCCACATGAGCTTTCGGGTTAAATTTATGAAACCGGGTCGAGTGCAAAAACTCATTAGTTTATTAAGCAGATTAGCAATTAACTTAGTCAAAAGGTGATTAGTTTTTAGTACTTTTGTCCAGTTTGGATGGTTCAGTGGGTGGCTTTTGTCCGAATTGCCCCTGTCTGGTTCCCACAGTTAGTGGTGAAAAGTTCCGAACTCATCAGTAGCCCCTATTTAAGTTTTGTTCGAAGGCCTTTGGCAAGACCTAAAAAAAATCTTTTTGGCACTTGTAACATTTCCCGGACTGATTGAGTATTTACTGAAGGATTTATCCGGATAAAAAACTTCTTAGAAGTTCAAAGGTTTTGCCATGGATCGTCGCACACGTGTCATCTTCTGATTTGCCTCACCAACCGTTTTTCTCATAGAACGACGCCCACACTAATCCCAAAAAGTAACCTCCTCATTTAATGCCCATGACGTCAGCGTCGCCTTCAATATTTACTTTTATCTTTTCTTATTCTCCTAGGTTTTTGGCATCTCATTTTGTCTCATTAGTATACATTACTTCATTTTCATTGTTTACCATCTTCTTTATTCTCTCATTTATCTCAAAACTTTCACCTCTCTTCTCAAAATTATTTTGGTGTGAGTTTATGTTCACAGCAAGAAACGCACTGGTCAAAGGCGGGTGGCTTAATCTCTCGGAGTTAGAAAAAGCACAAAGAGTTGAGTGAGAAAGGCGCATTGCTGCAGGTCTTCCAGTTTCTCCAATCGAAAAATCTGAAACACCATCTTCAGAGTCTGATCGAGGTTCATCTTCTGCTAGAAGCTCCAAACCCATGAGGTTATTTCAACCAAGTCTTTCACCCATCGTATCAGGCTCCTCGGTTCAGAAGTCACAGCTTACTGTTGAACGGGAAAAAGCTGTTACAAGCACAAGGAGACCCTCTCCATTCATAGTTATGAGATCAGATGCTGAGAAATTCCCTAGAAAAACTGGCACTTCGTCGAAGAGGCCGCTTATTAAAAGGCCAGTCTATTGTTCCAGAGTCTAAGTCTCCGAAATCAGGGCCCCTAAATCTGGGGCCAAAGTCAAAGCTATAGGGTCTAAGGCATCCATCAAAGTCCCTAAGGATAAATCATATGGTCCGGAGGCTACTGGAAAAAGCCTTCGAAATGAACCCTCCGGATCTCAGCCCCAGCCGGACACCAGACTATTCAGAGAAAGTGATGCTCAGCCATCTGGACATCTTACTGAGCCGACCACCAGCACTCCTCCACCAATGACAACTGGTAAATCTTCCATGGTGATGGAAGAGGTGATGTAGGACAGCGTTGAAGAAGCCCCTTTTGAGACTGACGTCTCCGGGCAGACGGGAGAAGCTGCCACTGACAAGAAGAGCAAGGGTAAAGAGAAGTTGTGTTTGAAACATCCGCACCTTCCGGAGTCCCCTGAAGGCAGAGTGGGACCTTGATTCCACAAAGTGAGCGTAAAGTATCTGCTAGCCATGCAGAACATTAACTACGCCTTCATTCATACTGCTGAATTAGGCCGGATCCGAACGAAGTGGGGGATTCCAGAATCTGTCAAAGTGAGGATACCGGTCGATCCGGAGACGTCAATGGACTACAAGCTTAGTGAGATAGTTATCTACACAGAATTGTTCAACTGTGGGCTCAGATTTCCCTTGGACCGAGAGATTGTCAGATATTTTCATCTGATAAAGCTCTGTCCAAGCCAACTGAGTCCTAATGCTTGGTACACCCTCATGGCTTGCATCATGGCCTCTAGGCTCTCTAAATACCGCTTTCGATGGAGCAATTCGCTTCTGTGGCCAGCCTTTGTAAGAATCACATCATCCCATTCTACCATTACAACATGGGTGACAATTTTAAGATGGTGGATGATCTGCTCGAATCGGAGAAGAATTGGAAAACCCAATTCTTGTTCATTAGTGGAGCTTGGGAAAATGGGAAGAAGATTAAAGCTGGAGTCAACCCAAGCATGTTGACCAGCAGATGGAAATGCACATGTAAAAATTTCATCATGTTTGTTTTTCTTTCCTTATAAAAAATCTTGTTACTAAATTGCTCTTCTTTTTCTTTGGGTAGTGCTGCCAAATGAGTTCTCCGACTACTTGGAGGAGGGGCAGGCAACCTGTGTCAAGCTGAATGGATGGGCTGCTGACAAATGGGGAAATTGTTTCCACAATTTTTCACTACCATAAATTTAGTGAGGTCCTACCTCTGGAACACAACCGGCCGGAGATACCTGACTCGGGAAGAACTGATCACACCACTTCCTCCGAGTACAGAGGCGAAGGATGGGAAGCTGGCCTTGCCTGCTAGGGCTAAAGCCCCAAGTAAGATAAAGGGAAAGAAAGGCAAGAAGAAGCAAGATGCAACTCAGGTTTCTCAAGGTGGTGTTGAGGAAATAATCCCAAAAAATCAGGGAGGGTAGGACCAAGGGGTTATCGATGCTACCCTTCTTCAAGTGGTTGAAAATGAAAGTACCAAAGAGGCAGGTGAACCTCCAAACCCTTCAAAGGCTCCCAAGAAGGATCGAAAACGGGGGGCAGATGGTGGAGATAGGGAAGCCAAGAAGAAGAAAATCTCCAAGGGGGATGAAGTAGCTCTCCGGCCTCCGGAGTCACTTCGTCCGGTTGACCCAACAGACCCCACACAAGTAGAGCAAATCCCAAGTGATCTCCACACCGGAGAGGGTACCGGAGGGGATATCAACATTGATGGAGTAGACATCAGTGGCCTTCAAGGGATTGGTCTTTACTTTGGAGACCTAGAGAAGGACGACTTTGTTGGCCCTTACCTCCCTCGAAACTCCTCGAATATGGTCACTTTCAATGGTAAGTCCTTTTTCTGTTTGAGGGGAAAATGATATGGTGACTCACTCCTTGCTGGGAAACAGTCAACCGGTGCTCAACCTGGAGAGACAAGTGCGAAGTCAATCTACCCTTATCAACACACTCAATGCAGACAAATAGACTTTATCTAACAACCTCTTTAATGCCGCCAATCAGAGTGTTGAGGCATTAAGGAGAGAAATCGAGGAGTTGAAGAAAGGAAAAGAGGACTTGGCCACCAGGCTGGCCACTTCGGAGGGGGTTAACAAAGAACTCCAATCTAAGTGTTCTGGCTTGGAGAAGGATCTCTACACTTCGAAAGAGGAGGTGAAGGCCAAAGACAATGTCATCGAGACCCTAACCAATGATAAAATTTCAGTCGAAGATGTTGTGTCTAGAGTTAAGCAGGAGAAAGATGATTTGTTAAAGGAGAAGGAGAAGACTATCCAAGCCAAGATTGATGCATACACCAAAGAAGTGATAGATTCCCAAGAGGAGAGGTATGCTGAAGTCAAATCTGACATGGTCTTGCTCTTTCATCGAACATTTCTGAAGAGGACGCTTGGAGATTTATGGCGATATGTGGAATACGAAGACCTCCCATTCCACACTATGGTTGATGGTGATAGGCACAACTACTCCAGCGGTTATAATGATACCACTGACGAAGATGAAAGGATCGGAGAGAACCTTAATGAGGAACCCAAAGACCCCAAGAAGAAACCAGATGAGGCTGGAACATCTAAGGAAGCCCAGCCTTAAAATTTTAACTATCTTTTTATTTTCCTTTAATTATTGTGTTAGACTAAAGTCCTTGGATGGCCAAGGTATTTTTGTAACCGTTTTCTTCTTGTCCAGATAAATCTTTCCTTTTAAAACTTCAAAGTCTTTGGATGGCCAAGGCATTTTACGTGTTTTAATATCATCCCCTGGTGTTTAGCCGGGCAGTTTTACCTTACAGAATTCTTGCATTGTCTTATGTTTGCCCAATTTTTATGGCTAACGTTTAAATAGCCCCTAGTTATTTTACAAGTATTTTAAGGTGAGAGTGTTTAAATTCTCCGATGAAAAATGTTTAAATGGTCATCCCTCCACCAGATAAATCCGGTCTGTCAGTGATACTTAGAAAGTTTTAAATAAGCTATCAATCAAACCATTCCGAATTTTTTAAGAAGGCATCAAATTTCATTGAAAAGCCCGGACACCTCATTAAAACCTCCCCGCGCCACCAGAGTAGGAAAGAGTATGCCCCCTAATATTTACATAGACTTTAAACAAGTAAATATTTACATAACTTTCATTCTAGATACAACCGGAGGTATTCAATGTTCCAGGGGTGATTCAAGATCCTTCCATCTTTATCTTGAAGCCTGTATGTCCTAGGCTTAAGCTTTTCAATGACCACATACGGTCCTTCCCAATTTGGAGCTAGCTTGCCGAACTGCTTCTCCTTAGTATGTAGGTAGAATTTTCTCAACACTTTATCCCCTAGTTGAAAATCCCTCCTTTTGACTCTAGAAGCAAACCTGCTTCTCATCAATCCATGATAGTGTGTGGCTCTGAGATGAGCCTTAACTCTTCTTTCTTCTATCAAGTCGAGTTGACTTCTGATTGCCACTTCATTAGCCTGTTCGGAAAAATTGTGGAATCTAAATGAAGGAAGAGTTGCTTCTATAGGAGCTATTGCATCCATACCATATTCCAAGACAAATAGGGATTCCTGTGTAGCAGCCCCAGGAGTAGTCCGGTAGGCCCATAGTACTTCTTATAGATAACTTGGCCACTTTCCAGCAACCTCTTCTAGATACTTTTTAAGACCGGACAGAATGGTCCTGTTCGCCATTTCAACTTGACCATTCGCCTGTGGGTGAAAATGAGAGGAGAAGCAATGTTGAATGCCTCTAGAGGCACAAAAGCCCTCCACATCCTTACTATCAAATTGCGGCCCATTGTCTGTTGTTATCTTTTGTGGAATCCCAAATCTGCAGAAAATATTAGATAAGATAAATTTTATAACAGCTTTTGAAGTAGTTCCTGCCAATGGGGCTGCTTCTATCCACTTCGAGAAATAATCGATGGCAATGATAGTTCTGCAACCTCTGGACGCCATAGGTAGAGGTCCCACCATATCCAGCCCCCAACGAGCAAAAGATATTGGCTCAGAAATTGAATCTAAAGGGACAACTGGGATATGAATTTCATTACCGTATCTTTGGCATGGATCACACTTCTTTACCAATTCCTTGGCATCTTTCATTATAGAGGGTTAGTAGTATCGGACCAACAAGACTCTTCTGGTTAAAGCTCTATAACCACAATGCGCTGATCCCTCACCATCATGTAGGTTGGACAGTACTATCTGGGACTCTTCAATCCCCAAACATCGCAAGAGAGGTCTACTAGAATACCTTTTGTACAGAACATCTCTTAGGATTACAAATCCACGAGCCTTATACTTCACTTTTCTTCCTACCGCCTTTTCCGGAGGCAAGATGCCATCTGAAATGTATTAAAAAGAGGATACCTCCAGTCTTGAGGTTGACTCACTTGTATACTTAAACTTTCCTCCCCCTCATTGCTTTGATTGAGTTGAATGGATAGGCACTCTTGCACGTGAATCCACGGGTAGGACTCAGAATATGCTATGGTTGCCAAAGAGTCTGCTAACGTATTTTCTGTTTCGGGTATGTTCTCATAGGTGATGTCTTTGAAGTTAAGTGCCACTTCTTTAAGAATGAACAAATATTTAATCAGCTACTCCTTTTTGGCCTCGGATTGACCTTGTGCGTGATGGATAAGAAGATGAGAATCACGCATTAACATGACCTTTTTGGCTCCACAAATTAGGGCTAACTTTGAACCAGCTATGACAGCTTCATATTCAGACTCATTGTTAGAAGCCCTAAAAGCAAAACATATAGCCTGGTACATCTTGTCACCGTACAGAGAGGTTAAACATATCCCAGCACCACAACCCATGGTACTTGATCCACCATCAGTTCGGACAACCCATACTTTCTTAGTCTTTTCACCTATTGCTTGCTTACTGTCCCTGTCCGAATGGAATTCAACTAGGAAGTCAGCAACAGACCGAGCCTTGACTGTAGTTCGAAGGGAAAAATCAATATCATAGTCCCCCAACTCCACTGACCATTTGGTCATTCTACTTGATACGCCTGCCTTCTGGAGAACGTTTTTCAAGGGAAAAGACATTCAGACAATGATAGAATGAGACTGAAAGTAGGGTCTCATTTTCCTAGCAGCAATTACTAAAGCCAGTGCTAGTTTTTCAAGTTTTAAATGCCTCTTTTCAGTATCTATCAAGCTTTTGCTGATGTAGTACACCGGACGAGGATAATTATCGACCTCCCTCACTAGCACTGCACTTGCGGCAGAATCGGAGACTGCTAAATATATGTACAGTGTCTCTCCATCAATAGGTTTCAACAAGGTTTTTGGGGAGGATAAGTGTTTTTTAATTTCATTGAAAGCCTGGTTGCACTGTGGAGACCAGTTGAATTATTTTGCACCCTTTAAAGTTTGGAAAAACGGGGCACACCTATCCGAAGACCTTGAGATAAAATGGTTTAGAGCAGCTAACCTCCCTGTCAACCTTTGTACTTCTTTAATATTATGAGGAGGCTCCATCTGCAATAAAGCACTAAGCTGGTCTGGATCAGGTTGTATCCCTTTCTCACTTATCACATACCCTAAAAACTTTCCGGACTGCACTCCAAAAACACACTTCTCTGGGTTTAACTTTAAATTAACTTTTACCAAGTGGGCAAAAGTTTCTTGCAGATCTGCCAAGTGTAGTTCTTCTTCCATACTCTTTAACATCATGTCATTAATATAGACTTCCATGTTTCTCCCAATATGATTAGCGAAAGCTTTGTTCACCAACCTCTGATAAGTAGCCCCAGCATTCTTTAACCCAAAAGGAATCACCTTATAACAATGAAGACCTCTATCAGTAACAAAAGTGGTGTGTTCTTGATCCTTCGGATCCACTTGAATCTGATTATACCCGGAAAAGGCATCCATAAAGGACAACAACTTGTTCCCAGAAGTGGAGTCCACTAGCTGATCGATCTGAGGAACCAGATATAGGCCATTCAAATGAACATTGTAAGAAACTGTTGGCTCCAGGAAAAGTTTCTAGGTATAATCAGGTGAATGAGCAGGTTAAAGATGATTCAGAGGTGCCAGATCAAGTTTCTTGTTCTTTAAATCAAAATCAGGTGAATTGTAATAGCAATCCTTAGGAAATAAATAATTGTTGTGACCAATCGGTTCAAGAAGTTCCTGTGAAGAATCGTGTGCCTGGTATGTTCTTAAAATCTATTGTAGTTGATAAAGTGGTTACTGATTCAGTTCAAAATGTTGTGGAGTTTGATAGTCATAGTTCTAGAATTCAAGAAGCTACTACTGTTAATGTAAATGGTGCTTCTACTGACAATGTCAATGAAGAAGAGTTGATAGATGCTTTAAAAACATTTGAAAGAAAGAATATGTTTGAATCTCTAAGTGAAGAAATTCATGGTTCTCCGAATCATGATGGAAGTCTTGGGAGTTCTCCTGTGAAGGGAAACTTTGAAGAGGTTAAACTGAAAAGGCAGGAAACTAAGTAGACTAAGAAGGTTACGAATATTTGGAATACTAAGGGTCCTGTGTCTTCTAAGATTATGAAGCTAAAAAGGGCCCATAAAACCTCTTCTGATTCATGACTATTACAATGTTAAATTGGAATGCAAGAGGGCTTGCAAATAAGGAAACTATTCAAAGGTTGAAATCTATGGTTATTTCTTTAAAGGTCAGTTTTGTAGCTGTTCAGGAGCCGTTTGTTAAGTCTGATAAGATGGATTGGTTGGCTAAGAAGCTGAAGTTGAATGGGTGTTGCTGTAATGTGAGTAGTTGTTGCATCTTAAAGTTGCTCATCCATCTATGAATAAAGTCTTTTATGTGTCTGTTACTTATGCCAAATGCAAGAGAGATCAGAGAACTGTGCTTTGGGATGATATTAGAGCTCTGAATGTGTCTTCTCATGAGTGGATTATGTTTGGAGACTTCAATATTATCGCTAACATTCAGGAGTAGGTTGCCTGTTCTATTATTAATCAGAGAGGTATGGATGAGTTTAATGGTCTTATCATGGATTGTAATTTACTAGATGTTGGGTTTACTGGTTGTCCTTATACTTGGTCTAATGGACATAAATGGAGGAGGCTGGATCGTGTATTGTATAATCCTGCTTGGTTAGATTTTTTTGACTGCACTTCTGTCTCTCATCTGGCTAGAAGTTGCTCAGATCCTTACCCTATTGTTATTAAAGTCTCCTCTAATCTTGAAAGAACTAAATCATCTTTTAAGTTCTTGAACATGTGGATTACTCATCCTGACTTCTTACAGAAGGTTAAGGACAGTTGGTCTGAAAATTCTAATGTTGAGGTGAGTAACCCGATTATGGATTTCTGGATTAAGCAACAACGTTTGAAGGCAGAGTTGAAGGTTTGGAACAAGAGTGTTTTTGGGAATATCTTTGACGCTATTAAGCAGTCTGATGAGAATATTATTAGTAAAGAAACTTTGCGTCTTAATGAGTTTAATGAGGTTAACAAGTTGGCTTTGGAGAAGGCTAAGCAGGATCACTTGTTATTTCTTGATAGAGAGGAGATGTTTTGGAGACAGAAGGCCCATTCTTCTTGGTTGAAAGATTCTGATAGAAACACAGCTGCTTATCATAGCTTTGTGAAGAATAGGGTTAAGAAGAATAAAATTGATAGAATAAAGACTGATGATATTTGGCTAACTGTCAAGAAAGAGATTGGAGATTCTGATGTTGAGTATTTTAAAGGTTTGCTTTCTCCTGATACTAGTGCTGTGACTGAGGATGATCTGTGGAGTGTTATTCCTTCTCTAGTTTCTGAAGAGGACAATAATTGCTTGGCTAGTATTCCTGAGGATGATGATATCTATGGGGTGGTTAAGCACTTAAATTCTGAATCTTCTTCTGGACCAGATGGCTTCAATGGAGAGTTTTACAAGAAGTGCTGGAATATTGTGGGGAATGATCTTTGCAAAGATGTTAAGGGGTTCTTTAATGGATATAAGCTTCCCAAAGGGGTTAAAGCTACTTTGATTTGTTTAATTCCTAAACTTGATAACCTGAACAAGTGGAAGGATTTTCGACCTATCAGTCTTACCACTGTGTTTTCAAGGATTGTGGGGAAGATTGTTAATAATAGACTTTCTAAGATTCTGCCTAAGCTAATTTCTGAAGAGCAGGGGGGTTTGTTAAAGAGAGGAGTATTCAAGATTCGATTCTTCTTGTTCAGGAATTGTGCTTTGATATTAACAGCAATAGGAGAAGTGGTAATGTTATCATTAAGACGGATATGACTAAAGCTTTTGATAAGCTTAATCATAGCTTTCTCCTCAGTATCCTTAAGTTCTTTGGCTTTAATACTACTGTCATTGATCTTATTCATTGCTGTATTAATGATGTGTTCTCTTCTATCTTGGTTAATGGGGAGGTAACATGGTACTTTGCTAATTCTCAAGGCCTAAGACAGGGGGATCCCCTTTCCCCAAGTCTTTTTATTTTGGCTGATGAATACCTTATTAGAAGTATTAAGCTTAAGTCTAATGATCATCGTATGGTTAGATACAAGACTAGAAGTAATCTGAATATTTCTTGTTTAGCCTTTGCTGATGACTTCATGGTCTTTAAAAATGCTGAAGCTAGTGCAATGGGTGCTATTAAAGATGTCCTGGATCACTATCAGTCTATCTCTGGTCAAGAAATTAACAATTCTAAATCCAAGCTTATTGTTTCAAGCAAGATTAGTTCTCATCAAATAAACTTTATTGAAGACATGTGGAAGATAAAACATTCTTATTTGCCTTTCAATTATATGGGTACAACAATTGCTAATACTACTAGAATTGCTAACTTTGAATATCTAATTTGCAAAGTGAGGAGCAAGATCATGGAATGGGACAAGCTGCACCTTTCGTTTGCTGGGCGTTTGCTGTTGATTCAGTCAGTTATGATGGCTTTTCCCACTTACTATCTGCAGCATACATCTTTGCCTGCTGGTATCATTAATAGGCTGAAGATCCTTTTTAATAAATTCCTGTGGGGAAGCAAAGATGACAAAAGAACTATCAGTTGGACTAGATGGGATAAACTCTGTAAACCCCTTAAAGAAGGTGGCCTTAATCTTAAAAAATTAAAAGATGTGCAGTATGCTTATTCTATGAAGAACTGGTTTAACTTCAGAAAGCAGCAATCCTTTTGGGCTAGATTTATGTTGTCTATCTATTGCAAAGATAACATTCATCCTGTATTGGCCATATCTCCTCAAAGGAGGTCTAAAACGTGGGCTCGTATTATTGAGGCTAGAGAAGAGGCAGAGGATTACATCTTTTGGTTTCCTGGTCATGGTAATATGAGCTTCTGGTATGATAGGTGGTGTTCTGAAAGTCCATTTATAAAAGTTACAAACAATAATGATAGGAGAATTCTATGGGACAGTATTAATGATCTGGTCAGTGACTTTTGGCTGAATGGCTCGTGGGACTTGGAAAAGCTTAATACAAAGGTTACCTCTACAGAGATTTGCAAAATTAAGGAAGTTACTCTTTCTGATAATAGAGATGTAATTCTCTGGTCCTTATCTCAGAATGGAAGCTTTAATGTTAAAGATACATTCAATCACACTAGAACTAAAGGTAATGTGTCTAGGCTGTATGGTAAGACATGGAATGAGGTAACTCCTAAAAAGTGTTCATTTTTATTGTGGAGAGTGCTCCATAACTGGGTTCCATCTGATGAAGTTATGCAGTCTAAAAGTATTCAACTTGTTTCAAAATGTGTTCATTGTAACAGCATTGAAAATACTAACCATGCTTTGGTCCACTGTCAACAAGCTTGGGCTGTTTGGAGACACTTCAGTGACATCTTTAGGGTTCAGGTCCGGTCTTTCATGTCTATTCCTCACGTCATCATGAAATGGTACTGGGCTGCTCAGAAGAACTGTGATATTTTCACGATTTTGCCTGCAATTATAACATGGTCGATCTGGTCAGCTCGAAATAAAAAGAAAATGAAGGGTGAAAATACTAACTCCACTACTATAATCAACCATATTTTGTTTATCCTTTCTAGTCTAGATCAAAACAAAACTTTGAACAGAAAACATTGGGGCATATTCGGTCGTGAAGCTTTAAGAATGGGTTGTGTTAATCAGATTAATGCTGGGATTAAGCCTTTATTTTTGAAATGGAAGAACCCTAAACAGGGGAGATATAAGATCAATATAGATGGTGCATGTACCTTTTCTGGTGAGTCGGCTGGGGGTGCTTTAATTCGGGACAGCAATGGTAACATCCTTGTTGGTATGGGCAGTTTGTTTGGCAAGAACTCTCCCTTGATTGCGGAGTGTAGGACTCTTTTTGAAGGTTTGAGATTGTGTAACAAGCTGAAGCTGAGAAAGGTGGATATCGACATTGATTCTTTGGTTTTGGTAAATTTACTGCTTTATGGTAATTCGCCTTGGTACTTGGATCCGATGTTGAGGTGCTGCAGAAAGCTTCTTAAATCGGAGATGGTGGTCAGCCATGTCTATCGTGAACAGAATCTTGGGGCTGATTGGATTGCCAAAGAAGTTCTAAGGATGAATTCAGGTATGGAATTTGATGGAAGTAATGCTCCTCCTAAATTAAAGGCAATTGTTTACTTGGAAAGTATCAATTTAGGGTATTTGAGGTTAAGAGATTAGGGTTTTTGATTTGGGGTTGTTAATTGAAGCCGGAGGAAGAAGAAGATAGATTCGCGCTTTAAGTCTGATTTCAATTTTGTGTAATTTTGCTTTAAAAGGGTTGTACTTCCCTTTAATTCAATTCAAGTCCTTTCATTAAAAAAATTTGTTGGATATATATTTTTTATATTTTGTTTTATTTAGTTATTGTTATTATTAATAAAAATTGTGTAATGTTTTTTATATAACAATTTATTTGAAGTCGTTAAATTCGTGTGTTAGCTTAAAAAAAACAAAACAAAAATACTAATTTATATAATTTATTCTCTTCAATCCGGTGGTTGCCTTTTTCTATGTATATAAAACATTTGTTGTTGTCTTTGGTTAGATGAAAAAATAAAATTTCAAATAACATTAAATTATTTGAACTTTTATTTTTATTAAAATATATTTGTTTGGATTACCATTTCAACATATAAGAGTCCTTGTACTTTTTAAATTACGAACCCAGTATTCCATTTACATAAAAAATTTAAAAAGGTTCGGTCAACATTTAAGGAATTACATATGATCTCAAAAGTAAATTTAAACTTTTGACTGTCTAAAATTTTAAAATTTCATTTCAATTCATTTCATTTGATAATTTTTCATCATTTAAATTCCATCTCTTAAACTTTTTAAACTTATTTATTTCTAAACTTGTCGAGATTAAATTTTAATCTTTACGGCTTGTGTAATTACATTTTTGGTTCCTAACATTAGTAAATTTGTATTTAATTTCTATATATATAATAAGAACATGTGATTTCAAAATATGATTTTTTATTCAAATTTTTTATTTAATTTAGAGAATTATATATACAATTACTTGATTACCTTTTAGAGAATTATATATACAATTACTTGATTACCTTTTCAATTACACTGATTTCTTGAGTATTATTTTTTAAATATATTTTCGCTTTTGATTAGAAAATCATATATATATATAATTAATTAATTGATAAAAAATTACGTAAATAAAACATATCGGATATTTCTTTCCAATCGATTATAAAGGAGAGTATGAATGCTTTAATAGCCACCACCAATCCAAAAATTCTAAGTTGGATGCCCATCCTTTGGATGTGTCTTATAGATAACAAGTTGAGAGTTTATCGATTGTAGTTAGAGAAATAAATTTTTGTACATTCTCTAATACCATTTTCACAATACTTACCATATTTATATTAACCCTTGATCGCTTCTTTAACCGCCGGCAAGAAAAACATTAGTTGGCTTTATAGATTGGGATAACGTAATTTTTAAGATATTTTTTCTTATTTTTTTAATATAAAATATTTATAATAAATAGTAATTGATGCTGATTATAATAGATTGGAAAATACGCTTTCATTTAAAAAATATATTTTATCTTCAAATAAAATGTTCTTTTATTGGGTTTTGACAATAATAACAATAAAAAAACAAATACTTTTAAGTTTTTACAAAATAAAAAAAAATAACGTACATAGGAATTAACTTCTTGTAAAGAAAAAAGTCCGTATAAAACTCTATAGTTTTAGAGTTAGAGTCCTTTTTTACAATTCTACAAGAAAGTCACTCGTTCAAGTCCGTGTAAGGATTCGAATTAGATTAGAAAACGCATTTTATATAATTAATACAAATTCCGTAAGGGTTCAAGATTAGTCACGCGTCAATACAAACCTATGGTTTAAACTCAGAATGCAGAAGTCTATTTGTGCAAAGCTAATCTATGCTACATACTGCAACAAATATCATCCAATAATTGCTCCTAAATGTGCTAAATACTCTAAAGCTTGGCTCAAAATTTGTAAAGTCAGAGAAAATCTGAAAATTTTGTGAGATGGATTTCTAAAGTTGGGAATATGGACTTCTTTCTTGATAAATTGTGTACTCCTCTACCATTTATCTAGATAACTAATGTTGAAGATGGAATTAGATACAATGGGTGTAAAGTAAAATACTTTTGGGAGAATCGTTCTTGGAATCTTAGTAAACTTTAGAATGCTATGGATCTTGATATTATTCAAAGCATTCTGAAAGTTAAGCTTACTGGAATGGAGGATGATTCTATACTCTGGACAGCTAGTACTGAGGGTTACCATGATACTAAAGAAACCTGGAATGCTTTTAGAAGGAAAGGTAATCAATCTAACCTTTATAAGAAATCACGGAACTCTGCACCCCCTCCCCCCCCAGAAAATGCTCCTTTATCCTGTGGAGAATTCTGCATAATTGGGTCTCTGTTGATACCTGCCTGCAAAAGAAAAACATATTTTTAACATCTCGATGTTAAAACTGTGAAAATACAGAATCTGTGAATCATGTGTTTGTGAGCTGTCAGAAAGCCTAAGAGGTTTGGTCTTTCTTCTTAGTATTATTCAACATTTACATAACCAATAACATGACATTCTCCCATCTTATAAGGTCATGGTATTGGTCTGTAAATAAAAAAGTTCACTTGAGATCAATTATACCTCATATTATAACATGGGTAATTTGGTATGCTACTAACAAGAAAAATCATGAGAATGTTATCCTAAGTTCTCAGGATATGATTCACCAAGTTATTCAGATCCTGACCAATCTAGATAGAGCAAAGTTATTAAAAAACAAAATAGTGGGGAATTGAATTGATGGGAAGATTGGCACTGCGATTGGGTGTATTACTCATGTTAATAAACCTTTGATTCCTATATCTTTAAAATGGGTGAGTCCAAATCTTGGCAGGTTTAAACTAAATTCAGATGGTGCTTGCAATCTGGCCAGTGAATCTAGTGCAGGAGGTGTGGTTAGAGATGGTTGACTTTATGGTATGCAAGACTCTTTTTGACGGGTTACAACTTTGTTTTTCTAAAGAAATTTATCATCTGGACATCGCGGTAGACTCTTAAATTCTAATTGAGATGTTTCTTCATGGGAAAATCCCCTGATTTTTAAGGTTTACTATCCAATGTTGCAGAAATCTGATATCGTCAAACATTAATCTGAATCATGTTTTCAGAGAGCAAATTGAAACTACAAACTGGATAGCAAAAATGGTCCTTAAATCAAATCATTGTATGCATTTCGGTCAGAATGAGGCTCCAAGTTACCTTAAAGCCATTATCTTTCTCGAAAGTTTGGAAGTTGGGAATCTAAGATCAGATGCCAACTCATAATTTCTGTAATAAAATTCAATTGCATTTTGCAGTACCTGTCGATTTCAAGATGCAGTTCCTTGGTGTTTCCATCAATTGCACGCAGTGGTTTTCTTAGTGCTTCTGTCGATTGCATGTGGTGATTTCTTTGTTGCTGATTCTTAAATGGAGTCGATTTTAAACTGTGGCTTTGTGTGTTGGCAAGCTTGGTGGGTTGATGGAATGTGGTTGTTGGTTGAAGAGTTGAGAAAGAAGAAGATTTTGTATCTAAGGTTAGGGATTGTGGCTGCTGGTTGAAGAGTTAAGGAAGAAGAAGATTGTGTCTTTAGTGTTAGAGAGTGTGGTTGTTGGTTCTTTGTTTTATTTGTTTTGTTGAAAGCCTGTTGGTTTTTGTTTAATTTGGATTGTGTAAGGCCTCTGTGGTCCAACTTGTATATTTTCTCAATTGGATCATGAAATAAATCAAGTCGATTTTATGGAAAAAAACAATAAAAACAAATAAAAACGACACTTTTTTAAAGGTTTGTATTGACGTGCGACTAATCGTGAACCCTTACAGAATTTGTGCTAATTACATAAAAACATTTTCTAATCTAATTCTAATTCTTACACGGGCTTGAACGAGTAACTTTCTTGTATAGTTGTAGAGAAGGAATCTAACTCTAAAACCTACAGAGCTTTGTACATACTTCTTTTTCTCTAAAAGAAGTTAATTCTATGTACGTTATTTTGTAAAATTTAAAACTATTTTTTTGTTTCTTTGTTTCTTAAATATTATTGGAAATTAAAATGTTTTTTAGTGTTATTTTTTTTCATAGTCGATAATCGCTCCGCCATTTAAACGCTATTTTTGAAAATTGCTTTTCTATTTTAATTTAGCTTTTGGAGCTATTGTCGATAAACTTTTTCTATGATGTTGGAATTTTTTTTATGCGCGAAACTTTTCATTCATGGTATTTGAATCTACTTTTTGATAGTATGATATTTTTTCCAATATTTTTGTTTACTTTAGTATTCTTATTTGAATTTATTTATGGTAAACTCTGTTTTTTTATGAAACCCACAACCGCTACGTAAGGAGTGCGCACAGTGTAAACCCTTAGTCTGATGCAATATTTGTATGGGTTATGATTTCAGACACTATTTCTGATAGTTTTTGTTCCTTCCATCGAGAATATCCTAAAAATAATTTTTTTAATTTTATTTTTACTTTGAATACTAAAAAACAAATACAATTGAAACATTTTATATTTATATTTATTATTATTTTTTCTTCTCAAGATATTCATTAAAAAAAATTATTTGTCGATTTCACTAAAGTCAGGCCATGAGTGGACAATCAGAGATTATATTTGTTGAAATCTACAAATCTATATTAAAACCATTAAAATCTACAAGTCTATAAATTTTACCGAACATTTTCGAATCAAGATATTATATATATCCAAACTTGAGAATCGACAAACACATTATGTACCTTCGATTTTAAAAAATAGTGTTCTTCTTGCGTTCAACAGAGGTTGCTTCTAGATTTTGGCAAATGTCTTTGCACCTAAGTCTTGACCTCAAATTCTATCTGAAATATTCAAACAGTTCATGCCTTTACATGTCTTCGGTTGTCCATCTTCGGCTATATGTAGTCTTCGACAATACTTGTGTTCTCGAGTTATTTATAGCATACACAAAGAATTCTCCACCTAAGCTTATAGTAATTTAAACATTTGTTGCACCCGATGTTCTACTCTTTATAGACCAGCTCACCCACATTCATACTTGCATAAGTCTCATGCAGATTGTGAACTTTGAAACCAGTAATACCGTTGTTAAAGCATCCAAAGGATTTTCCTCGCTAGTAGTCTTAGTCACCTTCACCTGCTCTCTCTTCATTATGTTTCAGAAGAAGTGAAACTTGATATTTACGTACTTAGTTTTCTCATTAAATTTCGGATTCTTCAATAAATGAAGAGCACTAATATTATCATATAATATAATTACATATTCCTTTGTACGAGTGATTGCACTCAACAATCCCTTTAGCCAACTAGCTTCCTCCAAGATTCCATATCAGCCATATACTCGATTTTTATAGATGACAAGGCAAATACCTTTTTATACAAGAATTCCAGCTAACTGCTCTTCCAAGCACGGTAAATAGATAACCCGAAGTAGACTTTCTTGTGTCAAGACAACCTGCATAATCAAAGTTCATATACACTCTTAGCAATATATCATATGTATCTTTCTGATTACAACACAACTTAACTTCAAGTAAACCCTTCAATTATCTCATAGGCCACTTGAGTGCATGTCACTGAGACTTATCCAGATTTTCTATGTATCTGCTCAAAACACTTATGGTATAAGCAATACCAGGTCCCGTGCAAATGATAACATACATAATGATACCAATAACATTGGCATAAGGTATGTCTAACATGTACTTCTCATGTGCAACTTTGGTTGGTGTTTGATCTAAATTAAGTTTGACTTGAGAACTAATGGGAGTTTTAGACATCCTCGACTCGAGACATGCCAAATTGTGAAGGAACGTATGTATGTATTTTTGTTGAGATAAAAGTATATACATCTTCAGCATGTTCCTCTTGATCACAATACCGAGTATCACCTTAGCCAATCCCAAATCCTTTATCTCAATATTTCTTTTCAGTTGAGTTTTCAAAAATTTAATTATCTTCTTATATATTCCCATTATCATAATAGCATCCACATACAGTATTAATATGATTATTCTATACATGTTTGTTTTTCCATTATAATAGACACGATTTTCATCGCAACTTCAGACATACTTGACGAATAAAAAAAGGAATCAAATCTTTTATCCCACCATATTGACGACTTTTTCCTTCCTTTTTATTCTTTAACAAACACATATCTCATTCCTTTCATTCTTCAGAATGAGACATGTATATCGTCTCCTTCAATTATCCATATAGAACGATAGTAGTAACATCTATTTGATCTAATTTAGATCAGATCTAGAAACAATTGACAACATAACCTAATTGATGTTTGTATAACAACCAAAGAAATATCTCATTGAAATCAACACTCGCATTTTACGTAAATCAATTAACAACCAACTTAAATTTATATACGAATAAATCGAGCCCATGAATTCTTTCATTCTTTTTTAATGTCCATTTACTCCCAATAGGGGTTCTGAACCTTTAGCCGCTTCAAAAGAATACATGTGCCTATCTACTTAAGATATCTCAGTTGTTTCCTCATAATTGTAAGTCACTTCTCTTTACCATTGATCTTTATAACATTAGGATAGATTTCGGGTCCAAAAAGATCTATTTTCATTTTGATAGATAAAGCATAACAAATAACATCATAAAACATATACCGTTGTGGAAGAGTGCTTGGTCTACGTCATCTATCTCTCGTCAATTGGTAACTACCAACTTCACTTTCTAGATAAAACTCATCATCAATCTACATATTTTCTTGATAGTACTAGGTTATGTCTTTAATTACATGTTCTCATCATTGAAAACCATGTCCTTGATTATGAAAATCTTCTTATATCCACCTTAAAAGCACCACAACTTATACTCTTTTACTCCTAACAGATAGCTAAGAAACAAAATTTTAGTGCTCTCGACCGAAGCTTATTGTGCTTCATATGTGCGTACGTATCACATCTGAATACTCTCATATATTCCATGTTAGACCTTTTTCCACTCGACGTCTCTTGATAATAAATAAACTTCAACATCATAAATGGATACTTGTTGATGATATAAATAGTAGTCATAACTTCTCCCTAGAAACTTCGACACATTCTAATTGTTTGAAGCATACATCTATCTCTTTTCTATCAACGTTTAGTTCATTCTCTCAATAACCCATTTTATTGGGGAGTCTCACCACGGTTTGATATCTAGAAATGCCAAGCTTTGAAAAATAGCTACTGAAATCCTTCTTCACATATTCCAAGCCATTATAAGTTTGAAGCTTCTTCACTACTTTCCTAGTATGATTCTTCGTTAAAGTATTTCAGTTCCTAAAAAATCAAATACTTTATCTTTGTATTCAAAATTATAACTCGTACTTTTCTGGAATAATCATCAAGCAAGGACATGAAATACCTTGCACCACCAATATCAGGTTCTTGTGTCGGGCCTTAAAGATCTGAATGAACATACTCAAGCACATCATTGGTTGTATGGTTGTTAGGTAGAAACTTAGCCCTCTTACTTTTACCAACACAAATCTTTCACAAAAGCTCAATTTCTGAACTGTGTTGCCATCCAATAATCCTTGTTTGCTAAGTTTAATAAGGAATTTCTTACTCACATGTGCAAACTGAAGATGTCATAACTTGGTTGAATCTTTCTCCACCCTAGACAAACCTCCGGTACTATAGAGCCCTCAAGAACTAACACACCAATAGTCACATAGGCCTTCATAACAACAAGTGAGCCTAACAAGACATTAAGTTTATCGTCTTCACCCTTATAATTACATATTTCCTCATCTAACATCCCAATAGAAAAAAAATACGTTTAAATTCAGGTGCATGCCTCATGTTGTAAATCACACTTTCAAGTCTTGTATATAACTTAAGTCGAATAGTTCTCACTCATTTGACATCACAAAATTCATCATTCCTATGGATGACCCTTTTACGTTCATATAATTTTAGGTCTTCAAATCAAATTTATTAATAGTCGCGTGGAATGATACACCCGAATGCAACACTCACTTATCATTGTACCTTCAAGAATAAGAAGATATAAACCCATCAACTTACTCATAGTCGTCTGGAGCCATGTCAATATCTTCGACAATGGCCTCTATATAACTATTTACATTTTTTCTTTCCAAGAAGTTCCTACCGATATGGCCTTTCCATCTTGCACAACCAACACTCACTTTAGAACGTGTCGCAAGCCTCTTGGACTGTGAGCAAGATTTTCATGTCCTCTTGCTTGAACCTGTCATTCAGGACCGACCTTTGACACTTAGTATGAGACCTTTGGAGTCACCCTTCATAACTAATGACTCTTTACTTTGGATATCATAAGGATTATTTGTGGTATATTATAATGTCCATAAAGTTCTCATACACCTTAGATATAGATATTAAGAGGATTATAACCCAGTCCTTATCCATCATCTTCATGCTAACTACATTCAAGTCAATAATGATTATATTTAAATCATTTAAGTGTCTTTGGATCTCCTTGATAATATCAATTGACAACATATACAACTATGCTTTGAGATATCATCTATTCGCCAAGGTATTCTTCATAT
Organism: Limnanthes douglasii subsp. nivea; assembly: GCA_036936605.1. Classification (NCBI taxonomy): domain Eukaryota; kingdom Viridiplantae; phylum Streptophyta; class Magnoliopsida; order Brassicales; family Limnanthaceae; genus Limnanthes; species Limnanthes douglasii. The sequence continues at coordinate 336,116,345 of JAUPFV010000002.1, forward strand.
AAATCGCTTCAGTCAATTCTATATCTCAGCGTCATATGCTCTTAAGACACTTCAAGGATCACTTCACCTCACAAGCTCAATATGATCGCACTATGAGCTTTGGACAATATTCCAACATCAATCTTATATATATATATATATATATTTCTCATCAATAGTTGCAACCATTCACTTATGTACTAGTAAACCTTGAACTTTAATTCTTTAGAGGTTGATATCATTATCTTTATTGCATTTTCTAGGTTGAACTTCATGGAAAAGTTGAAAACTTCTCTTTAACCTCTTGATATAAAATCATCGTTGTCATTTCTACTTCATCTCAACGTTACAACCAGTGTTATTCTAGATCATTCACTCAGATTACACTATTTTTTAGGTAAACTCACTCTACAAGAGAGACCCTACTTTAGAATAATCAACAACACCCAAGTCCAGCAATGGTCAAATTTTGGATAACATTAGCCAAAGCTCAATCGCTCCATTAGAAACCTTTCTTATGATAGTATTGAATTTGCAACAAGAAACTGAAGATTCGTACAACTTCGTCTCATTCTTAAAGATTAGTTATGAACCTTAAAACAATAAAGCAAGAAATTAATAAAAATATAAACTTAAGCATACACACAAGACAAATTTAATGTGGTCCGGATTATGAAGAAATCTTATACCCACAGGTAACAGGCGTATATTTTATATATAACACTCAACCACTCATCTTTGTTATACAACACTCTTAGCTTACAAATGAAAAATGGATCTCATAATATCTACAAGTATTATTTTTTATATCACTATATCAAACAACGAGGAAGAGTATGCAAGCTTTGGCAGGGCAACGATTAGTGAAAATATGTGGTGCCAAGAAATTTCATCCGATAATTGATTCACAACTTCTAATTAATCATGACTTGGTCCATGCCAAAGCATAAAAATACCACATGGTAAAAATACCTAAGAGCATTGATTAAATTAACAACTTTCTTTGAGGGCGTCGAATACAAACACATTTATCCAGCAGAAAATTATATGGCTGCCCATTTAGCTACTATCGCATGTAAAGAATGATATCCATGGATACTTGTATAAGAGCACCCTTCGATCACATAAATTTCTGAGCTATAGTTAGCTGCTTAAGAAGCCTTTTAAATTTCAATAAACTTGGAAAAATATTGAAGATATGAGCACAAAGAATATATAATAAAATGTACTTTTCCCATCAACAAACCTTTGGTAAAAAATTAAGGTCTAATGCATATGTTTCACTCTTCTTTGAGGCATATTGTATAGAAAATCTTTAAGACGACCATTATTAAGGTGCCTTGTAACTAACGAATCATAAATGATACTATCTGAATTTTATGAAGAGGAAAGGTCCGCATATTATGTTTATAACGTAATAGGAATGGTTTTATTGGATGGGTACTAATGGCCTTCTAACATGTCGGATGCCAACGACTTGGTAAGACGATGCAGTATATGCTAACGATCTGCAAATTAAATACAAGTGCCTGATATGCAGTTGACTAAATATCTGAAGCATTTTGTTTTGATAGATACGGGGTTGGATCTCGTTGGACATATGTCATGGCCTCCGGGGACGTTATACCATCATCGTAGTTGCTGATTATTTCCTCAAATGGGTGTAAGTATAGCCTATGTCCGGAACTACCGCAAAATTTGTTATTAATGTCATTATATTTATCATATGTTGTGGGTTCATTATATGATAGATATAATGAATTTAATAACAAATTTTGTCGTAGTTCTGGACAGAGGCTATACTTCCACCCATTTGAGGAAATAATCGGTAACTACAATGATGGTCTGACGTCTCCCGGACGCCATGACAAAGGTCCAACGAGATTCAACCCCGAATCTATCATAAGACGATGCTTCGGATATTTACTCAACTGCATATCAGGCACCTGTATTTAATTTGAAGATCATTAGCATGTACTTGCAACATATGATAGGGAAGTTAGCATTAAATTAGGAAGGGCCTTATTTGTTTATTGAAAGGGTTAAGTCTAGAGCTTATCGACTTTTATATCAAGAAAGAAAACCTCTTATGCACCCATGAAATATCGAATACTAAAGACTATATCTAGAATAGTTGTAAAAAAGTGTACATTGTTTAATTTTATGATGTAATATCAGAAGGAGCACTCTTTCCTACCTCGATGGTGTCAAAATGTTTTAATGAGGTGCACGATTAACTTATCTTATATAAATTATTTTGCATTTTATATTTCTATCCTAGTGTTGATTAATTCGTATAATTTTGACTCAAAGTTTAGAAATATTAAAAGATTACAGCACTAGTTGGTCAAATATAAAGGATCTAACATTAGTTGATCCCAATTAAAATGTTACAACACTAGTTGGTCAATTATAAAACATTCGACATTTTTTGTCATAATCCAACACTAGTTGGTCAAGTTTAGAAGATTCAATATTAGTTGGTCGCAATTAAAAAGATTCCAACATTAGTTGGTTAGATTAGAATGAATGATTGTCTGGTCTAAAGTTTATTTCGGTAAGCGGATTGGGATTAATTACCCTCAACTAGGAAGATTGCAACTATACTATTAGTAAATACTATGTTTTTAGATAATAAGTAAAAACAATCATATTAATACATTTCGAAGACTTTTACAAAACACATTGGTAAAAAAAGAACCAATTCATATTAATACATTCCAAAGACTATTACAAAACGCCTTAGCCATACCAGAGACTTTGAAAAATATGATAATACAAAAAAGATGTTATATTTTTTCCTAGAGACTTTTTGGCTGCTGATCCTCCTCGAAACTTCCAAAGAGGGTAATTCAACATCTACCCATTTGATTTTTCCACCTTCCTCTTGAGCCTTCTATAAACCTTTATTTGGGTTATGATTCTCTCTCAACATCACTTGTGGACTTTCTTGATGCCCCAATTGTTGACCTTACGAAAGTATGCTCTTCGCCTTCATTGACCAACTACATCAGATTACTTTTAAAGGTCAACAATCTTCTCTGAGGGCCCTCTATATGTGTCAGTTGAGGGACAACCAAAATTTCAGCGATATTAATACTTCCCTCTAACCGATTACTATGGGGATGCATCCAGAGCTTCTGAAGTATGCTTTCTTTTTATCGCAACAACTTTTATGGTTTTCTTCGCAGGGGATCTTTCTTTTGTATTCGAGGAACCCTTTGAGATATAGTGTTATCGATGGATATTACTAGTGTATCTTTGGGAATAACTTAGCATAGGACACTGTTATTTCTCTGATGAAGGTTGAGTGTTAGAGGATGAAGGATTAGCTGGTATGGAACACATATTGTAAGGAATCTACCTTCGTAGTCAAAGGTCTGAACGATGATTCTAGACCCTGTGGTTTCTAGAATCCATCAGCTTTTATGGATTCTCTCTTTGCTTCGACTTTATCTAACAGACACAATCAATCGGTAGGGCATTTGCAACCTGAAATATGGAACTCCAGAGCAAAAGTTTAGTCTGTCATTGGAGAAATGTTTTATGGTGGTTATTTGACTGGAAATTGACGGTTTGCAATGGCTAAAGCTAGGAGTTTATCTATTTATCTCTAGAAATTGTTAAGAAGTAAAGTGATACTGAGTAGAGGTAGTAATATATATATATATATATATATATATATATAAGTTAGCATGAAATCTTATTCCTTGTCTCACAGGCCCAATGAATATAAACTTGGGGAAGTAGGATGGTCTTCTCCAAAGATTATTTACTTAGAGAAGTAAAATCGTTTAAAAAATATTCTTACACTTCGTCGTTCAGAGAGTAGGTCGTGGTTCGAATTATTTGATGATATATGTACAAGAATAGAATAACATATAGTCATATCTATATATATATATATATATATATAGTGATTGGAAGCTAGGTTATCCAAAACTAGGATACTCGGGTAAAAATCAAAGAACACAAGCAAGTACATCCAAAGATACTTCATGATCAGTTAAGGCTATCCATCCTGAATGTGTTCAGATATGTTGGTGAGAATAAAAAAAATGTGCACGATTATTACAAAGATGTTCCAAGTTCCAGTCCTCGTAAAAGACCTTTGCAAAGACTGCGGGGATACTTATAATGAACGAATAATCTGAACCGCGAGTCTGACCAATAAGTTATTGTACCGGAGTTCACTTTATGAAGCTGATGTAATAAATATACAATATTAAGGGTATTTTATGTACTAATGGGCTTCAGTAATATGAGCTTGGATTATCTAAATATGAACATGGACCGCGTAAGCCCATTCGGCTTAAAGTATATATAAAGCCTTGTTTTATGCTTTAGGTTTATTCATCATAACAATTATACTTTGAACTACTTTTTCAATTACACATACTCCACATTAAATAAATTTCTTGAAATTTAAGAGACTCTAGCTTGAAAGCTAGTGACTTAGGGCATTCTTCTATCATTTAGAGACCATTCGCAAATGTCTCTCTAAGAAGAACGCTGCATGTTAGTTTCTCCTTCATTAAAAAAATTATTATGAAACTTAACAGTACAAGGTTATGGTTAGTGAACTGACCTATATGTAAGATATGTTGTCTTTCACCATTGTCAACCATAATATTATTAGTACTTGAATACTCAGTATTTTGAGTTATGAGGTTGGGATTGCTTGTGACATGGTGACTAGCACCATTTTCAACAAATAAGACTCATACACTTGCTAGATCTTGATGAATATATAAACTCACTCGTCCCTACCACCCTATGCTGCTCATTTGGGGTGGTTTCCATCGAGGGATCATCCCCAAAGAAATAAACTGTAGCAAAATAGTTTTACTTGCTGCAATTTTGTCAAGTAGGATTGTTAGGTGAAAATCGACCCCATCTGTCCCTAAAGTATTTTCTCTTTCCTCTATAATTATTAGGGTAGTTGTTAGGTTACATGTTCTTTCCTCTAAAACATCTTTCATTTCCCTATGAACTGGATATATTGGTTCAATTGATTATTGTTGTTATGATGTTGTCATCTGTCCTCTTTGTGTATGGTAAATTTAGCAGAAGCCATGCTTAGGTTGGTCACAGAGTTTTGTAGACTGGTTAGTTGTTCCAGTTCGCTTTCAAAGGTTAGCAAGAAAGTACGTAAATCAAGTTAATTGATGACTTCCTTGTCTCCTAAGCTAACCACTATATGAATGTATTCGAAGTCCAAATTTGCTAGGTCTTGAATGACAAGGTCATCAACAGAGATTGAGCAGCATGTTAGCGTTAGGTTATCAAATATACCTTTTATTTTGTTTAGGTATTCGGTCATTGTAGATGTCTATTTTCTTGTATTTTAAAAATCTTATTTGTAGTATGTTATCATTAATTTAGTTTGTGCACTAGACACATTGCTTGCTGGTCTTTGAATACTAATTAGTCCCTTGACTATCACTTTCGTGACAGATAGTCCCTCGGTTAAAAAAGGTCTCAATTTAGTCCATTGACTATCCATTTTCGTGACATATAATACCTTGACTAAAAATTGTCTGGTTTCAGTCCTTTGATTATCTATTTTGGATAAAGTTAGTCCCATATGCATGTTTATTTTGGTGACTAATTTTATCAAAAGCGGATAACTAGAGGACTAACTTTATCAAAAAGGGATATTTGATGGACTATTTGTCACGAAAATGGATAGTCAATATACATGGTAGGCTAACTTTATCCAAAATGGATAGTCAATGGATAGTCAATGGAATAAATCCATGCTTTTTTAGTCGATGGACAAGAGACTAGTTATCGTTCAAAGCCTTAGTTGCAGCATCCTACTGTTTTTGGAAGTAACTTCTCCATCAGTTGAACTGATACTTCAGGGCTCATGGTGGAGTATAACCATCCAAGAAGTAGTTAGTATTTTACCATCCAGTATTCATACTTTTCATTGTCAAAAAGGTTTCCTTGAGCATCAACTACAAGTCTAGCAGGATAAGGTTTTTCCCCAGTTGGAAACCCTCCTAGTTTGTTCCATTTAACCATATAAAGAACCATGATCTTCCATAAGAGAAATTACTCTTGTTGAGTCTTATATTATTGATGTTAGCTCTATATACTAAATTTACTGAATGTTGATGTTTTAGTCTCGTGGGTTCATAATGGCCAAAACATGTGTAAGCCCAAAAGAGTGAAAAAACATGGGATTCTATAGCTCTAGAGTACACCATTTCGAATTCCACGAGTTAAATGCATCTAGTTTCACATGATTCACTTAACTTATGTACTTTTTTTCTTAGGATCCTAGTTGTCACCAAACCTGCATCTTCATCCCTCTCTTTTCCTCTTGCTAAATTGTTCTTCAAACCAAACTTTGTATTATTATTCACAAAACAAATATCACTTTATGTGTCTAATATGAGGAAATTTAATTAATCTTGACATCAGAGAAGAAAAAAACACCCAACCTAAATGAAAATCAAATATCCCTTCTCAAATTAGATTAATGAAGTTAAATTCTTCGTAAGTAAAGAAGAGTTCCTTTGTAATTTTTATTTTCATTTCATGGATTCACTTACGAATCCTAAACACGATTCTAGGAAGAAAATCCTATCCTACATGCATTGCACCATCAATTTCACAAATCTCTGCCCAATTCTGAAACCCTTAATGGTCACTTTCTTCATCTCGAGTCAAACATTAAAAATCTTTGTAGAATACCCAAGCGACACCACACCAAGTAGTACATATAATACTAGATTTTGTATAAAACACTATCATCGCCATATAAAGAGAACATATGGTATTCATCTTTTTATGCTCCAAAATACCATAACCCTCTTCCTTAATATCAAGTCATTTCTTTAGTCTCCTCATGCTGAACAGAAGAGTAACATTCATAAAACACTCTAGAGTCGAGACTCCTAGAGAAACAGAAGCGAAACATATATAGAAAACCCTAGTGCTGCCACTCCTAAAACCAAACGAAAGAGAGAAACCTTTGTAAAGAACACCTAGCGTCGACATGTTATGTTTCTCTGTTTTTTTCTCATTTTTAATGGGAGGACCTGCATAAGAAAATACTACATCTCATTTAAATATTGAAATATCCTTACACCAACATAAGTGGGTGTACTCCCATCATAGATTGTTTAAAAATTGAAAGGAATGTGTCTAGGTCACAGAGTAAAATTAAATAGGTGTGCAGTCAATTATATTTTTAACAAAATTAAACTATAATAGGTAGTGGCCACCTTCTACTGGTTCAAGACTTAAATTAAACAATGATGCATCTTATTCTCAATTTGGGGAAGTCATATGTAGTGATATTATCACAGACTCTAAAGGTGAAATCAAAGATGTAATTGGAAGGATCTATGGCAAACGAAGTCCCATCATTGCAGAAAGCATAGATTTTTTTGATGGCTTTACTCTATGCCACAAAATGATAATCACTCAGCTTGATAGCAAAACAGATTCCAAAGTATTACTAATTATACTCCTAACTCATAAACTCCCCAGTTTCTAACCTCATGACTAGACAGTTGCAGGGAACTATTGTCTTCGAATAAATCTATATATCATATTTACATAGAACAAAATACAACGACAATTTGGTTAGCTAAGTGGACAAACAAGTGCAAATTCAAGCAAGACATTAACATAGATCAAATTCCCAATCAACTCAAAGCAATTGCTCTATTGGACAGTCTAGAAATAGGATTTGATAACTAAAACACCTCAAACAAGACAACAACTTCAAAAATCTATATATTAATTGCAATTATTTCTTTCATCAAATATATCAGCCAGTAGTAAATCGAAGATAACGATTTATTGCAGGTAATCTTACCTAACAAAGTCTTTTTGCAGGTCTGTTGTTTGATAAAGCTTATATACCTTTTGCTCACCCTGCACAAAGTGCCAAAAAATATGTCTTAAAGTCAACACAACAATTTAATGGTCATTTAAAGCCAGAGAATAAATATATTTTCACCCTAACCTAGTGAGATGCTCAACTCTAAAGCCTCACCTTCCTTCGATCTTCACCAATCTTGACTAATAGAATTGAATAAGCTAAGTGAATAAACTAAAATAAAAATATTTATCATTTACGTATATAAACTTTTATTATAGTCTTTTTACAGGAAAATGAAAAAGATCATGATTATATCAGCAGTTGTGGGAATGTATAACCATGATGAGATATATTGTAAATGATTTCTAAGTTGAATAGATAAGTTAGAAGCAAGCAACTAAGCGAATGATGATTATGAAGAATAATTCAAGTATGTAACCAATACGTGACGAAAATAAGACTTGGAGTTGAAGATACTCCAATTGAATATATTTGAAGACTTCTAGTCCTTAAATCTCAACTGGTATTTCAAATGAAGGGCACAAGAGTAGCCTTAATATGGGCAGAATAATCGAATATTGATATAAAAATAAGGACATTTATGTGATAATATATATATATATATATATATATATATATATATATATATATCCTACAAATAAATGGTACATAGGCCTTTTAAATGTTAAAGGGTATAAATACCTTATACTTTAAAAATAAATTACACATAAGTGAAAAAGTTACAAGAGTTTCACTAGGATATTTTTCGGATAACAAAAATATTAAACGGATATTTCTCAGATAATAAAAATACTAAGTCGGACATTCTCCGAGTAAGAAAAATATTATGCTACACATTTTCCGGGTAAGAAAATTCCTAACTCAAAAATAAATTTCTAAAAAGAGACTAGAGGCAAAATTAACAAAAACAATTGTCATTAGTGGATAAACAAATTTTTACAACCTTTCAATAAATCAGTTCATAATCAATTATCACTAATAACCTAATCATAACGCATCAAATTACAATATATTTGGAACATACATACTTTTTGGTTGCATAAATCATTCTATTGCAATAGATTAGCAACACGCTTAGTTTAAGTTTTTCCCAATTATGGAGACGGAAGATTTTGTGATACAATGGATCGGCTGCTAAGGCCATCTCTAATCGTAGGTCTCTTCGGAGACCTGATCCAGCCTCGGAGACCTCTATTTATTTACAGACTTGCCACACAGCTTCTAACCGTTACTTTACTATTTCAGAGACTTTTAATATAAACAATTCAATCCAAACAATTCCACTATCTTTTAACTATTCATCTCCCTCTCTTTATTTCTCACTCTATCTCACTCTCTCTCAATTTACATTTACTAACTTTATAATAAATAATATAACCTATATTATTAATTATTAATTGACATTAAATTTTTTTACAATATTATTTATTTTAAATTTATGTTATAAATTTATTTGTTTAATTCTTATTTACGATAAATTAATATATATGTTGTAGAATTGTTCGTGGATGATAAACATTTCGTAAATGTAAGTAAAAATCAACAACATTGTTTATTTTAAAAAAAACATTAAGTTTGTAATAAATTTATAACTTTTAAATCTAATTTAATAATCTATTATGTTAGTCCATTTTCGATTTATAAAATAGTCTATGAAATTAAGTAAACGTTTCCTTATTCATAAATTCTAACATTTTAAACCTTGAAAAACACTACAGGATGACGTATCACCAATCGCGTTAACGATAATATACAATAATTATCTTAAAAAGACCGAGAAGGTAAGATATGAAAAATTGACATGCAATTGTAACAATTGCATATTATAAATTAAATATTATAATTAAATATTATAATTAAATATTATAATTAAATATTATAATTGCCGAAAAATTATTTTCGGCAATTTATGAATTAAGTTTTTATTATAAATGGCTAAAATATTCTATAAATTAAATATATTATAATTAAATATTATAAATTACTTTTTAAAATTATAAGATAAATCTTTTATTAGAATTAAACTTTAATTATATTATAAACTAAAGTTTAATATAATATAGTATACTAAACTTTTATATACTAATCGTGCATTAATTTTCTTCTTCTCTCTCCTCCCTTTCTTCTTCCTCCGACTAAAACTTTATTCAATTTGTTACTTTTCTCCTTCCTCTAGGTCTTTATCCCGGGCTCGCCAAAGACCGAGATCGAGACCGAATAGTAATATAGATAGAGTAGGTCGGTATCCCTGTGATCCTAACATAAGACACCAAAAAAAATCCTAATTTTGTTTTGGGATCTTTTTTTAATAAAATACTTTTAGAAAAACAATCCATTATTGTAACAGTATATTTTTAAATAATAACAAGATAAAAAAATAGAAAATACAGTACTAAAACGGTACTAAAACTATAAAAAAACAACGTTAAAATTAAAAATTATACAAAAATATCACCCATATGAATTAGATAAATAAAATTTAAACCATATTTAAAAATATATCATACATAGAAAGATATAATAATGCGAAATATTTCATTTTAGGTAAAATTCTAATTTTGTTTTGGTGCCTTTTTTTTAATAAAATATTTAAAAAAAAAACAATCCATAGGTAATTGTATACTTTTAAATAATAACAAGATAAGAAAAAAAATGGAAACAGTACTAAAACTATAAAAAAAAAACAGCATTATAACTAAAATTATACAAAAATATCCGTTTATGAATTAGATAAAAAAATTTAAACCACCCTTAAAAATATATCATACATTAAGCTTATGTCTATCTAAATTTCCTCTTTTTTTTCCCTTCGTTGTTTAAAGAACCAAACAAAGTGTAACAAAACAGAGTAGTAGGAAGTCTCTTGTCAGCTCACAATAAGCACTAAGCCATCCGCAATGGATATATCTAAGTTGGAAACTTAAGCACTTCATCTCCTTCACTTCTCAGCTAAATCAACAAAGCGTATAGTAGTAGCTTCTAACTAAAACATGTATATATAACAATCCAGAAAAACATGTATAGAGAATACACCTAGCACTGATCCGAGTGATCCACATGATCATTGACCTCCATTTCGGCATCGGATTATCGACATCCTTCCACCGCATAAGTGCCAACTTCGTCGCGACGACCTAACGAACGTAATCTAACTTACACCCAGCACCCACCGTATTCCTGACAAACCCACCACCCATTCCCTCGCATTCTCTATATTTTCTCCAGATGATGCCTTTTTGTGTTCTTTTGAGTAAAAAATGGTACTTTTAAGAGCATCTAAGAGATTAATAATTGAAGCATAGTTTTCGTTAGGTAACAATTAGTATTCCGCTGCAGGATATATACAACTCTGGAGGAAGGAGATTTGCATTGCAGAATTTGGCACCCTTAGGTTGCTTACCAATTGTGAAACAACAATATGGAACTGGAGACAAATGTGTGGCATTGCCTTCAGAAATAGCTAAAGAACACAACAAGCAGCTATTGATAAAAATGGCGAAATTGGCAGAGGAGTTAAACGGCTTTCTTTACACCGTGTTCGACTTCTTTGGTTCAACGCAAAGAAGAGTAGACAATCCCCTAAAATGCAGTAAGTAGTGTATCCATAGCTTAAATTGCTTCCTTTTCCGTATAAAAATATACTCCTGTGTTTTCGTCCCTTCTCCAACATATATCTCTCACTTGGATGAACCCAGTCCAACCTCACCCGGCATTTCTCCCTTCTCCTTTTTAGTTTCCCGAATCACCTCCGTCAGATCTATCTTCAAGCACATTCACTCTTCCCTCCAAAAATATTCTATCAATCCAGCAACACCTGGTGAGTTCCGGAGGATCTGCAACGCGACTAATCATAAGTTTTAGTCTAAAACTAGCATACAAATTATATTAAAACTACCGAAAAACAAATTCAACAAGTTTTTTCGGAAACTGACCAGTTAAGTCCATCATAAACAGTAAATTTAAACTTAAAAATATAATTGAATCAAGACTGTAAATTGAAAATTAGTACAGTTCATAATCAAACTTTAATACTGAAAAATGAAGGAAAAGGAAAATTTGCAACTACTTCAACATATTTATTGAACGCATGAGTTCTTTTATGATGGGATCAGGTAGTTTCTTTACTCTAGGATCGCCCTATCTTGTTCCACGTAAACCCTTGAATACTGTATGGAGTTGTGAGTAATAAATAATCACCATAATGCAAAGCTCTCATAATATTCAAGGTTTTACGTGAGAAGAAAATAAGGTGAAGAAAGAGTGGAGAAACTACATGAGTAGTGAAACACAATCGACTGTGTTCGATGTTTGCTATGTTTTCCAGTATTTATAGTGACTTCAGCGGTGGTGTCACAGTCACAGTCTTAAAAGGCTTACTGTGTGCTGTCATGCTTTTATATAATATCGACAAAAATTCAGTGTCCATTTTGTAAAACTAGAGGACTGTGAAACTTGCTGAACTTGTAACAAGAAAAAGTATGGACTCATCTCGAACTTTTTGAATATTAAGTATAATTGAGCCCTTATGCTAAATATAATAACGTGTAACTAATTCCTTTGAATTTAGGTGGCCAAACAAGTAAATTAAATACTAAACAAGCTATGTTAAAGCCCCTAAAAATAACTCGTCAATAATAACTCGTCACTAATATTTAATTTGCTAAAGGTAAGTTAAAAATAACTCGTCAATAAATAATTTGTTCAAAGATTACATGGAAATAGTTGGCTCTAGCGTGATATGTATAGACGATAATTGTTGAAATTCGTCGATTGAAGTTTGAACTGTGATTTAGTGATAGAGACGTTTGCTGGATCCTAAGGGGTGAAACAAGCTTTCAAGACTGGCGCTTTTAAGTCGAATGAGATATAGGTAGAGCCAAAGCATTTAGGACCGAAACAGGATGGTATGAAACAAGTTGATCTGAAGCAGTCTCATCCGAAGCAAACTGGATCGTAGCATCATAGCTGGACTGAAGCGGAGTATTCTATTTTGTTAGGTCTCATATATTAATTGGGTCTCTTATTTTGGTCTTCTTATTTAACTCGAGTTACTATTAATTGGACATTCTATATTAATTAAGTTTCTCTATGAGGGTTCTTATATTAAGCGATTAAGAGCTATTCTAGTAGTTGATTAATAAACTTTAATCTTGAGCGTCTAATGAAGAATTATGTGTTTTCATAAACCTATGATAAAAGAAGATATGTAACTGATGTGATGCAAACGACGAGTTTTCTTGAGCAACATATTTCATGAGTGAGTGAAATAACTCTAGGTCTTTCGAGAGATAAGTGAGGTGAGAGATAAACACTAAAGAAAAGATTATGTGAATCAAGTTAGCTTTTGTTACGATGAGTGATTTAGTCATTTGTGTTTCACAGTCTTTTTGTAACTAACTCGTTTATAAAATAACGTTTGTTGCCTGAGGATGTAGAATTTTTTTCACATTCTGAACCACGTTAAATATGTCTTGTGTGCTTGGTTTTATTGCGCTTCTTTTATTTGTTGTTAAATCTTGAACATGTTAAATCATTCAAGGATTGACAATCGCACTTTGGTTCTTTACTTCGGAAGAACGGTGGTTTCCCTAACAATGTTAACTTTATTAGTAAATTGCTTCGTAGACCAAATCCTAACAAATTGAAAGGATTTTACAGATATGTGAACAGTTCATTAACATCTCGAGTAGTTGTTGACGTTTTATGGTATATTGCATATATTTTTCTAAATATTTGTAACAAGACCTAATTTTACTTCTCGTGTTACTACCAAATAAACTCGAAGTTGAACTAAAATTATTGTTCCAGTATCCAAATATTATACATCTTATACATAAGAAGACCGAATAGTTCTTGTTATCATAAGAATTTATAATTTTGATACCGTCATAAAAATTCTCAATATAATGATGAAAAAAATTTATTTTGAGAGAAAAATATAAAATACACCTAATAGTAAGATATTATGAAAATAGTTAAGTAATTTGTTTTCCAACATGGGCATCATTTCTCTACATACAAACTTATCCCTACTTAAATGTAGATGCATGGAAATATTGACAACACATTCAAGGCCTATATGAATGTTAGGAGTATATTGTGTAAAAAAAGCATGAGTATATTGTTTAAACATGACTAAGAAATGTATCATTTCATGAAAATATAACCAATTTTGAGTCAAAAGAGGTTGGTAATAGTCCATGTTCTTAATACTATTTATTTTATAAAAATGTACAACATCGTGTACAAGAAGATCGTAAGTAGAGTTATATATAGTTTTGACATCAAAAAGTAATTTTTCAAATTTCTCTTCACTAGCCTCAGTGAGTTCTGTATATTGATGTTTTCTAGCACCTGAGTTAGTGACTAGTATAACCAAATTTCTAAAAGGCTTGATAAAATCATTCAATATCATCTTTATTTCAACATTTCTAACTAATTGAAGTATATAACATAAGATCTAGTATGCAAAAAAAATCAAATTTTGGACTACATTCAACTTTAAGTTTTTCAATACTATGGTGTTAGCGGATGTGTTATCAAAATAAATTACCATAATTTTACTATTGACATTAAATCGTGCATACATTGTCCAAGACCTTCCAAAATTTGAACAACGTTGTGTTTGGAAAATGAACAAAAAATTAATAAATCTTCTTTAAAGTACCTAATCAACCTCCATCTAAAATAAAGTAAAATACATAATGTCAAACTCAAAAAATATTATTATATCGCTAGTTAAACCAATTTCATATGGCATGCATGAAATCATATTACTAAAAAGTTGTTCTTTGAATTAAGAATTTTGTAATACTAATTTTCTCGTAAAGGTTCGTGGGATGTGATCAGGTATAGGGTTGACCGCTTCACTAATCATTTTTAATATATTTATCCATCAGATAAAATGCACTACCAATTATATATTTCATCATTTCATTCTTATATTGAATCTTATTAAAATATAATACTTTATTAGTTTTTAGATCCAGTGTTGTTTAAACCTCATTCTCGTATTAAACTTTGGATTTATCTATAATTTTTTGTAAAACAATAGCGAACATCCGTTATACTGGACCGTTACCAGCTTCACACCAGATATCTACTCGGTTACATAGAATGAGTACCATTTGAAATGACTGATACCCGTCTGGCTAACCGTTAAAAAAAACCTAGTTGTGTTTTAGCCGTTATACCAAACGTGCATGTTTAACATGATGGGTACACATATTGCTAACGACTAGAAAACGAGTAGTTTTTATAGCCGTTACACCATACAGGTACCCATCAATGTGCTTCGTCCTCTCATTGAAAACTGAAGATGATGTCGAGTGAAATGACAATCTATTTCAATGTGCTTTGTCCTCTCATTGAAAACTGAATTTTTTGCTATCTGCATGGCGCTTTTGTTATCACAATTTAGGGAAGTTGGTTTAGTAACATTAACCCCTATATCTGCAAGAACCATCGTAACCAAACAATCTCACATGTGGTGACATCCATAACACGATACTCAGCTTCAGTAGACGATCTAGAGACAACATCTTGTTTCTTGCTTTTCCATAATATTAATGAATCTCCAAGGAAAATACAGAAACCGGTAGTAGATTTTCGGTCATGAGGATCACTATCCCAATCAGCATCGTTATAGGCACGCAGTTCAAGTGAAGAGGTCGAGGGAAATAAATGGCTCTGGAACTGAGTGCCACGAAGATATCTTAATATGCGAAGAACAGCTCCCCAATGAACAGATGTAGGAGCAGTAACAAACTGACTGACCACATGAACAACATAAGTTATATATGGCCGAGTAACTGTAAGATAGACCAAGCTCCCTACAAGAGTTCGATATAGACTTGGATCTGACAAAGGAACGCCATCAGTTAGAGAATACCGAGCATTGGTTTCAAGAGGAGTATCTACCGTTCTGTTATCAGAAAGTCGCGTTCGTTCGAATAAATCAGATATATATTTTGTCTGAGAGAGAATATAACCTTTTGGAGAGTGAGCCACCTCAATACCTAAAAATTATCGTAATAGTCCTAAGTCTTTCATCGCAAAACGCTGAGCCAAATCATGTTTTAGTGCTGCAATGCCATCAATATCATCACCTGTAATGATCATATCATTTACATATAGGGATCAAATAATTTGTCATACACTAGTACATTTGATAAACAAGGCCGAATCGTGATTACTATCAAGGAAACAAAGTGAAGTTATAACCGTAGAGAATTTTTCAAACCAGGCACGAGGAGCTTGTTTGAGTCCATATAAGGCTTTCCTAAGTCGAAAAACTTCACCTGGTTGGTGAGCAACACCTGGAGGAGGAGTCATGTAAACCTCCTCATGAAGATCACCATTTAAAAATACATTTTTGACATCGAGTTGGAAGATTTTCCACTGGCAAACAGAAGCAACCGCAATAAGAGTACAAACAGTCGTCATTTTTTCCACTGGGGCAAATGTTTCATCATAATCCATACCATACTTCTGTGAATACCCTTTTGCTACAAGACGAGCCTTATATCTTTCAACAGATCCATCAGATTTTGTTTTAATTTTAAAAACCCATCGAGAACCGATTATATGCTTACCGGGTGGAGGCTTAGCTATATCCCATGTATGAGTTTGGTAAAGAGCAGTGAGCTCTTCGACTATTGCATTTTGAAAACGAGGATCAGAAACAGCTTCTTTAAACGGCTGAAGTTCATATAAATCATGTATTTTTGCTATGAAAGAGGCAAAAGGAGCTGAGTAAGAAGAATACGCAAAATCTGGTAGTTTGGTAGACTTACTTGTACGAGTAGATCTTCTAACGGGTTGAGCTGGTGGTTCACTAAAAGAAGAAGCTAAATCAGGACTTGATAAAGCAGAAGTAGTATCAGTTGTAGTTGATGTCTCAGGAGCTGGCACATCAATATCAATGGGTATGTCGCTATTATTTGTAAAGGGATCAATAGTCTGAAGTTTGGTGCTTGTTATATCATGTGATTTCGTTGGAATCAAATAAAACGGGATATGCTCAAGAAAAGTAACATGTCGAGAGACGTAAATTTTCTGACTAGTGGGATCAAAACAACGATAACCTTTCTGTCTAACACCATAACCCAAGAAAACACATATTACGGATTTAGGGCCCAATTTGTTGCATTCTACATGAAGACGAAGGACAAAACATGTACATCCAAACACTCGTAAGGAAGAATAATTTGGAAGTTGTCCATATAACTTCTGATAAGGAGACATCCATGCATTATGAGCAGTGGGAATTCGATTAATCACATATACAACAGTATGAATTGCTTCTCCCCAAAAAATAGTAGGAACCTTAGCAAATAAAAGTAAAGAACGAGCAGTCTCAATAAGATGACGATGTTTTCTTTCTGCAACACCATTCTGTTGAGGGGTGTCAGTGCAAGAAGACTGGTGTATGGTACCATAATATGCAAGTAACTGAGTAAAATCATTAGATGTATATTCACCCCTCAAGTCACACCTGAAACATTTTATTACAGCAGAATGTTGAGTCTTAACAAGTTCCCGAAATTCTCTATAAATTCCAAGGAAATCTGATCTCCGTTTCATAAGGTAAACCCAAGTATATCGAGTATAATCATCGATGAAAGAAACATAGTAGGATGAACCACCCTTTGTGGAGACAGGAGATGGACCCCAGACATCAGAATGAATAATATCAAACGGAGCAATAGAGGAAGAAATACTTTCATTACAACCACTGCAATCCGAGATATTACAAGTGTTTAGCTGACCTAAAGCACTTGTAGAGACTAAAAACTTTAAACGCGATGTAGATACATGTCCAAGACGAGAATGCCAAAGATAAAACTTAGACGATGAAGGATTCAAGCGAAACGAAGACAAATCAACACCAGAGGCAGCAATATCAGTCAAGTATGTTTTTTCACTATCAACACCATAGACATCCATATCTGTTACTTCGAGTTTCTCCAAAACATAGAGTTCCCTTATTTTACGACCTGTCCCAATCACTCTTTGGGTCTGTTGATTTTGTATAACACAAACAAAATCGGAAAATAAGACACAATAACCAGATTTACACAATTGACTAACCGAAACAAGATTCAAAACAAGGGTTGGAACGTAGTAAACATCAGATAACGATATATGAGGGGTACAAACAGAGCCAATACCCTCTACTGACATTGGTGTAGCACTAGCAGACAAAACAGATATGGGTGATACATGAGACAACGAAACAAAGTTCGACATGTGAAGTGACATATGATGAGACGCACCCGAATCCAAAATCCACAATGATGAATCAATACCTGAAGTGGAAGACGATGACATACCCGAATGGTATACAGATGTAACAAAGTTCTTATTATCATCTTTTCCTATCATGTTCGCAATAAGATCCACAATCTCAACAAAACTTCTCTACTTTTCCAGTTGAAATTTCTCTCAAACTATAGCACCGAATCAAAATCCGACCAGTCATATTGAAGGGCCGGATATCCCAAACATGCTCTCCAAAATTCAGCAAAAACGGACTTCGTTTTCTTTTCGATCGGACCGTTTTATTGGAGTTGCACACAACAGATCCGAAAACCAAAAACTATATCTATTTATTATAAATTTTACTAATAATTCAATAATAACTCTTCTGCAATTTCGTCGGAATTTTGTGCAATTTTACCACTACTTCAATAAACCAAATTTATCGGAGAAAACTTTTCTTTGCCGAACAATACTTTTGTGCAATTTTACTTGAAATTTATCCAGTGCAATTTTACCAAAACACAATAATCTCAGACGCTACTCTTCTTGCCGAACAAAGCTTTTATGCAATTTTACCAATAATTTACACAGTGCAATTTTCTCAATCTTTCTTAATTCAATTCTGATTGTTCCCCGAGACGCAACTTTACCAATAAGTTAACAATGTAATTTTACCAAAAAAAATATTCTTAACCAATACTTTTGCAATTTCGATTCCTTCTAAGCCCCAATTTCACCGATAAATTCCACTTACAATTTTATCAATCAGATCTAATACGAAATCAAATACCTGATAATTTTATCAATCGGATCTAATACGAAATCAAATACCTGATAATTTTATCAATCGGATCTAATACGAAATCAAATACCTGATAAATCTGATTGTTACATTTACGCGATCAGTTTACTTCTGGCTCTGATACCATGTTAAAGAAAGAACAAAAGGAACAAACCGCTAGACGGCTAAAGTTTTTTTTTGTATTATTTAGAAGTATATGAATTAGTAGAGCATATGCTCTTATTTATAATAAAAGAAAGCTAACGGGTTTGGGCTTTATATGGGCTTTATATTCTTAACATTTAGTTATATCGAATGTGTCGATACTCTAATTCAAATTCTTAATAACATAGGATGCTTGACATTTGCTCAGTTTAGTTTCACTTTATATCGTATGTTAGTTGAAGAATTTATGCTAATAGTAATTTGAATGAGTCTAACTCTAGTAATCCTTGACATGAATTTTAATGTCAATAGTGTGATTGTATGATTTATGTATCCAATATATAAGATGAATTAGGTATGCTTATGCATGAATTTGAAGTAGAATTTTCGTTATTAGATTATCTAAATCGTTAGACACATGCGAGTTGGTCTTTGGAATTAGAAGATCTAGTTGATTTATTAAATAATAATAGACGTCATCTGATTAACAACAAGGATAGTATTAGACAAGTTGCTAGTAAACTCAACTTGATAAGACCTCAAATATTGACAATAAGATGGTTTGTGATTTTTTGACGGTTAATAACAAAAAATTATGTATGACCAATCCTTAAACATTTCAGATAATTACTATGAATATGGGTTATTCACGTAATATACGATATCAACCTTATGAGATGGTGATATCTTATTTTTTTTCAAATACAAAAGATTAGATTTTAGTACATATGAAGAGCTACAAGTTCTGAACACTTCTAGAAAAAGAAAGTTTTCTCTAAAAACTTAAAATATACAAACTTGTGTTGAAAGCATCTACTTTATGTCGCTTGTGTTTAAATATATTTAGACAACTATAAAAAATATAGAGGTTCAAATGTATTTGGATACATGTAAACATGATAGGGTTCGAATGTATTTGGATGGTAGTACTTTTAAGCTAACGTAAAAAACTAGTACGACTTTGACTGAAAATATTAGAGCAGATTAATTGCATGATATACATGGTCAATTATATGATAAAAAAATTCGTTTACAACAATAGATGTACCAAAATAACTTTAATATGTACTGACGTATATGAGATCACTAGATGGAAAAGGACAAAAAATATAGTATAAATATATGATAAATAAATTTTTAATAATAAAAAGTTTAAAAAATGATAATAAATTATGCAAAATAGCTAAAGTGAATTAAGTTTGAAAACATATATAAAATAAATTTATAAAAACTTAAATAAAACAAATTCAAAAGAATACTTATTTTACAATATTATTATAATAAATAAAATATCAAATGGTATTTGTCAGATTCGATTTTTGAAAATCACATATTAGACCGGAACCGAATCGCTAAATTCTAGATCGATGACCGGTCCGAATTTTAATACCATGTCGGTTCTATTTTCAAACCTAAATCAGATGACAAACTGAATCGGTATAATTGATTTGGAACCGGTCCGAATTTTAATACCATGTCGGTTCTATTTTCAAACCTAAAACAGATGACAAACTGAATCGGTATAATTGATTTGGAACCGGACCAATAAAACGGATAGGCAAGTATAACCCCATATTCCTCCTCCGTATATAAGTAAGAACACAACTGATCTCAACACTAGTATGATATTGTCCGCTTTGGCACCCGAAGGCCCTCACGGCTTTGCATTTGGTCCACTACCAAAAGGCCTCATACTAGTTGAGGTATGTTCTTACTTATATACCACTGATCTTTCCCATGTTTAACCGATGTGGGATGTGGGACTTTGGTCGCCACCCTAACAAATCCTCCTCTCGAACAAAGTACCACCTTAGCCTCCTCTCAATTGACTTCCATCCGCCCACTCTCAATCAGGTTGGGGATGTGGTATGTTCTTACTTATATACCACTGATCTTTCTCATGTTTAACCGATGTGGGATGTGGGACTTTGGTCGCCACCCTAACAGAACCAAATTCGATAAAACTAATACGAAACTAAACCAATAAAACGGGTAAGACCATGGAGAATCGTACCTATAAAAATCGACAAAATTAATTTTATTTTATTTAATTTATATTTTACACATTATATCGTTGCCAAAAGTTACTAGATGATAATCAGTTAAAAAAAGTTAAATTTTAATTTTATAATCTTTATTTAAATATAAAAAAACAAGCCTAAATTAAATTTGATTAAATTTTAAAATAATTATATAAACCAAACTAAAATCGGAACGAAGAGAACCGCAACATGTCTGAACTAAAACTGAACCGGACATAACCAATTTTCACTAATTCCAATCTCAAATTTTATTTGTTTTAATAATAGGAATTAAACCAATAAATTTATCGATTCGATTCAATTCTATTAAAATCCAAACCTAACCTTTCGACACCAAATATCTAATAGTATGATGTTCTAAATATTTGGCGGAACCAGACGGATCCAATTAACCATCGACATTAATCTACCTTTGGACGAAACGGATTGGATTAGTCTTTATTTAATTATCGAAAGCTGGAAATTTTTCGTTAAACATGTCTAACTACCAATATCTCCAAATAGACAACTAAATCTTGGCTATATATGTTTTCTTTTCTATCAAACACTATTGTTTTAAACCGAATTAAGCCACCAATTGCTTTTGTTTAAATTTTGATTATACAAAATGAATATATATATATATATATATATATATATATATATATATATATATATATATATTTTTGGAACTAGACAATACCTGAAAAGTTTGTCATCCATGTCGGGATAATAGCTATCAACCACTCAACACATGAACTTGTCGATAAGAGTACGCAACACCTACAAATGCTTAGAAACCTGCAATAAATATACTTGCCAGTTGCCACTTACCTTTATTTCTCTTAATAAAACTAATGAACTTTTTCAAGCTCCTGAATCCAAACCCACAAGGTTTTGAACCTTGTGGAGTGAAAGCGAAACAATTGTCCGCGCAACCTCGAATGGGTTATGTATATCGAAGTTTTCATCTTCTAAAAGGGTTTTCAACCAAGAGGAAATGAAAGTGGAACTATTGTCCACCAGTCTCCAATGAGTTATATATATATATATACAGCGCATAACTTCTAAAGTCCAACTTTTTAAGAGATAAAAGTTAACCAAATCTATCGGTATACGATGCTAAGATCCAACTTTTAGACCATTTATTGGATCTATTTTAATAAGAAAGCTAATATATATATATATCTATATAGTGTAGTTAAAAATAAAAAATAAAAGTTATATAAATCCTTTTTTGTTAATTTAATAAGAAAGCTAATACCCAAAACTTTTTTTTAATGATAAAGCTAATACCCAAAACTTCTTTTAATGAGAATGGTTTTAAGTCATGTTGTCGTACTTTACTTTTTTTGTTTTTATGGGTTTTAATACCTACTTAATTAATCTTTGTATTATTAGTATGCCCCCAAAATATTTTAATGAGAATGATTTTAATTCATGTTGTGGTATCTTATTTTCTTCTTTTAATGGGTTTCGTTTTGCTTTCAAGATTATATTACTTATTTATTTTTTAACGGTTTGATTTAATTCTAACTGGTTTTTTAGTAGATTTTTTTAGGTTGATAGCTGCTAGGTAACCTTTTTTCATCTACTAGTAATTATCTTAATGGTGAGCCTTCAAACATTATAAATATAGATTTAAACCTATTAATGGACTACACTCAGTGTAAGTTTTTTATGTTTATTTCTTTTTAGAATGTTTGTGGGTTAAACGAGCTAGTACGATAAAATATGTCACTTATTTTATCACCATCAATAGTATATAAATCATGATTCTTGTGGAAACTAAAGCAAGTGCAAATAATGTTGATTTTATTTAGAACTATGACCCAATTTCAGAGTTACATCACGAACAATTCCTCACATCACCGAGGCAGGTTCTGGGTTATATGGAACCCATGTTTTATTTCTATTTCTATCATTAATTCATCCTTACAAATAATTGACTATAAAGCTTATAATCTGAACTTCCATATTCTTTTTTTCTTTTCTGACATATATGTTATTAATGATGGTCCTGATCGATTTTATCTACATGTTTATGCTACTGAGTCGAAGGTGTGAACTATACTGAATACTGTTGTCGCAGAGAATGGGTTGAAGGTTGCTTCCATAGGCTGGGATGAAGCAGTCTGCCAAAGCTACATGCGCTAAAGCTTTAATAATATTGTGTTTGTTCCTAATTGGAACTAGGTCGTTTCTTATGGGTTCTTAAGTATGATTTTAATCTTCTCCGTTGATTATGATATTTAACATGAAGTGTCTATTGTGTTATGGATTTATTGTAAATACTGATCAAATTGATTTAATTTTGAATTTTTATGGGATAAAGGTTTTATTATAACCATCGATTGAAGTTATTTAATATTGAACGTCTGAAGTATTAGGTTTTTATCTGAATTGTATGATATGGAGTGAAGTTACGCTTTACATGAGAAGACTATAAATAGAAGAAGCAATAGAAAGATAGGGTTGTGTGATCACATTATATTTTTGTTGCTTCTTCTTTGAATCATATTGTCTTTGTAAATGGTGAGAGTTTTCTAACAAACAAACCGTCTAAAACATTGTCTTGTGCACTTGGGATTTTTTAAAAATTTATTGTATTTAATCAAACATGTTGAAAGTTCTTATTTGAGGAATTATTTCCCAACAAGTGGTGTGTTCAGCATGGAACAATAAGGAAAATAAACGTAGATCGATTTGTGATTAGAAGGTTGGAGAAAAAGATCTCACCTAGAAAATAAAAATTCATCACAGGTGAGTTCCATAAAGCTTAGTCTAGATAAATTTGATGGATTGAATGACTTTAACATATAATGAATTAAATTTAAATTTGATTTAGTATAGAAAGGATTGGCTGATGCAATTGACAAGAAATCTACACAGGTTGATCTTGAGTTCCTGTCTAAATCTTATAGCATCCTTATACTAAGCTTATAAGATTAAGTGTTTTATGAAGTATCTGAAAAAACCTTTATATTGGGGGTTTGGAATCGACTAGAGGAGATTTATATGGGAAAAAACCCTATCGAATATATTACATCTGAATAAATAATTATACATGTTGTCGATGGATAATAGCAAATAGATCCAAAGGCATAAAGACGACAATAACATAATCATACTCGACTTGAATGCGATTGGTGTAAAAGTGAAAGAAGAGGACCAATAAATCATCCTCATAATATTTTTACCAAAGGTGTACAAATACTTTGTAAATAGCATGATCCACGACAAAGACTCACTTACGATGGTTGAAGTGAAAATCATCTTGAATTCTAAAAATATTCAAAAGATTACCATTCGGATGGGTGACTTTGAAGGGCACAGACTAAGTGTGATGGGCATACTATGAAAAAAAGATCAAGAAAGATGAAAGAAAACTCTCGATCTAAGTTAAAAATGTTTGTGATTTGTTCTAAAGTGGCGTGTTGGGTATGAAAAAATAGATACCATATCAGTACAAGCAACATTTATCATAATACTGAAATCGAATATGTTGCAATGGATTCTGATAACTTTGAGTATATTAATGGGTCAATGAATTTTTATTCTTTCACGTACCATAATAAATAGGTGTAGAATTTTTTCATATCATTTCGTATGACTTCATCTAAGCATTGATTTGAAGACCTAATAATATTTGATGATGAATGGATCATTTTCGACAATAGAAGATCATGTAATGTCAAAGGGATTGGGACTATGTGACTAAAGTTGTGTATATAACTTGAGATAATTATCATAAATGTGAGTTACGTGCTCGAAGTGAAACAAAACATTCTGTTTATAAGGATGTTAGATGAAGAGGGTCTAACATATAAGGGTGAAGACGATGAACTGAGGATTTTACAGGGATCACTTGTGACAACGAAAGCCTTTAGGACTAACGGGATTTAAGTTCTTGAAGGCTTTATATTGGTTGGCGGGTTTCTATTGTATAGATAGATTCTACCAGGTTATGATATCTTTAGTTAGGATATTTAGATGGTACCTCATTTTAGAAGTTGAGCTTTTGTGAAAGTTGTGTATTGTGTATGAGCAAAATAGTGAAATTTATGCCCAACAACCAAATACAAGTAAATTTCTTGAGTATGGTCACTCTTACCTTTGGGGTACAACACGTGAATCTACTATAGGTGGTGCAAGGTATATCATGTTCTTAATAGAAAAAAAATTCATGAAAGTGTGGGTAATACTTTTTAAGACCAAAGATGAAGCATTTGTTTCTTTTGTGTACCGAATTTTTTATATAAAAAATCAAACATGCAAAATGCTGAGAAATCTTAGGAAAAATTAATGGTTGGAGTATGTAAACAAATATTTCACGAGCTATTGTGCAAAGAATGATATTTCTAAAAGCTGAAAGGTAGGTGGGATTCCCCAATAGAATGGGTATGCTGAAAGAATGAACTGAACCTTGTTAGAAATGGTTAAGTGTATGTTATAAACACTTAGAATAGGCCAATTTTTTTAGGAGAATCCATTACGATGGTTGCGTATATCATCAACAGAAGTACATTTATGGTAGTTAAGTTTCTTTGTCCTTAAAAATCCTGGACTGGAGAGAAATCTAAGTTAGAAACTTTGAGAGTGTTTTGGATATACTTCTCAGACACATATGAATGAGAAAAAGTTTCGGCTGAAAGCACTTAAATATTTGTTCCTTAGCTATCTAGAATGAGTAAAAGGGTATAGGTTGTGGTCCCTTGAACCCAGACGTCCAAATGATTAGATAAGCAGAGACGTAATTTTCAAAGAATATGATATGTCATTGAAGAAGACGGTGGATACCTAACCAAGTTCGATCAGGAAGAGATATGAAGTTGATGATAGGTTTGATTTAGAAAGTGAAGATGCACATGCTTTTACAATAGATGATTTTAGGCCTAGTACTACTTTGGCTCAAGTAGAATAATTTCAACCATTGCTTGTGTCTGAAGATGAGAATGGGTTTCGTGTTCCAAAAACTTTGGATGATCAGATGGGAGGAGTAACATAAGTTGGCCAATTATAAATTGGCTAGAGATAAAGCAAAGAGACCAAACAAATTATCGTATAAGTATGGTTTTGCTTTATCTATAAAAATATAAAGAGATACTTTTTAACCATAAATTTATCACAATGCTATGAAGAGCAGTGATAAAGAAAAGTGGCTTACAAAGATGAAGAAATAACTGAATAATCAAATAAGATGAACACCTAGATTCTTATGAAGCAGAAAAAATATCATAAGATGGTTTGGAATAAGTGGATATTGAAGTGTATTAATGGTATTGAGTTACCCATATATAAGGCAAGGCTTGTAGCTAAGGGTTTTACAGAAAATGATGGTATGGATTGAGACTAGGAGAGTACTTGGTGTTTAAATTAGAAGCAACATGTCGCATGTGTGTTTATTTTTATTTCAGTAATAGTATATACATAAGATCCTAATAAAATTATCAATATCTTAAGTCCAAGCGGTTGGAACACTTATTGGTTCCCAATTCAGACTCATTTCTAATTAAGCACCAACCAAATCCAAAGATAAGAGTTACATGTTTGATATAGCTTATACCAATGTGATTGACAAGATTATGTAAGTTATGATCTGCAAGAGACATGATATTGTTTATGTTGTAAGTATTTTAAGCAAAAATATGTCAAATTTGAGGAGGCCTTACTGGATATTGCAATCAAGTGGCTCATGAGATACTTCAAATGCTTGTATTTTGTAGGGTTGTGTTACAATTATAAGATACTGGTAATATAATATTAAGACGGTATGTGGACTCCGATTATGTAGGTTGTTTTCACACAAAAAACCTACTTCAAGTTATTTGTTTATTGGGTTTAAAGATTGGTTAGATGGAATTCTTGTATACATAAGGTCATTGTATTTTCATATATATAGCCTGAATATATAGCTACCATAGAATCCATAAAGGAAATCGTTTGACTAAATACATTGTTGAGTGAGATCACTAGGTAAGGAAGAAGATGCGATATTATTCTTTGATAACACAAGTACGATATATTTAATAAATAGTATAAAGTTCAAGGAGAAAACTAAATGTATAGATATCAAACTGTACTTCATCCAAGATGTGGTGGAGAGATAGAAAGTGAAGATGGTTAAAATTTACAAGTGAGCAAAATCCTTCAGATGCTTCTTAATAAGATACTTCCCATTTCATACCTCATGAGTTATATGATACTTGTTTAAGTTTAGGATATAAGTGATGATGGGTTTGATTTAGAAAGTGAAGATGCACATGCTTTTACAATAGATGATTTTAGGCCTAGTACTACTTTGGCTCAAGTAGAAGAATTTCAACCATTGCTTGTGTCTGAAGATGAGAATGGGTTTCGTGTTCCAAAGACTTTGGGTGATCAGATGGGAGGAGTAACATAAGTTGACCAATTATAAATTGGCTAGAGATAAAGCAAAGAGACCAAACAAATTATCATATAAGTATGGTTTTGCTTTATCTATAAAAATATAAAGAGATACTTTTTAACCATAAATTTATCACAATGCTATGAAGAGCAGTGATAAAGAAAAGTGGCTTACAAAGATGAAGAAAGAACTGAATAATCTAATAAGATGAAAACCTAGATTCTTATGAAGCAGGAAAAATATCATAAGATGGTTTGGAATAAGTGGATATTGAAGTGTATTAATGGTATTGAGTTACCCATATATAAGGCAAGGCTTGTAGCTAAGGGTTTTACAGAAAATGATGGTATGGATTGAGACTAGGAGAGTACTTGGTGTTTAAATTAGAAGTAACATGTCGCATGGGTGTTTATTTTTATCTCAATAATAGTATATACATAAGATCCTAAGAAAATTATCAATATCTTAAGTCCAAGCGGTTGGAACACTTATTGGTTCCCAATTCAGACTCATTTCTAATTAAGCACCAACCAAATCCAAAGATAAGAGTTACATGTTTGATATAGCTTATACCAATGTGATTGACAAGATTATGTAAGTTATGATCTGCACGAGACATGATATTGTTTATGTTGTAAGTATTTTAAGCAAAAATATGTCAAATTTGAGGAGGCCTCACTAGATATTGCAATCAAGTGGCTCATGAGATACTTGAAATGCTTGTCTTTTGTAGGGTTGTGTTACAATTATAAGATACTGGTAATATAATATTGAGAAGGTATGTGGACTCCGATTATGTAGGTTGGTTTCACACAAAAAACCTACTTCAAGTTATTTGTTTCTTGGTTCTTGGGTTTAAGGATTGGTTAGATGAAATTCTTGTATACATAAGGTCATTTTATTTTCATATACATAGTCTGAATATATAGCTACCATAGAATCCATAAAGGAAATCGATACTAATTCAGTTTGACATAAATTCAAAATTTACAATGTTGCTATAATAACTATACTAAAGCTATAATTACTGAATTTATTAAATTAATTACACCAAAAATAAATTTAAATCTACTTCTAGTTCACAACAACCCCAAATGGTAAAAATTACATATATTTTTTGGTAAAAGATATCACATTCACATAATTTATTAAAATCTAAACAAAGTCTATCACTTAAAGTTAAATCACAAAACCATTCCATAAATATTTTGTATTAACTTGAAATTATAAAAACCCTACGCTATAAAACCGACGAACATGAAATATATATTTAATATTTTGGAAAATGTAATCAGGAATTTTATCTTTTTTAAAGTAAAATAAATGAGAGTACATCGGATACCCTGACCCTGAGTTTTAAAGTAGTGAGTGGGAAAAGCCTTAGTGTAGTAAATTGGGACACGGCAGCAGAGGTATTGAAGTTTGGAATGTGACAGACAAAGTTACAAAGTCTCGTGATTTCAATTTGAATTTGAATTTGCTTTGTAGCCAGAATATAAATACGGATGAAATAACGGAGTTCGAGGTATCACTTTTACCGATGCTTATAATTATGGAGTGATATAGATTTTTCCACTTTTAAATGGTATCGCATTCACGTAAATGGTTATTATATAAAGTTTATAAACTAAAATTGGGTTAGATAGGACCAAAAATTGTAGACATGTTTTGCCTAACTGATTTTTTTAGTTTAATTCAAACTTGAAATATCCCAAGTATGTTAATAAATATAAAAATATCACTCAATCCGAAAGTAATAGTTAAGAAACTCTAAACAAAATTAACTATATATTATATTACTCTGTATATAACTACTCAAGCATAAATATATATTCGTCCACCAAACATCATATCGTACAAAAACATTACCTATCTTAGGTATGAAATTGATCTTTGAAGAAGATAATCACTTGCTTCAAACCATCGAGTTTGTTTAGAGAGCAAGGTTGGATGGTACAACTTATGTTTTTTTATAAATTACTGTGTACAATGTATTATATGTATAAACGTTGAGGAGCTCTATCTCCATCTTCATGCAATCTCAAATAAGTATTTATTAGGTACAATTATTTGAAATTTGAACCAATGGTTCATGTGTTCAATTTGGCATATGAAGTAAGGCACAATGCATTCAATATGTGAAAGTTAAAAATTAGTGATTTCATTATCAGAGATGTTGTAGCTTAATTAGATGAGCATTTTGTTTAACAATAGGATACGATAGTAAATTGCACACTTCTTCAATTCAACCTCAGATATGACTTTAACTAATAAACTAATAAACTATAATGTTTATTGTACTTTGATGTTTAATATTGTAAATTAATCACCTTTTTTATACAGATTGTATTGTTGTTTTATCATTTTATATTTAGTATTATCTCAATACATGAGTAATATATGATTGTTTGATTTAAGATTCCATATGGTATTGTAAATTGTGTAATATTTGTAATATATAACTAACTTTTTGCACATAATGTACGAATCAATGAAGAAAATATCCTTTAATAGACATTAAACATTATATCGCATGATCTGCACAAATTAGAGTCCAAAAATTGAGTGTTTTTTTGCCTTGGGTCGCCCATTATCTGTGATCCAAGGTAAAATTATTGGCTTTATATTTGAGATATAAGCATGAAATCGCATAGATCATGTGATTTACGGACTCGAAATCACGTAGACTTTGAAATTTTATGTTTTTTCCCTCACTAAATTTTAACCGAATAACAAATTGTGCACCAATTAATATTTTCCACACACTTCATTCTTCTTCCAACATCAATTCTCCGCCTAGTGTTTCTCGCGACTTCATATTCTATAAATAGCTTCATAAACATAACACATTTATTCATCTACTCAGTATTATAAATACTCAAACTTTTAATGTGTATAATATGAAATAAAATTTTCGAGAAGACCATCGCTTTCTAAAATCCATCAAATGTGTAAAAACATGGTCTGAATATAATATCAACAAGTTTTTTTAATGAAATTATTTGTATAATATTCTACAAGTATGGTCAATATGGAGCTCTCCACCAGTCTCCACGCCGTCATAAAAAAATTCTAGCATGCAAAATTAATCGAATTCAGTTCCAACTATTCGAGTTTCTAATCTCACGGAATATGCTAGGGAAGCAAAAAATATAATATTTATTTCCCTAATTTTTTATTCCATTAAACCACATATGTTTGAATTTTTAAACGATCACATTTAAATTAGAGTTTTAGATCTTTTGGGGAGCAATGATGTAGACTGCAACATATTAGCTTATGAGTACTCACATGTGTAGGGAAACTAATACTACAAATGTTTAAAACACAGTGGACTAGATTTTACATATGTTATTTGTAATTGCATCGGTATACAAATTAAAAATTCACCAAATAGATGTCAAAACGGTCTTTCTAAATGCAAATCTTGACGCTGAGGATCAACCCGAGGGTTTCGTACTTATGAGGAATGAGTCTAAGGTACGTAGGTTTGTTAAATCATTATATAGTCTTAAACAAGCACCTAAGAAGTGGCATGGGAATTTTGATCATGTTATACAAATATTTATACACTAAAGTTTGTGGTGATGTAATAATAATTGTATGTCTATATGTAGATGATTTACTCATATTAAGTAATGAAATAAAATATACTAATGAAACGAACATGATGTTATCATCGACTTTTAAGATGAAGGATCTTAACGAAATATATAATATTTTAAGAGTTAAAGTATTCACAAATAATGGAGTTTGTGTCTTAAGTCAATCCCATTGTATCAAGAAATAACTTAATAAGCTCAAACATATAAGATTTAAAGAATAAAAAACAACATTTGATCATATTTTAAAGCTTGAAAAAAAATAAACGAAGAATGATACATCAACTATAATATGTTAGTTCTATATGAAGCGTAATGTATGCAACTTTGTGTACTAGATAGAACTTAATGTATTTTTTATGGTTAGTAAATTAAGTAGATTTACGAGTAATCAAAGTACAGAACATTAGAAAGCATTTCAAAGGGTCTTCGGGTACTTGAAGAATACCAAAAACATGTCACATGTGTCTCTAATAGTATAATATTCCCGTAATACTTGAGGGAAACACAAATGCAGGCATTGAACAGTACATCATCCCTCAACTATCACGTTTGGTGGCAGATAGTCCCTTGACTTTCAAATGTCCGTTGACAGTCCCTGGACTATCGCGTTTGGATAAAGTTAGTCCACCAGATACTCGAGGAATTGCTTTATTTAGAGCGGTTCGTCGGTCTTACTGGGTTAACAAAAAACCCATACTTCCCATTCTACTCCTTAACTCTTGGGAACAAACTTAAAATTATTGACAAAATTCTAGAGGCTAATAAGAAGTGGAAGAAACTGGTTTTCTTTATATTTGGTCTTTGGGAGACCAGATCTGATACTATAGTTGATAGACCACACAAAGTAACCTTAATATAGACGAAGAGAGTTACAATTTTATTATTATTATTACTATTATATTTTTATCTTTCTTCGTCTCAACTAATATATTTCCTTGTTATAGAAAGGCAATGACAGGGGTGTCCAAACCATTTGTGGATCACGTCCTTAAGGCGACGAGAATTTTTAGAGTAAGTGGGCTAAGACTGCTTAGTCCGCCGAATTTTATCGTTGTTTTACTCTAAAAAATCTCGCAGACAGTCATCTTTGGAGGGCTGATCCATCCAAAGGCCTATCTTTACAAGAACTCATGGTTCATCCAACTCAATAAAAATGTTAAATAGGTTAGAAGCTCGTTATGTACTCGTCTTTCTACCTTCAACAACTAGAGCTTTGAGCTATCGAAAAAAAGAAACTGGTGATTATTCAGGGGAGGATGAAACCTTAAAGATGTATGGCCAGGTATGCTGGATAGAGATGTTGTTGTTGAGAGAAAAAATCCTATGGAAAAGAAATGTTCAAAAAGATTGTTCCAAGGAAACCTTCCTAAAAAGAAGCGTCAACAAAAACCAAAGAAAGATGCTCAACATGATACAAAAAACGTAATTTCCTGAGATAATGAGGCTACTCGTTATAATTCACCCTCCCAGTAAAAAATTATCATCGAATTTGATTCCTCTCAACTTCCAAATGACAAGTTGGCTGCTCAAGATCATGAAGTTAAAGTAATTTGTCTGTCTCAATACTTGGAAAAAAAGAGGGCATTTATCCAAAGAACGATATATGAATATGTTTAAAGCTTTCAATCGTCCCGTAAAGATTTGAACCTCTTTGATAGTTCGAGGAGTTTCTATGGTACTTATAGCGTTTAATTATATTGGGTCGGCTTTAATCCCTCGTTCACCGATTATATACCCAAGAAACTTTCCGGATCGGACTCCAAACATGCATTTTTTTTGTTTAACTTTAAGTTGACCCTTTTTAAGTTAACAAAAGTTTCATCTAAATCAAAATGATCCTCATCTTTCACACTTACTAGGAACATATCATCAATATATACTTCAACATTTCGCCCGATTTGAGCTGAAAAAGTTTTGTTTACTAAACGTTGATGAGTTGCACCTACATTTTTAAGTCCAAATGACAATAATTTGTAGCAATGCAAGCCTCTTCCAGTAATAAATGAAATACTTTCTTCATATCTCGTATCCATTTTTAATTTGATTATATCCCGTATAGATATCCATAACACAGTAACTGATTCCCCGATGTGGAATCACTAACTTGATCTATCCAGGGTACTTGGGAAGGGATCTTTTATACATTATATATTCAGGTTATTAAAATCCACAAACATTCACCCCTTTCTATTTTGTTTTTTACCAAAACCAAATTAGCCGTCCACATCAGATACTGAGATTCTCATATGTGCCCGACTTTGGGCAAACGATCTACTTCGGCCATTATAGCCTTAGATATTGCTTAAGAAAATGACATTCCCTTTTGTATAATTAGGTGCATATTAATTCTAATTGTCAATCTGTGGCAGATAATTTCCGCAGATATATCGGTCACGTCTTTGGTACACTATGCAAACATGTCTATATTTGAAGATAAAAATTTAATTTAATTTTCCCTCATTATCGAAGATAATTTTGTGCCAATTTTTAAATTTTTCCTACTTTGAAAAATATGATCCTTGAAACTCTCATCAAGTACCAAAATACCGAGGGTATCCCTCGGATCATCAACAAGGTCCAATTCCAAGGAAGACTCCATTAATTATTATTTCTTTTTTTATTCACTCCCTTGAATATGTTTGGATGATATAACGATACGATAACACTCCATTGTTATTTCTTGGCTACTTCTGACTGTCCACATATTATTCCAACAACATATCTTAAACATTGATGGACAGTAGAAATTACCGTATCCATTATGGATAATCAAGACCTTCCAAAAATAGCATTATAAGATGTTGGTGCGTATACCACGGTCCTTGACTCAGCTCCAAAATACTTTCAAATTCTCCAACGAATTCTGTTATTATTCCTATAAAACCCACAATGGTCTGATCTGATCAGCGAATTATAGGTGGATTAGCAATCTATTCATAAGTAGTCATAAATAAAATATTGCAGAACTACTGTGTCGATCAAAATTCTTTATACTT
This sequence comes from Limnanthes douglasii subsp. nivea, assembly GCA_036936605.1. Taxonomy (NCBI): domain Eukaryota; kingdom Viridiplantae; phylum Streptophyta; class Magnoliopsida; order Brassicales; family Limnanthaceae; genus Limnanthes; species Limnanthes douglasii. Next base: position 336,150,407 of record JAUPFV010000002.1, read on the forward strand.
CATCACCAGTTATCATAGTTGTAATTACCACAACATTTTCTTGCGATCATGCCACATCTCTCATATCATCATCCTCAAATAAAATTATATGATAAGGGTTTTGGTATAAATGTGTCGAAGCACATGCTTCTAACTGAGTAGCTTACTATATGTCTTTTTCAAGAGTATTTTAAAATTTCTACAACTATATCTCCCCAAAAAAATTCCATTGACAAAAAAATAGCATATAAATCACTGACATTTCCCTTTGAATCGAGCTCGTTGACAATATGAATATTATTTATACCTTATTTTGGATATAAATACTCAATACTAATATCAAAAGCATCAATCTCCTCAGAGATGACTAATTCTTTTTCTTGCTTTTTAGTTCAATCAGTTTCCTATGCTATTGGATCTCATTGAGAGTGTTTCTTCACAAACATAGTTAACTTTCCGTTCTCAATCAACGCTTGTATTTCTTTTTTTAATGCCACACATTCCTTCATATCATGTCCAACATCATCGTGATACTTACAACATATACTGTTTTTATTCTCCCTCGGAGTTTGTATTGGAAAAGGTTTGCAAAATCGAACATGACTCCGAGTCTTATCGAATATTGTTGCTACACATTCAGTTGATTCAGCATATTGAGTCAGACGATTCTATTTGTTCGTCATTCGCCTATTACTTTACTGTGTATTATTTGCTTGTTGATTTACTTTGGGCTTCGGAGGTAACTAGGTTGATACCTTAATTTGAGTATTTGTCCGAGGAAAATGGGTCTCATTAAGAGATCTTTAGAACTGATTTTGCTCTAATCATAGAACCTATTTTTGATGCTTGTATCTCTTCTAATAAGATTATTTTTTCAACTTGGTCTAATAAATCCCCAAATATCATATCTTCATTTCTGCCCCAATATCCTTCAATATTCCTAGGAAAACCACATTTGAAATGCTGCTAGAGCTATATGGTCTTCGTAATATTCCATATCAGTTTTTACTTTGATGAACGTATATTCTTTCAAACTTTCCCTAATCTTATACCTACAGTATATTATAGTATCGTTATTATCTCGGAAGGTTTTACTTCATACAAAGTGTTGTCCAAAAAAATGAATATGTCAAAAATTTAATATAACCCTGTGGTAGTCGGTTATACAATTTGGAAGCAGCACCCTTGAATGTTTGGGAGACAGGCATTCATAGAAATTTATTATCATTATCATAATTAATCATAAAAAAAATTAAACTGTGCGATATGACTGTATGGGTCTCGAGTTCCATCAAATGTTTTCAGCTTTGAGATGTCAAAATTCTTTGGTAAATTTTGTGAGAGAATTTATGACGAGAGAGGAGAAAATCTCCAATTGTGACCAGCCATATAAAAATTATCCATAGGACCTTTGTTTGCCATTATATAAACATCTTTTTTGGATGGAATTGTGAACTGGTTACTAACTCAATATTCAAAGTTTTGACTCCCCGAAGGAATTTAGAAATATGTTGTAACATGTTATTTTTAGCATGGTTCTCCGACCATTGCATCGTTTTATCTTTCTTCGAATCCTTAATCTGATAATACCCCCGATGATATTTTCTATATTTCCTCAAATATTTTTTCTTGTCACTTTTTCCCGTCGATTAGCTCTTTTCGGGGAAGATAATTCACTTGAATCGTAAAGTGAATAATCACTAGACTCAGATGACCGAAATAACGTTTAGGTTTCACTTTCCTCATCGAAGAATAGCGACTACGCTTTCAATACTCATCTTTTTTATCATTAGTTTGATGATCGTCATTCAATTTTTCTTTCTCTGTCATATATTCCCTTCGAATCTCTAATAGAATTTTTTTTAGAGTTAATGCCACATCTCTGCCAGAATTTAACTTTTCAATTTCATCAAAGAGTTCTTTTCTTCGAGCCACTAAGATAGACTCTTCCAATATCTCTCTAGTATATTGATCATCGTGTTGTTGGTTATCTTCTATATTTTCTCTGATTAGATGCCCATCGACTCTTTTTTCAGTTACAAGATTATTGTCAACATTGAGCTCCATTCGAACTTTGATGTCTAATTCTTTCAGAGTCACATTAACAGTTTTGGAAAATTATTTTGGTGTTCGAAACTATTTCCCACAAATCATGTCAATGATAGTTCCAAAGATTATTTAGAGAGTATTTATTTATCAAAGAGAAGTTTGGAAGAGTAAACTCTAGAGAGATACATGAGACAATTAGAGAGAGAAATTAATGTAATGTATTAATCAGTGAGAAATGAATCACATTTCCCAATGAGAGGAAGTTTCTTTTTATATTGCATTTAATGGGTCCACATGTCTTACGAATGACTAATTGTAATCCTTTTAAACTGCTTACCATCTCTATAACCGAATAAAATTCGGTTCAGTTCGGTTCGGTTTGGTATGAGTATTTAATTCGGTTCCAATCGGGTATTTTTGGATACTCTAAATGCTCTCCAATATGAGCCGATATAAAACTCATTTTACAAAGCAAAACTACAAAATTGTGTTAGAATGTACTTTTTTTCTAAATATAAGAGAGATCCAAAATTAATGTATTAAAAAAATGTTAGTAATATAAAAAACGAGAGATATATCAAGTTAATTAGGTTATATAAAAATTGATATTTTCTTATTTTATTTATACGAATAATTGTTTGTAAATATGTCGCCACTTTGAATTAACTATGTTGTGATTTATTAAAAAGAACATAATCAAATATCAGAAGTCAGTTATAGATAACATATTTAGCGGAATTTAGTTTTAGAAAAAAATATTTTTTTCAAATATTATTAAAGTTACGATAAAAATATATGGATTCAGTTCCTAACAAGTATCCACGGTTCTTCGTTTAGGTTCGGTTCCGAACCAAAAACTGTGGGTAATCAAAACTGAAACTATTCAAGTATTATGAAAGAACCAAATAAGGTTCGGTTGGATTAGGTTTGATTCTTCCGGTTCCGATTAAAATACCATGCACATGCCTAGTACGAATTATATTTACACTGAAACACGTATAAAATGTTAAATTAAATAAAAATATAAAATAATAATAATAATTAAATAACAAAATAATTTAGAAATACTAACAAATAAAATAGTATTTATAAATAATATTTTAGGATTTATGTATTTAAAAAATTAGAATTATTTTTAACAATATTATTAAATAATAAAAATAATTAGTATGATATATTTCTAAAAACTAAATTTAAAATTGAAAAAAAAATTGTTTAACACCGTCAATTTTACTGATGTGATAATAAATGAATCTGTTAAAGAAATGTGCATAGACATCTATTAGATCTAGGCATATTAGCATTTTTGTTTTTATTACCTTCGAAATAAATTGTCTCCAAATTGAATCCTAAAAAATGGTAAAATGGTACCATTTTTATTTTTATTTTTTTATTTATTAAAAAAAATAATAAACAACTTTAACAAGAAGTAAAGTTTAAGAGTTCAGCTATATAGATCATTCGAGGCTGTGTGGACAACCGTTCCACTTTCGCTCTCTTTTCTCTTCTCTTTTTCCATTTTCACTCTCTTCTCTTCTCTTCTTTCACTCTCACTCTCTTCTGTTCTTCCATTTTCACTCTTTTATGCTCAGTTGAAAACATTTTCAACTCTTGTAGTTAGAAATTATTTCATTTGAAGAGATTATATTAGGATAAACAGATGTTTTTTCTGCAACAAGCAAAAACTTGAGGATAGCAGCTCGTCTTCTTGGTTTACTAATTTCATTAAGAGAGATAAGATGAGTAGAAATTATTTTAAATATATTTTATTTAAATACAGTCGGGTTCGGATCCACGTCCAACCTGTTATTATCTACTAAAATTATTAATATTTACTATAAAACATTTATGATATAATTTGTTTCATTCACTTTTGTGGCAGATCAAATGTGAAATATGATGGATTATCAAGGTTTGCAGTATCACAATATAAGAAAAGTTAGAACAGTGTATTTACGCAGATAGGTGGCGTAGACGGACCATCGATGATACGTGAGCAATGCGAACACCTTTGTGCTGATATTCTTTGGACAAAGAAAGACACAATGCTTTTAGTGTGGATTTGGCACACCCGAAACCCCACAAATCGGCACTAAAAGCATTGTGCGCTGAAAAGGTATGGGCAGCAAATGTGTTCCATAGCTCATGTATCATCATGGTCCATGCATTGTTCTAACTTTTATTCTATTTTATTTTACTGTATTTTATGGAAGCTCTCGTGAAGATGAGTCATCTACTCTCGGTGTCAATCGAGTGGCACCGGCTACTCTTCTCTGCCTATGGAGAGATTGATTTCGGCTCAATTTGTGTACAAATTATATTTCAGTAAAATTATGTACATTGATTGAAACTTAATAAATGAACCCGTATATTTTAAAGCATTATTAAGACCATATTTATCATTCATAAAATTAAATGAAATGTTGATTAACCGGTATATGGAGTAGAGAAGTAGATCCAATCTCTTAACCGGAATTTGACTACCTAAACCTAGATATATAGATAAAATTCATTAACAACAATGGAATTGCATAATTTCTAAGTGTTTAATGTATAAAAACATAAACATTAATTGCATAATTTCAGCAATGCCATCGTGTCTAAAGAAATTATGGTAGCCGAGTGAATTTTGTTACCAACACACTTTGTATTAATTCCATTAAACAACATAATTTCAGCAATTCCATTAATTCCATTAATTGCATAATTTCTAAGTGTTTAATGTATAAAAAACTCGGCTACCAACACACTTATCGTAATATTTCAGCAATGCCATCGTGAAAACAACATATTTTGTTCAATAATACAACACCCTTGCAGCCACCTCATAATACTTTTTCATTAGTTAACTAAACATAAACCAATGATCCACGCATACTATAACCAACGTGAAGGGAGGTCAACAAAACATGACAACTCAAGTCTACAGGGCTCAGTCAAACCCCACTAGAAGAAATCTTGCAACTTAGTCGAACCCCTAATATGGTCAGTACCCATAAGGGTATCCACTTGCATTTACCAATAGGAGTGGCACAATAGCTTCACTCGAATAATGGTACGTTGCAAGATACCAACATACTTTTCCTTTTCTCTGAAAAGCATCAAATGATCGAACCAGTGGTGCTATTTTTATGGCAGTGGATACGTACAAGATGAAGATTCACATTTAGCTCTATACATCTCATACAGAGATTTTCCACCCAATTTGCTCAATCAAAATATCGACAAGTACAATGGAAAGGGAGATCTAGCGCACCACATCAAGTAGCTCGGAAACGAGATGATGTGGTACGGATGAAACACAACATGACGTGTCAATCCTTCTCAATGTTGAAGATGGTGATGTGGTTCAAAAATATTTCTCCGAAGTGTATAAAGACTTTCTAGATGTTGAAGATGACCTTTTGTAACCATTTTATAGGATCCTAATTGATGAAAATGAATGAAGACTACATCACCCACTACAAATAACAACTTAAAAAGACATATTCAGAGGTTCATAGATACAAAATAATACCTGCAAGATTACCCCTTATGAGCTTAAATAAATGAATATTACTACGGTATAAAATAATTAGGTAATCCACAAAAAAAAGTATTAAAAATATTAAGCTTTCATATGTAATCAATAATCAGACATTCGGATCATGTTAACCAAATTTTGTCATACCAAATTGACGCCATCTACAAGAAGCAATTTGTTATTCTATTTTTTTTTCAATACATTATCTAGAATTAGTTTATGTCAAATTTGAATGTCGATACCAATCAAAATGTTAACAAAAATGCAGGTATGAAGCCTGCAACGTTCGACTACCGGTTCCAATAGCCCTAACGGCTGCGAAAATCCAACGCAGACAATCCGGTAACTCATCCAATAGACTTCTAGTATATGGGGCATAACTTTCCCAAGGATAATGTCAATATTTTGAAAATTCTGTACACTATATTTTCGATTCAGGTGTCGTGAATAAATTCGGTGATCAAACATCTAGAGGATCATGAGGATGAGGAATGTAATAATGATAAGATCTTGATATTGAAGAAGGGCCATGAGATAGAAACTAACAGATACAAGCCCGATGATAAAGAGCTGAACACATCAGATATGATTCCCCATGAGGATTTTGTTTATTCATAATGGAAGATTAGTGCAAGAAGATGAGATAGTGAATGAGAAAAACTTTGAAGCCCAATAGTAATTAAATAGAAGAGTTTTATGAGAAACAACCCTTCAAACATATGCTAGGTGAAAAAAATGCCATATTGATGGGGAATATCTAGCTCCAGCCAAACGGCCAACAACTTCCACTAATACCATCTAGAATTCTACACAAAAATTCTAGCAAACTTCCTTGATGTTACAACTACACTTCTAACAGCTTCATGCAACTTTCCATTTGAATGTGCAACACAATAATGTAGAAAATCATATGAACCTACAAAAAAAAAGCCAACGGTGATAAAGAGAATGAATATATTTACGTAGGGATGCAGCCGAACGGTCACCAGCAAGCGTCCCAGACGTACCAACCAAACGGCGTACAAGTTCCTCCATTCTTACGAATACAACTGAACCTCCAACATGAAACTACTGGACTTTTAACGAGCGATCAATAAGGAAACCAATATTATGGCATGAAACTAAACCTGCAACAATCTCCTCAGAGGATCTATCACGTTTACCATCATACATCAACACCGCCATTAGGATTAAAATATGTCTAGTTTAATAATACACCACCCCTGCAGCTCCTTAGCACACCTTTTCACCAGTGTACCCAAACATGAACCAAGGATATACACAGACCCCATCCACCATAATTGGAGGCTAAAACAATATATGAGTTGAAGACTATAGATCTCAGTCGAACCCCATTAGAAGCAATCATGCAGCTCAGTCGTATGCATACCAAGGGAAGTACGAAGACAAGTATTCACTTGTATTCACCAATATAAGTGGTGCAATATCTTTAGTTTAATAATGGCATGGTCCAAGACAATAACATGTTCTTCCCTTCTTCCAATAAGTGTACAACAACCAAACTCGTTGTGCTATTTTCGATGACGACCAAGAATCATATGATGAATAGTCATATTTGGCTCCCCATATCATGTACAGATATTTGTCATCCAACTTGTTTAACACAAGATGGATAAATACAATGGGAAGTAAGATCTGGAGCACCCCGTCGAGAAGTTCAAAAAGTAAGATGATGTTGTATGGGATAAATGATAACATAGAGTATCGAGCCTTCTTAATGCTCTTCTAACGAAGCATTATCATGATTTAACAGCCTCCCCCCGAGATGTATAATTATTTTTAAGATGTTGAGGAAGATCTTCATTTCTTAGTATCAGAAACTGATCACTTTTGATTTCTAAAAATAGAACAAATGTTAGATTCCTTAACCAAATACCGAAATGATAAGGATCAGAGCACATAAAAAATACATCAACAAGGTTTGGGATATAACAAAAAACAATGTATTTAAACAGGGGCATATTACAAATAACATGAGTTTAACAAACTGATGGGTCTTTAGACGAATCTTTCCCATCAATCTCATATTCACTAACAACCTCTTCGGGGTGATCCTCCTTTGGAACGTCTTTCCATATCGACCATAATAGCAGTTGGGGGTATTGGCTATGAAAAAACAAAACATAAGAAGCCTTGGTTTTGGAAATCTCTTGTTTCATAACCTTTTTGTATTTAACAGTGAACAAATTTTTCTCTTCCTTATTGTTCTTTTCCACAACAGACTGAAGCTCAACGAGGTCTTTGGTCACTTTAGTTATTTACTGACAAATAAATTAGTTTTGAATTGTCTGAACAACCGAACCTTGTACCGTTTTATCCCGATCTCCTTCAACTTTTAATAAGGAGTCACGTAGAGATCGGTTAAGTTGAGATTATTAGGATTGAGCCACATGCCATTCTGATTCTTTTCCTTGAAGAGTTTGAAGGGTAGTTTCAGCCAAAGCAACCCGAGTATTGGCAGGCCCGATCGCCTCCTTATATTCATTTTCTAACTTGTGGTAATTTGATAAATTTACTTCCACATCAGACAAACGTTTTTTGACCTCCGATAGTTCACGTTTGAGTTGCGCTAATTCCCTTTCTTTTAATGTTAAGGGAATTAAAATATCGTACAGATTTCTAGCTATGGTATCTGACTCTCGAAGAGGGAAGCTACTCGAGCCTTGTGGAAGGGCAAGTACGGGTAGTGGCTCATGACTAAGTGTTCTCGGTTACAGGGGTCATATCCCTTGGAGGATTTTAGAAAACTCGTTGTGGGGAAGACTTGATGTTGGGAAGCAGTGATCCATTTGCAACAACGTCGGTAATATCATAAGCATCGTTAGTTGGATCTTCTAGATGGTCGACCACCATCGCTTCACTAACAGGACCCCCTTCATTGACGTTCTTCATTTTTTCAGATTCTTCAACGACCACGTCTACCTTTACACCTCTATATTGTTTGAATAATACCGGGATAGTTGTTTGCTCTACCATCGGAACTCTTTCAGTTTCCTCCACCACAACCTTATTTTTTCTTCATAATCGCTCGGGTTTTTTTCTTTCCATACTCAATTACAACAACTTTCTTCTTTTTTTCCTCGTGGTTTTTGTTCTAGTTTTCTTCGTTGGTGAGGGATTTTTCTTCGCTAGCTGCCGGATCATTAAGCACAACGGTATTTTCAGGTTTTGCAACAACAAATTCCCGAGGCTCGTTATCAACAGCTGTTTCCTTCACTTCTTTCCCGGTTTCCTGGTCGGATTGCTTTTCTAATTTAACGCATTTACTAAGGACCCGATTATGCTTTGGCAAAAAGATATCTCCATCAGGAGCATCTATTCTTTGAACTAGATAAACAACATTGGATGTCACCCGCAACTAATCAGCGTTTAATGTTTCATTAGAGCAACGCCAGAGGTTGTTGTTGACTAGGTTGGGATTCTTAAAGCATCACTGAAATGATTGTCCCCAATTGTTTTTGGCATAGGCTTTGAGTTTCAGAAAGATGGTTGTGGCTGAATTCAGATGAGCTTTCTTTATTTCTTCCAACTCAAACTTGAAAGTTAAAAAAGAAGCATGTTAAATAAAAATGGTAAGGAGGTCATACCGTTTTCCCACGCAACTCTCGCAGTCCATTTACAGGTTAGATGCCCCGAGTTACTTACATTGTGAGGTCAACCATTCTCCAACGCACCGCTTATAAAGACGAATCAGTGGGAGGTCATTCACTATCTTCTTGTTATTAGCTAAAAAGAGTAAGAAAACATGTAGCTTGGGTGATTTTGAAACCTGATCATTTCTATATACTCTTCCATAAACATCGGTAGCTCAATTAAACATGAGTTGGGTCGGGTAAATACCCAGTATTTCGGAGTATCTCAGGTTGAGCGAAAGACTTAGACGCCAATTAAACAAATCGGTAAAAAAGACTACCTCTCTTTGATGTACTGATAGTGGCGTCTCTCCGGGCGTCGGGAAAAGGATCTTTATGCAGTCGGAAAATTCCTCACATAGCTTTGAGCTCGGGCTGCTCTTCCGGACTATAGTACAAATATTTACGGCTAAAAAGAAAGATAATATGTTCCCGAAGTGAGTAAAATCCTTCAGATGCTTCTTAATAAGATACTTTCCATTTTATACCCCATGAGTTATATGATACTTGTTTAAGTTTGGAGTGTAAGTGATTTGGTCTCCAAAAAGTAGAATATTGGGGTGCAACAAATACTGAAGTTACCAGAAGCCAAGCTGGAGAATTGTTACTTGTAAGATATAATTAACTTATCATTAAATTAAAATCGAGACTACAAGGGAAAAAGATAGATCATTCGAGACTTATAGTGCCAGGAACTGATGAAACTCTCAAGGTGAATGATGTAGCCCAGAAAGTCCAAACAAGAACCTAATTTATTTTATTCAAATATCTTATGTTATTTAAATAAAATCTAATTATATTAAGATTTTATTTTATTCTATTTTAAAACATTTATTTTGTTACCTTATATTATAATTTAGGGTTTTGAGAAGCTGTTATATAAAGCCTCATATACCTTAAGTTTTAATTAAGTTTTTGGAAATATTTGTATCTCTGAAAATTTAGTCTTTGTTGTCCTTATATTAGGGTTTCATCATGTTACCTTTGAATTAGAGTTTCATCGATCATTGCTTTTTCTTCTATTTCCGCCGCATCATCAGTTTGGTATCAGAGCATCAGTTCCCTCTGAAACTATTTATTAGAATATATAATAAACTATTTAAAATATCTCAATATAATAAAGAATGTATCAAATAAATATTACAAATATTTATATTTTATGTTACACATATCTTAATTTATTGAAATTTTAATAGTTTAACGCATACAAATTAATTTTTAATAAATATAAAAAAATAAATTATTAAATATGACATGATAAGAAAATGCAACGGCGTGAATATGTCACTCCACACCATGACAAATGATTTTATGATTTAATTCGTAAACAAATAGATTATTTTGTAATCTCCGATGGATGTGGTTCGAGAATGGTTAGATCTTAATAAATTATGTTAGACTTACCATTTGTGGATGTTATTTTTTATTTAAGTTTATTTTTTGTGTTTTTTTGTAATAAATACAATAATTATATACTCGACTCGTTTTTTGTGTTATATATCTTTTACAAATTTAATAAATATGGTTGATTTAGGTTTTATTTTTATTTTTATAGAAGACAATTTAAAATTTATTTTTTATTATTTTTTGATATATTTGTAGAATTTATGTTTTGAGGATAAAATAACCTATTAGAGAAGCATTTTTATGGGACATGCATTTTTTAGATGAGTTAATATTATTTTGTGATGGGAATATTAGATGTCTCGGGAAGATTTAAAAAAATCAGTATTATCGGTAATATGGTTGGGGACACAAATGTTGTATTTGTATATAAGTATGAATCAAGCTCATCTCCAAATTGTTATAATATTGTCCGTTTTGCCCCCCAAAACATGCATGACTTTGATTTTGGTCCAATTCAAAAAATCACATACTAATGGAGAGAAATTTTTACTTATATACCATTGATCATTCATATGTTTAACCTATGTGTGACTTTGGTCGAACCTAAAAAATCATCCTCTCGAACAAAATATCATCTACGCCATAGAGCATTACAACGAATGTATTTACTTACTATAATAAGAGCACATGTCTGAGTCATATAGTGTTACAACAGATATTTCACCTTGAACATGATGAGTTTATCATGTTCGGTACCTGATAATTTCACCAACATGGAATTATGTTTGGGGTTGGAGCTCTGATATCAATTGTTGGTAATATGGTTGGGGTAGATATTTTGCATCCGTATATAAGTATGAATCATACTATAGTATTATAATATCCGATTTTAGCCCAAAGGCTTGCACGATCTTGATTTTAGTTCACTTATAAAAGGTCACATACTAGTGGAGGTATGCTCTTACTTATATAGAATTGATCCTTCATATGTCTAAATGCTTGATCGCACCTAACATGTATGAAATAAAATAAGGTCAAGAGATCAACATTAACAAATTTTATGTATACTTCTCTACAAATATCAATATTCCATGGAAATACTTAGTAAAAAGAAGCAATCCTTATCAAATCGGACTTGGCCACTTTGTTGTATTCTTGGAATCTCAAGGATTATTTTAGTGTAGTTTCAATAGGTTCAACTAAAAATAAAAAATGGACTATATGACTAAATGCCAAAGTAGTTATCTGAAGAGGACGTCTCACTTTAAGAAAACTATATCTTTAAAGTTATCATATCGATCTGTTTAATAAGTTAATCTACTGATTGAAAGTGATATTTACTAAATTATTTAGAGTATTCACAAACTGAAAGAAAAAACCAGATTATGTATCTTTGGGAAAATATGTAGGTTATTTTAAATTACATGAATTTCTTGTATGATGGGTGGATGACTTGATCTAGCTTAAACAATCAAAATTTACTAGAAATTCAAAATAGAAGAGACTTAGTGGATTACTTATCTATAAAATATACAATATATTTTATCAGTATTGAAACGTAGTTAGAATGAAAAATTGTTCAAAAATATGAAGATTTAGCCAGTTATGATATGTCAGTAATTATCGAAGAATGAAAAGTAAACATCCGGAGAGATAGAGGAATGAATGGCCATATTTTATTATCTTTGGATGTCATTTTTAAAGTAGATATATGAATGTAGGTTTGTGATGTTTTCATAAATACTTCTTGGAATGCATCAATCTTGTATGCTCTACTTGCTTCTCATATAGTATAGAATGTGATAGGTCTTCATATATTTATTAAGTATCTGAAAGATTTATCCGTTTGGAATAAAAAAAGGGTATATGTTCGATTAAATCTAAATGTAAAAAATATAGCATGAGCTCATTTTATATGATAATCCTGAAGTTTATTAAATTTCAACTTAATATGTGAAATTTGTTAAACAATTCTCTTTTGGTGGATATAATATTTTACACAAGTACATTACCCTCGTATAAAAAACTTTATGTTACTTTCAAACCATCAACGGGAACGAGTTTTTTTATTTTTTTGCAATCAATATGCTTCAGCGATACAAACTCATATATATATATATATATATATATATATATATATATATATATATTTCTTGTGTTCTTCATGTATTCATATTTTCGAATATTTATAGAATTTGATGTTTAGCTTTGTTCGAAGAAACCGTAACATCTCTGATTCATTGTGTAGGACGTATTAATAATGATTTATTGATATTCCATTCTAATTTAAACAAGCATATAATATTTTTTATAAAATAGTTAAATAGGATGGTGTCTTTGGTTGAGTATGGAACACAAATAGTTCTTGGAAAACTACCTTGAGAGCTTGGAAAGTAAATTTTGATATAAGACACTAACATAAATTCATCGCTTGAAAATGTGTTGGTTATTTTTCAGACATGCCTACATTTTGGATGAATTTAAGGCTTGAAGCTTAAGATTATTTTGTTTTTTTATGAAAAAAACATTTAGAAATATGGGATTCTATTTTATTCGTTCTTATAAATAAAAATTTGCAAAAATATTTTAACACAAATTTGATATTTATGAACACGATTTGTTTGCATGAAATCTTGAGTGAATCGATACTAATTCAGTTTGACATAAATTCAAAATTTACAATGTTGCGACAAATTTTTTAATAGATGTGTGAGTTGTAAAAGAGAAGTTGAATGGAATAAGTTGGATGATGTCCCTGGTCAATTTAAATTAATTCTAAATATTAATTCGACAAGATTATGTTATATGATGTCTTAATTTCCATGATTTATAATAAGAACTAGAAGTGATCTTGAGAGGTCGAGTTACTGAATGATGGCTGAATACTACATGTATTTTTTTGTAACATTGTATAACTTGTAAAGTATTATATAATTAGATTGTGAAATATGGTGAATTTAAGTTCTAAAACATGTTATACTTAAGTTTCCCAATTTTGAATTGTAAAAATGTGACATTTTAAATCTTGGCACAAAACAAAAAATAGCATGCGCGAAAAAAATTGCAATGTTGCAACTTTGCGCTCGATTGTCGGAATGAAGTTTTTTATTCCACTTAGTTTTTTTAGATCTATGAATTGGTATATAAGCTGTGAATACTAATTAGTCCCTTGACTATCACTTTCGTGACAGATAGTCTCTAGATTAAAAAAGTTCTGGATTTAGTCTCTTGACTATCCATTTTTCGTGACATATAATACCTCAACTAAATATCGTCTGGTTTTAGTCCTTTGATTATCCATTTTGGATAAAGTTAGTCATCTATTCATGTTTATTTAGGTGACTAATTTTATCAAAAGCAGATAATTAGAGGACCAACTTTATTAAAAATGGATATTTGATGGACTATTTGTCACGAAAATGGATAGTCAATATACACGGTATGCTAAATTTATCCAAAATGGATAGTCAATGGACTATCTGTCATGAAAGTGGACACTCAAGAGACTAGTTATCGTTCAAAGCCTTACTTGCAGCATCCTACTGGTTTTTGGAAGTAACTTCTCCATCAGTTGAACTAATAATTCAGCACTCATGGTGGAGTATAACCATCCAAGAAGTAGTTAGTAGTCTAGCAGGATAAGGTTTTTCCCCAGTTAGAAACCCTCCCAATCTGTTCCCTTTGACCATATAAAGAACCATGATCTTCCATATGAGAAAATTACTCTTGTTAAGTCTTATATTATTGATGTTGGCTCTATGTACTGAATTTACTGAATGTTGATGTTTTGGTCTCGTGGGTTCAGAATGGCAAAAAACATGTGTAAGCCCAGGAGCGTGAAAAAATATGGGATTCTATAGCTCTAGAGTACACCATTTCGAGTTCCACGAGTTAAATGAATCTAATTTCACATGATTTACTTAACTTATGTACTTTTTTCTTAGAAGCCCTAGTTGTCACCAAACCTGCATATTCATCCCTCTATTTTCCTCTCGCTGGATTTTTCTTCAAACCAAATTTTGTATTATTATTCACAAAACAAAATATCATTTTCTCTGTCAAATATTCGGAAATTTAATTAATCTTGACACGAGAGGAGAAAAAAACACCAAACCTAAATGGCACTCAAATATCCCTTCTCAAATTAGATTAATGAATTAAAATTCGTCGTAAGTAAAGAGGAGTTCATTTGTAATTTTTAATTTCATTTCATAGATTCACTTACAAATCCTAAAAAAAACTCACGAAAAAAACTCTAGCCTACATATATTGCACCATCGATTTCATAAATCTCTACCGAGTTCTAAAACCTTTAATGGCCACTTTCTTCATCTAGCGCCAAACATTAAAGAAATCTCTTTAGAAAACCCAAGCGTCGCCACAATAAGTGGTAAATATAATACTAGATTTTGTATAAAACACTATCGTCACCATATAAAAAGAACATATGGTATTCATCTTTTTATGTTATAAAAAACCCTAAGCCTCTTTTTTAATAACAGTAATTTTCTTTCTTCTCCTAATGCTGAACAGAAGAGTAGCACTCGTAGAAAACTCTAAAGCCGAGACTCCTAGAGAAACAAAAGAGCAACATATATAGAAACCCGTAGCGCTGCCACTCCTAAAACCAAACCAAAAAGACAAACCTTTGTAATAAAATCATAGCATCCACATGTTACCTCTCTTTTTGTCTTCTCAATTTTAATGAAGGACATGTATAAGAAAATACTACATCTCATTTAAAGATTGAAATAACCTTACACCAACATAAGTGGGTGTACTCCCTTCATAGATTGTTTAAAAATTGGAAGAAATGGGTCTGGATCATATATTAAAGTTAAAATAATGCGAAATATTTCATTTTAGGTAAAATTCTAATGTTGTTTTGGTGCATTTTTTTTAATAAAATATTTTTTAAAAAAACAATCCATAGGTAATTGTATACTTTTAAATAATAAAAAGATAAGAAAAAAATGGAAACAGTACTAAAACTATAAAAAAAAACAGCATTATAACTAAAATTTTACAAAAATATCCCTTTATGAATTAGATAAAAAAATTTAAACCACCCTTAAAAATATATCATGCATTAAACTTATGTCTATCTAAATTCCCTCTTTTTTTTCCCTTCGTTGTTTAAAGAACCAAACAAAGTGTAACAAAACAGAGAAGTAGGAAGTCTCATGTCAGCTCACAATAAGCACTAAGCCATCCGCAATGATATATCTAAGTTGGAAACTTAAGCACTTCATCTCCTTCACTTCTCAGCTAAATTACACTACCATAACAAAATATTGATTCCTCCTAGGAACCAAAATCTAAGATAAACAAATCAACAAAGCGTATAGTAGTAGCTTCTAACTAAAACAATCCAGAAAAACATGTATAGAGAATACACCTAGCACTGATCCGAGTGATCCACATGATCATTGACCTCCATTTCGGCATCGGATTAAACTCTGGTGACCGAAGAGACGAAGGTCAAGGAGTTCTAGAGAGAATAGACAGAGAGAAAAAGCCCAAGAACACTTAAAATTATACAAACCCACACCCAATCCCTCGCATTCTCTATATTTTCAATCCAGCAACACCTGGTGAGCTCTGGAGGATCTGCAACGCGACTAATCATAAGTTTTAGTCTAAAACTAGCATACAAATTATATTAAAACTACCGAAAATAACAAATTCAACAAGTTTTTTCGGAAACTGACCAGTTAAGTCCATCATAAACAGTAAATTTAAACTTAAAAATATAATTGAATCAAGAGTGTAAATTGAAAATTAGTACAGTTCATAATCAAACTTTAATTCTGAGAAATGAAGGAAAAGGAAAATCTGCAACTACTTCAACATATTTATTGGACGCATGAATTTCTTTTATGATGGGATCAGGTAGTTTCTTTACTCCAGGATCGCCCTATCTTGTTCCACGTAAACCCTTGAATATTGTATGGAGTTGTGAGTAATAAATAATCACCATAATGCAAAGCTCCAATAATATTCAAGGTTTTACGCGGGAAGAAAATAAGGTGAAGAAAGAGTGGAGAAACTACATGAGTAGTGAAACACAATGGACTGTGTTCGATGTTTGCTATGTTTTCCAGTATTTATAGTGACTTGGGCGGTGGTGTCACAGTCACAGGCTTAAAAGGCTTACTGTGTGCTGTCATGCTTTTATATAATATCGACAAAAATTCAGTGTCCATTTTGTAAAACTAGAGGACTGTGAAACTTGCGGGACTTGTAACAAGAAAAAATATGGACTGATCTCGAACTTTTTGAATATTAAATATAATTGAGCCCTTGTGCTAAATGTAATAACGTGTAACTAATTCTTTTGAATTTAGGTGGCCAAACAAGCAAGTAAATTAAATATTAAACTCGTTTTGTTTCGTCAATTTATTTCTTAATTGTTTTTAACTAATATGTAATTTTCTAAAGGTATGTTAAAAATAACTCGTCAATAAATAAATTGTTCAAGGATTACATGGAAATAGTTGGCTCTAGCGTGCTTGATATGTATAAACGATAATTGTTGAAATTCGCCGATTGAAGTTTGAACTGTGATTTAGTGATAGAGACGTTTGTTGAATCTTAAAGGGTGAGACAAGTTGTCAAGACTGGTGCTTTTAAGTCGAATGAGATATAGGTAGAGCCAAAGCATTAAGGACCGAAACAGGATCGTATGAAACAAGTTGATCTGAAGCAGTCTCATTTGAAGCAAACTGAAACGTAGCATCATAGCTGGACTCAAGCGGAGTATTCTGTTTTTTTAGGTCTCATATATTAATTGGGTCTCTTATTTTGGTCTTCCTATATTAACTCGAGTTGCTATTAATTGGACATTATATATTAATTAAGTTTCTCAATGAGAGTTCTTATATTGAGCGATTAAGAGCTATTTTAGTAGTTGATTAATCAACTTTAATCTTGAGCGTCTAATGAAGAATTATGTGTTTTCATAAACCTATGATAAAAGAAGATATGTAACTGATGTGATGCAAACGACGAGTTTTCTTGAGCAACATATTTCATGAGTGAGTGTAATAATTATGGGTCTTTCGAGAGATAAGTGAGGCGAGAGATAAATACTAAAGAAAAGATTATGTGAATCAAGTTAGCTTTTGTTACAAAGAGTGATTTAGTCATTTGTGTTTCACAGTCTTTTTGTAACCAACTCGTTTATAAAATAACGTTTGTTGCCCGTGGATGTAGAATTTTTTCACATTCTGAACCACGTTAAATATGTCTTGTGTGCTTGGTTTTATTACACTTCTTTTATTTGTTGTTAACTCTTGAACAGGTTAAATCATTCAAGGATTGACAATCGCACTTTGGTTCTTTACTTCGGAAGAACGGCGGTTTCCCTAACAATGTCAACTTTATTAGTAAATTGCTTCGTAGACTAAATCCTAACAAATTGAACGGATTTTACAGATATGTGAACAGTTCATTAACATCTCGAGTAGTTGTTGACGTTTTATGGTATATTGCATATATTTTTTCAAATATTTGTAACAAGACCTAATTTTACTTATCGTGTTACTACCAAATAAACTCGAAGTTGAACTAAAATTATTGTTCCAGTATCCAAATATTATACATCTTATACATAAGAAGATCGAATAGTTCTTGTTATCATAAGAATTTATAATTTTGATACCGTCATAAAAATTCTCAATATAATGATGAAAGAAATTTATTTTGAGAGAAAGATATCAAATACACCTAATAGTAAGATATTATGAAAATAGTTAAGAAATTTGTTTTCCATCATGGGCATCATTTCTCTACATACAAACTTATCCCTACTTAAATGTAGATGCATGGAAATATTGACAACACATTCAAGGTCTATATGAATGTTAGGAGTATATGGTGTAAAAAGAGCATGAGTATTGTTTAAACATGACTAAGAAATGTATCATTTCATGAAAATATAACCAATTTTGAGTCAAAAGAGGTTGGTAATAGTCCATGTTCTTAGTACTATTTATTTTATAAAAATGTACAACATCGTCCATGAACAAGTAAGCATGTACAAGAAGATCGTAAGTAGAGTTATATATAGTATTGACATCAAAAAGTAATTTTTCAAATTTCTCTTCACTAGCCTCAATGAGTTCTTTATATTGATGTTTTCTAGCACCCGAGTTACTGACTAGTATAACCAAATTTCTAAAAGGCTTGATAAAATCATTCAATATCATCTTCATTTCAACATTTCTAACTAATTGAAGTATATGACATAAGATCCAGTATGGAAAAAAATCAAATTTTGGACTACATTCAACTTTAAGTTTTTCAATACTATGGTGTTAGCGGATGTGTTATCAAGATAAATTACCATAATTTTACTATTGACATTAAGTCATGCATACATTGTACAAGACCTTCTAAAATTTGAACAACGTTGTGTTTGAAAAATGAACAAAAAATTAATAAATCTTCTTTAAAGTACCTAATCAACCTCCATCTAAAATAAAGTAAAATACATAATATCAAACTCAAAAGATATTATTATATCGCTAGTTAATCCAATTTCATATGGGAGGCATAGAATCGTATTACTAAAAAGTTGTTCTTTGAATTAAGAATTTTGTAATACTAATGTTCTCGTAAAAGTTCGTGAGATGTGATCGGGTATAGGGTTGACCGCTTCACTAATCATTTTTAATATATTTATCCATCAGATAAAATGCACTACCAATTTTGTAATATTAATGTTCTCGTAAAGGTTCTTATATTGAATCTTATTAAAATAAAATACTTTATTAGTTTTTAGATCCAGTATTGTTTAAACCTCATTCTCATATTAAACTTTGGATTTATGTATAATTTTTTGTAAAACAATAGAGAACATCCGTTATACTGGAGCGCTACCTGCTTCACACCAGACATCTACCCGGTTACATAGAACGAGTACCATTTGAAATGACTGGAACCCGTCTGGCTAACCGTTAAAAACAACCTAGTCGTGTTTTAGCCGGTATACCAAATGTGTGCATGTTTAACATGATGGGTACACATCTTGCTAACGACTAGAAAACGAGTAATTTTTATAGCCGTTTTACCATACAAGTATCCATCATTTCATACGGGAACCTGTTTGGTGTAACAGTTAAATAAACTAGTTTTTTCTGTCTATTGGCGAAACGGGTGTCTGTTACATCAGACCGACACCCACTTCACCAACGACTAGAAATTGGTTAGGTTGCTTCTAACCGTTTTCTTATTTTATAATACTTAACCATTGACTCCTTCATTTACAATTCCATATTTGATGAAAGTTTATATTTCAATAAAAATAATAATTTTAATTTATTCACAATTTTTTAAATTTTGGTGGTTGATTATTGGTACAAGATTATTGGTGATCAAGGTCGAAAATGGCTAAAAAAAAAGATGTTCAAAAAATGTCGACTATGAACAAGAAGAACCGGCGCCACCACAACATGAATAAAATAATTATCAAGCACCTGATGTTATTGGATACAATTAAATAATAATACACATTGATATGTTCATAGACATCTTAGTTATATCGATTGTGTTGATACTCTAATTCAAATTCTTAATAACATAGGATGCTTGACATTTGCTTAGTTTAGTTTCACTATATATCGTATGTTAGTTGAAGAATTTATGCTAGTAGTAATTTGATAGAGTCTAATTCTAATAATCCTTGACATGAATTTTAATGTCAATAGTGTGATTGTATGATTTATGTATCCAATATAGAAAATGAATTAGGTATGCTTAAGCATGAATTTGAAGTAGAATTTTCGTTATTAGACTATCTAAATTATAAGACACATGCGAGTTTGTCTTTGGAATTAGAAGATCTAATTGATTTATTAAATAATAATAGACGTCATCTGATTAACAACAAGGATAGTATTAGACAAGTTGCTAGTAAACTCAACTTGATAAGACCTTAAATATTGACAATAAGATGGTTTGTGATTTTTTGACGGTTAATAACAAAAAATTATGTATGACCAATCCTTAAACATTTCAGTTAATTACTATGAATATGGGTTATTCACGTAATATACGATATCAACCTTATGAGATGGTGATATCTTTTTTTTAAAACAAAATATTAGATTTTAGTACATATGAAGAGCTACAATTTCTGAACACTTCTAGAAAAAAAAAGTTTTCTCTAAAAACTTAAAAAATATAAACATGTGTTGAAAGCATCTACTCTATGTCGCATGTGTTTAAATATATTTAGACAACTATAAAAACATATAGAGGTTCAAATGTATTTGGATACATGTAAGCATGATAGGGTTCGAATGTATTTGGATGGTAGTACTTTTAAACTAACGTCAAAAACTAGTACGAGTTTACCGAAAATATTAGAGCAGATTAATTGCATGATATACATGGTCAATTATATGATGAAAAAGTCGTTTACAACAATAGATGTTCCAGAATAACTTTAATGTGTACTGACGTAGATGAGATCAGTAGATGGAAGTGGACCAAAAGTACAGTAAAAATATATGATAAATAAATTTTTTAATAATAAAATTTTTATAAATTCCAGTAAATTATGCAAAATAGCTAAACTGAATTAAGTTTGAAAACATATATAAAATAAATTTATAAAAAATTAAATAAAACAAATTCAAAAGAATACTTATTTTACTATACTATTATAATAAATAAAAAATACCAAATGGTATTTGTCAGATTCGATTTTTAAAAATCACAAATTGGACCGGGACCAAATCGCTAAATTCTAGATCGATGACTGGTCCGAATTTTAATACCATGTCGATTTTATCTTCAAACCTAAAACAGATGGCAAACTGAATCGGTATAATTGATTTGGAACCGGACCAATAAAACGGATAGACCATTATAACAAATTGAAAAAGAACCAAATTCTGTAAAACTAATACGAAACTAAACCAATAAAGCTGGTAAGACCATGGAGAATCGTACCTATAAAAATCGATAAAATTAATTGTATTTTATTTAACTTATAGTTATACCAAAAATTACTAGATGATAATCAATTAAAAAAAATTAAAATTAAATTTTATAGTTTTTATTTAAATATAAAAAATAAATCTAAATTAAATTTGATTAAATTTTAAAATAATTATATAAACCAAACTAAAACAGGACCGGACCGAACGGAACCGAACCGCAACATGCCTGAACTAAAACTGAACGAGACATAACCAATTTTTACTAATTTCGATCCTGAGTTTTATTTGTTTTAATAATAGGAATCAAACCAATAAATTTATCGATTCAATTCTATTAAAATCCAAACCTAACCTTTCCACACCAAACAGGTATCTAATCAAGCAATATTTGGCAGAACCAGACGAATCCAATTAACCAGTAATCTAACCAGACGGATCCAATTAACCATCGATGTTAATCTACCTTTGGACGAAACGGATTGAATTAGTCTTTATTTAATTATCGAAAGCTGGAAACTTTTCATTGAACATGTCTAACTACCAATATGTCCAAATAGACCACTAAATCTTGGCTATATATGTGTTTTCTTTTCAATCAAACACTATTGTTTTAACCCGAATTAAGCCACCAATTTTTTTTGTTTAAATTTTGATTATACAAAATGTATATATGTTTGGAACTAAACAATACCTGAAAAGTTTGTCAGCCATGTCGGGGATAATAGCTATCAACCACCGAACACCTGAACTTGTCGATAAGAGTACGCAACACCTACAAATGCTTAGAAACATGCAATAAAAATACTTGTCACTTATCTTTATTTCTCTTAATAAAATTAACGAACCTTTTCAAGCTCCTGAATCCAAACCCAGAAGGTTTTGAACCTCTTATCTTTATTTCTCTTAATAAAATTAATGAACCTTTTCAAGCTCCTGAATCCAAACCCAGAAGGTTTTGAACCTTGTGGAGTGAAAGCGAAACAATTGTCCACGCAACCCCGAATGGGATATGCATATCAGAAGTTTTCATCTTCTAAAAGGGTTTTCAACCAAGAGGAAGTGAAAGTGGAACTATTGTCCACCATCCTCCAATGAGCTATATATACAGCCCATTACTTTTTATATTTGTTTGTTGTCTGAAGTCCAACTTTTTAATAGATAAAAGTTAACCAAATCTACCGTGTTATACGATGCTAAGGTCCAACTTTTAGACTATTTATTGGACCCATTTTAATAAGAAAGCTAATATATATAGTATGGTTAAAAATAAAAAATAAAAGTTATATAATTTTTTTTTGTTAATTTAATATTTTTTATATATACTTATTAATTAAACCGAGAAAATATTAATAGACGAGAATAATAAAAATTATTCATTAATATTTTTAAAATAGATAAAAATTAATAAAAATAATTTTCATAATGGTATGAAATGAACATATAAAAGTTGTACCTAATTATTTGTATTTATATTCTCATATTTAGATTATTAGAATATTTTTAAAATTATTATAAAAAATTTCAAGTTGCAATGTTAGTTGGAATTTTGTAATATTTAACAAAGAATTTGATTTTAAAATAATGTTTTGTTTAATTATTTGACGATTTAAAAAGTTAACTAATATAAATGGTACTATTTTCTGCAATTTAACTATGCGAATATTAAAATTTTAGGAATTCAAGCGCAAAGCAAAACGTTACGCTACACAAACAACATTTACAAATTTCATATGGATCAAAGTAACTTGGCATTAAATTCAACGAGTAAAAAAATTGTTGAGATTTACCGATATGTCTCAAGCTTTAAATAAACGTGGTCTTTATACAAATTTTAACTATATTCTAATTGTGCTTTAACTCACCTGAAATAGATGAATGACTTCGTAAATAGTCACTAATGGTTTATACTTTAATTGTGTCCAAAATATAAGACAATAAACTATGTGTTGGACTTCATACATTGCCTCAAAATGAGTCATCTTCTAAGGAGAATAATAAGATATGTTGTAGTTGTGTCTAGTGTATTGATTATGGTAGTCATTCAATCCATTTCGATGGTTGATCTTCATGTAAGCAAAAAAGATACCGTTCGAAAGTATGGTTAACAGCTTATGTTTGACCGTCAATTTGAATGTCATAATTGAAACTCATAATAAGAGTAATGCATGTAGGTAAAGTAAATTTAATTTCTTAGATTCACCAATCCAATTCAATTTAGTGGGATTCTTCATTCACATTTATCGAAATATAACTCACAAATTATGTATCTTGATTACTTACTATAGATGTAGACACGCAATGTAACTTGACAATACTTATGACTAATTTCTTAGTTACTGTTATAGTTATAAACAGATATTTTAGCCGGACAAATAGATATATTGAGTAAGTTAATAACTATAGATATTATAATTGTGTGGACCTTTACAGAGGGGAACTCAAATATAAAATCCATTGAGATATTTGACCACACTTGTTCTGGGAATGCTAGTGGTTTTAGCAAGTCGGTCGAGCTCACATAATATGTTTTAAACCGTTGGCACACATTACATCTACGCAAGTATCTTTGATTAATTTCTTTAAAGTCGCCCATGTGAAACTAGGTTGGAGTTGTACCAATATTTTGAGATAAATATTCATCAATGGAACAAAATTGATTATCGACGATCATCGTTGCTAAAAAAGAATAGTTAACACGTAAGTAGATCTTACCATATTAAAACAAAACCTCATTCCCTTTAACAAACCAATGTTTCTGTTATTTTAGTTTTACCGCATATAACTTATCATAAAAATAGTCATGAAAAACCTTTTGTTTTAATTTTATCTACATTTCCATCTGTGATAATGGTACTTCAGGAAAATTAGATTTAACCATGTAAGAGAAGGCGTTCATTACCATATTCTTTGGTTTTTATTTATATTCAATGATATAATCAGATTTGAGTAGTTTTTCATATAATGAGATTGCACAGTTGTGGTGGTTGGCTAATACATAAAAAATAAAATTGAGAATTTGTTTTCTATTTTAACCGTAAACGGTCGACATAGCAAGTATATACGATATTTTTAGATAACTTTCACAATAGCGAGTGCTTTTTTATATTGATAACGTCTAAGTTGTCCTATTTAATACCTCGTTGATAATTGTTATAAAAAATCCTTGTTGAGATGATATGAATCTAATACATATTTTACAGGCATCAATTTTCACCACAAAGTTTAGAGAGAAATCAAAAAGTTTTAAAACAAGTGGCAAATACAAATCTTTTGTTAATTGACTGAATGTGTCTGCTACCTCTAAGGACTAGGTGAAATCATCCTTGATTAATAGGTGGTTTAGTGGGGTATTTAATTCTAACATATGATTTGATGATCTTCTGGTAATAGATGGTTAGACCAAAGAAACATCACACACCGTTAACATTCGTTTGTTGGCGCCAATCTATGGTAAATTATATTTTGGTTGAGTCTAGTATAACACCATGTTTTGAGATCCTAAGTAGTTTACTTGTAACATACCAACCCTATATTTGAATTATTTTGCTGAGAAGAATTAGAAACTAAAATCAAAAGAGTTGTATGATTCCCGATAATATGGATACTTGTAGGGTTTGACAATAACATGATTCATGTAATATTATAAGGTAATCTGGTTGTTATGGTCGTGAAATGATGGAAAACTTGTAAGAGTCTCATATACTTGAGTGAATTCGTTAACATATTTTTGAAAGGATGTGGAGTGGTTTGTTGAAGTTTCAAATTAATTGACTATGATAATTTGAACGAACAGACTAGTACCATGAAGATGTTGGGATTATATAGTAGTTGGAGTTGCCAAACAGGGTTATCTTAGTCCATTAAATTTTTGTTTATTCTTTTCTTATCTAAAAGACATTGATAGTTACTGGTAGTCCATCTCAACCAGTCTGAATGTCTCTATCCACTAAACTCATAACCCCATTTTACACGTCGCAACGAAGAGGATATAAAAACTACTATTTATGTGAGAATTTTGGAACACCAACATAATGGCTTGACATTTGTATTGACACTTCATTTTTCCATGGTTGGCACGATATGATAAAATTTTTTATCTTCAAACAAATGTAAACCACCATTTAAAACTTGTGATTGATCAATAAAATTGTGGATATTACTTTCATCAATTAACACAGTGTCATATGTAGTTTTTAATCTTTCTAAAATGGGTATAGTTTGTGGATGTTGGATATCAACTATAGCATGGTATGACATCTTTGATAATATTTTATCAAAAGTAATTCAGTATGCTCAAACATAGCATCATATGTGCCGACGTTAATGGTTGGAAAGTCTTAGATCATTTAACTTAGGTCGTTGGAAATGGTGGTTTGGTATGAATCACTCGTTACATTAATAACATAAGCATTTTCTCGTCGTTTATGCTATTCATTGTTAGTAATGCATTTTAATATATATATTGCTACCAAAATTTAGTTTTTATCTATGTGTAGGATGAGGTCCCAACAACTCAGGTAAATAAAAAAATTAACATTGATAGTGCGTCAATTACAAGAGAACGGTAGGTGATAAAAACAATTGTTGCAAGATGTTGTATTCACCCAATCTAACTATGATGTTGGATGATGTTGGTGAGTGTGGTTGTTTGATCTTGATGTCCAACCGAATATCTTATGTAGTATGAATATGAAAGATCTATAAGGAAATTTTCAGATAATCCATCCACTTAATATGAGAAATGTTCAAATGACTCTTATAGGTGGCAGCATACGAAGTTTCTTTGACTCTTGTGAAGGCTTCAGAGAGTTCATCGTTGTATGTTGATCTTAAATGAAGGAAGATAGCATTACCGAATTCTTTTCTCTTCGATGGTCCTCTAAATTTTATAAGCCATCAGTGTCACTGGAGAATGATATATTTAAAGTGAAAGGTATTGAATCGCACGTGCTGATCATAGAACAAAAGAATAATTTTTCAATAAATTAATAGAAATAATTAGTAGAAGTTAGTGTAGTGTTTATCCCAGCTATAGCTCAACAAAGTCTAACGTCGCCAAAATATAAGTATGGTATAAACCAGGCCTACGATATAAAAAATAATTTATGTAAAATGAAACAAGTATTGAAGTCAATAAAATATAGTAAAAAATAACATACATAATATATATAACTTACATATTCATCCCTCAACATAGATATAGTATGTCGAATATTGTCTCCGTTCTCTTAGTCTGAACGGAAAAAAGGAGGTGCGTATCTACACATAGTCGGTTGAGTCATAGCATATGAACTAAACACCATAGTCGGAAGCACGAGAATATGTATCTTATAAAAATACAAGACTAGCCATTTTTGCAACCATGTCATGCGCAAATTTATGTAAAATTCCACAAGAAATGTGCGTGAATCAGCAGAATTAACATTGTGATGTTCTTGTAAAATCATAAATGTAAGACGCAATGAATAGCCGGTTCCGCGCATTATAGGTTCTCAAATCTGGTTGTTCATCTAGTGATATGTGCCCATTTCACACGAACAATCATAGTGGCTTCAAATCTCGAACTCCATGTATGTTACCCTAAATCCAGCAAATAGACTACCAATCGAAGATCTAAACCTAACCCAAACTAACCTATCGAACTAACTAGAAATCAAAACAAAATCTACAAATACACAAAAATGTGATTTTTTACATCAAATTTTCTAACCTAAATATCACTAAAAACATATCGAATTGTAAACAAATAGCTCAGTAGTGCATAACTTAACAAAGTTGTGGAGTCATATTTTCAAAAACTTCACTTTTTGAAATGTGTATTTTGAGAGCTTTAGAGTTAAGATAAAGAGATAATGATAGATTTAAGGAAAATTAGTGTTTTAGCAATGACAAAATTATAAATATTAGGAGTCGTGATATAACAAAATAGGATCTTGATCCAGTCGGATCTATTCTAACAAAATTTGATCTTGTTTTAGCCTAACTCTATTCTGTTTGACGAAGTATTGAAATACACATTTAATTTGCGAAAAACAAATTAAATTTAAATATACTGAACAATGTAAAGCGAATTTTAAATTCAATCTGAAAAAAAATGTATGTAACAAAATTTTAAAAAAAATGTACAAACTAAATATACAAAATTATAAACCAATGAATTATTATTAAACAAATCTCAACTAGTTGCGTCTCAAAATTAAACACAAAATAATTTATAAAAATATAAATATTTTAAAATTCTAGTTTTATTATTATTTAAAAAATAATTATATAATTATATTATGGAGTTTATTATTTTATAGAAACAATTTTAATATATTATATAAATCACTTTATGTTAGAGTAATAAAAATTTATTTAAACAATATCTATAATTATTATTATTACTCAAAAATATAAATAGTTTTCAATTGCAATAATACCAAAAACAAAATAGTACCTATAAACAATATAAATATTATATATATCAATATTTAATATATATATATATATATATAATTATTAAAAAAGTTAGTTTTTTAATTGATGTTATTGTATATTCTATATATGAGTTATTTTTTTTAATATTAATTTTGTAAATTTATAGAGATTATGTAATCAATAAATCATATTTATTATATTGTTGGACATATTTTGAATATTCAAATTTTATTAGATTTTTGATCGATTCATTATTTATAAGGTATCGATTATTTATATTAGATGTTCGAGAGGGTCTTTTCTCTAACGTTTTAGTATTAAGATATAGTCATTTTTGTTATCTCCAACTACCGATGGTTTTCAGGCTATTTTTTTTGAAAACCAAGATTGTCTTATTTCATCTTAAGTTTACGAATCCAGGTAGTCTCTTACCGTTTTGATAATATTATTTTGTTACCAAATTTATATATACGTCGACGTTGTTTGTTGTATTGTTATGTGATCGAAGCGAGTTTTTCAGGTTCTTTCTCGGTTCAGATATTCTCAATTAGAAGCAAATTTCATCAACTTCTCTATTGCAATTGTTAACGTGATATTAATTTGTTTCTCTTCAACAGTTACCGCGAGATACGAACAAATCTAATGGATAAGCTGTCTTTATTCTATAGCATGTTCTTGCAATACATTTTTTCTTTGATGTATCTTCCATGCTCTGGGGGTATTCACAAATATATATTCTTCACTTCACGTGAGTTAGTCACACTGACATAAATTTCTCGATATTTGAACTCATATCGCCATATCAGACAGTTTAGATAAAAATCTAATACTTCAGAATCCATATATATTCACTTTAATCAAATACTATAATAAAACCATAATCTCATAAACACTGCAGATGAGATCACTTTAATCAATGAATATAATAAATCCCTGATACAACAGGCGCTTCATATTAAATATATTAATCAACAAATGAGATTATAATCATACTTAAGAACCCATAAAAATAGCATAGTTCCAACCATGAACAAAATGCAGTAGTATTAAATCTTTAACCCATGTAGCCTTGGTAGACTTCCTCAGTTCATATAGCTTTGACAGATTGCGATGTTCAAAGGTAAGGTAATGAGGTTCACATATTTTCTCTTTTCAAAAGAGGCGTTGCGTTGTAAGTTTATGTATTTCAGTAGTTGCTCTATTAATATTTGTATTATTAGCATAATACCCCAAAACCTCTTGTAATGAGAATGGTTTTAAGTCATGTTGTCGTACTCTACTTTCTTGTTTTTATGGGTTTTAGTACCTACTTAATTAATCTTTGTATTATTAGTATGGCCCCCTAAAATATTTTAATGAGAATGGTTCTAATTCATGTTGTGGTACCTTATTTTCTTCTTTTAATGGGTTTTATTTAGCTTTCAAGATTATATTACTTATTTATTTTCTAACGGTTTGATTTAATTCTAACAGGTTTTTTAGTAGCTTTTTTAGGTTGATAACTGCTAGGTAAACCTTTTTTCATCTACTAGTAATCATCTTAATGGTGAGCCTTCAAACATTATAAATGTAGATAAAATCTATTAATGGACCACACTAACCGTAAGTTTCTAATGTTTATTTCTTCTTAGAATGTCTGTGGGTTAAACGAGCCACTACGATAATATATGTCACTTATTTTATCACCATCAATAGTATCTCAATCATGATTCTTGTGGAAACTAAAGCAAGTGCAAATAATGTTGATTTCATTTTTAGAACTATGAACCAATTTCAGAGTTACATCACGAACAATTCCTCACATCACCGAGGCAGGATCTGGGTTATATGGAACACATGTTTTATTTCTATTTCTATCATTAATTCATCCTTACAAATAATTGACTATAAAGCTTATAGTCTGAACTTTCATATTCTTTTTTTTTCCTTTCTGACATATATGTTATTAATGATGGTTCTGATCGATTTTATCTACATGTTTATGCTATTGGGTCGAATGTGTGAACTATACTGAATACTGTTATCGTAGAGAGTGGGTTGAAGGTTGCTTCCATAGACTGGGATGAAGCAGTCTGCCAAAGCTACCTGCGCCAAAGCTTTAATAATATTTTGTTTGTTCCTAATTGGAACTAGGTCGTTTCTTATGGGTTCTTAAGTATGATTTTAATATCCTCCGTTGATTATGATATTTAACATGAAGTGTCTATTGTGTTATGGCTTTATTGTAAATATTGATTTAATTGATTTAATTTTGAATTTTTATGGGATAAAGGTTTTATTATAACCATCGATTGAGGTTATTTAATATAGAACGTCTGAAGTATTAGGTTTTTATCTGAATTGTATGATCTGGAGTGAAGTTACGCTTTGCATGAGAAGACTATAAATAGAATAAACAATACAAAGATGGGGTTGTGTGATCACATTATCTTTTTGTTGCTTCTTCTTTGAATCATGTTGTCTTTGTAAACGGTGAGAGTTTTCTAACAAACAAACCGTCTAAAACATTGTCTTGTGCACTTGGGATTTTTTAAAAATTTGTTGTATTTAATCAAACATGCTGGAAGTTCTTATTTGAGGAATTATGTCCGAACAAGTGGTGTCTTCAGCATGGAACAATAAGGAAAATAAACGTAGATCGATTTGTGATTAAAAGGTTGGAGAAAAAGATCTCACCTGGAAAATAAAAATTCACCAAAGGTGAGTTCCATGAAGCTTAGCCTAGATAAATTTGATAGATTAAATGACTTTAACATATAATGAATTAAGGTTAAAGTTGACTTAGTACAGAAGGGATTGGCTGATGCAATCGACGAGAAATCTACAGAGGTTGATCTTGAGGTACTGTCTAAGTATTATAGCGTCGTGATACTAAGCTTATAAGATTAAGTGTTTAATGAAGTATCTGAAAAAACCATTGTATTGGGGGTTTATAATCGACTATAGGAGATTTATATGGAAAAAAACCTAGCGAATATATTACATCTGAATAAATAATTATACACGTTGTCGATGGATAATAGCAAATAGATCCAAAGGCATAAAGACGAAAATAACATAATCATACTCGACTTGAATGCGATTGCTGTAAAAGTGAAGGAAGAGAACCAATAAATCATCCTCCTAATATTTTTACCAAAGGTGTACAAATACTTTGTAAATAGCATGATCCACGACAAAGACTCACTTACGATGGTTGAAGTGAAAAGCATCTTGAATTCTAAAAATATTCAAAAGAGTATCATTCAGAAGGGTGACTTTGAAGGGCATAGACTAAGTGTGATGGGCATACTATGAAAAAAAAGATCAAGAAAGTTGAAAGAAAACTCTCGATCAAAGTTAAAAGGGTTTGTGATATGTTCTAAAGTGGCATATTGGATATGAAAAAATAGATACCATATCAGTAAGAATTTCCTAGAGAAATGAAAATGCAACAACTATTAGAATACTGAAATCGAATATGTTGCAATGGATTCTGATGACTTTGAGTATATTAATGTGTTAATGTATTTTTATTCTTTCACGTACCATAATAAATAGGTGTGGGATTTTTTCATATCATTTCGTATGACTTCATCTAAGAATTGATTTGAAGACCTAATAATATTTGATGATGAATGGATCATTTTCGACAATAGAAGATCATGTAATGTCAAAGGGATTGGGACTATGTGACTAAAGCTGTGTATATTACTTGAGAGAATTATCATAAATGCGAGTTACATGCTCGAAGTGAAACGAAACAATCTTTTTATAAGGATGTTAAATGAAGAGGGTCTTACATATAAGGGTGAAGACGATGAACTGAGGATTTTACAGGGATCACTTGTGACAACGAAAGCCTTTAGGACTAACGGGATTTAAGTTCTTGAAGGCTTTATAGTGGTTGACGGGTTTCTATTGTATAGATAGATTCTACCAGGTTATGATATCTTTAGTTAGGATATTTAAGTGAGAAATTACTTGGTGAACTAAGAAAATAAGGATTTTTAGATGGCACCTCATTTTAGAAGTTGAGCTTTTGTGAAAGTTGTGTATTGTGTATGAGCAAAATAGTGAAATTTATGCCCAAAAACCAAATACAAGTAAATTTCTTAAGTATGGTCACTCTTACCTTTGGGGTACAACACGTGAATCTACTATAGGTGGTGCAAGGTATATCATGTTCATAATAGAAAAAAATTCCATGAAAGTGTGGGTAATACTTTTTAAGACCAAAGATGAAGCATTTGTTTCTTTTGTGTGCCGAATTGTTTATATAAAAAATCAAACATGAAAAATGCTGAGAAATCTTAGGAAAACTTAATGGTTGGAGTATGTAAATAAATATTTTACGAGCTATTGTGCAAAGCATGATATTTCTAAAAGCTGAAATGTATGTGGGATTCCCCAATATAATGGGTATGCTGAAATAATAAACTGAACCTTGTTGGAAATGGTTAAGTGTATGTTATAAACACTTAGAATGGGCCAATTATTTTAGGAGAATCCGTTACTATGGTTGCGTATATCATCAACAGAAGTACATTTATGGTATTTAAGTTTCTTTGTCCTTAAAAATCCTGGACTTGAGAGAAACCTAAGTTAGAAACTTTGAGAGTGTTTAGATATGCTTCTCACACACATATGAATGAGAAAAAGTTTCGGCTGAAAGCACTTAAGTATTTGTTCCTTAGCTATCTAGAATGAGTAAAAGGGTATAGGTTGTGGTCCCTTGAACCTAGACGTCCAAATGATTTGATAAGCAGAGACGTAATTTTCAAAGAATATGATATGTCATTGAAGAAGACGGTGGATACCTAACCAAGTTCGATCGGGAAGAGATCTGAAGTTGATAATGGGTTTGATTTAGAAAGTGAAGATGCACATGCTTTTACAATAAATGATTTTAGGCCTAGTACTACTTTGGCTCAAGTAGAAGAATTTCAACCATTGCTTGTGTCTGAAGATGAGAATGGGTTTCGTGTTCCAAAGACTTTGGGTGATCAGATGGGAGGAGTAACATAAGTTGGCCAATTATAAATTGGCTAGAGATAAAGCAAAGAGACCAAACAAATTATCATATAAGTATGGTTTTGCTTTATCTATAAAAATATAAAGAGATACTTTTTTAACCATAAATTTATCACAATGCTATGAAGAGCAGTGATAAAGAAAAGTGGCTTACAAAGATGAAGAAAGAACTGAATAATCTAATAAGATGAATACCTAGATTCTTATGAAGCATGAAAAATATCATAAGATGGTTCGGAATAAGTGGATATTGAAGTGTATTAATGGTATTGAGTTACCCATATATAAGGCAAGGCTTGTAGCTAAGGGTTTTACAGAAAATGATGGTATGGATTGAGACTAGGAGAGTACTTGGTATTTAAATTAGAAGTAACATATCGCATGAGTGTTTATTTTTATCTCAATAATAGTATATACATAAGATCCTAAGAAAATTATCAATATCTTAAGTCCAAGCGGTTGGAACACTTATTGGTTCCCAATTCAGACTCATTTCTAATTAAGCACCAACCAAATCCAAAGATAAGAGTTACATGTTTGATATAGCTTATACCAATGTGATTGACAAGATTATGTAAGTTATGATCTGCACGAGACATGATATTGTTTATGTTGTAAGTATTTTAAGCAAAAATATGTCAAATTTGAGGAGGCCTCACTAGATATTGCAATCAAGTGGCTCATGAGATACTTGAAATGCTTGTCTTTTGTAGGGTTGTGTTACAATTATAAGATACTGGTAATATAATATTAAGAGGGTATGTGGACTCCGATTATGTAGGTTGGTTTCACACAAAAAAACTACTTCAAGTTATTTGTTTATTGGGTTTAAGGATTGGTTAGATGGAATTCTGGTATATATAAGGTCATTGTATTTTCATATACATAGCCTGAATATATAGCTACCATAGAATCCATAAAGGAAATCGTTTGGCTAAATACATTGTTGAGTGAGATCACTAGGTAAGGAAGAAGATGTGATATTATTCTTTGATAACACAAGTACGATATAGTTAATAAATAGTATAAAGTTCAAGGAGAAAACTAAATGTATAGATATCAAACTGCACTTCATCCAAGATGTGGTGGAGAGATAGAAAGTGAAGATGGTTAAAATTTGCAAGTGAGCAAAATCCTTCAGATGCTTCTTAATTAGAAACTTCCCATTTCATTCCTCATGAGTTATATGATACTTGTTTAAGTTTAGGATATAAGTGATTTGGTCTCCAAAAAGTAAGAAGATTGGGACGCAACAAATACTAAAGTTACTGGAAGCCTAGGTGGAGAATTTTTACGTGTAAGATAGAATTAACTTATCATTAAATTATAACCGAGACTACAAGGAAAAAATATAGATCATTTGAGACTTCTAGTGCTAGGAACTGATGAAACTCTCAAGGTGAATGATGTAGCCCAGAAAGTCCAAACAAAAACCTAATTTATTTTATTTTATTTTATTCAAATATCTTATGTTATTTAAATCAAATCTAATTATATTAAGATTTTATTTTATTTTATTTTAAAACATTTATTTTATTACCTTGTATTATAATTTAGGGTTTTGAGAAGTTGTTATATAAAGCCTCATATAGCTTAAGTTTTAATTAAGTTTTTAGAAATATTTTTATCTCTGAAAATTTCAGTGTTTGTTACCCTTATATTAGGGTTTCATCATGTTACCCTTGAAATTGGGTTTCATCGTTGTTTTTTCTTCTATTTCGGTCGCATTATCAGTTTGGTATTAGAGCCTCAGTTTCTGCTATAGAGCAAGCATGTTTGTGAATTCTAATTTCATCTGATTCAAGGTCTAAAGGAGAGAACAACATTTATGGTCATAAAGATCTCGAAGATCGTTTGGTATGAGGGGACACACTAGGTGTTTTGATGACGATCATATTGTCCAGTAACTGGAGGAGTTTAAATTGACTACCAATCGTCGGATTAAGGTAAAACTTGCTTATCGAGATGTTGTCGCAGGCTATGAAGAGGTTTTCAAAACCAATTTTTTTCATCAACTGGACATGGGGTGTTGTTTTCAGGCTATGAAAAGGCTTTCGAAACTATTTTTTTTCATCAATTGGATAGCTTCAATGTGACTTCGAATAAGAAACAGTCGAGAAGAATTTATCTTACTCCGATAAGGTCAACAATTATAATTCCCAATGTAACAATTGAAAAAATAAAATAAAATAATTTTGGTTGTTGATGGTGATAGTGCTTTGAATTCGAGGACGAAATCTTATCAACCATGCGAGGAGGATGTAGCCTAGAAAGTCCAAACAAAAACCTAATTTAAACCTAATTTATTTTATTTGATATAAATATCTTATGTTATTTAAATCAAATCTAATTATATTAATATTTGACTTTATTTTATTTTATTTTAAAACATTTATTTTTATTTCCTTTTATTATAATTTAGGATTCTGAGAAGCTGTTATATAAAGCCTCATATACCTTAAGTTTTAATTAATTTTTTGGAATAATATATTTTTATTTCTAAAAATTTCAGTCTTTGTTACCCTTATATTAGGGTTTCATCATGTTACCATTGAATTAGGCTTTCATCTATCGTTGCTTCTTCTTCTATTTATGTCGGGTTATTAGTGAAGCTTGGGTCATGACTCAAATGGACAGATGTCTAGTGGAATCTAAAGATTGAAACAATTTTCAAAAACTTGTGGCTATTGAGCTTAATAATAATAGACTAAGCCAAACCTGTAAATTGATATTACTACGTGGAAGGTATAAACTGTTCCAAATAATATTTCTGTAAATAGTGGGTAAAAGACTGTTTCCATGAAGAATGGATCGAATGGTGTTGCCGTAGCTTGGGCCAAAGCAATATGTCGAAGCTACAATGGTCGACGATTCAATACTAATGTGTTTTGTTTCTGGTTAAAATTAGCTTGTTTTTTATGGATTCCTAAGTGTGCTTATAATCTCATCCATTTATTAAGAGATCCAATCTAAAACGTTTATTGTATTAAGGATTTACTATAACTTTTGATAAAAATGATATAATATAAAGCATCTATTGAATTAGGGTTTTGTTATAGCCACTAATTAAAGTGACTGAATCTGGGGCATCCTAGGTATTAGGATTTTATTTGAGTCGTAAAATCTAAATTGAGGTTAAAGCTTTGCATAAGAAGATTATAAATAGAAGAAACAACACAAAAAGTTAGGGTTGTGCAGTGTGACGATTGACAATAGAGTGTCGACTTCTTAAAGTACGATGAAAATATGTTGGTCTTTTAAAAAGTGAAGTGAGATGAGATATAAAGAATGAAGATAGATTTCTACGAATCACGTTATGTTTTTGTAACCTCCATGGTAATAAAAAATAAAATATATGTTTCATTTTATTTGTTGTTTCCATTAAACAAGTTGGAATTTCAAACTCAACTAACACTATGAATTTTTTATGTTCCAAAGTTTTTCCCTTTAGAGAATAAAATATGATTCGTTAATGTCTCTCTCTGTGTTTACTCTCAAAATATTTATTATCTTACAACTCTCTCCACAACCAAGAAAAGTTCTTTTTTTCTTATTAGTTATTTGTTATGCCTGATTCGCTACAAACATTATGTCATACTTCTTCATCATTATTTATGGAGTTAAGGATATATGGTATAGTACTCCAAGTTCACATTATGAGTTGATATCTTGTTCCTACACACACTCGAAAGCTAATGGTAGCAATAATCTTGACATCTGTTTTGGCATGTACAAACTATCATGTAGTGGCACCAACCTCTAACATCTGACATATGCTACACCACTATTATTCATATCAACCTCCAAGCACGTTCAAGTCTATTATTGGAAATCTCTGATCAATTAGAATCAACCTATAATAGCAAAATCAATCGTATACAAAGACTTAGAAATGGCACATGAGTCCCTGTATTCAAGGTCGAATAGATAATTCTCTTGCACTTCGGTTCTACGAGATCCTTATACACAAGTCTCATCAGAGCTTATTGTTTTAGGTTCCGACATTCGTCTCTACACCTAAGTCCCGATTGAACTTGTGTCTGATACATCTTAGAGTCCCAACAGTACATGTCCTTAAGTTTTAACAATTCAAGTCTTAACACGTAAGTCTTAGCGATTCCTGCTACAATCACTTTTAACATACACCTAACAAGTTGAAGCTATTAAAAACCGCGCTAAAGTAATCTTTGAAGGTCCAATAATACAACCAATATACTAAATGAGCCAAACTTTGATTTGAATACCATTTTTTTAATTAAATATTGACATCGAATATTGACATACAGATACAAATATACATAAGTTCTATCAACGTTAATATGTTGACCTAATTCCAATTGATACCCGAAAAAGATTCTCGAATCTTTCTAAGATCTCTAATATCTCCTATAATAATATAAAATGGTTTACATAAGGGCCAGGCTAGAAATAATACACATTTTTATAGATTTAGAACCGCTAGATCTTATACCTAATTGATAGATCTCGCACCTAAATTTTGACCATTTTACCCTTTTCAGAAAACCTAGCTATAAAAGCGTTTGATAGATCTCTCACCACTTTTTTCCTCTCTTTCTCCCTCTCTCTCTAAAAACCTCTCAAGCACCCGTGGGACCCATTTCTGAAATTCGTTTTTTGAAGAATCTAAATTGAAGAAAACGTAAAGGTAAACGATACGAACATCATGGTGTAATTTGTTTTTGATTTCATTCGGTATAAACTGTCGAATCTAGGTTTTTTAGTTTTTGTGGTTTCGATTTCAAAAGTTGGATTTTTGTATGATTTTAGGTGTTGTTTTGTTAGATTAGTGTTATATTGTTGTTAGTACTGCTAGGATCTACGTTTTGGTGCTTGGTTTTGTTAGAAATGAGGCTGTTTTGGGGTTGTTTACATTTGGGATCGACATTGCTGTTGGGCCTCGTCGCAGGCCGTTCGTGCGATGAAGACAGGTCCTCGTCGCACGGCCAAAATGAGACGAGGCCTTAACGCAGTCTCATTTTGGGCCTGCGACGAGGCCCAAATGAGGTCTCATTTTGGGCCTGCGACGAGGCCCAAATGAGGTCTCATTTTGGGCCTGCGACGAGGCCCAAATGAGGTCTCATTTTGGGCCTGCGACCAGGCCCAAATTGTTTTTTTTTATATTCATTTTGTTTTTTTCATTCTAATACATATTTTTTTGCGTTGTATTTACAGGATGCCTCGATTCAAGATTAAAGCAAAAAATCCGTTCAAAAAAATTAGGGCCGATGCCGAGGAGGCAGCAGCAGCGGATAGAGCGCGGGCCGAGGCCGAGGAGGCTGCTCCGAGCGAGGAACATGTTCCCGGTACACGTAGTAGACGACGTCTCCGTCGTGGCGGTGATTATATTCCTACTCCTGCTGATGGTACCACAGGGGCAGCTTCTACGTCGCATCCCCCTGACGAGGAGTACGATGACGATGTAGATGCACCGCAGTATATGGAGGCTGATGCATCTCATGTACCGGACTATACGGAGGACGATGCACCTCACGCGCCAGAGGCAGCATTCCACTCATTTGAGGGTGAGGATGTTGATTTTTATTCCGTGCTGTCGCATGTTCCGGGACTTTTCCCGGATTACACCCTGCACGAGGCTTATAGCGTCTATCACGGAGATGTAAGTGTTACACCTTTATACTGTTTTATAATTTTCTTACGTGTTCTGTACACATGTTTTTAATTATTATTGTTTTACGAATTTACATATTTTATACATATTGCAGGATAGGGTCACTCTCCGATGCTTCGCTATGTATGACAGTCTCCGGAGATGGGACATTACAAAGCAGAGCAGGGTACGGGCTAGGGTGATGGAGACTATATTCGGTCCACTCGTCGATGCACTCACCCGCTAGCATACGAACCTCCATTTGGTGGAGGCATTCTTAGAGCGGTGGCATGAGGAGACTTCTTCTTTCCATTTCTCGTTCGGGGAGATGACAGTCACCTTGGACGATGTCCACGTCATCACTGGACTACCGGTTTTAGGTAGGTCCTTCACAGCTATACCCTTTGACTCTGACGTTGAGAGGCTTTCTACTTATGCTGCCATGCTAGGTGTGCGACAATCGGAGCTGAGTAAAAACCTTAGGAATGCTGGTAGTGTGAACCTAGGGTGGCTGCGGAGTACTTTTAGTAGTCCTCAGTATAGTGATAGGAGGATCAGTGATGACCAGGTAGATCATGCCACCCGTGCCTACATACTATATTTGTTAGGTATCACTATATGCGCGAACAAAACCGGGAACAGCATTCCATTAGATTACCTCCAGTTCGTGAACCAGTACCAGAGTTTGCATATGTACAACTGGGGCCAGTTGGTTTTAGCGCAGCTGTAGCACGCCCTTAGTCAGGGATCTCTCCATGGTACGGGAGGCATTTGCGGGTTTCTAGCGTTGCTCGAGTCGTGGATTTTTGCACACTTTGTTCAGCTTCGAGCTCCACTTTTTCCGGATTACGACGTATCCATGCCCCATATGTGCCGACATGCGCCGCGGAAGATTGGTGTCTCCCATGAGGTGCGCATGCAGATGAGACACGTACTGGCGACTTGCACCGAGGCAGATGTAAGTCATATTCGTTCATTTAAATTATTTAAATTATGAGTACTTTTACTAATATAAATGGGCTAAATTTTTTTATTTACAGGTCATGTTCCTCCCCTTCATACATTTACGGGACCCTTTTCCGTTCCAGCAGGTGACTTATGTTGAGTTGAACCTTGCTTCATTCGACGTGGTTGTGTCGTACTACCCAGACCGTGTCATTCGACAGATGGGGTATGTACAGCTGATTCCTAAGGATATACGCCCTCCTAAGTCGAAAATAGTAGGGAAGAAGTGGGTCACAGACTTAAAGTGGGACGATCACTTGTGGCAGAATTGGGAAAGCCACGTGTTCACTACTTTTAGCACGACGTACCGTGGTAGTGGACCGAGTGCTGACCCGATGTACTACATTTGGGCGAGGAAGAGGCTATGGTACATCGTCAGTCGTCCTGCGCCGGAGAGAGGTCCTCGGGTGGAGCCGCAGGGTGGTGCTGATTATTCAGGATACGAGCAGATTGCTGCGTTTGCTCCTACGCTACCTACTTTGGATCACCCTGATCTTCTAGAGTCCGCCCTCATGATGTGTAGGATCGCCGAGAGGTACCGACGGCATTGATTATTATTCTCAGAATAACTTTGTAAGCTTTTTGGACATCAACACTATATTTTTGTAATCGGTAAATTGTATGACTGCTTTTAATTTTTGTAATCGGTAAATTGTATGACTGCTTTTAATTTTTGTAATCGGTTAATTGTATGACTGCTTTTAATTTATTGTAATCTGCTCATCGGTTTGATTACTTTCGAATGATATACACACTCAAAATTATAATGAAACACACTGATACTTAAACAACAACTCACACGCAAACAGAAACACACACTCATACTCGAACAGAAACTCACACTCAAACAGAAATACACACTCATACTTAAATTGAAACTCACACTCAAACAGAAATACACACTCATACTTAAATTGAAACTCACACTCAAACAGAAATACACACTCATACTTAAATTGAAACTCACACTCAAACATAAATACACACGCAAAATTATCTATCAGGCCAGTTCCATTTCATCAACCTCCTTTCTTCTTTCGCATCTTTGTAGTCACTGATTTCCTGTAGCCGGATGTCAATAATGTCAGAGCGGACCACATCCAGCTGGTCCTCTGTTATATAATCCGTCACCTGACAGTTGAACCGGTTACCCGCAACACGACGTTCCAATTCGGTGAGGCCAGAAACTAGATGTCGACGGGATGTGACCAAGACCGACCACCTAGCTCGCACTTCATCAACACGCCTTGAAATGTAAGGCGGCTGAACACCATCCCTTCCGTACAGGAAGTACATCTGGCATACTAATGCCTCGCAGTACCTTTTACCACCCTCTGGAATGTGCATATTACCAACTTTAACTGATGCCCTCATCAGATACTGATCTTCCAACTCAGTCCATGAACCCATTTTTCAGCTAGATTTATCAACTAATGATGAAGTCTCAATGTGCATGAAGCTTCTATTTATAGACGGACCCGAAAACTCCCTCACATTCTCAAACATTCTAACAAATCCCGCTCATTCTAAAATATCAAAACTCCCACCCATTTTCAAAATTCAAAAAATCTCTCTCGTTCTCGAACATTCTAATAATCCCGCTCATTTTAAAATATCAAAATTCCCTCTCATTTTTAAAATTCAAAAACTCCCTCTTGTTCTTGGAAATTCAAAAAATCCCGCTCATTCTAAAAATTCAAAACTCCCTCCCATTTTCTAAATTCTAAACTCCCTCTCATTCTATAAAATAAAGTCCTACCTAAATTCATTTCACTATATAAAGGGACTACAAATCCGTTTACATTCATATAATCTTCTCAAACTTAGAAAGTTCAAAAAATGGAGTTTACTCCCCATGAAGACTACCATTTGCTTCTGGCGGCGAGGATTGCCCGCCGAGAGATGGGGGAAGATACTAGTGATGCTTTTTTTGATCGGGTGCTTTGTAAGATGTACTACGGCTACGGCCGTTTACAAACAGGAGGTCTCCTTGTGCGCAACCGTGAGCAAATCAAGCAGAGGTATCTGTTTTGCCAACCGCTCCAACGTTTGTTGTTTCAGCCGTATAAAATTAAGCAAGAAGCGGCCGCCGTCTTCAACATGACAGTGGTCGACTACATCACTAGGGATATGGTGGCGTATCTTCAGGATAGGATTGCGGAAAGGGAGGAGGGGGTTCATTCTGACGACAACTTGGGATATGACTTCGATGATTGAGCATTTGGTTGTTGGCATTTCGGTGTTTAATTATTTTCTTATGTTTCGTTAAGTTAAATGTCATAACTTAATGATTTCCTCTTCTTGTAACCACATCAAGTGTACTTTTTGTTTTCTTCTATTTCTTCATAATGTACTAGTTGTTTTCCTGAACTTGTTCAAAAGGTACTTGTTGTTTTCTCCCATATACTGGTATTTTATTCCAACAAATGTCCAGAATGATAAACTAGGCCTATTTTCTGTCCAAATTAATGGGCAAAATATTTGGCCTGTGGTCGCAAGCCCAAAATGCGACCATGCCCAAAGGTGTCGCATGTTGGGCCTGCGACAACAGCTTTCTGCCCCAATTTATGGGCCAAATATTTGGCCTGCGGTCGCAGGCCCAAAATGCGACCATGCGCAAAGGCGTCGCATTTTGGGCCTGCGACAACAGCTTTCTGCCCTATTTTATGGGCCAAATATTTGGCCTGCGGTCGCATGCCCAAAATGAGACCATGCCCAAAAGGAGTCTCATTTTTTGCCTGCGACACATGAATTATTTTTGAGAAATCAGGCCAAATTTTGACATTGGATATGTGATATGTGTTTCTAATGAAACTTACGTTAAACTTGAGTTTAATTACACCTTTGTATGCATCAAAAGTACATCAAAAGTACATCAAAATTACATATGTTACAGTAGATGTTAGGAAA
Organism: Limnanthes douglasii subsp. nivea; assembly: GCA_036936605.1. Taxonomy (NCBI): domain Eukaryota; kingdom Viridiplantae; phylum Streptophyta; class Magnoliopsida; order Brassicales; family Limnanthaceae; genus Limnanthes; species Limnanthes douglasii. The sequence continues at coordinate 336,192,884 of JAUPFV010000002.1, forward strand.
ACTAACTAACTTAAACTACAAATGTCGCACAAAAACATTTCAAACATTTGAAACGTCCTCGTCTCTAGTCAAATCTGTGACATGGGGTTTTTCGTTCAAGTTGATTTTTCTTGCGGGCATTATCTGTGTAAATTTGTTCAACCGCCGGTAGTATGGATGCGCCCATTGATTCGCTTCTTCGGTTGCGTAAGCGGCCCAACACGGGTATAATGGAGGCAACGGTCCATCGGGTGGAGTAGTAATCTACAAGGAAATAAAATAAACGAATGCATTAGTAATGATAGCGTAAGAAATTTTGATTGAAAACGAAATATACTTACATTAACAAAGTGACATCCATGCACGAAAGCTATCCCAACTTCTATGATCGTCGAATTGTTGACGGGTGGCTTTCCACGTATTGGTAGATACGTTAACGAGGCTGCGAGCGATACATGGTATACCATGCATTGATACCTTGTCGCGATGACTAGTCCAATGTCCGGAAATGTCATCCAATAGTGGCTACTAGGATTGGGCTTGAAGTAATCTAACCTTTGTATCAAATCGTCAAACACCTTCTCCGAACCATATACATCCAACCAACTTGCACGGTTGTCCCGCAACTCCTTCAACAACTCGCGTCTAACATCCTCCCATCTATCTTCTTCGTTGTACATTGAATGCGCTACGGAACGATATCCGCATTGTCCGTCCGGAAGAACGTCAACTAACTTTGAAATGTAAGTGTGTAGAAAGGTCGGGATGCAATCCGGATACAATGTTAACTTCCCATCCTTAACAATTTTCTTAGGCCTTCCAACCTTCTTTTTTGCTAATGGAGGCTTGGGTGGTACGATGGGAGCCACTTTGGATGCGGCCGTGGTCCCTAACGTGTTTACGGGTGTACTACCTACCGAGTTAGCCGGAGTACTAGCACTAGCGGTTTGTTCAATGTGATATTCCCACGAACTAGGGTTTCGTTTAGTCGATTTATCAACGCCTCCCTTTGGTCTACCCTTAGCTCTAACCGCTTCTTTAGGATCTTGAATATGACTTGTCTCGGGCATCAATATTTGCATTACTTTATTGATAATGTAGTCTTGTTGGTCGGGGCGGAAACTACGAATGGAGTTGTCAATTAAGGAAATCTTTTTTTGCAATTACTCTTCGCGAGAGGTAGGATCCCTGTGCACAATATCTAATCTTTTCCAAAAATATCCACATCTTCTAAAGGGATGCACCTACCTTCTCTAGCTATAAAGGCAATTTCACATGCACAAGGTAAACCATGCGTTTTCCTAAGGAAACAAGCTCCACATGCCACCCGATCTACTCCAATATTCTGAGCACGTACAATAGCAACCGTCAGTATCTTTAGCCCCGCATGTGACACACGACCTTTAAGATTTTTGGTCAAAACACCATCGAAGCCGGGAATTGATCTAAACTTACTTCGCTCGAATGATTCGACGATACCCGCATGCTGCTTCGTTAACAAGTTATGAACTTTTTCCCAAAAAGTCTCAAAGTTGCATTGATTCGTCCCAAGATATTTTTTTAGGGACGAGTGTGCACCCTCCGCCCTAATAAGTACAAGTAATAAATTATCAACATACTTGAACTTTAATAAAATAACTCAACGAAAAGTAGGATACACGGACTAACCTATTTGTAGTTGTTTGGCCATAATGCTTAATCGTGTTCGTTTTGTACGCAAGGAACTTGTCAGCATATTTTGTTATCCACGAGTCCATAACGTACGCAAAGCACTCCGGTTTAGATGCGAACATCTCCTTAAGTGTGTCCAGATTCTTTTGGTAACTCTCAAACGTGTTCGCCTCCGCAACGTAGCCGTAAAATTCTACAAATTGTTTCGCTACCGCATCATCGTGCAATATCTTCCGAACCGCCCCAAGGATGTTCTTACTAATGTGCCACGTGCATAACAAATGGTGCGTTCCGGGAAAAATTCTATAAACCGCACGCATGAGAGCTAACTCCCGATCGGTAACAATAATGGATGGAAATACGCAAACGCTATCCATCATCAAACCACGAAGAGTTTCCAAAGCCCATACGTAGTTTCCAATCTTCTCTCCGCTCATAAACACGTACGCAACGGTAAATGTGATGGAAGTGGACGTAAAACCGACAAACTCTAACAACGGCATCTTATACCTAGTCGTCTTGTACGTACAATCCATGAATAACACGTTCGGGAATGTACGTAATAAGTCTATGCTAGTAGGATGTGCGAAGAAAAAGTCAGTGATCACCTTTGTATCATCTTTCAAACGCTCCCACGTCGAGTATCCATTCTCCTTCAACTTCGTCAATAGATATTAAATTTGGGTTTGTCCCCCGTGTTCAGCGTCCCGATGTTTTTGGTGGACATTGTAGATTGCACGCATGTTCGAAATGTTTTCCGGATATTGGTGCTTCAAACCACTGTAAATCTCCCTAGGGCGCGAACCTAGGTGAGACAAACTGCGAACTAGTTCCTCTTCGTCCAGTTTTAGCCTACAAGCGCGGGAATGACCGTCTAGGCGAACGTAGGGTTCATGATTGTGAGTACCGTTTATCACCTCCAAACGCCATTTCATGGCTAGTACGTCGATCGGATGACCTTATAGCGCAAACGGACAATTACATTTCTTCGTCGATGTCTTCCTCTTTTTCAAAGTGTCCGGCTTTGCCTTTGATACGTATACACCGTATCGCTCGCAAACGTACTCTAACCTAGGAGTCCTTCCCCATTTCCCACTATCGTACAGTTTTCTTATTGTGACAAACTTGATCTTCTTTGATTCAATCTCCACGAAAGCATCTAATTCGTCTTTAGTGAATAATCTATCTGTGTTGAATATTTTACTGTAATCGGCATCCATAAATGGAGGCTGGGCAGGTTCCTCCTGCAAAATATACAATCGAAATGTATGAGTTTATATATACAAGTTGCAGTAGCAGGTCCAAAATGAGACATGTCTCAAGTACCGTCGCAGGCCCAAAATGAGACGGGCCCAAAAGAGCGTCTCATTTTGGGCCTGCGACAGAGGCTCTCTGGCTACAAAATATGGGCCATATTTTTTGCCTAGCGTCGCAGGCCATAAATGAGACGGTCTTTTGGGCCCGTCGCATTTTGGGCATGCGACGGAGCTTGAGAGTCGCCGTGCGCTGTTCGTGCGATGACGATGCTGTTCATCGCACGAACAGCGTGCTACAGCCCTGAAATCATAAAAACTTAATTTCGGTCCTTACCTCCATCCGGTAAGCTTCCTCCTCGTTCAGTAAGTCTTCCAGAGATATGCCCATCTCTTCGTTGTCCATAGATACTCCGATTCAAGATTTTTCGAAGTGGGTTTGATGGGTTTGGGTAAAAAACACTAATTTTTTCGAATTTATGGGTTTAGATTACTAGATGTTACTACAAAGCTTGTAGATCTAGTGTAATATTGGATAGATTTAAGTGTTTCGGCCGATTTGGAGACTAAATGGCATAAATGTCAAAATCTAGAGAGAGGAAGGGCAATTTTGGAATTTCAACTTTCAGTTTGGAAAAATAAGGGAGTAGGGTGAGAGATCTATCAAAATGTGTAACATTTCTAGCCTGGCCTTGTACATAATCCAAACGAGAAACAACTAACTTTTCTAAACCAACCTCCGATAAATAAATCGTTTTTTGTTAAATCGTTTAATCACCAAAATATAAACTCTACAATCGTAAAACAAATAATGATAAAAATAAATAAATTTCTTTCAAAAAATTCAAAATCGATTAAACACAAAATTATCAATAATATCTATATATAAAAAATCATATCCCATTAATATAATAACTTTTAAAAATATATAAATTACAAAATGATAGAAAATTTTGATATCAAACAAACAATATCATATTAATATTATTAATATTTATATATCAAAACGAAATATACAATACCTTGCGTTTACAAACCTCAGTTTGTAATACTTATTAAATATCTGAAAAACATATAACAATATACTTAAACCATAATTACTATATTAAAGCTATAATTACTGAATTTATAAAATTAATAACACCAAAAATAAACTTCAATCTACTTCTACTTGACAACAACCCCAAATTGTAGAAATTACACATATTTTTGGTAAAAAATATCACATTATCACATAATTTATTAAAATCTAAACACGTCTATCAGTTAAAGTTAAATCACACAAACAATTCTCTAAATATTTTGTATTAACTTGAAATTATAAAAACCCTACACTATAAAAACGACGAACATGAAATATACATCTAATATATTGGGAAATGTAATCAGAAAAATTATTTAAAAAAAGAGTAAAATAAATGAGAGTACAGCGGATACCCTGACCCTGAGTTTTAAAGTGACATTTAAGAGGCTTTTTACTTACGCGTTTGTGTACAGTAGTGAGTGGGAAAAGCCTTAGTGTAGTAAATTGGGACACGGCAGCAGAGGTCTTGAAGTTTGGAATGTGACAGACAAAATTACAAAGTCTCGTGATTTCAATTTGAATTTGAATTTGCTTTGTAGCCAGAATATAAATACAGATGAAATAACGGAGTTCGAGGTATCACTTTTACCGATGCTTATAATTATGGAGTGATATAGATTTTTCCACTTTTAAATGGTATCGCATTCACGTAAATGGTTATTATATAAAGTTTATAAATTAAAATTGGGTTAGATAGGACCAAAACGTGTAGACATGTTTCGCCTAACTAATTTTTTTAGTTTAATTCAAACTTGAAATATCCCAAGTATGTAAATAAATATAAAAATATCACTCAATCCGAAAGTGATAATTAAGAAACTCTAAACAAAATTAACTATATTTTAAATATAAATTTATATTATTTTTATAAACATTATAAAATAATAAAAAATTACGATTTTAAAAATGCATGAATAATGAATTATTCCGATTTTTACGACGTAGATGAAGTCATAATACGCTATTATTTATGGAAGATAATTTTTTAAAATTATAAAATGTAAAATAAAAAATCGCATAGTATTTATGAAAGACGGTTTACGTATGATAGCAAGTAGTTTAATAGCACTGAACATGCGTTTTTAGACAGTGTTGTAACAAGCTTTTCCTATGACATATTGTAGACCTTTCGTAAACTAGGTGCGAATTAGGATAATTATCTCAAATAGTTGGCAAGTTATGCGTTATTATGTTTATTTAATGTATGAATATATCGTAGTAACCTGGGTACATATATTTATTATGGCTAATTACACATGCATTTTTACAACTACAAGTTATTATACTAAACTTAAATTTGATACCTCGAATTATTCCGAAGAGAAAAAAAAGATTCATCAAAATTATTTACCTAATAAGACTTTGGTAAATAGGGAAACAATCCTAGGATAACCTACACATGCGATAAAGGTGTATATAAATCGAAAATTGAATTGAAAACTTTGAAGACAATAAATTGTAAAACTATTGTTCATTCAAATTAAAAATGTCTATGGTTGATCCATTAGTTGCTTATTGGCGGTTGACCATTGTAAACGAGAAACAAAACCACAAATTTTGTGTCTGGTTAGAAATTTATTCGCAAGCTTGTAGATTCAAAGAGGACGAAGATGAATTAATTCGTAGTTTGTCTTACAGTTTGGTTCACGTCCTATGTAATATATGTTGGTTTGAAGATGCATGACTCGAAAACTATTTCTAACATAAGTAAGATCTACAACTGTCGTAAAACAATATCGTGATGTTGATAACGTGGTTAATCTGAAATGCAATATTTAAAGGTCAATTGAATGAACATAATTACTATATTTTGGGGTTGGACAAGCGTACATTCCCACGTGCTATTATAAGCTGTACTTATAAGACCACCATATATAAAATATCATTGTTTGAGATTTTTGGTGTAATTCAACATCAATTACATTTACCATTTCTTATGTGTTTATGGGTGCGGAAAAGAAAACCAACTATACGTTGATTTTAATTTTTCTACATATGTATGATGGCGAATTATATGTGTGTGTTCCTTAATGTCAGTTTAACATCGATAGTTGACATTGATGTTAATTATTGAAGATCTATTTTGGGACGCAATCAACTTGTTCTGTAAGTTTCATATAAAACAAGAATATTTTTGGCACAATTTGATGTTTGACGCTACTTCGAAGTATTATATGAAGTTTTATAACTTTTTGTTGAAGCAAACATGATAAAAACTTGTGATAAAAACCTAGCATAATTGTGTGAATTGCTTTATGCTTACCGAAAATGTGTAGATTATGTTATGTCATTGATAACAAAATACGATGATAAATTTCTTAATCATTGAACCAACGAGAAACATTATGGAAATAGAAAAACCAATTCGTAAGTTTGAATTATTTTTTCAATGTTACATTATATAAAATGTATGTTATAAAAAGATTTATTTAGGTGTGAGAATGCGCATGTGGCCCTAAAATGTTAATTTAGTACTAACCAACATATTTTTTTAACTCTTTTGGGAGAAAGTTCATAAAATCATATCAACACAACTTTTCGCGATTCTTAAATCTTTTGAGCAAAGTAAGTTTTGTATTGTACCAAGTCATAAAATTACACTCAACTTGCAACTATGTAGTTATATATCCTATACTATCCTATAACTAATAGAGAAGACTAATAAATGTCTTAAAAATAAGCTTAAATCGGATAACATGTGAATGTGTTATTATAAAAATAAATAGGTTACCTTGCATATGTGAAACCGTTATTACAGAAAGAGAATGTAGATACATTCCTAAAGACGATTTGGATATATTTTGGAAAAATATATATATCATTCATATAGATGCAACTACACATAAATATGTTATGTTAAGAAAACTATACATCATAGATAGTTTCATACGTGGTTACGGACTTAAACGTCAGGACCATATTATTAATAGGTATATACATATCCTAAAATCTGAAACCAATCACGTTGTAGAGCCTAAAAAACCACTTGTTACTAAAGGTAGAAAACAAGTCATTCGGGATCGATTGATTAAACGGGACCCCATTCATTAAGAATATGTCATTGACAATATCGAGTGTGCTAGAATGCACATCAACACGTTAGGTAGAACGAATGATTTAAAATTCCTTAATTTTTAGTACCACAACCTCACCACCAAAAGAAGAATAGGTCAGGAAAAATAAAAGTACTAAGAATGGAAATGTAAATATGAAGGCGGGATGAATCTCGACATTTTTAAAGCATTATAAAAGTACATTGGTAAATATTGTTGCAGATATAAAATGCGGTTATCAGATAGTATCGAGAGTGATACATTGTAAAGAGAATACTTATGATCTAAATAGACGCAATTTGATATCAAAATTAAATGGTCGTCGAGATTTATGATTAGGTGTTTATAGTTCAAAAAATATTTTAGATGATATACTACATAGGTTGGATTGGTTCAAAAATCAGTTAGAAAGATGTTATTATCCTGACATCATATTAGTGATAACTACTAAATACCAATGTATTGTATACAATATATCACTAAGTGCTTGTTTACCGTATCTACCATTACGTGGTTGTCAATCTTCTTCAATAACTTTTATAGAAATTAGAATCTCTTTCACACATAGTATATATTTCATACACGTATGTATATCAATGATATTATTTATTTTTATCTTTATTTTAAAGTTTGTAATGTTTTTTTAATTCTTAAATTTAATTATATAGGTCATTATTCTGTATGCAGTCGACAACTTTTCAGGGAAGTGAGAGTTTGGTCGATTTTATAGTACGATAGATTTAACAAATTTACCTAAATCATTTCGGTCAAGGCACTAAAGCGTAACAAAGAAGAAATATCTCTGATCTAACAAAGGATGACGTTTGATTATGTTACTTTTCTCTTTTAAACTTTTTATGCATCGTTATATTTATGTCAGTACACTCTCAAACTTAATTATGTAATATTTTATTTTGAATGTTTCTTTGGAACATTATTTACTCTTTATGTTTGTATTGTTTTACCATCAATTACCTGCCAATTACAAAAGTATCACCAAATATGATTTCTCGCTTAGTAGGATTTCCGCTAAAGTAAGATTCCTCATCCGCCTCCACATATTATACTACTCTGTATATAACTACTCAAGCATATATATATATATATATATATATATATATATATATATATATATATATATATATATTCGTCCACCAAATATCATATCGTACTAAAACATGAACTATCTTAGGTATGAAATTGATCATTGAAGAAGTTAATCACTTGCTTCAAACCATCAAGTTTGTTTAGAGAGCAAGGTTGGATGGTACAACTTATGTGTTTTTTTATAAATTACTGTGTACAATATACTATATGTATAAACGTTGATGAGCTCTATCTCCATCTTCACGCGATCTCAAAGAAGTATTTATTAGGTACAGTCATTTGAAATTTGAACCAATGGTTCATGTGTTCGATTTGGCATATGAAGTAAGGCACAATGCGTTCAATATGTGAAAGTTGAAAATTAGTGATTTCATTGTCAGAGATGTTGTAGCTTAATTAGATGAGCATTTTGCTGAACAATAGGATGTGATAGTAAATTGCACACTTCTTTAATTCAACATCAGATATGACTTTAACTAATAAACTATAATGTTTATTTTACTTTGATGTTTAATATTGTAAATTAATCACATTTTGTATTCAGATTGTATTGTTGTTTTATCATTTTATATATAGTATTATCTCAATACAGGAGTAATATATGATTGTTTGATTTAAGATTCCACATGGTATTGTAAATTGTGTACTATTTGCAATATGTGACTAACTTTTTGCACATAATGTGCGAATCAAGGAATAAAATATCGTTTAATAGATATTAAACATTATATTGCATGATCTGCACAAATTAGAGTCCAAAAAATTGAGTGTTTTTGCATTGGGTCGCCCATTATCTATGATCCAAGGTAAAATTATTGGCTGTATATTTGAAATATAAGCATGAAATCGCATAGATCATTTGATTTACGGACTCAAAATCATGTAGACTATGAAATTTTATGTTTTTTCCCTCACTAAATTTTAACCGAATAACAAATTGTGCACCAATTAATATTTTCCACACACTTCATTCTTCTTCCAACATCAATTCTCCGCCTACTGTTTCTCGCCACTTCATATTCCATAAATAGCTTCATAAACGTAACACATTTATTCATCTACTCAGTATTATAAATACTCAAACTTTTAATGTGTATAATATGAAATAAAATTTTCGAGAAGACTATCACTTTCTAAAAGCGATCAAATCTGTAAAAACATGGTCTGAATATAATATCGACAAGTTTTTTTAAATGAAATTATTTGTATAATATTCTACAAGTATGGTCAATATGGAGCTCTCCACCAGTCTCCACGCCGTCATAAAAAAATTATAGCATGCAAAATTAATCGAATCCAGTTCCAACTATTCGAGTTTCTAATCTCATGGAATATGCTAGAAAGCAAAAAATATAATATTTAGTTCTATTATTTTTTATTCCATTAAACCGCATATGTTTGAATTTTTAAACGATCACATTTAAATTAGAGTTTTAGATTTTTTATGGAGCAATGATGAAACAAAATATTTATGTTTAGACTGCAACATATTAGCTTATGAGTACTCACATGTGCAGGGAAACTAATACTGCAGATGTTTAAAACACAGTGGACCAGATTTTACATATGTTATTTGCAATTGCATAGGTATACAAATTTGAAATTCACCAAATAGATGTCAAAACGGTATTCCTACATGAAGATCTTGACGATGAGGAACAACCTGAGGGTTTCGTACTTACGAGAAATGAGTCTAAGATATTTAGACTTGTTAAATCATTATATAGTCTTAAACAAGAACCTAAGAAGTGGTATGAGAATTTTGATCATGTTATACAAATGTTTATACACTAAAGTTTGTGGTGATGTAATAATAATTGTATGTCTATATGTAGATGATTTACTCATATGAAGTAATGAAATAAAATGTGTTAATGAAACGAACAGTTTTTATCATCGACTTTTAAGATGAAGGATCTTAACGAAATATATAATATTTTAAGAGTTAAAGTATTCACAAATAATGAATTTTATGCCTTAAGTCAATCCCATTATATCAAGAAATAACTTAATAAGTTCAACATATAAGATTTAAAGAATAAAAAACACCATTTGATCATATTTTAAAGTTTAGAAAAAAATAAACGAAGAATGATACATCAACTATAATATGTTAGTTCTATATGAAGCGTAATGTATGCAACTTTGTGTACTAGATGAAGCTTAATGTATTTTTTATGGTTAGTAAATTAAGTAGATTTACGAGTAATCAAAGTACAGAACATTAAAAAGCATTTGGAAGGGTCTTCGGGTACTTGAAGAATACCAAAGACATGTGTCTCCAATATTATAATATTCTCGTAATACTTGAGGGACACACAAATGCAGGCATTGAACAGTACATCGTCCCTCAACTATCGCGTTTGGTGACAGATAGTCCCTTGACTTTCAAATGTCCGTTGACAGTCCCTGGACTATCGCGTTTGGATAAAGTTAGTCCACCGGATCTTCGATGAATTTTTTTTATTTAGAGCAGTTCGTCGGTCTTACTGGGTTAACAAAAAATCCATACTTCCCATTTTACTCCTTAACTCTTGGGAACAAACTCAAAATTATTGACGAACTTCTAGAGGCTAATAAGAAGTGGAAGAAACTAGTTTTCTTTATCTCTGGTCTTTGGGAGACCGGATCTGATACTACAGTTGATAGACCACACAAAGTAACCCTAATATAGACAAAGAGAGGTACAATTTTATTATGATTATTATGATTATTATATTTTTATCTTTCTTCGTCTCAACTAATATATTTTCTTGTTATAGAAAGGAAATGACACGGGTGTCCAAACCATTTGTGGATCACATTGTTAAAACGACGAGAATTTTCAGACTAAGTGGGCTAAGACTGCTTAGTCCACCGAATTTTATCATTGTTTTACTCCAAAAAATCTCACGAAGAGTCATCTTTGGAGGGTTGATCCATCCAAAGGCCTATCTTTACAAGAACTCATAGTTCATCCAACTCAATAATTTTTTTTAAATAGGTTAGAAGGTCGTTATGTACTCGCCTTTATACCTTCAACAACTATAGCTTTGAGCCATCGCAAAAAAGAAACTGGTGATTATTCGGGGGAGGATGAAGCCCCAAAGATGTCTGGCCAGGTATCCTGGATGGAGATGTTGTTGTTGAGAGAACAAATCCTATGGAAAAGAAAGGTTCAAAACGATTGCTCCAAGGAAACCTTCTTAAAAAGAAGCGGCAACAGAAACCAAAGAAAGATGTTCAACATGATACAGAAAACGTAATTTCGTCAGATAATGAGGCTACTCGTTATAATTCGCCCTCCCCGTAAAAACTTATCATCGAATCTGATTCCTCTCAACTTCCAAATGAAAAGTTGGCTACTCAAGATCATGAAGGTAAAATAATTTGTCTGTCTCAATACTTGGAAAAAAAGAGCACATTTATCGAAAGAACGATATATGAATATGTTTAAAGCTTTCCATCGCCCCGTCAAGATTTGAACCTCTTTGATAGTTCGACGAGTTTCCATGGTACTTATAGCGTTTAATTATGTTGGGTCGGCTTTAATCCCTCGTTCACCGATTATATACCCAAGAAACTTTCTGGATCGGATTCCAAACGTGCATTTTTTTTGTTTAACTTTAAGTTGACCCTTTTTAAGTTAACAAAAGTTTCATCTAGATCAAAATGATCCTCATATTTCACACTTATTAGGAACATATCATCAATATATACTTCAACATTTCGCCCGATTTGAGCTGGAAAAGTTTTGTTTACTAAAAGTTGATAAGTTGCACCCGTATTTTTAAGTCCAAATGACAATACTTTGTAGCAATGCAAGCCTCTTCGAGTAATAAATGAAGTACTTCCTTCATATCTCGTATCCATTTTTAATTTGATTATATCCCGTATAGATATCGGTAACACGGTAACTGATTCCCCGATGTGGAATCACTAACTTGATCTATCTAGGGTACTTGGGAAGGGATCTTTTAGACATTCTATATTCAGGTTAGTAAAATCCACAAACATTTGCCCCTTTTTATTTTGTTTTTTACCAAAACCGGATTAGCCGTCCACATCAGATACTGAGATTCTCGTATGTGTCCGACTTTGGGCAAACGATCTACTTCGGCCATTATAGCCTTAGATGTTTCTTGAGAAAATGAAATTCCCTTTTGTATAATTAGGTGCATATTAATTCTAATTACCAATCTGTGACAGATAATTTCCGCAGGTATATCGGTCACGTCTTCGGTACACAATGCAAACATGTCTATCTTTGAAGATAAAAATTTAATTTAATTTTCCCTCATTATCGAAGATAATTTTGTGCCAATTTTTAAAGTTTTCCTACTTCGGAAAATATGATCCTTGAAACTCTCATCAAGTACCAAAAGACCGAGGGTATCCCTTGGATCATCAACAAGGTCAAATTCTAAGGAAGACCCCATTAATTGTTATGCTTTTTTTGATTCACTCCTTTGAATTTGTTTGGATGATAGAGTGATACGATAACACTCCATTGCTATTTCTTGGCTACTTCTGACTGTCATATATTATTTCCAACAACATATCTTAAACATTTATGGACAGTGGAAATTACTGTATCCATTATGGATAACTAAGACCTTCCAAAAATAGCATTATAAGGTGTTGGTGCGTATACCACGGTCCTTGACCCAGCTCCATAATATTTTCAAATTCTCCAACGAATTCTGTTATTATTCCTGTAAAACCCACAATGGTCTGATCTGATTAGCGGATTATAGGTGGATTAGCAATCTATTCATAAGTAGTCATAAATAAAATATTGGCAGAACTACCGTGTCGATCAAAATTCCCTGTACTTCATCACCAACTATTATAGTTGTAATTACCACAACATTTTCTTGCGATCCTGCCACATCTCTCATATCATCATCCTCAAATAAAATTATATGATAAGGGTTTTGGTATAAATGTGTCGAAGCACGTGCTTCTAATTGAGTAGCTCACTATATGTCTTTTTCAAGAGTATTTTAAAATTTCTACAACTGTATCTCCCCAAAAAATTTCCATTGAAAAACAAATAGCATATAAATTACTAACATTTCCCTTTGAATAGAGCTCGTCGAAAATATGAATATTATTTATACCTTATTTTGGATATAAATACTCAGTAGTGATATCAAAAGCATCAATCTTCTCCGAGATGACTAATGTTTTTTCTTGTTTTTTAGTTCAAACAGTTTCATACGCCATTGGATCTCGTTGAGAGTGTTTCTTCACAAACATAATTAACTTTCCGTTCTCAATCAACGCTTGTATTTCTTTTTTTAATGCCACACATTCCTTCATATCATGTCCAACATCGTCATGATACTTACAACATCTACTGTTTTTATTCTCCCTTGGAGTTTGGATTGGAAAAGGTTTTCAAAATCGTACATGACTCCGAGTCTTATCGAATATTGTTGCTACACATTCAGTTGATTCATCATATTGACTCAGACGAATCTATTTCTTCGACATTCGCCTATTACTTTACTGTGTATTATTAGCTTGTTGATTTACTTTGGGCTTCAGAAGTAACTGGGTTGATACCTTAGTTTGAGTATTTGTCCAAGGAAAATGGGTCTCATTAAGAGATCTTTAGAACTGATCTGCTCCAACCATAGAACCTATTTCTGACGCTTGTATCTCTTCTAATAAGATTATTTTTTCAACTTGGTCTAATAAATCCCCAAATATCATAACTTCATTTCTGCTGCAGTATCCTTCAATATTCCTAGGAAAACCACATCTGAAATGCTGATAGAGCAATATGGTATTTGTAATATTCCATATCAGTTTTTACTTTGATGAACGTATAATCTTTCAAATTTTCTTTAATCTTATACCTACAGTATATTATAGTATCGTCATTATCTCAGAACGTTTTACTTCAGACAAAGTGTTGTCCAAAAAAATGAATATGTCAAAAATTTAATATAACCCTGTCGTAGTCGGTTATACCATTTGGAAGCAACACCCTTGAATGTTTGGGAGACAACCATTCATAGAAATTTATTATCATTGTCATAATTAATCATAAAAAAATTAAACTATGCGATATGACTGTATGGGTCTCGAGTTCCATCAAATGTTTTCAGCTTTGAGATGTCGAAATTCTTTGGTAAATTTGGTGAGAGAATTTATGACGAGAGAGGAGAAAATCTCCAATTGTGACCAGCCATATAAAAATTATCCCTATGAACTTTGTTTGCCATTGTATAAACACCTTCTTTGGATGGAATTGTTAACTGGTTACTCAATATTCAAAGTTTTGACTCCTCGAAAGAATTTGGAAATATGTTGTAACATGTTATTTTTTAGCATCGTTCTCAGACCATTGGACCGTTTTATATTTCTTCGAATCCTTAATCTGATAAGACCCTCGATGATTTTTTCTATATTTCCTCAAATATTTTTTCTTGTCACTTTTCCCCGTCGATTAACTCTTTTTGGAGAGGATAATTCACTTGAATCGTAAAGTGAATAATCACTAAACTCAAATGACCATAATAACGTTTAGGTTTCACTTTCCTCATCGAAGAATATCAACTACGCTTTCAATACTCATCTTTTTTATCATTAGTTTGATGATCGTCATTCAACTTTTGTTTCTCTGTCGCATATTCCCTTCGAATCTCTAATAGAACTTTTTTTTAGAGTTAATGCAACATCTCTGCCAGAATTTAACTTTTATTCTATTTTATTTTACTGTATTTTACTGTATTTGTTTTTTTTATTTTTTTATTTGATTTATTAAACTGATTGTTTATAGTAAAAAAAATTGATCCAGCATAATATCTTAGTCGGCCGATGATTAAGAGTCCAAAAAATTTATATTTTAAATAATATTTAATTCATTATGAAACCTACCATCAACGAAACTAAATAAATGCATTTTATGATTATTATTATTATATCATCTATTTATATTTTGTATCCTTCGGATAATTAAAAGAAGTTGATATAACCAATAATATTAGATTACTTATTTTATAATGACTTTTATTATTATATTTTTTATCAATAATCAAAAGAGATCTACCTAATAAATTATGGTCATACCATATTGGCATTATCTATGAAAAGTGTTTGATTGTCATGAATTAAAAACAACAACTAAATACAGTTTATGAATATAGATATGGGAATTGCTAAAAAAACGGCCAAAACTACTCCGCGAAGTCGCATGTTTCTGATTTTCAATATTTACAAAAATGCCACAAGGCAAAAAATCCAAAAAACCCTTCGAAGTGTAAATATTTACAAGTGATGCCATTGAAGAGAACCAAACTACTCCATGAAGTTGCAAACTTCATCTTCTCCAAACATACTAAAAATAGAAACTTAACAACCAACTAAACCCATTTTTTGAAAAATTTCAAAACCTTCACAACATGGACGGAAAAGGATCGGAAGTGCTTCCCACGCAGAGCAACATGGTCGCCGAGGAGGTACATTGCATTTCCCTCTTTCATTTCGGCTAAAAAATCGATTTTCGTAAAAAAACCCGTAATGGTGTTCGTCGCCAGACGGTGGCGTGGACGACATTCCGTACGCCATTCCGAAGGCGTGGGGCACACTCCATTCGCCATGGATTGGCGTGGGGGAGCATCCGTACGCCACACGTGTGGCGCTCGGTAGGCCTCCCACGCCAATCCATGGCGAATGGAGTGTGCCCCACGCCTTCGGAATGGCGAAATGTGGTTCCCGAATCCGGATTGCCGGTTTAATTTGTTTTTCTACTTCTTACGTATTGCAGGAGGTGAACGAATGCGATATTTCGCTTGTTTCGGACTACGCTCACCATTTCACCACCCACGACGAGTATAGCTTAGAGTCGATGACCGAGTGGGTAAAAGTTAGGGGGAAAACGTTGGGCTTTTCGATAAACGTAGCATCGAAAGAGGTAGGGAAGAGGGGGAGAACACCGAGAGTGGATTATCGGTGCGAGCGATCCGGAATTTTCAAGTCGGCCGTTAAAGAGTGCGACCGTAAGCGTAAGGCCACCGGTAGCAAAAAAATAAATTGCCCTTTTCATTTGGTGGGTAATCCGTTAAAAGGAGACGATAAGTGGGCTCTTAGTGTCCTTTCCGGGAAGCACAACCACAAACCGATCAAGTATGCCGAAGGACATTTGCAATGGTCGAAGTTAAAACGTAAGGAAAAAGAGCTCGTTGATCTTTTGACGGTGAACGGGACAAGTCCGCGACAAATATTTGGTGCTTTGAAAAAGGCCGATCTGGAGAATGCTTCAAATATCCGTCACGTTTACAATCACCGTCAAAGAACGAGGATGGCCGAAAACGGCGGTCGATCCCAAATGCAATGCTTGTTAGTTAAATTACAATTGCACAAGTATAAGTATTGGACACGGACGGGGAATGACGGTTCTAACGTCATAACCGATTTGTTTTTCGCACATCCGCTTAGTATCGACTTACTATGAACCTTCCCACGCTTGCTAATCATGGATAGCACATATAAAGTCATTCGTTACGGGATGCCTTTCTTCGAAGTAGTCGGGGTAGCATCTACGAACAAAACGTTTTGCATTGGTTTCACGTTTATGGTGAGTGAAAAACAAGACAACTACGAATGGTCTTTGGGATGCTTGAAAACGGTAATGGAGGAGAATGATTGTGAATTACCGTGTGTTATCGTTACGGACCGCGAACTAGCCTTGATGAATAGCATCGATAAATTTTTCCCTAGCGCTAGTCACATGTTATGCGAGTGGCATATCAACAAAAATGTTAGCGGGAGAACGAAAAAAGTTTGAAGACGGAAATGTGGCTAAAAGTTTTTTGGTGGCTTGGAACGACGTTGTTTCATCCGATACCGTTGAGGTTATGAACGAGAGGTTGGCTAAGATGCGGTCGATGTTCAAAGACCAAGATAAGGCGGTGGACTATGTGGTTGACTCGTGGATTACGCCTTATAAAGAGAGGTTTGTTCACGCTTATACTAACAAGATCATGCATTTTAATAACCACACCTCTAATAGGGCCGAAAGCTCGCATGCTACATTGAAAAAATATGTTGGGTCTAGCCGATTGGATTTTGATGGGTTTTGGGATAAAGTGCATAGCTTGTTAGCGATGCAACATTCTACTATTAAAGAATCGATGGAGCTTAGCAAGTGCCGTTTAATTCACAAATTCCAAGATTTCAAACCGTTCGAATTTTTACGGGGGTACGTATCACCTATTGCATTGGCGATAGTATATGATAACTATGTTGATAAAAGCGGCGGTGAAAAATCTATGTGCGTTTGCACCGATCGTACGATCCATGGTTTGCCGTGTTCCCACGACCTTGAGGCAATCCGAAGAGTGGACGGCCATGTACCTACTCGGATTATAGATGAGCATTGGAAGAGACTAGATATCGTTCCGCGAGTTAAACTCACCGGCAAAGAAGAAGTGAAATTTAATTTCGCTAATCTAAATGCGAAACTTGAAGAGTTTGATGTTTACGAACAAAGTCATTGGCTCAAAAAATTTCAAAATTTTTTGGATCCTTCGACTACACTCCTTTGCGAACCCCTCGAGAAGGTTAAAACCCGCGATAGAACTCCCGGACGTGTTGGAAGCCGTGGTCGTGGACGGGGTCGGGGTCGCGTTAAGGGTAGCAAAGTCCAACGTGATTATTCTACGAAAAGAGATCCTTCATATCACGAATACGTCGAACAAGAAATGTTTGAGTCCCACGATAGTGCCGCAACTCCACGAGTTGTAAGACCCGCCACTAGTATAGCAACCCCGGTCGGCACTCTCGGTAGCACCGCAAGAACGGTTAAGGCACATACTCCGACTAATTCCGGAGCAAAACCCCCAAAAAATATAGCAAAACGGGTTCAATGCGTCGGTTTAGGCACTCCGGATACGTCGAACCACATCAAGGCTATACCGTCATTCACGGCTATACCATTACCGACTAGATTACCAAATGTTTTGGACTCGAGATTTTCAAAAGACATACCTCAATATATGCGTCCTTTCATAACCCGAATTACAAATGTAATGCCCGACGGTAATTGTGGTTTTAGAGCCATCGCGAATGGTATGGTTGGTAACGAAAGTGGATGGCTAATGGTTAGAGAAGCCTTGGTTCACGAGCTAAAGAGCGATCGGGAGTTTTATAAACGGGTTGCATATTTCGACGATGAAAGCGAAGTTGATAAGGAGATAAACCGGTTGACTTTTAATAAAGAGAATGCACCTTACGCAAAATGGATGTCCTTGCCTAGTTGCGGAAAACTAGTCGCGACTACATTCAATTGCGTTTTCTATTGCCTCGCTCCCGGTGGATGTACGACTTACCTACCGGTGAAAAATGCACCGCCGAGCGATGGTTCTTTAAAGGAGATCGGCGTGGCATTCGTCAATAAAAACCATTTTGTTCATGTGAGTAAATAACTTTAACTTTCGCACGCATTTAAGCATTTTATTTTGTAAACGCGCATTTATATTGAACGGAAATTTGTAGGTTGAGTTGGTTAAAGGGTCACCCATACCGACTATAGATCCTACGTGGATGAGATCGGCGAGAGAAGACGCAATTTCTTGGTCAATCCCTTTGCTAGATAGAGTCCGTGTATTTTCAAGACTACAAAATCCCACACCGACGCACTCCGTTGAACATGATGATTCGATAGTGGACTTAACGAAAGATTGAACTTATTTTGTGTTCGGCTATGTTTTTGCTTTTTTTGTTGTAAACTAACAATGTGTTGTACCCTTTAAACCTCTTTACTTTAATTGAATTTTTTTTTTAAATTTTGTCTTCAAAAATTCGAGACAGCCGTTTTCGCCAGCTTAATGGCGTAACAGACGTCCCAAGCGCCAGGTGACGGCGTAACTGCAGCACCCCACGCCAGGGGATGGCGTGGGGATTGCCCCATACGCCATTCACCTGGCGTAGGGGACCCTTTTTTTGCCTCTGCCCAAAAAGAACAGAGGCAAGGCTAAGGGTTAACCCTATTGCCGCCACTGGTTGGCGAAAACGGGTATCCCTACGCCGTGCTGTGGCGGCAATAGGGTACCCTTTGATTACAATTTAATTTTTTTTTTTCAACCTTTTAAAAAAAAAACCATTTTACTTTATGTGTAGGAATAATGTTGTGTTTTAATGATTATGTATTGTTCGAAACTCATTATGTATTGAATTCACGTTCCAATTAATGTTCAACTAGATTTTTAAAAAAAAATTGAATTGAAATATAAGTGGTAGACCAGTTAGAGGAGCTCAAACATTAACTTCTCGTAAACCAAAACAGCAAACTAAAACATGAACTTAAACATGAACGTTTACACAAACTGTATTCATAACTGAATATTATTTGTCGTGCTTGTAGTCACTGATTTCCGCTAAGCGGATGTCGATAATGTCGGAACGGACCGCATCCAGCTGATCATCCGTTATATAATCAGTGACGTGGCAATTGAACCGGTTACATGCAACACGACGTTCAAGCTCGGTGAGGCTTGAAACTGGATGCTGACGGAATGTGAGAAGGAGTGACCACCTAGCCTTCACCTCATCAACACGCCTTGAAATCCTTGGCGGCTGGACACCATCCCTTCCATATAAGAAGTACATATGGCATAGCAATGCCTCGAAGTATTCTCTACGGCCCTGTTCCATGTGCGTGTTTCCAACTTCGATTGATGCTTCCATCATATATTGATCTTCTAACTCATTCCATGGACACATTTTTTGTTAGGTTATTCAACTACTTTACTCTTCTATGCGTGGACAGCTCGCGTATTTATAGATAACGATACAGACGAACGCATGAATTACTCTGTGAAGTTGCATAGATTATTGATATCAGCCGGGACCCACCAACACAAAAACTCCCGCCAACACAAAAAGTCCCGCCTAAAAAAACCCGCCAAAAAGTAACCCCCGCCAAGACAAATGTTCCCACCAAGGACTCCAGCCAAAAACTCCCGCCATGGAGTCTACATCCTAAAAACTCCCGCCAAAAAATGACTATACTATATAAACATGCCACATGATACAATATTCATAATAGAAGCAAAGAGTACACTTAAGAAAAAAAACACAAACACTTGAACACAAACACTTGAACACATGGAGTTTACAGCTGATGAAGACTACCATATGCTCAAGGCGGTTAAGGTTGTCCGCCGACAAATGGGGGAAGATAGTAGCGATGCTTTCTTCAACCGCCTCCTATGTCAGATGTATTTCAACTATGGGCATTTAGGAGCAGGAGACGTTCAAGTGCGAAGTCGTGACGAAATCAAATCAAGGTACAACTTCATCCAACCGATCACTGCCCTGCTTTTTCAACCAGCAAGGATTAAGATAGAAGCACCTTTGGTCTGGAACATGACGGTAGTAGACTACATAAGTAGGGATATGGTGGCGTTTCTGGAGGATAGGATTGCGGCACGTAATGGGGGGGATGATTCGGATGACAATTTGGGCTACGATTTCGACTGATCATTTCACTTTTTCCGGGTTTGTGCCATCGAGTTATTATGTTTAGTAGTCTGTGTTTTTTTTAAGTAACTCCAGAATGTGTGTTATTTTAGATAGGACTACTATTTCAACTTGTTAGTTGTTGTTGTTTGAACTTGTGATGTTTCATTCCAGTATTTGTTTGAAGTTTTTATTTCCTTAGTTGTTGTTATTTGAATTTGTGATTGAATGAATGTAAACATTCGATGTTTTATGTCTGGATGTTCATCTTGAAAACAGTAGCACTAAAACTGCAAAATATGTCGATTAAGCATTAAACATTACAATTTAATCCGAAACATTGCATAATAAGAAATACATAAGCATATAACTGAAGACAAATGATAGGTGGGCTAACCCTCTGTTAACATTTCACACTTAGATTTATGGAGTCGGATAGTTCATTCCGCTCCCGAACTTATAATCATCTGAATCATAACGGCGCTTGCAATTGCGTCGGCCATTTCTTGCTCCCTTTGCTGCGTCGCATGTGACACCATCTCCGGCGTAACTAGACCTTGGGATCCCATGTTGAATACGTCTTCGACATGTAAACGGGTCTCGTAATCCAATGACTCAATATGTATAGTCCTTGGCTTAAGATAAGCCAGCCTCTCGAACACTTCTTGGCGTCCGCGTGGTCGGGGCATTAAGCATCCTGGACATGATGCCTCCCTACCGTGGTTGAAGAAAATCCTGCACAAAACCGCATCGATGAAACCAGGATTATCCTCTTGCATCGTACCTTTGACGAAATGAAATGTGCTTAGGAGGCTTGCATCTTCGTACACGTTCCAGCCTGAATCACCCATCGTTTTAATTTAAATGTTTAGTTTCATAGTCAGATTCTAGTATTTATATACTCGTTCTCTGTTGGTTCATTTCTCAAAAAATTAGCGGGAAATGGTGTTTTTGTTCCCGCTAAAAACTTAATGAGGCGGGAAACCATCATTCTGTATGTTTTGAGGCGCTAAAAATTTGGATAGCATAGAAGATACTGGGAACTAGAGAAGGCTTGATAAAGTTTTGATTAATTCTCAATTGAGAAACTGTTTTGATTAATCACTTAACTGTTTTGATTAATCCATAACCCTATTTTATATGTATTTTAGAGATATGAAAATGACTTATAATAACTCTTAAGTCTTGGAAATATGAGGTGTTTGAAAATATTTTCAATGTTATTTCCAAAGCAAAAGAGAAAGTCAGTTATTATACAAAATAAATTTCAAGTAACCTAAAACTTTGATGATAAAGAAATGATGATAAAAACTAAATCTAATCAGCTTCTTCTTTTAGAAAGAGATGAAACCTATTGGGAACAAACAAACTGCATCATACAAACCGAAACTATTACACAATCCAAAACCAAAATGATACGTTTCATACAAAGTATCATACAAAGTATCAAAAAACAAGAAACAAACCAAGTTAGCGACAACAGAATCAAAGTATCATACAAACACAAAAAACATCGTAATGTCTATGCGAGCCTCCTGGCTGTGGACAAAACATCGTCATAAGCCCCAGCCAGACGATCGAAATCATGATCAAACTCGCTCACTCCAGGAAACAACGAGATCCTCCGCATACCAGCGCGCAAATGTCGGATGATAGCTCCCTCTCGATCCTCGTGGACGTAGTCAGCGAGCGAGTAGATAGCGGTGTTGACTAGATCGAACCAGCTAATACTCTGGTGAAGTAGTAGGTACTCAGGCTCACAGAAAGACTCCATCTCGTCTGTCACCATCCCTCCTCGAAAACCACGATGCAACGTGTTCATCTGCCGCCGGTCCCAATCATGCGGATCGAATGCATACGCCATCGTCTTCGGTTTTCTCCTTGATTTCGACTGCATGGCTAACAGAGGATGCGCGATTCGACCCTGGACACGGCCAAACTGCCGCTGAACTCGCTCGGGATAGTATGCCTGAGAGTGCTCCACACCGCATATGACATCCCGAAACCAAGATAGCTCTTGGAACGGGAAATGATCGCGTATATCACGATAAGGCTCAAACAAAACCTGCATGGAAAAATGGATATGATGATAAACACAATAATAAATCAATTTTGCGATCACTAAACGGAAACACTTACATCGGTCTCTTCGAGGTTGTTGACGGAGATACGAAGGTTCAGCTTCGTCCGTGAGTCAGATACTGCTGCAGCTGTATCCCATCTACCAATAGTGGGGTCGCGCTCAGTGTAGGTGCGTCGAGTAACGGGCCGGAGCATGGAAAAATGATCCCGTATCCACGTGTCTACCATACCGATACATCCGGCCATAGTCCTCGTGTCGTGCAGGGAGGCCTCACCCAGATGGTGGTATGTGTAAGCGAGAACATCACTACCCCATGAGTACCTGCCAACACCCTTTGGAGTCAAATCGCGCAACAGAAACAAATACTTGTAGTTGGAGTACATGTTGCTCTTGTCGGGGAATATGACCGTGCCGAACATATGCAATATATAGGCGCGGGCTGCAGCATCCACCATCAGATCACTCAAACCAGGGCTGTCATCGCAGAACTCTGGCCCACTAAACCTACTACGGAGCCATTTAAATCCCAAACCAACGCCCTTGCACTTCTCAACCTCCGTCACGAAGGATAGATCATCCACCATAAGCAATGCAGCGCACTCGTGCATGGCCAGACTCTTGTCGGAAATATAGGGAAACACAGCAAGCTCACCATCTACTGGGAGTCCCAAAATAGTGTGGACGTCGTCCAGAGTAATCGTCATCTCACCGAAAGTGAAATGGAAGCTATTGGTCTTCGCATGCCACCTCTCTAGGAAAACCTCCGTCATGTTGGAGTGTGTATGCATCTCATAGAACGGCTCAATCAGACGACCGAACGGGGTGGCGTCGACTACAGCGCGTACCCTAGTCTGCGCAGCCAAACTCCATGCTCGATGACTAGGATAATGGGCATATAGCCGCATCTCTCGCTCCTAAAAAAATTTGTTCCCATTATCATAGGACAAAACAAAATAGCTTCAAATAATGTAAAATTTTAATTTCGATACTTACCTCTCCCATCCAAATGTGGTATGCAGCGTGGGAGGTGAAATCCTCGCCGAACAGCGGTGGCAATCTGGCCGGAGGAGGAGCTCTACGCTCCCCTGTACCCGGTGGGGGATGGCGTCATCCGCGGGAAGCGGAAGCGGAAGCTGAACTCGATCCGGACGCATGCGGTCCGGAGACTATGGGGAGCTCATCCATCTGCACAGGTGGAACTGGCTGGCCACGTACCCTACTCCGCTTTTTAACTCTCCTCGTCCGCGAGCCATCAGCAGACAATGTATACTGTGCATCGTCGCCGTGATCTATCACCTGGGAAAAAAAAATAATTACTATCAGGTTTCGTCGAAAACACATATTGTAATGGTGGTACCCGTTTTAGAAAATAAATAGCATAAGGCAGGTTAGAACGAACCGAAAAACAAAAATAATCCGGTCCCGGCCCATTCCGGTGACCGGATATGGCTCACGCCACCACCGTGGCGTGGGCATGTAGACGTACGCCTCAATGATGGCGTACGTCTACATGCCCACGCCACGGTGGTGGCGTGAGCCAAGTTCCCTACGCCATCTCGTGTGGCGTAGGGTTGGACCCGTACGCCACATGGATGGCGTGGGGTTCAGTATGCACGCCAACATATGGCGTGCATACTGAACCCCACGCCATCCATGTGGCGTGGGGGTCCAACCCTACGCCAGTGGATGGCGTAGGGAGGCTGTTCTTCGCCCGTGCGTGGCGAAGAACAGCCTCGCCATGGCAGAAGCTTAAAGCTTCTGCCTTGGCCGAAAAACAACCCAAAATCAAGTTTTTTCTACAGATCTATCCTAATTAGACCTATCTAAACCTAACTAACCTATCTAACAACAACATAATGGACTTACAGTATATGTTCGATTCCGGTTGCGCTTCCTCTTACTCCGAACAGAGTCTCCGGCGACGATTCCGGTGTATATGGATCCTGTGGTGGTCGTCTGGTGGTCGTAGTAGGTGCCGGTGGGTGTGGGTAGGTGCCGGTGGGTGGTTTAGGGTATTTTTACGGTGTTTTAGGGTAAGACAGTGGGTTGTTTTGTACGGCAGTGGGTCACGTTACTGAGGCTGAGGCAGTGGGTAAGGCGGCATAAGGTGTTCAATTTTGGGAGTGGGTAAGGCAGTGGGTAAGGCAGTGGCTGGTCACGTTTTCTGTTTCACACTTTACCTTTGTTTAGGTAATTTGTGTAAATACTTTTAATATAGTTATAACTTTTGTGTAATTAGTTTTAATATAGTTATAAATTTAATATAGGTTAGTATATTTAGTTTTAGTTTAGGTTTTATATATTTAATTTAGTTTAAGTATAATTTTTTTAGAGAGAAGGTAGAGGAGAGTTTGAGTTTGAGGTTTTTTTTTTGAAATTATGATAACTTCGCGGAGTAAAATTAAGTATTTATACGATTTCGGAAGGGCAAAATCGTGAAATAAAATAACTTCACGGAGTAGTTTTGAAAAAAAAAATTAAGCGACTTCGCGGAGTAATTTTGGCCGTTTTTTTAGCAATTCTCTATAGATATCGACTACATTGCAGATGAAAATGCAGGTTTGGAACTTGCAGACGTTCAACTACCGGCTCCAACAGCGTTGACGGTTGCGACAACCCAGTGCCAACAGTTTTAATGATTCATATAATGTATTTTTAGGCTATATTTTCTGATCAGGAGCCGCAAATGAATTCAGTTATCCCGTATTTAAAGGACCACGAGGAGGAAGAAGAAAGTGATGACTTTAAGAACTCGATCTTAATAAATGACCATAAGACAGAAACTAAGAGTCACAAGTCCTCAGGATAAATAGTTGTACACAACAAATACAATTTTTGACGTGGATTTTCAGGCCATAATGGAAGAAGTCGAGGAGCAAAACCTTTATTTCCAAACTATCTTGTGAAAGAAGATATTAACAGTTTTGTGAGAAAAAACCCTCCAGACATGGGCTATGTCAACGGCGTGCAAGGTTGATAAAAACATTAACTTCATTTGAACAACCAACAACTTCCACTAGTATCGTTGAGACTTATACTGAATTTCTAGCAGGATTTATAAACGTTATAGGTGCACTTCTAACAGCTTCATGCAATTTTCCATGTGAATGTGTATAAATAATATTGTATTATTTTGAACCTCTAACAATATTAACCAATAGTACTCCAAGCGAACGAACATAATCACGCAAAGATGCAGTAGAATGGAAACCGAAAATAGTCCCAGGCATACCACCGATCGACATGCAGGTTCGTTCATTCCCATGAATACATTCGAACCTCCAATAGAAAACCACTAGAATTTCAACGAGCTACAAACAAGGACACTAATACTTTACCGAGAAACTAAACATCCAACACACTTATCATAATACTTCAGCAATGCCATCGTGAAAACACCATATTTTGTTCAATAATACAACACCCTTGCAGCCACCTCATAATACTTTTGCATTACTTAACTAAACATAAACCAATGATCCACGCATACTATAACCACTGTGAAGGGAGGCCAACAAAATATGGAAACTCAAGCCTACATGCTCAGTCAAACCCCACTAGACGAAATCTTGCAACTTAGTCGAACCCCTAATATGGTCAGTACCCATAAGAGTATCCACTTGCATTCACCAATAGGAGTGGCACAATAGCTTCAGTCGCATAATGACAGGGTGCAAGATACCAACATACTTTTCCTTTTCTCTGAAAAGCATCAAATGATCGAACCAGTGGTGCTATTTTTTATGACAGTGGATACGTACAAGATTGAAGATTCACATTTAGCTCCATACATCTCATACAGAGATTTTCCACCCAACTTTCTTAATCAAAATATCGACAAGTACAATGGGAAGGGAAATCTGGCGCACTACATCAAGTAGTTCGGAAACGAGATGATGTGGTACGGATGAAAGACAACATGACGTGTCAATCCTTCTCAATGATCTTCCAAATAAAATGGTGATGTAGTTCAACAATCTTTCTCCGACGTGTATAAAGAGTTTCTAGATGTTGAAGATGACCTTTTGTAACCATTTTATAGGATCCTAATTGATAAAAATGAATGAAGACTACATCACCCACTGCAAATAACAACTTAAAAAGACATATTCAGAGGTTCATAGATACAAAATAATACCTGCAAGATTACCCCTTATGAGCTTAAATAAATGAATATTACTACGGTATACAATAATTAGGTAGTCCACAAAAAAATAATATTAAAAATATTAAGCTTTCATATGTAATCAATAATCAGACGTTCGGATCATGTTAACCAAATTTTGTCATACCAAATTGACGCCATCTACAAGAAGCAATTTGTTATTCTATTTTTGTTTTTCAATACATTATCTAGAATTAGTTTATGTCAAATTTGAATGGCGATACCGATCAAAATGTTAACAAAAATGCAGGTTTGGAGCTTACAACGTTCGACTACCGGTTCCAATAGCCCTAACGGCTGTGACAATCTAACGCAGACAATCCGATAACTCATCCAATAGACTTTCAGTATCTGGGGCATAACCTTCCTAAAGATAATGTCAATACTTTTAAATTCTGTACACTATATTTTCGGTTCAGGTATCGCGAATAAATTCGGTGATCAAACATCTGGAGGATCATGAGGATGAGGAATGTGATAATGTTAAGATCTTAATATTGAAGAAGGGCCATGAGATAGAAACTAACGGATACAAGCCCGAGGATAAAGATTTGAATACATCAGATATGATTCCCCATGAGGATTTTCTATCCATAAGGGAATATTAGTGCAAGGAGATGAGATAGTGAATGATAAAACCTTTATTTCTAAGCCCAATAGTAAATAAATAGAAGAGTTTTATGAGAAACAACCCTTCAAATATATGCTAGGTGAAAAAAGTGTCAGATTGATGGGGAATATCTAGCTCCAGCCAAGCGGCCAACAACTTCCACTAATACCATCTAGAATTCTACACAAAAATTCTAGCAAACTTCCTTAATGTTATAACTACACTTCTAACAGCTTCATGCAACTTTCCATTTGAATGTGCAGCACAATAATGTAGAAAATCATCTGAACCTACAAAAAAATAGCCAACAGTGATAAAGAGAATGACCATATTTACGCAGGGATGCGGCCGAACGGTCACCAGCAGGCGTCCCAGACGTACCAACCAAACGACGTACAAGTTCCTCAATTCTTAGGAATATAACTGAACCTCCAACATGAAACTACTGGACTTTTAACGAGCGATCAATAAGGAAACCAATATTATGACAGGAAACTAAACCTGCAACAATCTCCTTAGAGGATCTATGACGTTTATCATCATACTTCAACACTGTCATTAGGATTAAAATATGTCTAGTTCAATAATACACCACCCCTGCAGCTCCTTAGCACACCTTTTCACCAGTGTACCCAAACATGAACCAAGGATATTCACAGATCCCATCCACCATAATTGGAGGCTAAAACAATATATGAGTTGAAGACTATAGATCTCAGTCGAACCCCACTAAAAGCAATCATGCAGCTCAGTCGAATGCATACCAAGGGCAGTACGGAGACGGGTATCCACTTGTATTCACCAATATAAGTGGTGCAATATCTTTAGTTTAATAATGGCATGGTCCAAGACAAGAACATGTTCTTCCCTTCCTCCAATAAGTGTACAATAACCAAACTCGTTGTGCTATTTTCGATGACAACCAAGAATCATATGATGAAGAGTCACATTTGGCTCCCCATATCATGTACAAATATTTTTCACTCAACTTGTTTAACACAAGATGGATAACAAGGTTTGGGATATAACAAAAAACAACGTATTTAAACAAGGGCAGATTACAAACAATATGAGTTTAACAAAATGATGGGTCTTCAGACGAATATTCGCCATCAATCTCATCTTCACTAACAACCTCTTTGGGGCGATCCTCCTTTGGAACGTCTTTACATATCGACCATAATGGCAGTTGGGGGTATTGGTTATGAAAAAACAAAACATAAGAAGCCTTGGTTTTGGAAATCTCTTGTTTCATAACCTTTTTGCATTTAACGGTGAACAAATTTTTCTCTTCATTATTGTTCTTTTCCACAACAGACTGAAGCTCAACGAGGTCTTTGGTCGCTTTAGTTATTTACTGACGAATAAATTAGTTTTGAATTTTCTGAACAACCGAACCTTTAACTGCTTTATCCCGATCTCTTTCAGCTTTTAATAAGGAGTCACGTAGAGATCGGTTAAGTTGAGATTATTGGGATTGAGCCACATGCCATTCTGATTCTTTTCCTTGAAGAGTTTGAAGGGTAGTTTCAGCCAATGCAACCCGAGTATTGGCACGCCCGATCGCCTCCTCATATTCTTTTTCTAACTTGCGTTAATTTGATAAATTTACTTCCACCTCAGACAAACGTTTTTTGACCTCCGATAGTTCACGTTTGAGTTGCGCTAATTCCCTTTCTTTTAATGTTAAGGGAATTACAATATCGTACAGATTTCTAGCTATGGTAACTGACTCTCAAAGAGGAAAGCTACTCGAGCCTTGTGGAATGGAAAGTACGGGTAGTGGCTCATGACTAAGTGTTCTCGGTTACAGGGGTCATATCCCTTGGAGAATTTGGGCAAACTCATTGTGGGGACGACTTGATGTTGGGAATCAGTGATCCACTTGCAACAACTTCGGCAATATCATAAGCATCGTTAGTTGGATCTTCTAGATGGTCGAACAACATCGCTTCACTAACATGACCCCTTTCATTGACGTTCTTCACTTTTTCAGATTCTTCAACGACCACATCTACCTTTACACCTCTATATTGTTCGAATAATACCGGGATAGTTGTTTGCTCTACCATCGGAACTCTTTCAGTTTCCTCCACCACAACCTTGTTTTTTCTTCATAATCGCTTGGGGTTTTTTCTTTCCATCTCAATTACAACAACTTTCTTCTTTTTTCCCTCGCGGTTTTTGTTCTAGTTTTCTTCGTTGCTGGGGGATTTTTCTTTGCTAGCTGCCGGATCACTAAGCACAACGGTATTTTCAGGTTTTGCAACAACAAATTCCCAAGGCTTGTCATCAACAGTTGTTTCTTTCACTTCTTTCCCGGTTTCCTGGTCGGATTGCTATTCTAATTTAACGCATTTCCACTTAGGCAAAAAGATATCTCCATCAGGAGCATCTATTCTTTGAACTAGATAAACAACATTGGGTGTCACCAGCAACTGATCAACGTTTAATGTTTCGTTAGAGCAACACCAGAGGTTGTTGTTGACTAGGTTGGTATTCTTGAAGCATCAGTCAAATGCTTGTCCCCAATTGTTTTTGGCATAGGCTTTGAGTTTCAGAAAGATGGTTGTGGCTGAATTCAGATGAGCTTTCTTTATTGCTTGCAACTCCAACTTGAAAGTTAAAAAATAAGCATGTTAAATAAAAATGGTAGTAAGGTCAGACCGTTTTCCCACACAAAACTCGCAGTCCATTTGCAGGTTAGACGCCCCGGGTTACTTACGTTCTGAGGTCAACCATTCTCCAACGCACCGCTTATAAAGACGAAGCAGTGGGAGGTCATTTACTATCTTCTTGTTATTGCTAAAGAAGAGTAAGAAAACATGTAGCTTGGGTGATTTTGAAATCCGATCATTTCTATATACTCTTCCATATACATCGTTAGCTCAATTAAACATGAGTTGGGTCGGGTAAATACCCAGTACTGATAGTGGCGTCTCTCCGAGCGTCGGGAAAAGGATATTTACGCAGTCGGAAAATTCCCCACATAGCTTTGAGCTCGGGCTGCTCTTCCGGACTATGGTACAAATATTTACGGCTAAAAAGAAAGATAATATGTTCCCGAAGTAAGCAATTATGATAACAGGTAAGTATTTCGTCGATTTCAGGTGGAAAGGGTTCCTCATTCATTGCGAGGGTAGTAGTATCATCCTCCCTGATAACGACCTGTTTACCATCTCGGTGGGCGACATCCTCCTATTCAGATGCGGTATGCTCTATGACATCAGCGAGGAACTTGAACAAGGGCGAGTCGATTAAAATTGGGTCGGTCTGTTGATGATTTTCGACTCTTTTAGTAGTGTCACGGCCGGTCGGCTTGGTGAGCAGACCATAATCAGTGTCTCTTCTAGCAGCACTATCAGTCTTTTCCTGGACTCCCTTGGTAGGTGGATTTGTTGTCGGTATAGTGGGGGCCAATTCCTTACGTTGTTTAGGAGTGACTTCCTTAGTAGGAACTTTTACAGTGGGAGCTGTGGGGGCCGATTATTTGCTCTCCTTTTATTTTGGTAAAATTTTGTCAAGAGTGGCCAAATCTTCTAATATGGGGGTAGAATAGACAAAGCTTGAGCTGATGTTAACATGCACATGGCCATAATTCATTTTCTATTGTTTTTTAGAGACAACCTTCTCATGCTTTTTTCGTTCAACATCTGTCTTTACCATACCCCTAAAAGTGGTTGCGGTATTTTGACTGGTTCCATAACCTATAACGGTGGGGGTTAACTAGACTATCTCGGGAGAGGATGGAGAAGCGCTAGAATCTTCCATAACCAAAATTTGAGGTTTAGATTTTTGAACAGAAGAGACTTGGTTTCCTGAAGGCAAGGATCACATAATGGGAATTCTAAGAACAACTTTCTTAGAAAACTGAGCTTGGGCAGGTGAAGGGATCACCTTGGTTTTTTGTTTAGACGATTATGGTAGTTAGGTTTTGGGGAAATGAAGAGGTTTCGAGCTTAAAAGAACGGTTGGTGTGCTATCAATGAAACCTGCTGCTTTGTATTTAGCAACTCTTTCAGAAATAGTAAGATTATCGATCGCCCCAAAAACTGGCATTGACGGTGGGTTTGCTTTCTTTTTAGAAGTGGGATTTTTCATAAACAAAAATGACACCAGACAATGTTTCTCTATCTAGATAGGTTAAAGGCGGGGAAAACTTTCCCTCTCTCAAAATATGGTGAAAGATAAAAATGGAGAAATAAAGGTAGTTATAGGCAGATTACCTCTTCAACGAGTTTCTTCATAGAGAAGTGCGATAGAAGAGAGGCGTGGTGAAGTCCAAGAGTCATTTGGATTAAAATCACGATTAGACTTCCTCCAAATAATTGAAAGAGACTTGTCAAGTTCTAACATTTGGCAGGGCTAGGAGGCTAACATCATAGTTTGAGCCTCGGGTAGTCCAAGAGGCAAAAATTTAAACGACAAGCGTTTAAAGGCAAAGAAACACGTGTACGTTGAAGAGATCACCTTTCTCACACACGACAGGTGGGCCCAGAATAACAAATGAGTTGGGTGCAAATGGCATCAGGATTAGGCCAAAGAAATACACTTTGTCAAGAAATGTACCCACTAAAACTGACCATGATTGACACGAACAAACTGTAATTACAATTCCCGATAATCTGCCCTTACCGACAACGAAAAATTGTCCAATGACGAGTATCTCCCGACCCTAGCATCGGTGTACGCCATCCTTGATTTCTTAAGTATAACAACGAGATGTTTTGACCCTAAAGCTGGATAGTCTTCACTCATCTTTTCGTAAAGCTGGATAATCATGTTATTATATGTTCGTAATTATATCTGTAACTATAGTGATAGATCTAGAAATAATAAGGATTTAATTGATAGTAGGAGAAGTAAGGGTGTAAAAAGAGCCAAGGGGGACCAATTATGTAAAATAGGCCCCACCAGTGTCACTGTATAAGAAAAGTATCCCTTTTTGGGACAAGTATTTTTTTAATATATAATATTACTCTGGCACATTTCTCTCTCTAAAATCTCACATTTCCCACTGTCACTATATAAAGAAAGTATCATTGAATCTAAGCTCTAGATATTTCTGGAACTATCAAGTTGTGCATAATTGTTTTATAATTCCCACACTATATCAACTTATTTTCTCCATTAGAACTTTCAATTCTTTAAAAAATTTATAATGGGTACCATATTGCCAATGCAATATCTTAAAAATCGGTAATAAAATGTGGCTAACCCTAAGAATTCTCACTTTCCCTACATTTTTGGTGTGGGTCAATCACAAATGGCTCTCAACTTTTATTCATCAACCAATATGTCTTATGAACTAAATATCTACCCAAAATAATAAACGTTTTGTCATTCAACTTAAATTTTATATAATTAATGAACACATGATTTTCAACCACACTTATTTTAAACCTCGCAAAAACTCAAATAAGTTTTCTCACTCCAACTGTAAACCAATATATCATGAAAATAAAATATCATATATTTACCAATAAAAGGTCATAAACTTGGATTCACTAGTCACATGAAAGTGTTAGGTGCATTGGAAAATCAAAATGATATCATTAACCACTCGTATAAGTCAACACTATCGCTAAAATTATCTTCCACTCATCTTCAAGTTTGCCTCGAATATGATGGTACCCACTCCGTAAATCAAGTTTTGATAATAATTTCAAACCCTCAAAATATCTTGAATGTCATATAATTTTAGAATGATAAAATATATCTCAATGTTATACTAACTATTAACGCGCATCTAACACCATTTCTTTTTTGGAATCCATTGTGTTTGAGCTGTACATGGACTCATACTCTCTCTCTCGAATAAACCCATTTTTAGTTCATTTTTTTCCTTGTAGAATATAATTCTTTTTAAGGTTCATATGATAATACTATAAATTTGGTAAACACTATATCAATATGATATTGGATGTGTTTCTGGTAAATCTTCTGACATCAACTAATTAAATTTAGCATCACCAATTGCACTTTTTCTTAAAAGAAGCATTATGTTCTTTTTTACTTTACATCACTAACGTCCGCTCCATCATAACAAATACTTCTTGTATTTTCTTAACATTAAATTGAAAATCATTTACATATGTGACTAAAAAGACTAAAAGATTTTATTTAACCATGCACTAATTGAGCTATAGCTTGGATTATGTTTTGAAATCCTTGTAATCTGCATGATATCCCAATTCCAAACACAATTATCACGCACCTTGTAAATTACACTTATATCAAACTGCCAAAAACGCCTGAGTAATACGTGAAGAGTATCCATATTGATTACATGACATGTCATCTCATCCATATGGTATTGTCGGATCGAGCGTTTCCATACGTGACGAGTATCTATATTGATTACACCCAATCACATAGGGATTCAAGCGTTTCCATGTTCGTAACTTTAGATGCTCCACCAGCTTTATAGACACATAATTCTTACAAATGCAATTATCAATAATGAAATCATAAATTTCCCTTAAATATTGAAACACAACTTGAAATGATATTTCTCTATGAAAATTCATCCACCTTCAAAGAATATATGACACTCCAAATCACACAACTGACATACTCGATATATTCTTCTACAACTTCTACATTATCTACCAGTTTATCCATATCTTCATTTTTCAATATATTGATATTCGTTGTTATCAGAAAGTTCATTATACATATAATAGGACACTTATTCAAATTGTGATCTAGTTGACAATATATGTAACACTTAAAACCATCTGTGTTAATATATGTATTTTGTGTTTGTGGGGTTGTTTGTAGGTCTTATTATTAGACGCGCCCTAATACCTTTATAGGTCTCATTAGTGGGAGTTTTAGATGGTCTTTATCTTTCACTACACAAAACTCTTCTCATGTTTTCCTATGTCATGGATGAATCTTATATATATTTTTTGTATTTTGAAAATAAAGGCACGACATCTTCTTTAGTAGCTCTACTTTCAAGGTCATGCTATGTACATCACCTACTTTCTCAACTGTTTACACTTGAATCTTATATGAATGGCCGACTTGAATATCTAAAATATCTAGAAACCTAGTATCTGTTTCCCCAATTTAAGTTGGTATGAACTATAAGCCTATATCACTTAAGTATATTTTATAACATTTTTATTACCATGCACACAGATCTGAAAACTTTGAAAAAATAAAATTTTAATAGTTGGAAAATAACAACTTATTCATCAAAATTTATTTCATTCTTCTCTGTGATCATATATGATATTTCTCTTGTCATCTTTGACCAATCTCTAGCTTCTCCCACCAAACATAAGCTCACATTCTCAGCTTATATGACACTAAAATAAACTTTAACTCCTCTTCAACCTCTTTAGATGTGACGAATCTCTCAAACATCATAAATCAAATCCATAAAAATATAAAATTACTTTTACATAGAATAACAATATCTCTAGATGGATTCGAGAGTTTATGATTCTTGTGGTAATCCATAAAGTTCTCATTCGAATATTATAAGTGATATCATCAAAGTACACGTAATTTGTTATTCTAGACGGACTTTCACCTCTTGAACGGCCAACGATAAATTTTTAGATTTTTTTTATGTTTGGGAAAAACTACTATCTGTAAAAATATTAAATTAGCACGCTCCTTGAACAATTATTGCAACATGGCGTGCATCATATCTGTTGATTGTAATCGCTCATCAATAATTGTCCACGTATCGGTATCCTTACAACCAACATCATTATGATTAACTCCTTCGGCTATGGTGTTAACCATCCAATAAGGTAAATCATTATGCTATGATACCACTTAATGCATAACAGACGTATTATGGGTTTGTCAAATATAAAACCCAAACACATAAAAGACACATCCACGAGAGATATAGTTTTAAATAAACTTATAAATTATACAATATCCACAAACAAGAACAAAAAACTAAAAATAAACTCTAAAAATCATAAGAGTTAAGTGGATAAATCCCAAAAAAATTTACTATCCATAACAGAAAAAATATATCCTATAATAGAATAATATTGTAATAGAAAATCTAAAATCCAAGCTAAGAGCTTATGCATGTTTTTTTGGAGAAATATTTTTAAGTCAATTTTTTTTATTTCCTTTTAAAACTCTAATGTCAATTGTTCTACATCAAATGTATTTGTAGAACATATGTTATAATAAACTTATAATATATAAGTTATTGACATTATTTATATTTATATTTTAAACGTGTTATAAATTTCAAACTAACTAATCCACTCGACATTTATTGGTATTGTTCTATATAAAAAAACATATAGTAATAAATAAAATTATTCCTATTAAAGATGAAGATTGGATTTGATAATATATAATAATATAAAAATCTAATATTGAAAAAATGTAATTTTTTATTTTTTGTGGTTGTAAATTTATTTTGTTTTAAATATAGTTTATCTAATTAAACTTTTATCATGATTTTTTTATCTGAACATATAAATTATAGGTATAATTAAATTTGGAAAATCACTATTTATAAGACATAAATATAAATAAATTTATAAAATAAATATCTGCAATATATATATATATATATATATATATATATATATATATATATATATATATATATAATTGACTTGCAAAATTTGTTGACAAAATAAATTTACAAAACTTATATTTAAGAATACACAAAATAATTAACGTTGAGGGATTACTAAAACAACAGTTAAAATTACCTTGTCGAGTGGTGCTAAAAATAGTCAAAATTACTCTATAAACTTATTAAAACTTTTATGTATAAAAAAATTACTCATTGAAGTTATTATTATTATTTTTAAAATAATTTCTCTCATTTCTCTTAACTATACTTGTTTTCACCTAAATCTAAAGAAAGAATTAAAACAAAATCAAAAATATTGAAGTAAGATCCTATTAGAATTATAAAAAGTACATGAAAGTTATGTATTCATTAACCGACTAACAATTATTAGAATTGTAGATAGAGCATTAATTTATATAAATATTTTGGTTATACACAAAATATGAAAACATATATGGAATTAGTTCAATCAGATTGGTTTCTGTTTCAAATAGATTAACCAGCCAAATTGACTAAAACTAACCAAATCGACCCATATTAAAGAAAATAAAAATAAAATGGTACATACTAGTCTGCCAACACCATGGCAGATATGATGACCTTGGCCTCGTGGTCAAGCGGAAACGAGGGTTTGGGTGCCAAGCTATTATGCCGTCAGACCATGATCGTGGTCAAGCGGAGACGGAGGTGTCAAGCCATTGTGTCCGTCACCATGGCGCCACAACTGATTGTTTTTTTGTTTCTTTGAGCTCCATGAAACTGCACCGCTACCAAGGTGAAACACATACCCAAATGTGCTTTTACTATCATCAATACTTCCTGCTAAATCACTATCTATATAACCAATGAGATTAGCTTCTGTATTAACTTCATAAAAAATTCCATAGTCAATGGTTCCCTTCACATATCGCAATATTCTTTTGCCAGCCTCCCAATGGTTAGAATAAAGTTTTCCATGAATCTACTTATCAAACTAACAACATTCACAATGTCAGGCCTTGTCGAAGTTAGATACATCAGCTTTCCAACCAGACTTCGGAACATGGTTGAATTAACAAGTTTTCCTTCACCTTCTTTAGATAACTTCAGAACCGTGATGCATGGAGTAGTGACTGGATTAGCAGCTTCCATCTTGATTTTTTTTCAAAATTTATTTTGCATAGTTCTCTTGTGAAATAAAAATTCATTTATCAGATTGATGAATTTCAATGCCAAGAAAATGATGAAGTTCTCTTAAATCTGTCATCTCAAATTCTGCCATCATTGACTATTTAAATTCTTCCAACATTTTTACATTGTTTTATGTGAAAACAAGATCGTCGACATAGAGACTAACCACCATAAATCTTCATTGGGAATCACTTTTTATGGAGAGAGTATGTTCATATGGACATTTTTTAAATCCATATTTTTCAAAATAAGAACTGATACGGCCACCAGGCTCAAGGTGATTGTTTCAACCCATATAATGTTTTCTTAGCTTGTAAACTTTTTCTTCTTCTCCTTTCTTAATAAATCCAGGTGGTTGATCAACATAGACTTATTCTTTGAGAACACCATTCAAGAATGCGGATTTTACATCCATTTGGAAAATCTACCAATTTTTATGACCGAACTAGATGAAAAATTTGGGGAAGTAGGAGGGCTTCCTGTTGGAGTATTATTTTCAGCACTTTCAAAATTTGCCTCTTCTTTTTCTTCAAGTTCAAGTGGAAAAATTTGCAAATATTCTTTCTCATCTCTCATCTCTTCCAAAAACGAATTTTCATCAAACCAGACATCTCGACTTATCACAATCTTTTTTGTTACCGGATTATATAGCTTGTATGCCTTACTTCTTTCACTATAACCAATGAAGATGCATTTTTCAGACTTGTCATCTAACTTGCTTCTCATTACATCTGGAATACGAGAGTATGCAACACTCCCAAATATTCTTAGATGATGAACATTAGGCTTTCTACCATACCACATCTTATATGGCGTGCAATTCTCCAAGCTTGTTGTTGGTGATCTGTTAATAAGATAAACAGCACAGGTAACAGCTTCAGCCCAAAAAACTCTTGATAAGCTCTTCTTCTTAAAAAGACATCTAACAATCTCCATTATTGTTCTGTTCTTTCTTTCAGATACACCATTTTGCTGAGGCATATAGCGGACTGTCATCTCATGTTGAATGCCACTAGCTCTGCAATATTTCTCAAATTCTTTTGAAAAATACTCACCTCCACGATCTGTCCGTAAGGTGTTGATTTTTAATCTAGTAAAGTTATCTACTTAATTTTGTAAGATTTTCCAATCTCCTACTTTTACTTCTCCACAATCAGCTTCAAATAATTTTGAAAATAAGTTTTTGTTACGTGTCATATGTTTGCTAGCACCACTGTCTATGTACCAGAAATCATCAGACTCTCCACCACGAGTCACAAGCAATAAAGTTTCTTGACTATTTTTCACCATATTAGCTTCGTATTTTTCTTTCTATATGACCAGGCTTGTGACAATAAAAACACTCAATATAACCACGACCGGTTCCTCTTTGATTTCCACGTCCACGTCCTCTTTGCGAACCTCTAAAGTTCTGATTTTGGTTTGTTTCTTTCCATTGATTTTCATAATTTTGGTTTTTGTTTGTTCTGTTCCATTCTCTTGGTGGATGGCCATAATCTTTTTCCCTCTAATTTGTAGAATATTCTTTGTTCTCACTTATAGACAAGTTTGACTGTAGTGCTTGATCTAATACCCGTGAACAATAATCAGAAACGGATTCAGATGCTGTTTTTTTGTAAACTTTCAAATTCTCCTCTAAGAGTTTGTAATCGAATTATTTTTACCTTTTCATCTCCCTTGAATGATTTCTCCAAAATTTCCAATGCTTGTTTTGCTGAAGTGGCACAAGCAATTTTTTCCCAAACTGCTTCATATGATTGGACTCCTTGATATATCCAAAACAATGTTTTTTATCTTTCTTTCTTTATTTTTTTAGATCTTCTTTTTGTGTTGGTGTTAATTTTTCATCTTTCTTTCTTTATTTTCTTAGATCTTCTTTTTGTGTTGGTGTTAATTTTTCTTCTTAAACATCTTTTACTTCGTTGTAGCCTTTTTCAATAATTTCCCATTATTCTTGAGATCATAGTAGAGTCTTCATCTCAGTACTCTATTTATTATAATTTTCTTTTGTTAATGGAGGAACAAAAGAGATAAGTTTATTATAATTTTCTTTTGTTAATAGAGGAACAAAAGAGATAAGAATCTGATCGAACAGAGCACCAGAGCACCAATTGTAGATTTTAAAGAGATATTTTTGAAGAAAGAAGAATAAGATTTGAGAGAACAAAAGTATTTTTTATTTTCTTTTCTTAATCTCTTTGTTTAGTACATCTCCTATATATATATTAGTATAAATATATTATACTGTTTTAATGACAGAATAATATATTTTACTAATATAATACTCTTTAAAATATAAAATCAAATATAAACATATTTTTTCTAAATTGAATAATATATTATCAATTAAATAATATATTATCAATTAAATAATATATTTTCAATTGAATAATATTAAAAAATACATTAATATATTATTCAAATATTTTGACTAAATTAATTAATTAATATTTTCAAGCTTAATTAATTATTGTCCTAACAAGTTTTCCATTAGTATTCACCATATCAGAATTTACGAGTACTATTTCTTTTTCCATGGCATTCTGCATTCATTGCTACACACATTGATATGATCGTGAATAAAGTTTACATAAAATCAACTTATTGATAATTTTTATGGTATCCATTGTACTTTCATTTATTTTTTGAAAAATATATCTACAATTACTGAGTGGGTATATGGTTAAATTAATTTAAAAAAAAACTATAAATAATTTAATAAAATGTATTTTTTTAACTTTTTATTGTTTTATTTATTTTTTAACAAAAAAAGTCATCTTACTAATTGGTAATCGGTACACTTGGACCAAAGTCTATGGGTTTATTGTTTTACCAGCTGAACAATTGAATAATTATATAGTATGTAAGGGTCAACTTGATAGCTTCAATCCCTACTAGATTTTGTGTTTTTCTGAATTTCTTTCCTTTATTGTAGTTTGATTTTCATAAGGGAATGAAGTAGTTTATACGATTGGAAGAAAAACAATAGTCTTGAGGACATAATATCAACTATAGTATCAATAATTAAAGGTAAGCTAGGAGGATGAGGAATTTCCAGAAGCTAGAATTGATTCACCGAGATGAGTTCATGTATTGATCTTTACTAAAAAAGGTATCAAATAGCTTTTCGAGCGGTTTTGGTTTCTACTTGTATTGTTTCTCAAGATTTCCGGGTACTACCATCTATCTTTGATGCTGTAATTTTACTGGTGAGCTCTGAATATGTTTCCCTAGGCTTTGTTGCTTGAATCAGGAATCTATGATATTTTTTTGTCATATATTTTTATTTAGCTTAGAAATTCGTTAGATTTAAAAAATTTATAATGATTTTGTATTAAATAGATTGCAAAATCATAAAAAAGATAAGAACATAGCTTGAGTTTTCTTGCGATTACTGTGTAATTTTTATGAAAAAATCAATTTTAAGGTTCTTCAGGAAGGTAATAGCTCGAAATTGATTTGAGATTTGTATATTGTCGAAGTCTTGCTTTAATTTGTATTTGTGTGTCCATTTTATGGACAGTAGTTTCCTAAAAAAAAATTGAAGAGATGTTATAAACCAATGTGTTTTGTTATTCAATAATATAACTGGTAAAACGTTAGACTTTGTCTATATATCTAAGTTAGTGGTTTTCATATTATAACAAAGAGTAAGTCCATCAAGAAGAGCTCTGCATTGTGCAGTGATAGACGTTTGTTTCCCATAGAGTCTCCCAATAGTAGCAAGAATTTCTCCTTTTGAGTTTCTAAATATAGCTCCCAGTGTATTCTCCCGACTAAATGCAAGATGCATCAATGTTTAGTTTTAGTCTTGACTTCATTGGAAGACTCCCGTGGGTGACAATGATCTTCTTAGGATAATTGAGATGGTTGAAACAACCCATCTCAAATGCAATATCAGAGTCGTTACTCCATAATTCTCTTTTTAGTAAGTTATATTGATTCAAATGTAGATTCATGCTTATGATTTGATGGATGCTTATATTCACAGAAACATTTTCCTGCTGGAACTTAATCTTGTTTCTTTAATTCCACATAGACCAACTTATGATTGAAGGTGGACTTATACGAATTTGGACCTCTTTAGGAGTTGACCAAAACCAACTTCCAATGATGTGGTTTAGAGTCATGTATCTACCAATAGTTAAACCAAATAAACAACCAAAGTAATGCCAAATCTGCCAAAAAATATTACATTGAACAAATAAATGGTTTAAGTATTCAATGTGTTCACAGTGTTGGCGTTTGGAGGCTACGGTTATTTCCCTATTCTGAAGAATTGTATCAACAAGATATCAGGCTGTTCAATATCCTCCAAAGAAGGAATGAGTATTTCTTTGGAGTGTTTCCATTACAAGATCTTGTGAAAAGCATTGATTTAGTGTATTTTGTTATGATTTATTCTCATGTATTTTTTGTGTTATAATCATCATATACATATAGAGTCCAATAAGGTAAATCTTCAATATAGTCCATCAACTGACTTTGTAATTGTTGGAGAAGCCTCATAGATATTTACTACAAATCCCTTATATTTTAGCTAATATAAATTTAAGTAGAGCAAAGCTTTTCATTTGATAAACATGAATTTTTTGTAACATAAATTGTATTAAAGTAAGTATTCCTCCAAAAGAAAGAAGATGTTGATCCCATTATTGAGTCATCTTCCTAATTTTTGCAATCAAATCTTTAAAATGTTTTGCTTTAGGCCTGGTATGAATAGTAGTGCCAAGATAACTCATATAAATATTACCAATTTTGAATCAAGATAACTGTTTGATATTGTTGGTTCTAGCAGTAGAAATTCTTAAAAAAAGGATAATGAGAGACTTATCCTTGTTTATCAACTGACTTGATGTCTCTTCATATTGATTCAGGAGCTTTAGGATCTTGTTCAAGTTGGAGGCTAGTCCATTAGCAAAGATGGCTAAATTGGTAATAAAGGCTAAACCAGGTATCTAGGTAGTACTAGAAGTTTTGTATCTTAGAGTTCTATTGGATTGTAATAACCACTTTAGGTTTCTTAGTAAATATTCATCTGCAATAATAAATATACTAAGGGAGATGGGATTCTCTTGTCTAACACCATTTGATGATTTGAAATAACCTTTGAGTTTTTCATTAATGATGATAGAAAATTTAGCTTAATGTGTTAGGCATTTGATTCTCAATTATATTGTGATCAAAACCAAAT
The DNA here is from genome assembly GCA_036936605.1 of Limnanthes douglasii subsp. nivea. Classification (NCBI taxonomy): domain Eukaryota; kingdom Viridiplantae; phylum Streptophyta; class Magnoliopsida; order Brassicales; family Limnanthaceae; genus Limnanthes; species Limnanthes douglasii. The sequence goes on from JAUPFV010000002.1 coordinate 336,235,278, forward strand.
ACTTTTAAAATCCGTATGAAAAAAGGATAAAGAGAGCATGTCAAGGCTTTAGCCATATCCAAATTCATAATCATATTTCCACCTCTAGTTTTCTTATTAAGATCATGAACTAGCTCTTGTGTTAAAAGGATATTGTCTTGAATTGTTCCCCCTTCACAAAACTGCTTCGCTATTCTGATATCAGTCTTGGTAAAATGTCTGAGGGTCAATAAATTATTTTTATTGAGATAATTCTGTTGAAGACAGTGCATATGCTAATTGGCATATAGTCACTCCATAATTTTGGATGATCTTTCTTAGGTATTAGGCATATGGTTTTAGCATAGATTCCATAAGGAGCCTGTTCTCCTTAAAAGAAAAACCTGACTACATTGCAAAGATCTTTGGCTATTACTTTCCAGTATTTTTGAAAGAAATTGATGTTGAAACCACCAACACCAGCAACACTAATAGAGGTTAAAGATTTGACTAAGTCGTGAATTTCATCATTAGTTGAATTAGACTTGAGTCTAATGTTATCTTTTTGAGTAACTAGCTTGGGGATAAATAAGTTTTAATGTTCTCATTAAGTAAAGTTTTGAAGTGATTGATTGCAGAATCTCTTAGTTTTTGCTGGTCCTCAATCCATACATTGTCCTCCATGATTCTGGTTATTTCTCTTCTTTTTTGTTTTAAATAGTTTTGGAATCCATGTGTTCATGCCACCATTTATAATCCAACTAGCGTTACACTTTTGCTCAAATAGGATTTATCTATGGCTAAATATTGGAGATGGATGGCTTGGGCTTTGGCTAGTTTTAACTTGTCTTTCGGAGTCTTGGAATTTGAAAAGAAATTTTCTAAATATCTTACTTCTTCTTTTAGCTGTGCTATAACACTTAAAATATCTCCCGAAGTCTCTCTATTATAATCCTTATAAATTAGTTATAGTTTTTTCAATTTTGCCAAAAGATGTGAACTGGTGTACCAGTCATCTTTATGTTCCAATTTATTTTCATCGGTTCTAAGAAAGTTTGATGAAGAAACCACATATTTAAAAATTTGAATGATGCTTTTTTCTTGCTTTGGGTGTAAGTGATGAAGATGAAGAGAGGGACTGATCAAAGTCTATTCCCGCTAAGTGGTTTACTATAGTAGTTTCAAAATAAGTAGATCATGGCATTTTGTATAACACTCTATCCAAAAGATTTTATTTATGAGAGTTAGTACAAGTGTACTTAGTTCCAATGAAACCATCATCTGAAAAGGTACATTTATTGATGGCATCATCAAAATCGTCAATGTTTTTCAAGCACAAAGATAAGCAAGATAGTTGTTCAATAAGGATGGTGATCGAGTTAAAGTTTTATATCACAATCCACTTTTTTTAGCAGTCAACCATATTTCTTAGATTATCCCATATAGCCATATTCTCTTCCCTGATACATTTAACATAGAAAATAAAAATTATAAAGTATTTATTAATAGTAGAATGAGTAACCTGGAGATGCAGAATCTGATCACGATTGACTAGATTAGTGACATTGAAATGATTCCTCCAGAAAATCCAAATGTTGTTTGATACGTTAGGAGTAGCATGTTGAAAACCTATAAGTTTGGTAGTCTTTGTTAGATGGATATCAACAATCATTGGCTCCTGGATTGCTATAAAATCTATTTTTAGTCCTACTAATAGATTTAAACATTCTTCTAGTTGCCATATTTCCAATTCCTCAAATATTCTAACATGATATAGATATTTCCTAGCTCATTATCTCAGACTCATGGTATTCATGTATGGTTTTGATGTTTGATATTTGGTTAAGGGTGATTTGGATTAGTGGATCATTGATGTTTTTGATAGGCGGAGAGTTTGAAGGTGGTTGACGTGTATTGGTTGGTATCTGTTGGCCTTTTGAGGCTTCGACATTTTTTTGAACTTCTTTATTGTGATTATTCTATAGCTGAATATGGTTATCACATATGTGAGTGTTTTTTGGTTCATTTTCTGGAGGTTTGATAATAATGGATTTCATTTTAGGTTTCCAGATCTCTGTTGCAGTAGTTTGTTTTATTATTTTGGTGTTTTCCTTCATATAGTGGTAGATTTGTTTGAGTTATTTTTTGCATTCATAGATTTTATGGCTAATATGTAGCCATTTGGTACAATAGTTTGGCCTTATACCATAGATAACCTGATACCATAACTTTTCTTCCTTTCCAAAAGCAACCCGAATTCTAGATATATAAGTCTTTGATGTATTAGTTTCAATCCAAGTCATACAAGAGTATGCATAACTTTATTATTTTGTGGTACCCAGATTTATAATATGTTCCCTAAAGTTTTTGCCAATGAATTGACAGTGTATTCCTGATACATTAAGGATGGACGGCGTGAGAAAGTAATCCAGTTGGAGGTTACATGAGATTATTTCCTCAGGTGAAAATTTGGAGTCCACTTTAGGATACACATGGTAAATTGTCCCACTGTCCATATATTACGTCTCCAAATTCTTCTGGCATCTTCAAGAATAATAATTTCTATCATTATATACTTCATGTCCCAAAGAACCAAGCCGATCTTGCATTTGAGACCAAGATTAACAAAGAACTCTTGAATTTCCTGCATGAGGGGTCTGCCTACCGAGAAGTTTCCTACTAATATCTGTTTATCCATTGATTCCAATAGAATTTTGTATATTTCCTAAAATTTAATAGTCGGTTGAAGTTCTTTATGATAGAATTTAACATTTTAATGAACGTTAGGCTTTGAATGAATACTTGTGATATTAGCATATGTCTTGAGTGTTTCTTTGTGGTTGTCCAATAGTTTATCAGGCTGGTTTGATGGTTGATTCTCGAATATATAGTTGTTTTGTAAGGTTAAATTTTTTTTTACGCTGAGTGGTTGATTTCGTGAAATATAAACTTAATTTAATAAAGGGTAATCTTTATCTTTTTTATTTTTCTTGGTGATGGTTACTTATAACGAGTATAAGGTTAGAGCCCTGGCACCCGTTTCAGTATTTTCACTAGTGGTGTAGACTAAGAATAAAGATGGTACAAAATATTAAAGATAAATTACTATAGTCCATTTAATATAATTATTTAATTATTCATAAAATACCAAATTTTATTAATTTATTTGTTTAATAGGTGTAAAAATACCATCAAAAATATTTTAATATCACTTTTATTTTATATAAATATTTAATTAGTAAATAAATTATTTTAATTGATTACCCTTTATTTTATATAAATATTCTGAGTCAAATAATATCATTCAAATAATTTTAACATCATTAATTATGAAACAATTTCGGTATAATTCGAAATTTATTTTATTTTATTTTTATAAAGAAAATATTATAAATTTGAATTTATAATGGAAATATCGGTAGATGTGATTCTTAATTAATTATAAATAGATAATTCAAAGTATATAGTTTGTATATAATCACTTGTAACAAAATATAAATATAACTGATTTTCTATAATATTTTAATAAATTTATTTATTGTAGAAACTCTATAAAATAATACACTTGGGACGACCAAACTTTATTAATTAAAATAGTTATTAATTAATCGATAAATTAATAATTATTAATTTATATATTAATTAATATTTTATTAATTTATAGTAAAATACTTAGTTTACAGACACCTTTCAAGCTTCCACTTAATTATTGTACAATATACAATGCATGTATGCTTCTTGTGTTCAATGTATCACTTTAACCAAATCCATTTTAACCATGAAATCATTATCAAATTGATTATAATCATACGCTTAACTAATTTTAACTAACGATCATCTACATATTTCGATTCTACCTAACAATCAATTCAAAAGTAAATATGAAATAAATCAAGAATAGAAATGGATGAGAAATTCTCTAGTTTTTAGAGGAAGAAAATTAACTTTTTGTGTTTGCAAAAAAATAAAATGATGAATCATGAGTGTTTGAGATTTTTTTTCACAAGTAACATGCAACATCGGGCATAACCAAACATGCGAGGCCATGCATAAAAAGATGTGAGACCACACATAAATAAACATGTGAGACCAAATATAAAATAAACATGTGAGACATGTATTACTTGATGATAAAGATGTGAGTCCAGGGTTACTCTCTCACAAAATATAAAAAATTATGAATGGATCTAGTTTCGTTCATCTTCAAAAATCAACGTATGGTCTTATATATTGTAATTTTAAAATAGTATAAGGTTATTATAGTTCCCGTATTAGATTTTGATTATTATTATAATATGATTATAAATTTTATATTTTGATATTATTTACTAGTACAAGTGTTTTAATTATTTGATAAACAAAGTGTTATATTGTTTGTATATTATAATTTAAAAGAATTATAGGGTTATTATAGTTTTATTATTATACTTAGATTATTATTATTATTATGGTTTGATTATTATAGTATGATTATAACTACTACAAATGTTGTTATATTTTGATAATTACTTACTAATGATAAAGTTATTGTATAAATAGTTTGATTATACTATAACTTATTATAGTTTATTTATTTATTTTAAGTGGTAATTTTTTTATGAAAAGTTGTTACATTATGGGCGTTCATAGTTTATTATCGTATGGGCTTGGATTTGTACAAATGTTTACAAATTGAACTATCGATTATAAATGTCATTCATCTTGATTTTGGAAATTTTGATCTTCTGAATAAGGTTTTTTGTACTCACTTTTTGAAGTTTAAACTCCAGATTTATCCATAAAATCTTGTTCAAGTTCATCTTCACCATCTTCTATAAATTCATTAAAGACGTCGCTTGGATTCTTTTCCTTTTCATACTCTTTGTCTTGTATCCTATGATTCGTGGCAGTCCAGTCCTTGATTGCAAAAAGCATTCCAGATGTCTGACCCATTAATCTTATTTGTTTAGTCGTGTATTGCAACCTGACTTGACTAAAAGCATATTCACTTGCACAAATAAATAAATATAAATAGTACACCAAGGACTTAAATCACTATAATCCTTATCCGCCAAGCAAACTTGATTGATTTGATCGATTAAATTTTTTAATTAAATATTATAGAAAATGAATTAAGAGGAATATATTGGAAGAACGATGTTGTAATACTAATACTAACATTTCGAGAGTTTTGGAAGTAAAATTGTGAATGAGAGATGATCTACGAGATGAAAGAGAAATGAGTGAGTTTATTCTCTATTTATAGAGAAGAAACTAAAAAAATCTGAATCAAATTGGATATCCGATTTGTAATGGGTTTTCATTAAATAAAATGTAATCAAATCGGATATCCGATTGGCCAAATTAGATACCCGATTTGATCATAATTCTAGAAAAAAAACTAATTGTGGCCTGATAAGGAAATATAAAGTTAGGGACTAAAATGTAAACAATAAAAGGTTAAGTAACATATGGTAAAAATTAAAGAAGCGATTTTGATTATATATTTTTAGTAAGGACTAAGTGTAATTTATCCTTTTATATAACTACTTACAGTTGTAAGTTAAGTCTATTTGCCTCTATATATAGGCAGAGCTGAACTATTAAAGGGGTTGAACTTCTGACTTTATTCACTTGTGTTCTCTCATTATCTATCTCTTTCTCTAAAACACTCCTACTATTGTTTACTAAAGTGACTCCTAATAAGTAAACTCACCAAATTTGCGACTTCATTGGGGAGACTAACAATCAGTGTCTTTTCTTCTAGTTCGAATTTTGTTAATCCTAAACAACAGTTTTGAAATTTTGCAATGAATCCTGAAAGCAACCCGTTAGTTCGATCAGCGATTGAAACACTAAGAGAAGATTTACAGAGGAATGAAAATAGACCATAAGGATCTGTTACGATCCAAGCTCAGTCTGATATAGAAATGCGTATGAACCAACTCTTGGATAAAATAAACGCACTAAATCAGAAGTGTGAGCAAAGAGAGCAGGAAATTCACTCGACGAAGCTTAAATACGAAGTGAGACAACTAAATGAGGAATAACCAGTCTGATCGATCTTGCACTTGTAGAAATAGTAGGAATAAGCGGAAGAAGGAGCGCTTCGAAGCTCCAAAAGAGTGTTATTCTTCTCGGAAGTGAAATAAAGACAAACAAAAATGTGTCACATCTAGTGACGAGGAGGTTGAGAGATCTACCTCATGTTTTAAAAGGTATAAGGTTTCTTCGAAGGAACAAAGGGAACAACCCCGAAAATATAAGAAGGAACACAGATCTTGGAAGGACAACGTTCCTCGTTATTTGAGGGAATCTAATTGGTGTGATAGGAATACATCGAATCAGTATGCAGAGACTGATTGGAATTTATATGCATTCATGGGAGCTGAGGATCAGTACGTGCAGGGTGTCGATTGTAGGAACTCTCCGTTGATTCCGAAGTGTTTTGATAGCGCTAAGGTTGAAAAGTTCGATGGGATGCAGGATCTAGATGATCATATCGAACAATTCAAGAATTACATGATGAACTTCGAAGATGACGAAAAGTTGGTGTGTCATGCTTTTTCATAAACTTTTAAATGAATAACGTTAAAGTGGGACAATCGGATTCTGAGGGGATCTATTTCGAATTTGAGGGATTTCTATACTGCTTTTCGAAGCCAGTTTGTTGGAAGCAAGGAGATGAGAGCGAATAGAGATACGATTATCCAATGCAAGCAGGAAGTTGGAGAAAAGTTGAAAGACTACGTAAGGTGATTTATTGAGACTAAGGTAGCTTGGATAATTGCGAAGAAGATATGGTGATGGCAGCTGGTGTGATTAATTTTCGTTTGAGGGTAATTTTGTAATTTGTTTAGAGTTTGTGAAGGTTGGTAGATGTTTAATGTTTGAGTAGAGAGTAGAGGGAGAATTAAGCAGCCTGGTTGTATTTAATTTTCATTACCCATATTTAATGCGGGTGGTAGGGTATTTATACCCTTGTATTTGGGCTTTATGGGCTTTCGGGTCATGTTTAATGGACCAATGAGCTCTTAGTAGAAGAGCAAGCAGCTTAGTCAAGAAGTGTTTAGGTTTTTAAGTACTTTAGTCATAGTTCGAACAGTCCAATGGGCTAGGTGTTCGAACTGCCCTGTCCGGTCTGGTGATCTTAGTCCGAACTGTCCCCGTCCGGAGAGGTAGCAACATTCGGACTCATCAGGAGCCCCTTTTTTAGGTGTTTGTTCAAATATCTTTGCCAAAAACCTGAAAAACAGTCCGATGTCAGGGGCAGTTTTACCCGGACAGGTCTTTCGACTTGTGCTATGGCTTTATCCGGACAGATAGGTGATGTGATATAACATCAGCTGGAACCCCAGTAACATCAGCATTGCACCAAGCAAAAACATGCTGATGGTTTCTCTAGAACATTAACATCTTATTTTTCAGGTCGGGTGGCATTTTAGACCCTATCTTGACACTTTTCCTTTCTTCTAAAGAATGTGTTTCAACCTCTTCAACTGGTATCAATACTCCAGAGGTCTCTCTGGGTTCATCAATTTCACCCTCACCCTAGAAAGCCCCTCAAACTGCTATTGCTCGTCGATACGAACTGCCCCCAACGCCCGGAGGGCCAGGGCTGTAGCATAACGTTCTCTTGCAATCTTTTGACTACTTCGGACAACTCCCACCTATCCTTGAACAGCATATTTCAAACATTGGTGGACTGTCGAAGCCACTGCATGCATCCTAGAGAGCCAAGACCTCCCTAAAATAGCATTATAGCAAGTGGGATAATCTACCACAATAAAAAGTATCATGACCATCTTCTTGAAAGGGCCCTTGCCCAACAAAACTTCCTCTTCGAACTCCCCGATCACATCTGCTGAGCTGCCAGTAAAGCCCACAATTGATCTGTCTAAACGCTGAATTACGACTGGATTTTTCATTTTCTTGTAAGTGTTTAAGAAGAGGATATTAGCTGAGCTTCCAGTATCCACCAAGATTCGTCTTATGTCATTGCCCCTAATGGATGCTCCTATGACAACAACATCTTCATGAGGGCCAGCTATATCTCTTAAGTCATGTTCATCAAAAAAAATGAAGGGGAATGGAATTTGCGATTGATAGGAAGTCATGCCTCCTTCTAGATGGGTAGCTAAAGTATGAACGTGCCTCTTCCTCGAAGAAGCAGTAGGAGCTGTCATAGTATCCCCTCCGAAAATTGTAAGTGACTCGAAAAACTTAAAGAGCCCGGAGACTGTTCTAGAACATTCCTCAATGGCACCCACTCTATTTCGAGTTGGATCCGGATCCAAGTATTCTGATTCCATATCAAACCTTTTGATTATAACCATGGCTCCCTCCGGAGTAGCATTACTTGGACCAACCCGGTGAGTATTGTCAGGCCTATTACCTCCTCTTCTTTTGACATAAGCCCCCAGCTTTCCCCTTTAAATCAAGTTCTGAACTTCTTGTTTCAAGGCTATGCAATCATCAATGGTATGGCCAGTATCATTGTGATACTGGCAGAAAGAGTTATTATGATACTCTCTAGGAGATTGCAGTGTGGCCGATCTTCTATAATGTACCTCTTGCTTTGTTTTATCATAAATGACGGCCACACTTTCTTTCAATTCTGCAAACCACTCTGGTTGAACCCAAAGCCCTCTCTTATTTCTGGATTGTTGACTCTGAGCAGGTGCAACTCGCTGAGATTGAGCTTTAGCTCTGCTATGCCCATGTCCGGTCTCCTTTGCTTTGTTCCCGGACTGATTCTGATTGGGGTTTGGTGCAACCAGGGTAGACCTCACCTGCCTGTGCACCCTAGTTTTCTTTGTTTCGTCAACATTAATCTGCTTTCCAACCTGATTCAGCAAACCTCCCCAAGTCATGGCTTTCTTTCTGGTCACCGAATCAGCCAAATTTCCAGGGTTTAAGCCCTGTCTCAAGGATGCTATTGCTACTTGCTCGAAGCAATCAGCCAACCCATTCTTGGTGTTTACAAAACGACTTATATATTCTTTCAATGATTCGTTCGGTTCTTGGGCACAATGGATTATTATGTCCCCATTGCCCTTCAAGTCTTTACTCCCAACAAACTGCCTTCGAAAGGCCACCCAAAAGGTATCAAAATTCTTCATGCAGCCTTGTGGTAGGCTGTTATACCATTTTAAAGCACTCCTCGTAAAGGATTGGGAGAATGCTCTACAAAGTAGCTTGTCATCATCATCAAAGTTCATCATGAAGTTTTTAAATTTCTCCAAATGGTTGTCCGAATCAGTACTGCCATCGTACTTCTCCATTTTAGTGCTATTAAACCTCTTAGGGAGGTTTCCGGACATAATTTTGGAAGACAATGGAGATTGTCTCCAATTTCGGCCACGACTGAACATAATATCCTCATTGGGAGTTGCAAAGATACTTGGTTCATCGTGGAAGGCAAAAAGATCCATCAGCATCTTATCTACATACCTCCGGCTGTGAGATGACCCTTTGCTAATATTCTTCTTCAATTTCCCATGTCTATCCCTTTTCCTCGAATATTTTTTGATCAACTTTTGCTTCTTTTTAGTTCGGCCCTCATCACTGCTAGAGGATAAGGACTCTTCAACTCCTTCCTCATCCGAGTAGCTATCAGAAGACTCTGAGTCTGAGTCAGAACTCTCCACTGGCTTAGACCGGTGAGACTTTTTGGAGCTGGCATGAGTCTTTTTGGTACTCACATGATTCTTTGAAGGCTCATGCTCTCTAGGGTTATCAGTGTGATGAGCAACTGATGCTTTTGACTTTTCTTTCATGCCCATCTTTTCCTTTTCTGCCCTCAGAGCTTCTATCTCGCCTTTTAACCTATCGCGCTCCTCGATAGTGTATTCATCATTTTCACCTACCACTTCAAGCAAAGCTGGTGGTACCTCTGGGACGTCCGGATTCATTCAGACTGATTTTTCTAGTTGGTTTCGAATGCTCGATTCAGGCACCTTCGGACAACTCCCAATGTGGTCGCCAAATTGGTGTGGTTAATTTTCGTTTGAGGGTAATTTTGTAATTTGTTTAGAGTTTGTGAAGGTTGGTAGATGTTTAATGTTTGAGTAGAGAGTAGAGGGAGAATTAAGCAGTCTGGTTGTATTTAATTTTCATTACCTATATTTAATGCTGGTGGTTGGGTATTTATACCTTTGTATTTGGGCTTTATGGGCTTTCGGGTCATGTTTAATGGACCCATGAGCTCTTAGTAGAAGAGCAAGCAACTTAGTCAAGAAGTATTTAGGTTTTTAAGTACTTTAGTCATAGTTCGAACAGTCCAATGGGCTAGGTGTTCGAACTGCCCTGTCCGGTCTGGTGATCTTAGTCCGAACTGTCCCCGTCCGGAGAGGTAGCAACATTCGGACTCATCAGCAGCTTTTCGCCAAATGTTACCGCCATGAGATTTGGATAATGAGATGACAAACATGTGAGGCCATGCATAAAAAGATGTGAGACCATGCATAAATAAACATGTGAGACCAAATATAAGATAAACATGTCAGACATGCATTACTTGATGATAAAGATGTGAGTCCAGGGTTACTTCCTGACAAAATATAAAAAATTATGAATGGATTAGTTTTGTTCGTCTTCAAAAATCAACTCATGGTCTCGTATGATTTATTCTTGATATTTTAACTTTATTATGCTTGGTCTCGCATGATTTATTATGTCTGGTCTCACATGTTTTTTATTTCTCGTCTCGCATAATTGATTATGTATGGTCTCTCATATTTTTTATGTTCGGTCTCGCATATTTTTTATGTCTGGTTTCTCTTATTCATTTATATTTGGGGTCGAATATTTTTTATGTCTAGTCTCGCATGTTACCAGTGGAAAATAATAAAAATCAAATAAAAAATATCGTTAATTGTTCTAATTTTGTTCGTCTTAAAAACAAAGCTGATTGTACTTTCAGATTTTTTTTCCCGAACTTGAGTTTGAAATATACAAACCTTTAAAAAAAATAGAAATAGAAACTTTGGTTCAAGAATGAGAAATGGTTACGTGGCTGTGGCTCGTGATAAAGCATGATTATTTGAGATATTCTTTAAAAAATTGGGTATTGAATGGGAGTTGAGTGCACAAAATGGGTATTAGCTAAGCAATAGTTAAAGTTTAAGTAGTATATGACAATAAAGTATTTTTGGGTATCTTTGATGACATTTCTCATATTTTATAGCATCGGTTTTGTAAAAGTGGCAAACGTGACACGACCAAAATTTGCGGATCACGGCAGAGCTGTAACGTTTTGCGGATCACGGCAGAGCTTTAACGATATTAGTGGCGGAGATATCGTGGACTTTTATGGAGCCTATGAACCCACTCATTTAGATATATAATATATTTAGTATTAAAAAATAATAAATAGATTTATGTCTAATGGAAATAAATGAAGTCGCAACCCACAAGTAAATTATATTAATATACATAAATATAATACATTTAAGGAGATCAGAGAGTTATTAAATAAAATTATTAAGGAGATAACAGAGTTATTAAGTATAATTATTATTATTTCTATTATGTATAAAATTGTTCTATTATTAATAAAATTATTAAGGAGATAACATAGTTCTTGAAAAACTAGCTTGAGAGCTTGGGAAGCAGATTATGATCTAATATAGTAACATAAGTTCATTGAGTTCATCGATTGAAAATGTGTTGGTTATTTTCCAATGTGCCTATATTTTGGATGAATTTAAAGGCTTTAAGCTTAAGATTTGTAAATATATATTTAGAAATAGGGGATTCAATTATATTCGTTCTTATGGATAAACATTTGCAAAAATATTTTAACTCAAATTTGAAATTTATGAACGAGATTTGTCCACATGAAATCTTGAGTGAATCTATACTAATTCATTTTGACATAAATTCAAAATTTACAATGTTACAACATTGTTTTTGACAAATGTGTGAGTTTTAGAAGAGAAGTTTAATGAACTAACTTGGATGATGTCCCTCTTCATTTTAAACTGATTCTAAATATTAATTCGCCAAGATTATGTTATACGAGGTCTTAATTTCCATGATTTAGTGTAAGAACAATAAGTGATCTTGAGATGTCAAGTTATTGAGTGATGACTTAATACTATAAAATTCTACTTTTAAGGTATTAGCTTTATTTTTTTAAAATTTTTATTATACAATTTTAAGTTCATATCAATTATATTGGATAAAATTGATATATTCTTATTCATTTATATTATAATGTTTATCAGTAAATAATAATATCATAATAAAAAAATATTTGGTACATAATATATTTTTACAAAACCTAGTTAATTGTACTTCATAGTTAATATTTTTTTTTTAAATCTCATATATTTTTTTAATAAAGGATATATAAATTAAAAATACAAAAAATGGATTTTTCAAAATAAAGATATTATAGCAGATACTAAAGAGACTAATGTAAATATTTATACTCTCTCTAAATCTAAGGAAAATGAACATAAACAATATACGAATGGATTAAAAATATTAAAGTATATAACAGACCATTAGACTTGTATATAGACCAGTTGAAGACATCTTTTTAAACAATAATATTATGTTTCGAAAGAAAAACAAAAAGTTGCAGAAAAAAAACACAAGCTAACGTTAAAGAGATCGGCTTTGAATAGTAACTCGTCCCTGGACTATCGCATTTGGTGACAGATAGTCCCTGGACTTTCAAAAGTCCGTTCTTAGTCCATGGACTATCCAGTTTGGATAAAGTTAATCCCCTTACATGTGTTAACTATCAATTATCCAAACTGGATAGTGCAGGGACTACCAACAGACTTTTGAAAGTCCAAGGACTATATCTCACCAAACTAGTTAGTCGAGGGACTACAAACGGACTTTTGAAAGTCCACGGACAATCTGTCACCAAAGTCGATAGTCCAGGGACGAGTTACTGTTCAAAGCCTTAAAGATCTAACACAACTATTGGACAACGAACACGTAAAATTATAAATAACATATTCCTACAAATTTATTTCATAAATTTATGAGTGAGAGAAGAAGAATACGAGGAGGAAGAAGCATAAACATATATTTTAAAATAAATTTTACATATTAAAACAATAAAAAATATCCATGATAGTTCAAATTCTAGTAAAATAAAACAAAGAATAATATATATGGATTCAAAGATTGAAATAAAGAATAACAAAAACTGATATTAAAGTTATCATAAAATTATTCATATGACAAAAATCACAAAGCATAGAAGAATACAAATGATCGACTATACTAAATATCAAAATAATAAAACGTGGTAAGTTGAGAAATTTTGAATTGTGAAACATGGTATGTTAAAATTGTGGTGTTTCGTAAAACACAAGTACTATATAGTGAAAAATTTGAGAGATCATAACTTTTCTGAATGAGTTTTTTTTATTCTATCTAGTTTTTGGAGATTTACACCTTGATATAGGAGTAGAAACACGATATAATTAAGTTACAAAAAAATATGGTGTATTTAATGAATTCGAATCACTCGTATATAGGATTTAAAATCCACTTCTAAAACCAAACAACATTTATATATCTTAAAATCTACTAAAAACCTTGAATTCGAGTTATGATTCTATCTTTAAAGAATCGATTATTTTTATGTGTTAAAGAAAGAGAAAGTAAAGAATTTTTGCAAAAATTATCTAAGAACATAGTGTTTGAGTAATATTTGTCGAAGAAAACATGTCTTATATGGAATAAAAATAGTTGTAGAGAGAATAAATAGATTTTAGGTTTTGTTTAATGGAATTATTGTAACTATGTGTTAGGTTTATGAAAGAAGTAACTTGTCAACAAAGGTATTGGCAAAGGACTATATGGGTGAAGAGGAATCAACGAAAGATATGTACATGCATGAATTGTTGAATTCTCTCAATATATAGTCTTGGCCAATATTTAGGTGCAAAGATGTTTGTTGGAACCTAAGGATGAGTTTAGTGGAAAACATGCTTGCTTTTTTTTATTGAACCGAAGACGTGAGTCAAATGAGTAGAAATTGAGCCAAAAGAATTGTGTTTATGACATTATGTGAAGTTATATGTCGAATGCTACTTGGGCTAAAACTTTAATGTTGATGAGTTTAAGTTCTAGATCGAACTATGATTTGGTCTTACTAAATTAACTAAATTTCCTATTAACTAGGTTTCTTAATAATTAGAACTTCCATTTATTTACGTGTCCTATTAATTTGGATTTATGAGGTTTTCTATTTTTAGGAATTTAAAATTTCCAAAAAATCATTTTTCTTTCTCTAGCAGAATCTAAAACCAAAGTCATATTTGACTTTATTTGGAAAAAAACTTATGTGCTTTTAAAATTCAAAATTAAGGATGGCAATGTTGGTGCGAGCCGATCCAATCCGGCTTGACCCGATCCGGTTTTGTCTGGTCTGAACTTATAATGGACTGGGTACATAAATGAAAATTATGGCTTGTTGCGGATCGGGCCGGGTATAGATTTTTAGTTTATTCAACCCAACCCGGCCCAAAATATAAACTATATATAAAAATAAAAAATATAAATAATAATATACAATTGTTTTTACTAATTACTAAAAAAACTTGTTTACAATAATATATAAAAATTTAATTTCAATAATTATTAATTAGATTGTTTCACTAAATATTATTTTCAATAATATATTTAATAATTAGATTCTACCACTAAACTTAATCAATAATATTTAATTTTCTATAGTCATAATTCTGTTTAATATAAATTTAATCTAGCATTATATTATTCGTTAAGTTTGTCACCAAAAGCAATGCCTTTAATATCGACATTTTAAAATTTTCTAAATGATTTTGAATATGAGGATGAAAACATTGTGATACATAGTGGTGACGATGGATGATATTAATGGAAACCAAAAAAACTTTTAAAAGTTTATATTTTCTTATTTGAGTAATATTTAATGGTTTAAATAAAGTCCAGGCAGCCGGGTCGTACTGATCTCGGGCACGTGCGGGTCGGACTCGGTTCAAAAAATATTAAACCCACAATGGGTCGGACCGGATTAGGGTTTAAGTAAAAAAAAGGTGGGCTCAAACCGCTCAGCCCAAACACCATCCAAACCCTCCTCATTGCCACCCTTATTCAAAATGTGATTTATTTAATTTTTATTTAATTTTTATTTAATTTTTATTTAATTTTTATTTTTTTAATTCTTTGACTTTAATATTTTTCTTAAATTGTAGCTCCTTTTTAAAATTAAATTTTTGTATTTTAACTCTCTTTTTTTCTCTTTTAACTCTCAATTTACTATTAAATACAACAATAAACAAACGAGAAGGTTTTTATTTTATTTATTAAAAATAACAATTAAATTAATATAAAATTAAAGATAAATATTATTCGATTAAATTCACATGTTATGGATGAAAAATGGAAGAAGTCTAACTAATTTTGAATTGATTTAGGAAAAAAAAATGAATTTTTTATTTTAGACTATTTGCTTGAATATTTTTTAAACATTTCATTAATAAATCAAAATAATATTAATTTTACTTTTAATAACTTGTAAGTTATAAAGTTCTAGACAAAAAAAATTAAAAAATATAACAATATAAACATGCAATTATTAACCTTTTAAACTAAAAATCAATTTATAAATTTTAATATATTAAGATCCTAAAATATACAATAAATAATACTAAATGATCATAAAAATAATTTTTTGTGATATTTTAAAGACATATTATATCTTACACTTAAATTCTAATATTCCCCCAATATTTTATAATAAGGATAAATTCCTTAACAAATTACCTAAATCATCTCATATAAAAAGAGATAAAAGCAAAAAGAAAGATAGAGAGAAAATGAAGAATAATATATAATTGTATTACTATATATTATTTGAGATGCTTTACATATGAGCTACTATTTATAGGAGTTGTACAAGACGTTTTAATGTTACATTTATTATTTACATCCGAGTGCCCTTCTAATTTCATCTTTATTATAATTGATCCCGAATATTTATCATTATCACTTTAACATAGAAAAATATTAGATTAACGAACAATAGTACTTAATATATTTTGGGGTCAAAATTCCATGTTAAATTGGAGATGAATTGTAGAAGCTCTTGGTTCTCCCAAAAACAATCAAATGAAAATAAGAAGAAATACTAATATATAGGAAAATAAAGTGTCACAAGGTCCAGACGATAGTTAACACAAAAGAAAATAGAGAAAAATAAATAAATATTGTGTTTTTTAAGAAAAAATAAAACTAATAAACAAATTAAAAATAAAACATACATTGGGTTGCCTCTGAATCAGCGCTTAATTTAGATTCTCTAGCTCGACTTGACAAATCCTCAATTTGGAATATGAGGAGGAGTTGAGCCTTCCGTCCTCTGAATATGAGATTTTCATGGCTTGATGAGGAGAGATATTATATAAGTGGTACTTTCTTATATATGAAAGCTTTTTATGGATCTGTAAAAGTATTCTTTTCTTGGTACTCCAGTTAGATGGAAAGTCGATTATACTAGGGGTCTCCATAAATCATAGAATTTGAAACATCACTAAGAACTTACAAAACTTATTTTATTCATTTTCTGCTTCTTTCGGTATGCGTATGAAACATGCATAACGTATTTCGATAAATTTGAGTTTATAGGGTTTTTTCCTCAGCATTGATCAAGATAGCGTTCGAGCTAGCCGTGATCAACCAGACAATCAGAATTTACTATTTTATGCACACTCACCTGGCCATGATCAAGTTTTGGCTTACCACGATCGATAGTGTCTTCTTTTGCTACAGTTTCAAATTTCAACTCATTTTTCTTATCTACTTCCCACTTATTTTCCTTACAATAGGTTTTGTGAATTAGATTTTCCGAGAGACTTGTATTTAACCTATAGCAAACTTACGTATGTTGAGTCCACCTTCTATGTAGACCCGTGAAACCTTTTACCATTAGTAAATGATCCTCACACAAATTTATTTAACATCTTTTATATTCTTGTTATAATTCCTGCAGGGATGAAGATACTTTGCATCCAATAGGTTGGTATGGGCATCATGGCAGAATCGATTAACACAAGCCTACCACCAAAAGATAAGCTTTTGCACTCTCATTCCTTGTTTTTGTTTTTTTTCTCTTGTTTAATAAGTTGCTGAAGATGCTAGCTATATTATTTTTATTATTATTAAGAGTGATTCCCAGATAGTCCATAGGCAGAGGACTAACATTAAATCTTAGAGATGTCATTAATACTTGTTGATATGAAGATTTTAATCTTGTCCTTCTTAATAACTTGACCTAAGACAGTTTGATAACTCTAAAGAAAGAAGCCAAATTTGTTGATTGTATCATCCATACTGTTATCAAAGATTAAAATATCATCTGCAAATACTAGTCAATTAATTAACATTTTACTTCTGGATGAGAAATGCATGGTTTTATTGATAGTGAACAATTTATAAAGACCCATAATTAGGACTTCCTCAACCAAAATGAAGAGACTACGAGATAAGGGATCCCTTTATATTAAGCCTCTTTTAGTATTAAAAAAATAATAATTTTTTCCATTAATAAGAATGGAAACACAGACATAACTGGTGTGAATTAAAGTTGTAGTGAGTGAATTAAGAACAGAAAGTCCGCAGAGAGAATTTAAAGTAGTGAAAAGTACTTCTGAATATATCATAGGTCAAACTAACTCCTTCAGCCTCTTTAAATAGGCAAGGTGAGTTAGTTAGAGAAACGG
Organism: Limnanthes douglasii subsp. nivea; assembly: GCA_036936605.1. Taxonomy (NCBI): domain Eukaryota; kingdom Viridiplantae; phylum Streptophyta; class Magnoliopsida; order Brassicales; family Limnanthaceae; genus Limnanthes; species Limnanthes douglasii. The sequence continues at coordinate 336,252,950 of JAUPFV010000002.1, forward strand.
TTACATATTAGTGTATTTACAATTTAACCCTTCGGTTTCTCCTAAAGCCTAATTTAATCCTATAATTACAGAACTTATCACTTTAGTCCCTATTAATTGCACTTATGTCCCTAAGGAATATCTTTCCTTATCAGTAGCCCCCCTAGTTCTTATACATTAATGTATAAGAACTATTAGCTCTTCGAATTCTTCCTCGGATCAGCATCATTTTACGTCTTTATTATGATTGAACTCAATGGTCTAGGACTTTCTTCGAATTTGTGAATAAGTGCAAACGGATTTCTCAATTGCCTCGAATTTAACTCCTCTTCGAATTTGACTTCTTGTGGTATAGCTTTGCCTTTTCTTCGAACATTATTACTTCAAACATAGTTTAATAACACTTCGAAATCTCTGAACCCTACCTGATGGATTGATTAGACCTCTAGTGGTAGACCTGTGACATCACTAGTTTCCTTTTCGTTTCATATTCCACCCAATGAAAACAACTTACTTGTTCCACACTTTCACATTCTCGACGTCATTATTTTACCCTATAAATACCCAGCTATTCATTCATTAAGAACTTTTTAGAGAATCCGCCTTTTAAACCATCTTCAATCTGTTCTTCATCTTCAACCTCTTCATCTTCAACCTGTTCTTCATCTTCAACCTGTTCTTCATCTTTTCTTGTCTACCCAAGCAATCTCTCATACCAATACCCATTGTATGAGAAGATACCCTAGACACAATAGATTTAAACCCAGAAGACCAGTAAGATCAAAGAAAAATCTTTTTCCTGGTTCTAGTAACCAAGTATTCGGGGCCTACGATTATCTTTGCATTTCTCGAAGAGCCAAAGAATACAAAGCTGCTGGGTTAATCTACAACGGTCCTCACTCTTCCTGTACCACTTTTAAATACGGCAACTTCAATCCTAACCTTGCCACTTCGTCTTCACCTTTAGTTTCTAACCCAGAAAATAGCTCAACAGCCTCTCCTCTTCAAAATCCAGCCAAATCTTCATTGCTAAGACCTCATCGGAAATCTACAGTAGTTACTTTAGACAAACCACCAACTGATAACAAATCACAACCCAAATCACTTGTCCTTCAAGTCGAAGAGACAAAAAACCTTCAATCCAACACACTCCCTCCTCAATTCGAGGCTATCAGAGCTAAACGTGCCAAAAAATCACCTTTCTTAGTAATGGGTGAAGAAGCAAAAAACTCTTCTCCTCCTCAAGCAAAAAACTCTTCTCCTCCTCAACACTCTCCTCCTCCCCCACAAGAAGTGGATGACACTACACCAGAGTGTAGTCAGCCAATTCCTGTGACTCAACAGGAGACTCAAATCCGAAGTCACTCCGATGAAGGTCACAAAAAAGACGATTCAGAAGCTACTGAATCTGATGCCGAAGAGGAATCCGAGGCTGATGGTGTAGCTCCTCCAAAGAAAACTCGAGGGAAAAAAGCTCTTATTACACTTCCTGAGAATGTTGCCTCCTTAGTTCAAGAAAATCTCAAGCCTCTTTCTGCCTGGTACATTCTTGCCTTAAAGAATGTATCCTACAGCTACTACCTCGAATCAGAGAAAGAGCAACTCAGAAAGCTATGGGGGTTAACTGACAATATGACTCTTCGATTGCCAGTTGAAGGAGAGACACCCTTAAACTGTCAAAAAGATGAGCTAGTAGTGTACCCTGAGCTCTTCAACTGGGGACTTCGGTTTCCCCTTGATCCGATGATAGTAAAGTTCTTCGAAATCCACAGACTGTGCCCAACACAAGTCACTCCGAACTTGCTCTTCACTTTGTTCTCAGTAATTATGGTATCAAGGCTTGGTGGCATTCCCCTCGAAATCGAGGATTTCATCTCAGTAACCAAAGTCTCAAATGGCCCAGTTCTGCCTTTTTATTACTTAACCCTTGAAGATGACTTAAAAATTATCGACGACCTCCTCGAAGCCGATAAGTTCTGGAAACAAAGGTTCGTCTTTCTGTCAGGTGCCTGGGAAAATGGCAAAGAAATTTCCGATGCCAATCCTTCCAGACTCACCCTTACTTGGAGAGACAGTAGTAAGTGATACCTTCCTTTATTTATCTAGTTGTTTTTGAATCAATTTATTTAGCTAACTATTTATCTCTCTTTAGAAATTCAGAGGCGGTTTAAGGGTCGTCGAAAAGAAGCCAAGCTTATCTTCCAAAAGATGGCTGAGTGGGCTGAAAAGTCTTGGAGAAATGGCTTTCATTCAACATTCGAGCCCATTAACTTTGTTAATAGCCATCTCTGGCGTATATCTTTAGGGGCCGACTTCCCTCAGGATCCGATGACGCCACCAGATCCCCTTCTAGAAGTTGAGAGGATACTTGCACCAGATGGGAAATGCTATCTTTCACTTCGGAATCGAAGCGACAGCCATCTTCCTTTAAAGAAGAAAAGAAAATTGTCCCAGAAGAAAGCCAGCACAAGCAGGGCTAAGCCTTCCAAAACTTCGAAGAGTGTAGGGAAAAGAAAAACATCTGCACCTTCACTTCCCACTATATCCGAAGAAGATCAACCTGTCCTAAAAAAGAAAAAGGACACTTCTCCAAAAAAGAAAAAGAATAAGTCTAGCAAGCCAAATGAAAAGAACGAAGCTGATATACTAGAGGCTGTGCTAGCTTCCGAGGCGCAAGGTAAAACTTTTGTTGAGGAAAATGCTGAAGGAGAAATAACACTTGGAGATAAACAAATAGATGATTATCTAAACTTCGAAGACTTTAACTCAAGTGGAGATTTTGTGTTTTCTGGCTCTCAAACTGCCAATATTGTTCCACCAATTTTTACTGGGGCTGCAACAGCTTCGACATCTAACACCTTCGCTCCTGTTCAGCAGCCGTTAGTCTTTCCTCACTCAGAGAAATCCAATGAGGTAACTTCAATTCTCCAACCTTTTCCAAATTTAATTGCTGCAGTCACAAAGTTATACGAAGAGGTGAGAAAATCTCAAACCCAATTGGAGCGCCTCGCCCAAGAGTTAGCTAGGAGCAGAAAAGAAACAGTCTCTGAAAGGACTTCGAAAAACGAAGCACTCCAAAAATTCGAAGCTGAGAAAGAACAACTTCTTAAAGAACACAAGGAAGAAATCGAAGCTCTTAAAACTACTCATCTGCAGGCACTTGAAAATCTAAAGACTGAGCATTCCACTGCTATTTCCGATGCTACGGAACTTATTAAGGAAACGAAAGATAAACTGGAAAAAAGCCAGACTGAGATTACTACACTTCGAACAGGATTCGAAGAAGAGAAGAAAGCGGCAGTCAAACAAGCTGAAACCAAAGTTAGTTCTGTGATGCTCGAAGGCATGAAGAAAACTCAAATTGATACATCTATTCAGCTTCTTCGAGAAGTTCATGCTGCTTGTCCAAGACTAGACTTATCAAACCTTTGGAAACGAGTTCCAGAAGAACAGCGCCCAAAAGAAGCTTTCAAAGCGCCACCAAGCTCCTCCTCAGAAGAAGGAAATAGTTCCGAAGAGGAGTCATCAGAAGAAGAAGAAAATGATGCCTAATAGGCTAGGCAGTTCGTTTTTGTTTTTTGTGTATGTGATTAAGTACTTCCCCCTTTTTTTTTGTAAACTTCGTATTTTATCCCACGAGCAAACCACTTATCTTTTTTTTTTATATCTTAAATTTCTGGTATACTTGTTTGAACTGGTTATTTCTAAACATAGATGCACTCATAAGTCGTGGCACCTCGAAAAATAGATGCACTCATAAGACGTGGCACCTCGAAAAATAGATGCACTCATAAGACGTGGCACCTCGAAAAATAGATGCACTCATAAGACGTGGCACCTCGAAAAATAGATGCACTCATAAGACGTGGCACCTCGAAAATTAGATGCACTCATAAGACGTGGCACCTCGAAAAATAGATGCACTCATAAGACGTGGCACCTCGAAAATTAGATGCACTCATAAGACGTGGCACCTCAAAAATTTGGCTGTTTCTTCAAAGCTATCGCTTCGGAAAATTATTCTTGGTCAACTTTCAAAGATGATCAGTCTTTGCCAAATTACCAAAATAATAAACCACACATCATACTAAACAACCAATGGCCAAAAGAAATTTTATTAAAAAATTCAATATTAACCAGACACCTCGTTAAAACCTTTCTGGGCCAACAGATAAGGAAAGAGTATGTCTGTTTTACAAAAATTCGAAGTTCAGTTTTACTCACAGTACAATTTCAAGTGTTCTATATTCCAAGGGTGTTTGAGCATCCTTCCTTCTCGATCTGACAACCTGTAGGAACCTGGTTTAACCCTCATCTTGACTTCGTAAGGTCCTTCCCAATTCGGGGCCAATTTTCCGAGGTGTTTATCCTTGGTGTGAAGAAACACTTTTCGCAACACTAGATCGCCAATTTTGAATTCCCTTCTCTTAACTTTAGCATCGTACCTGCTTCTCATTAATGTTTGATAATGGATCACATTCAAATGTGCCTTGACCCTTTTTTCTTCCAACAAATCAAGTTCCACCCTTCTAGCCTCATCGTTATCTGCATCGGAATATTGTAGTAGTCTATAAGAGGGCAATGTAGATTCAGCAGGGCACACAGCATCCATCCCATACACTAAAGAAAAAGGGGTCTCTTTAGTAGCCTCTCTAGGGGTTGTTCTATATGCCCATAATACTTCTTGAAGAAAATTTGGCCATTTCCCTGCTGCTCCTGCCAAATTTTTCTTCAAGCCATCCAAAATAGATCTATTTGTAACTTCTACCTGTCCATTTGCCTGGGGGTGAAAAGGAGTGGAAAAACATTGCTGTATCCCTTTCGAAGAGCAAAAAGAGTCCATTTCCTTGTTATTAAATTGAGGACCATTATCAGTTGTTATTTTCCGAGGTATTCCAAAACGGTAGCAAATGTTGCTTTGAATAAACTTAATTACATCCTTAGCTTTTGTCCCAGCTAAGGGTTCTGCTTCTGCCCACTTCAAAAAATAATCAACCGCAACAATAATCATTTGTCTTCCACCAGAAGCCATAGGTAATGGTCCCACTAAATCAATTCCCCACCTATCAAAAGGAACTGCCTCTGAAATCGTCATTAGGGGTACCGCTGGTTTGTGTATTAAATTTGCATACCTTTGGCAAGTGTCACAACTTCGAACTAACAACTTGGCATCTTGCAAAATGGTAGGCCAATAATATCCTGCCAACAATACCCTACGCGTTAAAGCTCTAAACCCACAATGAGCTGATCCATCCCCATCATGCAGTTCGGATAGAATGCTCTGAGACTCATGCTTGCTTAAACATCGTAGTAAAGGTTTCGAAGCAGACCTTTTGTACAATACTCCATCCAATACCACATAGCCAAGGGATTTGTACTTTATTTTCTTGAGCAAGTGCTTATCCATAGGTAATATTCCATTTGAAATAAAGTTTAACAAGTCAAACCTCCAATCTCCTCGAGCGCACATCGGATTATTTACCACCTCATCAACAACTTCACATTGCTCAGAATTTGGTATGATCGAGGGCGATGGTTGTGTTACAATCCATGGGTATTCTTCTGAGTAAGCCATCGTCGCCAAAGAATCAGCCATTGTATTACTCCCTCTTCGAATATGCTCCACTTCGACATTTTCAAACTGTGCCATCATCCCTCGAAGTTCTTGTAAGTACAAAACCAAACGCTCCTTTTTGGCTTCTGATGCTCCTTTAACATGGTTAACCACTAACTGTGAATCTGTTTCCAAGCGTACAAACATCGCTCCACAAATCTTTGCTAACCGTAATCCCGCTAGCACAGCTTCATATTCAGCCTCGTTATTCGAAGCATGAAAGCCAAATCTTATAGCTTGAAACATAAATTCCCCCGTGGGTGCCACCAATTCAACTCCTGCACTTGACCCTTTACTACTGGATCCCCCATCAGTTCGTACTGTCCACGTCGGATTCTCATTCACCTTTTCAGCATCTTTCTCTTCGGATCTGCTTGAGTGAAACTCCACCAAAAAATCTGCTAAAGCTTGAGCTTTGATAGCTGTTCGAGGAGAAAATAGCACATCGAAATCTCCCAATTCCACAGACCACTTGGTCATTCTTCCTGAAATGTCTGGTTTTTGCAAAACATTTTTTAATGGATATGAAGTTCGAACTACAATCGTATGTGCCTGGAAGTAAGGGCGCATTTTTCTTGCTGCCACTACTATACACAGTGCCAATTTTTCGAGCTTCAAATAGCGTTTCTCAGCATCAACCAAACTTTTGCTGACATAGTAAACAGGCTTCGAAATTTTTGTGTCCTCGCTGACCAAAACTGCGCTTACTGCATAATCTGACACTGCTATATACAAAAATAACTGCTCACCTTTCCGAGGCTTTGATAATATTTCAGGAGAGGACAAAAGATTTTTGATCTTTAAAAAGGCTTCTTCACAATCCGAAGTCCACTCGAAATTATGGGGTTTACGTAGCACCTGGAAAAAAGGCAAGCACTCATCTGAAAAACGAGAAATGAATCTGTTCAAAGCTGCTAACCTGCCCGTTAGCATTTGCACTTCTTTGATATTCCGAGGGGAGGACATCGATATAAGAGCCTTCAACTGTTCTGGATCCACCTCGATTCCTCTTTCACTAATCATATACCCCAAAAATTTGCCAGATCGGACTCCAAATGTGCATTTTTCTGGGTTCAACTTCAATTGAATGGCTCGAAGATTCAAAAACGTCTCTTCTAAATCATCAATATGTTCATCATCACTCTTGCTTTTAACAAGCATGTCATCGATGTACACTTCAATATTTCTCCCAATCTGTGAAGCAAACGCCTTATTCATCAGCCTCTGATATGTTGACCCAGCATTTTTCAATCCAAACGGCATTACTTTATAGCAATGCAAACCTCTGTCAGTAATAAAAGTCGTGCTTTCTTCATCATCTGGATTCATTCGAATTTGATTATACCCCGAAAATGCATCCATGAAAGTCAAAATTTTATTTCCCGAAGTGGAATCCACTAACTGATCTATTCGAGGAACCGGAAAAGGATCTTTTGGACAGGCTCTATTCAAATCTGTGAAGTCCACACACATTCGCCATTTTCCATTCTTCTTTTTTACTACCACCGGATTAGCCGTCCACCTCGGATAATTGGCCTCCCTAATGTGCCCCATCTTGTATAGCCGATCCACTTCGGCAACTATGGCCTCAGATTTCTCCAACGAAAAAGCCCTTCTTTTTTGGATAATCGGTTTGACCTTCGGATCAACCGCTAGGCTGTGACATATGATGTTGCTTGGGACCCCTACTACGTCTTCGGATCTCCACGCAAACACATCCAAGTTTTCAGACAAAAAATTCAACAACTTTTCTCGCATCGACAAAGATAACAGAGTGCCAATTCGAAGTACCCTGCCATTATTGAAAATATATTCCTCTATTTCTTCATTGACCACTACAGAACTCGGGGTTGACCTCAGATCATCAATTCCCTCATCTGTTCCATTAGAAGACAACCCCCCAAACTGCTAATTCTCCATCAGATCATCAGAACTTTTGCCCCGTAGTCTAAATGCAGCAGCATAACATTCTCTTGCTACCTTTTGATCACTTCGAACTACACCGACCCGGTCCTCAATTACATATTTCAAACACTGATGAACTGTGGAAACTACAGCATACATCTTCGCCAACCACGACCTCCCAAAAATAGCATTGTAACTTGATGGACAATCTACCACCACAAAAAGTACTTGTACTTTCTTCTTGAAAGGCCCCTTTCCCAAAGAAACTTCACCCTCGAATTCTCCTATCACATTTGCAGTTGCGCCAGTAAACCCTATAATAGTCCTTTCTGATCTTTCTATTCGAGGCAGAGCAGTCAATCTCTCATACGTTGACTTGAAAAGCACATTAGCAGAGCTTCCTGTGTCAATCAGCACTCGTCGAATCTCCACCCCGCATACTTCTGCTCCAATGACCACCGCATCCTCATGTGGCCCAGTAATCCCCCTCAAGTCATCCCCGTCGAAAATTATAAAGGGCACATCCTTTCTGCTGCTTAGATGTGCCGATGCGCCTCCCTCAATTTGCCGCGTTAAGTTTACTATATGCCTCTTCCTCGAATTATTGGTGTTGTTGGTCATCGAATCCCCTCCAAATATGGTTAGTGATTCGAAAAAGGCACACAAATCTCGAACACGTCCCTGACGCATCGGCTCATCTATCGACATTAACAAAAGTCGACTGGGGTCTGGTTCGACATATTCTGAGGCTACATCGAAACCATCTGCCTCACCTGCAACATCTAAAATCATTAACGCAGTTTCCTGCTTAGAATTGGGATTACCTCCTTTAGGAGCTGTTGCCTTAGCATTCTTCCTGACATATTCCAACAACTTTCCATTTTCGATCAGAATTTGCATCTCCTTCTTCAGAGCAATGCAATCATTTGTATCATGGCCGATGTCTTCATGATACCTACAGAATTTATTATTGCGCTCCTCTCTTGGCCTGTTGATAGCTGGTGGCTTTCTAAAATTGATTGTTCCCCTTGTTTTTTCATATATTGAAGCCACGCTCTCAGTTAAATCTGCATAGTAATCTGGCCTTACCCACACATTCGACCTGGACCTAAACTGCTGCTGATTGTTAGAATTATGTTGATTATATCCCCCTTGATACGAGTTTGAGGTTCCTCGGTTAGAAAAATTTTGATTATTCTTCGGACGTGAGGGATTGTTGTTCGAGATGTTAGATTGTCCACTTCCCTTCTGAACAGTACTAGCACCTCCTCGAACCCTCGTCGATTCTTCGACCTTAATCTGGTCCTCAACCTGAGCCATAAGAGCTCCAAAGGCTAACGCCCTGCGCCTCGTAGTCTCATCGGCTAAATCCCCAGGCAACAGCCCTTGCCTGAACGCCGCCATAGCCACACTTTCTTCACAGTCATCCAATTCAGCCTTTGTTGACACAAACCTCTTGGTATAATCCTTCAACTTCTCTCCCACAGCCTGCTTGCACTGTATTATCGTGTCTCCATTGGCTCTCATTTCCTTGCTTCCCACAAACTGTCTCCGAAAAGCAGTGTAGAAACTTCTAAAATTTGCAATCGATTCCTTAGGAATCTTATTGAACCATTTTAGCACAGTTCCCTTAAACGTTTGAGAAAAAGCTCTACACACCAATCTATCATCATCTTCGAAATTAGTCATGTAGTTTTTAAATTGTTCTATGTGGTCATCGGGATCTTGAGTCCCATCAAACTTATCAACTTTGGAAATATCAAACCGCCTCGGTAGCGGCACAGATCTGATCTCCTTGACCAGTGGTGAGTCCCTCCAGTCAACCCCCTGGACATACTGGTCCTCATTTCTCATCCCCACAGTTGCATATAAGCTGGACTCACCTTCATATTTCCGAGGCGAACACCTCCGAGGCGAGTATTTCCGAGGTGAGTATACTCGCCTCTCTTTCTTTTTTCTTCCTTCCTTGTACATCTTAGCTGGCCGGAGCTCACGCTCTGCTCCTCTTGAACGGCCTCGAGAGCGTTCGTACCTCGGCGTCTCATTAGACTCGGAATCTTCGAAGTCCTCTTCATCACTAGAGTTTACATACAGTCGCCTTTGTAACTTTTCTTTCCTCTTTATCCCGCTATATTCCTTTTTTTGCTCAGAACGTGTTTTACGCTGCTCACAGTGATCATCGCCATCGTTCATCGACTGATCCGACTGATCATTCTGATCGCCCCCCGCTATCTTAGACCTAAGCCTAGCACCATCATTATTTCCCTTCTTTTTTACCAATTCGTCAAGCTCAGCCACCTTCCTAATCATCTCATTCATTTTTCCTTCAAAGTCAAATTGGACTGATTGAATTGGAACAGATTTACCTGCCTCTTGCAGATCGGATTTCAGCGTTTCCATCGCCTTGCGAACGGATGGATTGTCACCTTCCTCTGGATTCATATTCAAACAGCGAAAAATCAAACGAAATATGAAAATTCGAACGAAAAACTTTTAAAAACGAGAACTCGAACGTCGATTTTTGATCTGTTGATCAAGGTATCCTCGCCTCCCCTCCTTCTAGCGCCAATTTGGTGTGAATTAAAGTTGTAGTGAGTGAATTAAGAACAGAAAGTCCGCAGAGAGAATTTAAAGTAGTGAAAAGTACTTCTGAATATATCATAGGTCAAACTAACTCCTTCAGCCTCTTTAAATAGGCAAGGTGAGTTAGTTAGAGAAACGGTTACATATTAGTGTATTTACAATTTAACCCTTCGGTTTCTCCTAAAGCCTAATTTAATCCTATAATTACAGAACTTATCACTTTAGTCCCTATTAATTGCACTTATGTCCCTAAGGAATATCTTTCCTTATCAATAACTAATGATACTATGAATTAATTTGACAAACTTAGAAGAAAACCTAAAATATTCTAGGACCGTAGTAAGAAATGAATGAGAAATCAAATCAAATGCCTTAGTCATGTCCACCTTGATCATTAGATTACTAGGTTTCTTCTTTTTGTTTAAGTCAAAAATTAATTCTTTAGCTATTAGGATGTTCTTTGAATAAAAGAATTATGAATAAAGGCACCTTAAATCTTAGAGATCACTTTAGGCAGAATCTCAAAAGTCGGTTATTTAGTAATTTAGACATTATTCTGTTTATGAAGCTACATAATCCAATAAGTCTAAAATCTTTGTAATTAGTTTGATTAGTAGACTTAGGAATTAGACAGATACATGTAGCTAATATCCCTTTAGGAATATTCTTACCCTTCATAAAGTCCGTTAATACTAGGCATAGATAATCCTTTATAATACACCAACATGTCATATAAAGGAAAACATTAAACTCGTACATCCCTGCAGCTCTTGTAGATTTAAGATTAGAAATGATATCGAAAATCTCATTCTCCTTAGGCATAGCCATTAGGAACGAATTGTCTTCATTAGTAATAAGTCTATGAATATTCTCAAAGATATCATTATGCATTAGTACTTCCTCATCTTCCTTGTTAGTATAAGAAAGGCCAATAAGAATTCTTTTAAAGTAATTGACAGTAGATATGCCAATTTGATCTTTGTCCATAATCCAGTTATCTCGTTCTTTTATACTATTAATACTAGATCTTTTCCTTTGCATTTTCACATAACTATGAAAGACTTTAGTATTCTTATCACCCTCTTTTAACCTGGTAATATAACATATTTGAAACCAAAAGGACTCTTCCATATTAAGATCTAAGAGTAGATTTGCATTAGCTTTAGATAAGTCCATTTTAGAGTCATTGTTGTTGTTTTCTAAATGGTTTCTTTCTATGTTTCCAACATTTATTTCAGCTTCTTTTACTTTGTCAAAAATATTACTAAACTGAATTTTATTCTATTATTTCAAAGTTTTTTTCAACTTGTTTTCTTTTTGCCACTAAACAAAAAGAGGGAAACCTTTCAAATATTTGTTCCAATTTTCTTTGACAAATGGAAGAAAATTGGAATTTATACTCCAGATATTAAGAAATTTAAAGATTTTTTCAAAGTTTAACTTCTATTTACTAATAGTGATGCACAATAGGCTATGATCTGAGCATGTTCTAGCCATGTGCATAACATTAGTATTAGTGAAAGTGTTAGACCATGCAGAGTTATGTAACACTCTGTCTAGTCTTTTCCACTTAGCACGTTTTTTCAAGTAAATTTGGTACCACAGCAGCCAATGTCTTCTAAGTTATAGTCACTTATCATTTCATTAAAGTCATTAGCGTTGTCCATAGAGTAGGTGATGCAACCTATCTGCTCATCAGGAGAAGTAATAGCGTTGTAATTGCCCATTAAAATCCATTATTTGTCAACAATGGTAGATGAAAATTCTCTTATGAAATTTCATAGATTAATCATGCAATTCCTTTGACACTTGGCATATATAATAGTTAATAGGAAACAAGTATTATCCTTGGTATTAGTAACTTCTGTGTGAAGTAATTGAGTGTGATTATACGACACCTTAACTTTATACTCCTTTTTCCAAAAGATCCAAACTTTAGTAGAGATGTTATAAGAGAAGCAGTTCATACCAATTTTCTCAATTGTGCAAAACATATAGTATCCTCCTTAATTAGGGGTTCTTGAATGACCACAATTTTTATCTGTTTTTTCAGAAATAATGAATTTGATTCTTGTGGTAGTAGATCTGTTTTTAATCCCTCTAACATTCCAATTCAAAATCTTAATCATCTTGATTAGATTTTCATTTCATGTTTGTCCCTAAAAACATCAGAGATTTAATCTTTAGATTTTTAACATTTTTCTTACCTCTTGCAGACTTAAGCTTCTTGTTGAGCAGCTTGTGGAACTCTGTATTGATTTCTTGGATCTTATTATCCGGTGTTAAAGGTAAGATTCCCCCATCATATTTATTTGGGGTGTTTACCTTAGAAACTAGGTTTTCATAATCAAGATTATAACCTTTTTCTAGAGATATAATACCATCAATTATTTTCTCTTCTTTAGAAGCGTTGTCTTCACTATTTTTGTTGTCTTTGTCATTTTTTTTTGTTTCTGATTGGATTGGAATCATATTTATTCATTTCATTAATATTTCTTGGATCTATTGACTTTCTGTAGGAATATTAATAATAGATTTCATGGTTTTCCATTCTTCTTTATTTTCTACCTTAAAAGCATTCTCTGCATTTTCTTTTTCTAAATTTTGTATTTTATTTTTTTGGATCTTTTCTCCTCATAAACAATATGACAACAATTGAAACAGTACTTAGGCATATCCTTGTATATAATTTGTACTCAACATCCATTGTTTTCTCTTAAACCAACGCAAATTAAAATCTAATCCAGACTGGACAAACAAACAGGGCATTCTACTTTTGTGTGAATGCCGGGGTCCATTTGATGAGTCTCATCACCGAGTCACCCGGGTACATACGTTTTTGTGCCAAATTTTACATAGATCTTCCTTAGATTCAAATTCTAGTAATAAATACCTTGAATCCCAAACAGATTCGTTATGTTCTTCAGTCAGTTTCAGTCTCTGAATAAAATCATTGATAACCTGCTTTTTTGGAATTCTTTTGTTGAATTTTCCAATTAACGTATGTTTCCTTTTGTTCTTCACATAATCTTGCACATCTTGGTGAAATTGGATCGAGATATGATCTTTCTTATGATGTATAAATTCGGGTTTGAATTCCATTTTCTTCTTGTTGTTATTAACCGTTTTGGCAAAGGTTTTGTCTCTGTTTAGATAATTTTGAACACTAGCATTTGTTAATTTCAATTTTACTTTATTCTGGAAGTTGTTGGAAGACAATTGAAGCATAAGAAAATTTTCATTTCAACTCATCTTCCAATCATGCACACGATGCAGAAACTTCTTAGGAGATGGACTTGGATAAGCATACGAAAAACCATTGATTCACAAACAAAAATATTTAAATGAATAGAATTTTCAAATCGCATAATTAAACAAAGATTAAACGAAAAGAATCAATAGAACAAAGAATTCTAAAAATTATTGAATTTCAAAATAATCAATCTCGGGTATTTTCATACTTTTTCTTGTTTTTGAGAGATTTCTCTTTCTTTTTTGAAATTTCTTCCAGAGTTATAAAGGGCGGTAAAGGTGATTTTTTTTAAAAAAAATGTATAATAAATCTCAATTTTAGAACAGTTGTTTACTTATTTGGCAGTTTTATTTGTTCCTTTTGGTTTTTTTAATGTTCTAAGATTAATATGTTTGAAAACTAAAATGTTGGGTTGACAATCACCCCATTTATTCGACCATTTCTCACATATATATTTTTCCATTCCAATTAGATTTTTGGAGATATTGTCGGCCTGCTAAACTTCTGTTCGGTTTTTCCTAAATATTCTGTTGATGGTATGATTTCTTTCCCATTATTTTATTTTCATGTCGTCGATCTCCGATATTCTTTTGTCGATTTGTTTCGGCTACCGAACTTTTTTCGTGTCCTAACATATTAGTCCGATATATTCTTTTTACGTAATCATTTTGTTTTTTTACGGATAGAATATTTTTTTCTTTTCGGACTCTTGCAGATTGTTGTTTACTTTGATATACTTTTATGAATTTATTTATGGTAAACTCCGTCTGCATTTGTATGGATTGTCTTCATTCGTATGGATTGTGGTTTTGAACCCTATTTATGATAACACCACTTCTTTTCATAAAAAATATTTGTTAATCTTGCAAAGCATTTTTAATTTTGTTTTCTGTTTTAAAAACTAAAATATAAATAAAAGTGGAATTTTTCATTTTTATTTTTATTTTCAAAACGTTTGTTAAAAAAATTTATTTGTTGATTTCACTAAAGTCAGTTCATATTATGTTGACAGTCATAGACTAAATTCATTGAAATTCGCAAATCTGTATTTAAATTCACTAAAATCCGCAAGTGTAGAAGTTTTACCAAATATTTTTTAATCAAGATAATATATATCCGAACTTGAGAATCGAAAAACACATTGTGTACTTTCGATCTTAAAAAATAGCATTGTTCTTGCGTTTATCAGAGCTTATCACCTAAGTCTTGACCATAACTTCTATTTGAGATATTCAAACAATTCATGGCTTTACATGTCCTCGGTTTTCCATCTTCGATCATATGTAGTCTTTGGCAATACTTGTGTTCTCGAGTTATTTCTAGCACACACAAACAATTCTCCACCTACGTTTCAACATCTGTTGCACCCGATATTCTACTATTTATGGACGATCTCATCCACATTCTATACTTGCACAAGTATCATGAAATTTGTGAACTTTAAAACTGGTAATACCTTCTCTAAAGCATCTGAAGGATTTCCTTGCTAGTAGTTTTAGTAACCTTCACCTACTCTATCTTCATTATGATTCAGATGAAGTCTAACTTGATATTTATGTGCTTAGATTTCTCATGAAACTTTGGATTCTTCATTAAATAAACAGCACTAATATCATTATATAATATAATTACATATTCCTTTGTACAAGTGATTGCACTCAACAATCTATTTAGCCAACTAGCTTCTTTCATGGATTCTGTATCATCCATATATTCGATTTCCGTAGACGACAAGGCAAAGACATTTTGTATATAAGACTTCCAGCTAACTGCTCCTCCAAGAACAATAAATAGATAACTCCAAGTAGACTTCCTTGTGTCAAGACAGCCCACATAATCAAAGTCCACATACACTCTTAGCAATATATAATATGTATCTTTCAGACTATAACACAACCCAACTTCTAGTGAACCCTTCAACTATCTCATGAGCCACTTGAGTGCATGTCATTGCGACTTCTCCATATTTGATATGTATTTGCTCAAAACACTTATGGCATAGGCAAAACTATGTCTCGTGCAAATCATAGCATATATAATGCTACCAATAATATTGGCATAAGAAATTTGTAACATGTACTTCTCATATGCAGTTTTGGATGGTGTTTGATCTACACTAAGTTTGAATTGAGAACCAATGAGAGTTTCGAACCTCCTCAACTCGAGACATGCCAAAAGGATTGTATGTATATATTTTTGTTGAGATAATAATAGATACCTCTTCGACATGTTCCTTCTGATCACAATATCGAGTATCATATGGCTAATCCCAAATCCTTCATCTTAAACTTTATTTTCAGTTGAGTCTTCACTTATTTAATTTTCTTCTTATTTATTCCTATTATTATAATATCATCCACATATAATAGCAATACGATTGTTCTATACATGTTTCCTAGTCAATATAATAGACACAATAACAGCTTCAGACATTCTTAACGGGTCGAAAAGAAATAATCAAACCTTTTATCCCACTACATTATTGACTTTTTCCTTCTCTTTCATTTTTCAATAGACACGCATCTTTTTTATTTCATTCTTCAAACCTTTTTGGCTGAGACACATATATTGTCTCTTCCAATTCTTTATGTAGAATAATAGTAACATCTATTAATCTAATTTTAGATAAGATCTAGCAACAGTCGACAACATAACCTAATAGATATTTGTATAATAACCGACACAAATATCTTATTGAAATTAACATCGTCCCTTTGCGTAAACAATTAGCACTCAACCTAGATTTGTATATGGATAACTCGAGCCTATGAATTCATTGATTCTTTTTTAATATCCATTTACTCCCAATAAGCTTCTGAACCTTTAACTGGTTCAAAAGAATCCAGGTGCTCATCTACTTAAGAGATTTCAATATTTTCTTTATGGTTGTAAGTCACTTCTCTTTATCATTGATCTTTATAGCATCTTGATAGCTTCCGGGCCTAAAAAATTATTTTTGTTTTGATAGATAAAGCATAATAAATAACATCATCAAATATATATATATATATATATATATATATATATATATATATATCATTGTGGAAGTTTGTTTGGTCTACGTTCTCTATCTCTCACTAATTGATAATCAAGCCTGTGTTGCTCTTCAATCTGATCATCTTTAGGCCCTAGAACCTCATACCATCAGCCATCTTTGAACTCATGTAATGGTCGAACTTCCTCTCCATGAGCCAATTCTAGACCAAGTGGTACATAATCTTAGGTAAAAGTATCATCAACTTTATTTTTAGATAAAACTCATCATCAATCGACATATTTTCTTGATAGGACTAGATCGGGTCTTCATTTTTGTCTTCAGTTACATGTTCTCATCATTGAAAACTGCGTCCCTTATTATTAAGATCTTCTAACATCTACCTTCAAGGTACCACAACCTATACTTTTTTACTCCTTCCAGATAGCCGAGAAAAAAATATTTTATTGCTCTCAGCTGAAGTTTATTTTGCTTCATATGTGTACCCAACACACTTGACCACTCTCAAGTATTCCATCTTAGGGCTCTTTCCAGTCCATGTTTCTTAAGGAAAAAGAAACTTTAGCATCATAAATGCATACTTGTTGGTGATATAAGCAGTCGTAGTCACGAATTCTCCCTAGAAACTTATGCACATTTTAACTATTTGAACCATACATTTATCCATTTTCTAACAAGTTTTAGTTTATTCTCTAAACAACCCATTTTATTGGAGAGTCTCACTCACAATCCAATATCTAGGAATGCCAAAATTTGAATAATAGCTATTGAACTCCTTGTTTACATATTCTAAAACATCATTAGTCTGGAGCTTCTTCGACATTTTCCTAGTATGATTCTTCACTAAAATCTTCAAGTTCATAACATAATAAAATACTTTATCTTTGGTCTTCAAAATTATAACTCATATTTTTTTAGAATAGTCATCAAACAAGAAAATAAAGTACCTTGAACCACGTATAATAAGTTCTCATGTCGGGCCCTAAAGATATGAACGAACATACTCAAGCACACCATTGGTTGTATAGTTATTAGGTACAAACTTGGCGCTCTTATTCTTACCAACATACATCTTTTACAAAATCTCAATTTATGAACTGTGCTATCATCCAATCATCCTTGTGTGCTAAGTTTAATAAGTAAGTCTTACTCATATGAACAAGCTAAAGATATCATAACTTGGTTGAATCTTTCTTCATCTTGGACACACCTTCGACACTATAAATCCCTCAAGAACTAACACATCAATAGTCATATAGGCCTCCACAAGAACAAGTGAGTCTAACAAGACCTTAAGTTTATCGTCTTCACCCTTATAAGTAAAAATTTCCTCATCTGACATCTCAATAGAAAAACTATTACGTTTAACTTCGGGCGTGTACCAACATAGTAAAACTCATAAATAACATATTTTAATAGATTTCTTTGCATTTTTAAAAATTTATTTTGCAGGCCGCACTGGAGGGATAAAACTTTAACATCGACAGTATCAATATATATCATCGGCGATGTGGAGCTCTAGTACCAGTTTCGGTATTTATCACCAATGGGATAGATTAAGAATATAGGCGGTACAAAATATTAAAGATAAATTACCATAGTCAATTTAGTATAATTATTTAATAATATATAACTTAAGCCGAATAGTTCCCACTCATTTGACAACACAAGATTCATCATTCCTAAGAATGAACGTTCTACATTCATATAAGTTTAGGTCTTAAAATCGATATTTATTGGTACTCACCTAGAATTATACACCCACTTATCATCGTAACTTCAAGAAGAAGAAGATATTAAACCATCAACTTACTCATAGTCGTCTGGAATCATTGCAATATCTCCGAACTTGGTCTCTACATAACTATTTCCATTCATTCTTACCGAGAGGTTCCTACTCATATGGTATTCCTTCTTGCACAACCAACACAATTTAGAACCCTTCACATGCCTTTTGAACTTTGAGCAAGATTTTCCTATCCTCTAGCTTGAATATGTCATTTCTGATCGAGCTTTCACACTTAGCTTGAGACCTTCAGAGTCACCATTCATAACTAATGCACTCTTTGTTTTGGACATCGTAAATGACTCTTTGTCGTAGATTATGGTGTCTATAAAGTTCTCATACACCTTAGACATAAAACTTAAGATGATTACGACATGGTCCTTATCCTTCACCTTCACGCTAACTGCATTCAAGTCAATAATGATTATTTTAAAATCATTTATATGTCTTTGGATATCATTGATAATATCCATTGACAACATATACAACTATTCTTTGAGATACAATCTATTTTCCAATGAATTCTTCATATAAACCGCCTCCAATTAATTCTAAATCTTAGCGTCATAAGCTCTTAAGAAACCTCACGAATTAATTCACCCCACGAGCTCAATATGAGTGTACCATGAGCTTTAGAAAATATTTCAGCGTCAACTTTATTTATATATTTCTCATCAATAATAGTAACAACTAATCACTTATGTACCAGTAAACCCTAAACTTTAATTCTCCAGTGGTTGAAACCATTATCTTCATTGTATATTTCTAGGTTGTAATTCATAGAACTCATATTGGTGGCTTATCTAGGTTTTCCGGTGAGAACCTTCTCTTATCTAGGTTTTCCGGTGAGAACGTTCTCTCTAACCTCTATATATAAAATGGTCGTTGTTATTTATTCTTCATTTTGAAACTATAACTAGTGCTATTCCAGATCATCCACTCTTATTGCATCACTCTGATTGTGTTCTTCTTGAGGTGTGTTAAGTTTCATGGATTTTTTGCATTCCCGTTTATTATGTCTAATATGATAGCAATCTGAGAAATAATTGGTCTGAATTTATAAGTTAGCTCTTGCCAGAGTCTTTCAGTGTTGCCAAAACCTATCCAAAGTTTGTTTAATAGAGTCTTAGATAAATCAAGCTCGATTTAGGAATTCCAAAAATTGTACATGCCCATATTACTTTTAGGTACCCAAATAGCTAGTGGATTTCATAGATCCATGGAAATTACTGGATAGAATCCTCATTATACATGTAGGTTAGAATAAAATGTTTGGAAATAAAATCTAAACAAGAGAAATTGAGGATCATTTTTTAGGATAAAAATTTGGCTCTATTTTAATGAACACATTGTATGCTTGCCAACTTTCCAAAAATTGTATCTCAAAAGCCTTTTTATATCTTCTTGTAGGTATATTTCAATCATCAGGTGATGAAGACCCTCAAAAGCAAGACTAATTTGTCTATTAAAGCCAAAAGATTAAAAAAAATATGGACTTCTGCCATTGGAGGCCTCTCGTTTGAGAACTTACCTATTATGGTAAGTTTTTCCTTACCGTCCAGAATCATTTAGTCATGATCCAAAAATTCAAACGTTTTATGAACCCTCTATCCATAATCTTGACGTTATCGTGTATGATGTCTTTAGGTATGGTCATGGTAACTTGAGCGTAAGATAGTGGAGAGTTTTGGGATCTTGACATAGGATACTTTGATGGATAATGTATTAGTTTGTGTTCAAAAGTATGATTGATTCAGAGGTTTGAGAATTGGGTACGATTTCTGGTTTTTTTGGCCGTGAGCATTACATTGATCGGTGGTGGAAAGTTTTTGTTTGGATCATCTTGTATGTCTATGCTGCAAATGTTTTATATTGAAGATTGAATTCTTGTGGAATTTGTGAATGATGATTTAAATTTATTGTTGTTGGTAAAAGATATTACTATTAATTACATATATGCATTTGGTTGTTATATTTCTTCAAAACGAGGATGACACTATGTGTTTGTCGTCGGGGCTTGCCATGTTGGTGGAGGGCGACATCTACTAGAAAAAGAGAGAATGTTACTTTACAAAATTTATTTTCTTAGATATTTCATGTTTTTAGAACAAATTTCTTCATATTATTTCATCCGCCAACTTGATGTTATATTCTATCATCCATAAAATATGATTGGAATAATACTTATTGTTATACGAAATTAATTAATATAATAAAAATATTAATAAGATTAATAGATAATAGTAACCACTAAAAAAATAAAATTTTGTTTGGTATGAGAATTCATTTCCCCTCTAACCCTCTCTCTTTTTCTTAGAGTTAATAAAAAACAATTCGATTTCTCATTTCTATTTTGACAAAAGAACTGATTTTTTTTCTCAATAGATTACATGAGGAATAGGAATGTTTTAATAGTCACCTATCCAAAATTTAAAGTTGGCTGCTTAGTTTTTGGATTTATCTTCTGGTGTTGATTATTTTCAACTGAGGGTAATTTGGTCAGGTGTTTTGTGATGTTTCAAAGGTATTTAATATTTAGGTGTTTTGTAGTAAGAGATTTAAGCTGCCTGGTAGTATTAAATGTTCATTACCCTCATTAATGAAAGCGGTTGGGTATTTATACCCTTAATTATGGGCCACATGGGCTTTTGGGTTAAATTTATGAAATCAGGCCGAGTTCAAAAACTCATTAGTTTATTAAGCAGATTAGCAAATAGCTTAGTCAAAAGGTGATTAGTTTTTAGTACTTTTGTCTAGTTAGGATGGTTCAGTGGGTGGCTTTTATCCGAATTGCCCATGTCCGGTTCCCACAATTAGTGGTGAAAAGTTTCGGACTCATCAGTAGCCTCTTTTTTAGGTTTTGTTCGAAGGCCTTTGGCAAGACCTAAAAAAATCTTTTTGGCACTTGTAACATTTCCCGGACTGATTGAGTATTTAGTGAAGGATTTATTCGGATAGAAAACTTCTCAGAAGTTCAAAGGTTTTACCATGGATCGTGGCACACGTGTCATCTTCTGATTTGCCTCACCAGCCGTTTTTCTCAAAAAAACGGCGCTCCCACTAATCCCAAAAAGTAACCTCCTCATTTAATGCCCATGACATCAGCTATGGGATCAGATGCTGAGAAATTCCCCAGAAAAAATGACACTTCGTCGAAGAGGCCGCTTAGTAAAAGGCCAGGCTGTTGTTCCACAATCTAAGTCTCCGAAATCAGGGTCCCTAAGTCTGGGGCCAAAGACAAAGCTATAGGGTCTGAGGCATCCATCAAAGTCCCTAAGGATAAATCATCTGGTCCGGATGCTACTGGAACAAGCCTTCGAAATGAACCCTCCGGATCTGAGCCCCAGCCGGACACCAGACCATTCAGAGAAAGTGATGCTCAACCATTCGGACATCTTACTGAGCCGAACACCAGCACTCCTCCACTAATGACAACTGATAAATCTTCCATGGTGATGGAAGAGGTGATGGAGGACAGCGTTGAAGAAGCCTCTTTTGAGACTGACGTCTCCGGGCAGACGGGGAAGCTGCCACTGACAAGAAGAGCAAGGGTAAAGAGAAGTTGTGTTTGAAACATCCGGACCTTCCGGAGTCCCCTGAAGGCAGAGTGGGACCTTGCTTCCACAAGGTGAGCGTAAAGTATCTGCTAGCCATGCAGAACATTAACTACGCCTTCATTCATACTGCTGAATTAAGCCGGATCCGGACGAAGTGGGGGATTCCAGAATCTGTCAAAGTGAGGATACCAGTCGATCCGTAGACGCCAATGGACTGCAAGCTGAGTGAGATAGTTATCTACACAGAATTGTTCAACTGGGGGCTCAGATTTCCCTTGGACCCAGAGATTGTCAAATATTTTCATTTGATAAAGCTCTTTACAAGCCAACTGAGTCCCAATGCTTGGTACACCCTCATGGCTTGCATCATGGCCTCTAGGCTCTCTGAATACCGCTTCCGATGGAGCAATTCGTTGTTGTGGCCAGCCTTTACAAGAATCACATCATTCCCTTCTACCATTACAACATGGGTGACAATTTTAAGATGGTGGATGATCTGCTCGAATCGGAGAAGAATTGGAAAACCCAATTCTTGTTCATTAGTGGAGCTTGGGAAAATGGGAAGAAGATTAAAGCTGGAGTCAACCCAAGCATGTTGACCTACAGATGGAAAAGCACAGGTAAAAAATTCATCATGTTTGTTTTTCTTTCCTTATAAAAAATCTTGTTACTAAATTGCTCTTCTTTTTCTTTTGGTAGTGCTGCCAAATGTGTTCTCCGACTACTTGGAGGAGGGGCAGGCAACCTGTGTCAAGCTGAATGGATAGGCTGCTGACAAATGCGGAAATTGTTTCCATAATTGTTTCACTACCGGAAATTTAGTGAGGTCCCACCTCTGGAACACAACCGGCCGGAGATACCTGACTTGGGAAGAACTGACCACACCATCTCCTCCGAGTACAGAGGCGAAGGATGGGAAGCTGGCCTTGCCTGCTAGGGCTAAAGCCCCAAGTAAGATGAAGGGCAAGAAAGGCAAGAAGAAGCAAGATGCAACTCAGGTTGCTCAAGGTGGTGCCGAGGAAATCATCCCAGCAAATCAGGGAGGGTAGGACCAAGGGGGAATCGATGCTACCCTTCTTCAAGTGGTTGAAAATGAAAGTACCAAAGAGGCGGATGAACCTCCAAACCCCTCAAAGGCTCCCAAGAAGGATCGAAAACGGGGGCAGATGGTGAAGATAGGGAAGCCAAGAAGAAGAAAATCTCCAAGGGGGATGAAGTAGCTCTCCGGCCTCCGGAGTCACTTCCTCCGGTTGACCCAACAGACCCCACACAAGTAGAGCAAATGCCAAGTGATCTCCACACCGGAGAGGGTACCGGAGGGGATATCAACATTGATGGAATAGACATCAGTGGAATTCAATTTTTTAGTCGTACAACCCCAAAAATCCAGATAAATAAAATGAATTCAATTTTCTTTTAGTTCACCAGAATTAAAGATCTACTCAAATGATTCAACTAAAAAATCTCTAAATTTGTTTTAAAAAAACCTAATAAAACTATTCAAAATAACGCCGAATAGATAAACTTCAATTGCTTCTTACACATGTAAAGAAGTTAGGTGTCCATTCTCTGATTTTGTCTTCTAATAAAAGTTTGAGAAAATTTTATAAATTTAGCTAATTATGGCTATTATATTTTATTTATTTATTATCATCCAATTGCCGATATCAATTTCATAAAAATTTGTTGGGTATATATTTTTATATTTTGTTTTATTTAGTTATAGTTATTATTAATAAAATCTAATTCGTAATTTTAGAAAACCTGAAATGTAATGTTTTTTATATAACAATTTATTTGAAGTCGTTAAATTCGTGTGTTAGTTTAAAAAACAAAACAAAAATACTAATTTGTATAATTTATTTTCTTCAATCCGGTGGTTGTCTTTTTCCATGTATATAAAACATTAGTTGTTGTCTTTTTCTATATATATAAAACATTGGTTAGATGAAAAAATAAAATTCCAAATAACATTAAATTATTTGAACTTTTATTTTTATTAAAATATTTGTTTGAATTACCATTTCAACATATAAGAGTCTTTGTACTTTTTAAATTACGAATCCAGTATTCCACTTACATAAAAAATTTAAAAATGTTCGATCAACATTTAAAGAATTAAATATGATCTCTAAAGGAAATTTAAACTTTTGACAGTCTAAAATTTTAAAATTTCATTTCAATTCATTTCGTTTGATAATTTTTCATCATTTAAATTTCCATCTCTTAAACTTTTTAAATTTATTTATTTCTAAACTTGTCGGAATTGAATTTTAATCTTTAGAGCTTGTGTAATTGCATTTTGGTTCCTAACATTAGTAAATTTGTGTTTAATTTATATATATATATATATATATATATATATATATATATATATATATATATATATATATATATATATATATATATATATATATATATATATAATAAAAACATGTGATTTCAAAATATGATTTTTTATTCAAATTTTTTATTTAATTTAAAGAATTATATGTACAATTACTTGATTACCTTTTCAACTGAGTATTATTTTTTAAATATATTTTCACTTTTGATTAGAAAATCATATATAT
Source organism: Limnanthes douglasii subsp. nivea (assembly GCA_036936605.1). Classification (NCBI taxonomy): domain Eukaryota; kingdom Viridiplantae; phylum Streptophyta; class Magnoliopsida; order Brassicales; family Limnanthaceae; genus Limnanthes; species Limnanthes douglasii. Next base: position 336,277,195 of record JAUPFV010000002.1, read on the forward strand.
AATTAATTGATAAAAAAATTACTTAAATAAAACATATCCGGTATTTCTTTCCAATTGATTATAAAGGAGAGTATGAATGCTTTAATAGCCACCACCAACCCAAAACTTCTAAGGTGGATGCTCATCCTTTGGATGTGTCTATATTCTAAGGTGGATGCTCATCCTTTGGATGTGTCTTATAGATAACAAGTTGAGAGTTTATCGATTGTAGTTAGAGAAATAAATTTTTGTATATTCTAATACAATTTTCACAATACTTACCATATTTATATTAACCCTTGATCGCTTTGATGGCTTCTCTAACCGCCGGAAAAACATTAGTTGGCTTTATAGATTGGGATAGCGTAATTTTTAAGATATTTTTTCTTATTTTTTTAATAAAAAATATTTATAACAAATAGTAATTGATGCTGATTAAAATAGATTGGAAAATATATTTTCATTTAAAAAATATATTTTATCTTCAAATAAAATGTTCTTTTATTGGGTTTTGACAATAATAACAATAAAAAAACAAATACTTTTAAGTTTTTACAAAATAAAAAAATAACGTACATAGGAATTAACTTCTTGTACAGCAAAAAAAAGTCCCTATAAAACTCTATAGTTTTAGAGTTAGAGTCTTTCTTTACAATTCTATTAGAAAGTCACTCGTTCAAGTCCGAGTAAGGATTCGAATTAGATTAGAAAACGCATTTTATATAATTAGTACAAATTCTGTAAGGGTTCAAGATTAGTCACGCGTCAATACAAACCTATGGTTTAAACTCAGAATGCAGAAGTCTATTTGTGCAATGCTAATCTATGCTACCATTTATCAAGATAACTAATGTTGAAGATGGAATTAGATACAATGGGTGTAAAGTAAAATACTTTTGGGAGAATGGTTCTTGGAATCTCAGTAAACTTTAGAATGCTATGGATCTTGATATTATTCAAAGCATTCTCAAAGTTAAGCTTACTGGAATGGAGGATGATTCTATAGTAAAATACTTTTGGGAGAATGGTTCTTGGAATCTCAGTAAACTTTAGAATGCTATGAATCTTGATATTATTCAAAGCATTCTCAAAGTTAAGCTTATTGGAATGGAAGATGATTCTATACTCTGGACAGCTAGTACTGAGGGTTACCATGATACTAAACAAACCTGGAATGCTTTTAGAAGGAAAGGTAATCAATCTAACCTTTATAAGAAATCACATGACTCTGCACCCCCCCTCCCCCAAGAAAATGCTCGTTTATCTTGTGGAGAATTCTGCATAATTGGGTCTCTGTTGATAGCATCCTGCAAAAGAAAAACATATCTTTAACATCTCGATGTTAAAACTGTGAAAATACAGAATCTGTGAATCATGTGTTTGTGAGCTATCAGAAAGCCTAAGAGGTTTGGTCTTTCTACTTAGTATTATTCAACATTTACATAACCAATAACATGACCTTCTCTCATCTTATAAGGTCGACTTTATGGTATGCAAGACTCTTTTCGACGGGTTACAACTTTGTTTTTCTAAAGAAATTTATCATCTGGACATCGAGTGAGACTCTTAAATTCTAATTGAGATGTTTCTTCATGGGAAAATCCCCTGATGTTTAAGGTTTACTATCCAATGTTGCAGAAATCTAATCTCGTCAAACATGAATCTGAACCATGTTTTCAGAGAGCAAAATGAAACTACAAACTAGATAGCAAAAATGGTCATTAAATCAAATCATTGTATGCATTTCGGTCAGAATCAGGCTCCAAGTCACCTTAAAGCCATTATCTTTCTCGAAAGTCTGGGAGTTGGGTATCTAAGATCAGATGTCAACTCATAATTTATGTAATAAAATTCGATTGCATGTTGTAGTACCTGTCGATTTCAAGATGCAGTTCCTTGGTGTTTCCATCAATTGCACGCAGTGGTTTTCTTGGTGCTTCTGTCGATTGCATGTGGTGATATCTTTGTTGCTGATTCTTAAATGGAGTCGATTTTAAGCTGTGGCTTTGTGTGTTGGCAAGCTTGGTGGGTTCATGGAATGTGGTTGTTGGTTGAAGAGTTGAGGAAGAAGAAGATTTTGTATCTAAGGTTAGGGATTGTGGCTGCTGGTTGAAGAGTTAAGGAAGAAGAAGATTGTGTCTTTAGTGTTAGAGAGTGTGGATGTTGGTTCTTTGTTTTATTTGTTTTGTCAAAATCGTGTTGGGTTTTGTTTAATTTGGATAATGTAAGGCCTCTGTGGTCCAACTTGTATATTTTCTCAATTGGATCATGAAATAAATCAAGTCGATTTTATGGAAAAAAAAAACAATAAAAACAAATAAAAACGACAATTTTTTAAAGGTTTGTAGTGACGTGTGACTAATCGTGAACCCTTACACAATTTGTGCTAATTACATAAAAACATTTTCTAATCTAATTCTAATTCTTACATGGGCTTGAACGAGTAACTTTCTTGTATAGTTGTAGAGAAGGACTCTAACTCTAAAACCTACAGAGCTTTGTACAGACTTCTTTTTCTCTAAAAGAAGTTAATTCTATGTATGTTATTTTTTTATTTTGTAAAATTTAAAACTATTTTTTTTGTTTCTTAAATATTATTGGAAATTAAAATGTTTTTAGTGTTATTTTTTTGCATAGTCGATAATCGCTCCGCCATTTAAACGCTATTTTTGAAATATTGCTTTTCCATTTTAATTTAGCTTTTGGAGCTATTGTCGATAAACTTTTTCTATGATGTTGGAATTTTTTTTATGTGCGAAACTTTTCATTCATGGTATATGAATCTACTTTTTGATAGTATGATATTTTTTTTCCAATATTTTTGTTTACTTCAGTATTCTTATTTGAATTTATTTATGGTAAACTCTATTTTTTTAGGAAACCCACAACCGCTACGTAAGGAGTGCGCACAATGTAAACCCTTAGTCTGATGCAATATTTGTATGGGTTATGATTTCAGACACTATTTCTGATAGTTTTTGTTCCTTCCATCGGGAATATCCTAAAAAAAATTTATTTTATTTTTACTTTAAATACTAAAAAACAAATACAATTGAAACATTTTATATTAATATTTATTATTTTCTTTTTCTTCTGAAGACGTTCATTAAAAATAAATTATTTGTGGATTTCACTAAAGTCAGGCCATGAGTGGACAATCAGAGATTATATTTGTTGAAATCTACAAATCTATATTAAAACCATTAAAATCTACAAGTCTATAAATTTTACCGAACATTTTCGAATCAAAATATTATATATATCCAAACTTGAGAATCGACAAACACATTATGTACCTTCGATTTTAAAAAATAGTGTTCTTCTTGCGTTCAACAGAGATTGCTTCTAGATTTTAGCAAACGTCTTTGCACCTAAGTCTTGACCTCAAATTCTATCTGAAATATTCAAACAGTTCGTGGCTTTACATGTCTTCGATTGTCCATCTTCAGCTATATGTAGTCTTCGACAATACTTGTGTTCTCGAGTTATTTATAGCATACACAAACAATTCTCCACTTAAGCTTATAGTAATTTAAACATTTGTTGCACCTGATATTTTACTTTTTATAGACCAGCTCCCCCATATTTCATACTTGCATAAGTCTCATGCAGATTGTGAACTTTGAAACCAGTAATACCTTTGTTAAAGAATCCAAAGGATTTTCCTCGCTAGTAGTCTTAGTCACCTTCACCTGCTCTCTCTTCATTATGTTTCAGAAGAAGTGAAACTTGATATTTACGTACTTAGTTTTCTCATTGAATTTCGGATTCTTCAATAAATGAAGAGTAGTAATATTATCATATAATATAATTATATATTCCTTTTTACGAGGGATTGTTGAGACAAATACTCAATTTTTATAGATGACAAGGCAAATACCTTTTTTATACAATAATTCCAGCTAATTGCTCTTCCAAGCACGGTAAATAGATAACCCGAAGTAGACTTCCTTGTGTCAAGACAACCCACATAATCAAATTTCATATACACTCTTAGCAATATATCATATGTATCTTTCTGATTACAACACAACTTAACTTCAAGTAAACCCTTCAATTATCTCATAGGCCACTTGAGTGCATGTCACTGAGACTTATCCAGATTTTCTATGTATCTGCTCAAAACACTTATGGCATAAGCAATACCAGGTCCCGTGCAAATGATAGCATACATAATGATACCAATAACATTGGCATAAAGTATCTCTAAGATGTACTTCTCATGTGCAACTTTGGTTGGTGTTTGATCTAAATTAAGTTTGACTTGAAAACTAATGGGAGTTTCAAACATCCTCGACTCGAGACATTGCAAATTGTGAAGGAACATATGTATGTATGTATTTTTGTTGAGATAAGAGTATATACATCTTCGGCATGTTCCTCTTGATCACAATACCGAGTATCACCTTAGCCAATCCCAAATCCTTTATCTCAATATTTCTTTTCAGTTGAGTTTTCAAAAATTTAATTATCTTCTTATATATTCTCATTATCATAATAGCATCCACATACAGTATCAATACGATTATTCTATACATGTTTGTTTTTCCATTATAATAGACACGATTTTCATAGCAACTTCAGACATACTTGACGAATAAAAAAAGGAATCAAATCTTTTATCCCACCATATTGACGAATTTTTCCTTCCTTTTTATTCTTTAACAAACACATATCTCATTCATTTCATTATTCAAACCTTTTTTGGATGAGACATGTATATCGTCTCCTTCAATTATCCATATAGAACAATAGTAGTAACATCTATTAGATCTAATTTAGATCAGATTTAGAAACAATTGACAACCAACCTAATTGATGTCTGTATAACAACCAAACAAATATCTCATTGAAATCAACACTCACATTTTACGTAAATCAATTAACAACCAACTTAAATTTGTATACGAATAACTCGAGCCCATGAATTCATTCATTTTTTTTAATGTCCATTTACTCCCAATAGGGTTCTGAACCTTTAGCCCCTTCAAAAGAATACATGTGCATATCTACTTAAGATATCTCAGTTGTTTCCTCATAATTGTAAGTCACTTCTCTTTACCATTGATCTTTATAACATTAGGATAGCTTTCGGGTCCAAGAAGATCTATTTTCATTTTGATAGATAAAGCATAACAAATAACATCATAAAACATATACCGTTGTGGAAGAGTGCTTGGTCTACGTCATCTATCTCTCGTCAATTGGTAACTACCAACTTTACTTTCTAGATAAAACTCATCATCAATCCACATATTTTCTTAATAGTACTAGGTTCTGTCTTTAATTACATGTTCTCATCATTGAAAACCATGTCCTTAATTATGAAAATCTTCTTATATCCACCTTAAAAGCACCACAACGTATACTCTTTTACTCCCAACGGATAGCTAAGAAACAAAATTTTCGTGCTCTCGACCGAAGCTTATTGTGCTTCATATGTTCGTATGTACCACATCTGAATACTCTCATATATTCCATGTTAGACCTTTTTCCACTCGACGTCTCTTGATAATAAATAAACTTCAATATCATAAATGGATACTGTTGATGATATAAATAGTAGTCATGACTTCTCCCTAGAAACTTCGACACATTCTAATTGTTTGAAGCATACATCTATCTCTTTTCTATCAACGTTTAGTTCATTCTCTCAACAACCCATGCTATTGGGGAGTCTCACCACGGTTCGATATCTAGAAATGCCAAGCTTTGAAAAATAGCTACTAAAATCCTTCTTCACATATTCCAAGCCATTATAAGTTTGAAGCTTCTTCAGTAATTTCCTAGTATGATTCTTCGCTAAAGTCTTCCAGTTCCTAAAAAATCAAATACTTTATCTTTGGTATTCAAAATTATAACTCATACTTTTCTGGAATAATCATCAAGCAAGGACATGAAATACCTTGCACCACCAATATCAGGTTCTTGTGTCTGGCCTTAAAGATCTGAATGAACATACTCAAGCACATCATTGGTTGTATGGTTGTTAGGTAGAAACTTAGCCCTCTTAACACAAATCTTTCACAAACGCTCAATTTCTGAACTGTGTTGCCATCCAATAATCCTTGTTTGCTAAGTTTAATAAGGAATTTTTTACTCACATGTGCAAACTGAAGATGTCATAACTTGGTTGAATCTTTCTCCACCCTAGACAAACCTCCGGTACTATAGAGCCCTCAAGAACTAACACACCAATAGTCATATAGGCCTTCATAACAACAAGTGATCCTAGCAAGACCTTAAGTTTATCGCCTTCACCGTTATAATTACATATTTCCTCATCTAACATCCCAATAGAAAAAAAATACGTTTAAATTCAGGCGCATACCTCATGTTGTAAATTACACTTTCAAATCATGTGTATAACTTAAGTCGAATAGTTCTCACTCATTTGACATCACAAAATTCATCATTCCCATGGATGACCCTTTTACCTTCATATAATTTTAGGTCTTCAAATCAATATTTATTAAGAGTCGTGTGGAATGATACACTAGAATCCAACACTCACTTATCATTGTACCTTCAAGAATAAGAAGATATAAACCCATCAACTTACTCATAGTCGTCTGGAACCATGTCAATATCTTCGACAATGGCCTCTATATAACCATTTACATTCTTTCTTTCCAAGAAGTTCCTACCGATATGACCTTTCCGTCTTGCACAACCAACACTCACTTTAGAACGTGTCGCAAGCTTCTTGGACTGTGAGCAAGATTTTCATGTCCTCTTGCTTGAACCTGTCATTCATGACCAACCTTTGACACTTAGTATGAGACCTTTAAAGTCACCCTTCATAACTAATGACTCTTTACTTTGGATATCATAAGGATTATTTGTGGTATATTAAAATGTCCATAAAGTTCTCGTACACCTTAGATATAGAAATTAAGAGGATTATGACCCAGTCCTTATCCATCATCTTTATGCTAACTACATTCAAGTCAATAATGATTATATTAAAATCATTTAAGTGTCTTTGGATCTCCTTGATAATATCAATTGACAACATATACAACTATGCTTTGAGATATCATCTATTCGCCAAGGTATTCTTCATATAAATCGCTTCAGTCAATTCTATATCTCAGCGTCATAGGCTCTTAAGACACTTCAAGGATCACTTCACCTCACAAGCTCAATACGATCGCACTATGAGCTTTGGACAATATTCCAACATCAATCTTATATATATATATATATATATATATATATATATATATATATATATATATATATATATATATATATTTCTCATTAATAGTTGCAACCATTCACTTATGTACTAGTAAACCCTGAACTTTAATTCTCTAGAGGTTGATATCACTATCTTTATTGCATTTTCTAGGTTGAACTTCATGGAAAAGTTAAAAACTTCTCTTTAACCTCTTGATATAAAATCATCGTTGTCATTTCTATTTCATCTCAACGTTACAGCCAGTGTTATTCCAGATCATTCACTCGCATTACATCATTTTTTAGGTAAACTCACTCTACAAGAGAGACCCTACTTTGGAATAATCAACAACACCCAAGTCCAGCAATGGTCAAATTTTGGATAACATTAGCCAAAGCTCAATCGCTCCATTAGAAACCTATCTTATGATAGTATTGAATTTGCAACAAGAAACTGAAGATTCGTACAACTTCGTCTCATTCTTAAAGAGTAGTTATGAACCTTAAAACAATAAAGCAAGAAATTAATAAAAATATAAACTTAAGCATACACACAAGACAAATTTAATGTGGTTCGGATTGTGAAGAAATCTTATACCCACGGGTAACAGGCGTATATTTTATATATAACACTCGACCACTCATCTTTGTTACACAACACTCTTAGCTTACAAATAAACTATGGATCTTATAATATCTCAAAGTATTATTTTTTATATCACTATATCAAACAACGAGGAAGAGTATGCAAGCTTTGGCAAGGCTACGATTAGTGAAAATATGTGGTGCCAAGAAAGTTCATCTGATAATTGATTCACAACTTCTAATTAATCATGACTTGGTCCATGCCAAAGCATAAAAATACCACATGGTAAAAATACCTAAGAGCATTGATTAAATTAACAACTTTCTTTGAGGGCGTCGAATACAAACACATTTATCCGGCAGAAAATTATATGGCTGCCCATTTAGCTACTATCGCATGTAAAGAATGATATCCATGGATACTTGTATAAGAGCACCATTCGATCACATCAATTTCTGAGCTACAGTTAGCTGCTTAAGAAGCCTTTTAAATTTCAATGGCCTTGGAAAAATATTGAAGATATGAGCACAAAGAATATATAATAAAATGTACTTTTCCATTAACAAACCTTTGGTAAAAAATTAAGGTCTAATGCATATGTTGCACTCTTCTTTGAGGCATATTGTATAGAAAATCTTTAAGACGACCATTATTAAGGTGCCTTGTAACTAACGAATCATAAATGATACTATCAGAATTTTATGAAGAGGAAAGGTCAGCATATTATGTTTATAACGTAATAGGAATGGTTTTATTGGATGGGTACTAATGGCCTTCTAACATGTCGGATGCCAACGACTTGGTAAGACGATGCAGTATATGCTAACGATCTGCAAATTAAATACAAGTGCTTGATATGCAGTTGACTAAATATCTGAAGCATTTTGTTTTGATAGATTCGGGGTTGGATCTCGTTGGACATTTGTCATGGCCTCCGGGGACGTCAGACCATCATCGTAGTTGCTGATTATTTCCTCAAATGGGTGTAAGTATAGCCTATGTCCGGAACTACCGCAAAATTTGTTATAAAAGTCATTATATCTATCATATGTTGTGGGTTCATTATATGATAGATATAATGAATTTAATAACAAATTTTGTCGTAGTTCTGGACATAGGCTATACTTCCACCTATTTGAGGAAATAATCGGCAACTACAATGATGGTCTGGCGTCTCCCAGACGCCATGACAAAGGTCCAACGAGATTCAACCCCGAATCTATCATAAGACGATGCTTTAGATATTTACTCAACTGCATATCAGGCACCTGTATTTAATTTGAAGATCATTAGCATGTACTTGCAACATATGATAGGTAAGTTAGCATTAAATTGGGAAGGGCCTTATTTGTTTATTGAAAGGGTTAAGTCTAGAACTTATCGACTTATATATCAAGAAGAAAACCCTCTTATGCACCCATGAAATATCGAATACTAAAGACTATATATAGAATAGTTGTAAAAAAGTGTACATTGTTTAATTTTATGATGTAATATCAGAAGACGCACTCTTTCCTACCTCGATGGTGTCAAAATGTTTTAATGAGGTGCACAAATAACTTATCTTATATAAATTATTTTTCCATTTATATTTCTATCCTAGTATTGATTAATTCGTATACTTTTGACTCAAAGTTTAGAAATATTAAAAGATTACAGCACTAGTTGGTCAAATATAAAGGATCTAACATTAGTTGGTCCCAATTAAAATGTTACGAAACTAGTTGGTCAATTATAAAACATTCAACATTTTTTTGTCATAATCCAACACTAGTTGGTCAGGTTTAGAAGATTCGATATTAGTTGGTCGCAATTAAAAAGATTCCAACATTAGTTGGTTAGATTAGAATGAATGATTGTCTGGTCCAAAGTTTATTTCGGTTAGATAATAAGTAAAAACAATCATATTAATACATTTCGAAGACTTTTACAAAACACATTGGTAAAAAAAGAACCAATTCATATTAATACATTCCAAAGACTATTACAAAACACCTTAGCCATACCAGAGACTTTGAAAAATATGATAATACAAAAAAGATGTTATATTTTTTCCTAGAGACTTTTTGGCTGCTGATCCTCCTCGAAACTTCCAAAGGGGGTAATTCAACATCTACCCATTTGATTTTTCCACCTTCCTCTTGAGCCTTCTATAAACCTTTATTTGGGTTATGATTCTCTCTCAACATCACTTGTGGACTTTCTTGATGCCCCATTTTGACCTTACAAAAGTATGCTCTTCGTCTTCATTGACCAACTACATTGGATTAATTTTAGAGGTCAACAATCTTCTCTGAGGGCCCTCTGTATGTGTCAGTTGAGGGACAACCAAAATTTTAGCGATATTAATATTTCCCTCTAACCGATTACTATGTGGATGCATCCAGAGCTTCTGAAGTATGCTTTCTTTTTGTCGCAGCAACTGTTATGGTTTTCTTCGCAGGGGATCTTTCTTTTGTATTCGAGGAACCCTTTGAGATATAGTGTTATCGATGTATATTACTAGTGTATCTTTGGGAATAACTTAGCATAGGACACTGATATTTCTCTGATGAAGGCTTAGTGTTAGAGGATGAAGGATTAGCTGGTATGGAACACATATTGTAAGGAATCTACCTTCGTAGTCAAAGGTCTGAACGATGATTCTAGACCCTGTGGTTTCTAGAATCCCATCAGCTTTTATGGATTCTCTCTTTGCTTCTACTTTATCTAACAGACACAATCAATCGGTAGGGCATTGGCAACCTGAAATATGAAACTCCAAAAAAAAGTTTAGTCTGTCATTGGAGAAATGTTTTATGGTGGTTATTTGACTGGAAATTGACGGTTTGCAATGGCTAAAGCTAGGAGTTTATCTATTTATGTCTAGAAATTGTTAAGAAGTAAAATGATACTGAGTAGAGGTAGTAATATATATATACATATAAGTTAGCATGAAATCTTATTGTTTGTCTCATATGTCTAATGAATATAAGCTTGGGGAAGTAGGATGGTCTTCTCCAAAGATTATTTAATTAGAGAAGTAAAATCGTTTCAAAAATATTCGTACACTTCGTCGTTCAGAGAGTAGGTCGTGGTTCGAATTATTTGATGATATATGTACAAGAATAGAATAACATATAGTCATATCTGTATATATAGTGATTGGAAGCTAGGTTATCTGAAACTAAGATACTCGGGTAAAGATCAAAGCACACAAGCAAGTACATCCAAAGAGACTTCATGATCAGTTAAGGCTATCCATCCTGAATGTGTTCAGATATGTTGGTGAGAATAAAAAAAAATTGCACGATTATTACAAAGACGTTCCAAGTTCCAGTCCTCGTAAAAGACCTTTGCAAAGACTGCGGGGATACTTATAATGAACGAATAATCCGAACCGCGAGTTTAACCAATAAGTTATTGTACCAGAATTCACTTTATGAAGCTGATGTAATAATTATATAATATTAAGGGTATTTTATGTACTAATGGGCTTCAGTAATATGAGCTTGGATTATTAAAATATGAACATGGACCACGTAAGCCCATTAGACCTAAAAGTATATATAAAGCCTTGTTTTATGCTTTAGGTTTATTGATCACAACATTTATACTTTGAACTACTTTTTCAGAAACACATACTCCACATGAAATGAATTTCTTGAAATTTAAGAGACTCTATCTTGAAAGCTAGTGACTTAAGGCATTCTTCTATCATTTAGAGACCATTCGCAAATGTCTCTCTAAGAAGAACACTACATGTTAGTTTGTCCTTCATTAAAAACAATTATTATGAAACTTAACAGTACAAGGTTATGGTTAGTGAACTGACCTATATGTAAGATATGTTGTCTTTCACCATTGTCAACCATAATATTATTAGTACTTGAATACTCAGTCTTTTGAGTTATGAGGTTGGGATTGCTTGTGACATGATGACTAGCACCATTTTCAACAAACGAGACTCATACACTTGCTAGATTTTGATGAAAATATAAACTCACTCGTCCCTACCACCCTATGCTGCTCATTTGGGGTGGCTCCCATCGAGGGATCATCCCCAAAGAAATAAACTGTAGCAAAATAGTTTTACTTGCTGCAATTTTGTCAAGTAGGCTTGTTAGGTGAAAATCTATCCCATCTGTCCCTAAAGTATTTTATCTTTCCTCTATAATTATTAGGGTAGTTGTTAGGTTACATGTTCTTTCCTCTAAAACATCTTTCATTGCCCTATGAACTGGCTATATTGGTTCATTTGATTATTGTTGTTATAATGTTGTCATTTGTCCTCTTTGTGTATGGTAAATTTAGCAGAAGCCATGCTTAGGTTGGTCACAGAGTTTTGCAGACTGGTTAGTTGTTCCAGTTCGCTTTCAAAGGTTAGCAAGAAAGTACGTAAATCAAGTTAATTGATGACTTCCTTGTCTCCCAAGCTAACCACTATATGAATGTATTCAAACTCCAAATTTGCTAGGTCTTGAACGACAAGGTCATCAACAGAGACTGAGCAGCATGTTAGCGCTAGGTTATCAAATATAACTTTTATTTTGTTTAGGTATTCGGTCATTGTAGATGTCTATTTTCTTGTATTTTAAAAATCTTATTTGTAGTATGTTATCGTTAATTTAGTTTGTGAACTAGACACATTACTTGCTGGTCTTTGAATACTAATTAGTCCCTCGACTATCACTTTCGTGACAGATAGTCCCTCGGTTAAAAAATGTCTCAATTTAGTCCATTGACTATCCATTTTCGTGACATATAATACCTTGACTAAAAATTGTCTCGTTTTAGTCCTTTGATTATCTATTTTGGATAAAGTTAGTCCCCTATGCATGTTTATTTAGGTGACTAATTTTATCAAAAGCAGATAATTAGAAGACTAACTTTATCGAAAATGGATATTTGATGGACTATTTGTCACGAAAATGGATAGTCAATATACATGGTAGGCTAACTTTATCCAAAATGGATAGTCAATGATAGTCAATGGAATAAATCCAGGTCTTTTTAGTCGATGGACAAGAGACTAGTTATCGTTCAAAGCCTTACTTGCAGCATCCTACTGTTTTTGGAAGTAACTTCTCCATCAGTTGAACTAATACTTCAGGGCTCATGATGGAGTATAACCATCCAAGAAATAGTTAGTATTTTACCATCCAGTATTCATACTTTGCATTGTCTAAAAGGTTTCCTTGAGCATCAACTACAAGTCTATGAGGATAAGGTTTTTCCCCAGTTGGAAACCCTCCTAGTTTCTTCCCTTTAACCATATAAAGAACCATGATCTTCCATAAGAGAAATTACTCTTGTTGAGTCTTATATTATTGATGTTAGCTCTATATACTGAATTTACTGAATGTTGATGTTTAGTCTCGTGGGTTCATAATGGCCAAAACATGTGTAAGCCCAAAAGAGTGAAAAAACATGGGAAGCTCTAGAGTAAACCATTTCGAATTCCACGAGTTAAATGAATCTAGTTTCACATGATTCACTTAACTTATGTACTTTTTTTCTTAGAAACCTAGTTGTCACCAAACCTGCATCTTCATCCCTCTCTTTTCCTCTTGCTAAATTGTTCTTCAAACCAAACTATGTATTATTATTCACAAAACAAATATCACTTTATGTGTCTAATATGAGGAAATTTAATTAATCTTGACATCAGAGAAGAAAAAAACATCCAACCTAAATGACAATCAAATATCCATTCTCAAATTAGATTAATGAAGTTAAATTCTTCGTAAGTAAAGAAGAGTTCCTTTGTAATTTTTATTTTCATTTCATGGATTCACTTACGAATCCTAAACACGATTCCAGGAAGAAAATCCTATCCTGCATGCATTGCACAATCAATTTCACAAATCTCTGCCCAGTTCTGAAACCCTTAATGGTCACTTTCTCCATCTAGCGTCAAACATTAAAACAATCTCTATAGAATACCCAAGCGACACCACACCAAGTAGTACACATAATACTAGATTTTGTATAAAACACTATCATCACCATATAAAGAGAACATATGGTATTCATCTTTTTATGCTCCAAAATACCCTAACCCTCTTCTTTAATATCAAGTCATTTTCTTTAGTCTCGTCATGCTGAACAGAAGAGTAACATTCATAAAACACTCTAGAGTCGAGACTCCTAGAGAAACAGAAGAGAAACATATATAGAAAACCCTAGCGCTGCCACTCCTAAAACCAAACGAAAGAGAGAAACCTTTGTAAAAAAAAACCTAGCGTCGACATGTTATGTTTCTCTGTTTTTTTCTCATTTTTAATGGGAGGACCTGCATAAGAAAATACTACATCTCATTTAAATATTGAAATATCCTTACACCAACATAAGTGGGTGTACTCCCGTCATAGATTGTTTAAAAATTGAAAGGAATGTGTCTAGGTCACAGAGTAAAATTAAATAGGTGTGCAGTCAATTATATTTTTAACAAAATTAAACTATAATAGGTAGTGGCCACCTCATACTGGTTCAAGACTTAAATTAAACAATGATGCATCTTATTCTCAATTTGGGGAAGCCATATGTAGTGATATTATCATAGACTCTAAAGGTGAAATCAAAGATTTAATTGGAAGGATCTATGGCAAACGAAGTCCCATCATTGCAAAGCATAGATTTTTTTGATGGCTTTACTCTATGCCACAAAATGAAAATCACTCAGCTTGATAGCAAAACATATTCCAAAGTATTACTAACTATACTCCTAACTCATAAATCTCTCCGGTTTCTAACCTCATGACTAGGCAGTTGCAGGGAACTATTGTCTTCGAATAAATCTATATATCATATTTACATAGAACAAAATACAACGACAATTTGGTTAGCTAAGTGGACAAACAAGTGCAAATTCAAGCAAGACATTAACATAGATCAAATTTCCAATCAACTCAAAGCAATTGCTCTATTGGACAGTCTAGAAATAGGATTTAATAACTAGAACACCTCAAACAAGACAACAACTTCAAAAATCTATATATTAATTGCAATTATTTCTTTCATCAAATATATCAGCCAGTAGTAAATCGAAGCTAACAATTTATTGCAGGTAATCTTACCTAACAAAGTCTTTTTGTAGGTCTGTTGTTTGATAAAGCTTATATACCTTTTTCTCACCCTGCACAAAGTCCCAGAAAAAAATATGTCTTAAAGTCAACACAACAATTTAATGGTCATTTATAACCAGAGAATAAAGATATTTTCACCCTAACCTAGTGAGATGCTCAACTCTAAAGCCTCACCTTCCTTCGATCTTCACCAATCTTGACTAATAGAATTGAATAAGCTAAGTGAATAAACTAAAATAAAAATATTTATCATTTACGTGATTAAACTTTTATTATAGTCTTTTTACAGGAAAATGAAAAAGATCATGATTATATCAACAGTTGTTGGAATGTATAACCATGATGAGATATATTGTAAATGATTTCTAAGTTGAATAGATAAGTTAGAAGCAAGCAACTAAGCGAATGATGATTATGAAGAATAAGTCAAGTATGTAACCAATACGTGACGAAAATAAGACTTGGAGACTTGAAGATACTCCAACTGAATATATTTGAAGACTTCTAGTCCTTAAATCTCAACTGGTAGTTCAAATGAAGGGCACAAGAGTAGCCTTAATATGGGCAGAATAATCGAATATTGATATAAAAATAAGGACATTTATGTGATAATATATATATATATATCTATCCTACAAATAAATGGTAAATGGTATAAATACCTTATACTTTAAAAATGAATTACACATAAGTAAAAAAGTTACAAGAGTTTCACTTAGATATTTTTGGGATAACAAAAATATTAAGCGGATATTTCTCAGATAATAAAAATACTAAGTTGGACATTCTCCGAGTAAGAAAAATATTATGCTACACATTTTCTGGGTAAGAAAATTCCTAACTCAAAAATAAATTTCTAAAAACAGACTAGAGGCAAGATTAACAAAAAAAATGTCATTACTGGATAAACAACTTTTTACAACCTTTCAATAAATCAGTTGATAATAAATTATCACTAATAAACTACTCATAACGCATTACAAATGAAATTCAAATTACAACATATTTGGAACATACATAATTTTTGGT
Organism: Limnanthes douglasii subsp. nivea; assembly: GCA_036936605.1. Lineage (NCBI taxonomy): Eukaryota > Viridiplantae > Streptophyta > Magnoliopsida > Brassicales > Limnanthaceae > Limnanthes > Limnanthes douglasii. The sequence continues at coordinate 336,293,038 of JAUPFV010000002.1, forward strand.
TTCATAAATCATTCTATTGCAATAGATTAGCAACACGTTTAGTTTAAGTTTTTCCCAATTATGGAGACAGAAGCTTTTGTGATACAATGGATCGGCTGCTAAGGCCATCTCTAATCGTAGGTCTCCTCGGAGACCTGATCCAGCCTCGGAGACCTCTATTTATTTACAGACTTGCCACAGAGCTTCTAACCGTTACTTTACTATTTCAGAGACTTTTAATATAAACAATTCAATCCAAACAATTCCACTATCTTTTAACCATTAATCTCACTCTCTTTATTTCTCACTCTATCTAACTCTCTCAATTTACATTTACTAACTTTATAATAAATAATATAACCTATATTATTAATTGAGATTAATTGACATTAAATTTTTTTACAATATTATTTATTTTAAATTTATGTTATAAATTTATTTGTTTAATTCTTATTTACGATAAATTAATATATATGTTGTAGAATTGTTCGTTGATGATAAACATTTCGTAAATGTAAGTAAAAATCAACAACATTGTTTATTTAAAAAAAATTAAGTTTGTAATAAATTTATAACTTTTAAATCTAATTTAATAATCTATTATGTTAGTCCATTTTTGATTTATAAAAGAGTCTATGAAGTAATTTTTCAAATTTCTCTTCACTAGCCTCAATGAGTTCTTTATATTGATGTTTTCTAGCACCCGAGTTACTGACTAGTATTACCAAATTTCTAAAAGGCTTGATAAAATCATTCAATATCATCTTCATTTCAACATTTCTAACTAATTGAAGTATATGACATAAGATCTAGTATGGAAAAAAAATCAAATTTTGGACTACATTCAACTTTAAGTTTTTCAATACTATGGTGTTAGCGGATGTGTTATAAAGATAAATTACCATAATTTTACTATTGACATTAAATCATGCATACATTGTACAAGACCTTCTAAAATTTGAACAATGTTGTGTTTGAAAAATGAACAAAAAATTTATAAATCTTCTTTAAAGTACCTAATCAACCTCCATCTAAAATAAAGTAAAATACATAATATCGAACTCAAAAATTATTATTATATCGCTAGTTAAACCAATTTCATATGGCAGGCATGGAATCGTATTACTAAAAAGTTGTTCTTTGAATTAAGAATTTTGTAATACTAATGTTCTCGTAAAAGTTCGTGGGATGTGATCGGGTATAGGGTTGACCGCTTCACTAATTATTTTTAATATATTTATCCATCAGATAAAATGCACTACCAATTTTGTAATACTAATGTTCTCGTAAAGGTTCTTACATTGAATCTTATTAAAATAAAATACTTTATTAGTTTTTAGATCCAGTGTTGTTTAAACCTCATTCTCATATTAAACTTTGGATTTATCTATAATTTTTTATAAAACAATAGAGAACATCTGTTATATTGGACCGCTACCTGCTTCACACCAGACATCTACCCGGTTACATAGAACGAGTACCATTTGAAATGACTGGAACCCGTCTGGCTAACCGTTAAAAAAAACCTAGTCGTGTTTTAGCCGTTATACCAAACGTGTGCATGTTTAACATGATGGGTACACATCTTGCTAACGACTAGAAAACGAGTAATTTTTATAGCCCTTACACCATACAAGTACCCATCATTTCATACGGGTACCTCTTTGGTGTAACAGTTAAAAAAACTAGTTTTTCCTGTCCATTGGCGAAGCGGGTGTCTGTTACATCAGACCGACACCCACTTTACCAACGACTAGAAATTGGTTAGGTTGCTTCTAACCGTTTTCTTATTTTATAATACTTAACCATTGACTCCTTCATTTACAATTCCATATTTGATGAAAGTTTATATTTCAATAAAAATAATAATTTAAATTTATTCACAATTTTTTAAATTTTGGTGGTTGATTATTGGTACAAGATTATGGGTGATCAAGGTCGAAAATGGCTAAAAAAAAGGATGTTCAAAAAATGTCGAAGATGAACAAGAAGAACCGGCGCCACCACAACATGAATAAAATAATTATCAAGCACCTGATGTTATTGGATACAATTGAATAATAATACACAATGATATGTTCATAGACATCTTAGTTATATCGATTGTGTCGATACTTTAATTCAAATTCTTAATAACATAGGATGCTTGACATTTGCTCAGTTTAGTTTCACTTTATATCGTATGTTAGTTAAAGAATTTATGCTCGTAGTAATTTGAGAGAGTCTAATTCTAGTAATCCTTGACATGAATTTTAATGTCAATAGTGTGATTGTATGATTTATGTATCCAATATAAAAGATGAATTAGGTATGCTTATGCATGAATTTGAACTAGAATTTTCGTTATTACACTATCTAAATTATAAGACACATGCGAGTTGGTCTTTGGAATTAGAAGATCTAATTGATTTATTAAATAATAATAGACGCCATCTGATTAACAACAAGGATAGTATTAGACAAGTTTCTAGTAAACTCAGCTTGATAAAACCTTAAATATTGACAATAAGATGGTTTGTGATTTTTTGACGGTTAATAACAAAAAATTATGTATGACCAATCCTTAAACATTTCAGTTAATTACTATGAATATGGGTTATTCACGTAATATACGATATCAACCTTATGAGATGGTGATATCTTTTTTTAAGACAAAAGATTAGATTTTAGTACATATGAAGAGCTACAAGTTCTGAATACTTCTAAAAAAAGTAAGTTTTCTCTAAAAACTTAAAAAATGTAAACCTGTGTTGAAAGCATCTACTCTATGTCGCATGTGTTTAAATATATTTAGACAACTATAAAAACATATAGAGGTTCAAATGTATTTTGATACATGTAAACATGATAGGGTTCGAATGTATTTGGATGGTAGTACTTTTAAGCTAACGTCGAAAACTAGTACGAGTTTGACTGAAAATATTAGAGAAGATTAATTGCATGATATACATGGTCAATTATATGATAAAATAGTCGTTTACAAAAATAGATGTGCCAAAATAACTTTAATGTGTACTGACGTAGATAAGATCAGTAGATGGAAGTTTAATTGTATGAAAATATTAATAGACGAGATTAATAAAAACTATTCATTAATATTTTTAAAACATAGATAAAAATTAGTAAAAATAATTTTCATAATTGTATGAAATGAACTTTAATTATTTGTATTTATATTCTCATATTTAGATTATTAGAATTTTTTTAAAATTATTATAAAAAATTTCAAGTTGCAATCTTAGTTGGAATTTTGTAATATTTGACAAAGAATTTGATTTTAAAATAATGTTTTGTTTAATTATTTGACGATCTAAAAGTGAGAAGTGTTGAGTTAACTGATATAAATGGTACTATTTTCTGCAATTTAATTTTGCGAATATTAAAATTTTAGGAATTAAAGCGCAAAGCAAAACGGTACGCTACACAAGCAACATTTACAAATTTCATATGGATCAAAGTAACTTGGCATTAAATTCAACGAGTAAAACAATTGTTGAGATTTACTGATATGTCTCAAGCTTTAAATAAACGTGGTCTTCATTTTGAAAATGAACCTCACGCCGATGTTGGTCTGTTTGGATCTTTATACAAATTTTAACTATATTCTAATTATGCTTTAACTCACCTGAAATAGATGAATGACTTCGTAAATAGTCACTAATGGTTTATACTTTAATTGTGTCCAAAATATAAGACAATAAACTATGTGTTGGACTTCATACATTGCCTCAAAATGAGTAATCTTCTAAGAAGAATAATAAGATATGTTGTAGTTGTATCTAGTGTATTGATTATAGTAGTCATTCAATCCATTTCGATGGTTGATCTCCATGTAAGCAAAAAAGATACCGTTCGAAAGTCTGGTTAACAGCTTATGTTTGACCGTCAATTTGAATGTCATAATTGAAACTCATAATAAGAGTAATGCATGTAGGTAAAGTAAATTTAATTTCTTAGATTCACCGATCCAATTCAATTTAGTGGGATCTTTCATTCACATTTATCGAAATATAACTCACAAATTCTGTATCTTGATTACTTACTATAGATGTAAAGACGCAATGTAACTTGACAATACCTATGACTAATTTCTTAGTTACTCTTATAGTTATAAACTGATATTTTAGTTGAACAAATAGATATATTCAGTAAGTTAATAACTATAGATATTATAACTATGTGGCCCTTTACAGAGGAGAACTCTTCTATAAAATCCATTGAGATATTTGACCACACTTGTTTTGGGAATGCTAGTGGTTTTAGCAAGTCGGTCGAGCTCACATAATATGTTTTAAACCGTTGGCACACATTACATCTACGCAAGTATTCTTTGATTAATTTCTGCAAAGTCACCCATGTCAAACTAGGTTGGAGTTGTGCCAATATTCTGAGATACATATTCATCAATGGAAGAAAACTGATTATTGACGATCATCGTTGCTAAAAAAGAATAGTTAACACGTAAGTAGATTTTACTATATTAAAACAAAACCTCATTCCCTTTAACAAACCAATGTTTCTGTTATTTTAGTTTTACCGCAGATAACTTATCATAAAAATAGTCATGAAAAACCTTTTCTTTTAATGTTATCTACATTTGTATCTGTGATAATGGTACTTCAGGAAAATTAGATTTAACCATGTAAGAGAAGGCGTTCATTCCCATATTCTTTGGTTTTTATTTATATTCAATGATATAATCATATTTGAGTAGTTTTTCATATAATGAGATTGCACAGATGTGGTGGTTGGCTAATACATAAAAAATAAAATTGAGAATTTGTTTTCTATTTTAACCGTAAATGGTCGACATAGCAAGTATATACGATATTTTTAGATAACTTTCACAATAGCGAGTGGTTTTTTATATTGATAACGTCTAAGTTGTCCTATTTAATACCTCGTTGATAATTGTTATAAAAATTCCTTGTTGAGATGATATGAATCTAATACATATTTTACAGGCATCAATTTTCACCACAAAGTGTAGAGAGAAATCAAAAAGTTTTAAAACAAGTGGCAAATACAAATCTTTCTTCCATTGACTGAATGTATCTGCTACCTCTAAGGACTAGGTGAAATCATCCTTGATTAATATGTGGTTTAGTGGGGTCTTAATTCTAATATATAATTTGATGATCTTCTGGTAATAGATGGTTAGACCAAAGAAACATCATACACCGTTAACATTCGTTTGTTGGTGCCAATCTATGGTAAATTATATTTTGGTTGAGTCTAGTATAACACCATGTTTTGAGATCCTAAGTAGTTTACTTGTAACATACCAACCCTATATTTGAATTATTTTGCTGATAAGAATTAGAAACTAAAATCAAACGAGTTGTATGATTCCCGATAATATGGATACTTGTAGGGTTTGACAATAACATGATTCATGTAATATTGTAAGGTAATCTGGTTGTTGCGGTCGTGAAATGATGGAAAAATTGTAAGAGTCCCACATACTTGAGTGAATTCGTTAATATATTTTTGAAATGTTATGGAGTGGTTTGTTGAAGTTTCAAATTAATTGACTATGATAATTTGAACGAACAGACTAGTACCATGAAGATGTTGGGATTATATAGTAGTTGGAGTTGCCAAACAGGTTATCTTAGTCCATTAAAGTTTTGTTTATTCTTTTCTTATCTAAAAGACATTGATAGCTACTGGTAGTCCATCTCGCCGGTCTGAATGTCTCTATCCACTAAACTCATAACCCCATTTTACACGTCGCAACGAGGAAGATATAAAAACTGCTATTTATGTGAGAATTTTGGAGCACCAATATAATGGCTTGACATTTGTATTGACACTTCATTTTTCCATGGTTGGCACGATATGATTAAATTTGTTATCTTCAAACAAATGTAAACCACCATCTAAAACTTGTGATTGATCAATAAAATTGTGGATATTACTTTCATCAATTAACACAGTGTCATATGTAGTTTTTAATCTTCCTAAAATGGGTATAGTTTGTGGATGTTGGATATCAACTATAGCATGGTATGACATCTTTGATAATATTTTATCAGAAGTAATTCAGTATGCTCAAACATAGCATCATATGTGCCGACGTCAATGGTTGGAAAGTCTTCGATCATTTAACTTAGATCGTTGGCAATGGTGGTTTGGTATGAATCACTCGTTACATTAATAACATAAGCCTTTTCTCGTCGTTCATGCTATTCATTGTTAGTAATGCATTTTAAAATATATATATATATATATTGCTACCAAAATTTAGTTTTTATCTATGTGTAGGATGAGGTCCCAACAACTCAGGTAAATAAAAAAATTGACATTGATAGTGCGTCAATTACAAGAGAACGGTAGGTGATAAAAAAATTTGTTGCAAGGTGTTGTGTTCACCCAATCTAACTATGATGTTGGATGATGTTGGTGAGTGTGAATGTTTGATCTTGATGCCCAACCGAATATCTTATGTAGTCCGAATATGAAAGATCTATAAGGAAATTTTCAGATAATCCATCCACTTAGTATGAGAAATGTTCAAATGACTCTTATAGGTGGCAGCATACGAAGTTTCTTTGACTCTTGTGAAGGCTTCAGAGAGTTCATCGTTGTATGTTGATCTTAAATGAAGGAAGATAGCATTACCGAATTATTTTCTCTTCGGTGGTCCTCTAAATTTTGTAAGCCATCAGTGTCACTGGAGAATGATATATTTAAAGTGAAAGGTATTGAATCGCACGTGCTGATCATAGAACAAAAAGAATAATTTTTCAATAAATTAATAGAATTAATTAGTAGAAGTTAGTGTAGTGTTTATCCAAGCTATAGCTCAACAAAGTCTAACGTCGCCAAAATATAAGTATGGTATAAACTAGGCCTACAGTATAAAAAATAATTTATGTAAAATGAAACAAGTATTGAAGTCAATAAAATATGGTAAAAAATAACATACATAATATATATAACTTACATCTTCATTCCTCAACATAGATATAGTATGTCGAATATTGTCTCTGTTATCTTAGTCTGAACGGAAAAAAGGAGGTGCGTATCTACACATAGTCGGTTGAGTCATAGCATATGAACTAAACACCATAGTCGGAAGCACGAGAATATATATCTTATAAAAATACAAGACTAGCCATTTTTGCGACCATGTCATGCACAAATTTATGTAAAATTACACATGCAATGTGCGTGAAGCAGCACAATTAACATTGTGATGTTCTTGCAAAATCATAAAGGTAAGACGCAATGAATAGCCGGTTTCGCGCATTATAGGTTCTCAAATCTGGTTGTTCATCTTGTGATATGTGCCCATTTCACACGAACAAACATGGTGGCTTCAAATCTCGAACTCTATGTATGTTACCCTAAATCCAGCAAATAGACTACCAATCGAAGATCTAAACCTAACCCAAACTAACCTATAGAACTAACTAGAAATCAAAACAAAATCTACAAATACACAAAAATGTGATTTTTTTACATAGAATTTTCTAACCTAAATATCAATAAAAACATATCGAAATTGTAAACAAATAGCTCAGTAGTGCATAACTTAACAAAGTTGTGGAGTCATATTTTCAAAAAGTTGGAATTAAGATAAAGAGATAAAGATAGATTTAAGGAAAATTAGTTTTTTAGCAATGACAAAATTATAAATATTAGGAGTCGTGATATAACAAAATAGGGTCTTGATCCAGTCAGATTTATTCTAACAAAATTTGATCTTGTTTTAGCCTAACTCTATTCTGTTTGACGAAGTATTGAAATACACATTTAATTTGTGAAAACAAAATTGAATTTAAATATATTGAACAATGTAAATCGAATTTTAAATTCAATCTGAAAAAAAAATGTATGTAACAAAATTTTAAAAAAATATACAAACTAAATACACAAAATTATAAACCAGTGAATTATTATTAAACAAATCTCAACTAGTTGCGTCTCAAAATTAAACACAAAATAATTTATAAAAATATAAATATTTTAAAATTATAGTATTATTATTATTTAAAAAAATAATTATATAATTATATAATGGAGTTTATTATTTTATAAAAACAATTTTAATATATTATGTAAATCACTTTATGTTAGAGTAATAAAAATTTATTTAAACAAAATCTATAATTATTATTATTACTCAAAAATTATAATCATTTGATTGGAGTTTTCAATGACAATAATACCAAAAACAAAATAGTACCTATAAACAATATAAATATTATATATATCAATATCTAATATCTAATATATATATATATATATATAATTATTAAAATTGTTAGTTTTTTAATTGATATTATCGTATATTCTATATATGAGTTATTTCTTTCAATATTTCTTTTGTAAATTCATAGAGATTTATGTAATCAATAAATCATATTTATTATATTGTTGGACATATTTTGAATATTCAAATTTTATTAGTTTTTTAATCGATTCATTATTTATAAGGTATGAATTATTTATATTAGATGTTCGAGAGGGTCTTTTCTCTAATGTTTTAGTATTAAGATATAGTCATTTTTGTTATCTCCAACTAACGATGGTTTTTCAGGCTATTTTGTTTGAAAACCAAGATTGTCTTATTTCATCTTAAGTTTACGAATCCAAGTAGTCTCTTACAGTTTTGATAATATTATTTTGTTACCAAATTTATATACACGTCGACGTTGTTTGTTGTATTGTTATGTGATCGAGGCGAGTTTTTCAGGTTCTTTCTCGGTTCAGATATTCTCAATCAGAAGCAAATTTCGTCAACTTCTCTATTGCAATTGTTTACGTGATATTCATTTGTTTCTCTTCAACAGTTACCGCGAGATACGAACAAATCTAATGGATAAGCTGTCTTTATTCTATAGCATGGTCTTGCAATACATTTTTTCATTGATGTATCTTCCATGCTCTGGGGTATTCACAAATATATTTTCCCCACTTCACGTGAGTTAGTCACACTGACATAAATTTCTCGATATTTGAACTCATATCGCCATATTAGACAGTTTAGATAAAAATCTAATACTTTAGAATCCATATTTATTCACTTTAATCAATTACTATAATAAAACCATAATCTCATAAACACTGTAGATGAGATCACTTTAATCAATGAATATAATAAATCCCTAATACAACAAGCGCTTCATATTAAATATATTAATCAACAAATGAGATTATAATCATACTTAAGAACCCATAAAAATAGCATAGTTCCAACCATGAACAAAATGTAGTAGTATTAAATCTTTAACCCATGTAGCCTTGGTAGACTTCCTCAGTTCATATAGCTTTGAAAGATTGCGATGTTCAAAGGTAAGGTAATGAGGTTCACATATTTTCTCTTTTCAAAAGAGGCGTTGCGTTGTAAGTTTATGTACTTCAGTAGTTGTTCTATTAATATTTGTATTATTAGCATAATACCCCAAAACCTCTTGTAATGAGAATGGTTTTAAGTCATGTTGTCGTACTCTACTTTCTTGTTTTTATTGGTTTTAGTACCTACTTAATTAATCTTTGTATTATTAGTATGACCCCCTAAAATATTTTAATGAGAATGGTTTTAATTCATGTTGTGGTACCTTATTTTCTTCTTTTAATGAGTTTCATTTAGCTTTCAAGATTATATTACTTATTTATTTTCTAACGGTTTGATTTAATTATAACTGGTTTTTTTAGTAGCTTTTTTTAGGTTGATAACTGCTAGGTAAACCTTTTTCCATCTACTAGTAATTATCTTAATGGTGAGCCTTCAAACATTATAAATGGTAGATAAAATCTATTAATGGACCACACTCACTGTAAGTTTTTAATGTTTATTTCTTCTTAGAATGTCTGTGGGTTAAACGAGCCAGTACGATAAAATATGTCACTTATTTTATCACCATCAATAGTATCTCAATCATGATTCGTGTGGAAACTAAAGCAAGTGCAAATAATGTTGATTTCATTTTTAGAACTATGAACCAATTTCAGAGTTACATCACGAACAATTCCTCACATCACCGAGGCAGGATCTGGGTTATATGGAACACATGTTTTATTTCTATTTCTATCATTAATTCATCCGTACAAATAATTGACTATAAAGCTTATAGTCTGAACTTCCATATTCTTTTTTTTCCTTTCTGACATATATGTTATTAATGATGGTTTTGATCGATTTTATCTACATGTTTATGCTATTGGGTCGAATGTGTGAACTATACTGAATATTTTTGTCGTAGAGAATGGGTTGAAGGTTGCTTCCATAGACTGGGATGAAGCAGTCTGCCAAAGCTACCTGCGCCAAACCTTTAATAATATTTTGTTTGTTCTTAATTGGAACTAGGTCGTTTCTTATGGGTTCTTAAGTATGATTTTAATCTCCTCCGTTGATTATGATATTTAACATAAAGTGTCTATTGTGTTATGGCTTTATTGTAAATATTGATTTAGTTGATTTAATTTTGAATTTTTATGGGATAAAGGTTTTATTATAACCATCGATTGAGGTTATTTAATATGGAACGTCTGAAGTATTAGGTTTTTATCTGAATTATATGATCTGGAGTGAAGTTACACTTTGTATGAGAAGACTATAAAAAGAAGAAGCAATACAAAGATAGGGTTGTGTGATCACATTATCTTTTTGTTGCTTCTTCTTTGAATCATGTTGTCCTTGTAAACGGTGAGAGTTTTCTAACAAACAAACCGTCTAAAATATTATCTTGTGCACTTGGGCTTTTTTAAAAATTTGTTGTATTTAATCAAACATGTTGGAAGTTCTTATTTGAGGAATTATGTCCGAACAAGTGGTGTCTTCAGCATGGAACAATAAGGAAAATAAACGTAGATCGATTTGTGATTAGAAGGTTGGAGAAAAAAATCTCACCTGGAAAATAAAAATTCACCAAAGGTGAGTTCCATGAAGCTTAGCCTAGATAAATTTGATGGATTAAATGACTTTAACATATAATGAATTAAGGTTAAAGTTGACTTAGTACAGAAGGGATTGGCTGATGCAATCGACGAGAAATCTACAGAGGTTGATCTTGAGGTACTGTCTAAATATTATAGCGTCGTGATACTAAGCTTATAAGATTAAGTGTTTAATGAAGTATCTGAAAAAACCATTGTATTGGGGGTTTATAATCGACTATAGGAGATTTATATGGAAAACAAACCTAGCGAATATATTACATCTGAATAAATAATTATACACGTTGTCGATGGATAATAGAAAATAGATCCAAAGGCATAAAGACGACAATAACATAATCATACTCGACTTGAATGCGATTGGTGTAAAAGTGAAGGAAGAGGACCAATAAATCATCCTCCTAATATTTTTACCAAAGGTGTACAAATACGTTATAAATAGCATGATCCACGACAAAAACTCACTTACGATGGTTGAAGTGAAAAGCATCTTGAATTCTAAAAATATTCAAAAGAGTATCATTCGGAAGGGTGACTTTGAAGGGCATAGACAAAGTGTGATGGGCATACTATGAAAAAAAACATCAAGAAAGATGAAAGAAAACTTTCGATCTAAGTTAAAAGGGTTTGTGATCTGTTCTAAAGTGGCGTATTGGGTATGAAAAAATAAATACCATATCAGTAAGAATTTCCTAGAGAAATGAAAATGCAACAACTATCATAATACTGAAATCGAATATGGTGCAATGGATTCTGATGACTTTGAGTATATTAATGGGTTAATGAATTTTTATTCTTCCACGTACCATAATAAATAGGTGTGGGAGTTTTTCATATCATTTCGTATGACTTCATCTAATAATTGATTTGAAGACCTAATAATATTTGATGATGAATGGATCATTTTTTACAATAGAAGATCATGTAATATCAAAGGGATTGGGACTATGTGACTAAAGCTGCGTATATTACTTGAGAGAATTATCATAAATGTGAGTTACGTGCTCGAAGTGAAACGAAACATTATGTTTATAATGATGTTAAATGAAGAGGGTCTTACATATAAGGGTAAAGACGATGAACTGAGGATTTTACAGGGATCACTTGTGACAACGAAAGCCTTTAGGACTAACGGGATTTAAGTTCTTGTAGGCTTTATAGTGGTTGACGGGTTTCTATTCTATAGATAGATTCTACTAGGTTATGATATCTTTAGTTAGGATATTTAAGTGAGAAATTACTTGGTGAACTAAGAAAATACGGATTTTTAGATGGTACCTCATTTTAGAAGTTGAGCTTTTGTGAAAGTAGTGTATTGTGTATGAGCAAAATAGTGAAATTTATTCCCAAAAACCAAATACAAGTAAATTTCTTGAGTATGGTCACTCTTACCTTTGGGGTACAACACGTGAATCTACTATAGGTGGTGCAAGGTATATCATGTTCTTAATAAAAAAAATTCCATGAAAGTGTGGGTAATACTTTTTAAGACCAAAGATGAAGCATTTGTTTCTTTTGTGTACCGAATTTTTTATATAAAAAATCAAACATGAAAAATACTGAGAAATCTTATGAAAAATTAATGGTTGGAGTATGTAAACAAATATTTCACGAGCTATTGTGCAAAGCATGATATTTCTAAAAGCTGAAATGTATGTGGGATTCCCCAATAGAATGGGTATGCTGAAAGAATGAACTGAACCTTGTTGGAAATGGTTAAGTGTATGTTATAAACACTTAGAATGGGCCAATTGTTTTAGGAGAATCCATTACTATGGTTGCGTATATCATCAACAGAAGTACATTTATGGTATTTAAGTTTCTTTGTCCTTAAAAATCCTGGACTGGAGAGAAACCTAAGTTAGAAACTTTGAGAGTGTTTAGATATGCTTCTCACACACATATGAATGAGAAAACGTTTCGGCTGAAAGCACTTAAGTATTTGTTCCTTAGCTATCTAGAATGAGTAAAAGGGTATAGGTTGTGGTCCCTTGAACCTAGACGTCCAAAGGATTTGATAAGCAGGGACGTAATTTTCAAAGAATATGATATGTCATTGAAGAAGACGGTGGATACCTAACCAAGTTCGATCAGGAAGAGATATGAAGTTGATGATAGGTTTGATTTAGAAAGTGAAGATGCACATGCTTTTACAATAGATGATTTTAGGCCTAGTACTACTTTGGCTCAAGTAGAATAATTTCAACCATTGCTTGTGTCTGAAGATGAGAATGGGTTTCGTGTTCCAAAAACTTTGGATGATCAGATGGGAGGAGTAACATAAGTTGGCCAATTATAAATTGGCTAGAGATAAAGCAAAGAGACCAAACAAATTATCGTATAAGTATGGTTTTGCTTTATCTATAAAAATATAAAGAGATACTTTTTAACCATAAATTTATCACAATGCTATGAAGAGCAGTGATAAAGAAAAGTGGCTTACAAAGATGAAGAAATAACTGAATAATCAAATAAGATGAACACCTAGATTCTTATGAAGCAGAAAAAATATCATAAGATGGTTTGGAATAAGTGGATATTGAAGTGTATTAATGGTATTGAGTTACCCATATATAAGGCAAGGCTTGTAGCTAAGGGTTTTACAGAAAATGATGGTATGGATTGAGACTAGGAGAGTACTTGGTGTTTAAATTAGAAGCAACATGTCGCATGTGTGTTTATTTTTATTTCAGTAATAGTATATACATAAGATCCTAATAAAATTATCAATATCTTAAGTCCAAGCGGTTGGAACACTTATTGGTTCCCAATTCAGACTCATTTCTAATTAAGCACCAACCAAATCCAAAGATAAGAGTTACATGTTTGATATAGCTTATACCAATGTGATTGACAAGATTATGTAAGTTATGATCTGCAAGAGACATGATATTGTTTATGTTGTAAGTATTTTAAGCAAAAATATGTCAAATTTGAGGAGGCCTTACTGGATATTGCAATCAAGTGGCTCATGAGATACTTCAAATGCTTGTATTTTGTAGGGTTGTGTTACAATTATAAGATACTGGTAATATAATATTAAGACGGTATGTGGACTCCGATTATGTAGGTTGTTTTCACACAAAAAACCTACTTCAAGTTATTTGTTTATTGGGTTTAAAGATTGGTTAGATGGAATTCTTGTATACATAAGGTCATTGTATTTTCATATATATAGCCTGAATATATAGCTACCATAGAATCCATAAAGGAAATCGTTTGACTAAATACATTGTTGAGTGAGATCACTAGGTAAGGAAGAAGATGCGATATTATTCTTTGATAACACAAGTACGATATATTTAATAAATAGTATAAAGTTCAAGGAGAAAACTAAATGTATAGATATCAAACTGTACTTCATCCAAGATGTGGTGGAGAGATAGAAAGTGAAGATGGTTAAAATTTACAAGTGAGCAAAATCCTTCAGATGCTTCTTAATAAGATACTTCCCATTTCATACCTCATGAGTTATATGATACTTGTTTAAGTTTAGGATATAAGTGATTTGGTCTCCAAAAAGTAAGAAGATTGGGACACAACAAATACTAAAGTTAGTGGAAGCCTAGGTGGAGAAATTTTACGTGTAAGATAGAATTAACTTATCATTAAATTATAACCGAGACTACAAGGGAAAAATATAGATCATTCGAGACTTGTAGTGCCAGGAACTGATGAAACTCTCAAGGTGAATGATGTAGCCCAGAAAGTCCAAACAAAAACCTATTTTATTTTATTTTATTCAAATATCTTATGTTATTTAAAGGAAATCTAATTATATTAAGATTTTATTTTATTTTATCTTAAAACATTTATTTTATTACCTTGTATTATAATTTAGGGTTTTGCGAAGCTGTTATATAAAGCCTCATATACCTTAAGTTTTAATTAAGTGTATAGAAATATTTTTATCTCTGAAAATTTCAGTGTTTGTTACCCTTATATTAAGGTTTCATCATGTTACCCTTGAAATAGGTTTCATCTATCGTTTTTTTTTTCTTCTATTTCGGTCGCATTATCAGTTTGGTATCAGAGCCTCAGTTTCTGCTATGGAGCAAGCATGTTTGTGAATTCTGATTTCATCTGATTCAAGGTCTAAAGGAGAGAACAACATTTATGGTCATGAAGATCTCGAAGATCGTTTGGTATGAGAGGACACACTAGGTGTTTTGATGACGATCATATTTTTCAGTAACTGGAGGAGTTTAAATTGACTACCAATTATCGGATTAAGGTAAAACTTGCTTATCGAGATGTTGTCTCAAGCTATGAAGAGGTTTTTAAAACCAATTTTTTTCATCAACTGGACATGGGGTGTTGTTTTCAGGCTATGAAAAGGCTTTCGAAACTATTTTTTTTCATCAATTGGATAGCTTCAATGTGACTTCGAATAAGAAACAGTCGAGAATAATTTATCTTACTCAGATAAGGTTAACAATTATAATTCCCAATGTAACAATTGAAAAAAATAAAATAAAATAATTTTGGTTGTTGATGGTGATAGTACTTTGAATTCGAGGACGAAATCTTGTCAACCATGCGAGGAGGATGTAGCCTAGAAAGTCCAAACAAAAACCTAATTTATTTTATTTGATATAAATATCTTATGTTATTTAAATCAAATCTAATTATATTAATATTTGACTTTATTTTATTTTATTTTAAAACATTTATTTTATTTCCTTTTATTATAATTTAGGATTTTGAGAAGTTGTTATATAAAGCCTCATATACCTTAAGTTTTAATTAAGTTTTTGAAATAATATATTTTTATCTCTAAAAATTTCAGTCTTTGTTACCCTTATATTAGGGTTTCATCATGTTACCCTTGAATTAGGCTTTCATCTATCGTTGCTTCTTCTTCTATTTATGTCGCATCATTAGTGAAGCTTGGGTCATGACTCAAATGGACAGATGTCTAGTGGAATCTAAAGATTGAAACAATTTTCAAAAACTTGTGGCTATTGAGCTGAATGATAATAGACTAAGCCAAACCTGTAAATTGATATTACTACGTGGAAGGTATAAACTGTTCCAAATAATATTTCTGTAAATAGTGGGTAAAAGACTGTTTCTATGAAGAATGGATCGAATGGTGTTGCCGTAGCTTGGGCCAAAGCAATATGTCGAAGCTACAATGGTCGACGATTCAATACTAATGTGTTTTGTTTCTGGTTAAAATTAGCTTGTTTTTTATGGATTCCTAAGTGTGCTTATAATCTCATCCATTTATTAAGAGATCCAATCTAAAACGTTTATTGTATTAAGGATTTACTATAAATTTTGATAAAAATGATATCATATAAAGCATCTATTGCATTAGAGTTTTGTTATAGCTACTAATTAAAGTGATGAATCTGGAGCGTCCGAGGTATTAGGATTTTATTTGAGTCGTACAATCTAAATTGAGGTTAAAGCTTTGCATAAGAAGATTATAAATAGAAGAAACAATACAAAAAGTTAGGGTTGTGCAGTGTGACGATTGACAATAGAGTGTCGACTTCTTAAAGTACGATGAAAATATGTTGGTCTTTTAAAAAGTGAAGTGAGATGAGATATAAAGAATGAAGATAGATTTCTCCGAATCACGTTATGTTTTTGTAACCTCCATGGTAATAAAAAATAAAGTATATGTTTCTCTTGCACATATAATTATCTTCAGAATTCAAACCATGTAATTATCTTATGCATTTTTTTTTACGTTTTTCCTTTTATTTGTTGTTACCATTAAACAAGTTGGAATTTCAAACTCAACTAACACTATGAATTTTTTATGTTCCAAAGTTTTTTCTCTTTACAGAATAAAATATGATTCGTTAATGTCTCTCTCTGTGTTTACTCTCAAAATATTTATTATCTTACAACTCTCTCCAGAACCGAGAAAAGTTCTTTTTTTCTTATTAGTTATTTGTTATGCCTGATTCGCTACAAACATTATGTCATACTTCTTCATCATTATTTATAGAGTTAAGGATAGATGGTATAGTACTCCAAGTTCACATTATCAGTTGACATCTTGTTCCTACACACACTCGTAAGCTAATGGTAACAATAATCTTGACATCTGTATTGGCATGTACAAACTATCATGTAGTGGCACCAACCTCTAACATCTGACATCTGCTACACCACTATTATTCATATCAACCTCCAAGCACGTTCAAGTCTATTATTGGAAATCTCTGATCAATTAGAATCAACCTATAATAGCAAAATCAATCGTATACAAAGACTTAGAAATATATTTTTAAACTTTGGCACATGAGTCCCTGTATCAAAGGTCGAATAGATAATTTTCTTGCACTTCGGTTCTACGAGATCCTTATACACAAGTCTCATCAGAGCTTATTGTTTTAGGTTCCGACATTCGTCTCTACACCTAAGTCCCGATTGAACTCGTGTTTGATACATCTTAGAGTGTTAATAGCAGATGTCCTTAAGTTTTAACAATTCAAGTCTTAACACTTAAGTCGTAGTGATTCCTGCAACAATCACTTTTAACCTACACCTAACAAGTTGAAGCTATTAAAAACCGCGCTAAAGTAATCTTTGAAGGTCCAATAATACAACCAATATACTAAATGAGCCAAACTTTGATTTGAATACCATTTTTTTTATTAAATATTGACATCGAATATTGACATACGGATACAAATATACATAAGTTCTATCAACGTTAATATGTTGACCTAATTCCAATTGATATCCGAAAAAGATTCTCGAATCTTTCTAAGATCTCTAATATCTCCTATAATAATATAAAATGGTTTACATAATCCAAGCGAGAAACAACTAACTTTTCTAAACCAACCTCCGATAAATAAATCGTTTTTTGTTAAATCGTTTAGTCACCAAAATATAAACTCTACAATCGTAAAACAAATAATGATAAAAATAAACAAATTTCTTTCAAAAAAATTCAAAATCGATTAAACACGAAATTATCAATAATATCTATATAAAAAATCATATCCCATTAATATAATAACTTTTAAAAATATATAAATTACAAAATGATAGAAAATTTTGATATCCAAACAAACAATATCATATTAATATTATTCATATTTATATATCAAAACGGAATATACAATACCATCTTCCTTGCGTTTACATACCTCAGTTTGTAATACTTATTAAATATCTGAAAAACATATAACAATATACTTAAACTATAATTACTATATTAAAGCTATAATTACTGAATTTATAAAATTAATAACACCAAAAATAAACTTCAATCTACTTCTACTTGACAACAACCCCAAATTGTAGAAATTACATATATTTTTGGGAAAAAATATCACATTATCACATAATTTATTAAAATCTAAACACGTCTATCAGTTAAAGTTAAATCACACAAACAATTCTCTAAATATTTTGTATTAACTTGAAATTATAAAAACCCTACACTATATAAACGACGAACATGAAATATACATTTAATATATTGGGAAATGTAATCAGAAAATTATTTAAAAAAAGAGTAAAAAAAGAGTACATCGGATACCCTGACCCTGAGTTTTAAAATGACATTTAAGAGCCTTCTACTTACGCGTTTGTGTATAGTAGTGAGTGGGAAAAGCCTTGGTGTAGTAAATTGGGACACGGCAGCAGAGGTCTTGAAGTTTGGAATGTGACAGAATATAATTCAATTTGAATTTGAATTTGCTTTGTAATTGTAGCCAGAATATAAATACAGATGAAATAACGGAGTTCGAGGTATCACTTTTACCGATGCTTATAATTATGGAGTGATATAGATTTTTCCACTTTTAAATGGTATCGCATTCACGTAAATGGTTATTATATAAAGTTTATAAACTAAAATTGGGTTAGATAGGACCAAAAATTGTAGACATGTTTTGCCTAACTAGTTTTTTTAACTTGAAATATCCCAAGTATGTAAATAAATATAAAAATATCACTCAATCCGAAAGTAATAGGTAAGAAACTCTCACCAAAATTAACTATATTTTAAATATAAATTTTTATTATTTTTATAAACATTTTTAAATAATAAAAATTTATGATTTTAAAAATGCATGAAAAATGAATTATTCCGATTTTTACGACGTAGATGAAGTCATAATACGCTATTATTTATGGAAGATAATTTTTTAAAATTATAAAGTGTAAAATAAAAAATCGCATAGTATTTATAAAAGACTGTTTACATATGATAGCAAGTAGTTTAATAGCACTGAACATGCGTTTTTAGACAGTGTTGTAACAAACTTTTCTTATGACATATTGTAGACCTTTCGTAAACTAGGTGCATATATTTATTATGGCTAATTACACATGCATTTTTACAACTACAAGTTATTATACTAAACTTAAATTTGATACCTCGAATTATTCCGAAGAGAAAAAAAAGATTCATCAAAATTATTTACCTATAAGACTTTAGTAAATAGGGAAACAATCCTAGGATGACCTACACATGCGATAGAGGTGTATATAAATCGAAGATTGAACTGAAAACTTTGAAGAGAATAAATTGTAAAACTATTGTTCATTCAAATTAAAAATGTCTATGGTTGATCCATTAGTTGCTTATTGGCGGTTGACCATTGTAAACGAGAAACAAAACCACAAACTTTGTGTCTGGTTAGAAATTTATTCGCAAGCTTGTAGATTCAAAGAGGACGAAGATGAATTAATTCGTAGTTTGTCTTACAGTTTGGTTCATGTCTTATGTAATATATGTTGGTTTGAAGATGCATGACTCGAAAACTATTTCTAACATAAGTAAGATCTACAACTGTCGTAAAACAATATCGTGATGTTGATAATGTGGTTAATCTCAAATGCAATATTTAAAGGTCAATTGAATAAACATAATTACTATATTTTGGGGTTGGACAAGCGTACATTCCCACGTGCTATTATAAGCTGTACTTATAAGACCACCATATATAAAATATTATTGTTTCTGATTTTCGGTGTAATTCAACATCAATTACATTTACCGTTTCTTATGTGTTTATGGGTGCGGAAAAGAAAACCAACTATACGTTGGTTTTAATTTTTCTACATATGTATGATGGTGAATTATATGTGTGTTCCTTAATGTCATTTTGACATCGAGAGTTGGCATTGATGTTAATTATTGAAGATCTATTTTGGGACGCAATCAACTTGTTCTGCAAGTTTCATATAAAACAAGAACAATTGTGGCACAGTTTGATGTTTGACGCTACTTCGAAATATTATATGAAGTTTTATAACTTTTTGTTGAAGCAAACATGATAAAAACTTGTGATAAAAACCTAGCGTAATTGTGTGAATTTCTTTATGCTTATCCAAAATATGTAGATTATGTTATGTCATTGATAACAAAATACGATGATAAATTTCTTAATCATTGAACCAACGAGAAACATTATGGAAATAGAAAAACCAATTCGTAAGTGTGAATTATGTTTTCAATGTTACATTATATAAAATTTATGTTATAAAAAGATTTCTTTAGGTGTGAGAATGCGCATGCGGCCCTAAAATGTTAATTTAGTACTAACCAACATATTTTTTTAACTCTTTTGGGAGAAAGTTCATAAAATCATATCTACACAACTTTTCGCAATTCTTAAATCTTTTTAGCAAAGTAAGTTTTGTATTGTACCAAGTCATAAAATTACACTGAACTTGCAACTATGTAGTTATATATCCTATACTAGCCTATAACTAATAGAGAAGACTAATAAATGTCTTAAAAATAAGCTTAAATCGGGTAAAATGTGAATGTGTTATTATAAAAATAAATAGGTTACCTTGCATATGTGAAACAGTTATGATAGAAAGAGAATGTAGATACATTCCTAAAGACTATTTGGATATATTTTGGAAAAATATATATATATATCATTCATATAGATGCAACTACACATAAATATGTTATGTTAAGAAAACTATACATCATAGATAGTTTCATACGTGGTTACAGACTTAAACGTCAGGACCATATTATTAATAGGTATATGCATATCCTAAAATCTGAAACCAATCACGTTGTAGAGCCTAAAAAACCACTTGTTACTAAAGGTAGAAAACAAGTCATCCTGGATCGATTGATTAAACGGGACCCCATTCATTAAGAATATGTCATTGACAATATCGAGTGTGCTAGAATGCACATCGACACGTTAGGTAGAACAAATGATTTAAAAATTCCTTAATTTTTAGTACCACAACCTCACCACCAAAAGAAGAATAGGTCAGGAAAAATAAAAGTACTAACAATGGAAATGTAAATATGAATACGGGATGAATCTCGACATTTTTAAATCATTATATAAGTACATTAGTAAGTGTTGTTGTAGATATAAAATGCGGTTATCAGATAGTATCGAGAGTGATACACTGTAAAGAGAATACTTGAGATCTAAATAGACGCAATTTGATATCAAAATTAAATGGTCGTCGAGATTTATGATTATTGGTTTATAGTTCAAAAAATATTTTACATGATATACTACATAGGTTGGATTGGTTCAAAAATCAGTCAGAAAGATGTTATTATCCTGACATCATATTAGTGATTGATAAGGAAAGATATTCCTTAGGGCATAAGTGCAATTAATAGGGACTAAAGTGATAAGTTCTGTAATTATAGGATTAAATTAGGCTTTAGGAGAAACCGAAGGGTTAAATTGTAAATATACTAATATGTAACCGTTTCTCTAACTAACTCACCTTGCCTATTTAAAGAGGATGAAGGAGTTAGTTTGACCTATGATATATTCAGAAGTACTTTTCACTACTTTAAATTCTCTCTGCAGACTTTCTGTTCTTAATTCACTCATTACTACTTTAATTCACACCAAATTGGCGCTAGAAGGAGGGGGCGAGGATACCTTGATCAACAGATCAAAAATCGACGTTCGAGTTCTCGTTTTTAAAAGTTTTTCGTTCGAATTTTCATATTTCGTTTGATTTTTCGCTGTTTGAAGATGAATCCAGAGGAAGGTGACAATCCATCCGTTCGCAAGGCGATGGAAACGCTGAAATCCGATCTGCAAGAGGCAGGTAAATCTGTTCCAATTCAATCAGTCCAATTTGACTTTGAAGGAAAAATGAATGAGATGATTAGGAAGGTGGCTGAGCTTGACGAATTGGTAAAAAAGAAGGGAAATAATGATGGTGCTAGGCTTAGGTCTAAGATAGCGGGGGGCGGTCAGAATGATCAGTCGGATCAGTCGATGGACGATGGCGATGATCACTATGAGCAGCGTAAAACACGTTCTGAGCAAAAAAAAGAATATAGCGGGATAAAGAGGAAAGAAAAGTTACAAATGCGACTGTATGTAAACTCTAGTGATGAAGAGGACTTCGAAGATTCCGAGTCTGATGAGACGCCGAGGTACGAACGCTCTCGAGGCCGTTCAAGAGGAGCAGAGTGTGAGCTCCGGCCAGCTAAGATGTACAAGGAAGGAAGAAAAAAGAAAGAAAGGCGAGTATACTCACCTCGGAAATACTCGCCTCGGAGGTGTTCGCCTCGGAAATATGAAGGTGAGTCCAGCTTATATGCAACTGTGGGGATGAGAAATGAGGACCAGTATGTCCAGGGGGTTGACTGGAGGGACTCACCACTGGTCAGGGAGATCAGATCTGTGCCGCTACCGAGGCGGTTTGATATTTCCAAAGTTGATAAGTTTGATGGGACTCAAGATCCCGATGACCACATAGAACAATTTAAAAACTACATGACTAATTTCGAAGATGATGATAGATTGGTGTGTAGAGCTTTTTCTCAAACGTTTAAGGGAACTGCGCTAAAATGGTTCAATAAGATTCCTAAAGAATCGATTGCAAATTTTAGAAGTTTCTACACTGCTTTTCGGAGACAGTTTGTGGGAAGCAAGGAAATGAGAGCCAATGGAGACACGATAATACAGTGCAAGCAGGCTGTGGGAGAGAAGTTGAAGGATTATACCAAGAGGTTTGTGTCAACAAAGGCTGAATTGGATGACTGTGAAGAAAGTGTGGCTATGGCGGCGTTCAGGCAAGGGCTGTTGCCTGGGGATTTAGCCGATGAGACTACGAGGCGCAGGGCGTTAACATTTGGAGCTCTTATGGCTCAGGTTGAGGACCAGATTAAGGTCGAAGAATCGACGAGGGTTCGAGGAGGTGCTAGTACTGTTCAGAAGGGAAGTGGACAATCTAACGTCTCGAACAACAATCCCTCGCGTCCGAAGAACAATCAAAATGTTTCTAACCGAGGAACCTCGAACTCGTATCAAGGGGGATATAATCAACATAATTCTAACAATCAGCAGCAGTTTAAGTCCAGGTCGAATGTGTGGGTAAGGCCAGATTACTATGCAGATTTAACTGAGAGCGTGGCTTCAATATATGAAAAAACAAGGGGAACAATCAATTTTAGAAAGCCACCAGCTATCAACAGGCCAAGAGAGGAGCGCAATAATAAATTCTGTAGGTATCATGAAGACATCGGTCATGATACAAATGATTGCATTGCTCTGAAGAAGGAGATGCAAATTCTGATCGAAAATGGAAAGTTGTTGGAATATGTCAGGAAGAATGCCAATGCAACAGCTCCTAAAGGAGGTAATCCCAATTCTAAGCAGGAAACTGCGTTAATGATTTTAGATGTTGCAGGTGAGGCAGATGGTTTCGATGTAGCCTCGGAATATGTCGAACCAGACCCCAGTCGACTTTTGTTAATGTCGATAGATGAGCCGATGCGTCAGGGACGTGTTCGAGATTTGTGTGCCTTTTTCGAATCACTAACCATATTTGGAGGGGATTCGATGACCAACAACACCAATAATTCGAGGAAGAGGCATATAGTAAACTTAACGCGACAAATTGAGGGAGGCGCATCGGCACATCTAAGCAGCAGAAAGGATGTGCCCTTTATAATTTTCGACGGGGATGATTTGAGGGGGATTACTGGGCCACATGAAGATGCGGTGGTCATTGGAGCAGAAGTATGCGGGGTGGAGATTCGACGAGTGCTGATTGACACAGGAAGCTCTGCTAATGTGCTTTTTAAGTCAACGTATGAGAGATTGACTGCTCCGCCTCGAATAGAAAGATCAGAAAGGACTATCATAGGGTTTACTGGCGCAACTGCAAATGTGATAGGAGAGTTCGAGGGTGAAGTTTCTTTGGGAAAGGGGCCTTTCAAGAAGAAAGTACAAGTACTTTTTGTGGTGGTAGATTGTCCATCAAGTTACAATGCTATTTTTGGGAGGTCGTGGTTGGCGAAGATGTATGCTGTAGTTTCCACAGTTCATCAGTGTTTGAAATATGTAATTGAGGACCGGGTCGGTGTAGTTCGAAGTGATCAAAAAGTAGCAAGAGAATGTTATGCTGCTGCATTTAGACTACGGGGCAAAAGTTCTGATGATCTGATGGAGAATTAGCAGTTTGGGGGGTTGTCTTCTGATGGAACAGATGAGGGAATTGATGATCCGAGGTCAACCCCGAGTTCTGTAGTGGTCAATGAAGAAACAGAGGAATATATTTTCAATAATGGCAGGGTACTTCGAATTGGCACTCTGTTATCTTTGTCGATGCGAGAAAAGTTGTTGAATTTTTTGTCTGAAAACTTGGATGTGTTTGCGTGGAGATCCAAAGACGTAGTAGGGGTCCCAAGCAACATCATATGTCATAGCCTAGCGGTTGATCCGAAGGTCAAACCGATTATCCAAAAAAGAAGGGCTTTTTCATTGGAGAAATCCGAGGCCATAGTTGCCGAAGTGGATCGGCTATACAAGATGGGGCACATTAGGGAGGCCAATTATCCGAGGTGGACGGCTAATCCGGTGGTAGTAAAAAAGAAGAATGGAAAATGGCGAATGTGTGTGGACTTCACAGATTTGAATAGAGCCTGTCCAAAAGATCCTTTTCCGGTGCCTCGAATAGATCAGTTAGTGGATTCCACTTCGGGAAATAAAATTTTGACTTTCATGGATGCATTTTCGGGGTATAATCAAATTCGAATGAATCCAGATGATGAAGAAAGCACGACTTTTATTACTGACAGAGGTTTGCATTGCTATAAAGTAATGTCGTTTGGATTGAAAAATGCTGGGTCAACATATCAGAGGCTGATGAATAAGGCATTTGCTTCACAGATTGGGAGAAATATTGAAGTGTACATCGATGACATGCTTGTTAAAAGCAAGAGTGATAATGAACATATTGATGATTTAGAAGAGACGTTTTTGAATCTTCGAGCCATTCAATTGAAGTTGAACCCAGAAAAATGCACATTTGGAGTCCGATCTGGCAAATTTTTGGGGTATATGATTAGTGAAAGAGGAATCGAGGTGGATCCAGAACAGTTGAAGGCTCTGATATCGATGTCCTCCCCTCGGAATATCAAAGAAGTGCAAATGCTAACGGGCAGGTTAGCAGCTTTGAACAGATTCATTTCTCGTTTTTCAGATAAGTGCTTGCCTTTTTTCCAGGTGCTACGTAAACCCAATAATTTCGAATGGACTTCGGATTGTGAAGAAGCCTTTTTAAAGATAAAAAATCTTTTGTCCTCTCCTGAAATATTATCAAAGCCTCGGAAAGGTGAGCAGTTATTTTTGTATATAGCAGTGTCAGATTATGCAGTAAGCGCAGTTTTGGTCAGCGAGGACACAAAAATTTCGAAGCCTGTTTACTATGTCAGCAAAAGTTTGGTTGATGCTGAGAAACGCTATTTGAAGCTCGAAAAATTGGCACTGTGTATAGTAGTGGCAGCAAGAAAAATGCGCCCTTACTTCCAGGCACATACGATTGTAGTTCGAACTTCATATCCATTAAAAATGTTTTGCAAAAACCAGACATTTCAGGAAGAATGACCAAGTGGTCTGTGGAATTGGGAGATTTCGATGTGCTATTTTCTCCTCGAACAGCTATCAAAGCTCAAGCTTTAGCAGATTTTTTGGTGGAGTTTCACTCAAGCAGATCCGAAGAGAAAGATGCTGAAAAGGTGAATGAGAATCCAACGTGGACAATACGAACTGATGGGGGATCCAGTAGTAAAGGGTCAAGTGCAGGAGTTGAATTGGTGGCACCCACGGGGGAATTTATGTTTCAAGCTATAAGATTTGGCTTTCATGCTTCGAATAACGAGGCTGAATATGAAGCTGTGCTAGCGGGATTACGGTTAGCAAAGATTTGTGGAGCGATGTTTGTACGCTTGGAAACAGATTCACAGTTAGTGGTTAACCATGTTAAAGGAGCATCAGAAGCCAAAAAGGAGTGTCTGGTTTTGTACTTACAAGAACTTCGAGGGATGATGGCACAGTTTGAAAATGTCGAAGTGGAGCATATTCGAAGAGGGAGCAATACAATGGCTGATTCTTTGGCGACGATGGCTTACTCAGAAGAATACCCATGGATTGTAACACAACCATCGCCCTCGATCATACCAAATTCTGAGCAATGTGAAGTTGTTGATGAGGTGGTAAATAATCCGATGTGCGCTCGAGGAGATTGGAGGTTTGACTTGTTAAACTTTATTTCAAATGGAATATTACCTATGGATAAGCACTTGCTCAAGAAAATAAAGTACAAATCCCTTGGCTATGTGGTATTGGATGGAGTATTGTACAAAAGGTCTGCTTCGAAACCTTTACTACGATGTTTAAGCAAGTATGAGTCTCAGAGCATTCTATCCGAACTGCATGCTGGGGATGGATCAGCTCATTGTGGGTTTAGAGCTTTAACGCGTAGGGTATTATTGGCAGGATATTATTGGCCTACCATTTTGCAAGATGCCAAGTCGTTAGTTCGAAGTTGTGACACTTGCCAAAGGTATGCAAATTTAATACACAAACCAGCGGTACCCCTAATGACAATTTCAGAGGCAGTTCCTTTTGATAGGTGGGGAATTGATTTAGTGGGACCATTACCTATGGCTTCTGGTGGAAGACAAATGATTATTGTTGCGGTTGATTATTTTTCGAAGTGGGCAGAAGCAGAACCTTTAGCTGGGACAAAAGCTAAGGATGTAATTAAGTTTATTCAAAGCAACATTTGCTACCGTTTTGGAATACCTCGGAAAATAACAACTGATAATGGTCCTCAATTTAATAACAAGGAAATGGACTCTTTTTGCTCTTCGAAAGGGATACAACAATGTTTTTCCACTCCTTTTCACCCCCAAGCAAATGGACAGGTAGAAGTTACAAATAGATCTATTTTGGATGGTTTGAAGAAAAATTTGGCAGGAGCAGCAGGGAAATGGCCAAATTTTCTTCAAGAAGTATTATGGGCATATAGAACAACCCCTAGAGAGGCTACAAAGGAGACCCCTTTTTCTTTAGTATATGGGATGGATGTTGTGTGCCCTGCTGAATCTACATTGCCCTCTTATAGACTACTACAATATTCCGATGCAGATAACGATGAGGCTAGACGGGTGGAACTTGATTTGTTGGAAGAAAAAAGGGTCAAGGCACATTTGAATGTGATCCATTATCAAACATTAATGAGAAGCAGGTACGATGCTAAAGTTAAGAGAAGGGAATTCAAAATTGGCGATCTAGTGTTGCGGAAAGTGTTTCTTCACACCAAGGATAAACACCTCGGAAAATTGGCCCCGAATTGGGAAGGACCTTACGAAGTCAAGATGAGGGTTAAACCAGGTTCCTACAGGTTGTCAGATCGAGAAGGAAGGATGCTCAAACACCCTTGGAATATAGAACACTTGAAATTGTACTGTGAGTAAAACTGAACTTCGAATTTTTGTAAAACAGACATACTCTTTCCTTATCTGTTGGCCTAGAAAGGTTTTAACGAGGTGTCTGGTTAATATTGAATTTTTTAATAAAATTTCTTTTGGCCATTGGTTGTTTACTATGATGTGTGGTTTATTATTTTGGTAATTTGGAAAAGACTGATCATCTTTGAAAGTTGACCAAGAATAATTTTCCGAAGCGATAGCTTTGAAGAAACAACCAAATTTTCGAGGTGCCACATCTTATGAGTGCATCTAATTTTCGAGGTGCCACGTCTTATGAGTGCATCTAATTTTCGAGGTGCCACGTCTTATGAGTGCATCTAGTTTTCGAGGTGCCACGTCTTATGAGTGCATCTATTTTTCGAGGTGTCACGTCTTATGAGTGCATCTATTTTTCGAGGTGCCACGACTTATGAGTGCATCTATGTTTAGAAATAACCAGTTCAAACAAGTATACCAGAAATTTAAGATATAAAAAAAAAGATAAGTGGTTTGCTCGTGGGATAAAATACGGAGTTTACAAAAAAAGGGGGGGAGTACTTAATCACATACACAAAAAACAAAAACGAACTGCCTAGCCTATTAGGCATCATTTTCTTCTTCTTCTGATGACTCCTCTTCGGAACTATTTCCTTCTTCTGAGGAGGAGCTTGGTGGCGCTTCGAAAGCTTCTTTTGGGCGCTGTTCTTCTGGAACTCGTTTCCAAAGGTTTGATAAGTCTGGTCTTGGACAAGCAGCATGAACTTCTCGAAGAAGCTGAATAGATGTATCAATTTGAGTTTTCTTCATGCCTTCGAGCATCACAGAACTAACTTTGGTTTCAGCTTGTTTGACTGCCGCTTTCTTTTCTTCTTCGAATCCTGTTCGAAGTGTAGTAATCTCAGTCTGACTTTTTTCTAGTTTATCTTTCGTTTCCTTAATAAGTTCCGTAGCATCGGAAATAGCAGTGGAATGCTCAGTCTTTAGATTTTCAAGTGCCTGCAGATGAGTAGTTTTAAGAGCTTCGATTTCTTCCTTGTGTTCTTTGAGAAGTTGTTCTTTCTCAGCTTCGAATTTTTGGAGTGCTTCGTTTTTCGAAGTCTTTTCAGAGACTGTTTCTTTTCTGCTCCTAGCTAACTCTTGGGCGAGGCGCTCCAATTGGGTTTGAGATTTGCTCACCTCTTCGTATAACTTTGTGACTGCAGCAATTAAATTTGGAAAAGGTTGGAGAATTGAAGTTACCTCATCGGATTTCTCTGAGTGAGGAAAGACTAACGGCTGCTGAACAGGAGCAAAGGTGTTAGATGTCGAAGCTGTTGCAGCCCCAGTAAAAATTGGTGGAACAATATTGGCAGTTTGAGAGCCAGAAAATACAAAATCTCCACTTGAGTTAAAGTCTTCGAAGTTCAGATAATCATCTATTTGTTTATCTCCAAGTGTTATTTCTCCTTCAGCATTTTCCTCAACAAAAGTTTTACCTTGCGCCTCGGAAGCTAGCACAGCCTCTAGTATATCAGCTTCGTTCTTTTCATTTGGCTTGCTAGACTTATTCTTTTTCTTTTTTGGAGAAGTGTCCTTTTTCTTTTTCAGGACAGGTTGATCTTCTTCGGATATAGTGGGAAGTGAAGGTGCAGATGTTTTTCTTTTCCCTACACTCTTCGAAGTCTTGGAAGGCTTAGCCCTGCTTGTGCTGGCTTTCTTCTGGGACAATTTTCTTTTCTTCTTTAAAGGAAGATGGCTGTCGCTTCGATTCCGAAGTGGAAGATAGCATTTCCCATCTGGTGCAAGTATCCTCTCAACTGCTAGAAGGGGATCTGGTGGCGTCATCGGATCCTGAGGGAAGTCGGCCCCTAAAGATATACGCCAGAGATGGCTATTAACAAAGTTAATGGGCTCGAATGCTGAATGAAAGCCATTTCCCCAAGACTTTTCAGCCCACTCAGCCATCTTTTGGAAGATAAGCTTGGCTTCTTTTCGACGACCCTTAAACCGCCTCGGAATTTCTAAAGAGAGATAAATAGTTAGCTAAATAAATTGATTAAAAAACAACTAGATAAATAAAGGAAGGTATCACTTACTACTGTCTCTCCAAGTAAGGGTGAGTCTGGAAGGATTGGCATCGGAAATTTCTTTGCCATTTTCCCAGGCACCTGACAGAAAGACGAACCTTTGTTTCCAGAACTTATCGGCTTCGAGGAGGTCGTCGATAATTTTTAAGTCATCTTCAAGGGTTAAGTAATAAAAAGGCAGAACTGGGCCATTTGACACTTTGGTTACTGAGATGAAGTCCTCGATTTCGAGGGGAATGCCACCAAGCCTTGATACCATAATTGCTGAGAACAAAGTGAAGAGCAAGTTCGGAGTGACTTGTGTTGGGCACAGTCTGTGGATTTCGAAGAACTTTA
The DNA here is from genome assembly GCA_036936605.1 of Limnanthes douglasii subsp. nivea. Classification (NCBI taxonomy): domain Eukaryota; kingdom Viridiplantae; phylum Streptophyta; class Magnoliopsida; order Brassicales; family Limnanthaceae; genus Limnanthes; species Limnanthes douglasii. The sequence goes on from JAUPFV010000002.1 coordinate 336,323,023, forward strand.
CTATCATCGGATCAAGGGGAAACCGAAGTCCCCAGTTGAAGAGCTCAGGGTACACTACTAGCTCATCTTTTTGACAGTTTAAGGGTGTCTCTCCTTCAACTGGAAATCGAAGAGTCATATTGTCAGTTAATCCCCATAGCTTTCTGAGTTGCTCTTTCTCTGATTCGAGGTAGTAGCTGTAGGATACATTCTTTAAGGCAAGAATGTACCAGGCAGAAAGAGGCTTGAGATTTTCTTGAACTAAGGAGGCAACGTTCTCAGGAAGTGTAATAAGAGCTTTTTTCCCTCGAGTTTTCTTTGGAGGAGCTACACCATCAGCCTCGGATTCTTCTTCGGCATCAGATTCAGTAGCTTCTGAATCGTCTTTTTTGTAACCTTCATCGGAGTGACTTCGGATTTGAGTCTCCTGTTGAGTCACAGGAATTGGCTGACTACACTCTGGTGTAGTGTCATCCACTTCTTGTGGGGGAGGAGGAGAGTGTTGAGGAGGAGAAGAGTTTTTTGCTTCTTCACCCATTACTAAGAAAGGTGATTTTTTGGCACGTTTAGCTCTGATAGCCTCGAATTGAGGAGGGAGTGTGTTGGATTGAAGGTTTTTTGTCTCTTCGACTTGAAGGACAAGTGATTTGGGTTGTGATTTGTTATCAGTTGGTGGCTTGTCTAAAGTAACTACTGTAGATTTCCGATGAGGTCTTAGCAATGAAGATTTGGCTGGATTTTGAAGAGGAGAGGCTGTTGAGCTATTTTCTGGGTTAGAAACTAAAGGTGAAGACGAAGTGGCAAGGTTAGGATTGAAGTTGCCGTATTTAAAAGTGGTACAGGAAGAGTGAGGACCGTTGTAGATTAACCCAGCAGCTTTGTATTCTTTGGCTCTTCGAGAAATGCAAAGATAATCGTAGGCCCCGAATACTCGGTTACTGGAACCAGGAAAAAGATTTTTCTTTGATCTTACTGGTCTTCTGGGTTTAAATCTATTATGTCTAGGGTATCTTCTCATACAAAGGAATTGATATGAGAGATTGCTTGGGTAGACAAGAAAAGATGAAGAGGTTGAAGATGAAGAGGTTGAAGATGAAGAACAGGTTGAAGATAAAGAGCAGGTTGAAGATGAAGAGGTTGAAGATGAAGAACAGATTGAAGATGGTTTAAAAGGTGGATTCTCTAAAAAGTTCTTAATGAATGAATAGCTGGGTATTTATAGGGTAAAAGAATGACGTCGAGAATGTGAAAGTGTGGAACAAGTAAGTTGTTTTCATTGGGTGGAATATGAAACGAAAAGGAAACTAGTGATGTCACAGGTCTACCACTAGAGGTCTAATCAATCCATCAGGTAGGGTTCAGAGATTTCGAAGTGTTATTAAACTATGTTTGAAGTAATAATGTTCGAAGAAAAGCCAAAGCTATACCACAAGAAGTCAAATTCGAAGAGGAGTTAAATTCGAGGCAATTGAGAAATCCGTTTGCACTTATTCACAAATTCGAAGAAAGTCCTAGACCATTGAGTTCAATCATAATAAAGACGTAAAATGATGCTGATCCGAGGAAGAATTCGAAGAGCTAATAGTTCTTATACATTAATATATAAGAACTAGGGGGGCTACTGATAAGGAAAGATATTCCTTAGGGGCATAAGTGCAATTAATAGGGACTAAAGTGATAAGTTCTGTAATTATAGGATTAAATTAGGCTTTAGGAGAAACCGAAGGGTTATATTGTAAATATACTAATATGTAACCGTTTCTCTAACTAACTCACCTTGCCTATTTAAAGAGGCTGAAGGAGTTAGTTTGACCTATGATATATTCAGAAGTACTTTTCACTACTTTAAATTCTCTCTGCAGACTTTCTGTTCTTAATTCACTCATTACTACTTTAATTCACACCAGTGATAACTACTAAATACCAATGTGTTGTATACAATATATCACTAAGTGCTTGTTTACCGTATCTACCATTATCGTGGTTGTCAATCTTCTTCAATAACTTTTATAGAAATTAGAATCTCTTTCATACATAGCATATATTTCATACACGTATGTATATCAATGACATTATTTATTTTTATCTTTATTTTTAAGTTTGTAATGTTTTTTTAATTCTTAAATTTAATTATATAGGTCATTATTCTGTATGCAGTCGACAACTTTTCAGGAAAGTGAGAGTTTGGTCGATTATACTACTCTGTATATAAATACTCAAGCATATATATATATATATATATATATATATATATATTCGTCCACCAAATATCATATCGTACAAAAACATGAACTATATTAGGTATGAAATTGATCATTGAAGAAGTTAATCACTTGCTTCAAACCATCAAGTTTGTTTAGAGAGCAAGGTTGGATGGTACAACTTGTGTGTTTTTTATAAATTACTGTGTACAATGTACTATATGTATAAACGTTGATGAGCTCTATCTCCATCTTCACGCAATCTCAAAGAAGTATTTATTAGGTACAGTCATTTGAAATTTGAACCAATGGTTCATTTGTTCGATTTGGCATATGAAGTAAGGCACAATGCGTTCAATATGTGAAATTTGAAAATTAGTGATTTCATTGTGAGAGATGTTGTAGCTTAATTAGATGAGCATTTTGCTGAACAATAGGATGTGATAGTAAATTGCACACTTCTTTAATTCAACCTCAGATATGACTTTAACTAATAAACTATAATGTTTATTGTACTTTGATGTTTAATATTGTAAATTAATCACATTTTGTATTCATATTGTATTGTTGTTTTATCATTTTATATTTAGTATTATCTCAATACAGGAGTAATATATGATTGTTTGATTTAAGATTCCATATGGTATTGTAAATTGTGTACTATTTGTAATATATGACTAACTTTTTGCACATAATGTGCGAATCACGGAAGAAAATATCCTTTAATAGATATTAAACATTATATTTCATGATCTGCACAAATTAGAGTCCAAAAATTGAGTGTTTTTGCCTTGGATCGCCCATTATCTGGGATCCAAGGTAAAAATATTGGCTGTATATTTGAAATATAAGCATGAAATCGCATAGATCATTTGATTTACGGACTCAAAATCACGTAGACTATAAAATTTCATGTTTTTTCCCTCACTAAATTTTAACCGAATAACAAATTGTGCACCAATTAATATTTTCCACACACTTTATTCTTCTTCCAACATCAATTCTCCGCCTAGTGTTTCTCGCCACTTCATACTCCATAAATAGCTTCATAAACGTAGCACATTTATTTATCTACTCAGTATTATAAATACTCAAACTTTTAATGTGTATAATATGAAATAAAATTTTCGAGAAGACCATCACTTTCTAGAAGTGATCAAATCTGTAAAAACATGGTCTGAATATAATATCGACAAGTTTTTTTTAAATGAAATTATTTGTATAATATTCTACAAGTATGGTCAATATGGAGCTCTCCACTAGTCTCCACGCCGTCATAAAAAATTCTAGCATGCAAAATTAATCGAATTCAGTTCCAACTATTCGAGTTTCTAATCTCACGGAATATGCTAGGGAAGCGAAAAATATAATATTTAGTTATATTATTTTTTATTCTATTAAACCGCATATGTTTGAATTTTTAAACGATCACATTTAAATTAGAGTTTTAGATTTTTTAGGGAGCAATGATGAAACAAAATATTTATGTTTAGACTGCAACATATTAGCTTATGAGTACTCACATGTGCATGGAAACTCATACTGCAAATGTTTAAAACACAGTGGACCAGATTTTACATATGTTATTTGCAATTGCATAGGTATACAAATTTGAAATTCACCAAATAGATGTCAAAACGGTATTCTTAAATGAAGATCTTGACGATGATTAGCAACCCGAGGGTTTCGTACTTACGAGAAATGAGTCTAAGATATTTAGACTTGTTAAATCATTATATAGTCTTAAACAAGCACCTAAGAAGTGGTATGAGAATTTTGATCATGTTATACAAATGTTTATACGCTAAAGTTTATGGTGATGTAATAATAATTGTATGTCTATATGTAGATGATTTACTCATATTAAGTAATGAAATAAAACGTGTTAATTGATTTCGGCTCTTGTGGATTTGTGTACAAATTATATTTGAGTAAAATTATGTACATTGATTGAAACTTAATAAATGATCTCGTACATTTTAAAGCATTATTAAGACCATATTTATCATTCATAAAATTAAATGAAATGTTGATTAACCGGTATATGGAGTAGAGAAGTAGATCCAACCTCTTAACCGGAATTTGACTACCTAAACCTAGATATATATAGATAAAATCCATTAACAATATTGGATTGCATAATTTCTAAGTGTTTAGTGTATAAAAAAACTCGTCTGGAAGTAGTCTAAAGACTTAATTTAGTAAAAATCACATAGAAAAATTATGATTTTTTAAAGTTATTTTATTTATATATTTATTCAAATTTTTAACCATTTTTACAATTTTAGTTATTAAATATTTGTTTTTTTTTTCTTTTATTTATTTATTTGATTTATTAAACTGATTTTTTATAGTAAAACAAAATTGATCCAGCATAGTAGCTTAGTCGGCCGATGATTAAGAGTCCAAAAAAATTATATTTTAAATAATATTTAATTCATTATGAAACATACCATCAACGAAACAAAATAAATGCATTTTATGATTATTATTATATATTTATATTTTGTATCCTTCGGAAACAAGTTGATATAACCAATAATATTAGATTACTTATTTTATAATGACTTTTATTATTATATTTTTCGATCAATAATCAAAACAGATCTACACAATAAATTATGATCATACCATATTGGCATTATCTGTGAAAAGTGGTTGGTTGTCATGAATTAAAAACAACAACTAAATACAGTTTATGAATATAGATATCGACTACATTGCAGATGAAAATGCAGGTTTGGAACTTGCAGACGTTCAACTACCGGCTCCGACAGCGTCGACGGCTGCGACAACCCAGTGCCGACAGCTTTAATGATTCATATAATGTATTTTTAGGCTATATTTTCTGATCAGGAGCCGCAAATGAATTCAGTTATCCCGTCTTTAAAGGACCACAAGGAGGAAGAAGAAAGTGATGACTTTTAGAACTCGGTCTTAATAAATGACCATAACACAGAAACTAAGAGTCACAAGTCCTCAGGATAAACAGTTGTACACAACAAATACAATTTTTGACGTGGATTTTCAGGCCATAGTGGAAGAAGTCGAGGAGCAAAACCTTTATTTCCAAACTATCTTGTGAAGGAAGAGATTAGCAGTTTTGTGAGAAAAAACCCTCCAGACATGGGCTATGTCAAAGACGTGCAAGGTTGATAAAAACATTAACTTCATCCAAACAACCAACAACTTCCACTAGTATCGTTGAGACTTATACTGAATTTCTAGCAGGATTTATAAACGTTATAGTTGCACTTCTAACAACTTCATGAAATTTTCCATCTGAATGTGTATAAAGAATAATGTATTATTTTGAACCTATAACAACATCAACCAATAGTACTCCAAGCGAACGAACATAATCACGCAAAGATGCAGTAGAATGGAAACCAAAAATAGTCCCAGGCATACCACCAATAGACATGCAGATTCGTTCATTCCCATGAATACATTCGAACCTCTAATAGAAAACCACTAGAATTTCGACGAGCTACAAACAAGGACACTTATACTTTACCGGGAAACTAAACATCCAACACACTTATCATAATACTTCAGTAATGCCATCGTGAAAACAACATATTTTGTTCAATAATACAACACCCTTACAGCCATCTCATAATACTTTTGCATTAGTTAACTAAACATAAACCAATGATCCACGCATACTATAACCACTGTGAAGGGAGGCCAACAAAACATGGCAACTCAAGCCTACAGGCTCAGTCAAACCCCACTAGAAGAAATCTTGCAACTTAGTCGAACCCCTAATATGGTCAGTACCCATAAGAGTATCCACTTGCATTCACCAATAGGAGTGGCACAATAGCTTCAGTCGCATAATGACACGGTGTAAGAGATCAACATACTTTTCTTTTTCTCTGAAAAGCATCAAATGATCGAACCAGTGGTGCTATTTTTTATGATAGCGGATACGTACAAGATTGAAGATTCACATTTAGCTCCATACATCTCATGCAGAGATTTTCCACCCAACTTGCTTAATCAAAATATCGACAAGTACAATGGGAAGGGAGATCTGGCGCACTACATCAAGTAGTTCGGAAACGAGATGATGTGGTATGGATGAAAGACAACATGACGTGTAAATCCTTCTCAATGATCTTCCAAATAAAATGGTGATGTAATTCAACAATCTTTCTCCGAAGTGTATAAAGAGTTTCTAGATGTTGAAGATGACCTTTTGTAACCATTTTATAGGATCATAATTGGTGAAAATGAATGAAGACTACATCACCCACTACAAATAACAACTTAAAAAGACATATTCAGAGGTTCATAGATACAAAATAATACCTGCAAGATTACCCCTTATGAGCTTAAATAAATGAATATTACTACGGTATACAATAATTAGGTAGTCCGTAAAAAAATATATTAAAAATCTTAAGCTTTCATATGTAATCAATAATCAGACATTCGGATCATCTTAACCAAATTTTGTCATACCAAATTGACGCCATCTACAAGAATCAATTTCTTATTCTATTTTGTTTTTCAATACATTATCTATAATTAGTTTATGTCAAATTTGAATGGCAATACCGATCAAAATGTTAACAAAAATGCAGGTTTGGAGCTTGCAACGTTCGACTACCGGTTCCAATAGCCCTAACGGATGTGACAATCTAACGCAGACAATCCGGTAACTCATCCAATAGACTTTCAGTATCTGGGGCATAACCTTCCCAAGGATAATGTCAGTACTTTTAAAATTCTGTACACTATATTTTCGGTTCAGGTGTCGCGAAAAAATTTGGTGATCAAACATCTAAAGGATCATGAGTATGAGGAATGTGATAATGTTAAGATCTTGATATTGAAGAAGGGCCATGAGATAGAAACTAACGGATACAAGCCCGAGGATAAAGATTTGAATACATCAGATATGATTCCCCATGAGGATTTTCTATCCATAATGAAAGATTAGTGCAAGGAGATGAGATAGTGAATGATAAAAACCTCTATTTCTAAGCCCAATAGTAAATAAATAGAAGAGTTTTATGAGAAACAACCCTTCAAACATATGCTAGGTGAAAAAAGTGCCAGATTGATGGGGAATATCTAGCTCCAGCCAAACGGCCAACAACTTCCACTAATACCATCTAGAATTCTACACAAAAATTCTAGGAAACTTCCTTAATGTTATAACTACACTTCTAACAGCTTCATGCAACTTTCCGTTTGAATGTGCAGCACAATAATGTAGAAAATCAACTGAACCTACAAAAAAATAGCCAACAGTGATAAAGAGAATGACCATATTTACGCAGGGATGCGGCCGAACGGTCACCAGCAGGCGTCCCAGACGTACCAACCAAGCGACGTACAAGTTCCTCCATTCTTAGGAATACAACTGAACCTCCAACATAAAACTACTGGACTTTTAACGAGCGATCAATAAGGAAACCAATATTATGGCAGGAAACTAAACCTGCAACAATCTCCTTAGAGGATCTATCACGTTTACCATCATACTTCAACACCGTCATTAGGATTAAAATATGTCTAGTTCAATAAAAAACCACCCCTGCAGCTCCTTAGCACACCTTTTCACCAGTGTACCCAAACATGAACCAAGGATATACACAGACCCCATCCACCATAATTGGAGGCTAAAAAAATATATGAGTTGAAGACTATAGATCTCAGTCGAACCCCACTAAAAGCAATCATGCAGCTCAGTCGAATGCATACCAAGGGAAGTGCGGAGACGGGTATCCACTTGTATTCACCAATATAAGTGGTGCAATATCTTTAGTTTAATAATGGCATGGTCCAAGACAAGAACATGTTCTTCCCTTCCTCCAATAAGTGTACAATAACCAAACTCGTTGTGCTATTTTCGATGACGACCAAGAATCATATGATGAAGAGTCACATTTGGCTCCCCATATCATGTACAGATATTTGTTACCCAACTTGTTTAACATAAGATGGATAACAAGGTTTGGGATATAACAAAAAACAACGTATTCAAACAGGGGCATATTACAAACAACATGAGTTTAACAAACTGATGGGTCTTCAGACGAATCTTCGCCATCAATCTCATCTTCACTAACAACCTCTTTGGGGTGATCCTCCTTTGGAACATCTTTCTATATCGACCATAATGGAAGTTGGGGGTATTGGCTATGAAAAAACAAAACATAAGAAGCCTTGGTTTTGGAAATCTCTTGTTTCATAACCTTTTTGCATTTAACGGTGAACAAATTTTTCTCTTCCTTATTGTTCTTTTCCATAACAGACTGAAGCTCAACGAGGTTTTTGGTCGCTTTAGTTATTTACTGACGAATAAATTAGTTTTGAATTTTCTGAACAACCGAACCTTGTACCGTTTTATCCTGATCTCTTTCAACTTTTAATAAGGAGTCACGTAGAGATCAGTTAAGTTGAGATTATTGGGATTGAGCCACATGCCATTATGATTCTTTTCCCTGAAGAGTTTGAAGGGTAGTTTCAGCCAATGCAACCCGACTATTGGCACGCCCGATCGCCTCCTCATATTCTTTTTCTAACTTGCGTTAATTTGATAAATTTACTTCCACATCAGACAAATGTTTTTTTACCTCTGATAGTTCACGTTTGAGTTGCGCTAATTCCCTTTCTTTTAATGTTAAAGGAATTACAATAGCGTACAGATTTCTAGCTATGGTAACTGACTCTCAAAGAGGAAAGTTACTCGAGCCTTGTGGAAGGGCAAGTACGGGTAGTGGCTCATGACTAAGTGTTCTCGGTTACAGGGGTCATATCCCTTGGAGAATTTTGGCAAACTCATTGTGGGGACGACTTGATGTTGGGAATCAGTGATCTACTTGCAATAACGTCGGCAATATCATAAGCATCATTAGTTGGATCTTCTAGATGGTCGAATAACATCGCTTCACTAACAGGACCCCTTTCATTGACGTTCTTCACTTTTTCAGATTCTTCAACGACCACGTCTACCTTTACACCTCTATATTGTTCGAATAATACCGGGATAGTTGTTTGCTCTACCATCAGAACTCTTTCAGTTTCCTCCACCACATCCTTGTTTTTTCTTCATAATCGCTCGGGGTTTTTTATTTTCATCCTCAATTACAACAACTTTCTTCTTTTTTTCCTCGCGGTTTTTGTTCTAGTTTTCTTCGTTGCTGGGGGATTTTTCTTCGCTAGCTGCCGGATCACTAAGCACAACGGTATTTTCAGGTTTTGCAACAAGAAATTCCCGAGGCTTGTCATCAATAGTTGTTTCTTTCACTTCTTTCCCGGTTTCCTGGTCGGATTGCTCTTCTAATTTAACGCATTTACTAGGGACCCGATTCTGCTTAGGCAAAAAGATATCTCCATCAGGAGCATCTATTCTTTGAACTAGATAAACAACATTGGGTGTCACCCGCAACTGATCAGCGTTTAATGTTTTGTTAGAGCAACGCCAGAGGTTGTTGTTGACTAGGTTGGTATTCTTGAAGCATCAGTCAAATGTTTGTCCCCAATTGTTTTTGGTATAGTCTTTGAGTTTCAGAAAGATAGTTGTGGCTGAATTCAGATGAGCTTTCTTTATTGCTTGCAACTCCAACTTGAAAGTGAAAAAATAAGCATGTTAAATAAAAATGGTAGTAAGGTCAGACCGTTTTCCCACGCAACGCTCGCAGTCCATTTGTAGGTTAGACGCAACGCACCGCTTATAAAGACGAATCAGTGGGAGGTCATTTACTATCTTCTTGTTATTGCTAAAGAAGAGCAAGAAAACATGTAGCTTGGATGATTTTGAAACCCGATAAATTAAACATGAGTTGGGCCGGGTAAATACCCAGTATTTCAGAGTATCTCACGATGTCAGGGTCGAGCGAAAGACTAAGACGCCAATTAAACAAATCGGTAAAAAAGACTACCTCTCTTTGATGTACTGATAGTGGCGTCTCTCCGGGCGTCGGGAAAAGGATTTTTACGCAGTCGGAAAATTCCCCACATAGCTTTGAGCTCGGGCTGCTCTTCCGGACTATAGTACAAATATTTACGGCTAAAAATAAAGATAATATGTTCCTGAAGTAAGCAATTGTGATAACCGGTAAGTATTTCGTCGATTTCAGGTGGAAATGGTTCCTCATTCATTGCGAGGGTAGCAGTACCATCCTCCCTGATAACGACCTGTTTACCATCTCGGTGGGCGACATCCTCCTATTCGGATGCGGTCTGATCTATGGCATCAGTGAGGAACTTGAACAGGGGCGAGTCAATTAAAATTGGGCCGGTTTGTTGCTGATTTTTTACTCTTTTAGTAGTGTCAGGGCCGGTCGGCTTGGTGGGCAGACCATAATCAGTGTCTCTTCTAGCAGCACTATCGATCTTTTCCTGGACTCCCTTGGTAGGTGGATTTATTGTCGGGACAGTGGGGGCCAATTCCTTACGTTGTTTAGAAGTGACCTCCTTAGTAGGAGCTTTTACACTGTGAGCTGTGGGGGCTGATTATTTGCTCTCCTTTTCTTTTGGTAAAATTTTGTCAAGAGTGGCCAAATCTTCTAATATGGGGGTAGAATAGACAAAGCTTGAGCTGCTGTTAACATGCACATGGCTATAATTCATTTTCTATTGTTTTTTAGAGACAACCTTCTCATGTTTTTTTCGTTCAGCATCTGTCTTTACCATACCCCTAAAAGTGGATGCGGTATTTTGACTGGTTCCATAACCTATAATGGTGGGGGTTAACTAGACTATCTCGGGAGAGGATGGAGAAGCGCTAGAATATCCCATAACCAGAATTTGAGGTTTAGGTTTTTGAACAGAAGAGACTTGATTTCCTGAAGGCAAGGATCACATAATGGGAATTCTAAGAACAACTTTCTTAGAAGACTGAGCTTGGGCAAGTGAATGGATCACCTTGGTTTTTTGTTTAGAAGATTATGGTAGTTAGGTTTTGTGGAAATGAAGAGGTTTCGAGCTTAAAAGAACGGTTGGTGTGCTATCAATGAAACCTGCTGCTTTGTATTTAGCAACTCTTTCAGAAATACTAAGATAATCGATCGCCCCAAAAGCTGGCATTGACGGTGGGTTTGCTTTCTTTTTAGAAGTGGGATTTTTCATAAACAAAAATGACACCAGACAATGTTTCTCTATCTAGATAGGTTAAAGGCGAAAGCTTTCCCTCTCTCAAAATATGGTAAAAAATAAAAATGAAGAAATAAAGGTATTTATAGGCAGATGACCTCTTCAACGAGTTTCTTCATAGAGAAGTGCGATAGAAGAGAGGCGTGGTGAAGTCTAAGAGTCATTTGGATTAAAATCACGATTAGACTTCCTCCAAATAATTGAAAGAGACTTGTCAAGTTCTAATATTTGGCAGGGCTAGGAGGCTAACATCATAGTTTGAGCCTCGGGTAGTCCAAGAGGCAAAAACTTAAACGACAAGCGTTTAAAGGCAAAGAAACACGTGTACGTTGAAGAGATCACCTTTCTCTCACACGACAGATGGGCCCAGAATAACAAATGAGTTGGGTGCAAATGCCATCAGGATTAGGCCAAAGAAATACACTTTCTCAATAAATGTACCCGCTAAAACTGACCATGATTGACACGAACAAACTGTAATGACAATTCTCGACAATCTGCCCTTACCGACAACGAAAAATTGTCCAATGACGAGTATCTCCCGACCCTAGAATCGGTGTACGCCATCCTTGATTGCTTAAGTATAACAACGAGATGTTTCGACCCTAAAGCTGGATAGTCTTCACTCATCTCTTCGTAAAGACTCGAGGGATACTAATAAGGACGAAAAATACCCAAGTCAATTTGGGTTGAGATAATTAGATCATGTTATTATATGTTCGTAATTATATATGTAACTATAGTGATAGATCTAGAAATAATAAAGATTTAATTGATAGTAGGAGAAGTAAGGGTGTAAAAAGAGCCAAGGGGGACCAATTATGTAAAATAGGCCCCACCACTGTCATTATATAAGGAAAGTATCCCTTTTTGGGACAAGTATTTTTTTAATATATAATATTACTCTGGCACATTTCTCTCTCTAAAATCACACATTTCCCAGTGTCACTATATAAAGAAAGTATCCCTTGTTAAATCATTGAATCTAAGCTCTAGATATTTCTGGAACTATCAAGTAGTGCATAATTGTTTTATAATTCCCACAATATATCAACTTATTTTCTCTATTAGAACTTTCAATTCTTTAAAATATTTATAATGGGTACCATATTGCCAATGCAATATCTTAAAATTCGGTAATAAAATGTGGCTAACCCTCAAAACTTCTCACTTTCCCTACATTTTTGGTGTGGGTCAATCACGAATGGCTCTCAACTTTTATTCATCAACCAATATGTCTTATGAACTAAATATCTACCCAATATAATAAACGTTTTGTCATTCAACTTAACTTTTATATAATTAATGAACACATGATTTTTAACCACACTTATTTTAAACCTCGTAAATGCTCAAATAAGTTTTCTGAGTCCAACTGTAAACCAATATATCATCAAAATAAAATATCATATATTTACCAATAAAATGTCATAAACTTGGATTCACGAGTCACATGAAAGTGTTAGGTGCATTGGAAAATCAAAATGACATCATTAACCACTCGTATAAGTGAACACTGTCGCTAAAATTATCTTCCACTCATCTTCAAGTTTGCCTCGAATATGATGGTACCCATTCCGTAAATCAACTTTTGATAATAATTTCAAACCCTCAAAATCTCTTGAATGTCATATAATTTTAGAATGGGAAAATATATCTCAATGGTATACTAACTATTAATGCGCATCTAACACCATTTCTTTTTTGGAATCAATTGTGTTTGAGCTGCGCATGAACTCATACTCTCTCTCTCTCTCGAATAAACCCATTTTTTAGTTCATTTTTTCCTTGTAGAATATAATTCTTTTTAAGGTTCATATGATAATACTATAAATTTGGTAAACACTATATCAATATGATATTGGATGTGTTTCTGGTAAATCTTCTGACATCAACTAATTGAATTTAGCATCACCAATTGCACTTTTTCATAAAAGAAGCATTATGTTCTTTTTTACTTTACATCACTAACGTCCGCTCCATCATAACACATACTTCTTGTATTTTCTTAACATTAAATTCTAAATCATTTACATATGTGACTAAAAAGACTAAAAGTTTTTATTTAACCATGCACTAATTGAGCTATAGCTTGGATTATGTTTTGAAATCCTTGTAATATGCATGATATCTCAATTCCAAACACAATTATCACGCACCCTGTAAATTACACTTATATCAAACTGCCAAAAATGTCTTAGTAATACGTGACGAGTATCCATATTGATTACATGACATGTCATCTCATCCATATGGTATTGTCGGATCAAGCGTTTCCATACGTGACGAGTATCTATATTGATTACACCCAATCGCATAGGGATTCAAGCGTTTCCATGTTCGTAACTTTAGATGCTCCACCAGCTTTATAGATACATAATTCTTACAAATGCAATTATCAATAATAAAATCATAAATTTCCCTTAAATATTGAAACATAACTTGAAATGATATTTCTCTATGAAAATTCATCCACCTTCGAAGAATATATGACACTCCAAATCACACAACTGGCATACTCGATATATTCTTCTACAACTTCTACATTATCTACCAGTTTATCCATATCTTCATTTTTCAATATATTGATATTCGTTGTTATCACAAAGTTCATTATACATATAATAGGACAGTTATTCAAATTGTGATCTAGTTGACAATATATGTAACACTTAAAACCATTTGTGTTAATATCTGTATTTTGTGTTTGTGGGGTTGTTTGTAGGTGTTATTATTAGACGCGCCCTAATACATTTATAGGTCTCATCAGTGGGAGTTTTAGATGGTCTTTATCTTTCACTACACAAAACTCTTCTCATGTTTTCCTATGTCATGGATGAATCTCATATATATATTTTTTGTATTTTGAAAATAAAGGTACGACATCTTCTTTAGTAGCTCTACTTTCAAGGTCATGCTATGTACATCACCTAATTTCTCAACTGTTTACACTTGAATGTTATATGAATGGCCGACTTGAATATCTAAAATATCTAGAAACCTAGTACCTCTTGCCCGAATTTAAGTTGGTATGAACTATAAGCCTATATCACTTCTAAGTATATTTTATAATATTTTTATTACCATGCACACAGATCTGAAAACTTTGAAAAAATAAAATTTTAATAGTTCGAAAATAACGACTTATTCATCAAAATTTATTTCATTCTTCTCTATGATCATATATGATATTTCTCTTGTCATCTTTGACCAATCTCTAGGTTCTCCCACCAAACATAAGCTCACATTCTCAGCTTATATGACACCAAAATAAATTTTAACTCCTCTTTAAATGTGACGAATCTCTCAAACATCATAAATCAAATCCATAAAAATATAAAATTACTTTTACATAGAATAACAATATCTCTAGATGGATTCGACAGTTTATGATTCTTGTGGTAATCCATAAAGTTCTCATTCGAATATTCATAAGTGATATCATCAAAGTACACGTAATTTGTTATTCTAGACGAACTTTCACCTCTTGAACGGCCAACGATAAATTTTTAGATTTTTTTTATGTTTGGGAAAAACTATTAACTGTAAAAATATTAAATTAGCACGCTCCTTGAACAATTATTGCAACATGGCGTGCATCATATCTATTGATTGTAATCGCTCATCAATAATTGTCCACATATCGGTATCCTTACAACCAACATCATTATGATTAACTCTTTCGGCTACGGTGTTAACCATCCAATAAGGTAAATCATTATGCTATGATACCACTTGATGCATAACAGACGTATTATGGGTTTGTCAAATATAAAACCCAAACACATAAAAGACACATCCACTAGAGAAATAGTTTTAAATAAACTTATAATATTATACAATATCCACAAACAAGAACAAAAAACTAAAAATAAACTCTAAAAATCCTAAGAGTTAAGTGGATAAATCCCAAAAAAATTACTATCCATAACAGAAAAAATATATATCATATAATAGAATAATATTGTAATAGAAAATCTGAAATCCAAGCTAAGAGCTTATGTATGTTTTTTTGGAGAAATATTTTTAAGTCAATTTTTTTATTTCCTTTTAAAACTCTAATGTCAATTGTTCTACATCAAATTTATTTGTAGAACATATGTTATAATGAACTTATAATATATAGTTATTAACATTATTTTTATTTATATTTTAAACGCGTTATAAATTTCAAACTAACTAATCCACTCGACATTTATTGGTATTGTTGTAAATAAAAAAACATATAGTGATAAATAAAATTATTCCTATTAAAGATGAATATTGGATTTGATAATATACAATAATATAAAAATCTAATATTGAAAAAATGTAATTTTTTATTTTTTGTGGTTGTAAATTTATTTTGTTTTAAATATAGTTTATCTAATTAAAATTTTATCATGATTTTTTTTATCTGAACATATAAATTATAGGTATAATTTATATGTTCAGATAAAAAAAATCATGATAAAAGTTTAATTAGTATAATTAAATTTGGAAAATCACTAGTTATAAGACATAAATATAAATAAATTTATAAAATAAATATCTGCAATATATATATAAATAATTGACAATTTGTTGACAACATAAATTTACAAAACTTATATTTACGAATACACAAAATAATTAACGTTGAGGGATTGCTAAAACAACAGCTAAAATTACCTTGTGGAGTGGTGCTAAAAATAGTCAAAATTACTCTATAAACTTATTAAAACTTTTATGTATAAAAAAATTACTCATTGAAGTTATTATTATTATTTTTAGAAAAATTTCTCTCATTTATCTTAACTATACTTGTTTTCACCTAAATCTAAAGAAAGAATTAAAACAAAATCAAAAATATTGAAGTAAGATCCTACTAGAATTATAAAAAATACATGAAAATTATGTATTTATTAACCGACTAACAATTATTAGAATTGTAAATAGAGCACTAATTTATATAAATATTTTGGTTATACACAAAATATGAAAACATATATGGAATTAGTTCAATCAGATTGGTTTCTGTTTCAAACAGATTAACCAGCCAAATTGACTAAAACTAACCAAATCGACCCATATTAAAGAAAATAAAAATAAAATGGTACATACTAGTGTGCCAACACCATGGAAGATATGATGACCTTGGCCTCGTGGTCAAGCGGAAACGAGGGTTTGGGTGCCAAGCCATTATGTCGTCAGACCATGATCGTGGTCAAGTGGAGACGGAGGTGTCAAGCCATTGTGTCCGTCAGACCATGGCGCCACAACTAATTGTTTCTTTGTTTCTTTGAGCTCCATGAAACTGCACCGCTACCAAGGTGAAACATATACCCAGATGTGCTTTTGCTATCATCAATGCTTCCTGCTAAATCACTATCTATATAACTAATGAGATTAGCTTCATAAAAAATTCCATAGTCAATGGTTCCCTTCACATATCGCAATATTCTTTTGCCAGCCTCCCAATGGTTAGAATAAGGTTTTTCCATGAATCTACTTATCAAACTAACATCATTCACAATGTCAGGCCTTGTCGAAGTTAGATACATCAGATTTCTAACCAGACTTCGGAACATGGTTGAATTAACAAGTTTTCCTTCACCTTCTTTAGATAACTTCAGACCCGTGATGCATGGAGTACTGACTGGATTAACAACTTCCATCTTGATTTTTTTTCAAAATTTCTTCTGCATAGTTCTCTTGTGAAATAAAAATTCATTTATCAGATTGATGAATTTCAATGCCAAGAAAATGTTGAAGTTCTCTTAAATCTGTCATCTCAAATTCTGCCATCATTGACTATTTAAATTCTTCCAACATTTTTACATTATTTCATGTGAAAACAAGATCGTCGACATAGAGACTAACCATCATAAATCTTCATTGGGAATCACTTTTTATGTAAAGAGTATGTTCATATAGATATTTTTTAAATCCATATTTTTCAAAATAAGAATTGATACGGCTACCAGGCTCGAGGTGATTGTTTAAACCCATACAATGTTTTCTTTAGCTTGTAAACTTTTTCTTCTTCTCCTTTCTTAATAAATTCAGGTGGTTGATCAACATAGACTTATTCTTTGAGAACACCATTCAAGAATGCAAATTTTACATCCATTTGGAAAATCTTCCAATTTTTCTGACCCGACTAGATGAAGAACTTGATGAAAAATTTGGGGAAGTAGGAGGGCTTCCTGTTGGAGTATTGTTTTCAGCACTTTCAAAATCTGCCTCTTCTTTTTCTTCAAGTTCAAGTGGAAAAATTTACAAATATTCTTTCTCAACTTTCATCTCTTCCAAAAACGAATTTTCATCAAACCGGACATCTCGACTTATCACAATCTTTTTTGTTACCGGATTATATAGCTTGTATGCCTTACTTCTTTCACTATAACCAATGTAGATGCATGTTTCAGACTTGTCATCTAACTTGCTTCTCATTACATCCGGAATACGAGAGTATGCAACACTCCCAAATATTCTTAGATGATGAACATTAGGCTTTCTACCATACCACATCTTATATGGCGTGCAATTCTCCAAGCTTGTTGTTGGTGATCTGTTAATAAGATAAACAGTACAGGCAACAGCTTCAAC
This sequence comes from Limnanthes douglasii subsp. nivea, assembly GCA_036936605.1. Taxonomy (NCBI): domain Eukaryota; kingdom Viridiplantae; phylum Streptophyta; class Magnoliopsida; order Brassicales; family Limnanthaceae; genus Limnanthes; species Limnanthes douglasii. The sequence continues at coordinate 336,340,887 of JAUPFV010000002.1, forward strand.
CCAAAAAACTCTTGATAACCTCTTCTTCTTAAGAAGACATCTAACCATCTCCATTATTGTTCTGTTCTTTCTTTCAGATACACCATTTTGCTGAGGCGTATAGCGGACTATCATCTCATGCTGAATGCCACTGTCTCTGCAATATTTCTCAAATTCTTTTGAAAAATACTCACCTCCACGATCTGTCCGTAAGGTGTTGATTTTTAATCCAGTAAAGTTTTCTACTTATGCTTTAAAATCTTTGAATTTTTGAAATGATTCTGATTTTTCTCTGACACAATAAACCTAAACATTTCGTGAATAATCATCAATAAAAGTTATAAAATAACGATTAACTCCAAAAGCTGGAACTGTCATTGGACCACAAAGATCTAAATGAATAAGTTGCAATGGTCTTTTTGCTTTCCACGATGATTTAGACGGAAACAAAATTTTATGTTGCTTTCCAAACTGACAAGTTTCACATACATCATCGAGACGACTAATATTTGGTAAACCGGTGACCATCATCTTTCTTGAAAGCATCTCGAAATTTCTATAATTCAAATGTCTAAACCGATCATGCCATAATTTTGCAACTGCTTCATGAGAACTAATCAAGCAAGACATATTTTGATTTTGAAGAGTGAGTGAGAAAAGATTATTTTGTGCTATTCTAAGTTTAGCAACAACTTGATTATTCAATGATAAGTAACATTCCATGTCACGAAAGTGAATATCATACCCCTTATTCAGTAGATTCCCAACGCTTAGCAAATTATTTTTAAGTCCAGGAACAAAAAAAACATCAGACATTTTCTCAATCTTACCTTGTTTTGTTTTAAATTCTAATTCACCAACACCTTTAATTTTGTAAGATTTTCCATCTCCTACTTTTACTTCTCCACAATCAGCTTCAAATAATTTTGAAAATAAGTTTTTGTTACGTGTCATATGTTTGCTAGCACCACTGTCTATGTACCAGAAATCATCAGTCTCTCCACCATGAGTCACAAGCAATAAAGTTTCTTGACTATTTTTCACCATATTAGCTTCGTATTTTTCTTTCTATATGACCAGTCTTGTGACAATAAAAACACTAAATATAACCACGACCGGTTCCTCTTTGATTTCCACGTCCACGTCCTCTTTACGAACCTCTAAAGTTATGATTTTGGTTTGTTTCTTTCCATTGATTTTCATATTTTTTGTTTTTGTTTGTTATGTTCCATTCTCTTGGTGGATGGCCATAATCTTTTTCCCTCTAATTTGTAGAATATTCTTTATTCTCACTTATAGACAAGTTTAACTGTAGTGCTTGATCTAACATTACTTCATTCTTTTTCTTATTTAATCTTTCTTCATGAGCTTTCAATGAGACCGTTAATTCATCAATGGTCATGATGTTTAAATCCTTAGATTCTTCAATCGCAACCACAATATAGTAAAATCTTGAATCCAAACAGCGTAGAATTTTTTCAATTACACGGAGATCATCTAATGTTTCCCCATTTATTTTTAGTTGGTTCACAATGGACAATACCCGTGAACAATAATCAGAAACGGATTCAGATGCTGTTTTTTTGTAAACTTTCAAATTCTCCTCTAAGAGTTTGAAATCGAATCATTTTTACCTTTTCATCTCCTTTGAATGATTTCTCCAAAATTTCCCATGCTTGTTTTGCTGAAGTGGCATAAGAATTTTTTTCCCAAACTGCTTCATATGATTGGACTCCTTGATATATCCAAAACAATGTTTTTTTATCTTTCTTTCTCTATTTTCTTAGATCTTCTTTTTGTGTTGGTGTTAATTTTTCTTCTTAAACATATTTTCTAGAGTCTTCATCTGAGTACTCTATTTATTATAATTTTCTTTTGTTAATGGGGAACAAAAGAGGAACAAAAGAGATAAGAATCGAGTTGTTCATCTTGATCTAATACCAATTGTAGATTTTAAAGGGATATTTTTTAAGAAAGAAGAATAAGATTTGAGAGAACAAAAGTATTTTTTATTTTTTTTCTTAATCTCTTTGTTTAGTACATCTCCTATATATATATTAGTATAAATATATTATACTGTTTTTATGACAGAATAATATATATATTAATAATATAATACTCTTTAAAATATAAAATCAAATATAAACATATTTTTTCTAAATTGAATAATATATTATCAATTAAATAATATATTTTCAATTGAATAATATTCAAAAATACATTAATATATTATTAAAATATTTTGACTAAATTAATTAATTAATATTTTCAAGCTTAATTAATTATTTTCCTAACAAGTTTTCCATTAGTATTCACTTGATCACAGTTTACGAGTACTATTTCTTTTTACACGACATTCGGCATTCATTGCTACACACTGATATAATCGTGAATAAAGTTTAAATAAAATCAACTTATTGATAATTTTTATGGTATCCAATGTACTTTCATTTATTTTTTGAAAAATATATCTACAATTACTGAGTGGGTATATGGTTAAATTAATTTTTTTAAAAAAAACTATAAATAATTTAAAACAATATATTTTTTTACTTTATATTGTTTTATTTATTTTTTAACAAAAAAAGTCATCTTATTAATTGGTAATCGGTACACTTTTTTTTGGGTAAATGTGGATGTATATATATGTACAAGTTTACAATCATCTAGAGAGTCATATGATCTCTCAAGTGAGTACAATTCAGGGTAGCAATGTACTTAAAAGAAAAAGACATGTCCAAGAGTGCCTTGATAAAGGTCTAGAGCACTTGCCTCTTTAAAAAACCTAAACCACCCGTTGGGTAAAAACCCGGTCTAAGGAAAAAGAGTACAAGTCTCCAGGCCGGCACTAATGGACTATTACATAGAAAATCCGAAAAACTGAGTGTATCAATGAAAAAGGACTCTAACATGTGAGTCGATAATGCGGATATAATCTAAATAAAATCTTCAAGGTCATGAGAGTGATTCGGATAACGATGGTGTCTTGAGTCACGGTCTCTTCATCAAACACAAGGCGGTTGCGGGCGCGCCAAATCTCGAAAACAGTGGCTTGGAAGGCACGATTGATGGCGCGGGATCAGTAGGATGTTCCTCGATGCTCCTTCCTAATCCATTTGTGTGCACTATCAAGCGTTGTCATTTCTCGAGTAATATCCAGCCATGATCAGATACGACTCCAGATTTCCTTAGTGAACCTGTAAGCAAAGAAAAGATGAGCACCAGACTCATCTGAGTGCCTGCAAAATGGGCAGCTGATGTTAGGCAAGTCCATGTAGTGGAGAGTGTCTTTCGTGGCAAGGCGGCGATTGAAGACTAGCCAGACGGTGAAAGAAAACTTAGGTGGGATGAATCTCTTCCATAACTTTGATAGATTTGGGCATGCCTCACCTTTTGTTCTCATGGCTTCGTAGACACGTATAGTAATTAGCTTTCCACCCAAAGTACAGCTTTCAAGACCCAGAATGGCACTATCTCGACCCCCAAATATCTGTATCCAAATGTCTCTAATATCAAGAAGCTTCCGAACAAGATGACTGTCTCTATCTCGTCTTTGGTAGTCTCATATAGTTTGGCCTCGAAGATAATACTCATGCACCCATTTTATCCATAACGACTCAGAGTCAGAATGTAATAACCAAATCGAACAGGTAAGAAGGGAACGATTCCAAACTCTGATATCCATAAGGCCAAGTCCTCCTTCATCTTTGGGTTTACAGATTTTGTCCCAAGCAATCCGAGCAGGTCTACCCCCGTAGAAGAACTTGAGGCAGAGCGAGCGGATCGTGTTAAGCACCGCCGAGTGCAAAGGAAAAGCGCGGAACCAAAAGGATTCGACCCCTTGAAGCACGGAGGCGATCAATTGAAGTTTTCCCGCGTAGGAAAGTTTCATATGTTCCCATTTTTTAATGTAACTCAAGATAGCCTCTGTCAAAGGGGAAAAATCAGTAACTGAGACGGTCATAGGAGCGAGAGGTATCCCCAAGTAACGTACAGGGTAAGTGCCAACTTTAAATCCGACTCTTTCCATGATCCGATCATAAACAATCCCTTTAACCCCGGCTAGGTATATTTTGCGGTTAGGTATATTTTGGATTTAGAAGGATTCATTGATAGTCCCGAAACATCTTCCAAATGGCTCAAGCATTCCGAGGTGGGTAGTGTGAGTGCGGGCGCATTTCGGGTAGAATTTAAAACTCGGTTCGCTCGATTTCTTCTTTAATAAAAGAGACATATATTCGAGGCAAATGATGAATAAAGTAGAGGACATGGGATCATCTTGCCTTAAGCCCCGCTGCCCACAGAAGAAGCCATGAAGCTCGCCGTTGATAGAAACCGAGAAGGACGCTGTAGTGACACAAGCAAGAATCCATCCCACAAACTTCGGAGGAAACCCGATACCATGGAGAATATCCGATAGGAAGTCCCATGATACTGTGTCAAATGCTTTGCGAAGATCCACCATGAGCATACATCGCGGATAAACTCTTGCACGGTTTGAAACTCTAACCAACTCTTGGGCAAGGAAAACATTATCAACAAGATTTCGACCACTCACGAAAGCACCTTGTCCTTTATCAATGAGATTCAGAAGTAAATGGGCCATTCGGTTAGCCAAAATTTTGTTAATCACTTTGTAAGTAACATTTGTGAGCCCAATTGGCTTAAAGTCACCCACCTTAGGGTCGTTGTCTTTCTTCGGAATAAGGGCAAGGATGGTGTGATTTGTTGCACGGAGGATTCTACCAGTATCAAAGAACTCACGAACACAATCAACTAAATCAGTTCCCATAAGTTCCCAATTCTTTTTGAAGAAAGCTGAAGTGTAGCCGTCCGGTCCCGGAGCCTTGTCATTCCCGATATCAAAGAGGGCATTACGGATTTCATCAAATTCAACAGGTTTGAGAAGCTGCTCATAATGTTGATCCCCGACGAGGGATCCGTGACTCATGACCGTCGGATCAATGGGAGAGCTTGGTCGAGATGAGCCAAAGAGGTGCGTGTAGAAATCTACAAGGAGGGAGGCAACTTCTATAGGGGATGTGGTGCGGGTGCCATCATCTCGGACGATGTAGGAAATGTTCTTTCTTGCATTATCTCGTTTGATTAAGCTGTGAAAGTATTTCGTACCTCTGTCGCCATCAACTAAGTTGGTGGTCCTCATACGCTGTTGAAGAAAGCTCTTTTCTGCATTAAGAAGGAAATTCGCACGATCCCGTAATCTGTGTACCTCTTCTTTCAAAGCCACGTTATCAGGATTAACCATGAGTGAGTAGATAGCCTCTTTAAAGGGCGAATTTGCAGTAGTTGTACGCTCTAGAATGCCACCATACTCAGCTTTATTCAAACCTCTTAACGGACGCTTTAAGGATTTCAACTTCTGCGCAAGTATATAATTCTTCGTACCATCAATAGACTGACCCCATAAACTTTCTACAATGCTAGCAGATCTGGGATGATCAAGCCACATGTTGAAGAACTTGAAGGGCCGACAACCATGCTGAAAATCTCGAATAATCGAGGCAATAACTGGATAGTGATCGGGAACGGGTTCCATCGGAAGGAATGTGGCTTTGCATAAGAGATCTTTATCACTCCACCCATGGTTTATAAGGACTCTATCAAGCTTGGCCCAAACAATACCATTTGTCCAAGTAAAGAAAGGACCTATGGAAGGAGCATCGACAAGATCGTGAGATATCCGAAAATTATTTAAATCAATTAACTTACCATTTCGAAGTGGGGCAGCCCCAATTCGGTCTCTTGGAGCAGAGTAGGTGTTATAGTCTCCTGTAATCATCCAAGGTAAACAAATGTTGGCCCCTATAGTGGTTAGGTGCTCCCAAAGAACTCTCCTTTGTGGTAAAGTATACAAAGGGTAAACAAACGTAACATAAAAATTTTCTTGAGTGACGTTGCAATGGACTTGAAAGTGGATGTGTTTTCTTCCAATTTCAATCACCGTACAGGCCACCCTGCTAGCATTCCAAACAAAAACGATGCGTCCTCTACTTATAACATCAAGATTAGAAACATGATTCCAGCTTATGAAACGAGAAGACATAAAATTATCTAAACGTTCTTGCGAGAATTTAGTTTCTAAGAGGCAAAACATGGGCAAATAATTTTGTTTGACGAGCTTACAAACCGTGGAGAGAGAAGCGCCTCGATCTGCACTCCCACATAGGCCCCTGATGTTCCAAATAAGTATCTTCATTTATCAACCGTGGAGAGAGAAGCGCCTCGCATTTTTCTTTGATCGTTTGCTTTTTACTTTTTGCCATAGAACGGTTGATGGATCATCTGCGTTGCTGGTGAAAGTTATGGTTTCATCTTTGTCTTGCGGATGGTCAAATATGGGTTCATGGTCATTAACATAAGTCATCTGTGTGTCAACTAGGGGGATGATTCGGCTAGGCAAGTAGTCGGTATTATTTGAACGGACGTGTTCTTTATTGGTGTTGTTCATCTCTTCTCCAATAAAAGGGGTGGGAATTTCAGATGATTTGGGGCGTGCGATGGGTTTAACGGTGACTTTCTGAGATGGTGTAGAAGTGATAGGATTACCTCTAGGGCCGCTTGTTATGTCACTTGCGTTCTTGCGTAGGTTTTGAGCTTCTCGGGATGGTCGTGTCGAGGTTTCTTTCTGCTTCTCGCTGATTTTAGTTTTACCCTGCTCTGTAGATGGACAAGTAGAGTGATTGTGTCCAAATTTCTGACACACATAGCAAAACAGTGGGTAATTTTCCTATATAACAAATTGAGTATATCGCCTACCACAGGGAAGCCTCACACCAAAACTCGTAATTATTTTTTTACTAACATCAATTTCTACTAGAATTCTAGCATACTTCATCCGAGTCTTTTCGCATGTAAATTGATCAGTAAAAAGAGGCGTACCAATCTTTGAAGAAATCTTACTTAAACCTGTTTCAATCCAAATGCTGAGAGGGACATCATTTAGCATTATCCATGTTGGAATTGTTGTGAACAGATCATCTGTCAGCATGACATCTTTATCAATTCTTTTAAGCATGAGAGTTTTACCGTAAGTAATGTAGGGTCCATTAGCTAGTACATGGAGCAGGTCTGATTCGGTGAGGAATTTAAAAACCGTCCATTCTTTTCCATACGGCTGAGTTTTGCAATTAACACCCCATCTTTTGACAATAGTATCAAGAGCAATTTTCCCCGCGAACTTACCGGTGAAGCATCCGATAAGACAATGGCCCCAACTTTCGATGAATGGAACTTCATCTGCCGGATCAAGGATGATATCGCCATCATCTAAAGGTGGAGGGATAAATTGGAGCTTGAGGCCTTTTGAAGCTAAACGAGAACCTTGGAATAAGCTTGAGAATGATTTAGTAGGAATGGCGGAAGAAGGAGTTTGTGTTGTAGGAATGGCGGAAGGATTCTGAGCATATGGATCCCTCTGCTCTACATTACTAGCATTATATGCTGCTGGTCCATTATTTCTATTTTCGTTAATGCTTTGAAATGGATTAAATGTTGCTTCTCCAGACAAATTACCTTCTTTACTGATATTATTAGCTCTGACGTTACTTGTTTGAAAAGAAGAAAATCGGTCTTCTCTTGTGCGTTGTGCATTTAATGAGTCTGATTCTTTACTACCATTACAGGAGTTACTTACCTTTCCCACGTTCTTTTGAAGAGAACCGTTTCTTTCTTCACGCGCTTTATAAGAATTAAAGTCATTTCTATTTAAATTCAAATTCAAACTTCCTTTATTTGAATTCAAATTTATTGAACTATTATCTTTTCCTCATGGTCAAAGGTTATATTAGCTTTAAATTGAGTTGTTCCCTTTCCATAAATATTCTCGTTCACAATTTTTAAAGCATTAAGTGAACCGTTACCTTCCAATGCAGTTTCCTTTTCTACCATAATTGAAATGTTACCTTCACCAGAACCGTTTCTTTTCTGATTCAAATTTTCTTTATTTACATTAATTACTTTTTCTCGTCCATTTAAACTGCTATCATTAAGAGAGGAGAATTTTAATTTTAATTTTTCACAGAGGTCAGCCCGTCTTTATTAGGAGTAATGAAAGATTCTCCAAAGTTGAATGCAATCGATTCTTCCACTAATTTGTCTCGTCCGTTACAGAACCCACTTAAATGCGCCGGCGAATTTTTGTGAACGTCGGTAGAAACATTCCGGTCACCGGAAAAGGTTCCGTTTACAGATTTTGTTACCTCTTTCGATGGAGAGTTCGCCACAATACTTTGATTTGCCAAGAACGGTTCCGAAGACAGATCTGCAGGCGTCAGAGCTAGTTCTTTATTCTTTTGTTTCTTTCTTTGCCCCAGTTTTCCATGAACTGAATTCGCACCTTGCCTTAACAATGGAACACCAGTAGCAGCAGTTGCTGGAGAAAAAAAATCGAAACCAGTAGAAATAGCAATATGTTCGTCGGAGGCCGTTAAAAGTAATTTTCCTGTTTCACGAACGGCAGTGATGTTTCGATCTTTATTCGTATCCTTTTGTTCATCGCTTAGTTCTCGTTCATCATCACAAGTATCAACATTGAACAACATTTCTCTAGTCACCGATGGATCGAACGGAACTAAAGCGTTAGGAGAAGCAATAACACAATCTACACTCATACCGGAAATTTTAGAAGCACTCCGTCTTCTCTTGAGTATAGTTTTCTTCTCGCCGGCCGGAACTTCCTGAACATTAACTTTTGCTAGATCTTCCAATGAAGAAATTAGAGATCGAACAACATTCTTACCGGAAACTTTTGAATCACTTCGTCTTTGAACATTTTCTGTCTTCTTACGAACCAGAACTCTCTCAATATTATCTTGTGATGAATCTTCCATTTAAATAGAAAAATTGATAATAATTATTCCAGCTTATAATATGAACGGAATTTGGATTAATCTACCGTAAGGTCGTCTGATTCACTAAAATCATAAATCGTCCAAAAAAGCTTTGTTTATTCTTGGAGAAGATGTATGATTCGGAAGAAACAGTTGTGATTAGTGTAAAATCAAGAAGAAAGTTAGGTTGAGAAAGGAGGAGGAGAGAGAGTCGGGTGAAAAAGCGTCTAGAAAGAAGACAAAGTGTTTTCTTTCAAGAGAGATAAACTTCCCTTTAACTTTTTCCTTTTGGTGTTTTGTATAGTAATCGGTACACTTGGACGATGGGTTTATTCTTTTACAAGCTGAACAAATGAATAATTATATAGTATGTAAGGGTCAACTTGATAGCTTCAATCCCTACTAGATTTTGTGTTTTTCTGATTTTCTTTCCTTTATTATAGTTTGATTTTCATAAGGGAATGAAGTAGTTTATACGATTGGAAGAAAAACAATAGTCTTAAGGACATAATATCAACTATAGTATCAATAATTAAAGGTAAGCTATGAAGATGAGGAATTTCCAGAAGCTAGAATTGATTCACCGAGATGAGTTCATGTATTGATCTTTACTAAAAGGGGTATCAAATAGCTTTTCGAGCGGTTTTGGTTTCTACTTGTATTATTTCTCAAGATTTCCGGGTACTACTATCTATCTTTGATACTTTAATTTTACTGGTGAGCTCTGAATATGTTTCCCTAGGTTTGTTGCTTGAATCAGGAATCTACGATATATTTTGTCATATATTTTTATTTAGCTTAGAAATTCGTTAGATTTAAAAAAATTATAATAATTTTGTATTAAATAGATTGCAAAATCATAAAAAGGATAAGAACATAGCTTGAGTTTTCTTGCGATTATTGTGTAATTTTTATGAGAAAATCAATTTTGAGGTTCTTCAGGAAGGTAATAGCTCGAAGTTGATTTGAGATTTGTATATTGTCAAAGTCTTGCTTTAATTTGTATTTGTGTGTCCATTTTATGGACAGTAGTTTCCTACAAAAAACTTGAAGAGATGTTATAAACCAATGTGTTTTGTTATTCAATAACATAACTAGTAAAACGTTAGACTTTGTCTATATATCCAAGTTAGTGGTTTTCATATTATAACAAAGAGTAAATCCATCAAGAAGAGCTCTGCATTGTGCAGTGATAGACGTTTATTTCCCATAGGGTCTCCCAATAGCAGCAGGAATTTCTACTTTTGAGTTTCTAATTATAGCTCCCAGTGTATTCTCCCGACTAAATGCTAGATGCATGAATGTTTAATTTTAGTCTTGACTTCATTGGAGGACTCCCGTGGGTGACAATGATCTTCTTAGGATAATTGAGATGGTTGAAACAACCCATCTCAAATGCAATATCAGAGTCTTTACTCCATAATTCTCTTTTTAGTAAGTTATATTGATTAAGATGTAGATTCATGCTTATGATTTGATGGATGCTTGTATTCACAGAAACATTTTCCTGCTGGAACTTAATCTTGTTTCTTTAATTCCACATATACCAACTTATGATTGAAGGTAGACTTATACGAATGTGGACCTCTTTAGGAGTTGACCAAAACCAACTTCCAATGATGTGGTTTAGAGTCATGTATCTACCAATAGTTAAACCAAATAAATAACCAAAGTAATGCCAAATCTGCCAAAAAATATTACATTGAACAAATAAATGGTTTAAGTATTCAGTGTATTCACAGTGTTGGCGTTTGGAGGCTACGGTTATTTCCCTATTCTGAAGAATTGTATCAACAAGATATCAGGTTGTTCAATATCCTCCAAAGATAATTTTTTTGTAATCAAATCTTTAAAAGGTTTTGCTTTAGGCCTGGTATGAATAGTAGTGCCAAGATAACTCATATGAAGATTACCAATTTTGAATCAAGATAACTGTTTGATATTGTTGGTACCAGCAGTAGAAATTTTTGAAGAAGGGATAATGAGAGACTTATCCTTGTTTATCATCTGACTTGATGTCTCTTCATATTGATTCAGGAGCTTTAGGATCTTGTTCAAGTTGGAGGCTGGTCCATTAGCAAAGATGACTAAATTGGTAGTAAAGGCTAAACCAGGTATCTAAGTAGTACTAGAAGTTTTGTATCTCAGATTTCTATTGGATTGGAATAACCACTTTAGGTTTCTTAGTAAATATTCATCTGCAATAATAAATATACTAAGGGAGATAGGATTCCCTTGTCTAACACCATTTGATGATTTGAAATAACCTTTGAGTTCTTCATTAATGATGATAGAAAATTTAGCTTAATGTGTTAGGCATTTGACTCTCAATTATATTGTGATCAAAACCAAATACTTTTAAAATCCCTATGAAAAAAGGATAAAGAGAGCATATCAAGTCTTTAGCCATATCCAAATTCATAATCATATTTCCACCTCTAGTTTTCTTATTAAGATCATGAACTAGCTCTTGTGTTAAAAGGATATTGTCTTGAATTGTTCCCCCTTCACAAAACTGCTTCGCTCTTCTGATATCAGTCTTGGTAAAATGTCTGAGGGTCAATAAATTATTTTTATTGAGATAATTTTGTTGAAGAAAATGCATATGCTAATTGGAATATAGTCACTCCATAATTTTGGATTATCTTTCTTAGGTATTAGGCATATGGTTTTAGCATAGATTCCATAAGGAGCCTGTTCTCCTTAAAAGAAAAACCTGACTACATTGCAAAGATCTTTGGCTATTACTTTCCAGTATTTTTGAAAGAAATTGATGTTGAAACCACCAACACCAGCAACACTAATAGAGGTTAAATATTTGACTGAGTCATGAATTTCATCATTAGTTGAATTAGACTTGAGTCTAGTGTAATCTTTTTGAGTAACTAGCTTGGGGATAAATAAGTTTTAATGTTCTCATTAAGTAAAGTTTTAAAGTGATTGATTGCAGAATCTCTTAGTTTTGCTGGTCCTCAATCCATACATTGTCCTCCATGATTCTGGTTATTTTCCCTTCTTTTTTGTTTTAAATAGTTTTGGAATCCATGTGTTCATGCCACCATTTATAATCCAACTAGCGTTACACTTTTGCTCAAATAAGATATATCTATGGCTAAATATTGGAGATGGATGGCTTGGGCTTTGGCTAGTTTTAACTTGTCTTCCTGAGTCTTGGAATTAGAAAATAAATGTTCTAAATATCTTACTTCTTCTTTTAACTGTGCTATAACACTGAAAATATCTCCTGAAGTCTCTCTATTATAATCTTTATAAATTAGTTATAATTTTTTCAATTTTGCCAAAAGACGTGAACTTGTGTACCAGTCATCTTTATGTTCCAATTTCTTTTCATCGGTTCTAAGAAAGTTTGATGAAGAAACCACATATTTAAAAATTTGAATGATGTTTTTTTCTTGCTTTGGGTGTAAGTGATGAAGATGAAGACAGGGAGTGATCAAAGTCTGTTCCTGCTAAGTGGTTTACTATAGTAGTTTCAAAATAAGTAGATCATGGCATTTTGTATAACACTCTATCCAAAAGATTTTATTTATGAGAGTTAGTCCAAGTGTACTTAGTTCCAATGAAACCATCATCTGAAAGGGTACATTTATTGATGGCATCATCAAAATCGTCAATGTTTTTCAAGCACAAAGATAAGCAAGATAGTTGTTCAATATGGATGGTGATTGAGTTAAAGTTTTATATCAGAATCCACTTTTTTTAGCAGTCAACCATATTTCTTAGATTATCCCATATAGCCATATTCTCTTCCCTGATACATTTAACATAGAAAATAAAAATTATAAAGTATTTATTGATAGTAGAATGAGTAACCTGGAGATGCATAATCTGATCACGATTGACTAAATTAGTGACATTGAAATGATTCCTCCAGAAAATCCAAATCTTGTTTGATACGTTAGCAGTATCATGTTGAAAACCTATAAGTTTGGTAGTCTTTGTTAGATGGATATCAACAATCATTGGCTCATGGATTGATATAAAATCTATTTTTAGTCCTACTAATAGTTTTGAACATTCTTCTAGTTGCCATATTTCCAATTCCTCAAATATTCTAACATAATATAGATATTTCCTAGCTCATTATCTCTGACTCATGGTATTCATATATGGTTTTGATGTTTGATATTTGGTTAAGGGTGATTTGGATTAGTGGATCAATTATGTTTTGATAGGCGGAGAGTTTGAAGTTGGTTGACGTGTATTGGTTGGTATTTGTTGGCCTTTTGAGGCTTCGACATTTTTTTAAACTTCTTTATTGTGATTATTCTATAGCTGAATATGGTTATCACATGTGTGAGTGTTTTTTGGTTCATTTTCTGGAGGTTTGATAATAATGGATTTCATTTTAGGTTTCTAGATCTCTGATGTAGTAGTTTGTTTATTATTTTGGTGTTTTCCTTCATATAGTGGTAGATTTGTTTGAGTTATTTTTTGCATTCATAGATTTTATGGCTAATATGTAGCCATTTGGTACAATAGTTTGGCCTTATACCATAGATAACCTCATTCCATAACTTTTCTTCCTTTTCAAAAGCAACCCAGATTCTAGATATATAAGTCTTTGATATATTAGTTTCAATCCAAGTCATACAAGAGTATACATAACTTTATTATTTTGTGGTACCCAGATTTATAATGTGTTTCCTACAGTTTTTGCCAATAAATTGACAGTGTATTCCTGATACATTAAGGATGGACGGCGTGAGAAAGTAATCCAGTTGGAGGTTACATGAGATTCTTTCCTCAGGTGAAAATTTGGAGTCCACTTTAGGATACACGGTGATACACGGTAAATTGTCCCACTGTCCATATATTACGTCTCCAAATTCTTCTGGCATCTTCAAGAATAATAATTTCTATCATTATATACTTCATGTCCCAAAGAACCAAGTTGATCTTGCATTTGAGACCAAGATTATCAAAGAACTCTTGAATTTCCTGCATAGGGGGTCAGCCTACCGAGAAGTTTCCTACTAATATCTGTTTATCCATTGACTCCAATAGAATTTTGTATATTTCCTAATAGTCTGTTGAAGTTCTTTATGATAGAATTTAACATTATAATGAACGTTAGGCTTTGAATGAGTACTTGTGATATTAGCATATGTCTTGAGTGTTTCTTTGTGGTTTTCCAATAGTTTGTCAGGCTGGTTTGATGGTTGATTCTCGAATATATGGTTGTTTTGTAAGGTTGAAAATTTGTTTACGCTGAGTGGTTGATTTCGTGAAATATAAACTTAATTTAATAAAGGGTAATCTTTATCTTCTTGATTTTTCTTGGTGATAGTTACTTATAACGAGTATAAGGTTAGAGCTCTGGCACCAGTTTCAGTATTTTCACTAGTGGTGTAGACTAAGAATACTGATGGTACAAAATATTAAAGATAAATTACTATAATCCATTTAATATGATTATTTAATTATTCATAAAATACCAAATTTTATTAATTTATTTGTTTAATAGGTCTAAAAATACCATCAAAATTATTTTAATATCACTTTTATTTTATATAAATATTTAATTAGTAAACAAATTATTTTAATTGATTAATATATTTATCTTCACATTCAAATAATATCATTCAAATAATTTTAACATCATTAATTATGAAACAATTTCAGTATAATTCGAAATTAATTTTATTTTATTTTTATAAATAAAATATTATAAATTTGAATTTATAATAGAAATATCTGTAGATGTGATTCTTAATTAATTATAAATAGATAATTCAAAGTATATAGTTTGTATATAATCACTTGTAACAAAATATAAATATAACTGATTATCTATAATATTTTAATAAATTTATTTATAGTAGAAACTCTATAAAATAATACACTTGGGACCACAAAAAATTATTAATTAAAATAGTTATAAATTAATCGATAAATTAATAATTAATATATTAATTAAAATTTTATTAATTTATAGTAAAATACTTAGTTTACAAACATCTTTTAAGCTTCCACTTCATTATTGTACAGTATACAATGCATGTATGTATGCTTCTTGTCACTTTAACCAAATCCATTTTAACCATGAAATCATTATCAAATTGATTATAATCATACGCTTAACTAATTTTAACTAACGGTCATCTACATATTTCGATTCTACGTAACAATCAATTCAAAAGTAAATATGAAATAAATCAAGAATAGAAAATGGATGAGAAGTTTTCTAGTTTTTAGAGGAAGAAAATTAACTTTTTGTGTTTGAAAAAAATAAAATGATGAATCATGAGTGTTTGATATTTTTTTCACCGGTAACATGCAACATCGGGCATAACCAAACATGCGAGGCCATGCATAAAAAGATGTGAGACCACACATAAATAAACATGTGAGACCAAATATAAAATAAACATGTCAGACATGTATTACTTGATGATAAAGATGTGAGTCCAGGGTTACTCTCTCAAAAAATATAAAAAATTATGAATGGATCTAGTTTCGTTCATCTTCAAAACTTAACGTATGGTCTTATATATTGTAATTTTAAAATAGTATAAGGTTATTATAGTTCTAGTATTAGATTTTGATTATTATTATTATAATATGATTATAAATTTTATATTTTGATATTATTTACTAGTACAAGTGTTTTAATTATTTGATAAACAAAGTGTTATATTATTTGTATATTATAATTTAAAAGAATTATAGGGTTATTATAGTTTTATTATTATACTTAGATTATTATTATTATTATGGTTTGATTATTATAGTATGATTACAACTACTACAAATGTTGTTATATTTTGATAATTACTTACTAATGATAAAGTTATTGTATAAATAGTTTGATTATACTATAACTTATTATAGTTTATTTATTTATTTTAAGTGGTAAATTTTTTTATGAAAAGTTGTTACATTATGGGCGTTCATAGTTTATGATCTCATGGGCTTGGATTTGTAAAAATGTTTACAAATTGAACTATCGATTATAAATATCATTCATCTTGATTTTGGAAATTTTAATCTTCTGAATAAGGTTTTTTGTACTCACTTTTTGAAGTTTAAACTCCAGCTTTATCCATAAAATCTTGTTCGAGTTCATCTTCACCATCTTCTATAAATTCATTAAAGACGTCGCTTGGATTCTCTTCATTTTCATACTCTTTGTCTTGTATCCTATGATTCGTGGCAGTCCAGTCCTTGATTGCAAAAAGCATTTCCGATGTCTGACCCATTAATCTTATTTGTTTAGTCGTGTATTGCAACCTGACTTGACTAAAAGCATATTCACTTGCACAAATAAATAAATATAAATAGTATACCAAGGACTTAAATCACTATAATCCTTATCCGCCAAGCAAACTTAATTGATTTGGTCGATTAAATTTTTTAATTAAATATTATAGAAAATGAATTAAGAGGAATATATTGGAAGAACGATGTTGTAAAACTAATACTACCATTTCAAGAGTTTTGGAAGTAAAATTGTGATTGGGAGATGATCTACGAGATGAAAGAGAAATGAGTGAGTTTATTCTCTATTTATACAGTAGAAACTAAAAAAATTTGAATCAAATTGGATATCCGATTTGTAATGAGTTTTCATTAAATAAAATGTAATAAAATCGGATATCCGATTGGCCAAATTAGATACCCGATTTGATCATAATTCTAGAAAAAAAACTAATTGTAGCCTGATAAGGAAATATAAAGTTAGGGACTAAAATGTAAACAATAAAAGGTTAAGTAACATATGGTAAAAATTAAAGAAGCGATTTTGATTATGTATTTTTAGAAAGGACTGAGTGTAATTTATCCTTTTATATAACTACTTACAATTGTAAGTTAAGTCTATTTGCCTCTATATAAAGGCCAGAGCTGAACTATTAAAGGGGTTGAACTTCTAACTTTACTCACTTGTGTTCTCTCATTATCTATCTCTCTCTCTCTCTAAAACACTCCTACTATTGTTTACTAAAGTGATTCATAATAAGTAAACTCACCAAATTTGCGACTTCATTGGGAAGACTAATAATTAGTGCCTTTTATTCTAGTTCGAATTTTGTTAATCCTAAACAACAGTTTTGAAATTTTGCAATGAATCCTGAAAGCAACCCGTTAGTTCGATCAACGATTGAAACACTAAGAGAAGATTTACAGAAGAATGAAAATAGACCATAAGGATCTGTTACGATCCAAGCTCAGTCTGATATAGAAATGCGTATGAACCAACTCTTGGATAAAATAAACGCACTAAATAAAAAATGTGAGCAAAGAGAGCAGGAAATTCACTCGACGAAGCTTAAATACGAAGTGAAACAAGTAAATGAGAAAACTGAAATTGGAAACCAGTCTGATCGATCTTGTACTGGTATAAATAGTAGGAATAAGCGGAAGAAGGAGCGCTTCGAAGCTCCAAAAGAGTGTTATTCTTCTCGGAAGTGAAATAAAGACAAACAAAAATGTGTCACATCTAGTGACGAGGAGGTTGAGAGATCTACCTCAGGTTTTAAAAGGTATAGGGTTTCTTCGAAGGAACAAAGGGAACAACCCCGAAAATATAAGAAGGAACATAGATCTAGGAAGGACAACGTTCCTCGTTATTTGAGGGAATCTAATTGGTGTGATGGGAATACATCGAATCAGTATGCATAGACTGATTGGATTTTGTATGCATTCATGGGAGCTGAGGGTCAGTACGTGCAGGGTGTCGATTGTAGGAACTCTTCGTTGATTCCGAAGTGTTTTGATAGCGCTAAGGTTGAAAAGTTCGATGGGATGCAGGATCTAGATGATCATATCGAACAATTCAAGAATTACATGATGAACTTCGAAGATGACGAAAAGTTGGTGTGTCGTGCTTTTTCAGAAACTTTTAAAGGAATAACGTTAAAGTGGGACAATCGGATTCTGAGGGGATATATTTCGAATTTGAGGGTTTTCTATACTGCTTTTCGAAGCCAGTTTGTTGGAAGCAAGGAGATGAGAGCGAATAGAGATACGATTATCCAATGCAAGCAGGCAGTTGGAGAAAAGTTTAAAGACTACATAAAGTGATTTGTTGAGACTAAGGTAGCTTGGATAATTGCGAAGAAGATGTGGCGATGGCAGCTTTTCGCCAAATGTTACTGCCATGAGATTTGGCTAATGAGACGACAAACATGTGAGGCCATGCATAAAAATATGTGAAACCACGCATAAATAAACATGTGAGACCAAATATAAAATAAACATGTCAGACATGCATTACTTGATGATAAAGATGTGAGTCCTGTCTAACAAAATATAAAAAATTATGAATGGACCTAGTTTTGTTCGTCTTCAAAAATCAACGTATGGTCTCGTATGATTTATTCTTGGTATTTTAACTTTATTATGCTTGGTCTCGCATGATTTATTATGTCTGGTCTCATATGTTTTTTATTTCTCGTCTCGCATAATTGATTATGTATGGTCTCTCATATTTTTTATGTTCGGTCTCGCATATTTTTTTATGT
Source organism: Limnanthes douglasii subsp. nivea (assembly GCA_036936605.1). Classification (NCBI taxonomy): domain Eukaryota; kingdom Viridiplantae; phylum Streptophyta; class Magnoliopsida; order Brassicales; family Limnanthaceae; genus Limnanthes; species Limnanthes douglasii. Next base: position 336,359,200 of record JAUPFV010000002.1, read on the forward strand.
CTGGTTTCGCTTATTCATTTATATTTGGGGTCGAATATTTTTTATGTCTAGTCTCGCATGTTACCAGCAGTTAATAATAAAAATTAAATAAAATATATCGTTAATTGATCTAGTTTTTTTCGTCTTAAAAAGAACAAAGTTGATTGTACTTTCAGACTTTTTTTTTTCCGAACTTGAGTTTGAAATATACAAACCTTTTGAAAAAAGAAAAAAGAAAGAAAATAAAAAATATAAACTTTGGTTTAAGAATGAGAAATGGTTACGTGGCTCGTGATAAAGCATGATTATTTGAGATATTCTTTAAAAAATTCGGTATTGAATGGGAGTTGAGTGCACAAAATGGATATTAACTAAGCAATAGTGAAAGTTGAAGTAGTATATGACAATAAAGTATTTTTGGGTATCTTTGATGACATTTCTCATATTTTATAGCATTGGTTTTGTGGCAAACGTGACACGACCAAAATTTGCGGATCACGGCAGAGCTTTAACGATATTATTAGTGGCGGAGATAACGTGGACTCTTATGGAGGAACCACTCATTTAGATATATAATATATTTAGTATTAAAGAATAATAAATAGATTTATGTCTAATGGAAATAAATGAAGTCGCAACCCACAAGTAATTTATATTAATATACATAAATATAATACATTTAAGGAGATAACAGAGTTATTAAATAAAATTATTAAGGAGATAACAGAGTTATTAAATAAAATTATTATTATTTCTATTATGTATAAAAAAAATTGATTGATCCAAAATAATAAAAACTATATTTCTTTTATAAAAATCAAAATAATAAAAAGTATATTTCTTTTATAAAAAACGAATTTAATTAGTAATGAATATTTAATGTTATTTAATATTGTATCGATAACCGTGAACGATCATTATTGTTAAGAAATGAAGGGAGTAATATACATAAATATATTGATTCATGTAAATTTATATGTTTATTTATATCATATATAAATATAATATTGTATATATCATTTATTTTTGAATATATATAATATAAATAGATATATTGATCGAAGACATATTATATAAATAGATATATTGGTTTAAAAAACAATAATACATATTTATATATTTATATATAGATTCTATAATATTAGTAAGTATAATGATTATTATTATTTTGTATTTTTCCATTTCAATAGAATTACTATCTTTGAACACTAAAAGTGAATAGTATTTTTAGATTGAAAATAATTTCTAAATTAATAAAAGGGAGATTTAATCGGAACAAATCTAATAAAATAATATGTCATTATCACATGAGACTGAATATAATATACTAGATGACTAAATATAATTGCATATTATTATACTAGACCAATTAAATAATATATAATTATCATGGGAAACCGAAATTATTATAGGTTTATATGTAATTATTATAAAAGACTAAAACCTATATATATATATATATACACGTTTGACCATTTTATTGCAAATTCTTTTTTTTCAGTGTATAACGTTGCATGTTTAGAAATTATGCAATATTTATATTCACATTCTATGTTATACACCATTATAAACTCACACAAACCATGCCATTATTATCTCCAAGATAGTTTAATAACTATGAGATGGAGGATACCATAGTGTTTTGGTCCGAACTTGACCACTAGGTGACTAGAATATGGTAAAACACGGTAATGCCATGTATACGACCGTTATGCACATAGTCGTCGTCACGCAATAGTAATAACACGATATAGTTATCACGCACAAGGTAAAATACGGTAAGATTAACGTCACGGCAATAAATTTTATATATTAACATTATTTGATAAACAATAGTTTATATATTGTAATTTTAAAATAGTATAAAGTTATTATAGTTCTAGTATTAGATTTTGATTATTATTATTATTATAATATGATTATAAATTTTATATTTTGATATTATTTACTAGTACAAGTGTTAGTAATTATTTGATAAACAAAGTGTTATATTGTTTGTATATTATAATTTAAAAGAATTATAGGGTTATTATAGTTTTATTATTATACTTAGATTATTATTATTATTATGGTTTGATTATTATAGTAGGATTATAACTACTACAAATGTTGTTATATTTTGATAATTACTACAAATGTTGTTATATTTTGATAATTAATTACTAATGATAAATTATTGTATAAATAGTTTGATTATACTATAACTTATTATAGTTTATTTATTTATTTTAAGTGGTAAATTTTTTATGAACAGTTGTTACATTATGGGCGTTCATAGTTTATAATCTCGTGGGCTTGGATTTGTACAAATGTTTACAAATTAAACTATCGATTACAAATGTCATTCATCTTGATTTTGGAAATTTTGATCTTCTGAATAAGGTTTTTCGTACTCACTTTTTGAAGTTTAAACTTCAGATTTATCCATAAAATCTTGTTCAAGTTCATCTTCACCATCTTCTATAAATTCATTAAAGACGTCGCTTGGATTCTCTTCCTTTTCATACTCTTTGTCTTGTATCCTATGATTCGTCGCAGTCTAGTCCTTGATTTCAAAAAGCATTCCAAATGTCTAACCCGTTAAATTTATTTGTTTAGTCGTGTATTGCAACCTGACTTGACTAAAAGCATATTCACTTGCACAAATAAATAAATAAATAAAAATGATATACCAAGCACTTAAATCACTATAATCCTTATCCGCCAAACAAACTTGATTGATTTGATTAAATATTATAAAAAATGAATTAACAGGAATATATTGGAAGAACGATGTTGTAATACTAATAATAACATTTCGAGAGTTTTAGAAGTAAAATTATGATTGAGAGATGATCTACGAGATAGAATAGAAATGAGTGGGTTTATTCTCTATTTATAGAGAAGAAACTAAAAAAATCTTAATTAAATCGGATATCCGATTTGTAATAGGTTTTCATTAAATAAAATGTAATCAAATCGGATATCCGATTGGCCAAATTAGATACCCGATTTGATCATAATTCTAGAAAAAAAACTAATTGTGGCCTGATAAGGAAATATAAAGTTAGGGACTAAAATGTAAACAATAAAAGGTTAAGTAACAGATGGTAAAGTTAAAGGAGCGATTTTGATTATGTATTTTTAGTAAGGACTGAGTATAATTTATCTTTTTATATAACTACTTACAATTGTAAGTTAAGTTTATGTGCCTCTATATAAAGGTTAGAGCTGAACTATTAAAGGGGTTGAACTTCTGACTTTACTCACTTGTGTTCTCTTATTATCTCTCTCTACAACATCTCTCTCTCCCTCTCTCTGAAACACTCCTACTATTGTTTACTAAAGTGATTCCTAATAAGCAAACTCACCAAATTTGTGACTTCATTGGGGAGACTAACAATCAGTGTCTTTTCTTCTAGTTCGAATTTTGTTAATTATAAACAACAGTTTTGAAATTTTGTAATGAATCTTGAAAACAACCCGTTAGTTCGATCAACAATTGAAACAATAAGAGAAGATTTACATAGGAATGAAAATAGACCATAAGGATCTGTTACGATCCAAGATCTGTCTGATATATAAATGCGTATGAACCAACTCTTGGATAAAATAAACTCACTAAATCAGAAATGTGAGCAAATAGAGTAGTAAATTCACTCGACAAAGCTTAAATACGAAGTGAGACAAGTAAATGAGAAAACTGAAATTGGAAACCAGTCCGATCGATCATGCACTGGTAGAAATAGTAGGAATAAGCGGAAGAAGGTGCGCTTCGAAGCTCCAAAAGAGTGTTATTCTTCTCAGAAGTGAAATAAAGACAAATAAAAATGTGTCACATCTAGTGACGAGGAGGTTGAGATATCTACCTCAAGTTTTAAAAGGTATACGGTTTCTTCGAAGGAACAAAGGGAACAATCCCGAAAATATAAGAAAGAACATAGATCTAGGAAGGACAGCGTTCCTCGTTGTTCGAGGGAATCTAATTGGTGTGATGGGAATACATCGAATCAGTATGCAGAGACTGATCGGAATTTGTATGCATTCATGGGAGCTGAGGATCAGTACGTGTAGGGTGTCGATTGTAGGAACTCTCCGTTGATTCCAAAGCGTTTTGATAGCGCTAAGGTTGAAAAGTTCGATGGGATGCAATATCTAGACGATCACATCGAACAATTCAAGAATTACATGATGAACTTCGAAGATGCCGACAAGCTGGTGTGTCGTGCTTTTTCATAAACTTTTAAAGGAATAACATTAAAGTGGGACAATCGGATTCCGAGGGGATCTATTTCGAATTTGAGGGATTTTTATACTGCTTTTCGAAGGCTGTTTGTTGGAAACAAGGAGGTGAGAGCGAATATAGATACGATTATCCAATGCAAGCAGGCAGTTAGAGAAAAGTTGAAAGACTACATAAAGTGATTTGTTCTGACTAAGGCAGCTTGGATAATTGCGAAGAAGATGTGGCGATGGTAGCTTTTCGCCAAATGTTACTGCCATAATTTTTGGCTAATGAGACGACAAAAATGAGGGCTTTAACTTTTGGAGCATTAATGGCTCAGGTTGAAGATCATATCAAAGTTGAAGAGTCAACTAGGGTCCAAAGAGGACCAGTCAATGTTCTAAAGAATTCAGGCCAGGGGGCCAATAACCAGGGGCAATCTTCGAATTGTAATCAGCAGACGCGTTCGAGGAATAATAATTCGTCACTTCGAACTCGGAAATATTCAAATCAAGCCCCATCCTACAATGACAACAGAGCGAAGCCGAATTAGTGGATTAGGCCCGAGTATTATGCAGAGTTAACAGAAAGTGTAGCTGTAATATTTTGCAAAAACGATAGCTTTGTGAATTTCAGGAAGCCAACTCAAATTAACAAGCCAAGAGAAAAAGCGGAACAATAAATATTGCATATATCACGAGGATATTGGTCATGATACCAATGATTTTATTGCATTGGAAAAAAAATTCCAAATTCTGATTAAAATGGAAAGATTTTGACTTATGTGAAGTCACAAGGAAACGTGTCGAAAACTCCAGCATTGAATTCACGGTCGGCTAACCCAAATGCGCCAGCTGAGAATTTGATGATTCCAGATTCAAATGCTGATGAATTCGATGATGCTTTGGAAAAATTGGATAAGGATCCCGATAGGTTGATTCTGATGGCTGTTGAAAAGCCAGTAAAGAAAGGACATATGAGAAGTTTTTGTGATTTTTTTTAGTCATTGGCCATTTTTGAGGCGATTGAATAGATGGTACTACTGATATTTTGAGGAAGAGACATGTTGTCCATTTGACAACACAAATTGAAGGAAAGATGTCCACTCGTTTATATGGAAAATGACATTCTTTTTATTTTGTTTGGTGAGGACGATTTGTGAGGTACTGCGGGGCCGCATGAGGACGTGGTATTTATTGGGGAAGAAGTGGCTGGTGTTGAAATTAGACGTATGATCATAGACAACGGTAGTTCTGCAAATGTCCTTTTCAAAACAACATATGACACGATACGTAATCCTCCTCGAATTTCTCGATCAGATTGCACGATTATTGGATTCACTGGTGTGACAGCACGGGTGATAGGGGAATTTGAGAGGGAGGTAAGCTTAGGAAAGGGACCCTTCAAGAAGAAAGATCAGGTGCTCTTTCTGGTGGTGGACTGTCCCACAAGTTATAATGCTATTTTTGGAAGGTGTTGGTTTCCTAGAATGTATGGGTTTGTTCGACAGTACTTCAATGTTTTGAATATATGGTAGGAGATCGTGCGGGGGTCGTTCGAAGCAACTAGAAAGTTGTAAGAGAGTGTTATGCCACTACACTTCGGATTCGAGGATCCATTAGTGGAGATATGATGAATACATAGAAGTCAAAGGGGTTGACCTCAGATTTTGATGAAAGGGTTGACGATCGAAGGGAAAGCCCAGGGTCTTTGACAGTAAGTGAAGAAATTGAGGAGTATACTTTTTCTAAAGGAAGAGTACTTCGAATAGAAGCCTTACTGATCCCAGGTCTACGTCAACAACTGCTAGAATTTTTGTCTCCTAACTTGGATGTTTTCGCTTGGAAAACCCAGGATGTGATAGGGGAGCCGATCGAAGTAATTTGCCATAGTTTAGATGTTGATTCAAAGGTGTAGCCGGTAATTCAAAAAAAAGGCATTTTCATCAGAGAAAGCAGAAGCAATTGTTTATGAAGTGGATCGTTTATCCAGGGTCGGACATATAAGAGAGTCACGGTATCCCTTATCGACAACGAATCTAGTAGTGGTTAAAAAGAATATTGGAAAATGAAGAATCTGTGTAGATTTTACAAAATTAAATCGAGCATGTCCTAATGAACCATTTCATGTTCCTCGAATAGATCAACTGATTGATTCCACTTCGGGAAATAAAATATTAACTTTTATGGATACTTTCTTAGGATATAATCAGAACCAGATGAATCCAAAGGATCAAGAATGTACGACCTTCATAACTAACATGGGATTGCAATGTTACAAGGTTATGCCTTTTGGATTGAAAAACGATGGAGCTACTTATCAAAGATTGATGAATAAAGTATTTACCACTCAGATTGGAAGAAACATGGAGGTGTATATATATATATATATTGCTCGTGTTCCTCATGTAGTCATATTTTTGAATATTTAGAGAATTTGATGTTTGGCTTTGTTCGAAGAAACTGTAACATCTCAGATTCATTGTGTATGATATATTAATAATGATTTATTAATATTACATTCTAATTTAAATAAGCGTATAATATTTTTCAAAAAATAGTTAAATAGGATGGTGGCTTAGGTTGAGTATGGAACACAAATAGTTCTTGAAAAACGAGCTTGAGAGCAGATTATAATCTAAGATAGTAACATAAGTTCATTGAGTTCATCGATTGAAAATGTGTTGGTTATTTTTCCAATGTGCCTACATTTTGGATGAATTTAAAGGCTTTAAGCTTAAGATTTGTAAATATTTATTTAGAAATAGGGGATTCAATTATATTCGTTCGTATGGATAAACATTTGAAAAAATATTTTAGCTCAAATTTGATATTTATGAACGCGATTTGTCCACATGAAATCTTGAGTGAATCTATACTAATTCATTTTGACATAAATTCAAAATCTACAATGTTACAACAATGTTTTTGACAAATGTGTGAGTTTTAGAAGAGAAGTTGAATGAACTAACTTGGATGATGTCCCTCTTCATTTTAAACTGATTCTAAATATTAATTCGGCAAGATTATGCTATACGAGGTCTTAATTTCCATGATTTATTGTAAGAACAATAAGTGATCTTGAGATGTCAAGTTATTGAATGATGACTGAATACTATCAAATTCTACTTTTAAGGTATTAGCTTAATTTTTTTAAAATTTTATTTATACAATTTTAAGTTCATATCAATTATATTGGATAAAATTGATATTATATTATAATGTTTATCAGTAAATAATAATATTATAATAAACAATTATTTGGTACATAATATATTTTTTACAGAACATAGTTAATTGTACTTCATGAAGAGTTTTAAGAATGCTCAGGGGTGATTTTGTGATACGAAGATGTTTTTGTGTCAAAGATGCCGTAATCCTTTGTTTAGAGTTTTTAGAGAGAGAAAAAGAGAATTAGGTTAATCCCACACGCTTTATTTCCCATTTATTACACTTTTGGTCCCTATATCTTTTCATCTCATAATGGCTACTTCTTTAGTAGTCTATACAATTTTCCCCTAATACAATTTCTTCTTTACAATTCTCTCATATCATACTTCTTCTTTACAATTCTCTCCTATTATATTTCTTCTTTACAATTCTCTCCTATTATATTTCTTCCTTACAATTTTACCATGTCTTTTATTCTCCCTCATCAGTAGCCCCCCCAGTCCTAGTAAAAATAGTTTTACTGGGACTGTAAAAAAGTCTCCACTGCTCCCTCGAACATCTTTTCCTCGAAGAACTCTTCTACAAGTGCTACATATCTCTTCGAAAAAACGTCTCCTCGAAAAAGCGTCTTCTTAACAAGTACATCCTTTAGATTATAGACTTCTTTTATCTTATATTAACCACTAGCCCCCCAATCCTTGCAATGTCTTAGCAAGGACTGGCTCAGGCTTTGGTAATGTTGCCCGTTGGAATTCGTTGTGCCAGCATATCACAACCACCATAATACTATGATAAGACATTGCAAGGATTGACTGAGAAAGGTATAACGTCAGCAGTCAAAATATTGTGACCCAAATAATAGTTTAGGACAAAGAAAAATTCGAGGCACAAATTATTGTGACCCAAATAATAGTTTAGGACAAAGAAAAATTCGAGGCACAAATTATTGTGACCCAAATAATAGTTTAGGACAAAGAAAAATTCGAGGCACAAATTATTGTGACCCAAATAATAGTTTAGGGCAAAGAAAAATTCGAGGCACAAATTATTGTGACCCAAATTATCCGCAAGAGAACCAGCAACAAGGATCTTTAGAGCTTTCTTAATAAGTGGTAGCAAAGGATTGGTACTGTCTTTTCCATTTTTCAGCAAGACGAGAGATTTTCTAACAGCTTCTCTTGCCAAGTCTCTGTGTGCCTAGTAGAAACATTTTGGGAATGTTTCATTTTTATACGCAATACCTTCGCGGTAGAGCAACTGCAGTTCGTGACACCCCACCTTGCAACTCCACGGCAACGAGAAATTTGAAGATACATACAGGAACCATAAACCGAGTGTCGAACAATATGAAAACCAGCAAAACATTGTAAAAAAGGTGTGTTTCAGATGTTAGAATTAACAGAATAAAATAGGTCAAGGAGTAACACTGTGAAGCTTCCCACCCTGTATCATATCAGCCTGTATGGTATGTTGTGTATTGAAATTGTGGATAGAACCTACATGAGTCCTGCAATGAAAACAATCTATACCACCGGAAAACACCTCAGACATGCAAACATTGCAATTATTAACTGTAGTTGAGCTCTAAAGACAGTCACTACTATCATAGTTAAGGCAGATATCTAAACACTTATATGCAGATTGCAAACGGAAAGAAATATAAATCAACTATAACAAAACACGGACAAGGGGACGCACCTTTTATCCCACCAAGCCATTCGAAACTAAACAATTAAGTGGCAGATCCAAATGTTGATACGTAACTTCCTATACCACTGGAAACTAAACATCAGCGGCGGGTCCAAATGTTGACACGTAACTCCCCATACCACTGGAAACTGAACATCAGTGGCAGGTCCAAATATTGATACGTAACTCCCCATACCACTAGAAACTAAACATCAGCGGATTCAATGCAACCAAGCCATTCGAATACTGGTTCGTGATCAAAGCTGGTTCGTGAAGATTTCTGTACGCATTTTCCATCTATATCCCTTCTTCAACAGATTATATAAATACCAATATGAAACTATTGAACTTAGATTTTACGATTTAATAACATATACGCAGTTACGTCAATAGATGTTAAAGAACTGAATACATCCGCATGGATCTCTCTCATTAATCATGTAATTGAACAAAACTTGAAAGATATTAAATCGTGTTACCACAAAATAAAATGGATAGTTTTTAAAGTTTGTATCCTTGCTAAACCAGTGAGAGATTTCTATTTTACATATAAAGTCTACAGCTGAACCAGGTACATAGACAGTTACAGCTCAGGATAGAGGCTGCTCACGGAAAATACCTGCAAGTAGTGCTAGAAAAAGCTCAAGAAACTCTAGGAAGACAAACTTAGGGTACAACGTCGGTTGACGGCCCAAGAAAGAAAAACAATCCAGCTTGCTGATTTTTCATTAGACAGTTGTCTAACGACCTGTGAAGCAGCCCAAAAAGACCACGATTTGCAAAACAGCAACAGACTAGTTATAGGAACTTGTCATGGTAAGTCAGTATTATAGATAAAAGATAAAGTAGAAGAACTCATATTACATCAGATGGAGCTCATATGGGCTGGAGATCAGAAGAGCAGAAAAATGTTCCTATCGTTCGTAGCCAAGGATACAACAAAAAAAAAACAAACAAACAAACTTTTTTCTGCAAGAAAAAACTCTACCAATCTATAAGTGTTGGACTCCAAGGACAAGCAGGCCACAAGACTATCAACAGTTCTGAGGGTGGATTCATAAGCACCGAGGAGCTTGAATCTCGAACAAACAAACAAAAATAATAATAATAATTACAGCTAAAGTTGAAAACGAAATACTTTCAAAATTCAAATGGATGTGGGATGTCTTACTTTGCCACAAAGCTGGATTTGAACGCTCGTGATAAAAAACAACGCTGGTACCCTTTGAAATTCGGTTGAACAATTCTAGACTATCCACAACTAGTGCGGCATTGTCAGAGTGCTATATGTGCAGTAACTCAATAACAGTGATTTCGATCCCCGTACTGGCAGGTGATATTAATGAGACTCCTGCAAAAGCTCATCCTCAGCTCGAGTTTAACAACAGCAGTTACGTCGTTCCAATGGACCAAATCCAGCAGTAGCGGCCTTCTCGCTTCTACTCGAGAATATGACACTTTATGATCCTGTACTTCTAAAACACATGCGTTGTTCTCCTTTTGAGAGGTCTTTCACCGCTATCAAACCCGCACATTCACCAAAGATGTTTGAACACGCTTGTTCAAACCAACACTTCTTGCTCTTTCCTCGGGTTTCTGACTCGTAGCCTTCTGTTGATTTCTATGAATCTGGTTTCCCATCTTTACTAAGTTAACTCCAACATGTCTCTTGCCAGGTAAGATATTATTTCTCTGCCTCTTCTTTGGAAACTCTTGTTGGTTTTATGATGAATCTGAGATTGATTCTCCTTGTAGCAGGAACTGAACTGGTTACTCTACATTTAACAACTTGTCCAACATGATAGGTTGAGCTAGGGTCACTTCCTGGTTCCATTCCAAGTTCAGATCTAGGAGCAAATCCTTGGAACCCATTGTAGAACCGGACAAAGCATCCATGCTTTTCAATCTTTGTGATCCAGCCTTGTACACCAATCCATTAATTGCATCAGCATACAAACACAAAACCCAAAGTTTTGATTTCACCTGCAAGAACATCTTTCAAGGATACTCGTATCAAAATAAATAGACTGCTAGTAATATAGAAACTTTCAAGTATACAATGGTATAGTTTAGATAGCAAAACATAATTATATAATGAAAACAAAAAGGTTGTCGGAGTTTTAGGTCTCTATTATACTTTCAGATGGTAATAATTTTTTTTTTTATTTTCTCTGTAGTGCTTGGAACTAAAAATGCTGGTTATGTCTGTTTTGATAACCATTCTTCATCACCTCAAACGCACTATTTTGATAATCAAACACATAGGTAGATCCAAAAGGATTGCTTGTAGAGCCCTATGTCTGAATAGCTGCTCGGCTACAATGGACGTTGGACCACAATGGACCAGGATCAGCACCGGCCTGTTGTCCTTCAACCGCCGTGTGAGGGAGGTATTCGCTGCTCTGTGAAACCAGCCTAACGCATCGTCCTTCACGATAAGTGCGAAGTCCCAGCACTTTATTGCCCTCACTTGAGTTACAAGCTCATGTTAACGAGCTCGGCTACAGTCACCACGAATTTCTTGCAATGATGTATTGTACCTTTATCCAAGATGAACTATGCACATATATATGATAAACAAGCACAGAAATTGAAAGGAAAACTAATAAAATTCATCAACAGAGCGTGTAAGTTTTTTGTGTCTGTTTTGGAGCGCACACATAATGCACATGTTTACTGCCTTGGGTGACATGGGAACACCCATCTGCAGCACCGAATAAACCCAATGACGCGGGCAACTGTAAACACATTACCTGATTCCACTGTTGTCGCTCTTGATATCATATAAAATTAAGTTTGTCGCATACGAAATACTGTATATGGAGATCTTCTGACATCAGTACGCCGTTGAAAAACCTAATCGATCAAACAATTTGGTTGCAGCGAATTCATGGTTCGAACTTCTTGACAGAGAGGTTAATTGAAAAAAATCCAAATAAGGCCATGAACAAAACTACAACGAGAGTTTAACAACAGCAAATCTGTCGCTTTAACGCAACAACAGACCACCTTTCTCGTCAAAACCCTAGCGAACTTGCCAGAGTCGTCGCTGATACACGGTAAATCGCCTATAAGAAGCGGTGCTCCCTTAGCCTGATCGATTTTGACTCAGTTGGAGTTCGGGTACGCAGGGTTTCAAATCAGAATAGCTACTCGACAATCTGCAGAGTTGATTCAATGTAACCGTCAATGGACAAGGGGTTGATCATTTTACACTACATCAGCTATGGGATGAACTTAAAGTGACTTGTGATTTTTAAATTGCTCGCAGCTTTAATCTCCATAACAGATGGAAAAAGAGTGGCGTTGAATGTCGAAGGCAAAACCAGCAACTTGAGCTACTTTAGTTTGTAAAACCTTGATTCCAGGAATGTAAGAGGATTTTGACGGTGGAGAAAGCTATGATGATTCCAGTCGATGGACATCTTCCGTTTAACGGAGAAGATGACGATAATCGCCTTAGGAATTGTATTATTATGATTCTCGTCAAGGCCATATAGTGCGTAGTCGAAATCAATGCTCGATCCGGTATCAAACTGCCCAAGTCCTCATTCGAATTCGAAGGCTTTCTGATGAGAAAGATTTGGTCTTCAATTGGATTTCTAGATCTGGGAATTATGTGTGAAGGACCTGGATCCATATCTGTAAAATACAAAGAAAACACAAACCCAAACACAAAAAAAAAAACAAAAACAAAAAACAGCAACAAAACACAAATAGTAATACGAAATTCTATGAAGATATTAACAAAACAATAGATCCTGCAAAATTGTTAACAAAATCGTCCCCTTGCTCTTCCATAATTTCCCTCGGAATATGAACTATTTTCAGGAAGCGATTGTCCAACAATCTTCGTTTCAATGAAGAGTTTTAAGAATGTTCAGGGTGATTTTATAGTTTTTAGAGAGAGAAAATAATTAGGTTAAGTAGAGAGAGAGGAAGTAATATTCTATTTATTATATTCATTCTGGTAGCTGTGTGAAGCGTGTGTGGTCCTTTTATAGTACAATTGCGGGTCCTACACGCTTTATTTCCCATTTATTACACTTTTGGTCCCTATATCTTTTCATCTTCTCATAATGGCTACTTCTTTAGTAGTCTATACAATTTTCCCCTAATACAATTTCTTCTTTACAATTCTCTCATATCATACTTCTTCTTTACAATTCTCTCCTATTATATTTCTTCTTTACAATTCTCTCCTATTATATTTCTTCCTTACAATTTTACCATGTCTTTTATTCTCCCTCATCACTTCAGACTTAAGATTTTTTTTTTAATCTCATATATTTTTTTATAAAGGATATAAAAATTAAAAATACAAAAAATGGATTTTTCAAAATAAAGATATTATAGCAGATACTGAAGAGACTAATGTAAATATTTATACTCTCTCTAAATCTAAGGAAAATGAACATAAACAGTATACCAATTGATTAAAAATATTAAAGTATATAACACACCATTAGACTTGTATTTAGACCAGTTGAAGACATCTTTTTAAACAATTGAAGAAAATATTATGTTTCGAAAGAAAAACAAAAAGTTACAGAAAAAAAAACACAACAAGCTAACGTTAAAGATCGGCTTTGAATAGTAACTCGTCCATGGACTATCGCATTTGGTGACAAATAGTCCCTGGACTTTCAAAAGTCCGTTCTTAGTCCCTGGACTATCCAGTTTGGATAAAGTTAATCCCCTTGCATGTGTTAACTATCAATTTTTGTGACAGATAGTCCCTCAACTATTCATTTTCAATAAATTTTAGTCCTTCGACTTTCTATTTTTGATAAAGTTAGTCCCACGAACGGACAGAGACTACCAACGGACTTTTGAAAGTCCAAGGACTATATGTCACCAAACTGGATAGTCGAGGGACTACGAACGGACTTTTGAAAGTCCAAGGACAATCTGTCACCAAAGTTGATAGTCCAGGGACGAGTTACTGTTCAAAGCCTTAAAGATCTAACACAACTATTGGACAACGAACACGTAAAATTATAAATAACATATTCCTACAAATTTATTTCATAAATTTATGAGTGAGAGAAGAAGAATACCAGGAGGAAGAAGCATAAACATATATTTTAAAATAAATTTTAAATATTAAAACAATAAAACAAATCCATGATAGTTCAAATTCTAGTAAAATAAAACAAAGAATAATATACATGGATTCGAAGATTGAAATAAAGAATAACAAAAACTGATATTAAAGTTGTCATAAAATTATTCATATGACAAAAATCACAAGCATAGAAGAATACAAATGATCGACTATACTAAATATCAAAATAATAAAACGTGGTAAGTTGAGAAATTTTGAATTGTGAAACATGGTATGTTAAAATTGTGGTGTTTCGTCAAACACAAGTACTATATAGTGAAAAATTTGAGAGATCATAACTTTATGTTATGTAGTCTGAATGAGTTTTTTTTATTCTATCTAGTTTTTGGAGATTTACACGTTGATATAGAGTAGAAATACGATATAATTAAGTTACAAAAAACATGGTGTATTTAATGAATTCGAATCACTCGTATATAGGATTTAAAATCCACTTCTAAAACCAAACAACATTTATATATCTTAAAATCCACTAAAAACCTTGAATTCGAGTTATGATTCTATCTTTAAAGAATCGATTATTTTTATGTGTTAAAGAAAGAGAAAGTAAATAATTTTTGCATAAATTATCTAAGAACATAGTGTTTGAGTAATATTTGTCGAAGAAAACATGTCATATATTGAATAAAAAATAGTTGTAGAGAGAATAAATAGATTTTAGGTTTTGTTTAATGGAATTATTGTATCTATGTGTTAGGTTTATGAAAGAAGTAACTTGTCAACGGAGGTATTGTCAAAGGACTATATGGGTGAAGAGGAATCAACCAAAGATATGTACATGCATGAATTGTTGAATTCTCTCAATACATAGTCTTGGCCAATATTTAGGTGCAAAGATGTTTGTTGGAACCTAATGGTGAGTTTAGTGGAAAACATGCTTGCTATGCTTGCTTGCTTTTATTGAGCTGAAGACGTGAGTCAGATGAGTAGAAACTGAGCCAAAAGAATTGTGTTTATGACATTATCTGAAGTTATATGTCGAATGATACTTGGGCCAAAACTTTAATGTTCATGTGTTTAAGTTCTAGATCGAACTAGGATTTGGTCTTACTAAATTAACTAAATTTCCTATTAACTAGGTTTCTTAATAATTGGAACTTCCATTTATTTACGTTTCCTATTAATTTGGATTTATGAGGTTTTCTATTTTTAGGAATTTAAAATTTCCAAAAGATCATTTTTCTTTCTCTAAACAGAATCTAAAACCAAAGTCTTTTACCCATTAATCATGTAAACAACGACAATTTAAAATTAATTATTTTAATGATAATAAATCATATTTGACTTTATTTGGAAAAAAACTTATATGCTTTTAAAATTCAAAATTAAGGATGGCAATGTTGGTGCGAGCTGATCCAATCCGGCCTGACCCGACCGGGTTTTGTCCAGTGTGAACTTATAATGGATCAGGTACATATATGAAAATTATGGCTTGTTGCGGGTCGGGCCGGGTATAGATTTTTAGTTTGTTCAACCCAACCCGACCAAAAAATATAAACTATATATAAAAATAAAAAATATAAATAATAATATACAATTTTTTTACTAATTACTAAAAAAACTTCTTCACAATAATATATAAAAATTTAATTTCAATAATTATTAATTAGATTCTTTCACTAAATATTATTTTCAATAATATATTTAATAATTAGATTCTACCACTGAACTTAATCAATAATATCTAAATTTTTATAGTCATAATTCTATTTAATATAAATTTAATCTAGCATTATATTTTTCGTTAAGTTTGTCACCAAAAGCAATGCCTTTAATATCGAAATTTTAAAATTTTCTTAATGATTTTGAATATGAAGATGAAAACATTGTGATAAATAGTGGTGACGATGGATGATATTAATGGAAACCAAAAAAAACTTTTAAAAGTTTATATTTTCTTATTTGAGTAATATTTAATGGTTTAAATAAAGTCCAAGCAGCCGGGTCAGACTGATCCCGGACACGGGTCAGACTCGGTTCAAAAAATATTAAACCCACAATGGGTCGGACCGGATTAGGGTTTAAGTAAAAAAAAAGGTGGGCTCAAACCCCTCAGCCCAAACACCATCCAAACCCTCCTCATTACCATCCTTATTAAAATGTGATTTATTTAATTTTAATTTAATTTTAATTTTTTTAAGTCTTTCACTTTAATAATTTTCTTAAATTATAGCTCCTTTTTAAAATTAGATTTTTATATTTTAACTCTTTGTTTTTGCTCTTTTAACTCTCAATTTACTATTAAATACAACAATAAACAAACGAGAAGGTTTTTATTTTATTTATTAAAAGTAACAATTAAATTAATATAAAATTAAAGATAAATATTATTTGATTAAATTACATGACACATATTTATTTGTTAGTGCTAGAAAATACTAATTATCACAATAATATATATGATCAAATGATATTATCATAAGCTACAAATCAAGATCAAAATTTCTAATTTCAAAACTAGCTAATAAAAAGAAGTGAAAAAAACCAAACAACATGTTATGGATAAAAAATGGAAGAAGTCTAACTAATTTTGAATTGGTTTAGGAAAAAAATGAATTTTTCATTATAGACTATTTGCTTGAATATTTTTTAAACATTTCATTAATAAAATAATATTAATTTTACTTTTAATAACTGGTAAGTTATAAAGCTCTAGACAAAAAAATTAAAAGATATGAAAATATAAACATGCAATTATTAACCTTTTAAACTAAAAATCAATTTATAAATTTTAATATATTAAGATCCTAAATTATACAATAAATAATACTAAATGATCATAAAAATAATTTTTTGTGATATTTTAAACACATCTTATATCTTACACTTAAATTCTAATATTCCCCCAATATTTTATGATAAGGATAAATTCCTTAACAAATTACCTAAATCATCTCATATAAAAAGAGATAAAAGCAAAAAGAAAGATAGAGAGAAAATGAAGAATAATATACAATTGTATTACTATATATAATTTGAGATGCTTTACATATGAGCTACTATTTATAGGAGTTGTACAAGGCGTTTTAATGTTAAATTTATTATTTACATCCGAGTGCCCTTCTAATTTCAACTTTATTATAATTGATCCCGAATATTTATCATTATCACTTTAACATTAGAAAAATATTAGATTAACGAACAATAATACTTAATATATTTTTTGGGTCGAAATTCCATGTTAAATTGGAGATGAATTGTAGAAGCTCTTGGTTCTCCTAAAGACAATCAAACGGAAATAAGAAGAAATACTAATATATAAGAAAATAAAGTGTCACAAGGTTCAGACGATAGTTAACATAAAAGAAAATAGAGAAAAATAAATAAATATTGTGTTTCTTAAGAAAAAAATAAAACTAATAAACAAATTAAAAATAAAACATACATTGGGTTGTTGGAATTTCTCTATTAAGTTGGATCGTCGCATGTTTTATCGATGTATCGAACTATCGTTAATATTAGTCCAATAAAAGTAATCATAAATAAAAGAATGGACTAGTATATAAAATATGTATCATGGAGGTAATTGTATAGATATCGAGTTTAATTCCGAAGTTTAATTCCGAATACTGTGAAGGATTGGATTCGGAAATAAACAACTTAAGCAAAACGTAAAGTTTTGGGGTTATTTTGTAAAACAAAATAATACCGGGTTATGGTCCCTAAGGGTGGCAATTTAATAAGGACTGGTCTTCATTAAGTAACCGTCTCGAAGTTACAAACGGTTAAAAGAGAAGAACCATTTTGTCACTTCAGTTCTATATAAGAATGAGTTCCTCGTTCTTAAAAGACACAAGATCAAATACAGAGAGAAAAAATCCTTTAAGAAAAACAAATTGATTCTTCCTTCGAATCAATTACAAAAAGTGTGTTTTGGTTGCCATCTCTTAGAAAAATCGATAACCTAGCAAAGGATCACAGATCATCCGCTACAAGTCAGGAATCTGAAGATCAAAGAATGTCTACATCCTGTAAGTATTTATTCCGCATTATAACAGGATGATTTAATTTCATGGCTCAATAAGTTAAGTAAGAAATCCGTAAAGTATTTCTTACAAGTGGTATGAGAGCCACCATGAAGTTAACTTCTTAAATTTTTAGATTCTCAGTTCATGATATTTGATATTTGGTTATTTGCCGGTTAAAAATACGTATTTATAAGTATTTGAATTGATTTGATAGTCAATTAAAAGCATCTTTAAAAATAAGATAGAGAAAATCGGAAAATCATATATCTGTATATTAAATAACAGTAGAAGTAATCTTGTTAACCAATTTGCATATTAAGAAGAAATTACGTGTTAGATTGAATTTATCGTATCACTTTTAATTCAAATGGTAATACTATAATTGTTGTTTTCGGTTGTGATTGTTAATTATATTAATATATTTATTAATTATTTAATTATAACCGTTGCATAAGACGTGCAGTATTAAACTAATTAAATTTAATATAATTACGAAATTGAAGAAATTAACGGTTATCTAACTGTTAGCCTAAAATAACTCTAAGCCTAAAAAGTAGGTGCATTAGTAGTGACGCATTAATTGCGACGTTAGTTGCGCGGCACGTGCATTGATTGCACTTGCATTAATTGCGACGTTAGTTGCGCGGCACGTGCATTGATTGCACTTGCATTAATTGTGCGCGTTAGTTGCGAATTAGTTGCACTAATTGTGCGCGTTAGTTGCGAATTAGTTGCACTAATTGTGCGCATTAGTTGCCCCTTAGTTGCACTAATTATGCGTTAATAAGAGATGTTAGTGCAATGCGCAACTAACAGATGTTAGTGCACGCAATTTTGTATTAAGGTGGGCAACTGCCTGCTTATAAAATTGATAGGTATAAATAAGAATTATAATATATATATATATATATATATATATTAATATAGTTACAGATATATTATAGTATATATAAGAATGAGTATTATATATATAAATAAGTATTATATTATAATATATATTAAGAATTATATCCTAATATAATTACATATATATTATAATATAATAAATTTAAGGTGTAAATTTAAGTCGATTGAATTTATACATAGACTACGAAATAGTTTGAACATTAAGTGAGTAGGTAGTCGTATAGTATTTTTCAAAATAATTAGCATGTTTTAAGTTGTCTGAACTTGGATAAATAATTAATGATTCAATATATCGCCAAAGTGATCCCTATTGCTGAGTTAATTATTTTAGAGTTTTGACAAGTCTATGATTGACAAGTATGTAAATTTTAGTCGGCCCAAAGGAAGGTTAATGTTTGACATAGTTAATCTTAGACACGAGATAGTTATTTGTGAATTGATCATTAAGAAAATTGAACTAGGAAAATCGGCTCAAAGGAAGATTTTCTTATTTAAGTCAATTAGTAGGATCAACATTAATTATGCTCAAACTCATACATATACAAATTAATATGCTTGCCCAAAGGTATCTTATTGATGTTGTACGAGTATGTTTTATTATGCTATGTTTATTTGTTAAATACTATAGAGATTATATGTTAAGTGATGTTTTTGGCTATTTATTGTTTGTTGTTTGTTATGTTACCAAATTCGTATCTCTATAACCCGGAAGGCAAAAAGGCACCCATACTTAATGGGAGCAACTTTGAGTTGTGGAAAGAAGATATGTTGCTGCACTTGATGTGCCATGATTACGACTTAGCATTAAGGGTCGATGAACCTAAACCTCTGACCGATGACAGTTCTCCTACGAAGAAGAAAGAGTCAGAGGCGTGAGAAAAGCCGAACAAGATAAGTCTAGGGATCATGAAACAAGCAATTCCATTAGCATTCCGTGGTGCAGTTCCACCTGAGATCACTAATTCAAAAATGTTTCTCGAAGAGGTAGATAAATGTTTTGCCAAGAACGATAAAGTAGAGATTAAGACGCTGCTTATTAAGCTAGCCATATGAAATATCGTGGCAAAGGGACTGTTCGTGAGCACATCTTGGAAATGTCAAACATCGCTTCCAAACTGAAAGCACTTAAGATTGACCTTTCTGAAGATGTTGTGGTAAGTTTTGCTTTTCACTCTTTCCCTCTTCAGTATAAGAACTTTGAAACTTCTTATAACTGTCAGCGCGAGAAATGGACTCTCAACGAGCTCATCTCTCAGGCAGCACAAGAGGAGGAAAAGATGAAGCAAGAACATCCAGAAGTGCAAATGGTGAAAGCTCAGGTGGATAAGGGAATTAAGAGAAAGTATGAAAGTTCAGATGCACATGCATCCGGTTCGGGACAAAAGAAGCATAAGGGTACGTCTGGTAAAGGGTGTTGCTTCCATTGTAAGAAACCGGGGCACTTTAAGAAAGAATGTGAAAAATGGAGAGCTATGATGAAAGCCAAAGGTATTTTCACTTCTATGGTCTGTTCTCAGATCAATTTAGTTTCAGTTCCGAGAAATACTTGGTGGGTTGATACAGTAGCAACAACTCATATTTGTATTTCTTTGCAGGGTATGATAAGAAACCGAAGCCTGAGTGATGGTAAAACATCCATCTATACAGCTGATGGCAGTTCGTGTTTAGTTCATTCTATTTGTGATTTTCGTTTGTTGCTTACCAGTGGACAGTTTTTGTATTTAAAAGACGTATTGTATGTACCTTCTTTTCGAAGGAACCTAATTTCCTTTCCGTTGTTGGACAAATTAAATTATTCTTGTCTATTTGAAAATGAAAGTTTATGTCTTTATTTACATGGTAATGTTGTTGGTTCTGGAAAGTTAATAACAAATGATAACTTGTTTTTATTGGATACTCTAAAGGATCACAAAGAGATAATGAATGTAGATGTACCTGGAAAACTAAATTGTAAAATGGAAAAATCAGCAAAACTTTGGCACAAGCGATTAGGTCACATTTCTAGAAATAGAATTGAAAAGATTGTTTCAGAAGGTTTATTAAGTGAACTGGATTTTTCGGACTTCAACGTTTGCGTTGAATGTATAAAAGAAAAACAGACCAAAGTGAAACGATTAGATGCATACAGAGCTTAAGGGGTCTTGGATTTGATACATACAGACATTTGCGGTCCCTTCCCTACAGCATCATGGAACGGCCAACGATATTTTGTATCTTTCATTAACGACTTTTCACGATATGGGTATCTATATCTCATTCACGAAAAATCAGAGGCCATTGACAAGTTCAAAATCTTTAAGACCGAAGTTGAAAAACAACTTGGTAAAGACATTAAGTGCGTCAGATCGGACCGTGGTGGTGAATACTACGGGAGATATGATGGTTCAGGTGAACAACGTCATGGACCGTCTGCAAAGTTCCTAGAAGTGTGTGGCATAGTCCCTTAGTATACAATGCAGGGTTCGTCCAACATGAATGGAGTATCTAAGAGACGAAACCGTACATTGAAGGATATGGTAAGAAGTATGATTAGTCATTCAATATTACTTATATCACTCTGGGGAGAAGCAATAAAATGTGCGACCTACCTACTTAATACAGTTCCGACGAAAGCAACTACTAAGACAACGTATGAACTTTGGACTGGGCGTAAACCTAGTTTAAAACATTTACATGTTTGGGGATATCTAGCTGAAGCGAAGCCTTATATAGGCCGAATGAAAATAAATTAGACTCCAAAACGGTTTGAAGTTATTTCATCGGATATCCCGAGCACAGTAGGGGTTTTAAGTTTTATGATCCTTCCACAAAGAATATATTTGAGACGGGTACAGCAAAATTCTTTGAGGATATAGAGTTTGAGGTGAAGAATTTAGTAACGAACATTCATTTTGAGGAAGAATCAATTAAGATTAATGAAGGTTCCAACAATGATAGTATAATGTCAGATGATGATGATATGGTAATTAGAAGGCCAATCATCACTTCAGATTCGTTAGAATATATAGATACTCAAGATGATGTTAATCTTCCTCCTATGGATGTTGTTCCAATGAAGCAAAATTAAGTTGTTCAAGAAGAACAAACTCTACCTCCTCAAGAAGTTCAAGTGCAAAATGAAGAAATTATGCCTTTGCGTAGATCTACTAGAGAAAGAAAGAGCGCTATATCTTCAGACTATATAGTGTATCTTCAAGAACATGAAGAATTTTATGGTTCAACAGAAAATGATCCTTTATGTGTTCGTGAAGCCATGAAAAGTTCTGATTCTCACTTATGGATTAAAGCAATGAACGAAGAGTTTAAATCAATACAAGATAACGCGGTATGGGAGGTTGTTCCATTACCTGACGGAAAGAAGCCGATTGGATGTAAATGGATTTTTAAAACCAAACGGGATTCTAAGGGTAATGTGGAGAGGCATAAAGCGCGACTTGTAGCTAATGGTTTTACTCAACGTGAAGGGATTAACTTTAAAGAAACCTTCTCTCCAGTTTCTTCGAAGGATTCTTTTTGGACAATCATGGAATTAGTTGCACACTTTGACCTTGAGCTCCATCAAATGGATGTAAAGACAGTTTTTCTTAATGGAGACATTGAGGAAACGATCTATATGTTAAAACTTGAAAACTTTGTCTCTGGTGATCCAAAGTCGACGGTATGCAAACTGAAGAAATCTATTTATGGTCTCAAGCAAGCGTCTCGACAGTGGTATCACAAATTCCTTGAAGTTATTGTCTCATTTGGTTTCGAGATAAATTCAGTCGAGGATTATGTGTATCAAAAGTTCAGTGGGAGTAAATTCATATTTCTAGTGATGTATGTTGATGACATATTATTGGCTACGAACGATAAAGAATTGTTACATACGACCAAGAAATTTCTTTCGGACAAATTCGATATGAAAGATCTTGGTGATGCATCATTTGTGTTAGGAATTCAAATTCATAGGAATCGATCCCATGGAATTTTGAGTTTATCACAAAAGGCGTATATTGAGAGTATGTTACAACATTACGGGATGGCTAACAGCAAAGGAAAAGAAACCCCTATATCAAAAGGTGAAAAGTTTAGCCTTAAGTAATGCCCAAAGACAAAACTTGAGATTGAGGAAATGCAAAAGGTTCAATATGCTTCGGCTGTTGGAAGTCTGATGTATGCTCAAGTTTGTACACGGCCAGATATTGATTTTGTGGTGGGTGTGTTAGGGAGATACGTAAGTAATACGGGGATGGAACACTGGAAAGCAGTCAAAAGAGTTCTCCGGCATTTGCAACAAACAAAACATCACAGGTTAACATATAAGAAGTCGGATAAACTGGAGGTCATAGGGTATTCCGACTCAGATTTCGCTGGATGTGAGGATTCTCGTCGTTCAACCTCAGGAATTATATTCCTTTTAGCGGGAGGTGCAATATCATGGAAAAGTGTTAAACAAACACTCATTGCATCTTCCACTATGGCTACGGAATTTGTTGCTTGTTTCGAGACATCCAATCACGCGCTTTGGGTGCGAAATTTTGTCATGGGACTGCGAATCGTAGAGGGGATAGAAAGACCCCTTAGATTATATTGTGACAATAACTCGACAGTTCAGTATTCAAACAGTAACAGGAGCTCGGTTAAGTCCAAACATGTAGATATCAAGTTCTTGTCTGTTAAAGAGAGAGTACAGAGTGGTCAAATCAGTGTGGAGCACATAGGGACAAACTCGATGTTAGCAGATCCTCTTACGAAGGCATTAGTACCTAAAGTTTTTATTGAACACACCATTAACATGGGTGTTGTGTACTTAGAGGATTGTTAGTTTCAGTGGGAGTTTGTATTAAGCTATTAGATTTGTTTGTATTATGATATTCGCGAACTTAAGGTCATTAATGCAAACATATTTATATATAAGTTTTCAGTGTGCTCTTATCTTTGATTATCCGTACTCTGCTGTAAGTAGACCTCCAATTAAGTGGGAATAGTTAAGAATAGATATGTAAGATTACATTTCATATTATATTTATGTTATGCACCATGATAGATCCATGTATTTGATTGTTGCGATATCGTGATTACTGATGCATCTATTTGCGGCTTGAAATGCATTGATGATGACTTTAGTCCTATGTCGTTAATGGTCATTTACGGGATTGTTAAGGTTATCTATGTGACGATAGAAATTAAGAACATTCATTGAGTGGATGCATCCTATAGTAGCATATGATGATCCAAGTGGGAGATTGTTGGAATTTCTCTATTAAGTTGGACCGTCACATGTTTTATCGATGTATCGAACTATCGTTAATATTAGTCCAATAAAAGTAATCATAAAGAAAAGAATGGACTAGTAGATAAAATATGTATCATGGAGGTAATTGTATAGATACCAGGTTTAATTCCGAATACTGTGAAGGATTGGATTCGGAAATAAACAACTTTAGCAAAACGTAAAGTTTTGGGGTTATTTTGTAAAACAAAATAATACCGGGTTATAGTCCCTAAGGTTGGCAATTTAATAAAGACGGGTCTTCATTAAGTAACCGTCTGGAAGTTACAAACGGTTAAAAGAGAAGAACCGTTTTCTCACTTCAGTTCTTTATAAGAATGAGTTCCTCATTCTTAAAAGACACGAGATCAAATACAGAGAGAAAAAATCCTTTAAGAAAAACAAATTGATTCTTCCTTCGAATCAATTACAAAAAGTGTGTTTTGGTTGCCATCTCTTAGAAGAATCGATAACCTAGCAAAGGATCACGGATCATCCGCAACAAGTCAGGAATCTGAAGATCAAAGAATGTCTACATCCTGTAAGTATTTATTCCGCATTATTACAGGATGATTTAATTTCATGGTTCAATAAGTTAAGTAAGAAATCCGTAAAGTATTTCTCTAGCTCGACTTGACAAATCCTCAATTTGGAATATGAGGAGGAGTTGAGCCTTCCGTCCTCTAAATATGAGATTTTCATGGCTATATGAGGAGAGATATTATATAAGTGGTACTTTCTTATATATGAAAGCTTTTTATGGATCTGTAAAAGTATACTTTTCTTGGTCCTCTAGTTAGATGGAAATTCGATTATACTAGGGGTCTCCATAAATCATAGAATTTGAAACATCTCTAAGAACTAAAAAAACTTATTTTATTCATTTTCTGCTTCTTTCGGTATGCGTATGAAACATGCATAACGTATTTCGATAAATTTGAGTTTATAGGGTTTTTTCCTCAGCATTGATCAAGATAGCGTTCGAGCTAGCCGTGATCAACCAGGCAATCAGAATTTACTATTTTATGCACACTCACCTAGCCATGATCAAGTTTTTGTTAGGTGCGACCAAAAGTCCCACATCCCACATCGGTTAAACATGGGAAGAAAGATCAGTATATAAGTTAAGAATACAACTCCATTAGTGTGAGGCATTTTGGAAGTGGACCAAAAACAAAGCCATGCGGGCTAGTGGGCCCAAAGCGGAAAATATCACACTATTCTGGAGATCAGAGTATTCTTACTTATATACAAAAAGAGGAATATACTTACCCAATATTCCCTACAAATGGTATCAGAGCACCAGGTTACAGACGGAACACGATGTGGTGGTGGGTTGTGATACAAAAAGCATAATATAGTGACCCAATATTCCCTACAAATGGTATCAGAGCACCAGGCCCAGACGGAACGCGATGTGGTGGGTTGTGATGATGTGGGTGCCGAACATCTTGCCAGGAGCCATACTCAAGGTGATTGATTTGTTGGATAGATAGAGCGCCAGATGGCTCGTCAAGCATGTGGCTTGATCAAGGAGCGGTGCAGATTCATCTATAGACGGAGCGCCAGATGACTCATCAAGCAGGTGGCTTCATCACGGAGCGGTACATATTCATATATAGATGGATCGTCAGATGGCTCATCAAGCAGGTGGCTTGATCAAGGAGCAGCGCAGATTCATCTAAAGATGGTGTGCTTGATAGCTCATTAAGCAGGTGGCTTGATCAAGGAGCGGCACAGTGTCATCGAGTAGGCGGATGGAAGTCAATTGAGAGGAGGCTAGAGTGGTACTTTGTTCGAGAGGAGGATTGTTAAGTGCGACCAAAAGGCCCACATCCCACATCGGTTAAACATGGGAAGAAAGATCAGTATATAAGTTAAGAATACAACTCCATTAGTGTGAGGCCTTTCGGAAGTGGAGCAAAAACAAAGTCGTGCGGGCCAGTGGGCCCAAAGCGGACAATATCACACCATTGTAGAGATCGGAGTATTCTTACCTATATAAAAAAAGCGGAATATACTGACCCAACATTCCTTACAGTTTTGGCTTACCACGATCGATAGTGTCTTCTTTTGCTACATTTTCAAATTTCAACTTATTTTTCTTACCTACTTCACACCTATTTTCCTTACAATAGGTTTTGTGAATTAGATTTTCCCATAGACTTGTATTTAACCTACTTACGTATGTTGAGTCCACCTTCTATGTAGACCTGTGAAACCTTTTACCAATAGTAGATGATCCTCACACAAATTTATTTAACATCTTTTATATTCTTGTTATAATTCTTGCAGGGATGAAGATACTTTGCATCCAATAGGTTGGTATGGGCATCTTGGCAGAATCGATTAACACAAGCCTACCACCAAAAGATAAGCTTTTGTACTCTCATTCCTTGATTTTGTTTTTTTGTTCTCGTGTTTAATAAGTTGCTGAAGATGCTAGCTATATTATTATTATTATTATTATTAAGAGTGATTCCCAGATAGTCCATAGGCAGAGGACTAACATTAAATCCTAGAGATGCCATTAATACTTGTTGATATGAAGATTTTAATCTTGTCCTTATTAATAACTTGACTTGAGACAGTTTGATAACTCTGAAGAAAGAAGCCAAGTTTGTTGATTGTATCATCCATACTGTTAGCAAAGATTAAAATATCATCTGCAAATACTAGTCAATTAATTAACATTTTACTTATGGATGAGAAATGCATGGTTTTATTGACAGTGAACAATTTATAAAGACCCCTAATTAGGACTTCCTCAACCAAAATGAAGAGACTAGGTGACAAGGGATCCCTTTATATTAAGCCTCTTTTAGTATTAAAAAAATAATTTTTTCCATTAATAAGAATGGAAACACAGACATAACTAATGATACTATGAATTAATTTGACACACTTAGAAGAAAACACAAAATATTCTAAGACCGTAGTAAGAAATGAATGAGAAATCAAATCAAATGCCTTAGTCATGTCCACCTTGATCATTAGATTACTAGGTTTGTTCTTTTTGTTTAAGCCAAAAATTAATTCTTTAGCTATTAGGATGTTCTCTTGAATAAAAGAATTATGAATAAAGACACCTTAAATCTTAGAGATCGGTTTAGGCAGAATCCTTAAAAGTCGGTTATTTAGTAATTTAGACATTATTCTGTTTAGGAAGCTACATAATCCAATAAGTCTAAAATCTTTCTAATTAGTTTGGTTAGTAGACTTAGGAATTAGACAGATACATGTAGCTAATATCCCTTTAGAAATATTCTTACCCTTCATAAAGTACGTTAATACTAGGCGTAGATCATCCTTTATAATACACCAACATGTCTTATAAAGGAAAACATTAAACTCGTCCATCCCTGCAGCTCTTGTAGATTTAAGATTAGAAATGATATCGAAAATCTCATCCTCCTTAGGCATAGCCATTAGGAATGCATTGTCTCCATTAGTAATAAGTCTATGAATATTCTCAAAGATATCATTATGGATTAGTACTTTCTCATCTTCCTTGTTAGTATAAGAAAGGCCAGTAAGAATTCTTTTAAAGTAATTGACAGTAGAGATGCCAATTTGATCTTTGTCCATAATCCAGTTATCTCGTTCTTTTATACTATTAATACTAGATCTTTTCCTTTGCATTTTCACATAACTATGAAAGACTTTAGTATTCTTATCACCCTCTTTTAACCAGGTAATATAGCATATTTGAAACCAAAAGGACTCTTCCATATTAAGATCTAAGAGTAGATTTGCATTAGCTTTAGATAAGTCCATTTTAGAGTCATTGTTGTTGTTTTCTAAATGGTTTCTTTCCATGTTTCCAACATTTATTTCAGCTTCTTTTACTTTGTCAAAAATATTACCAAACTGAATTTTATTCTATTATTTCAAAGCTTTTTTCAACTTGTTTTCTTTTTGCCACTAAACAAAAAGAGGGAAACATTTCAAATATTTGTTCCAATTTTCTTTGACAAATGGAAGAAAATTGGAATTTAGACTCCAGATATTAAGAAATTTAAAGCTTTTTTCAAAGTTTAACTTCTATTTACTAATATTGATGCACAATAGGCTATGATCTGAGCATGTTCTAGCCATGTGCATAACATTAGTATTAGTGAAAGTGTTAGACCATGTAGAGTTATGTAACACTATGTGTAGTCTTTTCCACTTAGCACGTTTTTCCAAGTAAATTTGGTACCACAGTAGCCAATGTCTTCTAAGTTATAGTCACTTATCATTTCATTAAAAAGTCATTAGCGTTGTCCATAGAGTAGGTGATGCAACCTATCTGCTCATCAGGAGAAGTAATAGCGTTGTAATTGCCCATTAAAATCCATTATTTGTCAACAATGGTAGATGAAATTTCTCTTATGAAATTTCATAGATTAATCATGCAATTCCTTTGACACTTGGCATATATAATAGTTAATAGGAAACAAGTATTATCCTTAGTATTAGTAAATTCCATGTGAAGTAATTGAGTGTGATTATACGACACCTTAACTTTATACTCCTTTTTCCAAAAGATCCAAACTTTAGTAGAGATGTTATAAGAGAAGAAGTTCATACCAATTTTCTCAGTTGTGCACAACATATAGTATCCTCCTTAATTAGGGGTTCTTGAATGACCACAATATTTATCTGTTTTTCAGAAATAATGAATTTGATTCTTGTGGTAGTAAATATGTTTTTAATCCCTCTAACCTTCCAATTCAAAATCTTAATCATCTTGATTAGATTTGCATTTCATGTTTGTCCCTGAAAACATCAGAGATTTAATCTTTAGATTTTTAACATTTTTCTTACCTCTTGCAGATTTAAGCTTTTTGTTGAGCAGCTTGTGGAACTCAGTATTGATTTCTTGGATCTTATTATCCGGTGTTAAAGGTAAGATTCCCCCATCATATTTGTTTGGAGTGTTTACCTTAGAAACTAGGTTTTCATAATTAAGATTATAACCTTTTTCTAGAGATAGGATACCATCAATTATTTTTTCTTCTTTAGAAGCGCTGTCTTCACTATTTTTGTTGTCTTTGTTATTTTTTTTTTGTTTCTGATTGGATTGGAATCATATTTATTCATTTCATCAATATTTCTTGGATCTATTGACTTTATCTTAGGAATATTAATAATAGATTTCATGCTTTTCCATTCTTCTTTATTTTCTACCTTAAAAGCATTCTCTGCATTTTCTTTTCCCCTGATTGTATAGGATTCATCATTCTTTTTCTAAATTTTGTATTTTATTTTTTTGGAGCTTTTCTCCTCATGAACAATATGACAACAATTGAAACAATACTTAAGCATATCCTTGTATATAATTTGTACTCAGCATCCATTGTTTTCTCTTTAAACCAACCCAAACCAACCCAGAATAATTTTTTGAGATAAGTCTATCTCAACCGATGTTATACATGAATTATAAAAATGCTCTATTCTTATCTGGAATTCTAATTTGTAGAGGATTTCCTATTGTTTCAATAATAACAGAAGTATTCGGGAATCTTTTAAATCTAATCCAGACTGGACAAACAAACAGGGCATTCTACTTTTGTGTGAATTCCGGGGTCCATTTGATGAGTCTCATCACCGAGTCACCCAGGTACATACGTTTTTGTGCCAAATTTTACATAGATCTTCCTTAGATTCAAATTCTAGTAATAAATACCTTGAATCGCAAACATATATGTTATGTTCTTCAGTCAGTTTCAGTCTCTGAATAATATCATTGATAACCTGTTTTTTTGGAATTCTTTTGTTGAATTTTCCAATTAGCGTATGTTTCCTTTTGTTCTTCACATAATCTTGCACATCTTGGTGAAATTGGATCGAGATATGATCTTTCTTATGATATATGGATTCGGGTTTGAATTCCATTTTCTTCTTGTTGTTGTTAACCGTTTCGGCAAAGATTTTGTATTTGTTTAGATAATTTTGAACACTAGCATTTCTTGATTTCAATTTTACTTTATTCTAGAAGTTGTTGGAAGACAATTGAAGCATAAGAAAATCTTCATTTCAACTCATCTTCCAATCATGCACATGATGTAGAAACTTCTTAGGAGATGGACTTGGATAAGCGGTACCAAAAACCATTGATTCACAAGCAAAAATATTTAAATGACTAAAATTTTCAAATCGCGTAATTAAACAAGGATTAAACAAAAAGAATCAATAGAACAAAGAGTTCTAAAAATTATTGAATTTCAAAATAATCAATCTCAGGTATTTTCATACTTTTTCTTATTTTTGAGAGATTTCTCTTTCTTTTTGAAATTTCTTCCACAGTTATAAAGGGCGGTAAAGGTGATTTTTTTGAAAAAAAATGTATAATAAATCTCAATTTTAAAACAGTTATTTACTTATTTGGCAGTTTTATTTGTTCGTTTTGGTGAATATGGTTGAAAACTAAAATGTTAGGTTGACAATCACCACATTTATTCTATCATTTCTCAAATATATATTTTTCCATTCCAATTAGCTTTTGGAGATATTGTCGGCCTGCTAAACTTCTGTTCGGTTTTTCTAAATATACTGTTGATGTTGATGGTATGATATCTTTTCCACTATTTTGTTTTCATGTCATCGATCTCCGATATTCTTTTGTCGATTTTCTTTCGGCTACCGAACTTTTTTCGTGTCCTAACATATTAGTCAGATATATTCTTTTTACGTAATCATTTTGTTTTTTTACTGATAGAATATATTTTTTTCGGACTCCTGCAGATTGTTGTTTACTTTAATATACTTTTATGAATTTATTTATGGTAAACTCCGTCTGCATTTGTATGGATTGTCTTCATTCGTATGAATTGTGGTTTTGAACCCTATTTATGATAACACCACTTCTTTTCATGAAAAATATTTGTTAATCTTACAAAACATTTTTAATTTTGTTTTGTGTTTTAAATACTAAAATATAAATAAAAGTGAAATTTTTTATTTTTATTTTCAAAACGTTTGTTAAAAAAATTTATTTGAAGATTTCACTAAAGTCAGTTCATAGTATGTAGACAGTCATAGACTAAATCCATTTAAATTCGCAAATCTCTATTAAAATTCATTAAAATATGCAAGTGTAGAAGTTTTACCGAACATTTTTTAATCAAGATAATATATATCCGAACTTGAGAATCGAAAAACACATTGTGTAATTTCGATCTTAAAAAATAGCATTCTTCTTGCGTTTATCAGAGCTTATCACCTAAGTCTTGACCATAACTTCTATTTGAGATATTCAAACAATTCATTGTTTTACATGTCCTCGGTTTTCCATCTTCGATTAAATGTTGTCTTTGGCAATACTTGTGTTCTCAAGTTATTTTTAGCACACACAAAGAATTCTCCACCTACGTTTCAACATCTGTTGCACCCGATATTCTACTATTTATGGACGATCTCATCCACATTCTATACTTGCACAAGTATCATGGAATTTGTGAACTTTAAAACTGGTAATACCTTCTCTAAATCATTTGAAGGATTTCCTTGCTAGTAGTTTTAATAACCTTCACCTACTCTATCTCCATTGTGATTCAGATGAAGTCTAACTTGATATTTACGTTCTCATGAAACTTTAGATTCTTCATTAAATAAACAACACTAATATCATCATATAATATAATTACATATTCCTTTGTACAAGTGATTGCACTCAACAATATATTTAGCCAACTAGCTTCTTTCATGGATTCCGTATCATCCATATATTCGATTTCCGTAGACGACAAGGCAAAGACATTTTGTATATAAGACTTCCAGCTAACTGCTCCTCCAAGAACAATAAATAGATAACTCCAAGTAGACTTCCTTGTGTCAAGACAACCCACATAATCAAAGTCCACATACACTCTTAGCAATATATAATCTGTATCTTTCAGACTATAACACAACCCAACTTCAAGTGAACCCTTTAACTATCTCATGAGCCACTTGAGTGCATGTCATTGTGATTTCTCCATATTTGATATGTATTTGCTCAAAACACTTATGGCATAGGCAAAACCATGTCCGTAACATGTACTTCTCAAATGCAGCTTTGGATGGTGTTTGATCTACACTAAGTTTGAATTGAGAACCAATGAGAGTTTCGAACCTCCTCAACTCGAGACATGCCAAATTTCTGAAGGATTGTATGTATATATTTTTGTTGAGATAATAATAGATACCTCTTCGACATGTTCCTCTTGATCACAATATCGAGTATCATATGGCTAATCCCAAATCCTTCATCTTAAACTTTATTTTCAGTTGAGTCTTCACTTATTTAATTTTCTTCTTATTTATTCCTATTATTATAATATCATCCACATATAATAGCAATACGATTGTTCTATACATGTTTCCTAGTCAATATAATAGACACGATAACAGCTTCAGACATTCTTAACGGGTCGAAAAGAAATAATCAAATCTTTTATCCCACTACATTATTGACTTTTTCCTTCTCTTTCATTTTTCAACAGACACACATCTTTTTTATTTCATTCTTTAAACCTTTTTGGCTGAGACACATATATTGTCTCTTCCAATTCTTCATGCTTAATAGTAACATCTATTAATTTAATTTTAGATAAGATCTAGCAACAGTCGACAACATAACCTAATGGATGTTTGTATAATAATCGACACAAATATCTTATTGAAATTAACATCGTCCCTTTGCGTAAACAATTAGCACTCAGCCTAGATTTGTATATGGATAACTCGAGCCTATGAATTCATTGATTCTTTTTTAATATCCATTTACTCCCAATAAGCGTCTGAACCTTTAACTGGTTCAAAAGAATCCAGGTGCTCATCTACTTAAGAGATTTCAATATTTTCTTTATGGTTGTAAGTCACTTCTCTTTATCATTGATCTTTATAGCATCTTGATAGCTTCCGGGCCTAAAAAAATTATTTTTGTTTTGATAGATAAAGCATAATAAATAACATCATCAAAGATATATATCATTGTGGAAGTTTGTTTGGTCTACGTTCTCTATCTCTCACTAATTGATAATCAAGCCTATGTTGCTCTTCAATGTGATCATCTAAAGGCCCTAGAACCTCAGACCATCAGCCATCTTTGAACTCATGTAATGGTCGAACTTCCTCTCCATGAGCCAATTCTAGACCAAGTGGTACATAATCTTAGGTAAAAGTATCATCAACTTTATTTTTAGATAAAACTCATCATCAATCGACATATTTTCTTGATAGTACTAGGTCGGGTCTTCATTTTTGTCTTCAGTTACATGTTCTCATCATTGAAAACTGCGTCCCTTATTATTAAGATCTTCTAACATCTACCTTCAAGGTACCACAACCTATACTTTTTTATTCCTTCCAGATAGCCGAGAAACAAATATTTTATTGCTCTCAGCTGAAGCTTATTTTGCTTCATATGTGTACGCAACACACTTGAACACTCTCAAGTATTCCATCTTAGGGCTCTTTCCAATCCATGTTTCTTAAGGGAAAAAAAACTTTAGCATCATAAATGGATACTTGTTGGTGATATAAGCAGTCGTAGTCACGAATTATCCCTAGAAACTTATGCACATTTTAACTATTTGAACCATACATTTATCCATTTTCTAACAAGTTTTAGTTTATTCTCTAAACAACCCATTTTATTGGAGAGTCAGACTCACAATCCAGTATCTAGGAATGCCAAAATTTGAATAATAGCTATTGAACTCCTTGTTTACATATTCTAAAACATTATTAGTCTGAAGCTTCTTCGACATTTTCCTAGTATGATTCTTCACTAAAATCTTCAAGTTCCTAACACAATAGAATACTTTATCTTTGGTCTTCAAAATTATAACTAATATGTTTTTAGAATAGTCATCAAACAAGAAAATAAAGTACCTTGAACCACGTATAATAAGTTCTTATGTCGGGCCCTAAAGATATGAACGAACATACTCAAGCACACCATTGGTTG
Source organism: Limnanthes douglasii subsp. nivea (assembly GCA_036936605.1). Classification (NCBI taxonomy): domain Eukaryota; kingdom Viridiplantae; phylum Streptophyta; class Magnoliopsida; order Brassicales; family Limnanthaceae; genus Limnanthes; species Limnanthes douglasii. The sequence goes on from JAUPFV010000002.1 coordinate 336,393,435, forward strand.
TATAGTTATTATATACAAACTTGGCGCTCTTATTCTTACCAACATACATCTTTCACAAAATCTCAATTTATGAACTGTGCTATCATCCAATCATCCTTGTGTGATAAGTTTAATAAGTATTTCTTACTCATATGAACAAGTTAAATATGTCATAACTTGGTTGAATCTTTCTTCATCTTGGACACACCTTCGACACTATAAATCCCTCAAGAACTAACACACCAATAGTCATATAGGCCTCCACAACAACAAGTGAGTCTAACAAGACCTTAAGTTTATCGTCTTCACCCTTATAAGTAAAAATTTCCTCATCTGACATCTCAATAGAAAAAATATTACGTTTAACTTCGGGCGCGTACCAACATAGTAAAACTCATAAATAACATATTTTAATAGATTTTTTTGTATTTTTCAAAATTTATTTTGCAGGCCGCACTGGCGGGATGAAACTTTAACATCGACAGTATCAATATATATCATCGACGATGTGGAGCTCTAGTACCAGTTTCGGTATTTGTCACCAATGGGATAGATTAAGAATACTGGCGGCACGAAATATTAAAGATAAGTTACCAGAGTCGATTTAGTATAATTATTTAATAATATATAAATTAAGCCGAATAGTTCCCACTCATTTGACAACACAAGATTCATCATTCCTAAAAATGACCGTTCTACATTCATATAAGTTTAGGTCTTAAACTCGATATTTATTAGTAGTCACCTAGAATTATACACCCACTTATCATCGTAACTTCAAGAAGAAGAAGATATTAAACCATTAACTTACTCATAGTCGTCTGGAACCATTGCAATATCTCCAAACTTGGTCTCTACATAACTATTTCCATTCATTCTTACCGAGAGGTTCCTACTGATATGGTATTCCTTCTTGCACAACCAACACAATTTAGAACCCATCACATGCCTCTTGAACTTTGAGCAAGATTTTCCTATCCTCTAGCTTGAATATGTCATTTCTGATCGAGCTTTCACACTTAGCCTGAGACCTTCAGAGTCACCATTCATAACTAATGCACTCTTTGTTTTGGACATCATAAATGACTCTTTGTCGTAGATTATGGTGTCCATAAAGTTCGCATACACCTTAGACATAGAACTTAAGATGATTATGACATGGTCCTCATCCTTCACCTTCACGCTAACTACATTTAAGTCAATAATGATTATTTTAAAATCATTTATATGTCTTTAGATATCATTGATAATATCCATCGACAACATATACAACTATTCTTTGAGATACAATCTATTTGCCAATGAATTCTTCATGTAAACCGCCTCCAATAAATTCTAAATCTTAGCGTCATAGGCTCTTAAGAAACCTCACAAATTAATTCACCCCACGAGCTCAATATGAGCGTACCATGAACTTTAGAAAATATTTCAGCGTCAACCTTATATATATATTTATCATCAATAATAGTAACAACTAATCACTTATGTACTAGTTAACCCGAAACTTTAATTCTCCAGAGGTTGAAAACATTATCTTCATTGTATATTCTTAGGTTGTAATTCATGGAACTCATGTTGGTGGCTTATCTAGGTTTTCCGGTGAGAACCTTCTATCTAACCTTTATATATAAAATGGTCGTTGTTATTTATTCTTCATTTCGAAACTACAACTAGTGCTATTCCAGATCATCCAATCTTATTGCATCACTCTCATTATGTTCTTCTTGAGGTGTGTTAAGTTTCATGGATTTTTTGCATTCCCGTTCATTATGTCTAATATGATAGCAATCTGAGAAATAATTGGTCTGAATTTATAAGTTAGCTCTTGCCAGAGTCTTTCAGTGTTGCCAAAACCTATCCAAAGTTTGTTTAATAGAGTCTTAGATAAATCAAGCTCGATTTAGGAATTCCAAAAATTGTACATGCCCATATTATTTTTAGGTACCCAAATAGCTAGTGGATTTCATAGATCCATGGAAATTACTGGATAGAATCCTCATTATACATGTAGGTTAAAATAAAATGTTTGGAAATAAAATCTAAACAAGAGAAATTGAGGATCCTTTTTTAGGATAAAAATTTGGCTCTATTTTAATAAACACATTGTATGCTTGCCAACTTTCCGAAAATTGTATCTCAAAAGCCTTTTTATATCTTCTTGTAGGTATATTAAAATCATCAGGTGCCGAAGATCCTCAAAATCAAGACTAATTTGTCTATTAAAGCCAAAAGATTAAAAAAAATATAGACTTCTGCCATTGGAGGCCTCCCGTTTGAGAACTTACCTATTATGGTAAGTTTTTCCTTACCTTCCAGAATCATTTTTTCATGATTTAAAAATTCAAATGATTTATGAACCCTCTTTCCATAATCTTGACGTTATCGTGTATGATGTCTTTAGGTATGGTCATGGTAACTTGAGCGCAAGATAGTGGAGAGTTTTGGGATCTTGACATAGGATACTTTGATGGATAATGTATTAGTTTGTGTTCAAAAGTATGATTGATTCAGAGGGTTGAGAATTGAGTATGATTTCTGGTTTTTCTGGCCGTGAGCATTACATTGATCGGTGGTGGAAAGTTTTTGTTTGGATCATATGGCTAAGCCCAAATCCTTCATCTTAAACTTTATTTTCAGTTGAGTCTTCACTTATTTAATTTTCTTCTTATTTATTCCTATTATTATAATATTATCCACATATAATAGCAATACGATTGTTCTATACATGTTTCCTAGTCAATATAATAGACACGATAACAGCTTCAGACATTCTTAACGGGTCGAAAAGAAATAATCAAATCTTTAATCCCACTACATTATTGACTTTTTCCTTCTCTAATCAATTAGAATCAACCTATAATAGCAAAATCAATCATATATAAAGACTTAGAAATATATTTTTAAACTTTGGCACATGAGTCCCTGTATCCAAGGTCGAATAGATAATTTTCTTGCACTTCGGTTCTACGAGATCCTTATACACAAGTCTCATCAGAGCTTATTGTTTTAGGTTCCGACATTCGTCTCTACACCTAAGTCCCGATTGAACTCGTGTTTGATACATCTTAGAGTCCCAATAGGAGATGTCCTTAAGTTTTAACAATTCAAGTCTTAACACTTAAGTCGTAGTGATTCCTGCAACAATCACTTTTAACCTACACCTAACAAGTTGAAGCTATTAAAAACCGCGCTAAAGTAATCTTTGAAGGTCCAATAATACAACCAATATACTAAATGAGCCTAACTTTGATTTGAATACCATTTTTTTATTAAATATTGACATCGAATATTGACATACGGATACAAATATACATAAGTTCTATCAACGTTAATATGTTGACCTAATTCCAATTGATATCCGAAAAAGATTCTCGAATCTTTCTAAGATCTCTAATATCTCCTATAATAATATAAAATGGTTTACATAATCCAAGCGAGAAACAACTAACTTTTCTAAACCAACCTCCAATAAATAAATCGTTTTTTGTTAAATCGTTTAGTCACCAAAATATAAACTCTACAATCGTAAAACAAATAATGATAAAAATAAACAAATTTCTTTAAAAAATTCAAAATCGATTAAACACGAAATTATCAATAATATCTATATAAAAAAATCATATCCCATTAATATAATAACTTTTAAAAATATATAAATTACAAAATGATAGAAAATTTTGATATCCAAACAAACAATATCATATTAATATTATTCATATTTATATATCAAAACGGAATATACAATACCATCTTCCTTGCGTTTACATACCTCAGTTTGTAATACTTATTAAATATCTGAAAAACATATAACAATATACTTAAACTATAATTACTATATTAAAGCTATAATTACTGAATTTATAAAATTAATAACACCAAAAATAAACTTCAATCTACTTCTACTTGACAACAACCCCAAATGGTAGAAATTACATATATTTTTGGTAAAAAATATCACATTATCACATAATTTATTAAAATCTAAACACGTCTATCGGTTAAAGTTAAATCACAAAAACCATTCTCTAAATATTTTGTATTAACTTGAAATTATAAAAACCTACACTATAAAAACGACGAACATGAAATATACATTTAATATTTTGGGAAATGTAATCAGAAAAATTATTTAAAAAAAGAGTAAAATAAATGAGAGTACATCGGATACCCTAGCCCTAAGTTTTAAAGTGACATTTAAGAGCCTTTTACTTACGCGTTTGTGTACAGTAGTGAGTGGGAAAAGCCTTGGTGTAGTAAATTGGGACACGGCAGCAGAGGTCTTGAAGTTTGGAATGTGACAGACAAAATTACAAAGTCTCGTGATTTCAATTTGAATTTGAATTTGCTTTGTAATTGTAGCCAGAAAATAAATACAGATGAAATAACGGAGTTCGAGGTATCACTTTTACCGATGCTTATAATTATGGAGTGATATAGATTTTTCCACTTTTGAATGGTATCGCATTCACGTAAATGGTTATTATATAAAGTTTATAAACTAAAATTGGGTTAGATAGGACCAAAAATTGTAGACATGTTTTGCCTAACTAGTTTTTTTAACTTGAAATATCCCAAATATGTAAATAAATATAAAAATATCACTCAACCCGAAAGTAATAGTTAAGAAACTCTAACCAAAATAAACTATATTTTAAATATAAATTTTTATTATTTTTATAAACATTTTAAAATAATAAAAATTTATGATTTTAAAAATGCATGAAAAATGAATTATTCCGGTTTTTTACGACGTAGATGAAGTCATAATACGCTATTATTTATGGAAGATAATTTTTTAAAATTATAAAGTGTAAAATAAAAAATCGCATAGTATTTATAAAAGACTGTTTACATATGATAGCAAGTAGTTTAATAGCACCGAACATGCGTTTTTAGAATGTGTTGTAACAAACTTTTCCTATGACATATTGTAGATCTTTCGTAAACTAGGTACATATATTTATTATGGCTAATTACACATGCATTTTTACAACTACAAGTTATTATACTAAACTTAAATTTGATACCTCGAATTATTCCGAAGAGAAAAAAAAAGATTCATCAAAATTATTTACCTATAAGACTTTAGTAAATAGGGAAACAATCCTAGGATGACCTACACATGCGATAGAGGTGTATATAAATCGAAGATTGAACTGAAAACTTTGAAGACAATAAATTGTAAAACTATTGTTCATTCAAATTAAAAATGTCTATGGTTGATCCATTAGTTGCTTATTGGTGGTTGACCATTGTAAACGAGAAACAAAACCACAAACTTTGTGTCTGGTTAGAAATTTATTCGCAAGCTTGTAGATTCAAAGAGGACGAAGATGAATTAATTCGTAGTTTGTCTTACAGTTTGGTTCACGTCTTATGTAATATATGTTGGTTTGAAGATGCATGACTCGAAATCTATTTCTAACATAAGTAAGATCTACAACTGTCGTAAAACAATATCGTGATGTTGATAATGTGGTTAATCTCAAATGCAATATTTAAAGGTCAATTGAATGAACATAATTACTATATTTTGGGGTTGGACAAGCGTACATTCCCACGTGCTATTATAAGCTGTACTTATAAGACCACCATATATAAAATATTATTGTTTCTGATTTTCGGTGTAATTCAACATCAATTACATTTACCGTTTATTATGTGTTTATGGGTGCGGAAAAGAAAACCAACTATACGTTGGTTTTAATTTTTCTACATATGTATGATGGCGAATTATATGTGTGTGTTCTTTAATGTCATTTTGACATCGAGAGTTGGCATTGATGTTAATTATTGAAGATCTATTTTGGGACGCAATCAACTTGTTCTGCAAGTTTCATATAAAACAAGAACATTTTTGGCACAGTTTGATGTTTGACGCTACTTCGACATATTATATGCAGTTTTATAACTTTTGGTTGAAGCAAACATGATAAAAACTTGTGATAAAAACCTAGCGTAATTGTGTGAATTTCTTTATGCTTACTCAAAATGTGTAGATTATGTTATGTCATTGATAACAAAATACGATGATAAATTTCGTAATCATTGAACCAACGAGAAACATTATGGAAATAGAAAAACCAATTCGTAAGTGTGAATTATGTTTTCAATGTTACATTATATAGAATTTATGTTATAAAAAGACTTCTTTAGGTGTGAGAATGCGCATGTGGCCCTAAAATGTTAATTTAGTACTAACCAACATATTTTTTTAACTCTTTTGGGAGAAAATTCATAAAATCATATCTACACAACTTTTCGCGATTCTTAAATCTTTTTAGCAAAGTAAGTTTTGTATTGTACCAAGTCATAAAATTACACTAAACTTGCAACTATGTAGTTATATATCCTATACTAGCCTATAACTAATAGAGAAGACTAATAAATATCTTAAAAATAAGCTTAAATCGGATAACATGTGAATGTGTTATTATAAAAATAAATAGGTTACCTTGCATATGTGAAACAGTTATGATAGAAAGAGAATGTAGATACATTCCTAAAGACGATTTGGATATATTTTGGAAAAATATATATATCATTCATATAGATGCAACTACACATAAATATGTTATGCTAAGAAAACTATACATCATAGATAGTTTCATACGTGGTTACAGACTTAAACGTCAGGACCATATTATTAATAGGTATATGCATATCCTAAAATCTGAAACCAATCACGTTGTAGAGCCTAAAAAACCACTTGTTACTAAAGGTAGAAAACAAGTCATCCTGGATCGATTGATTAAACGGGACCCCATTCATTAAGAATATGTCATTGACAATATCGAGTGTGCTAGAATGCACATCGACACGTTAGGTAGAACAAATGATTTAAAAATTCCTTAATTTTTAGTACCACAACCTCACCACCAAAAGAAAAATAGGTCAGGAAAAATAAAAGTACTAACAATGGAAATGTAAATATGAATACGGGATGAATCTCGACATTTTTAAATCATTATATAAGTACATTGGTAAGTGTTGTTGTAGATATAAAATGCGGTTATCGGATAGTATCGAGAGTGATACACTGTAAAGAGAATACTTGAGATCTAAATAGACGCAATTTGATATCAAAATTAAATGGTCGTCGAGATTTATGATTAGATGTTTATAGTTCAAAAAATATTTTAGATGATATACTACATAGGTTGGATTGGTTCAAAAATCAGTCAGAAAGATGTTATTATCCTGACATCATATTAGTGATAACTACTAAATACCAATGTGTTGTATACAATATATCACTAAGTGCTTGTTTACCGTATCTACCATTACGTGGTTGTCAATCTTCTTCAATAACTTTTATAGAAATTAGAATCTCTTTCATACATAGCATATATTTCATACACGTATGTTTATCAATGACATTATTTATTTTTATCTTTATTTTTAAGTTTGTAATGTTTTTTTAATTCTTAAATTTAATTATATAGGTCATTATTCTGTATGCAGTCGACAACTTTTCAGGAAAGTGAGAGTTTGGTCGATTATACTACTCTGTATATAACTACTCAAGCATATATATATATATATATTCGTCCACCAAATATCATATCGTACAAAAACATGAACTATATTAGGTATGAAATTGATCATTGAAGAAGTTAATCACTTGCTTCAAACCATCAAGTTTGTTTAGAGAGCAAGGTTGGATGGTACAACTTATGTGTTTTTTATAAATTACTGTATACAATGTACTATATGTATAAACGTTGATGAGCTCTATCTCCATCTTCACGCAATCTCAAAGAAGTATTTATTAGGTACAGTCATTTGAAATTTGAACCAATGGTTCATGTGTTTGATTTGGCATATGAAGTAAGGCATAATGCGTTCAATATGTGAAAGTTGAAAATTAGTGATTTCATTGTGAGAGATGTTGTAGCTTAATTAGATGAGCATTTTGCTGAACAATGGGATGTGATAGTAAATTGCACACTTCTTTAATTCAACCTCAGATATGACTTTAACTAATAAACTATAATGTTTATTATACTTTGATGTTTAATATTGTAAATTAATCACATTTTGTATTCAGATTGTATTGTTGTTTTATCATTTTATATTTAGTGTTATCTCAATACAGGAGTAATATATGATTGTTTGATTTAAGATTCCATATGGTATTGTAAATTGTGTACTATTTGTAATATATGACTAACTTTTTGCACATAATGTGCGAATCAAGGAAGAAAATATCCTTTAATAGATATTAAACATTATATTTCATGATCTGCACAAATTAGAGTAACAAAATTGAGTGTTTTTGCCTTGGGTCGCCCATTATCTGTGATCCAAGGTAAAATTATTGGCTGTATATTTGAAATATAAGCATGAAATCGCATAGATCATTTGATTTACGGACTCAAAATCACGTAGACTATAAAATTTCATGTTTTTTCCCTCACTAAATTTTAACCGAATAACAAATTGTGCACCAATTAATATTTTCCACACACTTTATTCTTCTTCCAACATCAATTCTCCGCCTAGTGTTTCTCGCCACTTCGTACTCCATAAATAGCTTCATAAACGTAGCACATTTATTCATCTACTCAGTATTATAAATACTCAAACTTTTAATGTGTATAATATGAAATAAAATTTTCGAGAAGACCATCACTTTCTAAAAGCGATCAAATCTGTAAAAACATGGCCTGAATATAATATCGACAAGTTTTTTTAAATGAAATTATTTGTATAATATTCTACAAGTATGGTCAATATGGAGCTCTCCACTAGTCTCCACGCCGTCATAAAAAATTATAGCATGCAAAATTAATCGAATTCAGTTCCAACTATTCGAGTTTCTAATCTCACGGAATATGCTAGGGAAGCGAAAAATATAATATTTAGTTATATTATTTTTTATTCCATTAAACCGCATATGTTTGAATTTTTAAACGATCACATTTAAATTAGAGTTTTAGATTTTTTAGGGAGCAATGATGAAACAAAATATTTATGTTTAGACTGCAACATATTAGCTTATGAGTACTCACATGTGCATGGAAACTCATACTGCAAATGTTTAAAACACAGTGGACCAGATTTTACATATGTTATTTACAATTGCATAGGTATACAAATTTGAAATTCACCAAATAGATGTCAAAACGGTATTCTTAAATGAAGATCTTGACGATGATGAACAACCCGAGGGTTTCGTACTTACGAGAAATGAGTCTAAGATATTTAGACTTGTTAAATCATTATATAGTCTTAAACAAGTACCTAAGAAGTGGTATGAGAATTTTGATCATGTTATACAAATGTTTATACGCTAAAGTTTGTGGTGATGTAATAATAATTGTATGTCTATATGTAGATGATTTACTCATATTAAGTAATGAAATAAAACGTGTTAATGAAACGAACAGGTTTTTATCATCAACTTTTAACATGAAGGATCTTAACGAAATATATAATATTTTAAGAGTTAAAGTATTCACAAATAATGAGGTTTATGCCTTAAGTCAATCCCATTATATCAAAAAATAACTTAATAAGTTCAACATATAAGATTTAAAGAATAAAAAACACCATTTGATCATATTTTAAAGTTTGGAAAAAAATAAACGAAGAATGATACATCAACTATAATATGTTAGTTCTATATGAAGCGTAATGTATGCAACTTTGTGTACTAGATGAAGCTTAATGTAGTTTTTATGGTTAGTAAATTAAGTAGATTTACGAGTAATCAAAGTACAGAACATTAAAAAGCATTTGGAAGGGTCTTCGGGTACTTGAAGAATACCAAAGACATGTGTCTCCAATAGTATAATATTCTCGTAATACTTGAGGGACACACAAATGCAGGCATTGAACAGTACATCGTGCCTCAACTATCGCGTTTGGTGACAGATAGTCCCTTAACTTTCAAATGTCCGTTGATAGTCCCTGGACTATCGTGTTTAGATAAAGTTAGTCCACCAGATATTCGAGGAATTTTTTTTATTTAGAGCAGTTCGTCGGTCTTACTCGGTTAATAAAAAATCCATACTTCCCATTCTACTCCTTAACTCTTAGGAACAAACTCAAAATTATTGACGAACTTCTGGAGGCTAATAAGAAGTGGAAGAAACTAGTTTTCTTTATCTCTTGTCTTTGGGAGACCGGATCTGATACTACAGTTGATAGACCACACAAAGTAACCCTAATATAGACGAAGAGAGGTACAATTTTATTATGATTATTATTATTATATTTTTATCTTTCTTCGTCTCAACTAATATATTTTCTTGTTATAGAAAGGCAATGACACGGGTGTCCAAACCATTTGTGGATCACGTTCTTAAGACGACGAGAATTTTCAGAGTAAGTGGGCTAAGACTGCTTGGTCCACCAAATTTTATCGTTGTTTTACTCCAAAAAATCTTGCGAAGAGTCACCTTTGGAGGGTTGATCCATACAAAGGCCTATCTTTACAAGAACTCATGGTTCATCCAACTCAATAAAAAATGTTAAATAGGTTAGAAGGTCGTTATGTACTCGCCTTTCTACCTTCAACAACTAGAGCTTTGAGCCATCGCAAAAAAGAAACTGGTGATTATTCGGGGGAGGATGAAGCCCCAAAGATGTCTGGCCAGGTATCCTGGATAGAGATGTTGTTGTTGAGAGAACAAATCCTATGGAAAAGAAAGGTTCAAAAAGATTTCTCCAAGGAAACCTTCCTAAAAAGAAGCGGCAACAGAAACCAAAGAAAGATGTTCAACATGATACAGAAAACGTAATTTCGTCAGATAATGAGGCTACTCGTTATAATTCGCCCTCCCTGTAAAAAATTATCATCGAATCTGATTCCTCTCAACTTCCAAATGACAAGTTGGCTACTCAAGATCATGAAGGTAAAACAATTTGTCTGTCTCAATACTTGGAAAAAAAGAGCGCATTTATCCAAAGAACGATATATGAATATGTTTAAAGCTTTCAATCGCCCCGTCAAGATTTGAACCTCTTTGATAGTTCGACGAGTTTCCATGGTACTTATAGCGTTTAATTATGTTGGGTCGGCTTTAATCCCTCGTTCACCGATTATATACCCAAGAAACTTTCCGGATCGGATTCGAAACGTGCATTTTTTTGTTTAACTTTAAGTTGACCCTTTTTAAGTTAACAAAAGTTTTATCTAGATCAAAATGATCATCATCTTACACACTTATTAGGAACATATCATCAATATATACTTCAACATTTTGCCCGATTTGAGCTGGAAAAGTTTTGTTTACTAAAAGTTGATAAGTTGCACCCGTATTTTAAGTCCAAATGACAATACTTTGTAGCAATGCAAGCCTCTTCCAGTAATCAGTGAAATACTTTCTTAATATCTCGTATCCATTTTTAATTTGATTATATCCCGTATAGATATCGATAACATAGTAACTAATTCCCCGACGTGGAATCACTAACTTGATCTATCCAGTGTACTTGGGAAGGGATCTTTTAGACATTCTATATTAAGGTTAGTAAAATCCATAAACATTTTCCCCTTTCTATTTTGTTTTTTACCAAAACCGGATTAGCCGTCCACATCAGATACTGAGATTCTCGTATGTGCCCGACTTTGGGCAAACGATCTACTTCGGCCATTATAGCCTTAGATGTTTCTTGAGAAAATGACATTCCATTTTGTATAATTAAGTGCATATAATTCTAATTACCAATCTGTGACAGTTAATTTCCGCAGGTATATCGGTCACGTCTTCGGTACACCATGCAAACATGTCTATCTTTGAAGATAAAAATTTAATTTAATTTTCCCTCATTATCGAAGATAATTTTGTGCCAATTTTTAAAGTTTTCCTACTTCGAAAAATATAATCCTTGAAACTCTCATCAAGTAACAAAAGACCGAGGGTATCCCTCGGATCATCAACAAGGTCAAATTCCAAGGAAGACCCCATTAATTGTTATGCTTTTTTTGATTCACTCCCTTGAATTTGTTTGGATGATAGAACGATATGATAACACTCCATTGCTATTTCTTGGCTACTTCTGACTGTCCATATATTATTTCCAGCAACATATCTTAAACATTTATGGATAGTGGAATTTATCGTATCCATTATGGATAACCAAGACCTTCCAAAAATAGCATTATAAGATGTTGGTGCGTATACCACGACCCAACTCCATAATACTTTCAAATTCTCCAAAGAATTCTGTTATTATTCATGTAAAACCCACAATGGTCTGATCTGATCAGCGGATTATAGGTGGATTAGCAATCTATTCATAAGTAGTCATAAATAAAATATTGGCAGAACTACCGTGTCGATCAAAATTCTTTGTACTTCATCACCAACTATTATAGTTGTAATTACCACAACATTTTCTTGCGATCCTGCCACATCTCTCATATTATCATCCTCAAATAAAATTATATGATAAGGGTGTTGGTATAAATGTGTCGAAGCACATGCTTCTAATTGAGTAGCTCACTATATGTCTTTTTCAAGAGTATTTTTAAATTTCTACAACTGTATCTCCCCTAAAAATTTCCATTGAAAAAAAATAGCATATAAATCACTAACATTTCCCTTTGAATCGAGCTCGTCGAAAATATGAATATTATTTATACCTTATTTTGGATATAAATACTCAGTAGTGATATCAGAAGCATCAATCTTCTCGGAGATGACTAATGTTTTTTCTTGTTTTTTAGTTCAAACAGTTTTATATGCCATTGGATCTCGTTGAGAGTGTTTCTTCACAAACATAGTTAACTTTTCGTTCTCAATCAACGCTTGTATTTTTTTTAATGCCACACATTCCTTCATATCATGTCCAACATCGTCGTGATACTTACAACATCTACTGTTTTTATTCCCACTCACAGTTTGAATTGGAAAAGGTTATCGAAATCGTACATGACTCCGAGTCTTATCGAACATTGTTGCTACATATTCAGTTGATTCAACATATTGAGTCGGACGTATCTATTTCTTCGACATTTGCCTATTACTTTACTGTGTATTATTAGCTTGTTAATTTACTTTGGGCTCCATAGGTAACTGAGTTGATACCTAAGTTTGAGTATTTGTCCAAGGAAAATGGGTCTCGTTAAGAGATCTTTAGAACCGATTCTGCTCCAACCATAGAACCTATTTCTGATGCTTGTATTTCTTCTAATAATATTATTTTTTCAACTTGGTCTAATAAATCCCCAAATATCATAACTTCATTTATGCCGCAGTATCCTTCAATATTCCTAGGAAAACGACATCTGAAATGCTGCTAGAGCTATATGGTCTTTGTAATATTCCATATCAGTTTTTACTTTGATGAACGTATAATCTTTCAAACTTTTCTTAATCTAATACCCACAGTATATTATAGTATCGTCATTATCTCGGAACGTTTTACTTCAGACAAAGTTTGTCCAAAAAAATGAATATGTCAAAAATTTAATATAACCCTGTTGTAGTCGGTTAAACCATTTGGAAGCAACACCCTTGAATGTTTGGGAGACAGCCATTCATAGAAATTTATTATCACTGTCATAATTAATCATAAAAAAATTAAACTGTGCGTTATGATTGTATGGGTCTCGAGTTCCATCAAATGTTTTCAGCTTTGAGATGTCGAAATACTTTGGTAAATTTTGTGAGAGAATTTATGGCGAGAGAGGAGAAAATCTTCAATTGTGAACAACCATATAAAAATTATCCATAGGACCTTAGTTTGCCATTGTATAAACACCTTCTTTGGATGGAATTGTGAACCGGTTACTCAATATTCAAAGTTTTGACTCCTCGAAAGAATTTGGAAATATGTTGTAACATGTTATTTTTTAGCATGGTTCTTAGACCATTGCATCATTTTATATTTCTTCGAATCCTTAATTTGATAAGACCCTCGATGATTTTTTCTATATTTCCTCAAATATTTTTTCTTGTCACTTTTTCCCGTCGATTAACTCTTTTTGGGGAGGATAATTCACTTGAATCGTAAAGTGAATAATCACTAGACTCAGATGACCATAATAACGTTTAGGTTTCACTTTCCTCATCGAAGAATAGCGACTACGCTTTCAATACTCATCTTTTTTATCATTAGTTTGATGATCGTCAATCAACTTTTATTTCTCTATCACATATTCCTTTCGAATCTCTAATAGAACTTTTTTTAGAGTTAATGCAACATCTCTGCCATAATTTAACTTTTCAATTCCATCAAATAGTTCTTTTCTTCGAGCCACTAAGATAGACTCTTCCAATATCTCTCCAGTATATTGATCATCGTGTTGTTGTTCATCTTCCATATTTTCTCTGATTAGATACCCGTCGACTCTTTTTCCAGTTACAAGATTATTGTCAACATTGAGCTCCATTCGAACTTTGATGTCTAATTCTTTGAGAGTCACATTAACGGTTTTGGAAAATTATTTTGGTATTCCAAACTATTTCCCACAAATCGTGCCAATGATAGTTCCAAAGATTATTTAGAGAGTATTTGTTTATCCAAAGAGAAGTTTGGAAGAGTAAACTCTAGAGAGAGATACATGAGACAATTAGAGAGAGAAATTAGTGTAATGTATTAATCAGTGAGAAATGAATCACATTTCTCAATGAGAGGAAGTTTCTTTTTATATTGCATTTAATGGGTCCACATGTCTTACGAATGACTAAATGTAATCCTTTTAAACTGTTCATTCGGTTCTTCGAAACTGGTTACCATCTCTATAACCGAATAAAATTCGGTTCAGTTCGGTTCGGTTTGGTATGAGTATTTAATTCGGTTCCAATCATGTATTTTTGGATACTCTAAATGCTCTCCAATATCAGCCGATATAAAACTCATTTTACAAAGCCAAACTACAAAATTGTGTTAGAATGTAATTTCTTTTCTAAATATAAGAAAGATCCAAAATTAATGTATTAAAAAAATATTAGTAATATAAAAAACGAGAGATATATCAAGTTAATTAGGTTATATAAAAGTTGATATTTTCTTATTTTATCTATACGAATAATTGTTTGTAAATATGTCGCCACTTTGAATTAACTATGCTATCATTTACTAAAAAAACATAATCAAATATTAGAATTCAGCAGTTACCGATAACAGATTTAGCGGAATTTAACTTTGAATTTTTTTTTTCAAATATTATTAAAGTTAAGATAAAAATATATGGATTTAGTGTCTAACAAGTATCCATGGTTTTTCGTTTATGGTGATAATAAATGAATCTATTAAGAAATGTTCATGGACATCTATTAGATGTACGTATATTAGCATTTTTGGTTTTATTACATTCGAAATAAATTGTCTCCAAATTGAATCCTAAAAAGTGGTAAAATGGTACAATTTTTATTTTTATTTTTTATTTATTAAAAAAAAAACAACTTTAACAAGAAGTAAAGTTTAAGAGTTCAGCTATATATACAATTGTTCCACTTTCACTCTCTCTTCTCTTTATCCATTCTCACGTTCCACTTTCACTCTCTCTTCTCTTCTTCCATTTTCAAGTTCCACTTTCACTCTCTCTTCTCTTCTTCTATTTTCACTTTTCACTTTCCACTTTCACTCTCTCTTCTCTTCTTCCATTTTCACTCTTTTATGCTCAGATGAAAACATTTTCACTTTCTGTAGTTAGAAATTATTTCATTTGAAGAGATCATATTAGGATAAACAGATGTTTTTTCTACAACAAGCAAAAACTTGAGGATAGCCGCTCGTCTTCTTGGTTTACTAATTTCATTAAGAGAGATAAGGTGAGTAGAAATTATTTTAAATATATTTTATTTAAATTTAGTCTGGTTCTGATCCACATCCATCCTATTATTATCTACTAAGAATATTAATATTTACTATAAAACATTTATGATATAATTTGTTTCATTATCACTTTTGTGGCAGGTCAAATGTGCAATATGATGGATTATCAAGGTTTGCAGTATCACAAAATAAGAAAAGTTAGAACAGTGTATTTACGCATATAGGTGGCGTAGACGGACGATGGATGATACATGACCAATTTGAACACCTTTGTGCTTATATTCTTTGGCCACAAAGACACAATGCTTTTAGTGCGGATTTGACACCCCCTAAACCCCACAAATCCGCACTAAAAGCATTGTGAGCTGAAAGGGTATCCGCAGCAAATGTGTTCCATAGGTCATGTATCATCATCGTCCATACATTGTTCTAACTTTTATTCTATTTTATTTTACTCTATTTTATGGAAGCTTTCCTAAAGTAATCTAAGGATGGGTCATCTACTCTCGTGCCAATCGAGTGCCAATCGAGTGGCACCGGCTACTCTTCTCTGCCTTCGTGAAGTAATCTAAGGATGGGTCATCCACTTTCGGTGCCAATCGAATGGCACCGGCTACTCTTCTCTGCCTATGGAGAGATTGATTTCGGCTCTGGTCGATTTGTGAACAAATTATATTTCAGTAAAATTATGTACATTGATTGAAACTTAATAAATTATCTCGTACATTTTAAAGCATTATTAAGACCATATTTATCATTCATAAAATTAAATGAAATGTTGATTAACCGGTATATGGAGTAGAGAAGTAGATCCAACCTCTTAACCGGAATTTGACTACCTAAACCTAGATATATAGATAAAATCCATTAACAATAATGGATTGCATAATTTCTAAGTGTTTAGTGTACAAAAAAACTCGTCTGGAAATAGTCTAAAGACTTAATTTAGTAAAAATCACATAGAAAAATTATGATTTTTTAAAGTTATTTTATTTATATATTTATTCAAATTTTTAACCATTTTTACAATTTTAGTTATTAAATATTTGTTTTTTTTTCTTTTTTTTATTTATTTGATTTATTAAACTGATTTTTTTATAGTAAAACAAAATTGATCCAGCATAATAGCTTAGTCGGCCGATGATTAAGAGTCCAAAAAAATTATATTTTAAATAATATTTAATTCATTATGAAACATACCATCAACGAAACAAAATAAATGCATTTTATGATTATTATTATTATATTATATATTTATATTTTGTATCCTTCGAAAATAAATTGATATAACCAATAATATTAGATTACTTATTTTATAATGACTTTTATTATTATATTTTTCGATCAATAATCAAAACAGATCTACACAATAAATTATAGTCGTACCATATTTGCATTATCTGTGAAAATGGTTGGTTGTCATGAATTAAAAACAATAACTAAATACAGTTTATGAATATAGATATCGACTACATTGCAGATGAAAATGCAGGTTTGGAACTTGCAGACGTTCAACTACCGGTTCCAACAGCGTCGACGGCTGCGACAACCCAGTGCCGACAACTTTAATGATTCATATAATATATTTTTAGGCTATATTTTCTGATCAGGAGCCGCGAATGAATTCAGTTATCTCGTCTTTAAAGGACCACGAGGAGGAAGAAGAAAGTGATGACTTTAAGAACTCGGTCTTAATAAATGACCATAACACAGAAACTAAGAGTCACAAGTCCTCAGGATAAACAGTTGTACACAACAAATACAATTTTTGACGTGGATTTTCAGGCCATAGTGGAAGAAGTCGAGGAGCAAAACCTTTATTTCCAAACTATCTTGTGAAGGAAGAGATTAGCAGTTTTGTCAGAAAAAACCCTCCAGACATGGGCTATGTCAACGACGTGCAAGGTTGATAAAAACATTAACTTCATCCAAATAACCAACAACTTCCACTAGTATCGTTGAGACTTATACTGAATTTCTAGCAGGATTTATAAACGTTATAGTTGCACTTCTAACAACTTCATGCAATTTCCTAATCTGAATGTGTATAAAGAATAATGTATTATTTTGAACCTATAACAACATCAACCAATAGTACTCCAAGCGAACGAACATAATCACGCAAAGATGCAGTAGAATGGAAACCAAAAAGAGTCCCAGGCATACCACCAATAGACATGCAGATTCGTTCATTCCCATGAATACATTCGAACCTCTAATAGAAAACCACTAGAATTTCGACGAGCTACAAACAAGGACACTAATACTTTACCGGGAAACTAAACATCCAACACACTTATCATAATACTATTAGAATATAAGATAACTATTGCTAAATATTGAATATTCAAGTATGCCAAGAACTGGTTGATTTTATTCACTTGCAGCAAATACAAATATATAGGAACAGATGTAAACTAAATGCTAAGAAATAGGACCACAACGTCCATAAACAAAACTGCTTCCTACATGATCTCTACCACTCTTTTATTCCCTATAAATGCTCCTAACAATTACATGACCAAGTCATGTAATGACCCTATAAATGCTCCTAACAGTTACATGACCAAGTCATGTAATGACCTGGTATAAACTAACACACAAAATACGTAAATTCAACATAATAAATATGAGATTATCCAACAATTTCCCCCCTTAATCTCAATTTACTTATCCAGCTGATGCACCGCCAAAAGATTACGCATTCTCTCAAATTTTACAGTTGTCATCGCACCTCACAAGATGATTCTTTTCCTCCGTTAGCTTCTCATGCTCTTTCTTCAAAAGTTTCAGCTCTTCACTACTGCTAACAATCTTATTTTCCATGTCCCAAATTTTACGAGTTAAGTCCAATCCTTTGTTTTTCTCCTCGTCAAAACCCTTTATAGCACTGTCTCTATCGAGACTAACTAGATCGAAATCCCCACGGATACGATTGATCTCGTCAATTAACTTTTCGTTATTCACTTCTTGATGGCTATTAGATTCTTGTAGCTTTAACAGAACGCCATTGAGTTCGCTTATCTCTCCTTGAAGTTTTACTAACTCACTCTCCTTTCCGATCTTCATCTCTTGGATCTCATCCTTCTCTAGTGACAATTCCTCCAGCAATTTCTCCATTTTCTTTGATCCCGCCATAGCCATCTCTACTTCTTTAGCAATTCTGTCTTTCTCTTCAGTTAAACTCTCAATATTTCTCAACATCTTGGTCTTCTCTTCTACCAACTCCGTGATTCTCATAGTCATCTCTTTATCCTTGGCCAATGCCTCACCAAACCTCTTTTCCAACTCCAAGAGCTTTTCTTTCAATATATCCTCTTGCGTTCTCAACTCCGAAACAATCTCATTTGATTTACTCAACTCCTTCTCTAACTCCTTGAGTTTTACTATTTGGACTGTTTTTTTAGTCTGGATTTCCCTCTTCTCTGCATCAATCTCTTGCACTTCCCTCTTTAAATCATTGATTTCCATCGTTTTATCCCCTAAATCTCTTTCAAGCTTCTCTTTTTCAGTCCTAATAGTCTCAATTAAATGGTCACTTTCCTTCCTCTCCTTCAATAGTCTCTCCAATTCATTTTTCAGCTTCTCAACCTTCCTCCCCATAACTATCTCCTTATTCTCAAATTCAATCACTTTGTCTCTCAACTCATTTGCCTCCTTTACCTGCAAATCAAAACCCATCTTTATCTCATCTCTTTCTAAGCAAACCTGGCTGGACCAATTCTTCTCAGATGTGACCTTCTTCATCAGCTCAATCACTTCACTTTTCAAACCCATAATCTCGATCTGCTTCATGCTCCTCTCAGTCTCCCACTCATTAACTCCGTCGACTACTTCCTTCGCACGGGTCTCCATAAAGACACACACAACAAAGACTTCTCCAGCTCCAAACACATATTCTCCTCACCCTCACGAATCAACTCAGCCTGGAAATCACGCATTTCATTTCCACACCGAGCCAACTCTGTCTCCAGCTCTTCTTTGGCTTGATAATTCACGTGTCCCAAACGAGCATGCCACAACTTTGAATCTTCTTCTGTTTTTGACAACATGCACCTTGGCGTTGCAGACTCAATGATTAGCTTATGTAGTCTATTTGCAGACCTTTTGACCTTCATAAGAAGCCTTCCCTCTCTTTCATGAACCCAAATGTACTCACCTTTGATCGTAACTTGGTTTCCTTCTTCTGTCAATTGGCCCAAGTTAATGATGTTGCTTCGAAGGCTTGGTATAAAGTAGACTTCATTGAGCATTCGTTCCTCACCATTTTTGCAGCTAAAAGCAATTGAGCCCTTTCCTTTTATCTCCACACACGATCCATCTCCAAACTTAACCTGTCCAGACACTCCTTCGTCCAACGTATAGAACTTTGATTTGTGTCCAGACATGTGGTTGCTAGCCCCATTGTCGAGATACCACACGTTCGATTCTCCTTGATTTCCATCTGATCTTTCCTTCAGTGACGGTTTCACCTTCCCTTCGTCAATTACCATCGAACGTGTTTCATTCTTCGAATGTTCAGCCAACAGTAATGCTGGTTCATCATCGTCCATCCGCGTTAGGTTTGCCTCCTGCCTCTGTTCACTATAACGTCTTGGTTTTCTGCAGTGTCTCGCAAAATGCCCATAAAGATTGCAATTAAAACACCTGAGTTTGCTTTTGTCTTGTATTTCTCGAGCCCTGAAACCTGAGCTTTGTCCCTTTGTTCCTCCCTTGTCACTACGTTTGAGCCATTCTTCTCGTGTAAGTAGCAATTTACTCTCTTCACTTTCCTTGATTCGCCACTGTTCTTATGTAAGCATGAGTTTTGTTTCGATCACATCTGTTTTCCCCTTTACTCTTTCTTCGTGTGCCTTCAAAGACCCCATAGCCTCCTCCATACTCATGGTCTCTATATCACCGAATTGCTCCATCGTGGAGGTAATCTGCAAGAATTTTGCTGGGACTGCCCTCAACAGTCGTTTAACCACATCTGACTCCTTCATTTCTTCTCCTAAAACTCGTATATTGGTTACGAGTCCATTGAGTTTCATATAGAAATCATCAAGAACATCTGTCTCTTTCATACTGAGAGATTCGAAGTCTGCCTTGAGGGTTTGAATCCTCGCCTTCTTCACTCGATCTGCACCCTGACACAGTGTCTGAATCGCCTCCCATGTTTCTTTTGCTGTTTTCCTATCCGCAACTGACAGCAAGACTTCTTCTGGTATTCCCTGATACAACATGGCCATTGCGATTTTGTCTGTCTTCTCTTCAACTATTGCTTTCGGATCCGTTGCCTCAATTGCACTCCAGGCTCCTTGAGCTTGCATGTACACTTTCATTTTGATTGCCCAAGTTGTGTAATTTTCTCTGGTCAGCATTGGATATGTAAGGCCAAGAGAGCCTCCTTTCATCTTGTTCGACTCCACGGTTGACATCCTTGCTCTGATACCATAATATTAGAATATAAGATAACTATTGCTAAATATTGAATATTCAAGTATGCCAAGAACTGGTTGATTTTATTCACTTGCAGCAAATACAAATATATAGGAACAGATGTAAACTAAATGCTAAGAAATAGGACCACAACGTCCATAAGCAAAACTGCTTCCTACATGATCTCTACCACTCTTTTATTCCCTACAAATGCTCCTAACAGTTACATGACCAAGTCATGTAATGACCCTATAAATGCTCCTAACAGTTACATGACCAAGTCATGTAATGACCAGGTATAAACTAACACACAAAATACGTAAATTCAACATAATAAATATGAGATTATCCAACAAATACTTCAGCAATGTCATCGTGAAAACAACATATTTTGTTCAATAATACAACACCCTTGCAGCCATCTCATAATACTTTTACATTAGTTAACTAAACATAAACCAATGATCCACGCATACTATAACCACTGTGAAGGGAGGCCAACAAAACATGGCAACTCAAGCCTACAGGCTCAGTCAAACCCCACTAGAAGAAATCTTGCAACTTAGTCGAACCCCTAATATGGTCAGTACCCATAAGAGTATCCACTTGCATTCACCAATAGGAGTGGCATAATAGCTTCAGTCGCATAATGACACGGCGCAAGATACCAACATACTTTTCTTTTTCTCTGAAAAGCATTAAATGATCGAACCAGTGGTGCTATTTTTTATGATAGTGGATACGTACAAGATTGAAGATTCACATTTAGCTCCATACATCTCATACAGAGATTTTCCACCCAACTTGCTTAATCAAAATATCGACAAGTACAATGGGAAGGGAGATCTGGCGCACTACATCAAGTAGTTCGGAAACGAGATGATGTGGTATGGATGAAAGACAACATGACGTGTAAATCCTTCTCAATGATATTCCAAATAAAATGGTGATGTAATTCAACAATCTTTCTCCGAAGTGTATAAAGAGTTTCTAGATGTTGAAGATGACCTTTTGTAACCATTTTATAGGATCATAATTGGTGAAAATGAATGAAGACTACATCACCCACTGCAAATAACAACTTAAAAAGACATATTCAGAGGTTCATAGATACAAAATAATACCTGCAAGATTACCCCTTATGAGCTTAAATAAATGAATATTACTACGGTATACAATAATTAGGTAGTCCGCAAAAAAATAATATTAAAAATCTTAAGCTTTCATATGTAATCAATAATCAGACATTCAGATCATGTTAACCAAATTTTGTCATACCAAATTGACGCCATCTACAAGAATCAATTTGTTATTCTATTTTGTTTTTCAATACATTATCTATAATTAGTTTATGTCAAATTTGAATGGCGATACCGATCAAAATGTTAACAAAAATGCAGGTTTGGAGCTTGCAACGTTCGACTAGCGGTTCCAATAGCCCTAACGGCCGTGACAATCTAACGCAGACAATCCGGTAACTCATCCAATAGACTTTCAGTATCTGGGGCATAACCTTCCCAAGGATAATGTCAGTACTTTTAAAATTCTGTACACTATATTTTCGGTTCAGGTGTCGCGAATAAATTTGGTGATCAAACATCTAGAGGATCATGAGTATGATGAATGTTATAATGTTAAGATCTTGATATTGAAGAAGTGCCATGAGATAGAAACTAACGAATACAAGCCCGAGGATAAAGATTTGAATACATCAGATATGATTCCCCATGAGGATTTTCTATCCATAATGAAAGATTAGTGCAAGGAGATGAGATAGAGAATGATAAAAACCTCTATTTCTAAGCCCAATAGTAAATAAATAGAAGAGTTTTATGAGAAACAACCCTTCAAACATATGCTTGGTGAAAAAAGTGCCAGATTGATGGGGAATATCTAGCTCCAGCCAAACGGCCAACAACTTCCACTAATACCATCTAGAATTCTACACAAAAATTGTAGCAAACTTCCTTAATGTTATAACTACACTTCTAACAGCTTCATGCAACTTTCCATTTGAATGTGCAGCACAGTAATGTAGAAAATCAACTGAACCTACAAAAAATAGCCAACATTGATAAAGAGAATGACCATATTTACGCAGGGATGCGGCCGAACGGTCACCAGCAGGCGTCCCAGACGTACCAACCAAGCGACGTACAAGTTCCTCCATTCTTAGGAATACAACTGAACTCAAACATAAAACTACTGTACTTTTAACGAGCGATCAATAATGAAACCAATATTATGGCAGGAAACTAAACCTGCAACAATCTCCTTAGAGGATCTATCACGTTTACCATCATACTTCAACACTGTCATTAGGATTAAAATATATCTAGTTCAATAATAAACCACCCCTACAGCTCTTTAGCACACATTTTCACCAGTGTACCCAAACATGAACCAAAGATATACACAGACCCCATCCACCATAATTGGAGGCTAAAAAAATATATGAGTTGAAGACTATAGATCTCAGTCGAACCCCACCAAAAGCAATCATGCAGCTCAGTCGAATGCATACCAAGGGAAGTGTGGAGACGGGTATCCACTTGTATTCACCAATATAAGTGGTGCAATATCTTTAGTTTAATAATGGCATGGTCCAAGACAAGAACATGTTCTTCCCTTTCTCCAATAAGTGTACAATAACCAAACTCGTTGTGCTATTTTCGATGACGACCAAGAATCATATGATGAAGAGTCACATTTGGCTCCCCATATCATGTACAGATATTTGTTACCCAACTTGTTTAACACAAGATGGATAACAAGGTTTGGGATATAACAAAAAACAACGTATTTAAACAGGGGCAGATTACAAACAACATGAGTTTAACAAACTGATGGGTCTTCAGACGAATCTTCGCCATCAATCTCATCTTCACTAACAACCTCTTTGGGGCGATCCTCCTTTGGAACATCTTTCTATATCGACCATAATGGAAGTTGGGGGTATTGGCTATGAAAAAACAAAACATAAGAAGTCTTGGTTTTGGAAATCTCTTGTTTCATAACCTTTTTGCATTTAACGGTGAACAAATTTTTCTCTTCCTTATTGTTCTTTTCCATAACAGACTGAAGCTCAACGAGGTTTTTGGTCGCTTTAGTTATTTACTGACGAATAATTAGTTTTGAATTTTCTGAACAACCGAACCTTGTACCGCTTTATCCTGATCTCTTTCAATTTTTAATAAGGAGTCACGTAGAGATCGGTTAAGTTGAGATTATTGGGATTGAGCCACATGCCATTATGATTCTTTTCCCTGAAGAGTTTGAAGGGCAGTTTCAGCCAATGCAACCCGAGTATTGGCATGCCCGATCGCCTCCTCATATTCTTTTTCTAACTTGCGTTAATTTGATAAATTTACTTCCACATCAGACAAATGTTTTTTGACCTCCGATAGTTCACGTTTGAGTTGCGCTAATTCCCTTTCTTTTAATGTTAAAGGAATTACAACATCGTACAGATTTCTAGCTATGGTAACTGAATCTCAAAGAGGAAAGCTACTCGACCCTTGTGGAAGGGAAAGTACGGGTAGTGGCTCATGACTAAGTGTTCTCGGTTACAGGGGTCATATATCTTGGAGAATTTTGGCAAACTCATTGTGGGGACGACTTGATGTTGGGAATCAGTGATCTACTTGCAATAACGTCGGCAATATCATAAGCATCATTAGTTGGATCTTGTAGATGGTCGAATAACATCGCTTCACTAACAGGACCCCTTTCATTGACGTTCTTCACTTTTTCAGATTCTTCAACGACCACGTCTACCTTTACACCTCTATATTGTTCGAATAATATCGGGATAGTTGTTTGCTCTACCATCGGAACTCTTTCAGTTTCCTCCACCACAACCTTGTTTTTTCTTCATAATTGCTCGGGGTTTTTTCTTTCCATCATCAATTACAACAACTTTCTTCTTTTTTTCCTCGCGGTTTTTGTTCTAGTTTTCTTCGTTGCTGGGGGATTTTTCTTCGCTAGCTGCCGGATCACTAAGCACAACGGTATTTTCAGGTTTTGCAACAAGAAATTCACGAGGCTTGTCATCAGTAGTTGTTTCTTTCACTTCTTTCCCGGTTTCCTGGTCGGATTGCTCTTCTAATTTAACGCATTTACTAGGGACCCGATTCAGGTTAGGCAAAAAGATATCTCCATCAGGAGCATCTATTCTTTGAACTAGATAAACAACATTGGGTGTCACCCACAACTGATCAGCGTTTAATGTTTTGTTAGAGCAACGCCAGAGGTTGTTGTTGACTAGGTTGGTATTCTTGAAGCATCAGTCAAATGTTTCTCCCCAATTGTTTTTGGCATAGTCTTTGAGTTTCAGAAAGATAGTTGTGGCTGAATTCAGATGAGCTTTCTTTATTGCTTGCAACTCGAACTTGAAAGTGAAAAAATAAGCATGTTAAATAAAAATGGTAGTAAGGTCAGACCGTTTTCCCACGCAACGCTCGCAGTCCATTTGTAGGTTAGACGCCCCGGGTTACTTACGTTGTGAGGTCAACCATTCTCCAACGCACCGCTTATAAAGACGAATCAGTGGGAGGTCATTTACTATCTTCTTGTTATTGCTAAAGAAGAGCAAGAAAACATGTAGCTTGGATGATTTTGAAACCCGATAAATTAAACATGAGTTGGGCCGGGTAAATACCCAGTATTTCAGAGTATCTCACGATGTCAGGGTCGAGCGAAAGACTAAGATGCCAATTAAACAAATCGGTATAAAAGACTACCTCTCTTTGATGTACTGATAGTGGCGTCTCTCCGGGCGTCGGGAAAAGGATCTTTACGCAGTCGGAAAATTCCCCACATAGCTTTGAGCTCGGGCTGCTCTTCCGGACTATAGTACAAATATTTACAGCTAAAAAGAAAGATAATATGTTCCTGAAGTAAGCAATTGTGATAACCGGTAAGTATTTCGTCGATGTCAGGTGGAAAGGGTTCCTCATTCATTGCGAGGGTAGCAGTACCATCCTCCCTGATAATGACCTGTTTACCATCTCGGTGGGCAACATCCTCCTATTCGGATGCGGTCTGCTCTATGGCATCAGTGAGGAACTTGAACATGGGCGAGTCGATTAAAATTGGGCCGGTCTGTTGCTGATTTTCGACTCTTTTAGTAGTGTCAGGGCCGGTCGGCTTGGTGGGCAGACCATAATCAGTGTCTCTTCTAGCAGCACTATCGGTCTTTTCCTGGATTCCCTTGGTAGGTGGATTTATTGTCGGGATAGTGGGGGCCAATTCCTTACGTTGTTTAGAAGTGACCTCCTTAGTAGGAGCTTTTACAGTGTGAGCTGTGGGGGCTGATTATTTGCTCTCCTTTTCTTTTGGTAAAATTTTGTCAAGAGTGGCCAAATCTTCTAATATGGGGGTAGAATAGACAAAGCTTGAGCTGCTGTTAACATGCACATGGCTATAATTCATTTTCTATTGTTTTTTAGAGACAACCTTCTCATGTTTTTTTCGTTCAGCATTTGTCTTTACCATACCCCTAAAAGTGGATGCGGTATTTTGACTGGTTCCATAACCTATAATGGTGGGGGTTAACTAGACTATCTCGGGAGAGGATGGAGAAGCGCTAGAATCTCCCATAACCAGAATTTGAGGTTTAGGTTTTTGAACAGAAGAGACTTGATTTCCTGAAGGCAAGGATCACATAATGGGAATTCTAAGAACAACTTTCTTAGAAGACTGAGCTTGGGCAGGTGAAGGGATCACCTTGGTTTTTTGTTTAGACGATTATGGTAGTTAGGTTTTGTGGAAATGAAGAGGTTTCGAGCTTAAAAGAACGGTTGGTGTGCTATCAATGAAACCTGCTGCTTTGTATTTAGCAACTCTTTCAGAAATACTAAGATAATCGATCGCCCCAAAAGCTGGCATTGACGGTGGGTTTGCTTTCTTTTTAGAAGTGGGATTTTTCTCTCTATCTAGATAGGTTAAAGGCAAAAGCTTTCCCTCTCTCAAAATATGGTAAAAGATAAAAATGAAGAAATAAAGGTATTTATAGGCAGATGACCTCTTCAACGAGTTTCTTCATAGAGAAGTGCGATAGAAGAGAGGCGTGGTGAAGTCTAAGAGTCATTTGGATTAAAATCACGATTAGACTTCCTCCAAATAATTGAAAGAGACTTGTCAAGTTATAATATTTGGCAGGGCTAGGAGGCTAACATCATAGTTTGAGCCTCGGGTAGTCCAAGAGGCAAAAACTTAAACGACAAGCGTTTAAAAGCAAAGAAACACGTGTACGTTGAAGAGATCACCTTTCTCACACACGGCAGATGGGCCCATAATAACAAATGAGTTGGGTGCAAATGCCATCAGGATTAGGCCAAAGAAATACACTTTGTCAAGAAATGTACCCGCTAAAACTGACCATGATTGACACGAACAAACTGTAATGACAATTCTCGACAATCTGCCCTTACCGACAACGAAAAATTATCCAATGACGAGTATCTCCCGACCCTAGAATCGGTGTACGCCATCCTTGATTGCTTAAGTATAACAACGAGATGTTTCGACCCTAAAGCTGGATAGTCTTCACTCATCTCTTCGTAAAGACTCGAGGGCTACTAATAAGGACGAAAAATACCCAAGTCAATTTGGGTTGAGATAATTAGATCATGTTATTATATGTTCATAATTATATATGTAACTATAGTGATAGATCTAGAAATAATAAAGATTTAATTGATAGTAGGAGAAGTAAGGGTGTAAAAAGAGCCAAGGGGGACCAATTATGTAAAATAGGCCCCACCACTGTCACTATATAAGGAAAGTATCCCTTTTTGGGACAAGTATTTTTTTAATATATAATAGTACTCTGGCACATTTCTCTCTCTAAAATCACACATTTCCCAGTGTCACTATATAAAGAAAGTATCCCTTGTTAAATCATTGAATCTAAGCTCTAGATATTTCTGGTACTATCAAGTAGTGCATAATTGTTTTATAATTCCCACACTATATCAACTTATTTTCTCTATTAGAACTTTCAATTCTTTAAAACCTTTATAATGGGTACCATATTGCCAATGCAATATCTTAAAATTCGGTAATAAAATGTGGCTAACCCTCAAAACTTCTCACTTTCCCTACATTTTTGGTGTGGGTCAATCACGAATGGCTCTCAACTTTTATTCATCAACCAATATGTCTTATGAACTAAATATCTACCCAAAATAATAAACGTTTTGTCATTCAACTTAACTTTTATATAATTAATGAACACATGATTTTTAAACCACACTTATTTTAAACCTCATAAATGCTCAAATAAGTTTTCTGAGTCCAACTGTAAACCAATATATCATCAAAATAAAATATCATATATTTACCAATAAAATGTCATAAACTTGGATTCACGAGTCACATGAAAGTGTTAGGTGCATTGGAAAATCAAAATGACATCATTAACCACTCGTATAAGTGAACACTATCGCTAAAATTATCTTCCACTCATCTTCAAGTTTGCCTCGAATATGATGGTACCCATTCCGTAAATCAACTTTTGATAATAATTTCAAACCCTCAAAATCTCTTGAATGTCATATAATTTTAGAATGGGAAAATATATCTTAATGGTATACTAACTATTAACGCGCATCTAACACCATTTCTTTTTTGGAATCAATTGTGTTTGAGCTGCACATGGACTCATAGTCTCTCTCTCGAATAAACCCATTTTTAGTTCATTTTTTCCTTGTAGAATATAATTCTTTTTAAGGTTCATATGATAATACTATAAATTTGGTAAACACTATATCAATATGATATTGGATGTGTTTCTAGTAAATCTTCTGACATCAACTAATTGAATTTAGCATCACCAATTGCATTTTTTCATAAAAGAAGCATTATGTTCTTTTTTACTTTACATCACTAACGTCAGCTCCATCATAACACATACTTCTTGTATTTTCTTAACATTAAATTCTAAATCATTTACATATGTGACTAAAAAGACTAAAAGTTTTTATTTAACCATGCACTAATTGAGCTATAGCTTGGATTATGTTTTGAAATCCTTGTAATCTGCATGATATCTCAATTCCAAACACAATTATCACGCACCCTGTAAATTACACTTATATAAAACTGCCAAAAACGTCTTAGTAATACGTGACGAGTATCCATATTGATTACATGACATGTCATCTCATCCATATGGTATTGTCGGATCAAGCGTTTCCATACGTGACGAGTATCTATATTGATTACACCCAATCGCATAGGGATTCAAGCGTTTCCATGTTCGTAACTTTAGATGCTCCACCAGCTTTATAGATACATAATTCTTACAAATGCAATTATCAATAATAAAATCATAAATTTCCCTTAAATATTGAAACATAACTTGAAATGATATTTCTCTATGAAAATTCACCCACCTTCGAAGAATATATGACACTCCAAATCACACAACTGACATAGTCGATATATTCTTCTACAACTTCTACATTATCTACCAGTTTATCCATATCTTTGTTATTCGTTGTTATCACAAAGTTCATTATACATATAATAGGACACTTATTCAAATTGTGATCTAGTTGACAATATATGTAACACTTAAAACCATTTGTGTTAATATATGTATTTTGTGTTTGTGGGGTTGTTTGTAGGTGTTATTATTAGACGCGTCCTAATACCTTTATAGGTCTCATCAGTGGGAGTTTTAGATGGTCTTTATCTTTCACTACACAAAACTCTTCTCATGTTTTCCTATGTCATGGATGAATCTCATATTTTTTTTTTGTATTTTGAAAATAAAGGTACGACATCTTCTTTAGTAGCTCTACTTTCAAGGTCATGCTATGTACATCACCTACTTTCTCAACTGTTTACACTTGAATCTTATATGAATGGCCGACTTGAATATCTAAAATATCTAGAAACCTAGTATCTCTTGCCCGAATTTAAGTTGGTATGAAGTATAAGCCTATATCACTTCTAAGTATATTTTATAACATTTTTATTACCATGCACACAAACCTGAAAACTTTGAAAAAATAAAATTTTAATAGTTCGAAAATAACAACTTATTCATCAAAATTTATTTCATTCTTCTCTATGATCATATATGATATTTCTCTTGTCATCTTTGACCAATCTCTAGCTTCTCCCACCAAAAATAAGCTCACATTCTCAGCTTATATGACACCAAAATAAATTTTAACTCCTCTTTAAATGTGACGAATCTCTCAAACATCATAAATCAAATCCATAAAAATATAAAATTACTTTTACATAGAATAACAATATCTCTAGATGGATTCGACAGTTTATGATTCTTGTGGTAATCCATAAAGTTCTCATTCAAATATTCATAAGTGATATCATCAAAGTACACGTAATTTGTTATTCTAGACGAACTTTCACCTCTTGAACGACCAACGATAAATTTTTA
Organism: Limnanthes douglasii subsp. nivea; assembly: GCA_036936605.1. Classification (NCBI taxonomy): domain Eukaryota; kingdom Viridiplantae; phylum Streptophyta; class Magnoliopsida; order Brassicales; family Limnanthaceae; genus Limnanthes; species Limnanthes douglasii. The sequence continues at coordinate 336,423,988 of JAUPFV010000002.1, forward strand.
GATTTTTTTTATGTTTGGGAAAAACTATTATATGTAAAAATATTAAATTAGCACGCTCCTTGAACAATTATTGCAACATGGCGTGCATCATATCTATTGATTGTAATCGCTCATCAATAATTGTCCACATATCGGTATCCTTACAACCAACATCATTATGATTAACTCTTTCGGCTACGGTGTTAACCATCCAATAAGGTAAATCGTTATGCTATGATACCACTTGATGCATAACAGACGTATTATGGGTTTGTCAAATATAAAACCCAAACACATAAAAGACACATCCACTAGAGAAATAGTTTTAAATAAACTTATAATATTATACAATATCCACAAACAAGAACAAAAAACTAAAAATAAACTCTAAAAATCCTAAGAGTTAAGTGGATAAATCCCAAAAAAATTACTATCCATAACAGAAAAAATATATATATCCTATAATAGAATAATATTGTAATAGAAAATCTGAAATCCAAGCTAAGAGCTTATGTATGTTTTTTTGGAGAAATATTTTTAAGTCAATTTTTTTATTTCCTTTTAAAACTCTAATGTCAATTGTTCTACATCAAATTTATTTGTAGAACATATGTTATAATGAACTTATAATATATAGTTATTAACATTATTTTTATTTATATTTTAAACGCGTTATAAATTTTAAACTAACTAATCCACTCAACATTTATTGGTATTGTTGTAAATAAAAAAACATATAGTGATAAATAAAATTATTCCTATTAAAGATGAAGATTGGATTTGATAATATACAATAATATAAACATCTAATATTGAAAAAATGTAATTTTTTATTTTTTGTGGTTGTAAATTTATTTTGTTTTAAATATAGTTTATCTAATTAAACTTTTATCATGATTTTTTTATCTGAACATATAAATTATAGGTATAATTAAATTTGGAAAATCAGTAGTTATAAGACATAAATATAAATAAATTTATAAAATAAATATCTGCAATATATATATAAATAATTGACAATTTGTTGACAACATAAATTTACAAAACTTATATTTACGAATACACAAAATAATTAACGTTGAGGGATTGCTAAAACAACAGCTAAAATTACCTTGTGGAGTGGTGCTAAAAATAGTCAAAATTACTCTATAAACTTATTAAAACTTTTATATATAAAAAAATTACTCATTGAAGTTATTATTATTATTTTTAGAAAAATTTCTCTCATTTATCTTAACTATACTTGTTTTCACCTAAATCTAAAGAAAGAATTAAAACAAAATCAAAAATATTGAAGTAAGATCCTATTAGAATTATAAAAAGTACATGAAAATTATGTATTTAGTTAACCGACTAACAATTATTAGAATTGTAGATAGAGCACTAATTTATATAAATATTTTGGTTATACACAAAATATGAAAACATATATGGAATTAGTTCAATCAGATTGGTTTCTGTTTCAAACGGATTAACCACCCAAATTGACTAAAACTAACCAAATCGACCCATATTAAAGAAAATAAAAATAAAATGGTACATACTAGTGTGCCAACACCATGGAAGATATGATGACCTTGGCCTTGTGGTAAGCGGAAACGAGGGTTTGGGTGCCAAACCATTATGTTGTCAGACCATGATCATGGTCAAGTGGAGACGGAGGTGTCAAGCCATTGTGTCTGTCAGACCATGGCGCCACAACTAATTGTTTCTTTGTTTCTTTGAGCTCCATGAAACTGCACCGCTACCAAGGTGAAACATATACCCAGATGTGCTTTTGCTATCATCAATACTTCCTGCTAAATCACTATCTATATAACTAATGAGATTAGCTTCATAAAAAATTCCATAGTCAATGGTTCCCTTCACATATCGCAATATTCTTTTGCCAGCCTCCCAATGGTTAGAATAAGGTTTTTCCATGAATCTACTTATCAAACTAACATCATTCACAATGTCAGGCCTTGTCGAAGTTAGATACATCAGATTTCCAACCAGACTTCGGAACATAGTTGAATTAACAAGTTTTCCTTCACCTTCTTTAGATAACTTCAGACCCGTGATGGATGGAGTAGTGACTGGATTAACAACTTCCATCTTGATTTTTTTTCAAAATTTCTTTTGCATAGTTCTCTTGTGAAATAAAAATTCATTTATCAGATTGATGAATTTCAATGCCAAGAAAATGATGAAGTTCTCTTAAATCTGTCATCTCAAATTCTGCCATCATTGACTATTTAAATTCTTCCAACATTTTTACATTATTTCATGTGAAAACAAGATCGTCGACATAGAGACTAACCATCATAAGTCTTCATTGGGAATCACTTTTTATGTAAAGAGTATGTTCATATGGACATTTTTTAAATCCATATTTTTCAAAATAAGAATTGATACGGCTACCAGGCTCGAGGTGATTGTTTCAACCCATACAATGTTTTCTTTAGCTTGTAAACTTTTTCTTCTTCTCCTTTCTTAATAAATCCAGGTGGTTGATCAACATAGACTTATTCTTTGAGAACACCATTCAAGAATGCAAATTTTACATCCATTTGGAAAATCTTCCAATTTTTCTGACCCGACTAGATGAAGAACTTGATGAAAAATTTGGGGAAGTAGGAGGGCTTCCTGTTGGAGTATTATTTTCAGCACTTTCAAAATCTGCCTCTTCTTTTTCTTCAAGGTCAAGTGGAAAAATTTACAAATATTCTTTCTCAACTGTCATCTCTTCCAAAAACGAATTTTCATCAAACCGGACATCTCGACTTATCACAATCTTTTTTGTTACCGGATTATATAGCTTGTATGCCTTACTTCTTTCACTATAACCAATGTAGATGCATGTTTCAGACTTGTCGTCTAACTTGCTTCTCATTACATCCGGAATACGAGAGTATGCAACACTCCCAAATATTCTTAGATGATGAACATTAGGCTTTCTACCATACCACATCTTATATGGCGTGCAATTCTCCAAGCTTGTTGTTGGTGATCTGTTAATAAGATAAACAGTACATGCAACAGCTTCAACCCAAAAAACTCTTGATAACCTCTTCTTCTTAAGAAGACATCTAACCATCTCCATTATTGTTCTATTCTTTCTTTCAGATACACCATTTTGCTGAGGCGTATAGCGGACTATCATCTCATGCTGAATGCCACTGTCTCTGCAATATTTCTCAAATTCTTTTGAAAAATACTCACCTCCACGATCTGTCCGTAAGGTGTTGATTTTTAATCCAGTAAAGTTTTCTACTTATGCTTTAAAATCTTTGAATTTTTGAAATGATTCTGATTTTTCTCTGACACAATAAACCCAAACATTTCGTGAGTAATCATCAATAAAAGTTATAAAATAACGATTAACTCCAAAAGCTGGAACTGTCATTGGACCACAAAGATCTAAATGAATAAGTTGCAGTGGTCTTTTTGCTTTCCAGGATGATTTAGACGGAAACAAAATTTTATGTTGCTTTCCAAACTGACAAGTTTCACATACATCATCGAGACGACTAAAATTTGGTAAACCGGTGACCATCATCTTTCTTGAAAGCATCTCGAAATTTCTATAATTCAAATGTCTAAACCGATCATGCCATAATTTTGCAACTGCTTCAAGCAAGACATATTTTGATTTTGAAGAGTGAGTGAGAAAATATTATTTTGTGCTATTCTAAGTTTAGCAACAACTTGATTATTCAATGATAAGTAACATGCCATGTCACGAAAGTGAATATCATACCCCTTATTCAGTAGATTCCCAACGCTTAGCAAATTATTTTTAAGTCCATGAACAAAATAAACATCAGACATTTTCTCAATCTTACCTTGTTTTGTTTTAAATTCTAATTCACCAACACCTTTAATTTTGTAAGATTTTCCATCTCCTACTTTTACTTCTCCACAATCAGCTTCAAATAATTTTGAAAATAAGTTTCTGTTACGTGTCATATGTTTGCTAGCACCACTGTCTATGTACCAGAATTCATCAGTCTCTCCACCATGAGTCACAAGAAATAAAGTTTCTTCACTATTTTTCACCATATTAGCTTCGTATTTTTCTTTCTATATGACCAGGCTTGTGACAATAAAAACACTAAATATAACCACGACCGGTTCCTCTTTGATTTCCACGTCCACGTCCTTTTTGCGAACCTCTAAAGTTATGATTTTGGTTTGTTTCTTTCCACTGATTTTCATAATTTTGGTTTTTGTTTATTTTGGTTTTTGTTTGTTATGTTCCATTCTCTTGGTGGATGGCCATAATCTTTTTCCCTCTAATTTGTAGAATATTCTTTCTTCTCACTTATAGAAGAGTTTGACTGTAGTGCTTGATCTAACGTTACTTCATTCTTTTCCTTATTTAATCTTTCTTCATGAGCTTTCAATGAGACCGTTAATTCATCAATCGTCATGATGTTTAAATCCTTAGATTCTTCAATCGCAACCACAATATAGTAAAATCTTGAATCCAAACAGCGTAGAATTTTTTCAATTACACGGAGATCATCTAATGTTTCCCCATTTATTTTTAATTGGTTCACAATGGACAATACCCGTGAACAATAATCAGAAACGGATTCAGATGCTGTTTTTTTGTAAACTTTCAAATTCTCCTCTAAGAGTTTGAATCGAATCATGTTTACCTTTTCATCTCCTTTGAATGATTTCTCCAAAATTTCCCATGCTTGTTTTGCTGAAGTGGCACAATAAATTTTTTCCCAAACTGCTTCATATGATTGGACTCCTTGATATATCCAAAACAATGTTTTTTATCTTTCTTTCTCTATTTTCTTAGATCTTCTTTTTGTGTTGGTGTTAATTTTTCTTCTTAAACATATTTTCTAGAGTCTTCATCTGAGTACTCTATTTATTATAATTTTCTTTTGTTAATGGGGAACAAAAGAGGAACAAAAGAGGAACAAAAGAGATAAGAATCGAGTTGTTCATCTTGATCTAATACCAATTGTAGATTTTAAAGGGATATTTTTTAAGAAAGAAGAATAAGATTTGAGAGAACAAAAGTATTTTTTATTTTCTTTTCTTAATCTCTTTGTTTAGTACATCTCCTATATATATTAGTATAAATATATTATACCGTTTTAATGACAGAATAATATATTTTACTAATATAATACTCTTTAAAATATAAAATCAAATATAAACATATTTTTTCTAAATTGAATAATATATTATCAATTAAATAATATATTTTCAATTAAATAATATTAAAAAATACATTAATATATTATTAAAATATTTTGACTAAATTAATTAATTAATATTTTCAAGCTTAATTAATTATTGTCCTAACAAGTTTTCCATTAGTATTCACCGATCACAGTTTACGAGTACTATTTCTTTTTCCACGACATTCGGCATTCATTGCTACACACACTGATATAATCCTGAATAAAGTTTAAATAAAATCAACTTATTGATAATTTTTATGGTATCCAATGTACTTTCATTTAGTTTTTTAAAAATATATCTACAATTACTGAGTGGGTATATGGTTAAATTAATTTTTTTAAAAAAACTATAAATAATTTAAAACAATATATTTTTTTTACTTTATATTGTTTTATTTATTTTTTAACAAAAAAAGTCATCTTATTAATTGGTAATCGGTACACTTTGTTTTGGGTAAATATGGGTGTATATATATATATGTACAAGGTTACAATCATCTAGAGAGTCATATGATCTCTCAAGTGAGTACAATTCAGGGTAGCAATGTACTTAAAAGAAAAAGACATGTCCAAGAGTGCCTTGATAAAGGTCTAGAGCACTTGCCTCTTTAAAAAACCTTAACCACCCATTGGGTAAAACCCCGGTCTAAGGAAAAAGAGTACAAGTCTCCAGGCCAGCACTAATGGACTATTACATAGAAAATCCGAAAAACTGAGTGTATCAATGAAAAAGGACTCTAACATGTGAGTCGATAATGCGGATATAATCTAAATAAAATCTTCAAGGTCATGAGAGTGATTCGGATAACGATGGTGTCTTGAGTCACGGTCGCTTCATCAAACACAAGGCGGTTGCTGGCGTGCCAAATCTCGAAAACAGTGGCTTGGAAGGCACGATTGATGGCGCGGGATCGGTATGATGTTCCTCGATGCTCCTTCCTAATCCATTTGTGTGCACTATCAAGCGTTGTCATTTCTCGAGTAATCCCCAGCCATGATCAGATACGACCCCAGATTTCCTTAGTGAACCTGCAAGCAAAGAAAAGATGAGCACCAGACTCATCTGAGTGCCCGCAAAATGGGCAGCTGATGTTAGGCAAGTCCATGTAGTGGAGAGTGTCTTTCGTGGCAAGGCGGCGATTGAAGACTAGCCAGACGGTGAAAGAAAACTTAGGTGGGATGAATCTCTTCCATAACTTTGATAGATTTGGGCATGCCTCACCTTTTGTTCTCATGGCTTCGTAGACACATATAGTAATTAGCTTTCCACCCAAAGTACAACTTTCAAGACCCAGAATGGCACTATCTCGACCCCCAAATATCTGTATCCAAGAGTCTTTAATATCAAGAAGCTTCCGAACAAGATGACTGTCTCTATCTCGTCTTTGGTAGTCCCATATAGTTTGGCCTCGAAGATAATACTCATGCACCCATTTTATCCATAACGACTCAGAGTCAGAATGTAATAACCAAATCGAACGGGTAAGAAGGGCACGATTCCAAACTCTGATATCCATAAGGCCAAGTCCTCCTTCATCTTTGGGTTTACAGATTTTGTCCCAAGAAATCCGAGCAGGTCTACCCCCCCCCCCCAGAAGAACTTGAGGCAGAGCGAGCGGATCGTGTTAAGCACCGCCGAGTGCAAAGGAAAAGCGCGGAACCAAAAGGATTCGACCCCTTGAAGCACGGAGGTGATCAATTGAAGTTTTCCCGCGTAGGAAAGTTTCATATGTTCCCATTTTTTAATGTAACTCGAGATAGCCTCTGTCAAAGGGGAAAAATCAGTAACTGAGACGGTCATAGGAGCGAGAGGTATCCCCAAGTAACATACAGGGTAAGTGCCAACTTCAAATCCGACTCTTTCCATGATCCGATCATAAACAATCCCTTTAACCCCGGCTAGGTATATTTTAGATTTAGAAGGATTCAATGATAGTCCCGAAACATCTTCCAAATGGCTCAAGCATTCCATAAGTATGTTAACCGATGTCTCATCTCCTTTTGAAAGTAGCATCAAATCGTCAGCAAAAATGAGGTGGGTAGTGTGAGTGCGGGCGTATTTCGGGTAGAATTTAAAACTCGGTTCGCTCGATTTCTTCTTTAATAAAAGAGACAGATATTCGAGGCAAATGATGAATAAAGTAGGGGACATGGGATCATCTTGCCTTAAGCCCCACTGCCCAAAGAAGAAGCCATGAAGCTCGCCGTTGATAGAAACCGAGAAGGACGCTGTAGTGACACAAGCAAGAATCCATCCCACAAACTTCGGAGGAAACCCGATACCATGGAGAATATCCGATAGGAAGTCCTATGATACTGTGTCAAATGCTTTGCGAAGATCCACCATGAGCATACATCGCGGAGAAACTCTTGCACGGTTGGAAACTCTAACCAACTCTTGGGCAAGGAAAACATTATCAACAAGATTTCGACCACTCACGAAAGCACCTTGTCCTTTATCAATGAGATTCAGAAGTAAATGGGCCATTCGGTTAGCCAAAATTTTGTTAATCACTTTGTAAGTAACATTTGTGAGCCCAATTGGCCTAAAGTCACCCACCTTAGGGTCGTTGTCTTTCTTCGGAATAAGGGCAATGATGGTGTGATTTGTTGCACGAAGGAGTCTACCAGTATCAAAGAACTCACGAACACAATCAACTAAATCAGTTCCCACAAGTTCCCAATTCTTTTTTAAGAAAGCCGAAGTGTAGCCGTCCGGTCCCGGAGCCTTGTCATTCCCGATATCAAAGAGGGCATTACGGATTTCATCAACTTCAACAGGTTCGAGAAGCTGCTCATAATGTTGATCCCCGACGAGGGATCCGTGACTCATGACCGTCGGATCAATGGGAGAGCTTGGTCGAGATGAGCCAAAGAGGTGCGTGTAGAAATCTACAAGGAGGGAGGCAACTTCTATATGGGATGTGGTGCGGGTGCCATCATCTCGGACGATGTAGGAAATGTTCTTTCTTGCATTATCTCGTTTGATTAAGCTGTGAAAGTATTTTGTACCTCTGTCGCCATCAACTAAGTGGGTGGTCCTCATACGCTGTTGAAGAAAGCTCTTTTCTGCATTAAGAAGGAAATTCACACGATCCCGTAATCTGTGTACCTCTTCTTTCAAAGCCACGTTATCAGGATTAGCCATGAGTGAGGAGATAGCCTCTTTAAAGGCCGAATTTGCAGTAGTTGTACGCTCTAGAATGCCACCATAATCAACTTTATTCAAATCTCTTAACGGACGCTTTAAGGATTTCAACTTCTACGCAAGTATATACTTCTTCGTACCATCAATAGACTGACCCCATAAAATTTCTACAATGCTAGCAGATCTGGGATGATCAAGCCACATGTTGAAGAACTTGAAGGGCCGACAACCATGCTGAAAATCTCGAATAATCGAGGCAATAACTGGACAGTGATCGGAAACGGGTTCCATCGGAAGGAATGTGGCTTCGCATAAGAGATCTTTATCACTCCACCCATGGTTTATAAGGACTCGATCAAGCTTGGCCCAAACAGTACCATTTGTCCAAGTAAAGAAAGGACCTATGGAAGGAGCATCGACAAGATCGTGAGATACCCGAAAATTATTTAAATCAATTAACTTACCATTTCGAAGTGGGGCAGCCCCAATTCGGTCTCCTGGAGCAGAGTAGGTGTTATAGTCTCTTGTAATCATCCAAGGTAAACGAATGTTGGCCCCTATAGTGGTTAGGTGCTCCCAAAGAACTCTCCTTTGTGGTAAAGTATACAAAGGGTAAACAAACGTAACATAAAAATTTTCTTGAGTGACGTTGCAATGGACTTGAAAGTGGATGTGTTGTCTTTCAATTTCAATCACCGTACAGGCCACCCTGCTAGCATCCCAAACAAAAACGATGCATCCTCTACTTATAACATCAAGATTAGAAACATGATTCCAGTTTATGAAACGAGAAGACATAAAATTATCTAAACGTTCTTGCGAGAATTTAGTTTCTAAGAGACAAAACATGGGCAAATAATTTTGTTTGACGAGCTTACAAACCGTGGAGAGAGAAGTGCCTCGATCTGCACTCCCACATAGGCCCCTGATGTTCCAAATAAGTATCTTCATTTATCAACCAAAGAGTTTGTAGGCACTCCGCGCCTCGCATTTTTCTTTGATCGTTTGCTTTTTACTTTTTGCCATAGAACGGTTGATGGATCATCTGCGTTGCTGGTGAAAGTTATGGTTTCATCTTTGTCTTGCGGATGGTCAAATATGGGTTCCTGGTCATTAACATAAGTCATCTGTGTGTCAACTAGGGGGCTGATTCGGCTAGGCAAGTAGTCGGTATTATTTGAACAGACGTGTTCTTTATTGGTGTTGTTCATCTCTTCTCCAATAAAAGGGGTGGGAATTTCAAATGATTTGGGGCGTGCGATGGGTTTAACGGTGACTTTCTGAGATGGTGTAGAAGTGATAGGATTACCTCTAGGGCCGCTTGTTATGTCACTTGCGTTCTTGCGTAGGTTTTGAGCTGCTCGGGATGGTCGTGTCGATGTTTCTTTCTGCTTCTCGCTGATTTTAGTTTTACCCTGCTCTGTAGATGGACAAGTATAGTGATTGTGTCCAAATTTCTGACACACATAGCAAAACAGTGGGTAATTTTCCTATATAACAGATTGAGTATATCGCCTACCACAGGGAAGCCTCACACCAAAACTCGTAATTGGTTTTTTACTAACATCAATTTCTACTAGAATTCTAGCATACTTCATCCGAGTCTTTTCGCATGTAAATTGATCAGTAAAAAGAGGCGTACCAATCTTTGAAGAAATCTTACTTAAACCTGTTTCACTCCAAATGCTGAGAGGGACATCATTTAGCATTATCCATGTTGGAATTGTTGTGAACAGATCATCTGTCAGCATGACATCTTTATCAATTCTTTTAAGCATGAGAGTTTTACCGTAAGTAATGTAGGGTCCATTAGCTAGTACATGGAGCAGATCTGATTCGGTGAGGAATTTAAAAACCGTCCATTCTTTTCCATACGGCTGAGTTTTGCAATTAACACCCCATCTTTTAAAAATAGTATCAAGAGCAATTTTCCCCGCGAACTTACAGGTGAAGCATCCGATAAGACAATGGCCCCAACTTTCGATGAACGGAACTTCATCTGCCGGATCAAGGATGATATCGCCATCATCTAAAGCTGGAAGGATAAATTGGAGCTTGAGGCCTTTTGAAGCTAAACGAGAACCTTGGAATAAGCTTGAGAATGATTTAGTAGGAATGGCGGAAGAAGGAGTTTGTGTTGTAGGAATGGCGGAAGGATTCTCAGCATATGGATCCCTCTGCTCTACATTACTAGCATTATATGCTGCTGGTCCATTATTTCCATTTTCGTTACTGCTTTGAAATGGATTAAATGTTGCTTCTCTAGACAAATTACCTTCTTTACTGATATTATTAGCTCTGACGTTACTTGTTTGAAAAGAAGAAAATCGGTCTTCTCTTGTGCGTTGTGCATTTAATGAGTCTGATTCTTTACTACCATTACAGGAGTTACTTACCTTTCCCACGTTCTTTTGAAGAGAACGTTTCTTTCTTCATGCGCTTTATAAGAATTAAAGTCATTTCCATTTAAATTCAAATTCAAACGTCCTTTATTTGAATTCAAATTTATTGAACTGTTATCTTTTCCTCCATGGTCAAAGGTTATATTAGCTTTAAATTGAGTTGTTCCCTTTCCATAAATATTCTCGTTCACATTTTTAAAAGCATTAAGTGAACCGTTACCTTCCAATGCAGTTTCCTTTTCTACCATAATTGAACTGTTACCTTCACCAGAACCGTTTCTTTTCTGATTCAAATTTTCTTTATTTACATTAATTCTTTTTTCTCGTCCATTTAAACTGCTATCATAAAGAGAGGAGAATTTTAATTTTAATTTTTCACCAGAGGTCAGCCCGTCTTTATTAGGAGTAATGAAAGATTCTCCAAAGTTGAATGCAACCGATTCTTCCACTAATTTGTCTCGTCCGTTACAGAACCCACTTAAATGCACCGGCAAATTTTTGTGAACGTCCGTAGAAACATTTTGGTCACCGGAAAAGGTTCCGTTTACAGATTTTGTTACCTCTTTCGATGGAGAGTTCGCCACAATACTTTGATTTGCCAAGAACGGTTCCGAAGACAGATCTGCAGGCGTCAGAGCTAGTTGTTTATTCTTTTGTTTCTTTCTTTGCCCCAATTTTCCATGAACTGAATTCGCACCTTGCCTTAACAATGGAACACCAGTAGCAGCAGTTGCTGGAGAAAAAAAATCGAAACCAGTAGAAATAGCAATCTGTTCGTCGGAGGCAGTTAAAAGTAATTTTCCCGTTTCACGAACGGCAGTGATGTTTCGATCTTTATTCGTATCCTTTTGTTCATCGCTTAGTTCTCGTTCATCATCACAAGTATCAGCATTGAACAACATTTCTCTAGTCACCGATGGATCGAACGGAACTAAAGCGTTAGGAGAAGCAATAACACAATCTACACTCATACCGGAAATTTTAGAAGCACTCCGTCTTCTCTTGAGTACAGTTTTCTTCTCGCCGGCCGGAACTTCCTGAACATTAACTTTTGCTAGATCCTCCAATGAAGAAATTAGAGATCGAACAACATTCTTACCGGAAACTTTTGAATCACTTCGTCTTTGAACATTTTCTGTCTTCTTACGAACCAGAACTCTCTCAATATTATCTTGTGGTGAATCTTCCATTTAAATAGAAAAATTGATAATAATTATTCCAGCTTATAATATGAACGGAATCTGGATTAATCTACCGTATGGTCGTCTGATTCACCAAAATCATAAATCGTCCAAAAAAGCTTTGTTTATTCTTGGAGAAGATGTATGATTCGGAAGAAACAGTAGTGATTAGTGTAAAATCAAGAAGAAAATTAGGTTGAGAAAGGAGGAGGAGAGAGAGTCGGGTGAAAAAGCGTCTAGAAAGAAGACAAAGTGTTTTCTTTCTAGAGAGAGAAACTTCCCTTTAACTTTTTCCTTTTGGTGTTTTGTATAGTTATCGGTACACTTGACCAAAGTCTAATGGGTTTATTGTTTTACAAGCTGAACAAATGAATAATTATATAGTATGTAAGGGTCAACTTGATAGCTTCAATCCCTACTAGATTTTGTGTTTTTCTGATTTTCTTTCCTTTATTATAGTTTGATTTTCATAAGGGAATGAAGTAGTTTATACGATTGGAAGAAAAACAATAGTCTTGAGGACATAATATCAACTATAGTATCAATAATTAAAGGTAAGCTATGAGGATGAGGAATTTACAGAAGCTAAAATTGATTCACCGAGATGAGTTCATGTATTGATCTTTACTAAAAGGGGTATCAAATAGCTTTTCGAGCGGTTTTGGTTTCTACTTGTATTATTTCTCAAGATTTCCGGGTACTACTATCTATCTTTGATGCTTTAATTTTACTGGTGAGCTCTGAATATGTTTCCCTAGGTTTGTTGCTTGAATAAGGAATCTACAATATATTTTGTCATATATTTTTATTTAGCTTAGAAATTCGTTAGATTTAAAAAAATTATAATGATTTTATATTAAATAGATTGCAAAATCATAAAAAGGATAAGAACATAGCTTGAGTTTTCTTGCGATTACTGTGTAATTTTTATGAAAAAATCAATTTTGAGGTTCTTCAGGAAGGTAATAGCTCGAAGTTGATTTGAGATTTGTATATTGTCGAAGTCTTGCTTTAATTTGTATTTGTCTGTCCATTTTATGGACAGTAGTTTCCTAAAAAAAACTTGAAGAGATGTTATAAACCAATGTGTTTTGTTATTCAATAATATAACTGGTAAAACGTTAGACTCTGTCTATATATCCAAGTTAGTGGTTTTCATATTATAACAAAGAGTAAGTCCATCAAGAAGAGCTCTGCATTGTGCAGTGATAGACGTTTGTTTCCCATAGAGTCTCCCAATAGTAGCAAGAATTTCTCCTTTTGAGTTTCTAATTATAGCTCCCAGTGTATTCTCCCGACTAAATGCAAGATGCATCAATGTTTAGTTTTAGTTTTGACTTCATTGGAAGACTCCCGTGGGTGACAATGATCTTCTTAGGATAATTGCGATGGTTGAAACAACCCATCTCAAATTCAATATCAGAGTCTTTACTCCATAATTCTCTTTTTAGTAAGTTATATTGATTCAAATGTAGATTCATGCTTATGATTTGATGGATGCTTATATTCACAGAAATATTTTCCTGCTGGAACTTAATCTTGTTTCTTTAATTCCACATAGACCAACTTATGATTGAAGGTAGACTTATACGAATGTGGACCTCTTTAGGAGTTGACCAAAACCAACTTCCAATGATGTGGTTTAGTGTCATGTATCTACCAAAAGTTAAACTAAATAACCAACCAAAGTAATGCCAAATCTGCCAAAAAATATTACATTGAACAAATTAATGGTTTAAGTATTCAATGTGTTCACAGTGTTGGCGTTTGGAGGCTACGGTTATTTCCCTATTCTGAAGAATTGTATCAACAAGATATCAGGTGGTTCAATATCCTCCAAAGATAATTTTTTTGTAATCATATCTTTAAAAGGTTTTGCTTTAGGCCTGGTATGAATAGTAGTGCCAAGATAACTCATATGAAGATTACCAATTTTGAATCAAGATAACTGTTTGATATTGTTGGTTCTAGCAGTAGAAATTCTTGAAGAAGGGATGATGAGAGACTTATCCTTGTTTATCAACTGACTTGATGTCTCTTCATATTGATTCAGGAGCTTTAGGATCTTGTTCAAGTTGGAGGCTGGTCCATTAGCAAAGATGACTAAATTGGTAGTAAAGGCTAAACCAGGTATCTAAGTAGTACTAGAAGTTTTGTATCTCAGATTTCTATTGGATTGGAATAACCACTTTAGGTTTCTTAGTAAATATTCATCTGTAATAATAAATATACTAAGGGAGTTATGATTCCCTTGTCTAACACCATTTGATGATTTGAAATAACCTTTGAGTTCTTCATTAATGATGATAGAAAATTTAGCTTAATGTGTTAGGCATTTGATTCTCAATTATATTGTGATCAAAACCAAATACTTTTAAAATCCCTATGAAAAAGGATAAAGAGAGCATGTCAAGGCTTTAGCCATATCCAAATTCATAATCATATTTCCACCTCTAGTTTTCTTATTAAGATCATGAACTAGCTCTTGTGTTAAAAGGATATTGTCTTGAATTGTTCCCCCTTCACAAAACTGCTTCGCTCTTCTGATATCAGTCTTGGTAAAATGTCTGAGGGTCAATAAATTATTTTTATTGAGATAATTTTGTTGAAGAAAATGCATATGCTAATTGGAATATAGTCACTCCATAATTTTGGATTATCTTTCTTAGGTATTAGGCATATGGTTTTAACATAGATTCCATAAGGTGCCTGTTCTCCTTAAAAGAAAAACCTGACTACATTGCAAAGATCTTTGGCTATTGCTTTCCAGTATTTTTGAAAGAAATTGATGTTGAAACCACCAACACCAACAACACTAATAGAGGTTAAATATTTGATTGAGTCATGAATTTCATCATTAGTTGAATTAGACTTGAGTCTAGTGTAATCTTTTTGAGTAACTAGCTTGGGGATAAATAAGTTTTAATGTTCTCATTAAGTAAAGTTTTAAAGTGATTGATTGCAGAATCTCTTAGTTTTTGCTGGTCCTCAATCCATACATTGTCCTCCATGATTCTGGTTATTTTACCTTCTTTTTTGTTTTAAATAGTTTTGGAATCCATGTGTTCATGCCACCATTTATAATCCAACTAGCGTTACACTTTTGCTCAAATAAGATATATCTATGGCTAAATATTGGAGATGGATGGCTTGGGCTTTGGCTAGTTTTAACTTGTCTTCCCGAGTCTTGGAATTAGAAAAGAAATGTTCTATATATCTTACTTCTTCTTTTAAATGTGCTATAACACTGAAAATATCTCCTGAAGTCTCTCTATTATAATCCTTATAAATTAGTTATAGTTTTTTCAATTTTGCCAAAAGACGTGAACTTGTGTACCAGTCATCTTTATGTTCCAATTTCTTTTCATCGGTTCTAAGAAAGTTTGATGAAGAAACCACATATTTAAAAATTTGAATGATGTTTTTTTCTTGCTTTGGGTGTAAGTGATGAAGATGAAGTCAGGGAGTGATCAAAGTCTGTTCCCGCTAAGTGGTTTACTATAGTAGTTTCAAAATAAGTAGATCATGGCATTTTGTATAACACTCTATCCAAAAGATTTTATTTATGAGAGTTAGTCCAAGTGTACTTAGTTCCAATGAAACCATCATCTGAAAGGGTACATTTATTGATGGCATCATCAAAATCGTCAATGTTTTTCAAGCACAAAGATAAGCAAGATAGTTGTTCAATATGGATGGTGATTGAGTTAAAGTTTTATATCAGAATCCACTTTTTTTAGCAGTCAACCATATTTCTTAGATTATCCCATATAGCCATTTTCTCTTCCCTGATACATTTAACATAGAAAATAAAAATTATAAAGTATTTATTAATAGTAGAATGAGTAACCTGGAGATGCAGAATCTGATCACGATTGACTAGATTAGTGACATTGAAATGATTCCTCCAGAAAATCCAAATCTTGTTTGATACATTAGCAGTATCATGTTGAAAACCTATAAGTTTGGTAGTCTTTGTTAGATGGATATCAACAATCATTGGCTCATGGATTACTATAAAATCTATTTTTAGTCCTACTAATAGTTTTGAACATTCTTCTAGTTGCCATATTTCCAATTCCTCAAATATTCTAACATAATATAGATATTTCCTAGCTCATTATCTCTGACTCATGGTATTCATATATGGTTTTGATGTTTGATATTTGGTTAAGGGTGATTTGGATTAGTGGATCAATTATGTTTTGATAGGCGGAGAGTTTGAAGTTGGTTGACGTGTATTGGTTGGTATTTGTTGGCCTTTTGAGGCTTCGACATTTTTTTGAACTTCTTTATTGTGATTATTCTATAACTGAATATGGTTATCACATGTGTGAGTGTTTTTTGGTTCATTTTCTGGAGGTTTGATAATAATGGATTTCATTTTAGGTTTCCAGATCTCTGTTGCAGTAGTTTGTTTATTATTTTGGTGTTTTCCTTCATATAGTGGTAGATTTGTTTGAGTTATTTTTTGCATTCATAGATTTTATGGCTAATATGTAGCCATTTGGTACAATAGTTTGGCCTTATACCATAGATAACCTCATTCCATAACTTTTTTTCCTTTTCAAAAGCAACCCAGATTCTAGATATATAAGTCTTTGATATATTAGTTTCAATCCAAGTCATACAAGAGTATACATAACTTTATTATTTTGTGGTACCCAGATTTATAATGTGTTCCCTACAGTTTTTGCCAATAAATTGACAGTGTATTCCTGATACATTAAGGATGGACGGCGTGAGAAAGTAATCCAGTTGGAGGTTACATGAGATTTTTTCCTCAAGTGAAAATTTGGAGTCCACTTTAGGATACACATGGTAAATTGTCCCACTGTCCATATATTACGTCTCCAAATTCTTCTGGCATCTTCAAGAATAACAATTTCTATCATTATATACTTCATGTCCCAAAGAACCAAACTGATCTTGCATTTGAGACCAAGATTATCAAAGAACTCTTGAATTTCCTTCATATGGGGGTCTGCCTACCGAGAAGTTTCCTACTAATATCTGTTTATCCATTGACTCCAATAGAATTTTGTATATTTCCTAATAGTCTGTTAAAGTTCTTTATGATAGAATTTAACATTTTAATGAACGTTAGGCTTTGAATGAATACTTGTGATATTAGCATATGTCTTGAGTGTTTCTTTGTGGTTTTCCAATAGTTTGTCAGGCTGGTTTGATGGTTGATTCTCGAATATATGGTTGTTTTGTAAGGTTGAAATTTTTTTATGCTTAGAGGTTGATTTCGTGAAATATAAATTTAATTTAATAAAGGGTAATCTTTATCTTCTTGATTTTTCTTAGTGATAGTTACTTATAACGAGTATAAGGTTAGAGCTCTGGCACGAGTTTCAGTATTTTCACTAGTGGTGTAGACTAAGAATACTGATGGTACAAAATATTAAAGATGAATTACTATAGTCCATTTAATATGATTATTTAATTATTCATAAAATACCAAATTTTATTAATTTATTTGTTTAATAGGTCTAAAAATACCATCAAAATTATTTTAATATCACTTTTATTTTATATAAATATTTAATTAGTAAACAAATTATTTTAATTGATTAATATATTTATCTTCACATTCAAATAATATCATTCAAATAATTTTAACATCATTAATTATGAAACAATTTCAGTATAATTCGAAATTAATTTTATTTTATTTTTGTAAATAAAATATTATAAATTTGAATTTATAATAGAAATATTTGTAGATGTGATTCTTAATTAATTATAAATAGATAATTCAAAGTATATAGTTTGTATATAATCACTTGTAACAAAATATAAATATAACTGATTTTCTATAATATTTTAATAAATTTATTTATAGTAGAAAGTAGAAACTCTATAAAATGATACGCTTGGGACCACAAAAAATTATTAATTAAAATAGTTATTAATTAATCGATAAATTAATAATTATTAATTAATATATTAATTAAAATTTTATTAATTTATAGTAAAATACTTAGTTTACAAACATCTTTCAAGCTTCCACTTCATTATTGTACAGTATACAATGCATGTATGTATGCTTCTTCTGTTCAATGTCACTTTAACCAAATCCATTTTAACCATGAAATCATTATCAAATTGATTATAATCATACGCAGAACTAATTTTAACTAACGATCATCTACATATTTCGATTCTACGTAACAATCAATTCAAAAGTAAACATGAAATAAATCAAGAATAGAAAATGGATGAGAAGTTTTCTAGTTTTTAGAGGAAGAAAATTAACTTTTTGTGTTTGAAAAAAATAAAATGATGAATCATGAGTGTTTGAGATTTTTTTTAACCGGTAACATGCAACATCGGGCATAACCAAACATGCGAGGCCATGCATAAAAAGATGTGAGACCGCACATAAATAAACATGTGAGACCAAATATAAAATAAACATGTCAGACATGTATTACTTGATGATAAAGATGTGAGTCCAGGGTTACTCTCTCACAAAATATAAAAAATTGTGAATGGATCTAGTTTCGTTCATCTTCAAAACTCAACGTATGGTCTTATATATTGTAATTTTAAAATAGTATAAGGTTATTATAGTTCTAGTATTAGATTTTGATTATTATTATTATTATTATAATATGATTATAAATTTTATATTTTGATATTATTTACTAGTACAAGTGTTTTAATTATTTGATAAACAAAGTGTTATATTGTTTGTATATTATAATTTAAAAGAATTATAGGGTTACTATAGTTTTATTATTATACTTAGATTATTATTATTATGGTTTGATTATTATAGTATGATTACAACTACTACAAATGTTGTTATATTTTGATAATTACTTACTAATGATAAAGTTATTGTATAAATAGTTTGATTATACTATAACTTATTATAGTTTATTTGTTTATTTTAAGTGGTAATTTTTTTTATGAAAAGTTGTTACATTATGGGCGTTCATAGTTTATGATCTCATGGGCTTGGATTTGTAAAAATGTTTACAAATTGAACTATCGATTATAAATGTCATTCATCTTGATTTTGGAAATTTTGATCTTCTGAATAAGGTTTTTTGTACTCAATTTTTGAAGTTTAAACTCCAGCTTTATCCATAAAATCTTGTTCAAGTTCATCTTCACCATCTTCTATAAATTCATTAAAGACGTCGCTTGGATTCTCTTCATTTTCATACTCTTTGTCTTGTATCCTATGTTTCGTGGTAGTCCAGTCCTTGATTGCAAAAAGCGTTTCAGATGTCTGACCCATTAATCTTATTTGTTTAGTCGTGTATTGCAACCTGACTTGACTAAAAGCATATTCACTTGCACAAATAAATAAATATAAATAGTATACCAAGGACTTAAATCACTATAATCCTTATCCGCCAAGCAAACTTAATTGATTTGGTCGATTAAATTTTTTAACTAAATATTATAGAAAATGAATTAAGAGGAATATATTGGAAGAACGATGTTGTAAAACTAATACTACCATTTCGAGAGTTTTGGAAGTAAAATTGTGACTGGGAGATGATCTACGAGATGAAAGAGAAATGAGTGAGTTTATTCTCTATTTATAGAGTAGAAACTAAACAAATCTGAATCAAATTGGATATCCGATTTGTAATGGGTTTTCATTAAATAAAATGTAATCAAATCGGATATCCGATTGGCCAAATTAGATACCCGATTTGATCATAATTCTAGAAAAACAACTAATTGTGGCCTGATAAGGAAATATAAAGTTAGGGACTAAAATGTAAACAATAAAAGGTTAAGTAACATATGGTAAAATTAAAGAAGCGATTTTGATTATGTATTTTTAGTAAGGACTGAGTGTAATTTATCCTTTTATATAACTACTTACAGTTGTAAGTTAAGTCTATTTGCCTCTATATAAAGGCCAGAGTTGAACTATTAAAGGGGTTGAACTTCTAACTTTACTCACTTGTGTTCTCTCATTATCTATCTCTCTCTCTCTAAAACACTCCTACTATTGTTTACTAAAGTGATTCCTAATAAGTAAACTCACCAAATTTGCGACTTCATTGGGAAGACTAATAATCAGTGCCTTTTCTTCTAGTTCGAATTTTGTTAATCCTAAACAACAGTTTTGAAATTTTGCAATGAATCCTGAAAGCAACCCGTTAGTTCGATCAGCGATTGAAACACTAAGAGAAGATTTACAAAGGAATGAAAATAGACCATAAGGATCTGTTACGATCCAAGCTCAGTCTGATATAGAAATGCGTATGAACCAACTCTTGGATAAAATAAACGCACTAAATAAAAAATGTGAGCAAAGAGAGCAGGAAATTCACTCGACGAAGCTTAAATACGAAGTGAAACAAGTAAATTGGAAAACTGAAATTGGAAACCAGTCTGATCGATCTTGTACTGGTAGAAATAGTAGGA
The DNA here is from genome assembly GCA_036936605.1 of Limnanthes douglasii subsp. nivea. Lineage (NCBI taxonomy): Eukaryota > Viridiplantae > Streptophyta > Magnoliopsida > Brassicales > Limnanthaceae > Limnanthes > Limnanthes douglasii. The sequence goes on from JAUPFV010000002.1 coordinate 336,444,296, forward strand.
ATAAGCGGAAGAAGGAGCGCTTCGAAGCTCCAAAAGAGTGTTATTCTTCTCGGAAGTGAAATAAAGACAAACAAAAATGTGTCACATCTAGTGACGAGGAGGTTGAGATATCTACCTCAGGTTTTAAAAGGTATAGGGTTTCTTCGAAGGAACAAAGGGAACAACCCCGAAAATATAAGAAGGAACATAGATCTAGGAAGGACAACGTTCCTCATTATTTGAGGGAATCTAATTGGTGTGATGGGAATACAGCGAATCAGTATGCATAGACTGATTGGAATTTGTATGCATTCATGGGAGCTGAGGGTCAGTACGTGTAGGGTGTCGATTGTAGGAACTCTTCGTTGATTCTGAAGCGTTTTGATAGCGCTAAGGTTGAAAAGTTCGATGGGATGCAGGATCTAGATGATCATATCGAACAATTCAAGAATTACATGATGAACTTCGAAGATGACGAAAAGTTAGTGTGTCGTGCTTTTTCAGAAACTTTTAAAGGAATAACGTTAAAGTGGGACAATCAGATTCTGAGGGGATATATTTCGAATTTGAGGGATTTCTATACTGCTTTTCGAAGCCAGTTTGTTGGAAGCAAGGAGATGAGAGCGAATAGAGATACGATTATCCAATGCAAGCAGGCAGTTGGAGAAAAGTTGAAAGACTACATAAAATGATTTGTTGAGACTAAGGTAGCTTGGATAATTGCGAACAAGATGTGGCGATGGCAGCTTTTCGCCAAATGTTACTGCCATGAGATTTGGCTAATGAGACGACAAACATGTGAGGCCATGCATAAAAATATGTTAAACCACGCATAAATAAACATGTGAGACCAAATATAAAATAAACATGTCAGACATGCATTACTCGATGATAAAGATGTGAGTCCTGTCTAACAAAATATAAAAAATTATGAATGGATCTAGTTTTGTTCGTCTTCAAAAATCAACGTATGGTCTCGTATGATTTATTCTTGGTATTTTAACTTTATTATGCTTGGTCTCGCATGATTTATTATGTCTGGTCTCATATGTTTTTTATTTCTCGTCTCGCATAATTGATTATGTATGGTCTCTCATATTTTTTTATGTTCGGTCTCGCATATTTTTTTATGTCTGGTTTCGCTTATTCATTTATATTTGGGGTCGAATATTTTTTATGTCTAGTCTCGCATGTTACCAGCGGAAAATAATAAAAATCAAATAAAATATATCGTTAATTGATCTAGATTTTCGTCTTAAAAAGAACAAAGTTGATTGTACTTTCAGATTTTTTTTTTCCGAACTTGAGTTTGAAATATACAAACCTTTTAAAAAAAGAAAAAAGAAAGAAAATAAAAAATATAAACTTAGGTTTAAGAATGAGAAATGGTTACGTGGCTCGTGATAAAGCATGATTATTTGAGATATTCTTTAAAAAATTCGGTATTGAATGGGAGTTGAGTGCACAAAATGGATATTAGCTAAGCAATAGTGAAAGTTGAAGTAGTATATGACAATAAAGTATTTTTGGGTATCTTTGATGATATTTCTCATATTTTATAGCATCGGTTTGTGGCAAACGTGACACGACCAAAATTTGCGGATCACGGCAGAGCTTTAACGATATTAATAACGTGGACTCTTATGGAGGAACCACTCATTTAGATATATAATATATTTAGTATTAAAGAATAATAAATAGATTTATGTCTAATGGAAATAAATGAAGTCGCAACCCACAAGTAATTTATATTAATATACATAAATATAATACATTTATAAAATTACTAAGGAGATAACAGAGTTATTAAATAAAATTATCATTATTTCTATTATGTATAAAAAAATTGATTGATCCAAAATAATAAAAGCTATATTTATTTTATAAAAATCAAAATAATAAAAAATATATTTGTTTTATAAAAAATGAATTTAATTAGTAATGAATATTTAATGTTATTTAATATTGTATCGATAACCGTGAACGATCATTATTGTTAAGAAATGAAGGGAGTAATATATATAAATATATTGATTCATGTAAATTTATATGTTTATTTATATCATATATAAATATAATATTGTATATACCATTTATTTTTGAATATATATAATATAAATAGATATATTGATCGAAGACCTATTATATAAATAGATATATTGGTTTAAAATACAATAATACATATTTATATATTTATATATAGATTCTACAATATTAGTAAGTATAATAATTATTATTATTTTGTATTTTTCCATTTCAATAGAATTACTATATTTGAACACTAAAAGTGAATAGTATTTTTGGATTGAAAATAATTTCTAAATTAATAAGAGGGAGGTTTAATCGGAACAAATCTAATAAAATAATATGTCATTATCACAGAAGACTGAATATAATATACTAGATGACTAAATATAATTGCATATTATTATACTAGACCAATTAAATAATATATAATTATCATGGGAAACCGAAATTATTATAGATTTATATGTAATTATTATAAAAGACTAAAACTCATATATATATATATATATATATATATATATATATAACGTTGCATGTTTAGCCCTCAAGGGGTAGCCGAGTTGGTTGAGTATGGTATTCTTATAACCAAAAGGTCATGAGTTCGAGTCCCTCTACATACGCTTTCTTGGCTGAGCCTGTCACCTTGTGTGGTTTACCTTCTGGCGTTGGTTTGCAGGCTATCGCGTCAGACTGAGGGTTTCCCCTGTGCGCACTCATTGTACTCTGAGTAGCGGCTGCGGGTTCTCTCCGAAAAAAAAAATAACGTTGCATGTTTAGAAATTATGCAATATTTACATTCACATTCTATGTTATGCACCATTATAAACTCACACAAACCATGTCATTATTATCTCCAAGATAGTTTAATAACCATAGTGTTTTGGTCCGAACTTGACCACTAGGTGACTAGAATACGGAAAAACACGGTAATGCCATGTATACGACTGTTATGCACATAGTCGTCGTCACTCAACAGTAATAACACGATATAGTTATCACGCACCAGGTAAAATACGGTAAGATTAACGTCACGACAATAAATTTTATATAATAACATTATTTGATAAACAATAGTTTATATATTGTAATTTTAAAATAGTATAAAGTTATTATAGTTCTAGTATTAGATTTTGATTTTGATTATTATAATATGATTATAAATTTTATATTTTGATATTATTTACTAGTACAGGTGTTAGTAATTATTTGATTATTTGATAAACAAAGTGTTATATTGTTTGTATATTATAATTTAAAAGAATTATAGGGTTATTATAGTTTTATTATTATACTTAGATTATTATTATTATTATGGTTTGATTATTATAGTAGGATTATAACTACTACAAATGTTATTATATTTTGATAATTACTTACTAATGATAAAATTATTGTATAAATAGTTTGATTATACTATAACTTATTATAGTTTATTTATTTATTTTAAGTGGTAAATTTTTTTGTTATATTTTGATAATTACTTACTAATGATAAAATTATTGTATAAATAGTTTGATTATACTATAACTTATTATAGTTTATTTATTTATTTTAAGTGGTAAATTTTTTTATGAACAGTTGTTACATTATGGGCGTTCATATTTTATAATCTCGTGGGCTTGGATTTGTACAAATGTTTACAAATTGAAATATCGATTACAAATGTCATTCATCTTGATTTTGGAAATTTTGATCTTCTGAATAAGGTTTTTCGTACTCACTTTTTGAAGTTTAAACTTCAGATTTATCCATAAAATCTTGTTCAAGTTCATCTTCACCATCTTCTATAAATTCATTAAAGACGTCGCTTGGATTCTCTTCCTTTTCATACTCTTTGTTTTGTATCCTATGATTCGTCGAAGTCCAGTCCTTGATTGCAAAAAGCATTCCAAATGTCTAACCCGTTAAATTTATTTGTTTAGTCGTGTATTGCAACCTGACTTGACTAAAAGCATATTCACTTGCACAAATAAATAAATAAATATAAATGATATACCAAACACTTAAATCACTATAATCCTTATCCGCCAAACAAACTTGATTGATTTGATTAAATATTATAAAAATGAATTAAGAGGAATATATTGGAAGAACGATGTTGTAATACTAATAATAATATTTCGAGAGTTTTAGAAGTAAAATTATGATTGAGAGATGATCTACAAGATAGAAGAGAAATGAGTGGGTTTATTCTCTATTTATAGAGAAGAAACTAAAAAAATCTTAATTAAATCAGATATCCGATTTGTAATGGGTTTTCATTAAATAAAATGTAATCAAATCGGATATCCGATTGGCCAAATTAGATACCTGATTTGATCGTAATTCTAGAAAAAAAAACTAATTGTGGCCTGATAAGGAAATATAAAGTTAGGGACTAAAATGTAAACAATAAAAGGTTAAGTAACAGATGGTAAAGTTAAAGGAGCGATTTTGATTATGTATTTTTAGTAAGAACTGAGTATAATTTATCTTTTTATATAACTACTTACAATTGTAAGTTAAGTTTATGTGCCTCTATATAAAGGCCAGAGCTGAACTATTAAAGGGGTTGAACTTCTGACTTTACTCACTTGTGCTCTCTCATTATCTCTCTCTAAAATCTCTCTCTCCCTCTCTCTGAAACACTCCTACTATTGTTTACTAAAGTGATTCCTAATAAGCAAACTCACCAAATTTGCGACTTCATTGGGGAGACTAACAATCAGTGTCTTTTCTTCTAGTTCGAATTTTGTTAATTATAAACAACAGTTTTGAATTTTTTTAATGAATCTTGAAAACAACCCGTTAGTTCGATCAACGATTGAAACAATAAGAGAAGATTTACATAGGAATGAAAATAGACCATAAGGATCTGTTACGATCCAAGATCTGTCTGATATATAAATGCGTATGAACCAACTGTTGGATAAAATAAACGCACTAAATCAGAAATGTGAGCAAAGAGAGCAGTAAATTCACTCGACGAAGCTTAAATACGAAGTGAGACAAGTAAATGAGAAAACTGAAATTGGAAACCAGTCTGATCGATCTTCCACTGGTAGAGATAGTAGGAATAAGCGGAAGAAGGTGCGCTTCGAAGCTCCAAAAGAGTGCTATTCTTCTCAGAAGTGAAATAAAGACAAATAAAAATGTGTCACATCTAGTGACGAGGAGGTTGAGATATCTACCTCAGGTTTTAAAAGGTATAGGGTTTCTTCGAAGGAACAAAGGGAACAACCCCGAAAATATAAGAAAGAACATAGATCTAGGAAGGACAGCGTTCTTCGTTGTTCGAGGTAATCTAATTGGTGTGATGGGAATACATCGAATCAGTATGCAGAGACTGATCGGAATTTGTATGCATTCATGGGAGCTAAGGATCAGTACGTGTAGGGTGTCGATTGTATGAACTCTCCGTTGATTCCAAAGCGTTTTGATAGCGCTAAGGTTGAAAAGTTCGATGGGATGCAATATCTAGACGATCACATCGAACAATTCAAGAATTACATGATGAACTTCGAAGATGATGACAAGCTGGTGTGTCGTGCTTTTTCATAAACTTTTAAAGGAATAACGTTAAAGTGGGACAATCGGATTCCGAGGGGGTCTATTTCGAATTTGAGGGATTTTTATACTACTTTTCGAAGGCAGTTTGTTGGAAACAATGAGATGAGAGCGAATATAGATACGATTATCCAATGCAAGCAGGCAGTTAGAGAAAAGTTGAAAGACTACATAAAGTGATTTGTTCTGACTAAGGCAGCTTGGATAATTGTGAAGAAGATGTGGCGAGGGTAGCTTTTCGCCAAATGTTACTGCCATGATATTTGGCTAATGAGACGACAAAAATGAGGGCTTTAACTTTTGGAGCATTAATGGCTCTGGTTGAAGATCCGATCAAAGTTGAAGAGTCAACTAGGGTTCAAAGAGGACCAGTCAATGTTCTAAATAATTCAGGCGATGGGGCCAATACCAGGGGCAATCTTCGAATTGTAATCAGCAGACGCGTTCGAGGAATAATAATTTGTCACTTCGAACTCGGAAATATTCAAATCAAGCCCCATCCTACAATGACAACAGAGCGAAGCCGAATTAGTGGATTAGGCCCGAGTATTATGCAGAGTTAACAGAAAGTGTAGCTGTAATATTTTGCAAAAACGATAGCTTTGTGAATTTTAGGAAGCCAGCTCAAATTAACAAGCCAAGATAAAAAGCGGAACAATAAATATTGCATATATCACGAGGATATTGGTCATGATACCAATGATTTAATTGCATTGGAAAAAAAATTCCAAATTCTGATTAAAATGGAAAGATTTTGACTTATGTGAAGTCACAAGAAAACGTGTCAAAAAATCCAGCATTGAATTCACGGTCGGCTAATCCAAATGCGCCAGTTGAGAATTTGATGATTCCAGATTCAAATGCTGATGAATTCGATGATGCTTTGGAAAAATTGGATAAGGATCCAGATAGGTTGATTCTGATGGATGTTGAAAAGCCAGTAAAGAAAGGACATATGAGAAGTTTTTGTGATTTTTTTAGTCATTGGCCATTTGTTTAGGCGATTGAATAGATGGTACTACTGATATTTTGAGGAAGAGACATGTTGTCCATTTGACAACACAAATTGAAGGAAAGATGTCCACTCGTTTATATGGAAAATGACATTCTTTTTATTTTGTTTGGTGAGGACGATTTGTGAGGTACTGCGGGGCCGCATGAGGACGTGGTATTTATTGGGGAAGAAGTGGTTGGTGTTGAAATTAGACGTATGATCATAGACAACGGTAGTTCTGCAAATGTCCTTTTCAAAACAACATATGACACGATACGTAATCCTCCTCGAATTTCTCGATCAAATTGCACGATTATTGGATTCACTGGTATGACAGCACGAGTGATAGGGGAATTTGAGAGGGAGGTAAGCTTAGGAAAGGGACCCTTCAAGAAGAAAGATCAGGTGCTCTTTCTGGTGGTGGACTGTCCCACAAGTTACAATGCTATTTTTGGAAGGTGTTGGTTTCCTAGAATGTATGGGTTTGTTCGACAGTACTTCAATGTTTTGAATATATGGTAGGAGATCGTGCGGGGGTCGTTCGAAGCAACTAGAAAGTTGTAAGAGAGTGTTATGCCACTACACTTCGGATTCGAGGATCCATTAGTGGAGATATGATGAATACATAGAAGTCAAAGGGATTGACCTCAGATTTTGATGAAAGGGTTGACGATCCAAGGGAAAGCCTAGGGTCTTTGACAGTAAGTGAAGAAATTGAGGAGTATACTTTTTCTAAAGGAAGAGTACTTCGAATAGAAGCCTTACTGATCCCAGTTCTACGTCAACAACTGCTAGAATTTGTGTCTCCTAACTTGGATGTTTTCGCTTGGAAAACCCAGGATGTGATAGGGGAGCCGATCGAAGTAATTTGCCATAGTTTAGATGTTGATTCAAAGGTGTAGCCGGTAATTAAAAAAAAGGCATTTTCATCAGAGAAAGCAGAAGCAATTGTTTATGAAGTGGATCGTTTATCCAGGGTCGGACATATAAGAGAGTCACGATATCCCTTATGGACAACGAATCTAGTAGTGGTTAAAAAGAATATTGGAAAATGGAGAATCTGTGTAGATTTTACAGAATTAAATCGAGCATGTCCTAATGAACCATTTCATGTTCCTCGAATAGATGAACTGATTGATTCCACTTCGGGAAATAAAATATTAACTTTTATGGATGCTTTCTTAGGATATAATCAGAACCAGATGAATCCAAAGGATCAAGAATGTACGACCTTCATAACTAACATGGGATTGCAATGTTACAAGGTTATGCCTTTTGGATTGAAAAACGATGGAGCTACTTATCAAAGATTGATGAATAAAGTATTTACCACTCAGATTGGAAGAAACATGGAGGTGTATATATATATATATATATTGCTCGTGTTCCTCATGTAGTCATATTTTTGAATATTTAGAGAATTTGATGTTTGGCTTTGTTCGAAGAAACTGTAACATCTCAGATTCATTGTGTATGATATATTAATAATGATTTATTAATATTACATTCTAATTTAAATAAGCGTATAATATTTTTCAAAAAATAGTTAGATAGGATGGTGGCTTAGGTTGAGTATGGAACACAAATAGTTCTTGAAAAACGAGCTTGAGAGCAGATTATAATCTAAGATAGTAACATAAGTTCATTGAGTTCATCGATTGAAAATGTGTTGGTTATTTTTCCAATGTGCCTACATTTTGGATGAATTTAAAGGCTTTAAGCTTAATATTTGTAAATATTTATTTAGAAATAGGGGATTCAATTATATTGGTTCTTATGGATAAACATTTGAAAAAATATTTTAACTCAAATTTGATATTTATGAACGCGATTTGTCCACATGAAATATTGAGTGAATCTATAATAATTCATTTTGACATAAATTCAAAATCTACAATGTTACAACAATGTTTTTGACAAATGTGTGAGTTTTAGAAGAGAAGTTTAATGAACTAACTTGGATGATGTCCCTCTTCATTTTAAACTGATTCTAAATATTAATTCGGCAAGATTATGCTATACGAGGTCTTAATTTCCATGATTTATTGTAAGAACAATAAGTGATCTTGAGATGTCAAGTTATTGAATGATGACTGAATACTATGAAATTCTACTTTTAAGGTATTAGCTTAATTTTTTAAAATTTTTATTATACAATTTTAAGTTCATATCAATTATATTGGATAAAATTGATATATTCTTATTCATTTATATTATAATGTTTATCAGTAAATAATAATATTATAATAAAAAATTATTTGGTACATAATATATTTTTTACAAAACATAGTTAATTGTACTTCATAGTTAAGATTTTTTTTAAAATCTCATATATTTTTTTATAAAGGATATATAAATTAAAAATACAAAAAATGGATTTTTCAAAATAAAGATATTATAGCAGATACTGAAGAGACTAATGTAAATATTTATACTCTCTCTAAATCTAAGGAAAATGAACATAAACAATATACCAATTGATTAAAAATATTAAAGTATATAACACACCATTAGACTTGTATTTAGACCAGTTGAAGACATCTTTTTAAACAATTGAAGAAAATATTATGTTTCGAAAGAAAAACAAAAAGTTGCAGAAAAAAAACACAACAAGCTAACATTAAATATCGGCTTTGAATAGTAACTCGTCCATGGACTATCGCATTTGGTGACAGATAGTCCATGGACTTTCAAAAGTCTGTTCTTAGTCCCTGGACTATCCAGTTTGGATAAAGTTAATCCCCTTGCATGTGTTAACTATCAATTTTTGTGACATATAGTCCCTCAACTATTCATTTTCAATAAATTTTAGTCCTTTGACTTTCTATTTTTGATAAAGTTAGTCCCACTAATAAACATTCACATGGGACTAACTTTATCCAAACTGGATAGTCCAGAGACTACCAACGGACTTTTGAAAGTCCAAGGACTATATGTCACCAAACTGGATAGTCGAGGGACTACGAACGGACTTTTGAAAGTCCAAGGACAATCTTTTACCAAAGTTGATAGTCCAGGGACGAGTTACTGTTCAAAGCCTTAAAGATCTAACACAACTATTGGATAACGAACACGTAAAATTATAAATAACATATTCCTACAAATTTATTTCATAAATTTATGAGTGAGAGAAGAAGAATACGAGGAGGAAGAAGCATAAACATATATTTTAAAATAAATTTTAAATATTAAAACAATAAAACAAATCCATGATAGTTCAAATTCTAGTAAAATAAAATAAAGAATAATATACTTGGATTCGAAGATTGAAATAAAGAATAACAAAAACTGATATTAAAGTTGTCATAAAATTATTCATATGACAAAAATCACAAGCATAGAAGAATACAAATGATCGACTATACTAAATATCAAAATAATAAAACGTGGTAAGTTGAGAACTTTTGAAATGTGAAACATGGTATGTTAAAATTGTGGTGTTTCGTCAAACACAAGTACTATATAGTGAAAAATTTGAGAGATCATAACTTTATGTTATGTAGTCTGAATGAGTTTTTTTATTCTATCTAGTTTTTGGAGATTTACACGTTGATATAGAGTAGAAATACGATATAATTAAGTTACAAAAAACATGGTGTATTTAATGAATTCGAATCACTCGTATATAGGATTTAAAATCCACTTCTAAAACCAAACAACATTTATATATCTTAAAATCCACTAAAAACCTTGAATTCGAGTTATGATTCTATCTTTAAAGAATCGATTATTTTTACGTGTTAAAGAAAGAGAAAGTAAAGAATTTTTGCATAAATTATCTAAGAACATAGTGTTTGAGTAATATTTGTCGAAGAAAACATGTCATATATTGAATAAAAAATAGTTGTAGAGAGAATAAATAGATTTTAGGTTTTGTTTAATGGAATTATTGTATCTATGTGTTAGGTTTATGAAAGAAGTAACTTGTCAACGGAGGTATTGTCAAAGGACTATATGGGTGAAGAGGAATCAACCAAAGATATGTACATGCATGAATTGTTGAATTCTCTCAATACATAGTCTTGGCCAATATTTAGGTGCAAAGATGTTTGTTGGAACCTAATGGTGAGTTTAGTGGAAAACATGCTTGCTTTCTTTTATTGAGCCGAAGACGTGAGTCAAATGAGTAGAAACTGAGCCAAAAGAATTGTGTTTATGACATTATCTGAAGTTATATGTAGAATGCTACTGGGGCCAAAACTTTAATGTTCATGTGTTTAAGTTCTAGATCGAACTAGGATTTGGTCTTACTAAATTAACTAAATTTCCTATTAAGTAGGTTTCTTAATAATTAGAACTTCCATTTATTTACGTTTCCTATTAATTTGGATTTATGAGGTTTTCTATTTTTAGGAATTTAAAATTTCCAAAAGATCATTTTTCTTTCTCTAGGAGAATCTAAAACCAAAGTCTTTTACCCATTAATCATGTAAACAACTACAATTTATAATTAATTATTTTAATGATAATAAATCATATTTGACTTTATTTGGAAAAAAACTTATATGCTTTTAAAATTCAAAATTAAGGATGGCAATGTTGGTGCGAGCTGATCCAATCCGGCATGATCCGATCGGGTTTTGTCCAGTCTGAACTTATAATAGATCAGGTACATATATGAAAATTATGGCTTGTTGCGGGTCGGGCCGGGTATAGATTTTTAGTTTGTTCAACCCAACCCGACCCAAAAATATAAACTATATATAAAAATAAAAAATATAAATAATAATATACAATTTTTTTACTAATTACTAAAAAAACTTGTTCACAATAATATATATAAATTTAATTTCAATAATTATAAATTAGATTCTTTCACTAAATATTATTTTCAATAATATATTTAATAATTAGATTCTACCACTAAACTTAATCAATAATATCTAAATTTTTATAGTCATAATTCTATTTAATATAAATTTAATCTAGCATTATATTTTTCGTTAAGTTTGTCACCAAAAGCAATGCCTTTAATATCGACATTTTAAAATTTTCTTAATGATTTTGAATATGAAGATGAAAACATTGTGATAAATAGTGGTGACGATGGATGATATTAATGGAAACCAAAAAAAACTTTTAGAAGTTTATATTTTCTTATTTGAGTAATATTTAATGGTTTAAATAAGAGAAAAGTACCGGTAAATACCTTCTCAACTATGGTATTACCCGGCGGTACCCGCTTTTTGATAGTGTAACTGGGTACCTCGAACTGAAATTTGGACAAAAATACCCCCGACTAAAAAAAGGCGCGCGCTGGTAAAAAAAAAAAACTGGTACAATTCGCAGGATGCGAATTGCTTGCAAATTCTCAGGATGCGAATTGCTTGCAAATTCTCAGGATGCGAATTGCTTGCAAATTCTCAGGATGCGAATTGCTTGCAAATTCTGAACGATTCTCATGATAAGATGCGAATTGCTTGCAATTTCTGAACGATTCTCATGATAAGATGCGAATTGCTTGCAAAATTCTGAACGATTCTCATGATAAGATGCGAATTGCTTGCAACTCTCAAGATTTCTGAACGATAAAAAAAAAAAAAAAAAAAAAAAAAAAAAAAAAAAAAACTGGTACAATTCTCAAGATGCGAATTGCTTGCAAATTCTCAGGATGCGAATTGCTTGCAAATTCTGAACGATTCTCAGGATAAGATGCGAATTGCTTGCAATTTCTGAACGATTCTCATGATAAGATGCGAATTGCTTGCAATTTCTGAACGATTCGCATGATAAGATGCGAATTGCTTGCAAATTTCTGAACGATTCTCATGATAAGATGCGAATTGCTTGCAACTCTCAGGATTTCTGAACGATAAAAAAAAAAAAAAAAAAAAACTGGTACAATTCTCAAGATGCGAATTGCTTGCAAATTCTCAGGATGCGAATTGCTTGCAAATTCTGAACGATTCTCAGGATAAGATGCGAATTGCTTGCAATTTCTGAACGATTCTCATGATAAGATGCGAATTGCTTGCAATTTCTGAACGATTCTCATGATAAGATGCGAATTGCTTGCAAATTTCTGAACAATTCTCATGATAAGATGCGAATTGCTTGCAACTCTCAGGATTTCTGAACGATAAAAAAAAAAAAAAAAAAAAAAAAAAAAAACTGGTATGAAAAAAAAAAACAACTGGTACAATTCTCAAGATGCGAATTGCTTGCAACTGGTGAAATTTTATTTTTTAAAAAAATCAAAAAATATCATAAATCGATCTAGTTTTGTTCATTTTTAAAAAACAAAAGTAATGGTACTTTCATTTATTTTTTTCGAGCTCCCGTTCGAAAGATACGGATCTTTTAAAAATAAAATTAAAGGAAAAGTAGGAAAGAGAAGGAAAGAGAAGGAAATAAAATTTTTGGTTACGTGGCTGTTCATGAATGGTGAGGGTAGTTAGGGTATTAAAATAAAGTTAGGTTGTAAGTGACAATAAGGTAGTTGAGATGGGTATTAAGTAACAATTGATCAAACCTTTGGTGGTAAGTGACAATTGAATAGTTGAGTAGGTACCTTTGGTACAATTTCCCTTTAAATAAAGTCCAAGCAGCCGGGTCAGACTGATCCCGGACATGGGTCAGACTCGGTTAAAAAAAAATTAAACCCATAATGGGTCGGACAGGATTAGGGTTTAAGTAAAAAAAAGGTGGGCTCAAACCGCTAAGCCCAAACACCATCCAAACCCTCCTCATTACCATCCTTATTAAAATGTGATTTATTTTTTTTTTATTTTTTTAAGTCTTTGACTTTAATAATTTTCTTAAATTGTAGCTCCTTTTTAAAATTAGATTTTTATATTTTAACTCTTTTTTTGCTCTTTTAACTCTCAATTTACTATTAAATACAACAATAAACAAACGAGAAGGTTTTTATTTTATTTATTAAAAGTAACAATTAAATTAATATAAAATTAAAGATAGATATTATTTGATTAAATTACATGACACATATTTATTTGTTAGTCCTAGAAAATACTAATTATCACAATAATATATATGATCAAATGATATTATCATAAGCTACAAATCAAGATCAAAATTTCTAATTTCAAAACTAGCTAATAAAAAAAGTGAAAAAAACCAAACCACATGTTATGGATAAAAAATGGAAGAAGTCTAACTAATTTTGAATTGGTTTAGGAAAAAAAATGAATTTTTCATTATAGATTATTTGCTTGAATATTTTTTAAACATTTCATTAATAAATAAAATAATATTAATTTTACTTTTAATAACTTGTAAGTTATAAAGCTCTAAACAAAAAAATTAAAAGATATAAAAATATAAACATGCAATTATTAACCTTTTAAACTAAAAATCAATTTATAAATTTTAATATATTAAGATCCTAAAATATACAATAAATAATACTAAATGATCATAAAAATAATTTTTTGTGATATTTTAAACACATCTTATATCTTACACTTAAATTCTAATATTCCCCCAATATTTTATGATAAGGATAAATTCCTTAACAAATTACCTAAATCATCTCATATAAAAAAGAGATAAAAGCAAAAAGAAAGATAGAGAGAAAATGAAGAATAATATATAATTTGAGATGCTTTACATATGAGCTACTATTTATAGGAGTTGTACAAGGCGTTTTAATGTTAAATTTATTATTTACATCCGAGTGCCCTTTTAATTTCATCTTTATTATAATTGATCCCGAATATTTATCATTATCACTTTAACATTAGAAAAATATTAGATTAACGAACAATAGTACTTAATATATTTTTTTGGGTCGAAATTCCATGTTAAATTGGTGATGAATTGTGAAAGCTCTTGGTTCTCCCAAAGACAATCAAACGGAAATAAGAAGAAATACTAATATATAAGAAAATAAAGTGTCACAAGGTTCACACGATAGTTAACATAAAAGAAAATAGAGAAAAATAAATAAATATTGTGTTTCTTAAGAAAAAAATAAAACTAATAAACAAATTAAAAATAAAACATACATTGGGTTGTTGGAATTTCTCTATTAAGTTGGATCGTCACATGTTTTATCGATGTATCGAACTATCGTTAATATTAGTCCAATAAAAGTAATCATAAATAAAAGAATGTACTAGTAGATAAAATATGTATCATGGAGGTAATTGTATAGATACCGAGTTTAATTCCGAAGTTTAATTCCGAATACTGTGAAGGATTGAATTCGGAAATAAACAACTTAAGCAAAACGTAAAGTTTTGGGGTTATTTTGTAAAACAAAATAATACCGGGTTATGGTCCCTAAGGGTGGCAATTTAATAAGGACTGGTCTTCATTAAGTAACCGTCTGGAAGTTACAAACGGTTAAAAGAGAAGAACCATTTTGTCACTTCAGTTCTATATAAGAATGAGTTCCTCATTCTTAAAAGACAAAAGATCAAATACAGAGAGAAAAAATCCTTTAAGAAAAACAAATTGATTCTTCCTTCGAATCAATTACAAAAAGTGTGTTTCGGTTGCCATCTCTTAGAAGAATCGATAACCTAGCAAAGGATCACGGATCATCCGCTACAAGTCAGGAATCTGAAGATCAAAGAATGTCTACATCCTGTAAGTATTTATTCCGCATTATAACAGGATGATTTAATTTCATGACTCAATAAGTTAAGTAAGAAATCCGTAAAGTATTTCTTACAAGTGGTATCAGAGCCACCATGAAGTTAACTTCTTAAATTTTTAGATTCTCAGTTCATGATATTTGATATTTGGTTAGAAAATCGGAAAATCATATATCTGTATATTAAATAACAGTAGAAGCAATCTTGTTAACCAATTTGCATATTAAGAAGAAATTACGTGTTAGATTGAATTTATCGTATCACTGTTAATTCAAATGGCAATACTATAATTGTTGTTTTCGGTTGTGATTGTTAATTATATTAATATATTTATTAATTAATTAATTATAACCGTTTCATAAGACGTGCAGTATTAAACTAATTAAATTTAATATAATTACGAAATTGAAGAAATTAACGGTTATCTAACTCTTAGCCTAAAAAGTAGGTGCATTGGTAGTGGCGCAAAAGTAGGTGCATTGGTAGTGGCGCATTAATTGCGACGTTAGTTGCGCGGCACGTGCATTGATTGCACTTGCATTAATTGTGCGCGTTAGTTGCGAATTAGTTGCACTAATTGTGCGCATTAGTTGCCCCTTAGTTGGCACGCAATTTTGTATTGAGGTAGGCAACTGCCTGCTTATAAAATTGACAGGTATAAATAAGAATTATAATATATATATATAGTTACAGATATATTATAGTATATATATATATGAATGAGTATTATATATATAAATAAGTATTATATTATAATATATATTAAGAATTATATCCTAATATAATTACATATATATTATAATATAATAAATTTAAAGTGTAAATTTAAGTCGTATAGTATTTTTCAAAATAATTAGCATGTTTTAAGCTGTCCGAACTTGGATAAATAATTAATGATTCAATATATCGCCAAAGTGATCCCTATTACTGAATTAATTATTTTAGAGTTTTGACAAGTCTATGATTGACAAGTATGTAAATTTTAGTCGGCCCAGAGGAAGGTTAATGTTTGACATAGTTAATCTTAGACACGAGATAGTTATTTGTGAATTGATCATTAAGACAATTGAACTAGGAAAATCGGCCCAAAGGAAGATTTTCTTATTTAAGTCAATTAGTAGGATCAACATTAATTATACTCAAACTCATACATATACAAATTAATATGCTTGCCCAAAGGTATCTTATTGATTTTGTAAGAGTATGTTTTATTATGCTATGTTTATTTGTTAAATACTATAGAGATTATATGTTAAGTGATGTTTTTGGCTATTTATTGTTTGTTGTTTGTTATGTTACCAAATTCGTATCTCTATAACCCGGAAGGCAAAAAGGCACCCATACTTAATGGGAGCAACTTTGAGTTGTGGAAAGAAGATATGTTGTTGTACTTGATGTGCCATGATTACGAATTAGCATTAAGGGTCGATAAACCTAAACCTTTGACCGATGACAGTTCTCCTACGAAGAAGAAAGAGTCAGAGGCGTGAGAAAAGCCGAACAAGATAAGTCATGAAACAAGCAATTCCATTAGCATTCCGTGGTGCAATTCCACCTGAGATCACTAATGCAAAAAAGTTTCTCGAAGAGGTAGAGAAATGTTTTTCCAAGAACGATAAAGTAAAGATTAAGACGCTGCTTATTAAGCTAGCCATATGAAATATCATGGCAAAGGGACTGTTCGTGAGCACATCTTGGAAATGTCAAACATCGCTTCCAAACTGAAAGCACTTAAGATTGACTTTTCCGAAGATGTTGTGGTAAGCTTTGCTTTTCACTCTTTCCCTCCTCAGTATAAGAACTTTGAAACTTCTTATAACTGTCAGCGCGAGAAATGGACTCTCAACGAGCTCATCTCTCAGGCAGCGCAAGAGGAGGAAAAGATGAAGCAAGAACATCCAAAAGTGCAAATGGTGAAAGCTCAGGTGGATAAGGGAATTGAGAGAAAGTATGAAAGTTCAGATGCACATGCATCCGGTTCGGGACAAAAGAAGCATAAGGGTACGTCTGGTAAAGGGCGTTGCTTCCATTATAAGAAACCGGGGCACTTTAAGAAAGAATGTGAAAAATGGAGGGCTATGATGAAAGCCAAAGGTATTTTCACTTCTATGGTCTGTTCTCAGATCAATTTAGTTTCAGTTCCGAGAAATACTTGGTGGGTTGATACAATAGCAACAACTCATGTTTGTATTTCTTTGCAGGGTATGATAAGAAACCGAAGCCTGAGTGATGGTAAAACATCCATCTATACAGCTGATGGCAGTTCGTGTTTAGTTCATTCTATTTGTGAATTTCGTTTGTTGCTTACCAGTGGACATTTTTTTGTATTTAAAAGACGTATTGTATGTACCTTCTTTTCGAAGGAACCTAATTTCCTTTCCGTTGTTGGACAAATTAAATTATTCTTGTCTATTTGAAAATGAAAGTTTATGTCTTTATTTACATAGTAATGTTGTTGGTTCTGGAAAGTTAATAACAAATGATAACTTGTATTTATTGGATACTATAAAGGATCACAGATAGATAATTAATATAGATGTACCTGGAAAACTAAATTGTAAAATGGAAAA
Source organism: Limnanthes douglasii subsp. nivea (assembly GCA_036936605.1). Taxonomy (NCBI): domain Eukaryota; kingdom Viridiplantae; phylum Streptophyta; class Magnoliopsida; order Brassicales; family Limnanthaceae; genus Limnanthes; species Limnanthes douglasii. The sequence goes on from JAUPFV010000002.1 coordinate 336,461,974, forward strand.
ATCAGCAAAACTTTGGCACAAGCGATTAGGTCACATTTCTAGAAATAGAATTGAAAAGCTTGTTTCAGAAGGTTTATTAAGTGAACTGGATTTTTCGGACTTCAACGTTTGCGTTGAATGTATAAAAGGAAAACAGACCAAAGTGAAACGATTAGATGCATACAGAGCGAAAGGGGTCTTGGATTTGATACATACAGACATTTGCGGTCCGTTCCCTACAGCATCATGGAACGGCCAACGATATTTTGTATCTTTCATTAACGAATTTTCACGATATGGGTATCTATATCTCATTCACGAAAAATCAGAGGCCATTGACAAGTTCAAAATCTTTAAGACCGAAGTTGAAAAACAACTTGGTAAAGACATTAAGTGCGTCAGATCAGACCGTGGTGGTGAATACTACGGGAGATATGATGGTTCAGGTGAACAACGTCATGGACCGTTTGCAAAGTTCCTAGAAGAGTGTGGCATAGTCCCTTAGTATACGATGCCGGGTTCGCCCAACATGAATGGAGTATCTGAGAGACGAAACCGTACATTGAAGGATATGGTAAGAAGTATGATTAGTCATTCAATATTACCTATATCACTCTGGGGAGAAGCAATAAAATGTGCGACCTACCTACTTAATAGAGTTCCGACGAAAGCAACTACTAAGACAACGTATGAACTTTGGACTGGGCGTAAACCTAGTTTAAAACATTTACATGTTCGGGGATATCCAGCTGAAGCGAAGCCTTATATAGGCCGAATGAAAAGAAATTGGACTCCAAAACGGTTAGTAGTTATTTCATCGGATATCCCGAGCATAGTAGGGGTTTTAAGTTTTATGATCCTTCACAAAGAATATATTTGAGACGGGTACAACGAAATTCTTTGAGGATATATATTTTGGGGTGAAGATTTTAGTAACGAACATTCATTTTGAGGAAGAATCAACAGAGATTCATGAAGGTTCTAACAATGATATTATAATGTCAGATGATGATGATGATATGGTAATTAGAAGGCCAATCATCACTTCAGATTCGTTAGAATATATAGATACTCAAGATGATGTTAATCTTCCTCCTATGGATGTTGTTCCAATAGAGCAAAATGAAGTTGTTCAAGAAGAACAAACTCTACCTCCTCAAGAAGTTCAAGTGCAAAATGAAGAAATTATGCCTTTGCGTAGATCTACTAGAGAAAGAAAGAGCGCTATATCTTCAGACTATATAGTGTATCTTCAAGAACATGAAGAATTTTATGGTTCAACAGAAAATGATCCTTTAAATGTTCGTGAAGCCATGAAAAGTTCTGATTCTCACTTATGGATTAAAGCAATGAACGAAGAGTTTAAATCAATACAAGATAACGCAGTATGGGAGGTTGTTCCATTACCTGACGGAAAGAAGCCGATTGGATGTAAATGGATTTTTAAAACCAAACGTGATTCTAAGGGTAATGTGGAGAGGCATAAAGCGCGACTTGTAGCTAATGGTTTTACTCAACGTGAAGGGATTAACTTTAAAGAAACCTTCTCTCCAGTTTCTTCGAAGGATTCTTTTCAGACAATCATGGCATTAGTTGCACACTTTGACCTTGAGCTCCATCAAATGGATGTAAAGACCGTTTTTCTTAATGGAGACATTGAGGAAACGATCTATATGTTAAAACTTGAAAACTTTGTCTCTGGTGATCCAAAGTCGACGGTATGCAAACTGAAGAAATCTATTTATGGTCTCAAGCAAGCGTCTCGACAGTGGTATCACAAATTCCTTGAAGTTATTGTCTCATTTGGTTTCGAGATAAATTCAGTGGAGGATTATGTGTATCAAAAGTTCAGTGGGAGTAAATTCATATTTCTAGTGATGTATGTTGATGACATATTATTGGCTACGAACGATAAAGAATTGTTACATACGACCAAGAAATTTCTTTCGGACAAATTCGATATGAAAGATCTTGGTGATGCATCATTTGTGTTAGGAATTCAAATTCATAGGAATCGATCCCATGTAATTTTGAGTTTATCACAAAAGGCGTATATATAGAGTATGTTACAACATTACGGGATGACTAACAGCAAAGGAAAGGAAACCCCTATATCAAAAGGTGAAAAGTTTAGCCTTAAGCAATGCCCAAAGATAAAACTTGAGATTGAGGAAATGCAAAAGGTTCCATATGCTTCGGCTGTTGGAAGTCTGATGTATGGTCAAGTTTGTACACGGCCAGATATTGATTTTGTGGTGGGTCTGTTAGGGAGATACGTAAGTAATACGGGGATGGAACGCTGGAAAGCAGTCAAAAGAGTTCTCCGGTATTTGCAACAAACAAAACATCACAGGTTAACATATAAGAAGTCGGATAAACTGGAGGTCATAGGGTATTTCGACTCGAATTTCGCTGGATGTGAGGATTCTCGTCGTTCAACCTCAAGAATTATATTCCTTTTAGCGGGAGGTGCAATATCATGGAAAAGTGTTAAACAAACACTCATTGCATCTTCCACTATGGCTGCGGAATTTGTTGCTTGTTTCGAGGCATCCAATCAGGCGCTTTGGCTGCGAAATTTTGTCACGGGACTGCGAATCGTAGAGGGGATAGAAAGACCCCTTAGATTATATTGTGACAATAACTCGGCAGTTTAGTATTCAAACAGCAACAGTAGCTCGGTTAAGTCCAAACATGTAGATATCAAGTTCCTGTCTGTTAAAGAGAGAGTACAGAGTGGTCAAATCAGTGTGGAGCACATAGGGACAAACTCGATGTTAGCAGATCCTCTTACGAAGGCATTAGTACCTAAAGTTTTTATTGAACACACCATTAACATGAGTGTTGTGTACTTAGAGGATTGTTAGTTTCAGTGGGAGTTTGTATTAAGCTATTAGATTTGTTTGTATTATGATATTCACGAACTTAAGGTCATTAATGCAAACATATTTATATATAAGTTTTCAGTGTGCTCTTATCTTTGATTATTCGTACTCTGTTGTAAGTAGACCTCCAATTAAGTGGGAATAGTTAAGAATAGATATGTAAGATTACATTTCATATTATATTTATGCTATGCACCATGATAGATCCATGTAGTTGATTGTTGTGATATCGTGATTACTGATGCATCTATTTGCGGCTTGAAATGCATTGATGATGACTTTAGTCCTATGTCGTTAATGGTCATTTACGGGATTGTTAAGGTTATCTATGTGACGATAGAAATTAAGAACATTCATTGAGTGGATGCATCCTATAGTAGCATATGATGATCCAAGTGGGAGATTGTTGGAATTTCTCTCTTAAGTTGGACCGTCACATGTTTTATCGATGTATCGAACTATCGTTAATATTAGTCCTATAAAAGTAATCATAAAGAAAAGAATGGACTAGTAGATAAAATATGTATCATGGAGGTAATTGTATAGATACCAGGTTTAATTCCGAATATTGTGAAGGATTGGATTCGGAAATAAACAACTTTAGCAAAACGTAAAGTTTTGGGGTTATTTTGTAAAACAAAATAATACCGGGTTATGGTCCCTAAGGTTGGCAATTTAATAAGGACTGGTCTTCATTAATTAACCGTCTGGAAGTTACAAACGGTTAAAATAGAAGAACCGTTTTCTCACTTCAGTTCTATATAAGAATGAGTTCTTCATTCTTAAAAGACACGAGACCAAATACAGAGAGAAAAAATCCTTTAAGAAAAACAAATTGATTCTTCCTTCGAATCAATTACAAAAAGTGTGTTTTGGTTGCCATCTCTTAGAAGAATCGATAACCTAGCAAAGGATCACGGATCATCCGCTACAAGTCAGGAATCTGAAGATCAAAGAATGTCTACATCCTGTAAGTATTTATTCCGCATTATTACAGGATGATTTAATTTCATGGTTCAATAAGTTAAGTAAGAAATCCGTAAAGTATTTCTCTAGCTCGACTTGACAAATCCTCAATTTGGAATATGAGGAGGAGTTGAGCCTTCCGTCCTCTAAATATGAGATTTTCATGGCTTGATGAGGAGAGATATTATATAAGTGGTACTTTCTTATATATGAAAGCTTTTTATGGATCTGCAAAAGTATACTTTTCTTGGTCCTCTAGTTAGATGGAAATTCGATTATACTAGGGGTCTCCATAAATCATAGAATTTGAAACATCTCTAAGAACTTAAAAACTTATTTTATTCATTTTCTGCTTCTTTCGGTATGCGTATGAAACATGCATAACGTATTTCGATAAATTTGATTTTATAGGGTTTTTTCCTCAACATTGATCAAGATAGCGTTCGAGCTAGCCGTGATCAACCAGGCAATCAGAATTTACTATTTTATGCACACTCACCTGGCCATGATCAAGTTTTTGTTAGGTACGACCAAAAGTCCCACATCCCACATCGGTTAAACATGGGAAGAAAGATCAGTATATAAGTTAAGAATACAACTCCATTAGTGTGAGGCATTTTGGAAGTGGACCAAAAACAAAGCCATGCGGGCTAGTGGGACCAAAGCGGACAATATCACACTATTCTGGAGATCAGAGTATTCTTACTTATATACAAAAAGAGGAATATACTGACCCAATATTAACTACAAATGGTAACAGAGCACCAGGTTGCAGACGGAACACGATGTGGTGGGTTTTGATACAAAAAGCACTTATATAGTGACCCAATATTCCCTACAAATGGTATCAGAGCACCAGGCCCAGACGGAACGCGATGTGGTGGGTTGTGATGATGTGGGTGCCGAACATCTTGCCAGAAGCCATACTCAAGGTGATTGATCTGTTGGATAGATAGAGCGCCAGATGGCTCGTCAAGCATGTGGCTTGATCAAGGAGTGGCGCAGATTCATCTATAGACGGAGCGCCAGATGGTTCATCAAGCAGGTGGCTTCATCACGGAGCGGGACATATTCATATATAGATGGATCGTCAGATGGCTCATCAAGCAGGTGGCTTGATCAAGGAGCAGCGCAGATTCATGGTGTGCCTGATAGCTCATCAAGCAGGTGGCTTGATCAAGGAGCGGCACAGTATCATCGAGTAGGCGAATGGAAGTCAATTGAGAGGAGGCTAGAGTGGTACTTTGTTCGAGAGGAGGATTGTTAAGTGCGACCAAAAGGCCCACATCCCACATCGGTTAAAAAGCGCAGAATATAGTGACCCAATATTCCCTACAAATGGTATCAGAGCACCAGGCCCAGCGGAACGCGATGTGGTGGGTTGTGATGATGTGGGTGCCGAACATCTTGCCAGGAGCCATACTCAAGGTGATTGATCTGTTGGATAGATAGAGCGCCAGATGGCTCGTCAAGCATGTGGCTTGATCAAGGAGCGGCACAGATTCATCTATAGACGGAGCGCCAGATGGTTCATCAAGCAGTTGGCTTCATCACGGAGCGGCACATATTCATATATAGATGGATCGTCAGATGGCTCATCAAGCAGGTGGCTTGATCAAGGAGCAGCGCAGATTCATCTAAAGATGGTGTGCCTGATAGCTCATCAAGCAGGTGGCTTGATCAAGGAGCGGCACAGTGTCATCGAGTAGGCGGATGGAAGTCAATTGAGAGGAGGCTAGAATGGTACTTTGTTCGAGAGGAGGATTGTTAAGTGCGACCAAAAGGCCCACATTCCACATCGGTTAAACATGGGAAGAAAGATCAGTATATAAGTTAAGAATACAACTCCATTAGTGTGAGGCCTTTCGGAAGTGGACCAAAAACAAAGTCGTGCGGGCCAGTGGGCCCAAAGCGGACAATATCACACTATTGTAAAGATCGGAGCATTCTTACCTATATAAAAAAAACGGAATATACTGACCCAATAGTAAGCGATAATGTCTTCTTTTGCTACATTTTCAAATTTCAACTCATTTTTCTTACCTACTTCCCACCTATTTTCCTTACAATAGGTTTTGTGAATTAGATTTTCCCATAGACTTGTATTTAACCTACTTACGTATGTTGAGTCCACCTTCTATGTAGACATGTGAAACCTTTTACCAATAGTAGATGATCCTCACACAAATTTATTTAACATCTTTTATATTCTTGTTATAATTCTTGCAGGGATGAAGATACTTTGCATCCAATAGGTTGGTATGGGCATCTTGGCAGAATCGATTAACACAAGCCTACCACCAAAAGATAAGATTTTGTACTCTCATTCCTTGATTTTGTTTTTTTGTTCTCCTGTTTAATAAGTTGCTGAAGATGCTAGCTATATTATTATTATTATTATTAAGAGTGATTCCCAGATAGTCCATAGGCAGAGGACTAACATTAAATCCTAGAGATGCCATTAATACTTGTTGATATGAAGATTTTAATCTTGTCCTTATTAATAACTTGACTTGAGACAGTTTGATAACTCTGAAGAAAGAAGCCAAGTTTGTTGATTGTATCATCCATACTGTTAGCAAAGATTAAAATATCATCTGCAAATACTAGTCAATTAATTAACATTTTACTTCTGGATGAGAAATGCATGGTTTTATTGACAGTGAACAATTTATAAAGACCCCTAATTAGGACTTCCTCAACCAAAATGAAGAGACTAGGTGACAAGGGATCCCTTTATATTAAGCCTCTTTTAGTATTAAAAAATAATTTTTTCCATTAATAAGAATGGAAACACAGACATAACTAATGATACTATGAATTAATTTGACAAACTTAGAAGAAAACACAAAATATTCTAAGACCGTAGTAAGAAATGAATGAGAAATCAAATCAAATGCCTTAGTCATGTCCACCTTGATCATTAGATTACTAGGTTTCTTCTTTTTGTTTAAGCCAAAAATTAATTCTTTAGCTATTAGGATGTTCTCTTGAATAAAATAATAATGAATAAAGACACCTTAAATCTTAGAGATCGGTTTAGGCAGAATCCTTAAAAGTCGGTGATTTAGTAATTTAGACATTATTCTGTTTAGGAACCTACATAATCCAATAAGTCTAAAATCTTTCTAATTAGTTTGGTTAGTAGAATTAGGAATTAGACAGATACATGTAGCTAATATCCCTTTAGGAATATTCTTACCCTTCATAAAGTACGTTAATACTAGGCGTAGATCATCCTTTATAATACACCAACATGTCTTATAAAGGAAAACATTAAACTCGTCCATCCCTGCAGCTCTTGTAGATTTAAGATTAGAAATGATATCAAAAATCTCATCCTCCTTAGGCATAGCCATTAGGAACGCATTGTCTCCATTAGTAATAAGTCTATGAATATTCTCAAAGATATCATTATGCATTAGTACTTCCTCATCTTCCTTGTTAGTATAAGAAAGGCCAGTAAGAATTCTTTTAAAGTAATTGACAGTAAAGATGCCAATTTGATCTTTGTCCATAATCCAGTTATCTCGTTCTTTTATACTATTAATACTAGATCTTTTCCTTTGCATTTTCACATAACTATGAAAGACTTTAGTATTCTTATCACCCTCTTTTAACCAGGTAATATAGCATATTTGAAACCAAAAGGACTCTTCCATATTAAGATCTAAGAGTAGATTTGCATTAGCTTTAGATAAGTCCATTTTAGATTCATTGTTGTTGTTTTCTAAATGGTTTCTTTCCATGTTTCCAACATTTATTTCAGCTTCTTTTACTTTGTCAAAAATATTACCAAACTGAATTTTATTCTATTATTTCAAAGCTTTTTTCAACTTGTTTTCTTTTTGCCACTAAACAAAAAGAGGGAAACATTTCAAATATTTGTTCCAATTTTCTTTGACAAATGGAAGAAAATTGGAATTTAGACTCCAGATATTAATAAATTTAAAGCTTTTTTCAAAGTTTAACTTCTATTTACTAATAGTGATGCACAATAGGCTATGATCTGAGCATGTTCTAGCCATGTGCATAACATTAGTATTAGTGAAAGTGTTAGACCATGTAGAGTTATGTAACACTCTGTGTAGTCTTTTCCACTTAGCACGTTTTTCCAAGTAAATTTGGTACCACAGTAGCCAATGTCTTCTAAGTTATAGTCACTTATCATTTCATTAAAGTCATTAGCGTTGTCCATAGAGTAGGTGATGCAACCTATCTGCTCATCAGGAGAAGTAATAGCGTTGTAATTGCCCATTAAAATCCATTATTTGTCAACAATGGTAGATGAAATTTCTCTTATGAAATTTCATAGATTAATCATGCAATTCCTTTGACACTTGGCATATATAATAGTTGATAGGAAACAAGTATTATCCTTAGTATTAGTAAATTCTGTGTGAAGTAATTGAGTGTGATTATACGACACCTTAACTTTATACTCCTTTTTACAAAATATCCAAACTTTAGTAGAGATGTTATAAGAGAAGAAGTTCATACCAATTTTCTCAGTTGTGCACAACATATAGTATCCTCCTTAATTAGGGGTTCTTGAATGACCACAATATTTATCTGTTTTTCAGAAATAATGAATTTGATTATTGTGGTAGTAGATCTGTTTTTAATCCCTCTAAAATTCCAATTCAAAATCTTAATCATCTTGATTAGATTTGCATTTCATGTTTGTCCCTGAAAACATCAGAGATTTAATCTTTAAATTTTTAACATTTTTCTTACCTCTTGCAGATTTAAGCTTTTTGTTGAGCAGCTTGTGGAACTCAGTATTGATTTCTTGGATCTTATTATCCGGTGTTAAAGTTAAGATTCCCCCATAATATTTGTTTGAAGTGTTTACCTTAGAAACAAGGTTTTCATAATTAAGATTATAACCTTTTTCTAGAGATAGGATACCATCAATTATTTTTTCTTCTTTAGAAGCGTTGTCTTCACTATTTTTGTTGTCTTTGTTATTTTTTTGTTTCTTATTGGATTGGAATCATATTTATTCATTTCATCAATATTTCTTGGATCTATTGACTTTATCTTAGGAATATTAATAATAGATTTCATGCTTTTCCATTCTTCTTTATTTTCTACCTTAAAAGCATTCTCTGCATTTTCTTTTCCCCTGATTGTATAGGATTCATCATTCTTTTTCTAAATATTGTATTTTATTTTTTGGAGCTTTTCTCCTCATGAACAATATGACAACAATTGAAACAATACTTAAGCATATCCTTGTATATAATTTGTACTCAGCATCCATTGATTTCTCTTTAAACCAACCCAAACCAACCCAGATTAATTTTTTGAGATAAGTCTATCTCAACCGATGCTATACATGAATTATAAAAATGCTTTATTCTTATCTGGAATTCTAATTTGTAGAGGATTTCCTATTGTTTCAATAATAACAGAATTATTCGGGAATCTTTTAAATCTAATCCAGACTGGACAAACAAACAGGGCATTCTACTTTTGTGTGAATTGCAGGGTCCATTTGATGAGTCTCATCACCGAGTCACCCAGGTACATACGTTTTTGTGCCAAATTTTACATAGATCTTCCTTAGATTCAAATTCTAGTAATAAATACCTTGAATCGCAAACAGATATGTTATGTTCTTCAGTCAGTTTCAGTCTCTGAATAAAATCATTGATAACCTGTTTTTTTGGAATTCCTTTGTTGAATTTTCCAATTAGCGTATGTTTCCTTTTGTTCTTCACATAATCTTGCACATCTTGGTGAAATTGGATCGAGATATGATCTTTCTTATAATATATGGATTCGGGTTTGAATTTTTGTATTTGTTTAGATAATTTTGAACACTAGCATTTCTTGATTTCAATTTTACTTTATTCTGGAAGTTATTGGAAGACAATTGAAGCATAAGAAAATCTTCATTTCAACTCATCTTCCAATCATGCACATGATGTAGAAACTTCTTAGGAGATGGACTTGGATAAGCGGTACCAAAAACCATTGATTCACAAGCAAAAATATTTAAATGACTAAAATTTTCAAATCGCGTAATTAAACAAGGATTAAACAAAAAGAATCAATAGAACAAAGAGTTCTAAAAATTATTGAATTTCAAAATAATCAATCTCGGGTATTTTCATACTTTTTCTTATTTTTGAGAGATTTCTCTTTTTTTTTGAAATTTCTTCCACAGTTATAAAGCGCGGTAAAGGTGATTTTAAAAAAAAAATGTATAATAAATCTCAATTTTAAAACAGTTATTTACTTATTTGGCAGTTTTATTTGTTAGTTTTGGTGAATATGGTTGAAAACTAAAATGTTAGGTTGACAATCACCACATTTATCCTATCATTTCTCAAATATATATTTTCCCATTCCAATTAGCTTTTGGAGATATTGTCGGCCTGCTAAACTTCTGTTCGGTTTTTTCTAAATATACTGTTGATGTTGATGGTATGATATCTTTTCCACTATTTTGTTTTCATGTCATCCATCTCCGATATTCTTTTGTCGATTATCTTTCGGCTACCGAACTTTTTTCGTGTCCTAACATATTAGTCAGATATATTCTTTTTACGTAATCATTTTGTTTTTTTACTGATAGAATAAATTTTTTTCGGACTCCTGCAGATTGTTGTTTACTTTAATATACTTTTATGAATTTATATATGGTAAACTCCGTCTGCATTTGTATGGATTGTCTTCATTCGTATGAATTGTGGTTTTGAACCCTATTTATGATAACACCACTTCTTTTCATGAAAAATATTTGTTAATCTTGCAAAGCATTTTTAATTTTGTTTTGTGTTTTAAATACTAAAATATAAATAAAAGTGAAATTTTTTATTTTTATTTTTATTTTCAAAACGTTTGTTAAAAAAATTTATTTGTTGATTTCACTAAAGTCAGTTCATAGTATGTAGACAGTCATAGACTAAATCCATTTAAATTCACAAATCTGTATTAAAATTCATTAAAATATGCAAGTGTAGAAGTTTTACCGAACATTTTTTAATCAAGATAATATATATCCGAACTTGAGAATCGAAAAACACATTGTGTAATTTCGATCTTAAAAAATAGCATTCTTCTTGCGTTTATCAGAGCTTATCACCTAAGTCTTGACCATAACTTCTATTTGAGATATTCAAACAATTCATGGTTTTACATGTCCTCGGTTTTCCATCTTCGATTAAATGTTGTCTTTGGCAATACTTGTGTTCTCAAGTTATTTTTAGCACACACAAAGAATTCTCCACCTACGTTTCAACATCTGTTGCACCCGATATTCTACTATTTATGGACGATCTCATCCATATTCTATACTTGCACAAGTATCATGGAATTTGTGAACTTTAAAACTGGTAATACCTTCTCTAAATCATTTGAAGGATTTCCTTGCTAGTAGTTTTAATAACCTTCACCTACTCTATCTCCATTGTGATTCAGATGAAGTCTAACTTGATATTTACATTCTCATGAAACTTTAGATTCTTCATTAAATAAACAACACTAATATCATCATATAATATAATTACATATTCCTTTGTACAAGTGATTGCACTCAACAATCTATTTAGCCAACTAGCTTCTTTCATGGATTCCGTATCATCCATATATTCGATTTCCGTAGACGACAAGGCAAAGACATTTTGTATATAAGACTTCCAGCTAACTGCTCCTCCAAGAACAATAAATAGATAACTCCAAGTAGACTTCCTTGTGTCAAGACAACCCACATAATCAAAGTCCACATACACTCTTAGCAATATATAATCTGTATCTTTCAGACTATAACACAACCCAACTTCAAGTGAACCCTTTAACTATCTCATGAGCCACTTGAGTGCATGTCATTGTGATTTCTCCATATTTGATATGTATTTGCTCAAAACACTTATGACATAGGCAAAACCATGTCCGTAACATGTACTTCTCAAATGCAGCTTTGGATGGTGTTTGATCTACACTAAGTTTGAATTGAGAACCAATGAGAGTTTCGAACCTCCTCAACTCGAGACATGCCAAATTTCTGAAGGATTGTATGTATATATTTTTGTTGAGATTATAATAGATACCTCTTCGACATGTTCCTCTTGATCACAATATCGAGTATCATATGGCTAATCCCAAATCCTTCATCTTAAACTTTATTTTCAGTTGAGTCTTCACTTATTTAATTTTCTTCTTATTTATTCCTATTATTATAATATCATCCACATATAATAGCAATACGATTGTTCTATACATGTTTCCTAGTCAATATAATAGACACGATAACAGCTTCAGACATTCTTAACGGGTCGAAAAGAAATAATCAAATCTTTTATCCCACTACATTATTGACTTTTTCCTTCTCTTTCATTTTTCAACAGACACGCATCTTTTTTATTTCATTCTTTAAACCTTTTTGGCTGAGACACATATATTGTCTCTTCCAATTCTTCATGCTGAATAATAGTAACATCTATTAATTTAATTTTAGATAAGATCTAGCAACAGTCGACAACATAACCTAATGGATGTTTGTATAATAACCGACACAAATATCTTATTGAAATTAACATCGTCCCTTTGCGTAAACAATTAGCACTCAGCCTAGATTTGTATATGGATAACTCGAGCCTATGAATTCATTGATTCTTTTTTAATATCCATTTACTCCCAATAAGCGTCTGGACCTTTAACTGGTTCAAAAGAATCCAGGTGCTCATCTACTTAAGAGATTTCAATATTTTCTTTATGGTTGTAAGTCACTTCTCTTTATCATTGATCTTTATAGCATCTTGATAGCTTCCGGGCTTAAAAAAATTATTTTTGTTTTGATAGATAAAGCATAATAAATAACATCATCAAAGATATATATCATTGTGGAAGTTTGTTTGGTCTACGTTCTCTATCTCTCACTAATTGATAATCAAGCCTATGTTGCTCTTCAATGTGATCATCTATAGGCCCTAGAACCTCAGACCATCAGCCATCTTTGAACTCATGTAATGGTCGAACTTCCTCTCCATGAGCCAATTCTAGACCAAGTGGTACATAATCTTAGGTAAAAGTATCATCAATTTTATTTTTAGATAAAAATCATCATCAATCGATATATTTTCTTGATAGTACTAGGTCGGGTCTTCATTTTTGTCTTCAGTTACATGTTCTCATCATTGAAAATTGCGTCCCTTATTATTAAGATCTTCTAACATCTACCTTCAAGGTACCACAACCTATACTTTTTTACTCCTTCCAGATAGCCGAGAAACAAATATTTTATTGCTCCCAGCTGAAGCTTATTTTGCTTCATATGTGTACGCAACACACTTGAACACTCTCAAGTATTCCATCTTAGGGCTCTTTCCAATCCATGTTTCTTAAGGGAAAAAAAACTTTAGCATCATAAATGGATACTTGTTGGTGATATAAGCAGTCGTAGTCACGAATTCTCCCTAGAAACTTATGCACATTTTAACTATTTGAACCATACATTTATCCATTTTCTAACAAGTTTTAGTTTATTCTCTAAACAACCCATTTTATTGGAGAGTCAGACTCACAATCCAGTATCTAGGAATGCCAAAATTTGAATAATAGCTATTGAACTCCTTGTTTACATATTCTAAAACATTATTAGTCTGAAGCTTCTTCGACATTTTCCTAGTATGATTCTTCACTAAAATCTTCAAGTTCCTAACACAATAGAATACTTTATCTTTGGTCTTCAAAATTATAACTAATATGTTTTTAGAATAGTCATCAAACAAGAAAATAAAGTACCTTGAACCACGTATAATAAGTTCTTATGTCGGGCCCTAAAGATATGAACGAACATACTCAAGCACACCATTGGTTGTATAGTTATTAGATACAAACTTGGCGCTCTTATTCTTACCAACATACATCGTTCACAAAATCTCAATTTATGAACTGTGCTATCATCCAATCATCCTTGTGTGCTAAGTTTAATAAGTATTTCTTACTCATATGAACAAGTTAAATATGTTATAACTTGGTTGAATCTTTCTTCATCTTGGACACACCTTCGACACTATAAATCCCTCAAGAACTAACACACCAATAGTCATATAGGCCACCACAACAACAAGTGAGTCTAACAAGACCTTAAGTTTATCGTCTTCACCCTTATAAGTAAAAATTTCCTCATCTGACATCTCAATAGAAAAAATATTACGTTTAACTTCGGGCGCGTACCAACATAGTAAAACTCATACATAACATATTTTAATAGATTTTTTTGTATTTTTCAAAATTTATTTTGCAGGCCGCACTGGCGGGATGAAAATTTAACATCGACAGTATCAATATATATCATCGACGATGTGGAGCTCTAGTACCAGTTTCGGTATTTGTCACCAATGGGATAGATTAAGAATACTGGCGGCACGAAATATTAAAGATAAATTACTAGAGTCGATTTAGTATAATTATTTAATAATATATAACTTAAGCCGAATAGCTCCCACTCATTTGACAACACAAGATTCATCATTCCTAAAAATGACCGTTCTACATTCATATAAGTTTAGGTCTTAAACTCGATATTTATTAGTATTCACCTAGAATTATACACCCACTTATCATCGTAACTTCAAGAAGAAGAAGATATTAAACCATCAACTTACTCATAGTCGTCTGGAACCATTGCAATATCTCCAAACTTGGTCTCTACATAACTATTTCCATTCATTCTTACCGAGAGGTTCCTACTGATATGGTGTTCCTTCTTGCACAACCAACACAATTTAGAACCCTTCACATGCCTCTTGAACTTTGAGCAAGATTTTCCTATCCTCTAGCTTGAATATGTCATTTCTGATCGAGCTTTCACACTTAGACTGAGACCTTCAGCGTCACCATTCATAACTAATGCACTCTTTGTTTTGGACATCATAAATGACTCTTTGTCGTAGATTATGGTGTCCATAAAGTTCTCATACACCTTAGACATAGAACTTAAGATGATTATGACATGGTCCTCATCCTTCACCTTCACGCTAACTGCATTTAAGTCAATAATGATTATTTTAAAATCATTTATATGTCTTTAGATATCATTGATAATATCCATTGACAACATATATAACTATTCTTTGAGATACAATCTATTTGCCAATGAATTCTTCATATAAACCGCCTCCAATCAATTCTAAATCTTAGCGTCATAGGCTCTTAAGAAACCTCACAAATTAATTCACCCCACGAGCTCAATATGAGCGTACCATGAACTTTAGAAAATATTTCAGCGTCAACCTTATATATATATATTACTCATCAATAATAGTAACAACTAATCACTTATGTACTAGTTAACCCGAAACTTTAATTCTCCAGAGGTTGAAAACATTATCTTCATTGTATATTTCTAGGTTGTAATTCATGGAACTCATGTTGGTGGCTTATCTAGGTTTTCCGGTGAGAACCTTCTATCTAACCTTTATATATAAAATGGTCGTTGTTATTTATTCTTCATTTCGAAACTACAACTAGTGCTATTCCAGATCATCCACTCTCATTGCATCACTCTGATTGTGTTCTTCTTGAGGTGTGTTAAGTTTCATAGATTTTTTGCATTCCCGTTCATTATGTCTAATATGATAGCAATCTGAGAAATAATTGGTCTGAATTTATAAGTTAGCTCTTGCCAGAGTCTTTCAGTGTTGCCAAAACCTATCCAAAGTTTGTTTAAATGAGTCTTAGATAAATCAAGCTCGATTTAGGAATTCCAAAAATTGTACATGCCCATATTATTTTTAGGTACCCAAATAGCTAGTGGATTTCATAGATCCATGGAAATTACTGGATAGAATCCTCATTATACATGTAGTTTAAAATAAAATGTTTGGAAATAAAATCTAAACAAGAGAAATTGAGGATCCTTTTTTAGGATAAAAATTTGGCTCTATTTTAATAAACACATTGTATGCTTGCCAACTTTCCAAAAATTGTATCTCAAAAGCCTTTTTATATCTTCTTGTAGGTATATTTAAATCATCAGGTGTCGAAGATCCTCAAAAGCAAGACTAATTTGTCTATTAAAGCCAAAAGATTAAAAAAATATGGACTTCTGCCATTGGAGGCCTCCCGTTTGAGAACTTACCTATTATGGTAAGCCTTTTCATGAGTTAAAAATTCAAATGATTTATGAACCCTCTTTCCATAATCTTGACATTATCGTATATGATGTCTTTAGGTATGGTCATGGTAACTTGAGCGCAAGATAGTGGAGAGTTTTGGGATCTTGACATAGGATACTTTGATGGATAATGTATTAGTTTGTGTTCAAAAGTATGATTGATTCAGAGGGTTGAGAATTGAGTACGATTTCTGGTTTTTCTGGCCGTGAGCATTACATTGATCGGTGGTGGAAATTTTTTGTTTGGATAATCTTGTATGTCTATGCTGCAAATGTTTTATATTGAAGATTGAATTCTTGTGGAATTTGTGAATGATGATATAGCTTTATTGTTGTTGGTAAAAGATATTACTATTAATTACATATATGCCTTTGGTTGTTATATGTCTTCAAAAAGAGGATGACACTATGTGTTTGCCGTCGTGGCTTGCCATGTTGGTGGAGGGGCGACATCTACTAGGAAAAGAGAGAATGTTACTTTACAAAATTTATTTTCTTAGAGATTTCAAGTTTTTAGAACAAATTTCTTCATATTCTTTCATCCGTCAACTTGATGTTATATTTTATCATCCATAAAATATGATTGGAATAATACTCATTGTCATAAGAAATTAATTAATAGAATAAAAACATTAATAAGATTAATAGATAATAGTAACCACTAAAAAAATAAAATTTTGTTTGGTATGAGAATTCATTTCCCCTCTAACCCTCTTTTTTTTTCTTAGAGTTAATAAAAACAATGTGATTTCTCATTTCTTATTTAGATTTTCAACTTTGACAAAAGAAATGATTTTTTTTTCAATAGATTACATAAGGAATATGAATGTTTTAATAGTCACCTATCCAAAATTTCAAGTTGGCTGCTTAGTTTTTGGATTTATCTTCTGGTGTGGATTATTTTTAACTGAGGGTAATTTGGTCAGATATTTTGGGATGTTTCAAAGGTATTTAATGTTTGGGTGTTTTGTAGTAAGAGATTTAAGTTGTCTGGTAGTATTAAATGTTCATTACCCTGATTAATGAAAGTGGTTGGGTATTTATACCCTTAATTATGGGCCACATGGGCTTTCGAGTTAAATTTATGAAACCGGGTCGAGCTCAAAAACTCATTAGTTTATTAAGCATTTTAGCAATTAACTTAGTCAAAAGGTGATTAGTTTTTAGTACTTTTGTCTAGTTCGGATGGTTTAGTGGGTGGCTTTTGTCCGAATTTCCCCTGTCCGGTTCCCACAGTTAGTGGTGAAAAGTTCCGGACTCATCACTAGCCCCTTTTTTAGGTTTTGTTCGAAGGCCTTTGGTAAGACCTAAAAAAATCTTTTTGGCACTTGTAACATTTCCCGGACTGATTGAGTATTTAGTGAAGGATTTATCCGCATAGAAAACTTCTCAGAAGTTCAAAGGTTTTGCCATGGATTGTTGAACACGTGTCATCTTCTGATTTTCCTCACCAGCCGTTTTTCTCATAGAACGATGCTCCCACTAATCCCAAAAAGTAACCTCCTCATTTAATGCCCATGACGTGAGCATCGCCTTCAATCGTTACTTTTGTCTTTTTGTATTCTTCTAGGTTTTTGGCATCTCATTTTGTCTCATTAGTATAAATTACTTCATTTTCATTGTTTTACCATCTTCTTTACTCTCTCATTCCTTTATCTCAAAACTTTCACCTCTCTTCTCAAAATTCTTTTGGTGTGAGTTTATGTTCACAGCAAGAAACGCACTGGTAAAAGGCGAGTGGCTTAATCTCTCAGAGTTAGAAAAAGCACAAAGAGTTGAGTAAGAAAGGCGCATTGATGCAGGTCTTCTAGTTTCTCCAATCGAAAAATCTGAAACACCATCTTCAGAGTCTGATCGAGGTTCATCTTCTGCTAGAAGCTCCAAACCTAGGAGGTTATTTCAACCAAGTCTTTCACCCATCGTATCAGGCTCCTCAGTTCAAGAGTCACAGCCTACTGTTGAACGGGAAAAAGCTGTTACAAGCACAAGGAGACCCTCTCCATTCATAGCGATGGGATCAGATGCTGAGAAATTCCCGAGAAAAACTGACACTTCGTCGAAGAGGTCGCTTAGTAAAAGGCCAGGCTGTTGTTCCAGAGTCTAAGTCTCCGAAATCAGGGCCCCTAAGTCTGGGGCCAAAGACAAAGCTATAGGGTCTGAGGCATCCATCAAAGTCCCTAAGGATAAATCATCTGGTTCGGATGCTACTGGAACAAGCCTTTGAAATGAACCCTCCGGATCTGAGCCCCAGCCGGACACCAGACCATTCAGAGAAAGTGATGTTCAGCCATCCAGACATCTTACTGAGCCGACCACCAGCACTCCTCCACCAATGACAACTGATAAATCTTCCATAGTGATGGAATAGGTGATGGAGGACAGCATTGAAGAAGCCCCTTTTGAGACTGACGTCTCTGGGCAGACGGGAGAAGCTGCCACTGACAAGAAGAGAAAGGGTAAAGAGAAGTTGTGTTTGAAACATCCAGACCTTCCGGAGTCCCCTCAAGGCAGAGTGCGACCTTGCTTCCATAAAGTGAGCGTAAAGTATCTGCTAGCCATGCAGAACATTAACTATGCCTTCATTCATACTGCTGAATTAGGCCGGATCCGGACGAAGTGGGAGATTCCATAATCTGTCAAAGTGAGGATACCAGTCGATCTGGAGACGCCAATGGACTGCAAGCTGAGTGAGATAGTTATCTACACATAATTGTTCAACTGGGGGCTCAAATTTCCCTTGGACCCAGAGATTGTCAGATATTTTCATCTGATAAAGCTCTGTCCAAGCCAACTGAGTCCCAATGCTTGGTACAGCCTCATGGCTTGCATCATGGCCTCTAAGCTCTCCAAATGCCGCTTCCGATGGAGCAATTCGCTGCTCTAGCCAGCCTTTGCAAGAATCACATCATCCCCTTCTACCATTACAACATGGGTGACAATTATAAGATGGTTGATGATCTGCTCGAATCAGAGAAGAATTGGAAAACCCAATTCTTGTTCATTAGTGGAGCTTGGGAAAATGGGAAGAAGATTAAAGTTGGAGTCAACCCAAGCATGTTGACCAGCAGATGGAAAAGCACAGGTAAAAAATTCATCATGTTTGTTTTTCTTTCCTTATAAAAAATCTTGTTACTAAATTGCTCTTCTTTTTCTTTGGGTAGTGCTGCCAAATGAGTTCTCCGACTACTTGGAGGAGGGGCAGGAAACCTGTGTCAAGCTGAATGGATAGGCTGCTGACAAATGGGGAAATTGTTTCCACAATTGTTTCACTACCGGAAATTTAATGAGGTCCCACCTCTGGAACACAACCGGTCGGAGATACCTGACTTGGGAAGAACTGACCACACCACCTCGTCCGAGTACAGAGGCGAAGGATGGGAAGCTGGCCTTCCCTGCCAGGGCTAAAGCCCCAAGTAAGATGAAGGGCAAGAAAGCCAAGAAGAAGCAAGATGCAACTCAGGTTGCTCAAGGTGGTGCTGAGGAAATCATCCCAGCAAATTAGGGAGGGCAGGACCAAGGGGTAATCGATGCTACCCTTCTTCAAGTGGTTGAAAATGAAAGTACCAAAGAGGCAGGTGAACCTCCAAACCCTCAAAGGCTCCTAAGAAGGATAAAAAACGGGGGGCAGATGGTGGATATAGGGAAGCCAAGAAGAAGAAAATCTCCAAGGGGGATGAAGTAGCTCTCCGGCCTCTGGAGTCACTTCCTCCGGTTGACCCAACAGACCCCACACAAGTAGAGCAAATCCTAAGTGATCTCCACACCGGAGAGGGTACCGGAGGGGATATTAACATTGATGGAGTAGACATCAGTGGCCTTCAAGGGATTGGTCTTTACTTTGGAGACCTAGAGAAGGACGACTTTGCTGGCCCTTACCTCCCTCGAAACTCCTTCAATATGGTCACTTTCAATGGTAAGTCCTTTTCTGTTTCAGGGGAAAATGATATGGTGACTCACTCCTTGCTGGGAAACAGTCAACCGGTGCTCAACCTGGAGAGACAAGTGTGAAGTCAATCTACCTTTATCAATACACTCAACGGAGACAAATAGACTTTATCTAACAACCTCTTTAACGCCGCCAATCAGAGTGTTGAGGCATTAAGGAGAGAAATCGAGGAGTTGAAGAAAGGGAAGGAGGACTTGACCACCAGGCTGGCCACTTCGTAAGGGGTTAACAAAGAACTCCAATCTAAGTGTTCTGGCTTGGAGAAGGATCTCTCCACTTCGAAAGAGGAGGTGAAGGCCAAAGACAATGTCATCGAGACCCTAACCAATGATAAAATTTCGCTCGAAGATGTTGTGTCTAGAGTTAACCATGAGAAAGATGATTTGTTAAAGGAGCATGAGAAGACCATCCAAGCCAAGATTGATGCATACACCAACAAAGTGATAGATTCCCAAGAGGAGAGGTATGTTGAAGTCAAATCTGACATGGTCTTGCTCTTTCATCGAACATTTCTGAAGAGGACGCTTGGAGATTTATGGCGATATGTGGCATACGAAGACCTCCCATTCCACACTATGGTTGACGGTAATAGGAACAACTACTCCAGCGTTTATAACAATACCACTGACGAAGATGAAGGGATTGGAGAGAACCTTGATGAGGATCCCAAAGACCCCAAGAAGAAACCAGATGAGGCTGGAACATCTAAGGAAGCCCAGCCTTAAAATTTTAACTATCTTTTTATTTTCCTTTAATTCTTGTGTTAGACTAAAGTCCTTGGATGGCCAAGGCATTTTTGTAACCGTTTCCGGCTCTTGTCCGGATAAATCTTTCCTTTTAAAACTTCAAAGTCTTTGGATGGCCAAGGCATTTTACGTGTTATAATATCATTCTCTGGTGTTTAGCCGGGCAGTTTTACCTTACACAATTCTTGCATTGTCTTATGTTTGCCGATTTTTTATGGCTAACGTTTAAATAGCCCTAGTAATTTTACAAGTATTTTAAGGTGAGAGTGTTTAAATTCTCCGATGACAAATGTTTAAATGGTCATCCCTCCACCAAATAAATCCGGTCTGTCAGTGATACTTAGAAAGTTTTAAATAAGCTATCAATCAAACCACTCCGAATGTTTTAAGAAGGCATCAAATTTCATTGAAAAGCCCGGACACCTCATTAAAACCTAGCCGCGCCACCAGAGTAGGAAAGAGTATGCCCCCTAATATTTACATGGACGTTAAACAAGTAAATATTTACATAACTTTCATTCTAGATACAAACGGAGGTGTTCAATATTCCAGGGGTGATTCAAGATCCTTCCATCTTTATTTTGAAGCCTGTGTGTCCTAGGCTTAATCTTTTCAATGACCACATACGGTCCTTCCCAATTTGGAGCTAGCTTGCCGAACTTCTTCTCCTTAGTATGTAGGAAGACTTTTCTCAACACTGTATCCCCTAGTTAAAAATCCCTCCTTCTGACTCTAGAAGCAAACCTGCTTCTCATCAATCCCTGATAGTGTGTGTCTCTGAGATGAGCCTTAACTCTTCTTTCTTCTATCAAGTCGAGTTGACTTCTGATTGCCACTTCATTAGCATGTTTGGAAAAATTGTGGACTCTAAATGAAGGAAGAGTTGCTTCTATAGGAGCTATTGCATCCATACCATATACCAAGATAAATGGGGATTCCTATGTAGCAGCCCCATGAGTAGTCTGGTAGGCCCATAGTACTTCTTGTAGATAACTTGGCCACTTTCCAGCAGCCTCTTCTAGATTATTTTTAAGACTGGACAGAATGGTCCTGCTTGCCATTTCAACTTGACCATTCTCCTGTGGGTGAAAAGGAGAAGAGAAGCAATGATGAATGCCTCTAGAAGCACAAAATCCCTCCACATCCTTATTATCAAATTGCGGCCCATTGTCTGTGGTTATCTTTTGTGGAATCCCAAATCTGCAGCAAATATTAGATAAGATAAATTTTATAACAGCTTTTAAAGTAGTTCCTGCCAATCGGGCTGCTTCTATCCACTTCGAGAAATAATCGATGGCAAAAATGATAGTTCTGCACCCTCTGGATGTCATAGGTAGAGGTCCCACCAAATCCAGCCCCCAACGAGCAAAATGTATTGGCTCAGAAATTGACTCTAAAGGGACAGCTGGGATATGAATTTCATTACTGTATCTTTGGCATGGATCACACTTCTTTACCAATTCCTTGACATCTTTCATTATAAAGGGCTAGTAGTATCCGACCAACAAGACTCTTCTCGTTAAAGCTCTATAACCACAATGCGCTGATCCCTTACCATCATGTAGGTCAGACAGCACTATCTGGGACTCTTCAATCCCCAAACATCGCAAGAGAGGTCTACTAAAAGACTTTTTATACAGAACATCTCTTAGGATTACAAATGCACGAGCCTTATACTTCACTTTTCTTGCTACCGCCTTTTCCGGAGGCAAGATGCCATCTGAAATGTATTGAAAAAGAGGATACCTCCAGTCTTGAGGTTGACTCACTTGTATACTTAAACTTTCCTCCCCCTTCTTCCTTTGATTGAGTTGAATTGATAGGCACTCTTGCACGTGAATCCACGGGTAGGACTCAGAATATGCTATGGTTGCCAAAGAGTCTACTAACGTATTTTCTGTTCGGGGTATGTGCTCATAGGTGATGTTTTTGAAGTTAAGTGCCACTTCTTTAAGAATGAACAAATATTTAATCAGTTACTCCTTTTTTGCCACGGATTGACCTTGTGCGTGATGGATAAGAAGTTGAGAATCACTCATTAACCTGACCCTTTTGGCTCCACAAATTAGAGCTAACTTTAAACCAGCTATGACAGCTTCATATTCGGACTTATTGTTAGAAGCCCTGAAAGCAAAACATATAGCCTGGTACATCTTGTCACCGTAAGAAGAGGTTAAACATATCCCAGCACCACAACCCATGGTACTTGATCCACCATCAGTCCGGACAACCCATACTTTCTTAGTCTTTTCACCTATTGCTTGCTTACTGTCCCTGTACGAATGGAATTCAACTAGGAAGTCAGCAACAGACTGAGCCTTGACTGTAGTTTGAGGGGAAAAATCAATATCATAGTCCCCCAACTCCACTAACCATTTGGTCATTCTAATTGATACGTCTGCCTTCTGGAGAACGTTATTCAAGGAAAAAGACATTCAGACAATGATAGCATGAGACTGAAAGTAGGGTCTCATTTTCCTAGCAGCAATTACTAAAGCCAGTGCTAGTTTTTCAAGTTTTAAATGCCTTTTTTCAGCATCTATCAAGCTTTTGCTGATGTAGTACACCGGACAAGGATAATTATCGACCTCCCTTACTAGCACTGCACTCATGGCACAATCGGAGACTGTTAAATATATGTACAGTGTCTCTCCATCAATAGGTTTCAACAAGGTTTTTCGGGAGGATAAGTGTTTTATAATTTCACCGAAAGCCTGGTTGTACTGTGGAGACCAGTTGAATTCTTTTGCACCCTTTAAAGTTTGGAAAAACGGGGCACACCTATCCGAAGACCTTGAGATAAAACGGTTTAGAGCAGCTAACCTCCCTGTCAACCTTTGTACTTCTTTAATATTCCGAGGAGGCTCCATCTGCAATAAAGCACTAAGCTGGTCTGTATCAGGTTGTATCCCTTTCTCACTTATCAGGCTTTGAACAGTACATCATCCCTCGACTATCGCGTTTAGTGGCAGATAGTCCCTTGACTTTCAAATGTCCGTTGACAGTCCTTGGACTATCACATTTGGATAAAGTTAGTCCACCAGATCCTCTGATCCATGAGAGGCTCCCACCTGTCACCATAGTCCCCAGATTTTTGTATCACCACTAGTCCCTTGAGTTTAGTTATCTGTAATATTCTACATTTTGGGTTTGACCTAAACTCAAGGGACTAGTGGTGATACAAAAATCTGGGGACTATGGTGACAGGTGGCAGCCTCTCATGGATCAGAGGATATGGTGAACTAACTTTATCCAAACGCGATAGTCCAGGGACTGCCAACGGATATTTGAAAGTCAAGGGACTATCTGCCACCAAACGCGATAGTCGAGGGACGATCTACTGTTCAATACCTCACTTATCACACACCCTAAAAACGTTCCGGACTGCACTCCGAAAACACACTTCTCTGGGTTTAACTTTAAATTAACTTTTACCAAGTTGGCAAAAGTTTCTTGCATATCTGCCAAGTGTAGTTCTTCTTCCACACTCCTTAACATCATGT
This sequence comes from Limnanthes douglasii subsp. nivea, assembly GCA_036936605.1. Lineage (NCBI taxonomy): Eukaryota > Viridiplantae > Streptophyta > Magnoliopsida > Brassicales > Limnanthaceae > Limnanthes > Limnanthes douglasii. The sequence goes on from JAUPFV010000002.1 coordinate 336,486,129, forward strand.
TATCAATATAGACTTCCATGTTTCTCCCAATCTGATTAGCAAAAGCTTTGTTCACCAACCTCTGATAAGTAGCCCCAACATTCTTTAACCCAAAATGCATCACCTTATAACAATGAAGGCCCATATCAGTAACAAAAGTGGTGTGTTCTTGATCCTTCAGATCCACTTGAATCTGATTATACCCGGAGAAGGCATCCATAAAGGAGAACAGCTTGTTCCCAGAAGTGGAATCCACTAGCTGATCAATCTGAGGAACCGGAGATAGGTTTTTTGGGCAAGCCCTATTAAGGTCTGTAAAGTCGATGCACATTCGCCATTTCCCATTTTTATTTTTTACTAATACCGGATTGGTTGTCCATAAAAGGGTACTGGGATTTCTTTATGTGCCCCATCTTAGGAAGCCGGTCAACCTCTTGAACTATGACATCAGCTTTCTCCTTAGAAAAAGCTCTCCTCTTTTGCACAGCAGGTGCTACATCTCTTTGGATGGATAGTTGGTGTGATATAACATCTGCTGGTACTCAGGTTACATCAGCATTGCACCAAGCAAAAACATGTTGATGGTATGTTAAAAAAGATATCATTTTACTCGTCAATTATGATGTCATCTTAGATCCGATCTTGACGTTTCTTCCTTCAACCAGAGAGTGAGTTTCAACATCTTCCATCGGTATTAAAACACCAGGGGTCTCTCTAGGGTCATCAATTTCACCCTTTCCCCCAGAGGGCCCCTCCAACTGCTAATCCTCACTGATCCGAACTGCCCCCAAATTTCGAGGGGCTATTGTTGTTGCATAACACTCCCTTGCTATCTTTTGACTGCTTCAGACAACTCCCACTTATCCTTGCACAGCATATTTTAAACATTGGTGGACTGTTGAAGCCACAACATGCATCCTGGAGAGCCAACACCTTCCCAAAATGGCATTGTAGCATGTGGGTCAATCCACCACAATGAAAAGTACTCTGACCATCTTCTTAAAAGGGCCTTTGCCCACCAAAACCTACTCTTCAAACTCCCCGATTACGTCCGCTGAGCTTCCAGTGAACCCTACAATTGACCTGTTCGAACGCTGAATCACTGTTGGATTCTTCATTTGTTTATAGGAAGTTAAAAAGAGGATATTGGCTGAACTACCGGTGTCCACTAAAATTCGTCTAATATCATTGCCCCCAATGGATGCTCCTATCACCACAGCATCTTCATGGGGACCAGCTATGTCCCTTAAATCATCTTCATAAAAAACAATGAAGGGAAAAAGAATTTGTGATTGATAGGAATCCATGCCTCCTTCCAGTTGAATAGTCAGGGTATGAACATGCCTCTTCCTCAAAGAAGCAGTCGGTGCACTCGTGGTGTCCCCCCCCCCCAAATATGGTAAGTGACTCAAAAAAGCTGATGAGCCCAGACACCATCTTGCTGTGTTCTGTGATAACGCCCACCTTATTCGGGTTGGATCAGGATCCAAATACTCTGACTCCACATCGAATCTTTCAATTATCACCATAGCCCCATCCAGAGCCGATGTCCCTGCGTTGTTTGCTGGGCCATTCCGATGAGCATTATCAGGTCTATTTCCACTTCTTCTTTTAACATAAGCACCCAACTTTCCTCTTTCAATCAAAAGTTGAACCTCTTGCTTCAAAGCAATGCAATCTTCTATATTATGACGAATATCATAATGATATTGGCAGAAACAATTATTTCGACTTTCCCTGGGAGATCAAAGCGCAAGTGGCTTCCTGAAATGTACTTCGTCTTTTGTTTTGTCATAGGTGGTTGCCACATTCTCTTTCAAATCGGCAAATCACTCCGGTTGAACCCAAGGTCCTCGCTTATTTCTGGATTGTTGGCTCTGAGCTGGTGTTGGGTGGGATTGAGCCTTGGCCCTGCTGGTACCCTGTCCGGCTTCCTAAGCCTTGTACCCGGACTGATTCCGCTTTCGGTTTGGTGCAGCTGGGGCCGATCTCACCTACCTATGCACCCTGGTCTTCTTCGTGTCATCTTCATTGATTTGTTTCCCCACTTGATTCAGTAAACCGCCCCACGTCATGGCCCTTTCCTGGTTACTGAATCAGCCAAATTACCAGGGTTCAAGCCCTGCCTTAGAGAAGCTATTGCTACCTGTTCTATGAAATCAGCTAATCCATTCTTGGTGTTCACAAAGCGACTTATATATTCTTTCAAGGATTCATTTGGTTCTTGGGCACAATGGATAATAGTGTCTCCATTGCCCTTCACTTCCTTACTTCTGACAAACTGCCTCCGGAAGGCCACCCAAAAAGTATCAAAATTTCTGATGCAATGCTGTGGCAGGCTATTATATCACTTCAGAGCACTCCCCGTAAAAGACTGGGAGAACGCTCTACAAAAAAACTTATCATCATCGTCAAAATTCATCATAAAGTTTTTGAATTGGCCCAGATGATTATCTGGACCTTTACTCCCATCATATTTTTCCATCTTTGTATTGTCAAACCTTTTAAGAAGGTTTCTGGACAGTATCTTGGAAGACAATGGAGATTGTCTCCGATTCCGGCCATGACTAAACACAATATCTTAATTGGGAGTTGCAAAGATATCTGGTTCATCATGAAAGGCGAAAGGATCCATCAACAGTCGGTCTACATGCTTCCGGCCATGGTTGTGACCATGAGATGACCCTTTTCCTAGATTCCTTTTCAACCTTCCATGCATGTCCCTCTTTCTTGTATACTTTTTGGCCAGCTTCTACTTCTTTTTAGAACGGCCCTCATCACTGCTGGATGACAAGGACTCCTCAACTCCATCTTCGTTCGAGGAGCTACTAGAAGATTCTGAATCTGAATCTGAGCCCTCCACCGTTTTAGACCATTGAGACTTCTTTGAGCTAGCATGAGTCTTTTTAGTACTTACATGGGTCTTTGCTGATGGGTCATGCTCCCTTGGATTTTCAGTGTGGTGAACGACTGACACTTTTGATTTTTATTTTAAGCCCATCTCCACCCTTTTAGCAGCCTCAAGGCTTCTATCTCAGCTTTCAATCTATCTTGCTCTTCAATCGTATATTCATCATTTTCTCCCACCACTTCTGCCAAAGTTGGTTGCACTGACTGCTCGTCCGGATTCATCCGAATTGGTTTTTCTTGATGGTTTCGAATGCTAAATTCAGGCACCTTCTCCTCCCAATGTAGTCGCTAATTTGGTGTGGATTATTTTCGACTAAGGGTAATTTGGTCAGGTGTTTTGTGATGTTTCAAACGTATTTAATGTTTGGGTGTTTTATAGTGAGAAATTTAAGCTGCCTGGTTGTACTAAATGTTCATTACCCTCATTAATGAAAGTGGTTGGGTATTTATACCCTTAATTATGGGCCACATGGGCTTTCGGGTTAAATTTATGAAACCGGGTCGAGTTCAAAAACCCATTAGTTTATTAAGCTGATTAGCAATTAGCTTAGTCAAAAGGTGATTAGTTTTTAGTACTTTTGTCCAGTTCGGATGGTTCAGTGGGTGGCTTTTGTCCGAATTTCCCATGTCCGGTTCCCACAATTAGTGGTGAAAAGTTTCAGACTCATCACTAGCCCATTTTTTACGTTTTTTGTAAGGCCTTTGGCAAGACCTAAAAAAAATATTTTTGGCACTTGTAACATTTCCTGGACTAATTGAGTATTTAGTGAAGGATTTATCCGGATAGAAAACTTCTCAGAAGTTCAAAGGTTTTGCCATGGATCGTGGCACATGTGTCATCTTCTGATTTGCCTCACCATCTGTTTTTCTCATAGAACGACACTCCCGCTAATCCCAAAAAGTAACCTCCTCATTTAATGCCCATGATGTCAGCATCGCCTTCAATCGTTACTGTTGTTTTTTCGTATTCTCCTAGGTTTTTGGCATCTCATTTTGTCTCATTAGTATAAATTACTTCATTTTCATTGTTTTACCATCTTCTTTACTCTCTCATTCCTTTATCCCAAAACTTTCACCTCTCTTCTCAAAATTCTTTTGGTGTGAGTTTATGTTCACGGCAAGAAACGCACTGGTAAAAGGCGGGTTGCTTAATCTCTCAGAGTTAGAAAAAGCACAAAGATTTCAGTGAGAAAGGCGCATTGCTGCAGGTCTTCCAGTTTCTCCAATCGACAAATCTGAAACATCATCTTCAGAGTCTGATCGAGGTTCATCTTCTGCTAGAAGCTCCAAACCCAGAAGGTTATTTCAACCAAGTCTTTCATCCATCATATCAGGCTCCTCGGTTAATGAGTCACAGCCTACTGTTGAACGGGAAAAATCTGTTACAAGCACAAGGAGAGCCTCTCCATTCATAGCTATGGGATCAGATGCTGAGAAATTCCCCAGAAAAACTGACACTTCGTCGAAAAGGCCGCTTAGTAAAAGGCCAGGCTGTTGTTCCAGAGTCTAAGTTTCCGAAATCAGGGCCCCTAAGTCTGGGGCCAAAGACAAAGCTATAGGGTCTGAGGCATCCATCAAAGTACCTAAGGATAAATCATCTGGTCCGGATGCTACTGGAACAAGCCTTCGAAATGAACCCTCCGGATCTGAGCCCCAGCCGGACACCAGACCATTCAGAGAAAGTGATGCTCAGCCATCCGGACATCTTACTGAGCCGACCACCAGCACTCCTCCTCCAATGACAACTGATAAATCTTCCATGGTGATGGAAGAGGTGATGGAGGACAGCGTTGAAGAAGCCCCTTTTGAGACTGACGTCTCCGGGCAGACGGGGGAAGCTGCCACTGAAAAGAAGAGCAAGGGTAAAGAGAAGTTGTGTTTGAAACATCCGGACCTTCTGGAGTCCCCTGAAGGCAGAGTGAGACCTTACTTCCACAAGTTGAGCGTAAAGTATCTGCTAGCCATGCAGAACATTAACTACGCCTTCATTCATACTGCTGAATTAGGCCGGATCCGGACGAAGTGGAGGATTCCAGAATCTGTCAAAGTGAGGATACCGGTCGATCCGGAGACGCCAATGGACTACAAGCTGAGTGAGATAGTTATCTACACAAAATTGTTCAATTGGGGGCTCAGATTTCCCTCGGACCCAGAGATTGTCAGATATTTTCATCTGATAAAGCTCTGTCCAAGCCAACTGAGTCCCAATGCTTGGTACACCCTCATGGCTTGCATCATGGCCTCTAGGCTCTCTCAATACCGCTTCCGGTGGAGCAATTCGCTGTTGTGGTCAGCCTTTGCAAGAATCACATCATCCCCTTCTACCATTACAACATGGGTGACAATTTTAAGATGGTGGATGATCTGCTCGAATCAGAGAAGAATTGGAAAACCCAATTCTTGTTCATTAGTGGAGCTTGGGAAAATGGGAAGAAGATTAAAGTTGGAGTCAACCCAAGCATGTTGACCAGCAGATGGAAATGCACAGGTAAAAATTTCATCATGTTTGTTTTTCTTTCCTTATAAAAAATCATGTTCCTAAATTGCTCTTCTTTTTCTTTGGGTAGTGCTCCCAAATGAGTTCTCCGACTACTTGGAGGAGGGGCAGGCAACCTGTGTCAAGCTGAATGGATGGGCTGTTGACAAATGGGGAAATTGTTTCCACAATTGTTTCACTACCAGAAATTTTAATACATTTGACTTTCACCGGCCAATGATATCAAAATCAAGTTTGTTTGGTAAAACATCTTCTTCCAAACAACAATCTAACTCAGATTCGCTTGGAGTCAATTTATTTTTATTTCTTTGACACACAAAGCATCATAAAAATCTATTTTTCTTTTTCTTCTTAATTTCATAATTTTATACCGAAATCAAATATATATCGTACGACATATAATTTTTTAGTCGTACAACCCCAAAAATCCAGATAAACAAAATGAATTCAATTTTCTTTTAGTTCACCAGAATTAGAGGTCTCCTCAAATGATTCAACTAAAAAATCTCTAATTTTTTTTAAAAAAAACCTTATAAAACTATTCAAAATAACGCCGAATAGATAAACTTCAATTGCTTCTTACCCATATAAAGAGGTTAATATTACTCTTAAATTGACTTCTTACACATACAAAGAGGTTAATATTACTCTTAAAAATTATCAATATCATCGCCCAAAATAAATGAATGATATTTTGGGCTATGTAGTTATCTTGTATTTAAAAATAATTTTGTTATAACTTTTTTCATGGCCATTTATAATTAAAAATTGCCCTGAATGTTTAGTCGGATAAACTGTTGGCTATAAATAGGTGGGCCCTCTCTTAAATATCTAGCTCGACTCCTATGTATTTTTCTGCTTTTGGTGCTTCTTCGCTATTATCCTTTACCTCCTTCGGTGGAACACTTTTTCGAACTGTTGAAATACAATTATAGATATGAGTGGGTGAAAATACGTAAACTTTTTTTTTATAGAAAAACAAATTCAATTTTTATAATATTTTGCTTGAATTTCGATAAAAGAAGTTAGGTGTCCATTCTCTGATTTTGTCTTCTAAAAAAAACTTTAAGAAAATTTTATAAATTTAGCTAATTATAGCTATTATATTTTATTTATTTATTATCATCCAATTAAAAATTTGTTCGGTATATAGTTTTTATATTTTTTTTTTATTTAGTTATAGTTATTATTAATAAAATTTAATTCGTAATTTTAGAAAGCCTGAAGTGTAATGTTTTTTATATAACAATTTATTTGAAGTCGTTAAATTCGTGTGTTAGCTTAAAAAAAACAAAACAAAAATACTAATTTGTATAATTTATTCTCTTCACTCCAGTGGTTGCCTTTTTCTATGTATATAAAACATTTGATGTTTCTATATATATATAAAATATTGGTTAGATGAAAAAATAAAATTCCAAATAGCATTAAATTATTTGAACTTTTATTTTTATTAAAATATTTGTTTGGATTACCATTTCAACAGAGTCCTTGTACTTTTTAAATTACGAATCCAGTATTCTGCTTACATAAAAGAATTTAAAATGTTCGATTAACATTTAAAAAATTACATATGATCTCAAAAGTAAATTTAAACTTTTTACTGTTTAAAATTTTAAAATTTTATTTCAATTCATTTCATTTGATAATTTTTCATCATTTAAATTCCCGTTTCTTAAACTTTTTAAACTTATTTATTCTTAAACTTGTTGAGATTGAATTTTAATCTTTACGGCTTGTGATTAGTAAATTTGTGTTTAATTTCTAGATATATAAACATGCGATTTTAAAATATGATTTTTTATTCAAATTTTTTATTTAATTTAAAAAATTATATATACAATTACTTGATTACCTTTTCAATTACACTGATTTCTGAGTATTATTTTTTAAATATATTTTGATTTTTATTAGAAAATCATATATATAATTAACTGATAAAAAATTACGTAAATAAAACATATCGCGTATTTCTTTCCAATCGATTATAAAGGAGAGTATGAATGCTTTAATAGCCACCACCAACCCAAAACTTCTAAGTTGGATGCTCATCCTTTGAATGTGTCTTATGGATAACAAGTTGAGAGTTTATCGATTGTAGTTAGAGAAATAAATTTTTGTATATTCCAATACAATTTTCACAATACTTACCATATTTATATTAACCCTTGATCGCTTCTCTAACCGCCGACAAGAAAAACATAGTTGGCTTTATAGATTGGGATAACGTAATTTTTAAGATATTTTTTCTTATTTTTTTAATATAAAATATTTATAATAAATAGTAATTGATGCTTATTAAAATAGATTGGAAAATATATTTTTATTTAAAAAAATATATTTTATCTTCAAATAAAATATTTTTTTATTGGGTTTTGACAATAATAACAATAAAAAACAAATACTTTTAAGTTTTTACAAAATAAAAAAAATAACGTACATAGGAATTAACTTCTTGTAAAGAAAAAAAAGTGTATAAAACTCTGTAGTTTTAGAGTTAGAGTCCTTCTTTACAATTTTATAAGAAAGTCGCTCGTTCAAGCCCGTATAAGGGTTAAAGACTAGAAAACGCATTTTATATAATTAGTACAAATTTTGTAAGGGTTCAAGATTAGTCACGCCTCAATACAAACCTATGGTTTAAACTCATAATGCAGAAGTCTATTTGTGCAAAGCTAATCTATGCTACATACTGCAACAAATATCATCTAATAATTGCTCATAAATCTGCTAAAAACTCTAAAGTTTGGCTCAAAATTTGTAAAGTCAGAGAAAATCTGAAAATTTTGTCAGATGGATTTCTAAAGTTGGGAATATGGACTTCTTTCTTGATAAATTGTGTACTCCTCTACCATTTATCAAGATAACTGATGTTGAAGATGGAATTAGATACAATGGATGTAAAGTAAAATATTTTTGGGAGAATGGTTCTTGGAATCTCAGTAAACTTTAGAATGCTATGGATCTTGATATTATTCAAAGCATTCTCAAAGTTAAGCTTACTGGAATGGAGGATGATTCTATACTCTGGACAGCTAGTACTGAGGGTTACCATGATACTTAAGAAACCTGGAATGCTTTTAAAAAGAAAGGTAATCAATCTAACCTTTATAAGAAATCTTATGACTCTGCACCCCCCCCCCCCCAGAAAATGCTCCTTTATCCTGTGGAGAATTCTGCATAATTGGGTCTTTGTTGATACCATCCTGCAAAAGAAAAAACATTTCTTTAACATCTCGATGTTAAAACTGTGAAAATACCGAATCTGTGAATCATGTGTTTGTGAGCTGTCAGAAAACCTAAGAGGTTCGGTCTTTCTTCTTAGTATTATTCAACATTTACATAACCAATAACATGACCTTCTCTCATCTTATAAGGTCATGGTATTGGTCTGTAAATAAAAAAGTTCATTTGAGATCAATTATACCTCCTATTATAACATGGGTAATTTGGTATGCTACTAACAAGAAAAATCATGAGAATGTTATCCTAAGTTCTCAGGATATGATTCACCAAGTTATTCAGATCCTGACCAATCTAGATAGAGCAAAGTTATTAAAAAACAAAATATTGGGGAATTGAATTGATGAGAATATTGGCCCTGCGATTGGGTGTATTACTCATGTTAATAAACCTTTGATTCCTATATCCTTAAAATGGGTGAGTCCAAATCTTGGCAGGTTTAAACCAAATTCAGATGGCGCTTGCAATCTGACCAGTGAATCTAGTGCATGAGGTGTGGTTAGAGATGGTCGACTTTATGGTATGCAAGACTCTTTTCGACGGTTTACAACTTTGTTTTTCTAAAGAAATTTATCATCTGGATATCGAGTCAGACTCTCAAATTCTAATTGAGATGTTTCTTCATCGGAAAATCCCCTGATTTTTAAGGTTTACTATCCAATGTTACAGAAATCTGATCTCGTCAAACATGAATCTGAATCATGTTTTCAGAGAGCAAAATGAAACTACAAACTGGATAGCAACAATGGTCCTTAAATCAAATCATTGTATGCATTTCGGTCAGAATCATGCTCCAAGTCACCTTAAAGTCATTATATTTCTCGAAAGTCTGGAGTTGGGTATCTAAGATCAGATGCCAACTCATAATTTCTGTAATAAAATTCGATTGCATGTTGTAGTACTTGTCGATTTCAAGATGCAGTTCCTTGGTGTTTCCATCAATTGCACGCAGTGGTTTTCTTGGTGCTTCTGTCGATTGCATGTGGTGATTTCTTTGTTGCTGATTCTTAAATGGAGTCGATTTTAAGCTGTGGCTTTGTATGTTGGCAAGCTTGGTGGGTTGATGGAATGTGGTTGTTGGTTGAAGAGTTGAGGAAGAAGAAGATTTTGTATATAAGGTTAGGGATTGTGGCTGCTGGTTGAAGAGTTAAGGAAGAAGAATATTGTGTCTTTAGTGTTAGAGAGTGTGGCTGTTGGTTCTTTGTTTTATTTGTTTTGTCGAAAGCCTGTTGGGTTTTGTTTAATTTGGATTGTGTAAGGCCTTTGTGGTCCAACTTGTATATTTTCTCAATTGGATCATGAAATAAATCAAGTCGATTTTATGGGAAAAAAAACAATAAAAACAAATAAAAACGAAACTTTTTTAAAGGTTTGTGTTGACGTGTGACTAATCGTGAACCCTTACAGAATTTGTGCTAATTACATAAAAACATTTTCTAATCTAATTCTAATTCTTACACGGGCTTGAACGAGTAACTTTCTTGTATAGTTATAGAGAAGGACTCTTAACTCTAAAACCTACAAAGCTTTGTACGGACTTCTTTTTCTCTAAAAGAAGTTAATTCTATGTACGTTATTCTTTTATTTTGTAAAATTTAAAACTGTTTTTTTTGTTTAAAAGAAATTAAAATGTAATTTAGTGTTATTTTTTTGCATAGTCGATAATTGCTCCGCCATTTAAACGCCATTTTTGAAACATTTCTTTTCCATTTTAATTTAGCTTTTGGAGCTATTGTCGATAAACTTTTTCTATGATGTTGGAATTTTTTTTATGTGCGAAACTTTTCATTCATGGTATTTGAATCTACTTTTTGATAGTATGATATTTTTTTCCAATATTTTTGTTTACTTTAGTATTCTTATTTGAATTTATTTATGGTAAACTCTATTTTTTTTAGGAAACCCACAACCGCTGCATAAGGAGTGCGCACAATGTAAACCCTTAGTCTGATGCAATATTTGTATGGGTTATGATTTCAGACACTATTTCTGATAGTTTTTGTTCATTCCATCGGGAATATCCTAAAAAGATTTTTTTTTAATTTTTTTTTTTACTTTAAATACTAAAAAACAAATACAATTGAAACATTTTATATTTATATTTATTATTTTCTTTTTCTTCTCAAGACATTCATTAAAAAAAATATCTGTCGATTTTAATAAAGTCAGGCCATGAGTGGACAATCATAGATTATATTTGTTGAAATCTACAAATCTATATTAAAACCATTAAAATCTACAAGTCTATAAATTTTACCGAACATTTTCGAATCAATATATTATATATATCCAAACTTGAGAATCGACAAACACATTATGTACCTTCGATTTAAAAAAATAGTGTTCTTCTTACGTTCAACAGAGGTTGCTTCTAGATTTTAGCAAACGTCTTTGCACCTAAGTCTTGACCTCAAATTCTATCTGAAATATTCAAACAGTTCATGCCTTTACATGTCTTCGGTTGTCCATCTTCGACTATATGTAGTCTTCGACAATACTTGTGTTCTCGAGTTATTTATAGCATACACAAACAATTCTCCACCTAAGCTTATAGTAATTTAAACATTTATTGCACCCGATGTTTTACTCTTTATAGACCAGCTCACCCATATTTCATACTTGCACAAGTCTCATGCAGATTGTGAACTTCGAAACCACTAATACCTTTGTTAAAGCATCCAAAAGATTTTCCTCGCTAGTAGTCTTAGTCACCTTCACCTACTCTCTCTTCATTATGTTTCAGAAGAAGTGAAACTTGATATTTACGTACTTAGTTTTCTCATTGAATTTCGGATTCTTCAATAAACGAAGAGCACTAATATTATCATATAATATAATTACATATTCTTTTGTACGAGTGATTGCACTCAACCATCCCTTTAGCAACTAGCTTCCTTCATGGATTCCATATCAACCATATACTCGATTTTTATAGATGACAAGGCAAATACCTTTTTTATACAAGAATTCAAGCTAACTGCTCTTCAAAGCACGGTAAATAGATAACCCGAAGTAGACTTCCTTGTGTCAAGACAACCCGCATAATCAATATTCATATACACTCTTAGCAATATATCATATGTATCCTTCTGATTACAACACAACTTAACTTCAAGTAAACCCTTCAATTATCTCATAGGCCACTTGAGTGCATGTCACTGAGACTTATCCAGATTTTCTATGTATCTGCTCAAAACACTTATGGCATAAGCAATACCAGGTCCCGTGCAAATGATAGCATACATAATGATACCAATAACATTGGCATAAGGTATCTCTAACATGTACTTCTCATGTGCAACTTTGGTTGGTGTCTGATCTAAATTAAGTTTGACTTGAGAACTAATGGGAGTTTCAAACATCCTCGACTCGAGACATGCCAAATTGTGAAGGAACGTATGTATGTATTTTTGTTGAGATAAGAGTATATACATTTTCGGCATGTTCCTCTTGATCACAATACCGAGTATCACCTTAGCCAATCCTAAATCCTTTATCTCAATATTTATTTTCAGTTGAGTTTTCAACAATTTAATTATCTTCTTATATATTCTCATTATCATAATAGCATCCACATACAGTATCAATACGATTATTCTATACATGTTTGTTTTTCCATTATAATAGACACGATTTTCATAGCAACTTCAGACATACTTGACGAATAAAAAAGGAATCAAATCTTTTATCCCACCATATTGACGACTTTTTCCTTCCTTTTTATTCTTTAACAAACACATATCTCATTCATTTCATTCTTCAAACCTTTTTTGGATGAGACATGTATATCGTCTCCTTCAATTATCTATATAGAACGATAGTAGTAACATCTATTTGATCTAATTTAGATCAGATCTAGAAACAATTGACAACATAACCTAATTGATGTCTGTATAACAACCAAAAAAATATCTCATTAAAATCAACACTCACATTTTACGTAAATCAATTAACAACCAACTTAAATTTGTATACGAATAACTCGAGCCCATGAATTCATTCATTCTTTTTTAATGTCCATTTACTCCCAATAGGGTTCTGAACCTTTAGCCGCTTCAAAAGAATACATGTGCCTATCTACTTAAGATATCTCAGTTGCTTCCTCATAATTGTAAGTCACTTCTCTTTACCATTGATCTTTATAACATTAGGATAGCTTTCGGGTCCAAGAAGATCAATTTTCATATTGATAGATAAAGCATAACAAATAACATCATAAAACATATACCGTTGTGGAAGAGTGCTTGGTCTACGTCATCTATCTCTCGTCAATTGGTAACTACCAACTTTACTTTCTAGATAAAACTCATCATCAATCCACATATTTTCTTGATAGTACAAGGTTCTATCTTTAATTACATGTTCTCATCATTGAAAACCATGTCCTTGATTATGAAAATCTTCTTATATCCACCTTAAAAGCACCACAACTTATACTCTTTTACTCCTAACAGATAGCTAAGAAAAAAAAAATTAATGCTCTCGACCGAAGCTTATTGTGCTTCATATGTGCGTACGTACCACATCTGAATACTCTCATATATTCCATGTTAGACCTTTTTCCACTCGACGTCTCTTGATAATAAATAAACTTCAATATCATAAATGGATACTTGTTGATGATATAAATAGTAGTCATGACTTCTCCCTAGAAACTTTGACACATTCTAATTGTTTGAAGCATACATCTATCTCTTTTCTATCAAAGTTTAGTTCATTCTCTCAACAACCCATTCTATTGGGGAGTCTCACCACGGTTTGATATCTAGAAATGCCAAGCTTTGAAAAATAGCTACTGAAATCCTTCTTCACATATTCCAAGCCATTATAAGTTTGAAGATTCTTCAGTACTTTCCTAGTATGATTCTTCGCTAAAGTCTTCCAGTTCCTAAAAAATCAACTACTTTATCTTTGGTATTCAAAATTATAACTTATACTTTTCTGGAATAATTATCAAGCAAGGACATGAAATACCTTGCACCACCAATATCAGGTTCTTGTGTCGGGCCTTAAAGATCTGAATGAACATACTCAAGCACATCATTGGCTGTATGGTTGTTAGGTAGAAACTTAGCCCTCTTATTTTTACCAACACAAATCTTTCACAAAAGTTCAATTTCTGAACTGTGTTGTCATCCAATAATCCTTGTTTGCTAAGTTTAATAAGGAATTTCTTACTCACATGTGCAAACTGAAGATGTCATAACTTGGTTGAATCTTTCTCCACCCTAGACAAACCTCCGGTACTATAGAGCCCTCAAGAACTAACACACCAATTATCGCCTTCACCCTTATAATTTCATATTTCCTCATCTAACATCCCAATAGAAAAAAAATACGTTTAAATTCAGGTGCATACCTCATCTTTTAAATCACACTTTCAAGTCTTGTATATAACTTAAGTCGAATAGTTCTCACTCATTTGACATCACAAAATTCATCATTCCCATGGATGACCCTTTTACCTTCATATAATTTTAGGTCTTCAAATCAATATTTATTAAGAGTCGCGTGGAATGATACACCCGAATCCAACACTCACTTATCATTGTACCTTCAAGAATAAGAAGATATAAACCAATCAACTTACTCATAGTCGTCTGGAACCATGTCAATATCTTCAACAATAGCCTCTATATAACTATTTACATTCTTTATTTCCAAGAAGCTCCTACCAATATGGCCTTTCCGTCTTGCACAACCAACACTCACTTTAGAACGTGTCGTAAGCCTCTTGGACTGTGAGCAAGATTTTCATGTCCTCTTGCTTGAACCTGTCATTCATGACCGACCTTTGACACTTAATATGAGACCTTTGGAGTCACCCTTCATAACTAATGACTCTTTACTTTGGATATCATAAGGATTATTTGTGGTATATTATAATGTCCATAAAGTTCTCGTACACCTTAGATATATAAATTAAGAGGATTATGACCCAGTCCTTATCCATCATCTTCATACTAACTACATTCAAGTCAATAATGATTATATTAAAATCATTTAAGTGTCTTTGGATCTCCTTTATAATATCAATTGACAACATAGACAACTATGCTTTGAGATATCATCTATTCCCCAAGGTATTCTTCATATAAATCGCTTCAGTCAATTCTTATATCTCAGCGTCATAGGCTCTTAAGACACTTCAAGGATCACTTCACCTCACAAGCTTAATATGATCGCACTATGAGCTTTAGACAATATTCTAACATTAATCTTATTATATATATATATATATATATATATATATATATATATATATATATATATATATATATATATATATATTTCTCATCAATAGTTGCAACCACTCACTTATGTACTAGTAAACCCTGAACTTTAATTCTCTAGAGGGTGATATCATTATCTTTATTGCATTTTCTAGGTTGAACTTCATGGAAAATTTAAAAACTTCTCTCTAACCTCTTGATATAAAATCATCGTTGTCATTTTTACTTCATCTCAACGTTACAGCCAGTGTTATTGTAGATCATTCACTCGCATTACATAATTTTTTAGGTAAACTCACTCTACAAGAGAGACCCTACTTTGGAATAATCAACAACACCCAAGTCCAGCAATGGTCAAATTTTGGATAACATTAGCCAAAGCTCAATCGCTCCATTAGAAACCTATCTTATGATAGTATTGAATTTGCAACAAGAAACTGAAGATTCGTACAACTTCGTCTCATTCTTAAAGATTAGTTATGAACCTTAAAACAATAAAGCAAGAAATTAATAAAAATATAAACTTAAGCATACACACAAGACAAATTTAATGTGGTCCGGATTGTGAAGAAATCTTATACCCACGGGTAACAGGCGTATATTTTATATATAACACTCAACCACTCATCTTTGTTACACAACACTCTTAGCTTACAAATGAACTATAGATCTCATAATATCTCCAAGTATTATTTTTTATATCACTATATCAAACAACGAGGAAGAGTATGCAAGCTTTGGCAGGGCTACGATTAGTGAAAATATGTGGTGCCAAGAAAGGTCATCCGATAATTGATTCACAACTTCTAATTAATCATGACTTGGTCTATGCCAAAGCATAAAAATACCACATGGTAAAACTACCTAAGAGCATTGATTAAATTAACAACTTTCTTTGAGGGCGTCGAATACAAACACATTTATCCGGCGGAAAATTATATGGCTGCCCATTTAGCTACTATCGCATGTAAAGAATGATATCCATGGATACTTGTATAAGAGGACCCTTCGATCACATCAATTTCTGAGCTACAGTTAGCTGCTTAAGAAGCCTTTTAAATTTCAATGGCCTTGGAAAAATACTGAAGATATGAGCACAAAGAATATATAATAAAATGTACTTTTCCCATCAACAAACCTTTGGTAAAAAATTAAGGTCTAATGCATATGTTTCACTCGTCTTTGAGGCATATTGTATAGAAAATCTTTAAGACGACCATTATTAAGGTGCCTTGTAACTAACGAATCATAAATGATATTATCTGAATTTTATGAAGAGGAAAGGTCTTAATATTATGGTTATAACGTAATAGGAATGGTTTTATTGGATGGGTACTAATGGCCATCTAACATATCGGATTCCAACGACTTGGTAAGACGATGCATTATATGCTAACGATCTGCAAATTAAATACAAGTGCCTGATATGCAGTTGACTAAATATCTGAACCATTTTGTTTTGATATCTGAAACCACTAATACCTTTGTTAAAGCATCCAAAAGATTTTCCTCGCTAGTAGTCTTAGTCACCTTCACCTGCTCTCTCTTCATTATGTTTCAGAAGAAGTGAAACTTGATATTTACGTACTTAGTTTTCTCACTGAATTTCGGATTCTTCAATAAATTAAGAGCACTAATATTATCATATAATATAATTACATATTCTTTTGTACGAGTGATTGCACTCAACAATCCCTTTAGCAACTAGCTTCCTTCATGGATTCCATATCAACCATATACTCGATTTTTATAGATGACAAGGCAAATACCTTTTTTATACAAGAATTCAAGCTAACTGCTCTTCAAAGCACGGTAAATAGATAACCCGAAGTAGACTTCCTTGTGTCAAGACAACCCGCATAATCAAAGTTCATATACACTCTTAGCAATATATCATATGTATTCTTCTGATTACAACACAACTTAACTTCAAGTAAACCCTTCAATTATCTCATAGGCCACTTGAGTGCATGTCATTGAGACTTATCCAGATTTTCTATGTATCTGCTCAAAACACTTATGGCATAAGCAATACCAGGTCCCGTGCAAATGATAGCATACATAATGATACCAATAACATTGGCATAAGGTATCTCTAACATGTACTTCTCATGTGCAACTTTGGTTGGTGTTTGATCTAAATTAAGTTTGACTTGAGAACTAATGGGAGTTTCAAACATCCTCGACTCGAGACATGCCAAATTGTGAAGGAACGTATGTATGTATTTTTGTTGAGATAAGAGTATATACATTTTCGGCATGTTCCTCTTGATCACAATACCGAGTATCACCTTAGCCAATCCTAAATCTTTTATCTCAATATTTATTTTCAGTTGAGTTTTCAACAATTTAATTATCTTCTTATATATTCTCATTATCATAATAGTATCCACATACAGTATCAATACGATTATTCTATACATGTTTGTTTTTCCATTATAATAGACACGATTTTCATAGCAACTTCAGACATACTTGACGAATAAAAAAGGAATCAAATCTTTTATCCCACCATATTGACGACTTTTTCCTTCCTTTTTATTCTTTAACAAACACATATCTCATTCATTTCATTCTTCAAAACTTTTTTGGATGAGACATGTATATCGTCTCCTTCAATTATCTATATAGAACGATAGTAGTAACATCTATTTGATCTAATTTAGATCAGATCTAGAAACAATTGACAACATAACCTAATTGATGTCTGTATAACAACCAAAAAAATATCTCATTAAAATCAACACTCACATTTTACGTAAATCAATTAACAACCAACTTAAATTTGTATACGAATAACTCGAGCCCATGAATTCATTCATTCTTTTTTAATGTCCATTTACTCCCAATAGGGTTCTGAACCTTTAGCCGCTTCAAAAGAATACATGTGCCTATCTACTTAAGATATCTCAGTTGCTTCCTCATAATTGTAAGTCACTTCTCTTTACCATTGATCTTTATAACATTAGGATAGCTTTCGGGTCCAAGAAGATCTATTTTCATATTGATAGATAAAGCATAACAAATAACATCATAAAACATACACCGTTGTGGAATAGTGCTTGGTCTACGTCATCTATCTCTCGTCAATTGGTAACTACCAACTTTACTTTCTAGATAAAACTCATCATCAATCCACATATTTTCTTGATAGTACAAGGTTCTATCTCTAATTACATGTTCTCATCATTGAAAACCATGTCCTTGATTATGAAAATCTTCTTATATCCACCTTAAAAGCATCACAACTTATACTCTTTTACTCCTAACAGATAGCTAAGAAAAAAAAAATTAATGCTCTCGACCGAAGCTTATTGTGCTTCATATGTGCGTACGTACCACATCTGAATACTCTCATATATTCCATGTTAGACCTTTTTCCACTCGACGTCTCTTGATAATAAATAAACTTCAATATCATAAATGGATACTTGTTGATGATATAAATAGTAGTCATGACTTCTCCCTAGAAACTTCGACACATTCTAATTGTTTGAAGCATACATCTATCTCTTTTCTATCAAAGTTTAGTTCATTCTCTCAACAACCCATTCTATTGGGGAGTCTCACCACGGTTTGATATCTAGAAATGCCAAGCTTTGAAAAATAGCTACTGAAATCCTTCTTCACATATTCCAAGCCATTATAAGTTTGAAGATTCTTCAGTACTTTCCTAGTATAATTCTTCGCTAAAGTCTTCCAGTTCCTAAAAAATCAACTACTTTATCTTTGGTATTCAAAATTATAACTCATACTTTTCTGGAATAATCATCAAGCAAGGACATGAAATACCTTGCACCACCAATATCAGGTTCTTGTGTCGGGCCTTAAAGATCTGAATGAACATACTCAAGCACATCATTGGTTGTATGGTTGTTAGGTAGAAACTTAGCCCTCTTATTTTTACCAACACAAATCATTCACAAAAGCTCAATTTCTGAACTGTGTTGTCATCCAATAATCCTTGTTTGCTAAGTTTAATAAGGAATTTCTTACTCACATGTGCAAACTGAAGATGTCATAACATGGTTGAATCTTTCTCCACCCTAGACAAACCTCCGGTACTATAGATCCCTCAAGAACTAACACACCAATATTCATATAGGCCCTCAAGAACTAACACACCAATTATCTCCTTCACCCTTATAATTACATATTTCCTCATCTAACATCCCAATAGAAAAAAAATACGTTTAAATTCAGGTGCATACCTCATCTTTTAAATCACACTTTCAAGTCTTGTATATAACTTAAGTCGAATAGTTCTCACTCATTGGACATCACAAAATTCATCATTCCCATGGATGACCCTTTTACCTTCATATAATTTTAGGTCTTCAAATCAATATTTATTAAGAGTCGCGTGGAATGATACACCCGAATCCAACACTCACTTATCATTGTACCTTCAAGAATAAGAAGATATAAACCAATCAACTTACTCATAGTCGTCTGGAACCATGTCAATATCTTCAACAATGGCCTCTATATAACTATTTACATTCTTTATTTCCAAGAAGCTCCTACCAATATGGCCTTTCCGTCTTGCACAACCAACACTCACTTTAGAACGTGTCGTAAGCCTCTTGGACTGTGAGCAAGATTTTCATGTCCTCTTGCTTGAACCTGTCATTCATGACCGACCTTTGACACTTAATATGAGACCTTTGGAGTCACCCTTCATAACTAATGACTCTTTACTTTGGATATCATAAGGATTATTTGTGGTATATTATAATGTCCATAAAGTTCTCGTACACCTTAGATATATAAATTAAGAGGATTATGACCCAGTCCTTATCCATCATCTTCATACTAACTACATTCAAGTCAATAATGATTATATTAAAATCATTTAAGTGTCTTTGGATCTCCTTTATAATATCAATTGACAACATAGACAACTATGCTTTGAGATATCATCTATTCCCCAAGGTATTCTTCATATAAATCGCTTCAGTCAATTCTTATATCTCAGCGTCATAGGCTCTTAAGACACTTCAAGGATCACTTCAACTCACAAGCTTAATATGATCGCACTATGAGCTTTGGGCAATATTCCAACATTAATCTTATTATATATATATATATATATATATATATATTTCTCATCAATAGTTGCAACCACTCACTTATGTACTAGTAAACCCTGAACTTTAATTCTCTAGAGGGTGATATCATTATCTTTATTGCATTTTCTAGGTTGAACTTCATGGAAAAGTTAAAAACTTCTCTTTAACCTCTTGATATAAAATCATCGTTGTCATTTCTACTTCATCTCAACGTTACAGCCAGTGTTATTCCAGATCATTCACTCGCATTACATCATTTTTTAGGTAAACTCACTCTACAAGAGAGACCCTACTTTGGAATAATCAACAACACCCAAGTCCAGCAATGGTCAAATTTTGGATAATATTAGCCAAAGCTCAATCGCTCCATTAGAAACCCCTCTTATGATAGTATTGAATTTGCAACAAGAAACTGAAGATTCGTACAACTTCTTCTCATTCTTAAAGATTAGTTATGAACCTTAAAACAATAAAGCAAGAAATTAATAAAAATATAAACTTAAGCATACACACAAGACAAATTTAATGTGGTCCGGATTGTGAAGAAATCTTATACCCACGGGTAACAGGCGTATATTTTATATATAACACTCAACCACTCATCTTTGTTACACAACACTCTTAGCTTACAAATGAACTATGGATCTCATAATATCTCCAAGTATTATTTTTTATATCACTATATCAAACAACGAGGAAGAGTATGCAAGCTTTGGCAGGGCTACGATTAGTGAAAATATGTGGTGCCAAGAAAGTTCATCCGATAATTGATTCACAACTTCTAATTAATCATGACTTGGTCCATGCCAAAGCATAAAAATACCACATGGTAAAACTACCTAAGAGCATTGATTAAATTAACAACTTTCTTTGAGGGCATCGAATACAAACACATTTATCCGGCGGAAAATTATATGGCTGCCCATTTAGCTACTATCGCATGTAAAGAATGATATCCATGGATACTTGTATAAGAGGACCCTTCGATCACATCAATTTCTGAGCTACAGTTAGCTGCTTAAGAAACCTTTTAAATTTCAATGGCCTTGGAAAAATATTGAAGATATGAGCACAAAGAATATATAATAAAATGTACTTTTCCCATCAACAACCCTTTGGTAAAAAATTAAGGTCTAATGCATATGTTTCACTCGTCTTTGAGGCATATTGTATAGAAAATCTTTAAGACGACCATTATTAAGGTGCCTTGTAACTAACGAATCATAAATGATATTATCTGAATTTTATGAAGAGGAAAGGTCTTAATATTATGGTTATAACGTAATAGGAATGGTTTTATTGGATGGGTACTAATGGCCTTCTAACATATCGGATTCCAACGACTTGGTAAGACGATGCATTATATGCTAACGATCTGCAAATTAAATACAAGTGCCTGATATGCAGTTGACTAAATATCTGAACCATTTTGTTTTGATAGATTCGGGGTTCGATCTCTTTGGACATTTGTCATGGCCTCCGGGGACGTCAGACCATCATCGTAGTTGTTGATTATTTCCTCAAATGGGTGTAAGTATAGCCTATGTCCGGAACTACCGCAAAATTTGTTACTAAAGTCATTATATCTATCATATGTTGTGGGTTCATTATATAATAGATATAATGAATTTAATAACAAATTTTATCGTAGTTCTGGACAGAGGCTATACTTCCACCCATTTGAGGAAATAATCGCCAACTACAATGATGGTCTGACGTCTCCCGGACACCATGACAAAGGTCCAACGAGATTCAACCCCGAATCTATCATAAGACGATGCTTCAGATATTTACTCAACTGCATATCAGGCACCTGTATTTAATTTGCAGATCATTAGCATGTACTTGCAACATATGATATGGAAGTTAGCATTAAATTGGGAAGGGCCTTATTTGTTTATTGAAAGGGTTAAGTCTAGAACTTATCGACTTATATATCAAGAAGAAAACCCTCTTATGCACCCATGAAATATCGAATACTAAAGACTATATCTAGAATAGTTGTAAAAAAGTGTACATTGTTTAATTTTATGATGTAATATGAGAAGACACACTCTTTCCTACCTCGATGGCGTCAAAATGTTTTAATGAGGTGCACGAATAACTTATCTTATATAACTTATTTTGCCTTTTATATTTCTATCATAGTATTGATTAATTCGTATACTTTTGACTCAAAGTTTGGAAATATTAAAAGATTACAGCACTAGTTGGTCAAATATAAAGGATCTAACATTAGTTGGTCCCAATTAAAATGTTACGACACTACTTGGTCAATTATAAAACATTCGACATTTTTTGTCATAATCCAACACTACTTGGTCAAGTTTAGAAGATTCAATATTAGTTGGTCGCAAGTAAAAAAATTCCAACATTAGTTGGTTAGATTAGAATGAATGATTGTCTGGTCCAAAGTTTATTTCGGTAAGCGGATTGGGATTAATTACCCTCAACTAGGAAGATTGCAACTATACTATTAGTAAATACTATTTTTTAGATAATAAGTAAAAACAATCATATTAATACATTTCGAAGACTTTTACAAAGCGGATGGGGATTAATTACCCTCAACTTTGCTTTCTTTTTGTCGCAGCAACTGTTATGGTTTTCTTCGTAGGGGATCTTTCTTTTGTATTCGAGGAACCCTTTGAGATATAGTGTTATCGATGTATATTACTAGTGTATCTTTGGGAATAACTTAGCATAGGACACTGATATTTCTCTGATGAAGGCTGAGTGTTAGAGAATGAAGGATTAGCTGGTATGGAACACATATTGTAAGGAATCTACCTTCGTAGTCAAAGGTCTGAACGATGATTCTAGACCCTTTGGTTTCTAGAATCCCATCAGCTTTTATGGATTCTCTCTTTGCTTCGAATTTATCTAACAGACACAATCAATCGGTAGGGCATTGGCAACCTGAAATATGAAACTTCAAAGAAAAATTTTAGTCTGTCATTGGAGAAATGTTTTATGGTGGTTATTTGACTGGAAATTAACGGTTTGCAATGGCTAAAGCTAGGAGTTTATCTATTTATCTCTAGAAATTGTTAAGAAGTAAAGTAATACTGAGTAGAGGTAGTAATATATATATATAAGTTAGCATGAACTCTTATTGTTTGTCTCACATGCCCAATGAATATAAGCTTGGGGAAGTAGGAAGGTCTTCTCCAAAGATTATTTACTTAGAGAAGTAAAGTCGTTTCAAAAATATCCGTACACTTCGTCGTTCAGAGAGTAGGTCGTGGTTCGAATTATTTGATGATATATGTACAAGAATAGAATAACATATAGTCATATCTGTATATATAGTGATTGGAAGCTAGTTTATCCAAAACTAAGATACTCGGGTAAAAATCAAAGCACATAAGCAAGTACATCCAAAGAGACTTCATGATCAGTTAAGGCTATCCATCCTGAATGTGTTCAGATATGTTGGTGAGAATAAAAAAACATTTGCACGATTATTAGAAAAACGTTACAAGTTCCAGTCCTCGTAAAAGACCTTTGCAAAGACTGCGGTGATACTTATAATGAACGAATAATCCAAACTGCGAGTCTGACCAATAAGTTATTGTACCGGAATTCACTTTATGAAGCTGATGTAATAAATATATAATATTAAGGTATTTTATGTACTAATGGGCTTCAGTAATATGAGCTTGGATTATCTAAATATGAACATGGACCACGTAAGCCCATTAGGCCTAAAAGTATATATAAACCTTGTTTTATGCTTTAGGTTTATTGATCACAACATTTATACTTTGAACTACTTTTTCAGAAACACATACTCCACATGAAATGAATTTCTTGAAATTTAAGAGACTCTAGCTTGAAAGTTAGTGACTTAGGGCATTCTTCTATCATTTAGAGACCATTTGCAAATGTCTCTCTAAGAAGAACACTACATGTTAGTTTGTCCTTCATTAAAAACAATTATTATGAAACTTAACAGTACAAGGTTATGGTTAGTGAACTGACCTATATGTAAGATATGTTGTCTTTCACCATTGTCAACCATAATATTATTAGTACTTGAATACTCAGTCTTTTGAGTTATGAGGTTGGGATTGCTTGTGACATGGTGACTAGCACCATTTTCAATAAACGAGACTCATACACTTGCTAGATCTTGATGAAAATATAAACTCACTCGTCCATACCACCCTATGCTGCTCATTTTGGGTGGTTCCCATCGATGGATCATCCCTAAAGAAACAAACTGTAGCAAAATAGTTTTACTTGCTGCAATTTTGTCAAGTAGTCTTGTTAGGTGAAAATCTACCCCATCTGTCCCTAAAGTAATTTCTCTTTCCTCTATAATTATTAGGGTAGTTGTTAGGTTACATATTCTTTCCTCTAAAACATCTTTCATTACCCTATGAACTGGCTATATTGGTTCATTTGATTATTGTTGTTATGATTTTGTCATTTGTCCTCTTTGTGTATGGTAAATTTAGCAGAAGCCATGCTTAGGTTGGTCACAGAGTTTTGCAGACTGGTTAGTTGTTCCAGTTCGCTTTCGAAGGTTAGCAAGAAAGTACGTAATCAAGTTAATTGATGACTTTCTCGTCTCCCAAGCTAACCACTATATGAATATATTCGAAGTCCAAATTCGCTAGGTCTTGAATGACAAGGTCATCAACAGATACTGAGCAGCATGTTAGCGCTAGGTTATCAAATATACCTTTTATTTTGTTTAGGTATTCAGTCATTGTAGATGTCTATTTTCTTGTATTTTAAAAATCTTATTTGTAGTATGTTATCATTAATTTAGTTTGTGAACTAGACACATTGCTTGTTGGTCTTTGAATACTAATTAGTCCCTTGACTATCACTTTCGTGACAGATAGTCCCTCGGTTGAAAAAGGTCTCAATTTAGTCCATTAACTATCCATTTTCGTGACATATAATACCTTGACTTAAAATTGTCTGGTGTTAGTCCTTTGATTATCTATTTTGGATAAAGTTAGTCCCCTATGCATGTTTATTTAGGTGACTAATTTTATCAAAAGCCGATAATTAGAGGACTAACTTTATCGAAAATAGATATTTGATGGACTATTTGTCACGAAAATGGATAGTCAATATACATGGTAGGCTAACTTTATCCAAAATGGATAGTCAATGGATAGTCAATGGAATAAATCCAGGCTTTTTTAGTCGATGGACAAGAGACTAGCTATCGTTCAAAGCCTTACTTGCAGCATCCTACTGTTTTTGGAAGTAACTTCTCCATCAGTTGAACTGATACTTCAGGGCTCATGATGGAGTATAACCATCCAAGAAGTAGTTAGTATTTTACCATCCATTATTCATACTTTGCATTATCTAAAAGGTTTCCTTGAGCATCAACTACAAGTCTATGAGGATAAGGTTTTTCCCCAGTTGGAAACCCTCCTAGTTTGTTCCCTTTAACCATATAAAGAACCATGATCTTCCATAAGAGAAATTACTCTTGTTGAGTCTTATATTATTGATGTTAGCTCTATATACTGAATTTACTCAATGTTGATGTTTTAGTCTCGTGGGTTCATAATGGCTAAAACATGTGTAAGCCCAAAAGATTGAAAAACATGGGATTCTATAGCTCTAGAGTACACCATTTCGAATTCCACGAGTTAAATGAATCTAGTTTCACATGATTCACTTAACTTATGTACTTTTTTTCTTAGAAACCTAGTTGTCACCAAACCTGCATCTTCATCCCTCTCTTTTCATCTTGCTAAATTGTTCTTCAAACCAAACTTTGTATTATTAGTCACAAAACAAATATCACTTTATGTGTCTAATATGAGGAAATTTAATTAATCTTGACATCAGAGAAGAAAAAAACACCCAACCTAAATGACAATCAAATATCCCTTCTCAAATTAGATTAATGAAGTTAAATTCTTCGTAAGTAAAGAAGAGTTCCTTTGTAATTTTTATTTTCATTTCATGGATTCACTTACGAATACTAAACACGATTCTAGGAAGAAAATCCTATCCTACATGCATTGCACCATCAATTTCACAAATCTCTGCATAGTTGTGAAACCCTTAATGGTCACTTTCTTCATCTAGCGTCAAACATTAAAACAATCTCTGTAGAATACCCAAGCGACACCACACCAAGTAGTACATATACTAGTAGATTTTGTATAAAACACTATCATCACCATATAAAGAGAACATATGGTATTCATCTTTTTATGCTCCAAAATACCCTAACCCTCTTCTTTAATATCAAGTCATTTTCTTTAGTCTCCCCATGCTGAACAGAAGAGTAACATTCATAAAACACTCTAGAGTCGAGACTCCTAGAGAAACAGAAGAGAAACATATATAGAAAACCCTAGCGCTGCCACTCCTAAAACCAAACGAAAGAGAGAAACCTTTGTAAAAAAAACCTAGCGTCGACATGTTATGTTTCTCTGTTTTTTTCTCATTTTTAATGGGAGGACCTGCATAAGAAAATACTACATCTCATTTAAATATTGAAATATCCTTACACCAACATAAGTGGGTGTAATCTCGTCATAGATTTTTTAAAAATTGAAAGGAATGTGTCTAGGTCACAGAGTAAAATTAAATAGGTGTGCAGTCAATTATATTTTTAACAAAATTAAACTATAATAGGTAGTGGCTACCTCCTACTGGTTCAAGACTTAAATTAAACAATGATGCATCTTATTCTCAATTTGGGGAAGTCATATGTAGTGATATTATCATAGACTCTAGAGGTGAAATCAAAGATGTAATTGGAAGGATTAATGGCAAACGAAGTCCCATCATTTCAGAAAGCATAGACTTTTTTGATGGCTTTACTCTATGCCACAAAATGAAAATCACTCAGCTTGATAGCAAAACATATTCCAAAGTATTACTCACTATACTCCTAACTCATAAATCTCCCCGGTTTCTAACCTCATGACTAGACAGTTGCAGGGAACTATTGTCTTCGAATAAATCTATATATCATATTTGCATAGAACAAAATACAACGACAATTTGGTTAGCTAAGTGGACAAACAAGTGAAAATTCAAGCAAGACATTAACATAGATCAAATTCCCAATCAACTCAAAGCAATTGCTCTATTGGACAGTCTAGAAATAGGATTTGATAACTAGAACACCTCAAACAAAGCAACAACTTCAAAAATCCATATATTAATTGAAATTATTTCTTTCATCAAATATATTAGCCAGTAGTAAATCGAAGCTAACAATTTATTGCAGGTAATCTTACCTAACAAAGTCTTTTTGCAGGACTGTCGTTTGATAAAGCCTATATACCTTTTGCTCACCCTGCACAAAGTGCCAGAAAAAAAATATGTCTTAAAGTCAACACAACAATTTAATGGTCATTTAAAGCCACAGAATAAAGATATTTTCACCCTAACCTAGTGAGATGCTCAACTCTAAAGCCTCACCTTCCTTCGATCTTCACCAATCTTGACTAATAGAATTGAATAAGCTAAGTGAATAAACTAAAATAAATATATTTATCATTTACGTGATTAAACTTTTATTATAGTTTTTTACAGGAAAATGAAAAAGATCATGATTATATCAGCAGTTGTGGGAATGTATAACCATGACGAGATATATTGTAAATGATTTCTAAGTTGAATAGATAAGTTAGAAGCAAGCAACTAAGCGAATGATGATTATGAAGAATAATTCAAGTATGTAACCAATACGTGACGAAAATAAGACTTGGAGACTTGAAGATACTCCAACTGAATATATTTGAAGACTTCTAGTCCTTAAATCTCAACTGGTATTTCAAATGAAGGGCACAAGAGTAGCCTTAATATATACAGAATAATCGAATATTGATATAAAAATAAGGACATTTATGTGATAATATATATATATATCTATCCTACAAATAAATGGTACATAGGCCTTTTAAATGTTAAATGGTATAAATACCTTATACTTTAAAAATAAATTACACATAAGTAAAAAAGTTACAAGAGTTTCACTAGGATATTTTTCGGATAACAAAAATATTAAGCGGATACTTCTCAGATAATAAAAATACTAAGTCAGACATTCTCCGAGTAAGAAAAATATTATGCTACACATTTTCTGGGTAAGAAAATTCCTAACTCAAAAATAAATTTCTAAAAACAGACTAGAGGCAAAATTAACAAAACAAATTGTCATTAGTGGATAAACAACTTTTTACAACCTTTCAATAAATCAGTTGATAATCAATTATCACTAATAACCTACTCATAAGGCATTACAAATGAAATTCAAATTACAACATATTTGGAACATACATACTTTTTGGTTGCATAAATCATTCTATTGCAATAGATGAGCAACACGCTTAGTTTAAGTTTTTCCCAATTATAGAGACGGAAGCTTTTGTGATAAAATGGATCGGCTGATAAGGCCATCTCTAATCGTAGGTCTCCTTGGAGACCTGATCCAGCCTCGGAGACCTCTATTTATTTACAGACTTGCCACACAGCTTCTAACCGTTACTTTACTATTTCATAGACTTTTAATATAAACAATTCAATCCAAACAATTCCACTATTTTTTAACTATTCATCTCACTCTCTTTATTTCTCACTCTATCTCACTCTCTCAATTTACATTTACTAACGTTATAATAAATAATATAACCTATATTATTAATTATTAATTGACATTATTTTTTTTACAATATTATTTATTTTAAATTTATGTTATAAATTTATTTGTTTAATTCTTATTTACGATAAATTAATATATATATATATATATATATATATATATATATATATATATATATATATATATTTTGTAGAATTGTTCGTGGATGATAAACATTTCGTAAATGTAAGTAAAAATCAACAACATTGTTTATTTTTAAAAAAAAATTAAGTTTGTAATAAATTTATAACTTTTAAATCTAATTTAATAATCTATCATGTTAGTCCATTTTCGATTTATAAAAGAGTCTATGAAATTAAGTAAAAGTTGCCTTATTCATAAATTCTAACATTTTAAACCTTGAAAAACACTACGGATCACCAATCGCGTTAACGATAATATACAATAATTATCTTAAAAAGACCGAGAAGGTAAGATGTGAAAAATTGACATGCAATTGTAACAATTGCATATTATAAATGAAATATTATAATTGCCGAAAAATTATTTTCGGCAATTTATGAATTAAGTTTTTATTATAATTGACTAAAATATTCTATAAGTAAATTAAATATATTATAATTAAATATTATAAATTAATTTTTTAAATTATAAGATAAATCTTTTATTAGAATTAAACTTTAATTATATTATAAACTAAAGTTTAATATAATAGTATACTAAACTTTTATATACTAATCGTGCATTAATTTTCTTCTTCTCTCTCCTCCCTTTCTTCTTCCTCCGACTAAAACTTTATTCAATTTGTTACTTTTCTCCTTCTAGGTCTTTATCCCAGGGTTGCCAAAGACCGAGATCGAGACCGAATAGTAATATAGATAGAGTAGGTCGGTATCTCTATGATCCTAACATAAGACACCAAAAAAAAATTTAATTTTGTTTTGGGGTCTTTTTTTAATAAAATACTTTTAGAAAAACAATCCATTATTGTATCAGTATATTTTTAAATAATAACAAGATAAAAAAATAGAAAATACAGTACTAAAACGGTACTAAAACTATAAAAAAACAACGCTATAATTAAAAATTATACAAAAATATCACCCATATGAATTAGATAAATAAAATTTAAACCACATTTAAAAATATATCATACATAGGAAGATATAATAATGCGAAATATTTCATTTTGGGTAAAATTCTAATTTTGTTTTGGTGCCTTTTTTTTGATAATTTTTTTTTTTTAAAAAATAATCCATAGGTAATTGTATACTTTTAAATAATAACAAGATAAGAAAAAAATGGAAACAGTACTAAAACTATAAAAGAAAAACAGCATTATAACTAAAATTATACAAAAATATCCCTTTATGAATTAGATAAAAAAAATTTAAACCACCCTTAAAAATATATCATGCATTAAGCTTATGTCTATCTAAATTCCCTCTTTTTTTTCCCTTCGTTGTTTAAAGAACCAAACAAAATGTAACAAAACAGAGTAGTAGGAAGTCTCATGTCAGCTCACAATAAGCACTCAGCCATCCGCAATGGATATATCTAAGTTGGAAACTTAAGCACTTCCTCTCCTTCACTTCTCAGCTAAATCAACAAAGCGTATAGATATAGTAGTAGCTTCTAACTAAAACATGTATATATAACAATCCAGAAAAACATGTATAGAGAATACACCTAGCACTGATCGGAGTGATCCACATGATCATTGACCTCCATTTCGGCATCGAATTAAACTCTGATGACTGAAGAGACAAAGGTGAAGGAGTTCTAGAGAGAATAGACAGAGAGAAAAAGCCCAAGAGCTAGTGCGATGCAGGAATGATGAGTGGAGCACTTAACATTATACAAACCCACACCCAATCCCTCGTATTTGTTGGATAAACATTGAACAGACATGTGTACATTGATTTTTGAAATAACCGTTATCATTTCCACGTGTTGAAATGACCGTTATCATTTCCACATATCATGAAATGATCGTTATCATTTCCATATTGATCTTAGAAATGACAGTTATCATTTCCCTTCATTTGGTATCAGAGCCTGTGTTGACGGATTAAATCTAAAGAAGCAGATACATTCTGAAGAAGCTGAGGGATTCAATCCAACCATTTCTCAAAGAGGAAAAACAGAGGCAAAGCAACCATTTTTTCAAGACGGAGAAACAGAGGCAATGCAGCCATTTCTCAAACGGAGAAACAGACGGCAAAACAGCAAGACGGTCATTTCTCAAGCGGAGAAACAAAGGCAAGGAAGCCATTTCTCATTTCTCAAGACAGAGAAACAGAGGCAAAGACAACCTTTCTCAAGATGGAGAAACAGAGGCAATGCAGCCATTTCTCAAACGGAGAAACAGACGGCAAAGCAGTCATTTCTCAGGCGGAGAAACAGACGGCAAAGAGGCCATTTCTCAGGCGGAGAAACAGACGGCAAAGCGGTCATTTCTCAGGCGGAGAAACAGACGGCAAAGCGGCCATTTCTCAGGCGGAGAAAGAGACGGCAAAGCGGCCATTTCTCAGGCGGAGAAACAGACGGCAAAGCGGCAATTTCTCAAGCGGAGGAACAGACGGCAAAACGGTCATTTTTCAAGCGGAGGAACAGACGGCAATGCGGCCATTTCTCAAGCGGAGAAACAGACGGCAAGACGGCCATTTCTCAAGCGGAGAAACAGACGGCAACAAGATCTTCAACAACTCTTCAAATAAAGAGGAAGATCAGGTAGAGGACGAAGAAAACAGGTGTCGAGTTCAACGTTAAGGGGGAGAATGTTGGATAAACATTGAATAGACACGTGTTATTATGTCATTTAGTAAGGATAAGATCAAACAGTTAGTAATTTGTCTATATAAGAGACAAATTTTCGAAATGACCGTTATCATTTCCATATTGATTTTAGAAATGACTTTTATCATTTCCATAAAGATTTTTAGAAATGTTAGATATTATTTTCATACTTGTTGTCTGCTTTGTTTGTTTAATAAGAGGGCTAGTCCCTTCAGCATTCTCTATATTTTCTCTCACTTCCCAGTCCAACCTCACCCGACATTTCTCCCTTCTCCTTTTTAGTTTCCCAAATCACCTCCGGCAGATGAGTTCTGGAGGATCTGCAACGCGACTAATCATAAGTTTTAGTCTAAAACTAGCATACAAATTATATTAAAACTACCAGTTAAGTCCATCATAATCAGTAAATTTAAACCTAAAAATATAATTGAATCAAGACTGTAAATTGAAAATTAGTACAGTTCATAATCAAACTTTAATTCTGAAAAATGAAGGAAAAGGAAAATCTGCAACTACTTCAACATATTTATTGGACGCATGAGTTTCTTTTATGATGGGATCAGGTAGTTTCTTTACTCTAGGATCGCCCTATCTTGTTCCACGTAAACCCTTGAATATTGTATGGAGTTGTGAGCAATAAATAATCACCCTAATGCAAAGCTCTCATAATATTCAAGGTTTTACGCGGGAAGAAAATAAGGTGAAGAAAGAGTGGAGAAACTACATGAGTAGTGAAACACAATCGACTGTGTTCGATGTTTGCTATGTTTTCCAGTATTTATAGTGACTTCAGCGGTGGTGTCACAGTCACAGTCTTAAAAGGCTTACTGTGTGCTGTCATGCTTTTATATAATATCGACAAAAATTCAGTGTCCATTTTGTAAAACTAGAGGACTGTGAAACTTGCGGGACTTGTAACAAGAAAAAGTATGGACTGATCTCGAACTTTTTGAATATTAAATATAATTGATCCCTTGTGCTAATTGTAATAACGTGTAACTAATTCTTTTGAATTTAGGTGGCCAAACAAACAAGTAAATTAAATATTAAACTCTTTTTGTTTCGTCAATTTATTTCTTAATTGTTTTTAACTAATATCTAATTTGCTAAAGGTATGTTAAAAATAACTCGTCAATAACTAAATTGTTCAAAGATTATATGGAAATAGTTGGCTCTAGCGTGCCTAAAATGTATAGACGATAATTGTTGAAATTCGTCGGTTGAAGTTTGAACTGTGATTTAGTGATAGAGACGTTTGCTGGATCCTAAAGGGTAAGACAAGTTGTCAAGACTGGTGCTTTTATGTCGAATGAGATATAGGTAGAGCCAAAGCATTAAGGACCGAAACAGGATGGTATGAAACAATTTGATCTGAAGCAGTCTCATCTGAAGCAAACTGGATCGTAGCATCATAGCTGGACTGAAGCGGAGTATTCTATTTTGTTAGGTCTCATATATTAATTGAGTCTCTTATTTTGTCTTCCTATATTAACTCGAGTTGCTATTAATTGGACATTCTATATTAATTAAGTTTCTCAATGAGTTCTTATATTAAGAGATTAAGAGCTATTTAGTAGTTGATTAATCAACTTTAATCTTGAGCGTCTAATGAAGAATTATGTGTTTTCATAAACCTATGATAAAAGAAGATATGTAACTGATGTGATGCAAACGCCGAGTTTTCTTGAGCAATATATTTCATGAGTGAGTGTAATAACTCTGGGTCTTTCGAGAGATAAGTGAGGTGAGAGATAAACACTAAAGAAAATATTATGTGAATCAAGTTAGCTTTTGTTACAAAGAGTGATTAAGTCATTTTTGTTTCACAGTCTTTTTGTAACCAACTCGTTTATAAAATAACGTTTGTTGCCCGTAGATGTAGAATTTTTTCACATTCTGAACCACGTTAAATATGTCTTGTGTGCTTGGTTTTATTACGCTTCTTTTAGTTCTTGTTAACTCTTGAACAGGTTAAATCATTCAAGGATTGAAAATCGCACTTTGGTTCTTTACTTCGGAAGAATGGTGGTTTCCCTAACAATATCAACTTTATTAGTAAATTGCTTCGTAGACCAAATCCTAACAAATTGAACGGATTTTACAGATATGTGAACAGTTCATTAACATCTCGAGTACTTGTTGACGTTTTTATGGTATATTGCATATATTTTTTCAAATATTTGTAACAAGACCTAATTTTACTTCTCGTGTTACTACCAAATAAACTCGAAGTTGAACTAAAATTATTGTTCCAGTATCCAAATATTATACATCTTATACATAAGAAGACCGAATAGTTCATGTTATCATAAGATCTTATAATTTTGATACCGTCATAAAAATTCTCAATATAATGATGAAAGAAATTTATTTTGAGAGAAAGATATAAAATACACCTAATAGTAAGATATTATGAAAATAGTTAAGAAATTTGTTTTCCATCATGGACATCATTTCTCTACATACAAACTTATCCCTACTTAAATGTAGATGCATGGAAATATTGACAACTCATTCAAGGCATATATGAATGTTAGGAGTATATGGTGTAAAAAGAGCATGAGTATTGTTTAAACATGACTAAGAAATGTATCATTTCATGAAAATATAACCAATTTTGAGTCAAAAGAGGTTGGTAATAGTCCATGTTCTTAGTACTATTTATTTTATAAAAATGTACAACATCGTCCATGAACAAGTAAGCATGTACAATAAGATCGTAAGTAGAGTTATATATAGTTTTGACATCAAAAAGTAATTTTTCAAATTTCTCTTCACTAGCCTCAATGAGTTCTTTATATTGATGTTTTCTAGCACCCGAGTTACTGACTAGTATAACCAAATTTCTAAAAGGCTTGATAAAATCATTCAATATCATCTTCATTTCAACATTTCTAACTAATTGAAGTATATGACATAAGATCTAGTATGGAAAAAAAACAAATTTTGGACTACATTCAACTTTAAGTTTTTCAATACTATGGTGTTAGCGGATGTGTTATCAAGATAAATTACCATAATTTTACTATTGACATTAAATCATGCATACATTGTACAAGACCTTCTAAAATTTGAACAACGTTGTGTTTGAAAAATGAACAAAAAATTAATAAATCTTCTTTAAAGTACCTAATCAACCTCCATCTAAAATAGAATAAAATACATAATATCGAACTCAAAAAATATTATTATATCGCTAGTTAAACCAATTTCATATGGCAGGCATGAAATCGTATTACTAAAAAGTTGTTCTTTGAATTAAGAATTTTGTAATACTAATGTTCTCGTAAAAGTTCGTGGGATGTGATAGGGTATAGGGTTGACCGCTTCACTAATCATTTTTAATATATTTATCCATCAAATAAACTACCAATTTTGTAATACTAATGTTCTCGTAAAGGTTCTTATATTGAATCTTATTAAAATAAAATACTTTATTAGTTCTTAGATCCAGTGTTGTTTAAACCTCATTCTCATATCAAACTTTGGATTTATCTATAATTTTTTGTAAAACAATAGAGAACATCCGTTATACTGGACCGCTACCTGCTTCACACCAGACACCTTCCCGGTTACATAGAACGAGTACCATTTGAAATGACTGGAACCCGTCTGGCTAACCGTTAAAAAAAACCTAGTCGTGTTTTAGCCGTTATACCAAACGTGTGCATGTTTAACATGATGGGTACACATCTTGCTAACGACTAGAAAACGAGTAATTTCTATAGCCATTACACCATACAAGTACCCATCATTTCATACGGGTACCTGTTTGGTGTAACAGATAAAAAAACTAGTTTTTTCTGTCCATTGGCGAAGCGGGTGTCTGTTACATCAGACCAACACCCACTTCACCAACGACTAGAAATTGGTTAGGTTGCTTCTAACCGTTTTCTTATTTTATAATACTTAACCATTGACTCCTTCATTTACAATTCCATATTTGATGAAAGTTTATATTTCAATAAAAATAATAATTTAAATTTATTCACAATTTTTTAAATTTTGGTGGTTGATTATTGGTACAAGATTATGGGTGATCAAGGTCGAAAATGGCTAAAAAAAGGATGTTCAAAAAATGTCGACGATGAACAAGAAGAACCGGCGCCACCACAACATGAATAAAATAATTATCAAGCACCTGATGTTATTGGATACAATTGAATAATAATACACATTGATATGTTCATTGACATCTTAGTTATGTCGATTGTGTCGATACTCTAATTCAAATTCTTAATAACATAGGATGTTTGACATTTGCTCAGTTTAGTTTCACTTTATATCGTATGTTAGTTGAAGAATTTATGCTAGTAGTAATTTGATAGAGTCTAATTCTAGTAATCCTTGACATGAATTATAATGTCAATAGTGTGATTGTATGATTTATGTATCCAATATAGAAGATGAATTAGGTATGCTTATTCAAGTTGTAAGACACATGCGAGTTGGTTTTTGGAATTAGAAGATCTAATTGATTTATTAAATAATAATAGACGTCATCTGATTAACAACAAGGATAGTATTAGACAAGTTGCTAGTAAACTCAACTTGTTAAGACCTTAAATATTGACAATAAGATGGTTTGTGATTTTTTGACGGTTAATAACAAAAAATTATATATGACCAATCCTTAAACATTTCAGTTAATTACTATGAATATGGGTCATTCACGTAATATACGATATCAGCCTTATGAGATGGTGATATCTTTTTTTTTAAACAAAAGATTAGATTTTAGTACATATGAAGAGCTACAAGTTCTGAACACTTCTAGAAAAAGAAAGTTTTCTCTAAAAACTTAAAAAATATAAACCTGTGTTGAAAGCATCTACTCTATGTCGCATGTGTTCAAATATATTTAGACAACTATAAAAACATATAGAGGTTCAAATGTATTTGGATACATGTAAACATGATAGGGTTCGAATGTATTTGGATGGTAGTACTTTTAAGCTAACGTCAAAAACTAGTATGAGTTTGACTGAAAATATTAGAGCAGATTAATTGCATGATATACATGGTCAATTATATGAAAAAAAAGTCGTTTACAACAATAGATGTGCCAAAATAACTTTAATGTGTACTGACGTAGATGAGATCAGTAGATGGAAGTGGACCAAAAGTACAGTAAAAATATATGATAAATAAATTTTTTAATAATAAAAAGTTTATAAATTCCAGTAAATTATGCAAAACAGCTAATGAAAATATATATAAAATAAATTTATAAAAAATTAAATAAAACAAATTCAAAAGAATACTTATTTTACTATACTATTATAATAAATAAAAAATAACAAATGGTATTTGTCAGACTTAATTTTTGAAAATCACGAATTGGACCGGAACCAAATCGCTAAATTCTAGATCGATGACCGGTCCGAATTTTAATACCATGAATCGGTATAATTGATTTGGAACCGGACCAATAAAACGGATAGACCAGTATAACAAATGGAAAAAGAACCAAACTCCGTAAAACTAATACGAAACTAAACCAATAAAGCTGGTAGGACCATGGAGAATCGTACCTATAAAAATCGAGATAATTAATTGTATTTTATTTAATTTATAGTTTATACATTATATCATTGCCAAAAATTACTAGATGATAATCAATTAAAAAAGTTAAATTTTAATTTTATAATCTTTATTTAAATATAAAAAAATAAATCTAAATTAAATTTGATTAAATTTTAAAATAATTATATAAACCAAACTAAAATCGGACCGAACCAAACCCAACATGCCTGAACTAAAACTAAACCGGACATAACTAATTTTTACAATTCCGATCCCGAGTTTTATTTGTTTTAATAATAGGAATCAAACCAATAAATTTATCGATTCAATTCTATTAAAATCCAAACCTAACCTTTCGACACAAAACATGTATCTAATCAAACAATATTTGGCAGAACCAGACGGATCCAATTAACTATCGACACTAATCTAACCAGACGGATCCAATTAACCATTGACACTAATCTACCTTTGGACGAAACGGATTGGATTAGTCTTTATTTAATTATCGAAAGCCGGAAACTTTTCATTAAACATATTAAACATGTCTAACTAACTACCGATTTCTCCAAATAGACAACTAAATCTTGGCTATATATGTTTTATTTTCAATCAAACACTATTGTTTTAACCTGAATTAAGCGACCAATTTTTTTTGTTTAAATTTTGATTATACAAAATGAATATATATATATTTGGAACTAGACAATACCTGAAAAGTTTCCATGTCGGGGATAATAGCTATCAACCACCGAACACCTGAACTTGTCGATAAGAGTACGCAACACCTACAAATGCTTAGAAACATGCAATAAATATACTTGCCACTTACCTTTATTTCTCTTAATAAAATTAATGAACTTTTTCAAGCTCCTCAATCCAAACCCAGAAGGTTTTGAT
Source organism: Limnanthes douglasii subsp. nivea (assembly GCA_036936605.1). Classification (NCBI taxonomy): domain Eukaryota; kingdom Viridiplantae; phylum Streptophyta; class Magnoliopsida; order Brassicales; family Limnanthaceae; genus Limnanthes; species Limnanthes douglasii. The sequence goes on from JAUPFV010000002.1 coordinate 336,523,890, forward strand.
CCTTGTGGAGTGAAAGCGAAACAATTGTCCACGCAACCTCGAATGGGATATGCATATCAGAAGTTTTCATCTTCTAAAAGGGTTTTCAACCAAGAGGAAGTGAAAGTGGAACTATTGTCCACCAGCCTCCAATGAGCTATATATACAGCCCATAACTTTTTATATTTGTTTGTTGTTAGGTGTCTAAAGTCCAACTTTTAATAGATAAAAGTTAACCAAATCTACCCTTATACGATGCTAAGGTCCAACTTTTAGACCATTTATTGGACCCATTTTAATAAGAAAGCTAATATATATTATGGTTAAAAATAAAAAATAAAAGTTATATAAATTCTTTTTTGTTAATTTAATTTTTTTCTTCATATATTTATTAATTAAACGAAGATATAAAATATTAATAGATGAGATTAATAAAAATTATTCATTAATATTTTTAAAACGTGATAAAAATTAGTAAAAATAATTTTCATAATGGTATGAAATGAATATATAAAAGTTGTACCTAATTATTTGTGTTTATATTCTCATATTTAGATTATTATAATATTTTAAAAATTATTATAAAAAAATTCAAGTTGCAATGTTAGTTGGAATTTTGTAATATTTGACAAAGAATTTGATTTTAAAATAATGTTTTGTTTAATTATTTGACGATCTAAAAAAGTGAGTTAACTTATATAAATGGTACTATTTTATGCAAATTAATTATGTGAAAATATTATAATTTTAAGAATTCGAGCGCAAAGCAAAACGTTACGCTACACAAACAACATTTACAAATTTCATACAGATCAAAGTAATTTGGCATTAAATTCAACGAGTAAAAAATTTGCTGAGATTTACCGATATGTCTCAAGCTTTAAATAAACGTGGTCTTCATTTTGAAAATGAACCTCACGCCGACGTTGGTCTGCTTGGATCTTTATAAAAAAATTAACTATATTCTAATTGTGCTTTAACTGACCTGAAATAGATGAATGACTTCGTAAATAGTCACTAATGGTTTATACTTTAATTGTGTCCAAAATATAAGATAATAAACTATGTGTTGGACTTCATACATTGCCTCAAAATGAGTCATCATCTAAGAAGAATAATAAGATGTGTTGTAGTTGTTTCTAGTGTATTGATTATGGTAGTCATTCAATCCATTTCGATGGTTGGTCTCCATGTGAAAGTCTCGTTAACAGCTTATGTTTGACCGTCAATTTGAATGTCATAATTTAAACTCATAATAAGAGTAATGCATGTAGGGAAAGTAAATTTAATTTCTTAGATTCACCAATCCAATTCAATTTAGTGGGATCTTTCATTCATATTTATCGAAATATAACTCACAAATTTTATATCTTGATTACTTACTATAGATGTAGAGACGCAATGTAACTTGACAATACTTATGACTAATTTCTTAGTTACCGTTATAGTTATAAACGGATGTTTTAGTTGAACAAATAGATATATTCAGTAAGTTAATAACTATAGATATTATAACTGTGTGGCCCTTTAAAGAGGGGAACTCTTCTATAAAATCCATTGAGATATTTGACCATACTTGTTCTGGTAATGTTAGTGGTTTTAGCAAGTCGGTCGAGCTCACATAATATGTTTTAAACCGTTGGCACACATTACATCTACGCAAGTATTCTTTGACTAATTTCTGCAAAGTCGCCCATGTGAAACTATGTTGGAGTTGTGCCAATATTTTGAGATAAATATTCACCAATGGAAGAAAACTGATTATCGACGATCATCGTTGCAAAAAAAGAATAGTTAACACGTAAGTAGATCTTACCATTTTAAAACAAAACCTCATTCCCTTTAACAAGCCAATGTTTATGTTATTTTAGTTTTACCGCAGATAACTTATTATAAAAATAGTCATGAAAAACCTTTTGTTTTATCTACATTTCCATCTGTGATAATGGTAATTCAGGAAAATTAGATTTAACGATGTAAGAGAAGGCAAGGCGTTCATTCCCATATTCTTTGGTTTTTATTTATATTCAATGATATAATTATATTTGAGTAGTTTTTCATATTCTTTGGTTTTTATTTATATTCAATGATATAATTATATAATGTGGTGGTTGGCTAATACATAAAAAATAAAATTGAGAATTTGTTTTATATTTTAACCGTAAACGGTCGACATAGCAAGTATATACGATATTTTTAGATAACTTTCATAATAACGAGTGTTTTTTTATATTGATAACGTCTAAGTTGTCCTATTTAATACCTCGTTGATAATTGTTATAAAAATTCATTGTTGAGATGATATGACTCTAATACATATTTTACAGGCATCAATTTTCACCACAAAGTATAGAGAGAAATCAATAAGTTTTAAAACAAGTGGCAAATACAAATCTTTCTTCAATTGACTGAATGTGTCTGGTACCTCTAAGGACTAGGTGAAATCATCCTTGATTAATAGGTGGTTTAGTGGGGTCTTAATTCTAACATATGATTTGATTATCTTCTGGTAATAGATGGTTAGACCAAAGAAACATCATACACCGTTAACATTCGTTTGTTGGCGCCAATCTATGGTAAATTATATTTTGGTTGAGTCTAGTATAACATCATGTTTTGAGATCCCAAGTAGTTTACTTGTAACATACCAACCCTATATTTGAATTATTTTGCTAATAAGAATTAGAAACTAAAATCAAAAGAGTTGTGTGATTCCCGATAATATGGATACTTGTAGGGTTTGACAATAACATGATTCATGTAATATTGTAAGGTAATCTGGTTGTCGCGGTCGTGAAATGATGGAAAACTTGTAAGAGTCTCACATACTTTAGTGAATTTGTTGATATATTTTTGAAAGTATGTAGGGTGATTTGTTGAAGTTTCAAATTAATTGACTATGATAACTTGAACGAACAAACTAGTACCGTGAAGATGTTGGGATTATATAGCAGTTGGAGTTGCCAAACAGGATTATCATAGTCCATTAAAGTTTTTGTTTCTTCTTTTCTTATCTAAAAGACATTGATAGCTACTGGTAGTCCATCTCAACCGGTCTGAATGTCTCTATCCACTAAACTCATAACCCCATTTTACACGCCGCAACGAGGAGGATATAAAAACTACTATTTATGTGAGAATTTTGGAGCACCAACATAATATCTTGACATTTGTATTGACACTTCATTTTTTCATGGTTGGCACGATATGATTAAATTTGTTATCTTCAAACAAATATAAACGACCATTTAAAAATTTTGATTGATCAATAAAATTATGGATTATACATTCAACAATTAACACAGTATCATATATAGTTTTTAATCTTCCTAAAATGAGTATAGTTTGTGGATGTTGGATATCAACAATAGCATGGTATGACATCTTTGATAATATTTTATCAAAAGTAATTTAGTATGTTCAAACATAGCATCATATGTGTCGACGTTAATGGATAGAAAGTCTTCGATCATTTAACTTAGGTCGTTGGCAATGACGGTTTGGTATGAATCACTCCTTACATTAATAACATAAGCCTTTTCTCATCGTTCATGATATTCATTGTTAGTAATGCATTTAAAAATACATATACTGCTACCAAAATTTAGTTTTTATCTGTGTAGGATGAGGTCCCAACAACTCAGGTAAATAAAAAAATTAACATTGATAGTGCGTCAATTACAAGAGAACGGTAGGTGATATTTTTTTTTGCAAGGTGTTGTGTTCACCCAATCTAACTATGATGTTGGATGATGTTGGTGAGTGTGGTTGTTTGATCTTGATGTCCAACCGAATATCTTATGTTGTCCGAATATGAAAGATCTATAAGGAAATTTCAGATAATCCATTCACTTCGTATGAGAAATGTTCAAATGACTCTTATAGGTGGCAGCATACGAAGTTTCTTTGAGTCTTGTGAAGGCTACAGAGAGTTCGTCGTTGTATGTTGATCTTAAATGAAGGAAGATAACATTACCGAATTCGTTTCTCTTCGGTGGTCCTTTAACTTTTGTAAGCCATCAGTGTCACTGGAGAAAGATATATTTAAAGTGAAAGGTATTGAATCGCACGTGCTGATCATAGAACAAAAAGAATAATTTTTCAATAAATTAATAGAAATAATTAGTAGAAGTTAGTGTAGTATTTATTAAATTTATAGCTCAACAAAGTCTAACGTCGCCAAAATATAAGTATCGTATAAACGAGGCCTACAGTATAAAAAAATAATTTATGTAAAATAAAACAAGTATTGAAGTCAATAAAATATAATAAAAAATAACATACACAATATATATAACTTACATCTTCATCCCTCAACATAGATATAGTATGTCGAATATTGTCTACGGTCTCTTGGTCTGAACGGAAAAAAGGAGGTGCGTATCTACACATAGTCGATTGAGTCATAGCATATGAACTAAACACTATAGTCGGAAGCACGAGAATATATATCTTATAAAAATACAAGACTAGCCATTTTCGCGAGCATGGCATGCGCAAATTTATGTAAAATTCCACATGTAATGTGCGTCAATCAGCACAATTAACATTGTGATGTTCTTGCAAAATCATACAGGTAAGACACAACAAATAGCCGGTTCCGCGCATTATAGGTTCTCAAATCTGGTTGTTCATCTTGTGATACGTGCCCATTTCACACAAACAATCATGGTGGCTTCAAATCTCAAACTCCATGTATGTTAGCCTAAATTGGATCTTGTTTTAGCCTAAATACACAAAAAAAATTAAAAAATATATGTAACAAAAAAAAATTAAAAAATGTACAAACTAAATACACAAAATTATAAACTAATGAATTATTATTAAACAAATCTCAACTAGTTGCGTCTCAAAATTAAACACAAAATAATTTATAAAAATATAAATATTTTAAACTAGAGAATGAGTTGAAGGTTACTTCCATAGACTGGGATGAAGCAGTCTGCCAAAGCTACATGCGCCAAAGATTTAATATTATTGTGTTTCTTCCTAATTGGAACTAGGTTGTTTCTTATGGGTTCTTAAGTATGATTTTAATCTCCTTCGTTGATTATGATATTTAACATGAAGTGTCTATTGTGTTATGGCTTTATTGTAAATATTGATTAAATTGATTTAATTTTGAATTTTTATGGGATAAAGGTTTTATTATAACCATCGATTGAAGTTATTTAATATGGAACGTCTGAAGTATTAGGTTTTTATCTGAATTGTATGATCTGGAGTGAAGTTACACTTTACATGAGAAGATTATAGATAGAAGAAGCAATAAAAATATAGGGTTGTGTGATCACATTATCTTTTTGTTGCTTCTTCTTTGAATCATGTTGTCTTTATAAACGGTGAGAGTTTTCTAACAAACAAACCGTTTAAAACATTATCTTGTGCACTTGGGCTTTTTTAAAAAAAATTTGTATTTAATCAAACATGTTGAAAGTTCTTATTTGAGGAATTATTTCCCAACAAGTAGTTTGTTAAGCATGGAACAATAAGGAAAATAAATGTAGATCGATTTGTGATTAGAAGGTTGGAGAAAAAGATCTCACCTAGAAAATAAAAAATCACCAAAGGTGAGTTCCATGAAGCTTAGCCTAGATAAATTTGATGGATTGAATGACTTTAACATATAATGAATTAAAGTTAAAGTTGACTTAGTACATAAGGGATTGGCTGATGCAATCGACGAGAAATCTACAGAGGTTGATCTTGAGGTACTGTTTAAATCTTATAGCGTCCTTATACTAAGTTTATACGATTAAGTGTTTTATGAAGTATCTGAAAAAAACCATTGTATTGGGGGTTTGGAATAGACTAGAGGAGATTTATATGGAAAAAAACCCTAGCAAATATATTACATCTGAATAAATAATTATACACGTTATCGATGGATAATAACAAATAGATCCAAAGGCATAAAGACGACAATAACATAATCATACTCGACTTGAATGCGATTGGTGTAAAAGTGAAGGAAGAGGACCAATAAATCATCCTCCTAATATTTTTACCAAAGGTGTACAAATACTTTGTAAATAGCATGATCCATGACAAAGACTCACTTACGATGGTTGAAGTGAAAAGCATCTTGAATTCTAAAAATATTCAAAAAAGTACCATTCGGAAGGGTGAATTTGAAGGGCACAGACTAAGTGTGATGGGCATACTATGAAAAAAAGATCAAGAAAGATAAAAGAAAACTCTCGATCTAAGTTAAAAGGGTTTGTGATATGTTCTAAAGTGGCGTGTTGGGTATGAAAAAATAGATACCATATCAGTAAGAATTTCCTAGAGAAATGAAAATGCAACAACTATCAGAATACTTAAATCGAATATGTTGCAATGGATTCTGATGACTTTGAGTATATTAATGGGTTAATGAATTTTTATTCTTTCATGTACCATAATAAATAGGTGTGGGATTTTTTCATATCATTTCGTTAAGCATTGATCTGAAGACCTAATAATATTTGATGATGAATGGATCATTTTTGACAAAAGAAGATCACGTAATGTCAAAGGGATTGGGACTATGTGACTAAAGCTGTGTATATTACTTGAGAGAATTATTATAAATGTGAGTTACGTGCTCGAAGTGAAACGAAAAATTCTGTTTATAAGGATGTTAGATGAAGAGGGTCTTACATATAAGGGTGAAGACGATGAACTAAGGATTTTACAGGGATCACTTGTGACAACGAAAGCCTTTAGGACTAACGAGATTTAAGTTCTTGAATGATTTATAAGGCAAGGCTTGTAGCTAAGGGCTTTATAGAAAATGATGGTATGGATTGAGACTAGGAGAATACTTGGTGTTTAAATTAGAAGTAACATGTCGCATGGGTATTTATTTTTATCTCAATAATATTATATACATAAGATCCTAAGAAAATTATCAATATCTTAAGTCCAAGCGGTTGGAACATTTATTCGTTCCCAATTCAGACTCATTTCTAATTAAGCACCAACCAAATCCAAAGATAAGAGTTACATGTTTGATATAGCTTATACCAATGTAACTGACAAGATTATGTAAGTTATGATCTGCACATGACATAATATTTTTTATTTTGTAAGTATTTTAAGCAAAAATATGTCAAATTTGAGGAGGCCTCACTGGATATTGCAATCAAGTGGCTCATGAGATACTTGAAATGCTTGTCTTTTGTAGGGTTGTGTTACAATTATAAGATACTGGTAATATAATATTGAGAGGGTATGTGGACTCCGATTATGTAGGTTGGTTTCACACAAAAAACCTACTTCAAGTTATTTGTTTATTGGGTTTAAGGATTGGTTAGATGGAATTCTTGTATACATAAGGTCATTGTATTTTCATATACATAGCCTGAATATATAGCTACCATAGAATCCATAAAGGAAATCGTTTGGCTAAATACATTGTTAAGTGAGATCACTAGGTAAGGAGTAAGATGTGATATTATTCTTTGATAACACAAGTACGATATATTTAATAAATAGTATAAAGTTCAATGAGAAAACTAAATGTATAGATATCAAACTGCACTTCATCCAAGATGTGGTGGAGAGATAGAAAGTGAAGGTGGTTAAAATTTGCAAATGAGCAAAACTCTTCAGCTGCTTCTTAATAAGATACTTCCCATTTCATGCCTCATGAGTTATATGATACTTGTTTAGTTTAGGATATAAGTGATTTGGTCTCCAAAAAGTAAGAAGATTGGGACGCAACAAATACTAAAGTTACTCGAAGCCTAGGTGGAGAATTTTTACGTGTAAGATAGAATTAACTTATCATTAAATTACAACCGAGACTACAAGGAAAAAAGATAGATCATTCGAGACTTGTAGTGCCAGGAATTGATGAAACTCTCAAGGTGAATGATGTAGCCCAGAAAGTCCAAACAAAAACCTAATTTATTTTATTTTATTTGATTCAATATCTTATGTTATTTAAATCAAATCTAATTATATTAAGATTTGATTTTATTTTATTTTAAAACATTTATTTTAAACCTTGTATTATAATTTAGGGTTTTGAGAAGCTGTTATATAAATCCTCATATACCTTAAGTTTTAATTAAGTTTTTGAAAATATTTTTATCTCTGAAAATTTCAGTCTTGTTATCCTTATATTAGGGTTTCATCATGTTACCCTTGAATTAGGGTTTCATCTATCGTTGTTTTTTCTTCTATTTCGGTCGCATTATCAGTTTGGTATCAGAGCCTCAGTTTCTGCTATGGGGAAAGCATGTTTCTGAATTCTGATTTCATCTGATTCAAGTTCTAAAGGAGAGAACAACATTTATGGTCATGAAGATCTCGAAGATCATTTGGTATGAGGGGACACACTAGGTGTTTTGATGATGATCGTATTGTCCAGTAACTGGAGGAGTTTAAATTGGCTACCAATCGTTGGATTAAAGTCAAAATTGCTTATCGAGATGTTGTCTCAGGCTATGAAGAGGTTTTCAAAACAAATTTTTTTCATCAACTGGACATGGGGTGTTGTTTTCAGTCTATGAAAAGGCTATCGAAACTATTTTTTCATCAATTGGATAACTTCAATGTAACTTCGAATAAGGAACAGTCGAGAAGAATTTATCTTACTCTGATAAGGTAAACAATTATAATTCCCAATGTAACAATTGAAAAAAATGGTTGTTGGTGGTGATAGTGCTTTGAATTCGAGGACGAAATCTTATCAACCATGGGAGGAGGGTGTAACCCAAAAAGTCTAAACAAAAACCTAATTTATTTTATTTTTTTGATTCAAATATCTTATGTTATTTAAATCAAATCTAATTTTATTAATATTTGATTTTATTTTATTTTAGAACATTTATTTTATTTCCTTTTATTATAATTTAAGGTTTTGAGAAGTTGTTATATAAATCCTCATATACCTTAAGTTTTACTTAAGTTTTTGGAATAATATATTTTTATCTCTAAAAATTTCAGTCTTTGTTACCCTTATATTAGGGTTTCATCATGTTACCTTTGAATTAGGGTTTCATCTATCGTTGCTTCTTCTTCTATTTCTGTTGCGTCATCAGTGAAGCTTGGGTCATGACTCAAATGAACAGATGTCTAGTGGAATCTAAATATTAAAGCAAGTTTCAAAAACTTGTGGCTATTGAGCTGAATGATAATAGACTAATCCAAAACTGTAAATTAATATTACTACGTGGAAGGTATAAACTGTTCCAAATAATATTTCAGTAAATAGTGGGTAAAAGATTGTTTCCATAAAGAATGGGTCGAACGATATTGTCGTAGCTTGGGCTAAAGCAGTATGTCGAAGCTACAATGGTCGACGATTCAATACTATTGTGTTTTGTTTCTGGTTAAAATTAGCTTGTTTCTTATGGATTCCTAAGTGTGCTTATAATCTCATCCATTTATTAAGAGATCCAATCTAAAACGTTTATTGTATTAAGGATTTACTATAACCGTTCATAAAAATGATATAATATGAAGCATTTATTGAATTAGGGTTTTGTTATAGCCACTAATTAAAGTGACTAAATCTCGAGCATCCGAGGTATTAGGATTTTATTTGAATCGTACAATATGAACTGAGGTTAAAGCTTTGCGTAAGAAGACTATAAATAGAAGAAACAACACAAAAATTTAGGGTTGTGCAGTGTGACGATTGACAATAGAGTGTCGACTTCTTAAAGTACGATGAAAAGATGTTGGTCTTTTAAAGAGTAAAGTGAGATGAGATATAAACAATGAAGATAGATTTTTAAGAATCACGATATGTTTTTATAACCTCCATGATAGTAAAAAATAAAGTATATGTTTCTCTTGCACATATGATTATCTTCAGAATTCAAACCACGTAATTATCTTATGTATTTTGTTTTTTTACGTTTTTCCTTTTATTTGTTGTTTCCATTGAATAAGTTGGAATTTCAAACTCAACTAACACAATGAAAATTTATGTTCCAAAGTTGTTTTCTCTTTACAGAATAAAATATGATTCTTTAAAGTCTCTCTTTGTGTTTACTCTCAAAATATTTATTATCTTACAACTCTCTCTAGACCCCAGAAAAGTTCTTTTTTGCTTACTGCTTATTTGTTATGCCTGATTCGCTACAAACATTACGTCATACTTCTTCATCATTATTTATGGAGTTAAGGATGGGTGGTATAGTACTCCAAGTTCACATTATCAGCTGACATCATGTTCCTACACACAATCGAAAGCTAATGGTAACATTAATCCTGACATCTGTACTGGCTTGTACAAACAATCACGTAGTGGCACCAACCTCTAACATCTGACATCTACTACACCACTATTATTCATATCAACCTCCAAGCACGTTCAAGTCTCTTTAATGTCTCTATTTGTGTTTACTCTCAAAATATTTATTATCTTACAACTCTCTCTAGAACAGAGAAAAGTTCTTTTTTTTCTTACACCTAAGTCCCGATTGAACTCGTGTATGATACATCTTAGAGTCCCAACAATACATGTCCTTAAGTTTTAACAATTCAAGTCTTAACACTTAAGTCTTAGCGATTCCTGCAACAATCACTTTTAACCTGTACCTAACAAGTTGAAGTAACCTACACCTAACAAGTTGAAGCTATTAAAAACCGCGCTAAAGTAATATTTGAAAGTCCAATAATACAACCAATATACTAAATAAGCCAAACTTTAATTTGAATACCAATATTTTTTATTAAATATTGACATCGAATATTAATATACAGATAAAGACATACATAAGTTCTATCAACGTCAATATGTTGACCTAATTCCAATTCATATCCGAGAAGAATTCTCGGATCCTTCCGAAATCTCTAATATCTCCATTATATAATAATATAAAATGGTTAACATAATCCAAACAAGAAACGACCTTAACTTTTCTAAAAAACTAACAACCAATAAAAAATAGTTTTTTTTTAAAATTGTTTAGTCACCAAATTATAAACTCTACAATTATATCAAATAATCGATGAAAAAAATAAATTTCTTTCTAAGAATTTAAAATCTACCCATTAGCATAATAACTTTTAAAATATATAAATTACTAATCATAGAAAATTTTGGTATCAAAATAAACAATATCACATTAGTATTATTGAGATTTATATATCAAAACGAAATACACGACACCATCTGAATTTGTAATACTTATTAAATATTTGAATAACATAGAACATTATACTAAAGCTATAATTGCTGAATTTATTAAATTAATAACACCAAAAATAAACTTAAATCTACTTCTAGTTTGCAACAACCCCAAATTGTAAAAATTACATATATTTTTTGGTAAAAAATATCATATTCACATAATTTATTAAAAAACAAGTTTATCGGTTAAAGTTAAATCACAAAACCATTCCATAAAAATATTGTATTAACTTGAAATTATAAAAACCATACACTATAAAACCAACGAACATGAAATATACATTTAATATTTTGGGAAATGTAATTAGAAAATTTATTTAAAAGAAAAAAGTAAAATAAATGAGAGTACATCGGGGTAAAAAACACTAGTCATCCTTCACGTTTGTCACTCGTAACAAGTTCGTCCTTTACCTTTGAGGCTGTAATAAAAGGGTCATTTTCGAGTCCAGCCCAACATTTGTCCCCATAATACCCTTTGACCAACCACATCAGCGATCCACGTAGGACGCTGATGTGGCAATCTTAAACTTTAAACCCGGCCCAAGAACCAACCCTGACCCAATAACCCAGCCCAACCCTAGCTACTAACCGAAATCAAATCGAAACCCCCATTTCACGCCAAATCCCTAATCCTTTCATATTTTCCCAATTCTCCTAACGCAACCCTAATTTCATCCCAAACTCTCTTACCTCAATCAAAATCTGTAGTTCAGTATCCAAGTTTAATCACACATGTTTAACAACCAAATACAGATGAAATCACGGAGTTCGAGATATCACTATTACCGATGCTTATAATTATGGAGTGATATAGATTTTCTACTTTTAAATGGTATCGCATGGATTGTTTACTTTTAAAAACTATACCACTCGCATTCACGTAAATGGTTATTTTATTTATTTTTTTTTTTTTTTCGGAGGGAACCCGCAGCCGCTACTCAGAGTGCAATGAGTGCGCACAGGGTAAACCCTCAGTCTGACGCGATAGCCTGCAAACCAACGCCAGAAGGTAAACCACACAAGGTGACAGGCTCAGCCGAGAAAGCGTATGCAGTGGGACTCGAAATTGGGTTAGATATGACCAAAAATTGTAGACATGTTTTGCCTAACTAATTTTTTTAGTTTAATTCAAACTTGAAATATCCCAAATATGTAAATAAATATAAAAATATCACTCAATCCGAAAGTAATAGTTAAGAAACTCTAAACAAAATTAACTATATTTTAAATATAAATTTTTATTATTTTTATAAATACTTTAAAATAATAAAAATTTATGATTTTAAAAATTTATGAATAATAAATTATTTCAATTTTTACGACGTAGACGAAGTTACAATACACTATTATGGAAGATAATTTTTTTAATTATTAAATGTAAAATAAAGAATCGCATAGTATTTATGAAAGACTGTTTGCGTACGATAGCAAGTAGTTTAATAGCAATGAACATGCGTTTTTAGATAGTGTTGTAACAAACCTTTCCTATGACATATTGTAGACGTTTCGTAAACTAAGAGAGAATTAGAATAGTTATCTTAAATACTTGGCAAGTTATGCGTTATTATGTTTATTTAATGTATGAATATGTCATAGTAACCTGGGTACATATATCTATTATAGCTAATTACACACGATTTTAACAACTGCAAGTTATTAGACAAAACTTGAATTTGATACATCGAATTATTCCGAAGAGAAAAAAAAGATTCATCAAAATTATTTACCTATAAGACTTTAGTAAATAGGGAAACAATCCTAGGATAATCTACACATGCGATAAGAGGTGTATATAAATCGAAGGTTGAACCGAAAACTTTGAAGAAAATAAATTGTACAACCATTGTTCATATAAATTAAAAATGTTTTTGGTTGATGCATTAGTTGCTTATTGGTGATTGACCATTGTAAAGGAGAAACAAAACCACAAACTTTATATCTGGTTAGAAATTTATTCGCAAGCTTCTAGACTCAAAGCGGACGAAGATGAATTAGTTCGTAGTTTGTCTCACATTTTGGTTCACGTCCTATGTAATATATGTTGGTTTGAAGATGCATGACTCGAAAACTATTTTCCACATAAGTAAGATCTACAACTGTCTTAAAACAATATCGTGATGTTGATAAATGTGGTTAATCTCAAAAGCAATATTTAATGGTCAATTGAATGAACATAATTACTATATTTTGGGGTTGGACAAGCGTACATTCTCGCGTGTTATTATAAACTGTACTTATAAGACCATCATGTATAAAATATCATTGCTTGAGATTTTTGGTGTAATTCAAGATCAATTACATTTACCGTTTCTTATGTGTTTATGGGTGTGGAAAAGAAAACCAACTATACGTTGGTTTTAATTTTTCTACATATGCATGATGGAAAATTAAATGTGTGCGCTCCTTAATGCCATTTTGACATCGAGAGTTGGCATTGATGTGAATTATTGAAAATCTATTTTGGGACGCAATCAACTTGTTCTGCAAGTTTCATATACAACAAGAACATTATTGGCATAATTTGATGTCTGACGCTACTTCGAAGTATTATATGAAGTTTTATAACTTTTTGTTAAAGCAAACATGATAAAAATTTGTGATAAAAACCTAGCATAATTGTCTGAATTGCTTTATGCTTACCCAAAATATGTAGATTATGTTATGTCATTGATAACAAAATACGATGATAAATTTCTTAATCATTGAACCAACGAGAAACACTATGGAAATAGAAAAACGAATTCGTAAGTGCGAATTATGTTTTCAATGTTACATTATATAAAATTAATGTTATAAAAAGATTTCTTTAGGTGTGAGAACGCGCATGTGGCCCTAAAATGTTAATTTAGTACCAACCAACGTATTTTTAACTCTTTTGGGAGAAAGTTCATAAACTCATATATACACAACTTTCCGAGATTCTTAAATATTTTAAGCAAAGTAAGTTTTGTATTTTACCAAGTCATAAAATTACACTGAACTTGCAACTATGTAGTTATATATCCTATACTAGCCTATAACTAATAGAGAAGACTATTAAACGTCTTAGAAATAAGCTTAAATCGGGTAGCATGTGAATGTGTTATTATAAAAACAAATAGGTTACCTTGCATATGTGAAATAGTTATGATAGAAAGAGAAGGTAGATACATTCCGAAAGACTATTTGGATATATTTTGGAAAAAATTATATATCATTCATACAGATGAAACTACACAAAATATGCTATGTTAAGAAAATTATACATCATAGATAGTTTCATACGTAGTTACGGACTTAAACGTCAGGACCATAATATTAATAGGTATATGCATATCCTAAAATCTGAAATCAATCACGTTGTAGAGCCTAAAAAACCACTTGTTACTAAAGGTAGAAAACAAGTCCTTCTGGATTGATTGATTAAACGGGACCCCATTCATTAGAAATATGTCATTAATAATATCGAGTGTGTTAGACGTCCAAAGGATTTGATAAGTAGGGACGTAATTTTCAAAGAATAGGATATGTCATTGTACTGTGTCCAGCAGTACAGTTTTGTGTTGTGATAGTGATATTGTCCAATTACTTGAGTTAGTCTTGTGATATGAGCCCATTAGGCCCATAGTCTAGTAAGTCTATTAATTCCCTATAAATAGATTACTAGGGCGACACAAAAGACAATCTGAAATCTGTAACATTTTCTATCACAGTGAAACTCTTTTCTCTGGCGGCGCCTGTGGACGTAGACAATTGTCAAACCACGTTAAATCCTGTATTTCATTTAAATCTTTCATTCGCATATATTCTGTGCTTGAGCCATTTTGTGATAATTGCATAGTATTTTATAACAAAATTGATATCAGAGCCACGTGGTGAAATTAGGGCTTTTGCAATTAGGGTTTTTTCACAATGGTGTCTACAACAACAAAATACATGATTAAAAAAATTGATGGGGGATCCAGCTTTGTGTTGTGGAAGATTAAACTAAAATCTGCATTGATACCGTAAGGGCTATGGAAGGTTGTGGAGAATAAGTTACCAGAAGAGATGAAAGAAGAGGAGAAACAAGATTTTCAAGAAAGATTTTTGTGCTGGATTTTAATGAGTGTGAAAGACAATATGCTTCGCGAGATTAGTGGTGAGAAGACTACTGCCTGCGCATGGAAAAAGCTAGGAGATCTTTACACAGAGAAATCTGTAGTAAACCGATTATACTTGAAGAAACGTTTGTATGATTTCAGATTGAAAGAAGGTATGTCCATAACAGAGCACCTAGATAATTTTAAATCAATTATAATGGACTTGGAGAACATAGATATCAATGAGGATCAAGCTTTGTTTGTATTGAGATCGTTACCAGCTCCTTATGAAAACTTCGTAGATACCATTATGTATGGTAAGGATAAGTTATCGCTAGCAGATGTCAAAGGGGCACTGAAATCAAAAGAGATGAGACAGTTGCATCCAGACAATCAAGCTGAAGGGGAAGGTCTTATGACTAGGGGAAGATCTAAAAGTAAAGCGAGTTCTTTAAGAAGGAAGAACTGGAGGTCCAAGTCAATGGTAAAGCACTCAAACTGTTATGAATGCGGTGAGCAGGGTCATTATAGGAGAGATTTTCCGAAACTGAATGGTAAGAAGGGAAATCAAAAGGAAAATGCAGCAAATATTGTTGAAGGTGTGAACGATTCTGACGATAGTGAAAACAATGGTAAAGGAGATGTATTGTCCGTGAGTTCAGACTATAGGCAAAACTCTTGGTACCTAGATACTGGCGCTACATATCACATGTGTCAGTTCAAGCAGTGGTTTGATACGTACAAGCCAATGCAGGGAACTGTCTATTTAGGGAAAAATCATTTGTTGACTGTTGGTGGTATTGGTAACGTCTGAATCAGAATGTTTGACGGGGTTATTAGAATATTGACGTGCTGGCATGTTCCTGGGTTAAAAATAAACCTAATTTCTCTTGGGACTCTAGACTCTCAGGGTTACAAGTATCGTGCAGAAGATGGTGTAATCAAAGTGACAAAAGGCTCAATGGTATGCATGAAAGGCAGTTTGCAGAAGGTTCTTTACATTCTCCAAGGGAGTGTTGTTATGGGCGATGCTGCAGTAGCACCATCAGGGAGTAATAGCCAAAGTAGGCAGGATCAAAATAAGTTGTGGCATTGGCGTCTTGGTCACATGAGTGAGAGAGGATTAGCTGTTTTGGGAAAGAGAGATTTGTTGAAAGGGTATAAAGCAGAATCATTGGGATTTTGTGAGCACTGTGTGTTTGGTAAACAAACTAGAGTCAAATTCAGCAAATCGGCTGTAAGAAAGACTAAAAGCACAGTGGACTACATTCACTCAGATTTTTGGGGTCCAAATAGAATTCCATCCAAGAGCGGAGCCAGATACTACATGAGTTGGATCGATGATTATTCAATGATGGTGTGGGTCTACTTTCTGAAAACGAAAGATGAGGCATATTCAACCTTTGTCAAATGGAAGACGATGATTGAAAAGCAAACAGGAAGAAAAATCAAACGTTGTAGGACAGATAATGGGTTAGAATATTGCAGTCGTGAGTTCAATGAGTTTTGCGAAGCTGAGGGAATAGTGCACCATCGCACTTGTTCTAGAACACCACAACAGAATGGAGTCGCAGAAAGAATGAACAGAACGTTTTGTGACAAGGCACGAAGTATGCTCTCACATTCCGGTGTGGGAAAGGATTTTTGGGCTGAAGCTATCAATACAGCGTGTTACTTGGTGAATCGGTCTCCATCAACGGCTATTGATTGTAAAACTCCTTTTGAGATTTGGTCTGGATCGTCGGCTGATTATGAACATTTGAGGGTGTTCGGTTGTCCTGCATATGCTCATGTGAGAGATGGTAAGCTTGAGCCGAGGGCAAAGAGATACATATTTCTAGGATATGCTACTGGAGTGAAGGGATATAGGTTATGGTGTACCTCTCCAAAGTCTCCAGGTTTTCTCATCAGTAGGTACGTTACTTTTAATGGGTTGCTTCTATAGACAGTCAGAAGGAAGTAGGAGAAATGGTCGAATCAGGATCGGTTGTGAGTAAACAGGTGGAGCTTGAAGTAGAATCAGTTCCTAGCAAGTCCAATAATTCAAGTGGTTGTGAGGTGGATCCAGAATCAGGAGGTGAAGCGTCAGCATCGGATGATAGTGACGATGATGCGCCCGAACCAGAACAACAACCTTATAGCATAGCATTGGGCAGAGAAAGAAGAGATATTAGACTTCCAAAAAGGTATGTGAATCTAGTTGCATATGCTCTGTCAGTTGCATAAGAAGTTGAGATGCAGGAACCTAGTAGCTACAGAGAAGCTATAGCGAGTTCAGAGCCAGATCGATGGATTGGTGCTATGGGGGAAGAGATTGAATCTCTTCAAAAGAATACTGTGAAGGTTGGCTTAACTTTTAACAAGACGGATATTGGTGAATCGCTGAATGATGTTGCAGGATCATTGGTTGGTTTTGTTGATTCTGATTTTGCAGGTGATATGGATAAAAAAAGATCTCTGACAGGATATGTATTTACTCTAGCTGGGAGTGCGATCAGTTGGAAAGCACAGTTGCAAGCTACTGTAGCTTTGCCTACAACAGAGGCAGAGTACATGGCGGTAACAGAAGCAGTTAAAGAGGCAATATGGTTGCAAGGTTTGGTGGCAGATTTGGGCTTTGATAGGACTACTACAAAAGTGTTTTGTGACAGTCAAAACACCATACACCTTACAGGGAACCAGATGTACCATGAGCGTACAAAGCACATAGATGTCAGGTATCATTTTATTCGTGACATAATATCAAAGGGAATTGTTGATGTGAAGAAAGTGTCTACACACGATAATCCAGCAGATATAATGACCAAGGCAGTATGAGTTCGAAAGTTTAGGGAGTGCCTAAACTGGTTCGGTGTTCGCAGTATAGAGTGAATGCCTTAAGGGCATTTGGTAAGTGAGAAGAAGAGAAGGTTCTTTGTTGATAGTGAAGAAATGATATTCGCCTCAAGGGGAAGATTTGTTGTGAATGAGTCGAATAGTGCCTTGACAGTGTACTTTGTCCGGCAGTATAGTTTTGTGTTGTGATAGTGATATTGTCCAATTACTTGAGTTAGTCTTGTGGTATGAGCCCATTAGGTCCATAGTCTAGTAAGTCTATTAATTCCCTATAAATAGATTACTAGGGCGACATAAAAGACAATCTGAAATCTGTAACCTTTTCTATCATAGTGAAACTCTTTTCTCTGGTGGCGCCCGTGGACGTAGACAATTGTCGAACCACCCGTGGACGTATACAATTGTCAAACCACGTTGAATCCTTTGTTTCATTTAAATTTTTCATTCGCATATATTTTGTGCTTGAGCCATTTTATGATAATTGCATAGTATTTTATAACAGGTAGAAAACAAGTCATTCTGGATTGATTGATTAAACGGGACCCCATTCATTAGGAATATCTCATTAACAATCTCGAGTGTGCTAGATGTCCAAAGGATTTGATAAGCAGGGACGTAATTTTCGAAGAATAGGATATGTCATTGAAGAAGACGGTGGATACCTAACAAAGTTTGATCGAGAAGAGATCTAAATTTGATGATGGGTTTGATTTAGAAAGTGAAGATGCGCATGATTTTACCGTAGATGATTTTAGGCCTAGTACTACTTTGGCTCAAGTAGAAGAATTTCAACCATTGCTTGTGTCTGAAGATGAGAATGGGTCTTATGTTCCAAAGATTTTGGATGATCAGATGGGAGGGGTAACATAAGTTGGACAATTATAAATTGGCAAGAGATAAAGCAAAGAGACCAAACACATTATCGTACAAGTATGGTTTTGCTTTATCTATTAAAACATAGAGAGATATTTTTTAACCATAAAGTTATCACAATGTTATGAAGAGCAGTGATAAAGAAAAGTAGCTTACAAACATGAAGAAAGAACTGAATCCTCTAATAAGATAAACACCTAGATTCTTATGAAACAGACAAAATATCATAATATGGTTTGGAATAAGTGGATATTGAAGAGAAAGTTGTGTATTAATGGTATTGAGTTACCCATATATAAGGCAAGGCTTGTAGCTAAGGTCTTTACAGAAAAGGATGGTATGGATTGAGACCATGAGAATACTTGGTGTTTAAATTAGAAGTAACATGTCACATGGGTGTTTATTTCTATCTCAATAATAATATATACATCATAAGAAAATTATCAATATCTTAAGTCCAAGCGGTTTGAACTCTTATTGGTTCCCAATTCAGACTCATTTCTAATTAAGCACCAACCAAATCCAAATATAAGAGTTACATGTTTGATATAGCTTATACCAATGTGATTGACAAGATTATGTAAGTTATGATCTGCACGTGACATAATATTTTTTATTTTGTAAGTATTTTAAGCAAAAATATGTTAAATTTGAGGAGGCCTCACTGGATATTACAATCAAGTGGCTCATGAGATACTTGAAATGCTTGTCTTTTGTAGGGTTGTGTTACAATTATAAGATACTGGTAATATAATATTGAGAGGGTATGTGGACTCCGATTATGTAGGTTGGTTTCACACAAAAAACCTACTTCAAGTTATTTGTTTATTGGGTTTAAGGATTTGTTAGATGGAATTCTTGTATACATAAGGTCATTGTATTTTCATATACATAGCCTGAATATATAGCTACCATAGAATCCATAAAGGAAATCGTTTGGCTAAATACATTGTTAAGTGAGATCACTAGGTAAGGAGTAAGATGTGATATTATTCTTTGATAACACAAGTACGATATATTTAATAAATAGTATAAAGTTCAATGAGAAAACTAAATGTATAGATATCAAACTGCACTTCATCCAAGATGTGGTGGAGAGATAGAAAGTGAAGGTGGTTAAAATTTGCAAGTGAGTAAAATCCTTCAGATGCTTCTTAATAAGATACTTTCCATTTCATACCTCATGAGTTATATAATACTTGTTTAAGTTTGGGATGTAAGTGATTTGGTCTCCAAAAAAGTAAAAAGATTGGGACGCAACAAATACTGAAGTTACTAGAAGCCAAGGTGGAGAATTGTTACGTGTAAGATAGAATTAACTTATCATTAAATTACAACCTAGACCACAAGGGAAAAAGATAGATCATTCGAGACTTATAGTGCCAGGAACTGATGAAACTCTCAAGGTGAATCATGTAGCCCAGAATGTCCAAACAAAAACCTAATTTATTTTATTCAAATATCTTATGTTATTTAAATCAAATCTAGTTATATTAAGATTTTATTTTATTTTATTTTAAAACGTTTATTTTATTACCTTGTATTATAATTTAGGGTTTTGAGAAGTTGTTATATAAAGCCTCATATACCTTAACTTTTAATTAAGTTTTTGGAAATATTTTTATCTCCAAAAATTTCAGTCTTTGTTGTCCTTATATTAGGGTTTCATCATGTTACCCTTGAATTAGGGTTTCATCTATCGTTGTTTTTTCTTTAATTTCCGCCGCATCATCAGTTTGGTATCAGAGCATTAATTTCTGCTATGGGGAAATCATGTTTCTGAATTCTGAGGGGACACACTAGGTGTTTTGATGATGATCGTTTGGTATGAGGGGACACACTAGGTGTTTTAATGACGATCGTATTGTCCAGTAACTGGAGGATTTTAAATTGGCTACAAATCTTTGGATTAAGGTAAAACTTGTTTATCGAGATGTTGTTTCAGGCTATGAAGAGGTTTTCAAAACCAATTTTTTTCATCAATTGGAAATGGGGTGTTGTTTTCAGGCTATGAAAAGGCTTTCGAAACTATTTTTTCATCAACTGAATAGCTTCAATGTGACTTAGAATAAGGAACACTCGATAAGAATTTATCTTACTCCGATAAGGTCAACAATTATAATTCCCAATGTAACAATTGAAAAAATAAAATAAAATAAGTTTGGTTGTTGATGGTGATAGTGCTTTGAATTTGAGGACAAAATTTTATCAACCATGGGAGGAGGATGTAGCCTAGAAAGTCCAAACAAAAACCTAATTTATTTTATTTTATTTGATATAAATATCTTATGTTATTTAAATCAAATCTAATTATATTAATATTTTATTTTAGAACATTTATTTTATTTTCTTTTATTATAATTTAGGATTCTGAGAAGCTTTTATATAAAGCCTCATATAACTTAAGTTTTAATTAATTTTTTGGAATAATATATTTTTATCTCTGAAAATTTCAGTCTTTGTTACCCTTATATTAGAGTTTCATCATGTTACCTTTGAATTAGGGTTTCATCTATCGTTGCTTCTTCTTCTATATCTGTTGCCCAAAACTGTAAATTGATATTACTACGTGGAAGGTATAAACTGTTCCAAATAATATTTCTGTAAATAGTGGGTAAAAGACTTTTTCCATGAAAAATGGGTCGAATGGTGTTGTCGTAGCTTGGGCCAAAGAAGTATGTAGAAGCTACAATGGTCGACAATTCAATACTAATATGAAGCATTTATTGAATTAGGGTTTTGTTATAGCCACTAATTAAAGTGACTGAATCTGGAGCGTCCGAGGTATTAGGATTTTACTTGAATCGTATAATATGAACTGAGGTTAAAGCTTTGCATAAGAAGACTATAAATAGAAGAAACAACACAAAAAGTTAGGGTTGTGCAGTGTGACGATTGACAATAAAGTGTCGACTTCTTAAAGTACGATGAAAAGATGTTGGTCTTTTAAAGAGTGAAGTGAGATGAGATATAAACAATGAAGATGGATTTCTACGAATCATGTTATGTTTTTTAACCTCCATGGTAGTAAAAAATAAAGTATATGTTTATCTTATGATTATCTTCAAAATTCAAACCACGTAATTATCTTATGCATTATTTTTTTTTACGTTTTTCCTTTTATTTGTTGTTTCCATTGAATAAGTTGGAATTTCAAACTCAACTAACACAATGAATTTTTATTTTCCGAAGTTTTTTTCTCTTTACAGAATAAAATATGATTCTTTAATGTCTCTCTTTGTGTTTACTCTCAAAATATTTATTATCTTACAACTCTCTCTAGAACAGAGAAAAGTTCTTTTTTTTCTTACACCTAAGTCCCGATTGAACTCGTGTCTGATACATCTTAGAGTCCCAACAATACATGTCCTTAAGTTTTAACAATTCAAGTCTTAACACTTAAGTCTTAGCGATTCCTGCAACAATCACTTTTAACCTATACCTAACAAGTTGAAGTAACCTACACCTAACAAGTTGAAGCTATTAAAAACCGCGTTAAAGTAATCTTTGAAAGTCCAATAATACAACCAATATACTAAATGAGCCAAACTTTAATTTGAATACCAATATTTTTTTTATTAAATATTGACATCGAATATTGATATACAGATAAAGACATACATAAGTTCTATCAACGTCAATCTGTTGACCTAATTCCAATTCATATCCGAGAAGAATTCTCGGATCCTTCCGAAATCTCTAATATCTCCATTATATAATAATATAAAATGGTTAACATAATCCAAACGAGAAACGACCTTAACTTTTCTAAAAAACTAACAACCAATAAAAAAATCATTTTTTTAAATTGTTTAGTCACCAAATTATAAACTCTACAATTATATCAAATAATCGATGAAAAAAATAAATTTCTTTCTAAGAATTTAAAATCTACCCATTAACATAATAAATTTTAAAATATATAAATTACTAATCATAGAAAATTTTGGTATCAAAATAAACAATATCACATTAGTATTATTGAGATTTATAGATCAAAACCAAATATACAATACCATCTGAATTTGTAATACTTATTAAATATGTAAATAACATAGAACATTATACTAAAGCTATAATTACTGAATTTATTAAATTAATAACACCAAAAATAAACTTAAATCTACTTCTAATTCGCAACAACCCTAAATTGTAAAAATTACATATATTTTTTGGTAAAAAATATCATATTAACATAATTTATTAAAATCTAAACAAGTCTATCGGTAAAAGTTAAATCACAAAACCATTCCATAAAAATATTGTATTAACTTGAAATTATAAAAACCATACACTATAAAACCGACGAACATGAAATATACATTTAATATTTTGGAAAATGTAATTAAAACATTTATTTAAAAGAAAAAAGTAAAATAAATGAGAGTACATCGGATACTCTAGCCCTAAGTTTTAAAGTGACATTTAAGAGCCTTTTACTTACGCGTTTGTGCACAGTAGTGAGTGGGAAAAGCCTTGGTGTAGTAAATTGGGACACGGCAGCAGAGGTCTTGAAGTTTGGAATGTGACAGACAAAATTACAAAGTCTCGTGATTTCGATTTGAATTTGAATTTGCTTTGTAGCCAGAATATAAATACAGATGAAATAACGGAGTTCGAGATTTCACTTTTACCGATGCTTATAATTATGGAGTGATATAGATTTTTCCACTTCGGATTGTTTACTTTTAGAAACTATACCACTCGCATTCACGTAAATGGTTATATATAAACTAAAATTGGGTTAGATATGACCAAAAATTGTAGACATGTTTTGCCTAACTAATTTTTTTTAGTTTAATTCAAACTTGAAATAAACCAAATATGTAAATAAATATAAAAATATCACTCAATCCGAAAGTAATAGTTAAGAAACTCTAAACAAAATTAACTATATTTTTAAATATAAATTTTTATTATTTTTATAAATATTTTAAAATAATAAAAATTTATGATTTTAAAAATGTATGGATAATAAATTATTTCGATTTTTACGACGTAGACGAAGTTACAATACACTATTATGGAAGATAATTTTTTAAAATTATTAAATGTAAAATAAAGAATCGCATAGTATTTATGAAAGACGGTTTGCGTACGATAGCAAGTAGTTTAATAGCATTGAACATGCGTTTTTAGATAGTGTTGTAACAAACTTTTCCTATGGCATATTGTAGACGTTTCGTAAACTAAGAGCGAATTAGGATAGTTATCTCAAATACTAGGCAAGTTATGCGTTATTATGTTTATTTAATGTATGAATATGTCATAGTAACCTGGGTACATATATTTATTATGGCTAATTACACACGCATTTTAACAACTGCAAGTTATTATACGAAACTTGAATATTGATACATCGGATTATTCCGAAGAGAAAAAAAAGATTCATCAAAATTATTTACATATAAGACTTTAGTAAATAGGGAAACAATCCTAGGATAATCTACACATGCGATAAGAGGTGTATATAAATCGAAGGTTGAACTGAAAACTTTGAAGAAAATAAATTGTAAAACCATTGTTCATTCAAATTAAAAATGTTTACGGTTGATGCATTAGTTGCTTATTGGCGATTGACCATTGTAAAGGAGAAACAAAACCACAAACTTTATATCTGGTTAGAAATTTATTCGCAAGCTTGTAGACTCAAAGCGGACGAAGATGAATTAGTTCGTAGTTTGTCTTGCATTTTGGTTCACGTCCTATGTAATATATGTTGGTTTGAAGATGCATGACTCGATAACTATTTCCCACATAAGTAAGATCTACAACTGTCGTAAAACAATATCGTGATGTTGATAAATGTGGTTAATCTCAAAAGCAATATTTATTGGTCAATTGAATGAACATAATTACTATATTTTGGGGTTGGACAAGCGTACATTCTCGCGTGTTATTATAAACTGTACTTATAAGACCACCATGTATAAAATATCATTGCTTGAGATTTTTGGTGTAATTCAAGATCAATTACATTTACCGTTTCTTATGTGTTTATGGGAGTGGAATAAAACACCAACTATACGTTGGTTTTAATTTTTCTACATATGTATGATGGTGAATTATATGTGTGCGTTCCTTAATGCCATTTTGACATCGAGAGTTGGCATTGATGCTAATTATTGAAGATCTATTTTGGGACGCAATCAACTTGTTCTGCAAGTTTCATATAAAACAAGAACATTATTGGCACAGTTTGATGTCTAACGCTACTTCGAAGTATTATATGAAGTTTTATAACTTTTTGTTAAAGCAAACATGATAAAAACTTGTGATAAAAACCTAGCATAATTGTCTGAATTGCTTTATGCTTACCCAAAATATGTAGATTATGTTATGTCATTGATAACAAAATACGATGATAAATTTCTTAATCATTGAACCAACGAGAAACACTATGGAAATAGAAAAACGAATTCGTAAGTGCGAATTATGTTTTCAATGTTACATTATATAAAATTAATGTTATAAAAAGATTTCTTTAGGTGTGAGAATGCGCATGTGGCCCTAAAATGTTAATTTAGTACCAACCAACGTATTTTTAACTCTTTTGGGAGAGAGTTCATAAACTCATATATACACAACTTTCCGAGATTCTTAAATATTTTAAGCAAAGTAAGTTTGGTATTTTACCAAGTCATAAAATTACACTGAACTTGCAACTATGTAGTTATATATCCTATACTAGCCTATAACTAATAGAGAAGACTATTAAACGTCTTAGAAATAAGCTTAAATCGGGTAACATGTGAATGTGTAATTATAAAAACAAATAGGTTACCTTGCATACAGATGAAACTACACAAAATATGTTATGTTAAGAAAACTATACATCATAGATAGTTTCATACGTGGCTACGAACTTAAACGTCAGGACCATATTATTAATAGGTATATGCATATCCTAAAATCTGAAACCAATAACGTTGTAGAGCCTAAAAACCCACTTGTTACTAAAGGTAGAAAATAAGTCATTCTAGATCGATTGATTAAACGGGACCCCATTCATTAAGAATATGTCATTGATTATATCGAGTGTGTTAGAATGCACATCGACACGTTAGGTAGAACAAATGATTTAAAAATTCCTTATTTTTTAGTAACAAAACCTCCCACCACCAAAAGAGGAATAGGTCAGGAAAAATAAAAGTACTGACAATGGAAATGTAAATATGTATGCGGGGTGAATCTCGACATTTTTAAATCATTATAAAAGTACATTGGTAAATGTTGTTCCAAATATAAAATATAGTTATCGGATAGTATCGAGAGTGATACACTGTAAAGAGAATACTTAGGATCTAAATAGACGCAATTTGATATCAAAATTAAATAGTCATCGAAATTTATGATTAGATGTTTATAGTTCAAAAAATATTTTAGATGATATATTACATAGGTTGGATTGGTTCAAAAATCAGTCAGAAAGATGTTATTCGATGATCCTGACATCATATTAGTGATAGCTACTAAATACCAATGTATTTACTAAGTGTTTGTTTACCATATCTACCATTACATGGTTGTCAATCTTCTTCAATAAATTTTATAGAAATTAGAATCTCTTTCATATATAGCAGATATTTCATACACGTATGTATATCAATGACATTATTTATTTTTATCTTTATTTTTAAGTTTGTAATGTTTCTTTAATTTTTAAATTTAAATATATAGGTCATTATTTTGTATACAGTCGACAACTTTTCAGGGAAGTGAGATTTTGGTCGATTTTATAGTACGATAGATTTAAAAAGTTTACCTAAATCATATCGGTCAAGGCACTGAAGCGTAACAAAGAAGAAATATCTCTAATCTGACAAATGATGACGTTTTATGTTACTTTTCTCTTTCAAACTTTTTATGCATCGTTATATTTATGTTAGTACACTCTCAAACTTAATTATGTAATATTTTATTTTGAATGTTTCTTTGGAGCATGATTTACTCTTTATGTTTGTATTGTTATGCCATCAATTACCTGCCAATTACAAAATTATCACCAAATATGATTTCTCGCTTAGTAGGATTTCCGCTAAAATAAGATTCATCATCCGCCTCCACATATTATACTACTATGTATATAACTACTCAAACATAAATATATATATTCCTCATCCGCCTTCAACCAATAATTCATCCGACACAAAAATCCTCTCAAGTATTTATTTTATGCCACCTCTTTCTCACTTGCTTGTAATTGACAAGGGTGACTATAATATTCCCATGGGAAAATACGTTGGGTCCTCAAAATGTGAGGCTTCAAAGAGAAAACGAGCCCCTAAACCTGTAGAAGAAACTCATACTCAATCCCGATCAAACATTCCAATTAGTTTATATGCTACACCACAAACTACTCATCGTCTGACTTCCGAAGCTCCCCGTCGTAAATCAAATTTCTACTCTGGATCTTGCGGTGAAAAGCTCCCTTTAACCTATCTAAGAGATGGACTTAAGTGCTTCGTCTGATGAGCCTGTAAATGTAGACCCAAACATTGTTGGTACTACTCAACCTAAAAAGACCACTAACGTTGGGAGAGCCATAATACCACATTCTTGTGAGGAATGACTAACAGTCTCAAGCCCTCAAATTGCTGAAGAAAATTCTCCTCCAAAAAATAAATACAAATGGAAGAAGGTCTCTACTCCACTCCCTCTACATATCGACGCTCTTGTTGGATACAATCTCCAAGTAGTTAAGAACAAACATATTTTAGCCTTGTGTAAGGTAAGATATAAATACTATGATGCGTCCGAGGAGGCTAAGTTGAGAGCTCGATGAGGAATCCCTTCTTAAATTATCATCCAATTTTTGATTTCTTGGGAGACGTCTTTCTCAGTTCAAGATTATGAACATATTATTTATTCATAAATTATGAATTGGGAGCTCTGATTTCCTCTAGACCTTTTCTTCGTCGAATATTTTGTCATGGTTGACCTTTGTCCGACCCAAGATGGACCCAATACGCGGTTTACCTTAATAGTTTGTAAAATGACCTCTGAGATCTCGAGGATTTTTTTTAATTTAGAGCAGTTCGTCTGTCTTACTGGGTTAGCAAAAAATCCATAGTTCCCATTCTACTCCTTAACTCTTGGGAACAAACTCAAAATTATTGACGAACTTCTGGAGGCTAATAAGAAGTGGAAGAAACTAGTTTCATTTATCTCTGGTCATTGGGAGACCGGATCTGATACTACAGTTGATAGACCACACAAAGTAACCCTAATATAGAAGAAGAGAGGTACAATTTTATTATTATTATTATTATTATTATTATTATTATTATTATTATATTTTTATCTTTCTTCGTCTCAACTAATATATTTTATTGTTATAGAAAGGCAATGACAGGGGTGTCCAGACCATTTGTGGATCACGTTCTTAAGGCGACGAGAATTTTCAAAGTAAGTGGGCTAAGACTGCTTTGGAGGGTTGATCCATCCAAAGGCCTATCTTTACAAGAACTCATGGTTCATCCAACTCAATAAAAAATGTTAAATAGGTTAGAAGTTCGTTATGTACTCGTCTTTCTACCTTAAAAAACTAGAGCTTTGAGCCATCGCAAAAAAGAAACTGGTGATTATTCGGGGGAGGATGAAGCGCCAAATATGTCTAGCCAGGTATCCCATGATAGAGATGTTGTTGTTAAGAGAACAAATCCTATGGAAAAGAAAGGTTAAAAAAGATTGTTCCAAGGAAACTTTCCTAAAAAGAAGCGTCAACAGAAACGAAAGAAAGATGTTCAACATGATACATAAAACGTAATTTCCTCAGATAATGAGGCTACTCGTTATAATTCGGCCTCCCCGTAAAGAATTATCATCGAATTTGATTCCTCTCAACTTCCAAATGACAAGTTGTTTGCTCAAGATCATGAAGGTAAAACAATTTGTCTGTCTCAATACTTGGAAAAAAGAGCGCATTTATCCAAATAACGATTTATGAATATGTTTAAAGCTTTCAATCGCCCCGTAAATATTTGAACCTCTTTGATAGTTCGAGGAGTTTCCATAGTACTTATAGCGTTTAATTATGTTGGGTCGACTTTAATCCCTCGTTCACCGATTATATACCGAAGAAACTTTCCGGATCAGACTCTAGACATGCATTTTTTTGTTTAACTTTAAGTTGACCATTTCTAAGTCAACAAAAGTTTCATCTAAATCATCAAAATGATCCTCATCTTTCCCACTTATTAGGAACATATCATCAATATATACTTCAACATCTCGCCTGATTTGAGCTGGAAAAGTTTTGTTTACTAAACGTTGATAAGTTGCACCCGCATTTTTAAGTTCAAATGACAATACTTTGTAGCAATGCAAGCCTCTTCTAGTAATAAATAAAATACTTTCTTCATCTCTCATATCCATTTTTAATTTGATTATATCTCGTATAGATATCCATAACACAGTAACTGATTCCCCGATGTGGAACCACTAACTCGATTTATCCAGGGTACTTGGGAAGGGATCTTTTAGACATGCTATATTCACGTTAGTAAAATCCACAAACATTCACCCCTTTCTATTTTGTTTTTTACCAAAACCGGATTAGCCGTCCACATCGGATACTTATGTGCCCGACTTTGGGAAAATGATCTACTTTGGTCATTATAGACTTAGATATTTCCTAAGAAAATGGCATTCCCTTTTGTATAATTAGGTGCATATTAATTCTAATTGGAAATCTGTGACAAATAATTTCCGTAGGTATATCGGTCACATCTTCGGTACACCATGCAAATATGTCTAACTTTGAAGATAAAAATTTAATTTAATTTTCTTTCATTATCGAAGATAATTTTGTGTCATTTTTTAAAGTTTTCCTACTTCGAAAAATATGATCCTTGAAACTCTCATCTGGTACCAAAAGACCGAGGGTATCCTCAGATCATCAACAAGGTCAAATTCCGAGGAAGACCCCATTAATTGCTATGCCTTTTTTTATTCACTCCCTTGAATTTGTTTGGATGATAGAACGATACTATAACACTCCATTGCTATTTCTTGGCTACTTCTCACTGTCCATATATTATTTCCAACAACATATCTTAAACATTGATGGAAAGTAGAAATTACCGTATCCATTATGGATATCCAAGACCTTCCAAAAACAGCATTATAAGATGTTGGTGCGTATACCACGGTCCTTGACCCATCTCCATAATACTTTCAAATTATCCAACGAATTCTATTATTATTCCTGTAAAACCCACAATGGTCTGATCTGATCAGCGAATTATAGGTGGATTAGCAATCTATTCATACGTAGTCATAAATAAAATATTGGCAGAACTACCGTGTCGATCAAAATTCTTTGTACTTCATCACTAGCTATTATAGTTGTAATTACCACAACATTTTATTGTGATCCTGCCACAACTCTCATATCATCATCCTCAAATAAAATTATATGATAAAGGTTTTGGTATAAATGTGTCGAAGCACATGCTTCTAATTGAGTAGCTCACTATATATCTTTTTCAAGAGTATTTTAAAATTTCTACAACTGTATCTCCCCAAAAAATTGGTATTAACTCAAAAAATGCATATAAATCACTAACATTCCCCTTTGAATCGAGCTCGCCTACAATATGAATATTATTTATACCTTCTTTTGGATATAAATACTCAGTAGTGATATCAAAAGCATCAGTCTGCTCGGAGATGACTAATATTTTTTCTTGTTTTTTAGTTCCAACAGTTTCCTATGCCATTGGATCTCGTTGAGAGTGTTTCTTCACAAACATAGTTAACTTTCCATTCTCAATAAACGCTTGTATTTCTTTTTTTAATGCCACACATTCCTTCGTATCATGTCCAACATCATCGTGATACTTACAATATCTATTGTTGCTATTCTCCCTCAGAGTTTGAATTGGAAAAGGTTTGTAAAATTGTACATGACTCTAAGTCTTATCGAATATTGTTGCTACACATTCAGTTGATTCAGCATATTGAGTCGGACGAATCTACTTGTTCAACATTCGCCTATTACTTTATTGTGTATTATTTGCTTGTTGATTTACTTTGGGCTTCAGAGGTAACTGGGTTGATACCTTAGTTTGAGTATTTGTCCAAGGAAAATGGAAATCATTAAAAGATCATTGGAACTGATTCTGCTCCAACCATAGAACCTATTTCTGATGTTTGTGTCTCGTCCAATAAGATTATTTTTTCAACTTGGTCTAATAAATCCCCAAATATCATAACTTCCTTTCTGCCGCATTATCCTTCAATATTCATAGGAGAACCACATCTGAAATGCTGCCAGAGCTATATGGTCTTCGCAATATTCCATATCAGATTTTACTTTGATGAACGTACAATCTTACAACTTTTCCTAATCTTATACCTACAGTATATTATAGTATCGTCATAACGGAACGTTTTACTTCATACAAAGTATTGTCCAAAAATATGAATATGTTGAAAATTTAATATAACCCGGTGGCACTCGGTTATACCATTTGGAAGCAGCACCCTTGAAAGTTTGGGAGACAGCCATTCATAGAAATTTATTATCATTATCATAATTAATCATAAAAAAATTAAACTCTGCGATATGACTCTATGAGTCTCGAGTTCAATCAAATGTTTTCAGCTTTGAGATGTCATTTTTTTTTGGTAAATTCTGTGAGAGAATTTATGACGAGAGAGGAGAAAATCTCTAATTGTGACCAGCCATATAAAAATTATCCCTAGGACCTTTGTTTGCCATTGTATAAACACCTTTTTTTGGATGGAATTGTGAACTGGTTACTCACTCAATAATCAAAGTTTTGACTCCCCGAAGGAATTTGGAAATATGTTGTAACATGTTATTTTTTAGCATGGTTCTCAGACCATTGCATCGTTTTATCTTTCTTCGAATCCTTAATCTGATAAGACCGTCGATGATTTTTTCTATATTTCCTCAAATATTTTTTCTTGTCACTTTTCCCCGTCAACTAGCTCTTTTCGGGGAGGATAATTCACTTGAATCGTAAAGTGAATAATCACTAGACTCAGATGACCATAGTAACGTATAAGTTTCACTTTCCTCATCGAAGAATAGCGACTACGCCTTGAATACTCATCTTTTTTATTATTAGTTTGATGATCGTCATTCAACTTTTATTTCTCTGCCACATATTCCCTTCGAATCTCTAATAGAACGTTTTTCAGAGTTAATGCAACATCTCTGCCAGAATTTAACTTTTCAATTTCATCAAAGAGTTCTTTTCTTCGAGCCACTAAGATAGACTCTTCCAATATCTCTCTAGTATATTGATCATCGTGTTGTTGGTCATCTTTCACGTTTTCTCTGATTAAATGCCCGTCGAATCTTTTTTCAGTTACAAGATTATTGTTAACATTGAGCTCCATTCGAACTTTGATGTCTAATTCTTTCAGAGTCACATTAACGGTTTTGGAAAATTATTTTGGTGTTCCAAACCATTTCCCATATATTGTGCCAATGATAATTCCAAAGATTATTTATAGAGTACTTATTTGTCAAAAGAGAAGTTTGGAAGAGTAAACTCTAGAGAGAGATACATGAGACAATTAGAGAGAGAAATTAGTGTAATATATTAATCAGTGAGATATGAAACACATTTCCCAATAAAAGGAAGTTTCTTTTTATATTGCATTTAATGGGTCCACATGTCTTACGAATGACTAATTTTAGTCGTTTTAAATTGTTCTTTCGGTTTTTCAAAACTGGTTACCATCTCAGAACCGAATAAAATTTGGTTCTATCGGTTCGGTTTGGTATAAGTATTTAATTCAGTTCCCATCGGGTATTTTTGGATACTTTAAATGCTCTGCAATATCAGCCGATATAAAACTCATTTTACAAAGCAAAACTACGACATTGTGTTAGAATGTAATTGTTTTTCTAAATATAAGAGAGATCCAAAATTAATGTATTAAAAAAATGTTAGTAATATAAAAAACCGAGAGGTATATAGTTTATTAGGTTATATAAAAATTGATATTTTGTTATTTTATCTATACGAATAATTGTTTGTAAATATGTCGCCACTTTTAATTAACTATGTTGTCATTTATTAAAAAGAACATAATCAAATATCAGAGGTCAGTTATAGTTATAGATAACAGATTTAGCGGAATTTAACTTTGAAAAAGAAAAATATATTTTCAAATATTATTAAAGTTAAGATCAAAATATATGGGTTCAGTTCCTAACGAGTATCCACGGTTCTTGTTTAGGTTCAGTTCCGAACAAAAAATTGTGGGTAATTAAAACTGGAACTATCAAATATTATGAAAGAAACGAATTTGGTTCGATTGGGTTAGGTTTGATTCTTTTAGTTCCGGTTAAAATACTATGCCTAGTACGAATTATAGTTACACACTGAATCACGTATAAAATGTTAAATTGTATAAAAATATAAAATAATAATAATTAAATAAAAAAATAATTTAGAAATACTAAGAAATAAATAATTATTTATAAATAATATTTTAGGATAAATAAAAGTTTATTTGTTTTTTATAAATTAATTTATGTATTTAAAAAATTGAAATTATTTTCAACAATATTATTAAATAATAATAATTAATATGATGTATTTCTAAAAACTAAAACTAAAATTTGTAAAATCTAGATAAAAGCTTGTAAATTAAGAAGAAAACTGTTTAACACCGTAAATTTTACTTATGTCATAATAAATTTTACTCATGTGATAATAAATGAATCTTTGAAGAAATGGGCATGAATATCTATTAGATCTACGTATATTAGCATTTTTGTTTTTATTACATTCGAAATAAATTGTCTCCAAATTGAGTCCTAAAAAGTGGTAAAATGGTACAATTTTTAATTCTATTTTTAATTTATTAAAAATAGAAAAAATAAACAACTTTAACAAGAAGTAAAGTTTAAGAGTTCAGCTATATATATAGATTATTAGAGGCTGTGCGGACAACCGTTCCACTTTCGCTCTCTCTTCTCTTCTTCCATTTTCAAGTTCCACTTTCACTCTCTCTTCTCTTCTTCCATTTTCAAGTTCCATTTTCACGGTCCACTTTCACTCTCTCTTCTGTTCTTCAATTTTCACTCTTTATGCTCAGTTGAAAACATTTTCACTTTCTCTAGTTAGAAATTATTTCATTTGAAGAGATCATATTAGGATAAAGATGTTTTTTCGGCAGCAAGCAAAAACCTGAGGATAGCGGCTCGTCTGCTTGGTTTACTATAAGGTGAGTAGAAATTATTTTAAATATATTTTATTTAAATACAGTCGGGTTCGGATCCACATCCAACCTATTATTATCTACTAAAAATATTAATATTTACTATATAACATTTATGATATAATTAGTTTCATTATCACTTTTGTGGCAGGTCAAATCTGCAATATGATGGATTATCAAGGTTTTGCAGTATCACAAAATAAGAAAAGTTAGAACAGTGTATTTACGCAGATAGATCGCGTAGACGGACCATGGATGATACACGAGCAATGTGAACACCTTTGTGCTGATATTCTTTGGACTGATAAAGACACAATGCTTTTAGTGCGGATTTGGCACACCCTAAACCCCTCAAATCGGCACTAAAAGCATTGTGCGCTGAAAGGGTATCAGAGCAAATGTGTTCCATAGCTCATGTATCATCAATGTTCATACATTGTTCTAACTTTTATTCTATTTTATTTTACTGTATTTTATGGAAGCTCCCGTGAAGTAATCTAAGGATGGGTCATCTACTCTCTGTGCCAATCGGCTGCTCTTTTCTGTCTATGGAGAGATTGATTTCGGCTCTTGTCGATTTGTGTAGAGATTATATTTCAGAAAAATTATGTACACTGATTGAGACTTAATAAATGAACCCGTACATTTTTAAGGCATTATTAAGACCATATTTATTAAATGAAATGTGGATTAGTAGAGAAGTAGATCCAATCTCTTAACCGGAATTTATTTGACTACCTAAAACTAGATATATATAGATACAATTCATTAACAGCAATGAGATTGCATAATTTCTAAATGTTTAATGTATAAAAAACTCGGTTGGAAGTAGTTCAAAAAATTAATTTAGTTTAAAATTTTGAGAAAAATTATGATTTTTTAAATTATTTTATTCATATATTTATTCAAATTTTTAACCATTTTTACAATTTTAGTTAAATTAAATATTTGTTATTTTTTTTATTTTTTAACAGAAAATCAACATTGATGTATTTGATTTATTAAGTTAATTTTTTATTAATAAAGAAAAAGTGGTCCAACCTAACCACTCGGTAGGCATATGTAAGAGTTAAAAATGTTGCATTTTGGATAATATTTAATTCATTACGAAACAAAGTCGTACCATCAACGAAACAAAATAAATACATTTCACGATCATTATTTTATATTCAAATTTTGTATCTTCTGATAATTAGAATAAGTTGAAGTTATATATCTAATCAATAATATGTATTTATTTACTTTAAAATAATTTTTACTATTATATTTTTTCAATCAATAATAAAAAATCGAGATCCTCCTAATCAGATGTTGTCATACCAAATTGACGTTATTTATGAAAAGTTATTGGTTGCCCTGAATTAAAAAAACAACTAAATATGGTTTATGTATAACTTGAATATAGATATCGGCCACATTGTCGATGAAAGGGCAGGTTCGATAGTTGCAGACGTTCAAGTACGGCTCCAACAGCCCTGACGGCTGCGATGACTCCTACAATATATTTCAGGCTATATTTTCCGGTCAGGAACCGCGAATGAATTCAGTGATCTCATATTTAAAGGACCACGAGGAGGAGGAAGAAAGTGATGACGTTGAGAACTCGATATTAATATTCCGGCCAGGGTTCATTTTATGGTTTTTATAATACGATATTATATGATATAAAAGTTCTAGGGTCAGTGGGGATCGTTTGTCTAGATGGGGTTTCTTATTTTTATAGTATTCATAGAAATATTCCACATATGGGTACTTCTACTGGACCCCTGGCCCCTTTGGCTTTTAGCCAAAGGGTTTGTGTTTCGCTCAGATCTACGTGTTTGATAGATTTTAATCGGTTGGTAGTTTACATGTTGCTAAGCTGTTTTGGTTGAGTTATATATGTTTGGTTTTGGTTCAGAAAGAACATACAAAAAATCATTCTCTAAGTTCAAAATAAATATTCTGATTTTATCTGATTGAGATTTTAGGAGAATCATAGAAAATATTTTAATCTAAAATTTTCTAAACAAAACTTCAGAATTATCTCAAAAATAAAAAACGATTCCCTACAAAAGATTGAAATATTTTCTATATGAAGATTGAAATGACAAGCGGAGAATCTACCGAGGACATGACAACCAAGTTTGCTAAGTTGGACAAGTTTGAGGGCTATGATTTCAGAAAGTAGCATAAACATATATATTTTATGTTGATCATGCTGAAGATTGTATATGTTTTGATCACTCATATTCCAGAGATTATTCACGATGAAATGATAGAGAAAACAAAGAGGCACTACAATTGGGAGAACGATGATTACATATGTCGTGGTCATATCTTAAACGGTATGTCTTGATCTTTTATTTGATGTAAACCAGAATGTCGAGTCTACAAAAGAACTTTGGAATTCACTTGAATCAATATATATGACCGAAGATACTTCTAGTAAGAATTTTCTGGTTAGTGATTTAATAAACTATAAAATGGTTGATTTAAAACCGATCATAGAATAGTAAAATGAATTGCTTAATTATTTGGGTTATCTTGTTCAATATGATATGAACCTGGATGAATGTATTTTTATGTCTAGTGTTATAGACAAATTTCCTTCATCATGGAAATATTTTAAACACACTTTAAAACATAACAAGTAATATATGACTCTGGTTCAACTTGGGAGTCATTAAGGGTTCAAGAATAAATCAATAATCCTAATGGAAAGAACCAAGCAAGAAATCATATTGTGAATATGGTTGAAAAAAATGGATTCTCTAAGTATGCAAACATGAAAAACAATTCAAGGGAAACAATAATTATTATTCCAACAATAAGCCAAAGTTGGCATGTTATAAGTGTGGCAAACCTGGTCATTTTAGGAAGGATTGTCGGGTTGGAAAAAAGAAGAACAATTTTGGTCTGTGTGGTAACAATTCTAGTGCAAGTGGTTTCAAGGATCCGGAAAAGCAACAAAGTGAGATTTTAGTTCAAAACTTTAATTATGGTCAAAATTATGTGTCACGAATATCTGAAGCATTTTATGTGCATGATGATAATGTTAAGATCTTTGATGGTGTAATAACTTTTATTCAACTGAAGATGGATTTATATTGAAAATGTTTAATGTTGGAACTGAGCCAATCAAATGATTATGAAGTGTTAAACTAGTACTTATCTGTGGAAAATATGTTTTATTAAATAATATAATGTATGTTCCCTGGATCATTAAGAATCTATTATCTAGTTTTGTCTTGAAAGTTTGTGGTTTTAAAAAAGTGTATGAAAGTGGCAAGTATATCTTGTCAAAATATGGTGTATTTGTAGGCTTTGGATATTTATGTAATGGCGTGTCTATGTTAAATGTTAATGTTTCATTTTAACATGAATTTTCTTGCATGGTTTCTACTAGTACTTGTAGAATATTGAATAAAATAGACTTATGTCATGCTAGACTAAGACATGTACATTAATAAAAGACATGTCCAAAATGAGTATTATACCTCATATTGATGTAAATAATGAGAAATGTATGACTTGCATGTTAACTAAGATAACCAACAAACCTTTTAATAATGTTAACCGGGTTTCATAAATACTGGAACTAGTAATTAGTGATTTATGTGATTTCCATGCTACTCCTTCGTTAGGAAATAAAAAGTATGTTATTAATTTTATTAATGATGCATCTAAATATTGTTACATTTATTTGTTGCATGAAAAAAATAAAGCTCTTGATAAATTCAAAATCTTTAAAGAAGAAGTATAGCTACATAAACATGATTGGGTTAAAAATCTACGTACGGATAGATGAGGTGAATATTATGATCTGATAGATTTTCTGTCTACTGGTATAATATATCAAACCACGGATCATTATACACCACAACAAAATGGTATGGCAGAAAGGAAGAATATGGCTTTAAAAGAAATGTTTAAGTTCATGTTGTCTTGTTCGGGTTTGAATGAAGGATTTAGGGTGAGCCTATGCTAACAGTCTGTTACTTATTGAATCGATATTCTACTAAAAGGAATAAGAAGACCCTATATGATCTTTGGTTTAAAAAGCCTCCAAAATTGAGTTTTCAAACAGTTTAGGCTTGTAGAGAAGTTGTAAGGCTCATCGAACCTAAAAAGAAAAACTTGGGTGAAAGAGGTATAGACTGTATCTTCACTGGGTATGATGAGCATTGTGTTGTATATAGGTTCTATGTGTTAGAATCTAATGAATATGTGTTAGTGAACACAGTTATAGAATCAAGAAATGAAATATTTTACGAAAAAAGATTTACATTTATACGAAGACCTAGAGATATAATTCAGACCGCAATCGATAAGAACTCAATACAAGAAGAAAATGAATTATGTGGTACTATTTGTGTACCAGAACCTTCTGAACCCAGGAGAAGCACTAGAGCTAGAAAAACTAAGTCTTTTGGATCTGATTTTCAACTTTATTTAGTTGAAAGGTCAAGAATTGTTTTGTTATTCAGGATAATCCAAATACTTTTAGAGAAACTATAACATCAAGAGATGTTGCATTTTGGAAAGAAGATATTCAAGATGAGATATATTCTATCATGCATAATAATACATGGGAATTTACTGATTACCTCGTGGTTGCAAATCATTGGAAAATAGATGTATCTTTAAAAGGAAAATACAAGTAGATGGTATCATTGAAAGGTATAAAGCAATATTGGTTTTCCAAGGTTTTAGGCAAAGAGAAGGGATTGACTTCTTTGAGGAGGTGCTATATCCTGGGCATCCGAGAAATAAACCTGTATAACTAATTCAACAATGGAATCTAAAATTGTTGCATTAGTAGCAGCTAGTAAAGAAGGCGAGTGGCTAAGAAATTTGATATATCATATTCCATTGTGGCCCAAGCCGATAGCACATATATCTATCATGTGTGATAATGAAGCTGCCTTGGCAAATGTCTATAGACAAGTTTATAAAGGCAGGTCTAGACAATTATGTGTTATAAATACCATGATTTGTGAATGTACCACTCATGGTGTTATATCAGTGGAGTTTGTCAAAACTCAATATAATTTAGTCGAGGATTTAACCTAAGGGTTAAGTAGAGAACTTGTGCACAAGTCGGTTATTGGCACAAGATTAAAGTCCATCTGAAATATCTCATGCTAAGGTACCCAATTCCCATTTAATATGACATTATATGTTTAATTCAATGTGGAAAGCTTAACGCTTAGAGATTGGAACACATTAGTAATATCATCCCAAGGTATGTGTTCAAACCTGCAAGTTGTAGAGGTTGAAGTCTATCTTCTTAATAGTTCTTTTGAAAATTTCATATGCGGGTGCAAGAGGAAAATATATACCTATTTGAACATGAATTTTAGCCGCTTCAAGAAGCTATGACTTGTCTTTAATATGTTTGAGAAGGATAAGGACACAAGGCTAATGAAAATTGTGTATTTATGTGTATATTGTCCTTCCTGTATTCATTATGAATAGTAAATGTTCAATTCTCAATGATACATTGATATTCGAATATTTGAAATGTGTCATATACTAATATGAAATTAAATCGTCACGGTATTTCATTTATGCATAAATTTGTTATTTGTTATGATTTTGTTTTAGCATATCATTAATTGCATTAAAATGGGGAAGATTATTAGATACTTTAGTGTGATTTGATTTACTAAACCAATGTAGTCATGGTATATTATCAAGCAAGTTGGATAGTGCGGAGTGCATGTTTGTTAGATTATATTGTAACTAGCGAGCGTAGCCAGCTGGGTCAAGTGGCGGAACCCCTGGTCGGGGTAAAGTGGCGGAACCCCTGGTCGGGGTCAAGCTGACAGGTCAGCTTGAAATATTTTTATTTTGAGTGGTGCTGTTATTGTGAAAATTCATTTAATTTTGAATTTTCTTATTTTAGCCGATTTTTTATCATTTGAAAACAAAACGGTTTGGACATGTATACATTCAAGCGGTTGGCAGTTTACATGTCGGTTGGCTATTTCGGTCGAGACATGTATGTTTGGTTTTGGTTCAGAAAAAATACACGAAAAATCATTCTCTAAGTTAAAAAAAAAATATTCTGACTTATCCGATTGAGATTATTGAAGAACCACAAAAAATATTTCAATCTAAAATTGTCTAAACAAGACTTCAAAATTATCCACGAAATCAAAACAATTTCCGACATCATTTTGCGAGTAATATTGTCTCATGTTTCTTATACATTGTCTCTATCGTCTACCCATATTAACTTTGGAGACTTGCACTAACAATCGTTCCCGCAAAAATGAAAAGTTGTTAGAATATTCCTCGATTATGCTGAATCGGATATTCGATATCAATAGTTGGCGTTATGAGGTTTTCTTTTTGCTACCGAAGTCCATTTAGATAGTTCATTCCATATTCTTATCATCTGACAAATTCTTTTGTTAGATTTTGAAACTTGTTTTGTTTGGATTTTAAATTTGTTTAGATTAGAAACACAATTTCCATTTTCTATAAATAGCTCAATTGATGTCGACATATCGGCATCGCTCAATTTAACCGGAAAAAATTAGATGAGAGGAAAAAAATTAAAAATTAAAATAATTGCAATATATATAGACACAATTTATAAGTTTATAAAACGATTTAAAACCCAGCATCAAACATGGACAAAGAAAAAACAACTTGATAATGTTATGCATAGACTTTTTCTATAATAATGTTATGTTAAGTACTCCGGTGTTCATAAAATGTAGCTTAACAATCTATAAGCATCTAAACTTGAATAGATAAAATTAAACCGTTAGTTTCCTAATACTTTCTGATTTTGCGCTAAAAACAGAACTCTGCCGTCAAGGTAACCTTGGTCTAAAAGAGAATATAGAATCAATTAATCGGATTATTTTGGATTATTGTTAGCTTTTCACTTAAAACTAATCTTTGTATAGATATTTTGACTAAAAATACCGCATTTCATGAGATCCAAGTTAGACTGTCTTTTTATCTCAGCTTGCAACCATTCTGGTTTCGTCGAGGAAGGACAGAATTTGTTTCGAACCATGAGAAGGGAGTATAGGATGATACCCAATATCGATCATTATGTAAACACAGTAGACCTCCTTGGCCGTGCGGGTCGGTTAGAAGATGCTTATGATTTCGTTAGGAAAATGGATACTGAAGCTGATCAAAGCTTCAAGAGTGAGTTCAGCAGTTTTGCAACCTCCTCGTGACAAATGAAAGGATCAACTAAAGAATCTGATGATATATGATTTGGAGTAAGTAAAAAGAATATACATTTAGTACCTGGTTCCTTAAGGTAACTTAGTGCAGTCCTCGGACTGCTCTTAAATGGAAAAGAAGTTGGTGAACTGAAGCAAAATTACAACTTCTACCTGAGCTGGAAATCGTAACTCATCTGCAACATGTACCTATGAAGAACGCCGCATAATTTGTCTGAAGAGATTATGCGTAACGTCCACAGAACCTGCATCATTCTTTTTTCTTATACAGATAAAAGTATTGAGCATAGAGAAAAATAGGATTCCCATTGATATCATGTATCCTACTTTCTTGCTGAAGACCAAACAATTTGTATTTGGACAGCTTTTTTTTACAAAATTAAGATTATCCTAATAGACTTAAAAACTTCTATATAATAAACCAAAAATCCAGGAATATCTATTCATTTATTATCTTCTAAAAAAAAATCCCCTACAAAATATGGAGACCTTCTTGCAAACTACTTCTACAATAATTATTGGATCGCTTAGCTCTAACTACGTTTTCCTTTCCACTAGTATTAACACTGGATTTATTAAATATCTTGCTTCTTTCTGTGCCTGTTGTGTGGCTTAGCTCTGACCATTTTTCTGCTAGAATGGAACGAATTAGCTGATCCACCGATCTGAAAGCCTGATTCGGCTGCTGCGATGGGCTGTGGCGGTTGCTGACCAAATAATGCATTAATTGATTCAGTCATACTATCATCCATGTTCATTTGATCATTTGTACTCGAGGGAAAACCAAACCCAGGTCCTGAGTTACCAAACACTGAAGGCAAATTAGTAGTACTTGAGGTTGAACCAAAAGCAAAATTGGAAGATGTAGATGCATATCCAGATGACCCAAAACCTTGAGGTGCATGTGTTGATGAATATCCTGAACCATGCCTGGTGGGTCCAATGGTCAATGCAGATCCATGTGTTGATGATGATCCTGAACCGAACATGAGAGAGTTTGGAGTCTGTCTGGTGGATCCAAATGTCGATGCAGATCCAGATGAACCAAAAGCTCGAGCTGCATGTGTTGATGAGGAACCTGAACCAAACATGAGAGATTTTGGAGCCTGCCCGCTGTATCCAAACGTCGATGCAGATCCAGATGACCCAAAAGCTTGAGGCGCATGCGTTGATGAAGATCCTGTACCAAACATGAAAGATTTTGGAGCCTGCTCGGTGGATCCAAATGTCGATGCAGATCCAGATGACCCAAAACCTTGAGATGCATGTGTTGATGAAGATCCTGAACCTTGAGGTGACCCAAAACCTTGAGATGCATGTGTTGATGAAGATCCTAAACCTTGAGGCGACCCAAAACCTTGAGATACATGTGTTGATGAAGATCCTGAACCAGACATGAGAGATTTTGTAGCCTGACAGGTGGATCCAAAGATAGTGGTGATATTGTTCCCTTGTAAACTGCCAACAGTAGCACATGAACTAAACAGTGCAGACCCACTGCAAGAAGATCCAAACAGAGAACTTCCAGAGGCA
The DNA here is from genome assembly GCA_036936605.1 of Limnanthes douglasii subsp. nivea. Lineage (NCBI taxonomy): Eukaryota > Viridiplantae > Streptophyta > Magnoliopsida > Brassicales > Limnanthaceae > Limnanthes > Limnanthes douglasii. The sequence goes on from JAUPFV010000002.1 coordinate 336,566,711, forward strand.
AATGATGTTGTTGGAGCTGCAGGATTTTGGTTCATCTTCAACAACTCCTGCAGCTCAAACAACATCATTTGCCTCTGGAAGTTCTCTGTTTGGATCTTCTTGCAGTGGGTCTGCGCTGTTTAGTTCATGTGCTACTGTTGGCAGTTTACAAGGGAACAATATCTCCACTATCTTTGGATCCACCGGTCAGGCTACAAAATCTCTCATGTCTGGTTCAGGATCTTCATCAACACATGCATCTCAAGGTTTTGGGTCGCCTCAAGGTTTAGGATCTTCAACACATGCATCTCAAGGTTTTGGGTCACCTCAAGGTTCAGGATCTTCAACAACACATGCATCTCAAGGTTTTGGGTCACCTCAAGGTTTTGAGTCATCTGGATCTGCATCGACATTTGGATCCACCGAGCAGGCTCCAAAATCTTTCATGTTTGGTACAGGATCTTTGCCTCAAACAACATCATTTGCCTCTGGAAGTTCTCTGTTTGGATAGAGCCACCAAACATTTTGCTTTCGGTGGTTGTAGATGTGCCGAAAAAAATACTACTTACTTGGCCTAAGCTTGCAGAAGATGTCCCACTATAAACACTACTTACAGTGCTTCCATGTGAAGAAGACGGAGCACATAAATTGCTAATTTCAGTGCTTCTGACTACAGAGGACAATTCACCAAAAATGTTAGCTGTATCATTTCCAGGTGTAGAAGACGAGGCACCAAAAATCACATTCCCAGAACCTTCAACAGAGGTAGGCGTGCTACCAAAAATGGTACTCCCGATACTTCCAGTCGAAGCATCTGTAGCGCCAAAAACTAGGCTACTTCCAGGACTTGTAATTCCTAATGATGTACCAGAAAATACGCTACTTCCCGTGCTTGTAACTATTGAAAATGGCCCACTGAATTGCAAAACATTTATACTGCCGAAGTTCGGGGTCTTTGCTTCTACTAACTCTGCAGTAGTTGCTGAAACTTGTGAAAGGTTGCTAAAGCTGGTGCTGGTGTTGGTGGTGCTTGTAGTAGCATTAGTGGTAGTACCAACAGATAGGGCAGAAGTAGTCGAGATAGTCTGATTAGATGTGCTATTGGATGTCAAACACAAAGCTTCAGATGTCACACAAGGATTGTTACTAACACCAAAAGAAAAAATGCTCCCATTTGGAGAAGATGCGGCAGATGCGGGCAACTTGGAGGTAGGACATGCATTTTCAGACTCCGTCCTGGAGAGGAAACAATGTCATTGTATTAGAAGATAGGTAGGTAAAAAATTATCTATAGATTATATAATTTCATTTGTATTATATATTAGTTTAGTTTGGTTAGATCATGAAACCCCTAAACCAAAGCTGATCCAGTACAGACTAATTAGATTGTTTTAAAACACTGGAAAATGAGCACAAGACAAAAAGAAACTGTAGCTGGAAACACTAGCGACCAATTTTAGAACACTCCCGTTCTATACATATACTGACCTGCTTGGGAATTGTGATTTTCCTTTGGAAGACCCATTAAATAGCAAGCCTGAAGATCCACTAACAGCTAAAGCTGAACGGGTATCATCATCAAAAGTGGATGAAGCATCAGTTAGTTCTTTAGATGAAGAAAGTTTATGGTCGAAACTAAAGATAGCAAGCTATCTCAACCGGCTGGGCAGTCAAGTCCAATTTTTCCTTCTGTTTATCGAAACAAAGTGTGGCTCCATCAGGTGAGTACTCATCAACTGACACCAAAAAATCCTACAGTCAGAGGAAAAAGATCAACCACAGTCACAGGACTATAAACCATTCAGCCATTGCATTCAACTATTAAACTAAATTATCTGACATGTAATCATCATTAAAATACAATATAATCTATACCTCATCCACACTCATCCTGAATGCATGTGTTGCCTTCCGGGGAACCATAGTATCTCTGTTGTCTGAACCAGCTATTTGTTCTTTCATTGAACTACCTATATCTACACTATTATTCAAAATAGGAATTGATGTGTCAATTGGAATTACGGATTTACTCACACCACTTTCATCAACTTTAGCCCGCTTCTGCGGACTAGAATCTCCAGCATCAAACAATAAACTGTCACGTGTACCGCTTGATTTATCTTCTTGACTCTCAATGATTTTTGAAGTATCTGTGGTGCCAACCATCTTTAGAGCAGGATTTGTAGCTGATTTTTCTTTAGATGAGACCAAATCATCAAGTTCATGTAAGATTTTGGAAGCCGCTTCCCTGGACTTGGACGAAACAAAGGGGATACTTGAGCTGCTTGCAACACTTCTCTCTGTATTTCCTTTAGGTGTTATGGCAGGCCTATTGGAAGCTTCACTCAATTTCAATTTGTTTTGTTCTTGAGAGGATTGTTTACTGCCCAGCAAACTCGTGACCTTTAGAGAGGTAATAAACTTTTTTGGCCGGATGCTACGACAAGACTCCTCCAAGACGGCACTCCGGCGTTTTAGATCCTGAAAACATAAGCAATAAATTTAGTTGTCCAAATAAAAAAAATTGATATACAAAAGAAAGTAACATATAGCTAGAATTACCGCTTGTTTCGAACTGGCGGATAAAGCTGCAACTGAAGGTGACAGTCCACCAGGCATAGGTCCCTAAATGTAAAATAATATATTAAAAAACTGCAAACTTTGACATATTGTATATTGTTCAAGCTAAAGACATATAAGTACGCAAACCTTAGTAGGAGAAAACGGCCTAGCATAGGGTGTTCTCGCCATTTTGAATATTGCAGATCTACCGAGGCATCTTCGACTGACAACATTTTCATTTACAGGTATAGCACCTGATCCCTATAAGTAAAATATGTAATTAGATAACAGGCATGCAGAGATGAGTTGTGCACTGAATCTACAAATTTTCATATAGATAAACTAATAAGGAGTACACTGCAGCGAACCTTTACAGAAGAAAGAGGCCTTGTATATGGTGTTCGCAAACTGTACATGGCAGATCTGCCGCCTCGAGTTCTTCGATTGACAAGATCCTTTTCAAGAAGCCCAACTTCAGCAAAATGTCTTGGCGCAAGAGATGATTTAGCAGGTAACTGGGTTTTATTACGCAATGGAGTCAACACTTCTCTACATATTTTAGAGCTAGAAGCCATATACGCTTTTGCAAGCTCTGCAGGTGAAAGTTGATCCTCATCACGTACCTGAAGACATAAAAACAATTAAAAGTGGAACTATATATATTATAAGTATCCGCTAGTTAAAGTCAGTTTCTTACTGGATTTCTATGGTTTTCTCTTCTAGCAGGTGTCTCAGCAGTTCTTGATAGTAGCATGGTTGTTAACTCATGAATCTCGACCATGCTAAACGTCTTATGCATTATCATTCGTTGAGTTTATTGAACCCATCGGCGCTTATCATGTTGGCCGGAGGAGAGTCAATATCAAGTGAACATATAAACATCTGCTTAAAAGTCAAAAAATATATAGAAACCTTTTCCGAATACTCTATCTAACAAATCAAATAATAAATATATAATCTTACACTATAAAAATAATAAATATATAATCTTACACTAGAAGGGTTTTCTTTTTCCTGCCTTCCTTTACCTTCTGGTTGACGATGAAGTTTCTTGCCGAAAACGGAACCCAAGAATATATTGGCGCCGGAAGTGATAAGTCTCTGAGCTGGTTCTACCAATTTTGAGAACCAACCATTGTTCTTGTGCCCAGGTGGCCAATCGTAAGCAATTGTACGATTTTTTTCCCAACGGACGCTTTGGAAACTTCCACGGCTCCGAGTCCAACGTTCGTCTCCATTAAAGATTAAAGAGTGTGTCACAACGAAGCCGATTAGTTTTTGTTTACAGTGATCAGTGAACTGTTTTATCAAATACAGTACAAGTTTTATATAGATATAAATTGGAAAATCTGGGTAAGATAGATGGAAAATCTGGGTCAGATAGATTTTAAAAAGGTGATTAGGTCTTTTCTTTTCTACAAGGAGTTCCTAGGATTCATTCAAACCGTGTTTAAGCATGTAATTATAGGAAAGAGTATCCAAATTACATATTTAATATCTAGTATATTATATTTTTGGAAGTAATATATATTCTTAAATTTTCATATGTATATAAAAAATTAAATAATACAGCTAATTTTATAAAATGTGTATCCTATTTTATTAGTATTAGTTATTTTAAGTAAAAAAAATCAAATATTTATAAAAATATTTCATAACTGATTTTTTAAAACAATCAAACAAAATATATTCAAAACTAATGGATGAACAACCAATTAATAATATTCTATTTAACTGATGGTGGATTATGGAAAAAATATATATAATATATTTGTTAAATAAAAATATGAACTTTTGAAATCTGTAAATGTATTAACCATTGATAATTGTAATTGTATGGCTAATTTTCTGGATCATCTATTAAAACACAAAAACGTAACCGATTTATCTTATATTTTTTTTAAAACAAGTAATGTTATATTATGCTGACTAACATACAAATCAATTTAAAATTAATTAAAATTCCAAAACTTTATTACATTTAATAAAATTATAGATTATAAAAGTTTGGTAATTAAATCCAACCCTATTAATTATATTTTAAATATAACTAGTTTGACTACACCTTTGGCATATAACTATACATTGTAAAGGAAATGGAGCGTGTGCATTAGAAGATTTTGGACTGAGCTAAGTAACAACAAACAACAAACAGTCCTATAAAAAGTTAAACTCAAAATCTATATAGATATGTTTGGTTCCTGTGATTTCGGAGGTAATATTGATATTATTGTATAAAATTATTTAATAATATAGATTATAATATTATTTTTGGGTTTATACATAAATAAAATAAAATAAAATTATCTAATTTAAAATTTTATAATATTTGTTATACTATTTCTAAATTTCAAAAGCTATAGTTTATAACATAAACGTTCATAAATTATTATATAAAACCTAATATTTTTATAGATATTGTTTTTTTCCATTTAAATTTTAAAAAATCATATTTTAATCATTTAAATTTTGTATTTTAAATCCTAAACTTTACCAAAAAAAATATTAAACTACGTATCTAACAATTCAATTCAAACATTATAATTTAATCCTTAAAGTTTCAAAAATTGGATTATAGCATTTGAAGTATATTGCATTGTGATCTCTTAAGTATCAATACAGCTTTAAAAGTCTGGAAATTATAATTTAGTCCATTGAATTTTGAAATTATATTTTAATCTCCCTAAATTGAAAAAAATTCAAACCCTAAAATTTTAAAGTTGTATTAAATCCTTAAAAATTTAAACATAACAACATTAGACCAGTTATAAATACACTTGGTTGCATGTAATATTTTAGTTGGTAAACAACGTTTAATTCAAACCCATCATTTTAAATTTAAATCTTCACCCAACAAACTTATCAGTACATTTGGTTTGACATAGCATACACAATTAGTATATTCAACATTACTTATTAGAAGTCATGATAAAAGAAAGGCGAGTAACGGTACAAATTGAAACCGACATAATGAGTTCATTTTTGAGTTTGAACCAGTAGCTCAGTAATATAAAACCATCAACAATCAAAGTTTATAACCAAGACTCTACTATACTAACATGCTATGTGGGTTTCACTAACTTCCCACTAATTACTTGCTGAAACCCGATCTTAAAATCTCAACCTTCTAAACTGCTATTGCTCGCTGATACGAACTGCCCCTAGTGTTCGGGGAGCCAGAGCAGTAGCGTAACATTCTCTTGCAATCTTTTGACTGCTCCGAACGACTCCAACCTGTTCCTGAACAACATATTTCAAGCACTGATGGACTGTTGAAGCCACTGCATGCATCCTAGAGAGCCAAGATCTCCCTAGAATAGCATTATAGCAAGTGGGACAATCCACCACAATAAAGAGTATTCTGACCATTTTCTTGAAAGGGCCCTTGCGCAACAGAACTTCCTCTTCGAACTCTCCGATCACATCTGCTGAGCTGCCTGTAAAGCCCACAATTGATCTGTCCGAACTCTGAATTACAGCTGGATTTTTCATTCTCTTGTATGTGGTTAAGAAAAGGATATTGGCTGAGCTTCCAGTATCCACCAAAATTCGTCTTATGTCGTTCCCCCAATATATGGAGAGATTTATTTCGGCTCTTGTCGATTTGTGTACAGATTATATTTCAGAAAAATTATGTACACTGATTGAGACTTAATAAATGAACCCGTACATTTTTAAGGCATTATTAAGACCATATTTATTAAATGAAATGTGGATTAGTAGAGAAGTAGATCCAATCTCTCAACCGGAATTTATTTAACTACCTAAAACTAGATATATATATAGATACAATTCATTAACAACAATGAGATTGCATAATTTCTAAATGTTTAATGTATAAAAAACTCGGTTGGAAGTAGTTCAAAAAGTTAATTTAGTTTAAAATTTTGAGAAAAATTATGATTTTTTTTGAATTATTTTATTCATATATTTATTCAAATTTTTAACCATTTTTACAATTTTAGTTAAATTAAATATTTGTTATTTTTTTTTTATTTTTTAACAGAAAATCAACATTTATGTATTTGATTTATTAAGTTAATTTTTTATTAATAAAGAAAAAGTGGTCCAACCTAAATACTGGGTAGGCATATGTAAGAGTTAAAAATATTTCATTTTGGATAATATTTAATTCATTACGAAACAAAGTCGTACCATCAACGAAACAAAATAAATACATTTCACGATCATTATTTTATATTCAAATTTTGTATCTTCTCATAATTAGAATAAGTTGAAGTTATATATCTAATCAATAATATGGATTTATTTACTTTAAAATAATTTTTACTATTATATTTTTTCAATCAATAATCAAACATCGAGATCCTCCTAATCAGATGTTGTCATACCAAATTGACGTTATTTATGAAAAGTTATTGGTTGCCCTGAATTAAAAAAACAACTAAATATGGTTTATGTATAACTTGAATATAGATATCGGCCACATTGTCGATGGAAGGGCAGGTTCGATAGTTGCAGACGTTCAAGTACTGCTCCAACAGCCCTGACGGCTGCGATGACTCCTACAATATATTTCAGGCTATATTTTCCGGTCAGGAACCGCGAATGAATTCAGTGATCTCATATTTAAAGGACCACGAGGAGGAGGAAGAAAGTGATGACGTTGAGAACTCGATATTAATAAATGACTATAAGACAGAAACTAACAGTCACAAGTCCTCAGGATAAAGAGTTGAACACAAAAAAAGAAAAATTGCGTGGATTTTTAGTCCATAGTGGAAGAAGTCGACGCAAGAATATGAGAAAACGAAGCAAAACCCTTATTTCCAAACCCACAAAAAACAGCTAACAGTTATAAAGAGAATGGCCATATTTACGCAAGAATGCAGCCGAATGGTCACCAACAGGCGTCCCAAGCGTACCAACTAAGCAACGTACAAGTTCCTCCATTATTTGGAATACAACTTAACCTCCAACATGAAACTACCGAACTTTTAACGAGCGATCAATAAGGAAACCAATACTATGGTGGTAAACTAAACCTGCAACAATCTCTACAGAGGATCTATCACGTTTACCATCATACTTCAGCATTGCCATTAGGATTACAATATGTCTAGTTCAATAATACACCACCCCTGCAGCTACCTTAGCACAGTTTTTCACCAGTGTATCCAATCATGAACCAATGATACACACAGACCCCATCCACCATAATGGGAGGCTAAAAAATATATGATTTTAAGTCTATAGATCTCAGTCGAACCCCACTAGAAGCAATCATGCAGCTCAGTCGAATGCATACCATGGGAAGTACGAAGACGGGTATCCACTTGTATTCACCAATATAAGTGGTGTAATATATTTAGTTGAATAATGGTATGGTTCAAGACAACAACATGTTTTTCCCTTCCTCCAAAAAGTATTCAATAACTAAACTCGTTGTGCTATTTTTGATGACAACCAAGAATCACATTATGAAGAGTCACATTTGGCTCCCCACGAGGTGTATAATTATTTTTAAGATGTTGAGGACGACCTTCATTTCTTAGTATCAGAAACTGATCACTTTCGATTTCTAAAAATGGAACGAAGTTTAGGTACCTTAACCAAATACTGCAATGATAAGGATCAGAGCCCAGCAAAAATACATAAAAAAGGTTTGGGATATAACAAAAAACAACGTATTTAAACATGGGCGAATTACAAACAACATGAGTTTAACAATCTGATGGGTCTTCAGACGAATCTTCTCCATCAATCTCATCTTCACTAACAACCTCTTCTGGGCAATCCTCATTTCGAACGTCTTTCCACATCGACCCTAATGGCAGTTGGGGGTATTGGCTATGAAAAAACAAATTATAAGAAGCCTTGGTTTTCGAAATCTCTTATTTTATAACCTTTTTGCATTTAACGGCGAACAGATTTTTCTCTTCCTTATTTTTCTTTTCCATAGCAGACTGAAGCTCAACGAGGTATTAGGTCGCTTTAACTATTTTCTGACGAATACATTGGTTCTGAGTTGTCTGAACAGCCGAACCATGTACCGCTTTATCCCGATCTCCTTCAGCTTTTGATAAGGAGTCACGTAGAAATCGGTTAAGTTGGGATAATTGGGATTGAGCCACCTGCCACTATGATTATTTTCCCTGAAAAGTTTGAAGGTTAGTTTCAGCCACTGCAGCCCGAGTATTGGCACGCCCAATCGCCTCCTCATATTCTTTTTCTAACTTGTGGTAATTTGACAAATTTACTTCCACATCAGACAAACGTTTTTTGACCTCCAACATTTCACTTTGAGTTACGCTAATTCCCTTTCTTTTAATGCTAAGGGAATTACGATATCGTACAGATTTCTTGCTATGGGATTTGACTCTCGAAGAGGGAAGCTACCCGAGCCTTGTGGAAGGGAAATTACGGGTAGTGGTTCATGGCAGGATGTGTTCTCGGTTACATGGGTCATATCCCTCAAAGGATTTTGGCAAACTCGTTGTGGGGACGACTTGATGTTGGGAATCAGTGATCCACTTGCAACAACATCGGGATTATCATAAGCATCATTACTTGGATCTTCTAGATGGTCGAACACCTTCGCTTCACTAACAGGACCCCCTTCTTTGACGTTCTTCACTTTTTCAGATTCTTCAACGACCACGTCTACCTTGACACCTCCATATCATTCGAATAATACTGGGATGTTGTTTACTCTAACATCGGAACTTTATCGGTTTCCTCCACCATAGCCTGGTTTTTTTTCTTCATAATCGTTCGGGGTTTTTTTTCCATCCTCAATTACAGTAGTTTTCTTCCTTTTTCCCTCTCGGTTTTGTTTTAGTTTTCTTTGTTGCTGGAGGATTTTTCTTTGCTAGCTGCCAGCTCACTAAGAACAACGATATTTTTTAGGTTTTGCAACAATAGGTTCCCGAGGCTCGTCATTAACAGTTGTTTCTTTCACTTGTTTCCTGGTTTCATGGTCAGATTGCTCTTTTAATTTAACATATTTACTAGGGGCCCAATTCCACTTAGGCAACAAACATCTCCATCAGGAGCATCTATTCTTTGAACTAGATAAACAATATTGGGTGTCACCCGCAAGTGATCGACGTTTAATGTTTCGTTAGAGCAACGCCAAAGGTTGTTGTTGACTAGGTTGGTATTATTAAAGCATCGGTCAAATGCTTGTCCCCAATTATTGTTGGCATAGCCTTTGAGTTTCAGAAAAATGGTTGTGGCTGACTTCAGATGAGATTTATTTATTGCTTTCAACTCAAACTTGAAAGTTAAAAAAGAAGCATGTTAAAGAAAAACGGTAGTGAGGTCAGATTGTTTTCCCACGCAACGATCGCAATCCATTTTCAAGTTAGATGCCTCGGGTTACTTGCGTTGTGAGGTTGACCATTCTCCCACACACCACTTATAAAGATGAATCGGTCGAAGGTCATTTACTATCTTCTTGTTATTGGCTAAAGAAGAGTAAAAAAATGTAGCTTGAGTGATTTTGAAATCCCAATCATTTCTATATACTCTTCCATAAACATCGGTAGCTCAACTAAACGAGAAGCCAATATACAAAAAATCAACGTGTACCAAGCATTAGGAGTGAGTTATGTCAGGAAAATACCCAGGATTTCGAAGTATCTCATGATGTCAGGGTCGAGCGGAAGCCTTACTCCCCAATTAAACAAATCGGTAAAAAAGACTACCTTTCTTTGATGTACTGATAGCGGCGTCTCTCCCGTTGTCAGGAAGAGGATCTTTACACAGTCGAAAATCCTCCACATAGCTTTGATCCCGGGCTGCTCTTCCGGGCTATAGTACAAATACTTACGGCTAAAAAAGAAGATAATATGTTCCCGAAGTAAGCAATTGTGATAACCGGTAAGTATTTCATCGATTTCGGGTGGAAAGGGTTCCTCATTCATTGCTAGGGTAGCAGTACCATCCTCCCTGATAGCGACCTTTTTACCATCTCGGTGGGCTACATCCTCCTCTTCGGCTGCGGTCTACTCTTTGGCATTGGTGAGGAACTTGAACATAGGTCGAGTCGATTAAGATTGGGTCTGTCTGTTGCTGATTTTCAACTCTTTTAGTAGTATCAGGGTCGGTCAGCTTGACAGGCAGACCATAATCAGTGTCTCTTCTAGTAGCACTATCAGTCTTTTCCCGAACTCCCTTGGTAAGTGGATTTGTTGTCGGGACAATAAAAGCCAGCTCCTTACGTTTTTTAGGAGTTACCTCTTTAGTATAAACTTTTACAGTGGAAGTTGTCAAGGGAGATTATTTTCTCTCCTTTTCTTATGGTAAAGTTTTGTCAAGGGTGGCCAAATCTTCTAAGATGGGGTAGAATGGGTAAAACTTGAGCTACTGTTGACACGCTCATGGCCATAATTCATTTTCTGTTGCTTTTTAGAGACAACCTTGTCAAGCCTTTTTCGTTCAGCATCTCTATGTATCATACCCCTAACAATGGATGCGGTATTTTGAATCCTTCTATAACCTATGACGGTATGGGTTAGCTGGACCATCTCGAGAGAGGATGAAAAATCGATGGAATCTCCCATAACCAGAATTTTAGGTTTAGGTATTTGAACTTAAGAGACTTGGTTTCCTGAAGGAAAAGATTGCATAATGGTAATTCTAAGAACAACTTTCTTTAAAAACTGAGCTTGGGCAGGTGAAGGGATCACCTCGGTTTTTTGTAGACGACTAGGGTAGTTTGGTTTTTGGGAAATGAAGAGGGGTCGATCTTAAAGAAACGATTGGTGTGTTATTAATGAAACTTGCTGCTTTGTATTCAGCAGCTCTTTCAGAAATACTGAGATACTCGATCGCACCGTAAACTGGCTTTAAGGGTGGGTTTGCTTTCTTCTTAGAAGTGGATTATTTCATAAACGAAAACAACACCAGACGATGTTTCTATCTCTAGATAGGTTAAAGGTGGGGAAATGTTTTTCTCTCTCAAAATATGGTGAAAGATAAAAATGGAGAAATGAAGGTATTTATTGGCAGATGACCCCTTCAACGGGTTTCTTTATAGAAAATGCAATAGAAAAGAGGCGTGGGGAAGTCCAAGAGTCATTTGGATTAAAATCACTATTAGACTTCCTCCAAATATTTGAAAGAGACATGTCAAGTTCTGAAATTTGGCAGGGGTAGGAGGCTAACATCATAATTTGAGCCTCGGGTAGTCCAAGCTGCAAAAACTTAAACGACAAGCGTTTAAAGACAAGGAAACACGTGTACGTTGAAGATATCACCTTTCTCACACACAACAGATGGGCCCAAAATAATAAATGGGCTGGGTGCAAAGCCCATCAGGATTAGACCTAAGAAATACACCTTGTCAAGAATGGTACCCGCTACAACCGACCATAATTGGCACAAACAAACTATAATGACAATTCCCGACAATCTGCCCTTACCGACAACGAAGAATTGACCAATGGCGAGTATCTCCCGACCCTAGCATCGGTGTACGCTGGCCTTGATTGTTTAAGTATAACAATGAGATGTTTCGACCCTAAAGATGGATAGTCTTCACTCATCTATTCATAAAGACTGGGGGGCTACTAATAAGGGTGGAAAATACCCAGGTCAATTTGGGTCAATATAATTAGATCATGTTATTATATGTTCGTAATTATATATGTAACTATAGTGATAGATCTTGAAATAATAAGGATTTAATTGATAATATGAGAAGTAAGGGTGTAAAAAGAGAAACATATAGCCAAAGGGGACCTATTATGTAAAATAGGCCCCACCACTATCACTATATAAACCAAGTATCCCTTTTTGGGGACAAGTACTTTTTTAATATATAATATTACTCTAACACCTTTCTCTCTCTAAAATCTCATATTTCCCTCTTTTAGTTATAGTTCTATCTTTTCTAGTGGTGAAATCATTGAATCTAAGCTCTAGATATTTCTGGAACTATCAAGTAGTGCATAATTGTTTTATAATTCCCACACTGTATCAACTTATTTTATCCATTAGAACTTTCATTTCTTTAGAAACTTTATAATGGGTTCCATAATGCCACTGCAATATCTTGATGATCGGTTGGTAAAATGTGGCTGACCCTCAAAACTTCTCAGTTTCCTATATTTTTGGTGTGGGTCAATCAGGAATGGCTCTCAACTTTTATTCATCAACCAAAATGTCTTATGAACTAAATATCTACCCAAAATAATAAACGTTTTGTCATTCAACTTAACTTTTATATAATTAATGAACACATGATTTTCAACCACACTTATTTTAAACCTCGTAAATGCTCAAATAAGTTTTCTCAGTCCAACTGTAAAACAATATATCATCAAAATAAAATACCATATATTTACCAATAAAAGATTATAAACTTGGATTCACGAGTCGCATGAAAGTGTTAGGTGCATTGGAAAATCAAAATGATATAATTAACCACTCGTATAGCCCAACACTATCTCTAAAATCATAAATTTCCCTTAAATATTGAAACATAAATTGAAATGATATTTCTCTATGAAAATTCATCCATATTCGAAGAATATATGACACTCTAAATCACGCAACTGACATACTCGATATATTCTTATACAACTTTTACATCATCGACCAGTTTATCCATATCTTCATTTTTTAATATATTGATATTCTATGTTATCACAAAGTTCATTATAGATATAATAGGACACTTATTCAAATTATGATCTAGTTGACAGTATATGTAACACTTAAAACCATTTGTGTTAATATATATATGTTGTGTCTGTGGAGTTGTTTGTAACACCCTACATTATTAGACGCATCCTAATACCTCTATAGGTCTCATCAGTGGGAGTTTTAGATGGTCTTTGTCTTTCACTACACAAAACTCTTCTCATGTTTTCCTATGTAATGGATGAATCTCATATATGATTTTTATAGTTTGAAAATAACGATATGGCATCTTCTCTAGTAGCTCTACTTTCAAGGACATGTTATGTACATCATCTAATTTCTCAACTGTTTACACTTCAATTTTATATGAATGATCGACTTGAATATCTAAAATATCTAAGATCCTAGTATCTCTTGCCACAATTTAAGTTGTATGAACTAGAAGCCTATATCACTTCTAAGTATATTTTATAACATTTTTCTTACCGTGCACATAGATCTGAAAACTTTTAAAAAATAAAATTTTAATAGTTTGAAAATAATAACTTGTTCATCGAAATTTATTTCATTCTTCTCTATTATCATATATGAGATTTCTCTTGTCATCTTTGATCAATCTCTAGCTTCTCCCACCAAACATAAGCTCATATTCTCACCTTATATGACACCAAACTAACTTTTAACTCCTCTTAAACCTCTTTAAATATGATAAATCTCTCAAACATCATAAATCAAGTCCATAAAAATAAATATTTACTTTTACATAGAATAACAATATCTCTAGATGGATTCGACAATTTATGATTCTTGTGGTAATCTATAAAGTTCTCATTCGAATATTCATAAGTGATATCATCAAAGTACACGTGGTTTGTTATTCTAGACGGAGTTTCACCTAAACGACAACAATAAATTTTTAGATTTTTATATGTTTGGGAAAAACTATTATCCGTAAAAATATTAAATTAGCACGCTCTCGAACAATTATTGCAACATAGAGTGCATCATATCTATTGATTGTAATCGCTCATCAATAACTGTCAACGCATCGGTATCCTTACAACCAACATCATTATGATTAACTCCTTCGACTATGGTGTTAACCATCCAATAAGATAAATCATTATGCTATGATACCATTTGATGCATAACATACGTATTATGGGTTCGTTAATATAAAACTCAAACACATAACACACATCCACTAAAGAAACAGTTTTAAATAAACTTATAATATTATAAAATATCCATAAACAAGAATAAAAAACTATAAATAAACTATAAAAATCATAAGAGTTAAGTGGATAAATCCCATAAATTTTCACTATCCATAACTAGAAAAATATATACTATAATAGAAAAATATTGTAATAGGAAATCTGAAATCCAAGTTAAGAGTTTATGCATATTTTTTTAGAGAAATATTTTTAAGTTAATATTTTTATTACTTTCTTAAACTCTGATGTCAATTGTCTACCATCAAATGCATTTATAGAACACATGTTATAATAAACTTACAAAATATAGTTATTGATATTATTTTTATTTATGTTTTAAACGTGTTATAAATTTCAGACTAATTAATCCACTCGACATTTATTGGTATTGTTGTTAATAAAAAAAACATATACCGATAAATAAAATTATTCCTACGAAAGATAAAGATTAGATTTGATAATATACAATAATATGAAAATCTAAGATTGAAAAAATATAATTTTTCATTTTTTGTGGTTGTAATTTTATTTTGATTTCAATATAGTTTATCTTTTTAAACTTTTATCATGAATGATTTTATCTGAACATTCAAATTATAGGTATAAATAAATTTGGAAAATCACTATTTATAAAATATAAATATAAATAAAATTTTAAAATAAATATTTACAAAATATATATATATATATATATATATATATATATATATATATATAAGTGACTTGCAAATTTTTTTGTTGACAAAATAAATTTACAAAACTCATATTTAAAAATACATAAAATAATTAACGTTGAGGGATTGCTAAAAAAAATAGCTAAAATTACTTTGTCGAGTGGTGCTAAAAATAGTAAAAATTACTACATAAACTTATTAAAACTTTTATGTATAAAATAAATTACTCACTGGAGTTATTATTATTATTTTTAAAAGAATTTGTCTCATTTCTCTTAACATACTTTTTTCACCTAAACCTAAAAAAATTAGAATTAAAACTGAACAAAAAATTATTGAATTAAGACCCGACTGGAATTATAAAAAGTGCATAAAAATTATACATTTGTTAATCGACTAACAATTACTAGAATCGTAAAAAAAGTATTAATTTATATAAATATTTCGGTTATATACAAAATATAAAAACTTATTTGGAATTAATACAGTTCGATTGGTTTTTGTTCAAATTAACCAACCAAATCGACTAAAACTCACCAAATCGAACCCATACTAAAAAAATAAAAACAAAATCGTCTGCCAACACCATGACTGCCAACGCCATGACGGATAGGATGACCTTAGCATCGTGGTCCAGCGGAAACGAGGACTTGGATGCCAATCCCTTGTGTCCGTCAGACCATGATCGTGGTCAAGCGGTAACAGGGGTGTCAAAACATTGTATCCGTCGGACCATGGCGCCGAGATCATTGTGTGTGTCGTACGTTTGTTTGTTGGAAATTTTCATTTGTTCCGCTAGGATGATGGCGACGAACAACACTTCAGCGTTACCATCTTGCGGAATCGAGCGTTTTTGAATTCTTTTTAAATTATATTTTTGAAAAAATAAGAAGATAAAATGGTGTATACTCATTTCGGATGCGACACACATTGGTATAATTAAATAAACTCAACTTATTGTTAATTTTTATGGTATCCGATATACTTTCATTTATTTTCTAAAAAATATATCTACAATATTGAATGGATATGATTAAATTATTTTTAAAAAAACTATAAATAATTTTAAATATATATATATATAACGTTTTATTGTTTTATTCATTTTTTTAACAAAAAAAGTCATCTTATCAATTGAAAATAGGTCTACTTGGACCGAAATCTGATGGATTTATTGTTTTACAAGCTGGACAATTGAATGATTATATAGTATGAAAGGGTCAACTTGATAGCTTCAATCCCCACTAGATTTTGTGTTTTCTGATTTTGTTTCATTTATTGTAGTTTGATTTTCTTAAGGGAATGAAGTAGTTTATATGATTGGAAGAAAAACATTAGTCTTGAGGACATAATATCAATTATAGTATCAATAATTAAAAGTAAGATAGTTTCCCACATCAATCTTGAAGAGATGTTATAAACCAATGTGTTTTGTTATTCAATAACAACGTTAGACTTTGTCTATATATATCCAAGTTAGTGGTTTTCATATTATAACAAAGAGTAAGTCCATCAAGAAGAGCTCTGCATTGTGCAGTGATAGGCGTTTGTTTTTCATAGAGTCTCCCAATAGCAACAAGAATTTTTCCTTTTGACTTTCTAATTATAGCTCCCAATTTATTCTCCCGACTGAATGCAAGATGCATCAATGATTGATTTTAGTCTCGACTTCATAGGAGGACTCCCGTGAGTGATAATGATCTTCTTTGGATAATGAAGATGGTTGAAACAATCCATCTCAAATTCAATATCAGAGTCTTTACTCTATAATTCCCTTTTTACTAAGTTATATTGATTCAGATATAGATTCATGATTTTGATTTGATAGATGATTGTATTCACGGAAACACTACCTGCTGGAACTTAATCTTGTTTTTTCAATTGCACATAGACCAACTTATGATTTGAGGTAGACTTGTACGAATGTGGACCTCTTTGGGAGCTGACCAAAACCAGCTTTCAATGATGTGGTTTAGAGTCATGTATCTACCAATAGTTAAACCAAATAAACAAACAAAGTAATGCTAAACCTGCCAAGAAATATTACATTGAACAAATAAATGGTTTAAGTATTCAATGTGTTCACTGTGTTGGCGTTTGGAGGCTACGATTATTTTCCTATTGTGAAGAATTTTGTCAACAAGATATCAGGTTTTTCAATATCCTCCAAATAAGGAATGAGCACTTCTTTGGAGTGACAGGATCTTGTGAAAAGAATTGATTTAGTGTATTTTATTCTGACGTATTCCCACATATCTTTTGTGTTATAATCATCATCTACGTATAGATTCAAATAAGGTTAATCTTCAGTATAGTCCATCCAATGACTTTGTAATTGTTGGAGAAGCCCCATAGATATGTACTACAAATCCCTTATATTTTAGCTAATATAAATTTAGGTAGAGCAAAACTTTTCATTTGATAAATATGAATTTCCTGTAACATAAATTGTATTAAAGTAAGTATTCCTCCAAAAGAAAGAAGATGTTGATCCTATTATTGAGTCATCTTCCTAATTTTTTTAATTAGATCTTTAATTTTTTTTGTTTTAGGCATGGTATGAATAGTAGTGCCAAGATAACTCATATGAAGATTACCAATTTTGAATCACGATAACTGTTTGATATTGTTGATTATAGCAATAGAAATTCTTGAAGAAGGGATGATGAGAGACTTATCCTTGTTTATCAACTGACTCGATGTCTCTTCATATTGATTCAGAAGCTTTAGGATCTTGTTCAAATTGGAGGCTAGGCCATTAACAAATATTACTAAATTGGTAGTAAAGGCTAAACCAGGTATCTAAGCGATACTAAAAGTTTTATATCTTAAAGTCCCATTTGATTGGAATAACTGCTTTAGGCTTTTTAGTAGATATTCATCTGCAACAATAAATATACCAAGGGAAGTGGGATTCTCTTGTCTAACACCATTTGATGATTTGAAATAACCTTTGAGTTCCCATTAATGATGATAGAAAATTTAGCTTAATGTCTTATGCATTTAATTCTGCCAATTATATAGTGATCAAAACCAAATACTTTTAAATCCGTATGAAAAAAGAATAAATAGAGCATGTCAAGGATTTAATCATATCCAGATTGATAATCATATTTATTATGATCATGAACTAGCTCTTGTGTTAAAAATATATTATCTTGAATTGATCCCCCTTCACAAAACCGCTTCCTTCTTCTGATATCAATCTTGGTAAAATGTCTGAGGGTTAATCATTTATTTTTATTGAGATAATTCTGTTGAAATAAGTGCATATGCTAATTAGCCTATAGTCACTCCATAATTTTGGATTATTTTTCTTAGGTATTAGGCATATGGTGTTAGCATAAATTCTATGAGGAGCCTATTCTCCTTGAAAGAAAAACATGACTACATTGCAAAGATCTTTGGCTATTAATTTCTAGTATTTTTGAAAGAAATTGATGTTGAAACCACCAACACCAACAACACTAGTAGAGGTTAAATATTTGACCGAGTCGTGAATTTCATCATCAGTTGGATTAGACTTGAGTCTAGTGTTATCTTCTTGAGTAACTAGCTTGGGGATAAATAAGTTTTAATGTTCTCATTAAGTAAAGTTTTAAAATGATTGATTGCGGAATCTCTTAGTTTTTGCTGGTCCTCAATCCATACATTGTCCTCTATGATTCTGTCTATTTTACATTTCCTTCTTTTTTGTTTTAAATAGTTTTAGAATCCATATGTGTTCCTACCAGCATTAATAGTCCAACTAGCCTACACTTTTTCTCCAATAAGATTTCTCTATGGCTAAATATATGAGATGGATGGCTTGGGATTTGGCTAATTTTAACTTGTCTTCCCGAGTCTTGGAATTAAAAAACAATATTCTAACTGACTTAAGTCGGGCATGTCCTAAAGAACCATTTCATGTTCCTCGAATAAATCAACTGATTGATTCCACTACGGGAAATAAAATATTAATTACATGGATGCTTTTGCAGGATACAATTAGATCCAGATGGATGCAAAGGATCAAGAATGTACGACCTTCATGACTGACATGGGATTGCATTGTTCCAAGGTTATACCTTTTGGATTGAAAAACACTGGAGCTACTTATTAAAGGTTGATAAATAAAGAATTTACCACTCAGATTGGAAGAAACATTGAGGTACATATCAATGATATGGTGGTAAAAAACTTGATGGATAATGCACATCTGAAGGATTTAGAGGAAAGATTTTTTAATCTAACGGCAATCAAGCTAAAGCTTAATCCTGAAAAGGGCACCTTCGGAGTTTGATCAGGGAAGTTTTTAGGTTATGTTATCAGTGAAAGAGGAATAGAAAATGACCCAGAACAGTTGAAAGCTGTAATAGCAATGAATTCACCTCGAAATGTTAAAAAAGTGCAAATTTTATAAGAAGGTTAGCAACGCTTAATAGCTTTATTTCTAGATTTTCTGACAAATGTTTTCCTTTCTTTCAAGTGTTACAAGGTCCAAATAGATTTGAATGGACGTCAGATTGTGAAGCAGTATTTACAAGAATAAAGAACTTATTATCATCACCAGAAATTTTGTCAAAACCTAAAGTGGAGAAAAGCTTTTTTTTATACATTGGATATTAGATTTTGCAGTAAGCGCAATATTGATAAGTCAAGATTCTGGAATTCTGAAGCAAGTGTATTATGTTAGCAAAAATTTGGTGGCAGTAGAAAAAAAGGCAGTTTAAGCTTGAGAAATTAACATTAGCATTGGTTATTGTTGTTAGAAAAATGCACCCTTACTTCCAAGCCCATACCATCGAAGTCTAAACTTCATTCCATTTGAAAAATGTTTTGCAACATGCTGATATTTCGAGGAGGATGACCAAGTAGTGAGTGGAGTTATGAAATTATAACATCTTGTTCACAACTCGAACTGCAATTAAAGCTCAAGTGTTGGCAGATTTTCTTGTTGAATTTCATTCGAGCAGATCAAATATAGAAGAAAGTCACGATGTTGCACCAACGAGTTTGATGTGGCTTGTTCAAACAGATGGAGGGTCTAATATTTTGGGATGCAGTGCTAGAGTTCAGTTAATTTCTCCATCTAAAGAAATGATGCTTCAGTCCATAAAATTTTGTTTTGAGGCCTCGAACAATGAAGCTGAATACGAAAATGCTATGGCGAGTTTGAGGTTTGCAAAAATATGTAGAGCAACTTTTAGAGACAGATTCTATATTAGTAGAAAATCAAGTATCTAAAAATTCCAAGGAAAAAAAATCGTTTAATTTTGTGTATTTGGGAGATTCGAAACTTAATGTTACTATTTGATCATGTTCTTGTGGAACATATTAGTCGAGGACGTAACACGTTGGCCGATTCTCCAGCAAATATTGTTACAAGGAGGAGCATCCTTGGATTTTGTTACAAGAAAGTCCTTCGATTTTGACCCAGATAGATCAGTATGATTATATAGAGAAATTGTCCGTCACTCCAGATATTTTCTAAGGGGATTGGCGAACTGATATTTTAAATTTTTTGATTCGAGGAACACTGCCAGATGATGCAAAATTGGCCAAAATGTTGCGAGATAAAGCCTTTGGATACATATTTTTGGATGGAATTTTCTATAAGAAGGCATTGAGTAGGCCATTATTACGGTGCTTAGATAAGCCAGAATCACATGAGGTATTATCAGAGTTGCATGATGGAGAAAGGTCAACTGATTGTGGGTTTAAAGCTTTATCTTGTCGAGTTTTTCTTGCAAGGTTTTATTAGCCTTCAATCACGAACGATGCCAAAAATTTGGTTCGAAGCTGTGATATTTGTCAAAGGTTTGCTATTTTTATACATTAATAGGCAGTTCCACTTATGTCTATTACCGAAGCCATATCATTTAATAGATGGGGTATTGATTTTTTGGGCCCTTTGCCGATGGCATCTGGGGATGGCAAATGATAATTATAGTCGTAGACTATTTTAAAAAGTAGGCAGAAGTAGAACCACTATCTGGAACGAAAGCAAAAGATGTAATTAAATTCATTGTAAACAGTATTTGCTACCACTTTAGAGTACCTTGAAAAATTATTACGGATCCCTTATCAAACTCTTATGAGGAACAGATACAATTCGAGGGTCAAAAGGCAGGAGTTTAAAGCAGGTGATAAAGTGTTGAGGAAAGTATTTTTGCATACTATGGAGAAGAGCCTCGGAAAAATGGCCCTGAATTGGGAAGGACCTTATGTGGTTGCTGAAAGGATAACGCGAGGGTCTTATCGCCTTTGGGATATTCAGGGGAGGATACTCTAACACCCGTGTAATATACAACATCTGAAATTATATTAGAAATAGTTATGTTGTATTTTGAATTTGTTTCTTTTGGTTAAATAGCGCATTCTTTCCTACCATGTTGGCCCAAGAAGGTTTTAATGAGGCGCTATTTACATATTCAATATTATCAGTAAAATGCATTTTTGGACAATGTTTGTTTACAAGTGTTTATTTTAACTTATCAAAGACTGATCATCTTTGAGGTTGATCAAGAGTAGAATATTCTGAAGTGTTTATTACATTTTTCGAAGAAACAACCATATTCATAGTGCTATGTTAAAAAAATTCATTGTGTTGTATTCGAAGTGTTACGTTCAATAAATGCATTGTGTTGTTTTCGAAGTGGTACGTTAAATAAACGAACTGTGTTGTTTTCAAAGTGCTACGTTCAATAAATGCGCTATGATTTTCGATGTGTCGCGTTCATTTAATGCATTATAATAATCAAGGGATTACATTTTTCAAGTATAACTTAAAGTATATTATTATGATCTAACTTCGAATAATTAGCATAAATAAAAGATCATATAACTTGATGGAAATATAAAATATAAACAAAAAGTTTTGTCATGTAGAATAATTCAATGAGTACAAGGATTATGGTACTAATATGAAAAATACAAAAAGATAATGTAAGCTTAAGGTAAAAGGATATTAAAATCATTTAGATGATTCCTCTTCGGATAATTCTTCTTCGGACGATGAGCTAAGGATAGGATCGAAGGCTTCAGTGGGTCGTCGTTCGGCAGGTAGTCATTCCAGAAGTTTGAGAGGTCTATCTTGGGATATGTAGCATGAATTCCACGAAGAAGTGTGATGATCTTCTCCTCCTTACCATTGTTGATGGCTGCTAACATATCCTTCGAACATTCGTATTCTGCAACAGTGATCGCAAGTTGTTTTTTCTTCTCAAAGTCAAATTTCAGTGTGGCTATCTCATCGGTCAATTTTTTTTTTCTTCTTCACATGTGGTAAGAGAACTCTAAAGATTATTGGGGTTATCTTTCTCAGCAGTTAAGTCTTCAAGGTGTTTAGCCTTGAGTTGATTTATCTCCTCTTGATGTGAAGTGATCAATTTCTCTTTGTCGACCTGGTGTTTTTCTCGTAAATGCCTTTTGATAAAAAAAGATTCTTCGGAGAAGCTAGGACCTTTCCATTTCGAAGCAGTGAAACTGATCTACTATATGATATTGAAATTTTTCCTCAAACATTGTTCAGCTTCAGCAATACCTTTGTAGCGAACCATATCCTTGGCCAGTTGTTTCAAATGACCATGAGAAGCATTAATTTGTTGAGTAAGCGTTTTTGCAGCAGTATTGAGATGAAAAATGGTTGAATCGCATCAAGGACATCTGGGTTTGGTGGAATAGGAGGAAAAACCACTCGACTAGGCCACATGATGAGGTCTAAAAAGACGTAGTAGGAGCATAAGGAGCAATGATTCCAGGAAATGCCTCGGAGGTAGACGATGCAGATCTTCTACCAAAATTATGTAGAAGAGTTTGAACTTCTTGAATGATATGATCCTCTTCTCTAGTAAGCTCTTGTGATTCATTGAAGTTGATGAAACTATCGGGATCGAAGTGATCATCATTTTGATTATCTTCAACAACGATTATAGTATCTTCACCGGGTGCTTCATTTTCCTGTTGAGGACTTTGTTGATTCCCAACAACTATGACCTCATCATCGTCCGATACTACATCTGTGATGGTTGCAAATGTTTTCCTCTTCATTTACTTTTGGGGACTGGTGGAATTTTTTTTTTCAAGGGTGTAACAGTTTCTTCTTTTTTGAAGAAGGCTCTTCTTCTGTTATTTCTTCGATGGTCAAAAGTGTACTTTCCTTTGTTTTTTCTTTTTAAAGGTTTGGGCTTTAGATTTGTTGAAGGGCTAGCAACAAATTTACTAGCTGTCTTTTTGTCATTTTAGCTTTCTTCTTTTGAGGAAGATGACTGTAAGATCTGTTGCGTATGGGTAATAATACATTGCAATCAAGATTAACCAATCTTTTAACAGCTTGTTGAGAGTTGGGCTGTTCCATCAGATTTTCAAGGGGAGAGGCTCCAAGTGTGATCGGAAACAAATGACTGTTGAGAAAATTGATGGGTTCGAAGGTTGTATGAACAGCATTATTCCATTCTGCTTCACCCCATGCGGCAAGTTTAATAAATATTTCTTTGGCTCTGGGTCTATGAATAGCGTAGCACCTCAGAATTTCTGATAAGAACATATAGATAGGCAATGGATAAGAATAACAACAGTTAGAAAATTCAATTCAAGAGGAGTAGTATTATAACACTTACGATCGTTTTTCCAGACAAGATTCAGTCTTGATGGATTGGCCTCGGATATCTCTTTGCCATTTTCCCATGCTCCAAATATAAAGATGAACTTTTGCTCCCAGAACTTGTCCGCCTCCAAAAGGTCATCGAAGATTTTCAGGTTATCATCTAATGTAAGGTAGTAGAATGGAAGTTTTGGTCCCTTGGATAATTTTGTTAAAGATATGAAATCTTTAATGGTGATCATAATTTTGGACAAGCGGGAGGCCATGATTACAAAAAGAAAGGTGAACCATTGATTTGGGGTCACTTGGGTTAGGAACATATTTAGGAGTTCGAAGTAGTCAACGATCATCGGATCTAACGGAAACCGAAGCCCCCAGTTGATGATTTCTGGATAGACTACCAATTCATTTTTCTTGCAATCTAAGAGTGTTTCACCTCTTTTAGGAAGACAAAAGATGATGGTGTCTCCCATTTCCCATTGTTTTTCCAAAGTTTATGTTTGATCCTCTTCGTAATATATATACTTGACATTTTTAAAGCAACGATATAGTATGCATCAAGAGATCTTAGATTCTCACCAATTGATACTCTTTCTTCATCGGAGATAGTGATTAGAGCTTTCTTTTTTCACGGTTTATGTATATTTTTCTAAGGTTCATATTCAAATTCTTTTCAGGTTTTCTCATCAGCATCAGCCTCGTTATTTGATTAGGTAGCATCAGAATCAACCTCTGCTTCTGACACCTCGTCTCTCAGTGGTGGAGGATTCTTTGAAGGATTTTGTTAGGTTAATGTGATTTTATCAACAGTTTCCCTCAGGGAGGAGATTTGGTAGAAGGATTTGGTATAGCATCAGAATCATCTCCCATGAACATAAAAGTTCTTTTTCTAGGAGCTCTTGAAAGATAAGTGAAAGAAAGGGTCGCTTCAGATTGTTTTAAAGAAGATTGACTAGCTTTACAACTAGTTCGAGGTGATGACTTGGTAAGAGAATTTGAAGTTCGAGGAGTAGTTTGTGGGGTTTCTGGTGTCCGATCTTTTGAACATTGACTTTCTTCTATAATTGGTGAATGTGAAAAAGTATGAACTTTTGATGGATCAAAGTTATTGTGACAAATGGTCTTTGTAAATTTATAAATTTACAAAGACCATTTTATGGATAAAAGTAAATTCTTTATTTATCAACCTTCTATAACTGTATTTAACAGTTAGAATTTATAATTTTTCTTCAAAGTTAACTCGGGGAATGATTTTATGAGGGCATATTTCGATGTATCACTGCGTTTGACAAGATTCGAGGAGAAAGACGTTATTGATTTTAAGTTGTGAGGTTTTGAAAAAAAAATGTTATCATTGTTTTTGGCACGATTCGAAGATAATTAGTTCTCATTCATTTACTAAATGAGAACTAGAGGGGCTACTGATAAGGAAATAAAAGTTTAGGGACTAAAATGTAAACAATAAAAGGTTAAGTAATAGATGGTAAAAATAAAAGAAGCGATTTTTCTTATGTATTTTTAGTAAGGACTAAGTGTAATTTATCCTTTTATGTAACTATTTACAGTTGTAAGCTAAGTCTTTGCGCCTCCATATAAAGGCCAGAGTTGAACTAATAATAGGGTTGAAATTATGACTTTACTCACTTGTGTTCTCTCATTTTCTCTCTCTGAAATCTCTCTCTCTCTCTCTCCCTCTCTCTCTCTCTCTGTCTCTCTCTAAAACACTCCTACTATTGTTTACTAAATCGGCTCTTAATAATCAGATATTCGATTTGGAACGACTTTATTTTTAAAAATATATCCAATTTGAAATGGAAATTTCTAAAAAAAACTCTATAAATATAATAGTTCCTTATTGAATATTCGCACAACAATCTTTTTACATCTCTCGTAAAACATTATACTTCAAATATTTGTTTTCTTTTAAGAAAGTCTAAAACTGTCAAAAAAATTCGATGAAACATCCTTATGAAGTGGAAGAAGAGGGATCCGAGAGAAGTTCGTCATTTCATGGAGTACAATATGAGAGTATTGAAGATGGGCCCGAATGCGAGCTTCACGTTCACAATCTAATGCCACACTAGGGAGTCCATTTTTTCTCTAATATGTTTTCAGAATACGAGAAACTTAACAAACTGCCAAGTATGAAAACATTTTAAAATAGTTTTGATAATGAAAGAGGATTGGGTTTGTTAATTTTTTTCTAAATTTAGATATGATTGGTATATAGAATTAGTACAACTGTTTTATACAACTAGAAGTCTAATTTTGAATGATCCCCAAAGTTTGGGAATGAGATGCATAATTCATTATTCTGAGTTTAGTTTTTTTTGAAAGTGACTTAATATACAATTTTTTTCTACCAACGCAACCATTATATGTTGGTATTCGTTTATTGATCCTAAGTTATCCTCGTATGAAATGGTCTGATGATTGTACTATAAAATTGGATGAGGCAATGTGTTCACTGAATGGTGGTAATAAGCAGCCCGTGGTTAAAGCTAGTAGAGCTAATCTGGATGAATATAAAAAAAAGGTTTGAAATTAGATAATAATTTTTTTCCTAGTAATAGAAATGATTCACACTTATCGTTTATTCAAAGATTTGTAATTGCTGCTATAACAATGTCAGGAAGAATAAATTTGGCTAGTTTGATCATTGGTCATATGAATTCACAAGTTTGAAGCACACAGTTACCTTATCAGATGATAATAAGTTATTTGGTTATTAAAATGGGGTAGATTTTAGTATGTGGGCTTTGCTTCTTGTTATGAAGAGTTTACATAGGAATGTATTATTTAATAAACCAAGAGATATATTCTTGGAAAGGGGAATTATGGTCGAAATGACATATATGAGCCTAATTTTATGAAGTTATGGTCAAAATGGCAGATATGGGCTCAGCAAATCGTGCACACTAGGATGCAAGAGCATCAGCCAACCACTTCCAATGTTGTTAGTTCTTCTCACCAACAACAACAATTGTCTGATCACTAATATAGGGAATGGATTCATTCTGAAATGTGAAGATCTATAGTGAAGTATGCCCCAGTTAAATACAATATAATGAATACATGCCACTAATGATGGCTACTGTGGATTTTAAAGTGGTTGTTAACATATGGATAATCATTTACCTCCTACTTCGTATCCTCCACCCCCACCTTTCAACTATGAAGATCAAGTTCCTTAGTTTTTTTTATTTGATTGTATTAAACATTTTTTTGTTATGTTTTTCTATTTTATTGTATTAAATATTTTTATTATTTGGTCAAATTAATCTATTGTTTTGTTTTATTTATATGTAATATTATACATTTTTATATTTAATTAAATATCTTTTAAATTTTATTTTGTTATTTACGGTTGCATCAGTGGTGTATGCATACATATATGTATACAATTATAAAAACTTGAAATATATAATTAAAATATCTTATTTTTTGAACTTCTAATAAAATATTTAAAAGATCTAAACTTATATACTTGAAAGATTTAATAAACTGTTAGTTGAAAGATAAAAAAACTCCAACAACTTATAAATATAGTTTAAATATCTAATGAACTATATTAGAATATTAAATAAAGTATTTAAAACACCTAAATATAATTAAAAAAATATATCAAATAAATATTACATATATTTTTATTTTATGTTATACATATCTTAATTTATTAAAATTTGAATAAATTAACGCATTCAAATTAATTTTTGATAAATGTATCAAACATATAATAAACTATTACATATGACATAATAAGAAAATGTAACGACGTTAATCTGTCACGCCACAACACAACAAATGATTTTATGATTTAACTCGTAACCTAATAAATTATTTTGTAATCTCCGGTGGATGTGGTTAGAGAATAGTTAGATTTTAACAAATTATGTTAGATTTACCGTTAGTACTATTTTTTATTTAAGTTTAGAAATTAGATAAGTATTGGGGATTTAGGTTTTATTTTTATTTTCAGACAATTTAAAATTTAGTTTTTATTATTCTTTGATATATTTGTAGAATATATGTTTTGAGGACAAATTAACCTATTAGAAAAGTATTTTTTTATGGGACATGCATTTTTGGATCAGTTAATATTATTTTGTGATAGGAATATTAGATGTCTTGGGAAGATTTTAAAAAATCAGTATTGTCGGCAATATGGTTGGGGACACAAATGTCGTATTTGTATATAAGTATGAATCAATCTTATGTCCAAACTGTTATAATATTGTTCGTTTTGCCCCAAAAAACATGCACGCCTTTTATTTTAGTCGACTTCAAAAACATTACATACTAATGGAGATAAGTTTTTTACTTATATACCATTGATCATTCATATGTTTAACCGGCGTGTGACTTTGGTCGCACCTAAAAAATCATCCTCTCGAAAAAAGTACCATCTACGCCATAGAACATTACAACAGATCTATATGCTTACTCTAATAAGAGCACATGTGAGTCATAGAGCTTTACAACAGATCTTTCACCCTCAACATGATGAGTTTATCACGTTTGACACCTGATAATCTCACCCACATGACATAATGTTCGGGTTTGGAGTTTTGATACCAATTGTTGGTAATATGGTTGGCGGTGCATATTTTGCTTCCGTATATAAGTATGAGTCATACTATAATATGATAATATCCACTTTTAGCCCAAAGGCTTGCACGATCTTGCTTTTAGTTCACTCATAAAAGGTCACATACTAGTAGAGGTATGTTTTTACTTATAGAACATTGATCATTCCTATGTCTAACCAATGTGGAACTTTGATCGCACCTAGCATGTATGAAATGAAATCAGGTCAAGAGATCAACATTAACAAATTTTATGTATACTTCTCTACAAATATCAATATTCAATTGAAATACTTAGTAAAAAAAAGCAATCGTTATTAAATCGGACTTGGCCACTTGCTTGTATTCTTGGAATCTCAAGGATTATTTTAGTGTATTTTCAATAGGTTCAACTAAAAAATATAAAGTATATGACCAAATTCCAAAGTAGTTATCTGAAGAGGACGTCTCACTTTAATAAAAACTATTTCTTCAAAGTTATCCTATCGTTCTGCTTAATAAGTTATTACACTAATTGAAAATGATATTTGCTAAATTATTTAGACTATCACAAACGGACTGAAAAGCCAGATTATATATCTTTGGGAAAATATGTAGGTTTTTTACAATACATGAATTGCATGTTTGATGGATCGATGACTTGAAATAGCTTGAAAAATCAAAATTTACTAGAAATTCAAAATGAAAGAGACTTTATGGATTACTTATCTACAAAAATAACAATATATTTTGTTGGTATTGAAATGTATTTAGAATGAAAAATTATTCAACAATGGGAATATTTAACCAGTTATGATAGTAATTACCGGAGAATGAAAAGTAAACACCCGGAGAGATAGAAGGATGAATGAACATATTTTATTATATTTGGATGTCATTTCTAAAGTGGATATATGAATCTAGGTTTCTGATGTTTTTCTCAATTATTCTTGGAATGCATCAATCTTGTATGATCCACTTGCTTCTCATATAGTTTAAAATGTGATAGGTCTTCATATATTTATTAAGTATCTGAAAGATTTATCGGCTTGGAATAAAAAAAATATGGGTATGTGTTCGATTAAATCTAAACGTGAAAAATATAGTATGAACTCATTTTATATGATAACCTTTAAGTTTATTAAAATTTCACTTAACATGTGGAAGTTATTGAACAATTATATTTTCGTATAAATAATATTTTACACAAATACGTTACCCTCACATTGAAAAGTTTATGATACTTTCAAAATCATCAACGAGAACTAGTTTTTTATTTTTTGGGCAATCAATATGCTTCAGCGATACAAAATTTTATATATATATATTGCTCGTGTTCTTCATGTAGTCATATTTTTGAAGATTTAGAGAATTTGATGTTTGACTTTGTTCAACGAAACTGTAACATATTTGATTCATTATGCATGACGTATTAATAACGATTTATTAATATTACATTCTAACTTTATATATATATATATATATATATATATATATATATATATATATATATATATATTGCTCATGTTCCTCATGTAGTCATATTTTTGAATATTTATAGAATTTGATGTTTGGCTTTGTTCGAAGAAACTGTAACATCTCAGATTCATTGTGTATGACGTATTAATAATGATTTATTAATATTACATTATAATTTAAATAAGCGTATAATATTGTTCAAAAAATAGTTAAATAGGATGGTGGCTTGGGTTGAGTATGGAACACAAATAGTTCTTGAAAAACTAGCTTAAGAGCTTGGGAAGCAGATTATGATCTAAGTTAGTAACATAACTTCATCGAGTTCATCGATTGAGAATGTGTTGGTTATTTTTCCAATGTGCCTACATTTTGGATGAATTTAAAGGCTTGAAGCTTAATATTATTTTATTTTTTACAATATATATATATAGAAATAGGGGATTCAATTATATTCGTTTTTATGGATAAACATTTGCAAAAATATTTTAACTCAAATTTGATATTTATGAACACTGTTTGTCCGCATGAAATCTTGAGTGAATCTATACTAATTCATTTTGACATAAATTCAAAATTTACAATGTTACAACGAATGTTTTGACAAATGTCTGAGTTTTAGAAGAGAAGTTTAATGAACTAATTTGGATGATGTCCCTCTTAATTTTAAAGTAATTTTAAATACCAATTCGTCAAGTTTATGTTATACGACGTTTTAATTTCCATGATTGATCGTAAGAACAATAAGTAATCTTGAGAGGTCGAGTTACTGAATGATGACTGAATACTATGAAATGCTACTTTTTAAGGTATTAGCTTAAGTTTTTTAAAATTTTATTATACAATTTTAAGTTCATACCGATTATATTGGATAAAGTTGATATATTCTTATTCATTATATTATAATCTTTATCAGTAAATAATAATATCATAATAAAAAATTATTGGTACATAATATATTTTTACAAAACATAGTTAAATTGTACTTCATAGTTAAGATTTTTAAAAAAAATCTCATATATTTTTTATAAAGGATATATAAATTAAAAATACAAAAAACGGATTGCTCAAAATAATGATATTATAGCAGATAATGAAGAGACTAGTGTAAATATTTATACTCACTCTAAATCCATGGGAAATGAACATAAACAATATACGAATGGATTAAAAATATTGAAGTATATAACAGACCATTAGACTTGTAAACTTTGAACAGTACATCGTCCCTCGAATATCGCGTTTTGTGGCAGATAGTCCCTTGACTTTTAAATGTCCGTTGAAAGCCCCTGGACTATCGCGTTTGGATAAAGTTAGTCCACCAGATCCTCTTATCCATGAGAGGCTGCCACCTGTCACCATAGTCCCTAGATTTTTCTATCACCACAAATCCCTTAAGTTTAGTTATCCATAATATTCTACAAAAATCTAGGGACTATGATGACAGGTGGTAGCTTCTCATGGATCAGAGGATCTGGTGGACTAACTTTATCTAAACGCGATAGTCCAGAGACTGTTAACGGACATTTGAAAGTCAAGGGACTATCTGCTATTAAACGCGATAGTCGAGGGATGATGTACTGTTCAATACCTAGACTTGTATATAGACGAGTTGAAGACATCTTTTTAAATAATTGAAGAAAATATTATGTTTGAAAGAAGAACAAAAAATTGCAGAAAAAAGCACACGACAAGCTAACATTAAAGATCTAACAAAAACTATTGGACAACGAACACGTAAAATTTTAAAAACATATTCCTACAAATTTATTTGATAAATTTATGAGTGAGAGAAGAAGAATATCAGGAGAAAGAAGCAGAAACATATATTTTAAAATAAATTTTAAATATAAGAACAATAAAAAAATACACGATAGCTCAAAATCTAGTAAAAATAAAACAAAGAATAATATACATGGATTCGAAGATTGAAATAAAGAATATCAAAATCTAATACTAAAGTTGTCATAAAATTATTCATATGACAAAAATGACAAAGCATAGAAGAATACAAATGATCTTTGTATTTGCTAGTCTTTATAAAAATACCATTGAAGGATTACTTACTCTCTTTTTTATTTAGTCATTTACCATCATTGCCACTAATTACCAAATATACAATTCTAAAAATTTGTGAAATTGTAAAACTTAAATCTTCTATAATCAATACAACAAATCTCTTTTACAAAATTTAAAAAACAAAATTTTAATCAAACAAACAATTCCTACCAAATCACAAAACCTGCTAAATTCTAAAGTTAAAACCTTTTTAACCAATCCAAAAAAGCATTATTACAAAAAAAAATTAAAACTCAAACTGAAATAAATGACTTAAACTTGAAGAAACGAAGCCTACTCATATTATAACACCCTTGGAAGAGGCCTAATTACTTGCATATTTAAGTTTTTAGATATTTAAGTTGGGAAACGTGGTAAGTTGGGAAATTTTGAATTGTGAAACATGGTATGTTAAAATTGCGGTGTTTCGTACAACACAAGTACTATATGGTGAAAATTTTGAGAGATCATAACTTTATGTTATGTAGTCTGAATGAGTACTTTTATTCTATCTAGATTTTGGAAAAACACTATATAAAATTAAGTTACAAAAAATATGGTGTATTTAATAAATTTGAATCGCTCATATAAAGGATTTAAAATCCACTTCTAACACCAAACAACATTTATATATCTTAAAATCCACTAAAAACCTTGAATTCGAGTTATGATTCTATCTTTAAAGAATCGATTATTTTTATGTGTTAAAGAAAGAGAAAATAAAGATTTTTTGCATAAATTATCTAAGAACATAGTGTTTGAAGAATATTTGTGGAAGAAAACATGTCTTATATTAAATAACAAATGGTTATAGAGAGAATAAATAGATTTTAAGTTTTGTTTAATGGAAGTATGGTATCTATTTGTTAGTTTTGTGATAGAAGTAACTTGTCAATTGAGGTATTGGAAAAGGACTATATGGGCGAAGATGAATCAACCAAAGATGTGTGCAGACATGAATTGTTGAATTCTCTCAATACATAGTCTTGGCCAAGATTTTGCTTCAAAGACATTTGTTGGAACCTAATGGTGAGTTTGGTGAAAAACATGCTTGCTGTTTTTTTACAGAGCCGAAGACCTGAGTCAAACGAGTAGAAACTGAGCCCAAAAGAATTGTGACCTGAGTCAAACGAGTAGAAACTGAGCCCAAAAGAATTGTGTTGATGACATTATGTGAATGTATATGTCGAATGCTACTTGGGCCAAAGCTTTAATGTTGATCGGTTTAAGTTTTCAATCGAACTAGGATTTTGTCTTACTACATTAACTAAATATGATATTAACTAGATTTCTTAATAAATTGAACTTCGATTTAATTACGCTTCCTATTAATTTGGAATTATGAGGTTTTATATTTTTAGGAATTTTAAATTTCCAAAATATCATTTTTCTTTCTCTATTTAGCAGAATCTAAAACCAAAGTCTTTTACCCATTAATCATGAAAAAAACAACAATTTATAATTAATTAATAATAAAATCATATTTGACTTTATTTGGAAAAAAAATTATATCGATTTTGCTTTTAAAATTCAAAATTAGGGATGTGAATGTTGGTGCGAGTCGATCCAATCCGGCTTGACGCAGTCGGGTTTTGTCCGGTCGAACTTATAATGGACCGGATATGGAAATGAAAATTATGGCTCGTATGCGGGTGGGACCGGGTATAGATTTTTAGTTTGTCCAACCCAACCCGGCCCAAAAATATAAACTATATAAAAAAAGTATAAACTATATATAAAAATAAAAAATAAAAAATAAAAATATAATATAATTTTTTTACTAATTACTAAAAAACTTGTTTCCAATAATATATAAAAAATTAATTTCAATCATTATTAATTAGATTCTTTCATTAAATATTACTTTCAATAATATATTTAATAATTAGATTCTACCACTAAACTTAATCAATAATATTTAAATTTTTATAGTCATAATTCTATTTAATATAAATTTATCATTAGTCTTTATTATATAATCTAGC
The DNA here is from genome assembly GCA_036936605.1 of Limnanthes douglasii subsp. nivea. Taxonomy (NCBI): domain Eukaryota; kingdom Viridiplantae; phylum Streptophyta; class Magnoliopsida; order Brassicales; family Limnanthaceae; genus Limnanthes; species Limnanthes douglasii. Next base: position 336,600,422 of record JAUPFV010000002.1, read on the forward strand.
ATTATGTTATTTGTTAAGTTTGTCATGAAAAGCAATCCTTTAATATTAACATTTTAAAATTTTCTTGATGATTTCGAATATGAAAATAAAACATCGTGATAAATATTGGTGACGATGGATGATATTATTGGAAACAAAAAAACTTTTAATTTTTTATTTAGTAATATTTAATAGTTTAAATAAAGTCCAAGCAGCCGGTCCAACGTGATTAAGGTTTAAGTAAAAAAAAAGATGGGCTCAAGCGGGTCAGCCCAAACACCATCAAATCCAGCCTATTTCCACCCTATTCAAAATGTGATTTATTTATTTATTTATTTTTCTTGAAGTCTTTCACTTTAATAGTTTTCTTCAATTGCAGTCTCTTTTTAAAACTAGTTTTTTTTTTCTATTTTAACTCTTTTTTTTCTCTTTTAGCACTCAATTTACTATTATACAACAATAAACAAATGAGAGTGTTTTTGTTAAATTGCATAAGACATTTAGTCCGAGAAAATACTAAATATCACAATAATATATATATAATCAAATGATATTATCATAACCTATAAATCAAGATCAAACTTCTAATTTCAAAACTAGCTCATAAAAGAAGTGAAAAAACCAAACCATGGATAAAAAATTGAAGTCTAACTAATTTTCAATTGGTTTAGGAAAAAAATGAAATTTCCATTTTATACTATTTGCTTATATATTTTTTAAACATTTCATTAATAAATCAAAATAATATTAATTTTACTTTTAATAACTTTTAAGTTATAAAGTTCTAGAAAAAAAAATTAAAAAATATAATCAAATAAAAATCTAAACATGGAATTATTAACTTTTTAAACTAAAAATCAATTTAAAAATGTTAATATATTAAGATCCTAAAATATACAATAAATAATACTAAATGATCATAAAAACAAACTTTTGTGGTATTTTAAACACATCTTATATCTTACACTTAAATTCTAATATTTTCCCAAATACTTTTACGATAAGGATAAATTCCTTAACAAATTACCTAAATCATCTTATATAAAAAGAGATAAAAGCAAAAACAAATATATAGAGAGAAAATGAAGAAGAATATGTAATTATATTACTATATATAATTTGAGATGCTTTATATATCGAACCGAGCTCCTTTTATAGGAGTTTTAGAAGACGTTTTAATATTACATTTATTATTTACATCCGTTACAGAATATAAATATAAATGTAACGTTTAATTTAAAATAATAACGTGCCCTTCTAATTTCATCGTTATTATAATGATCCCAAATATTTATTCTTATCACTTTAAAATAGAAAAATTAGATATATTGTTGGGAAATTTCATGTTAAATTGGAGATGAATTGTAGAAGCTCTTAGTTCTCCCCAAAATACAATCAAAAGAAAAGAAGAATAAATATTAATATATAGGAAAATAAAGTGTCACAAGGTTCAGACGATAGTTAACACAAAAGAAAATAAAGAAAATAAATAAATATTGTGTTTCTTAAGAAAAAATAAAACTAATAAATAAAACTTACATTGGATTGCCTCTGAATTAGCGCTTAATTTAGATTCGCTAGCTGGACTTGACAAATCCTCAATTTGGAATATGAGGAGAAGTTGAGCCTTCCCTCCTCTCAATATGAGCTTTTCATGGCTTGTTGAGGAGAGATATTTTATAAGTGGTACTTTCTTATATATGAAAGTTATTTATGGACCTATAAAATGTATTCTTTTCTTGGTCCCCAAGTTAGATGGAAAATCGATTATAATTGGGGTCTCCATAAATCATAGACTTTGAAACATCTCTAAGAACTTAAAAAACTTATTTTATTCATTTTCCGCTTCTTTCGGTATGCGTATGAAACATGCATAACGTATATCGATAAATTTGAGTTTATATGGTTTTTTATCATTATTTATCAAGATAACTTTCGAGCTAGCCGTGATCAACCAGGAAATTAGAATTTACTATTTCATGCACACTCACCTGGCCATGATCAAGTTTTGGCTTACCACGATCGATAGTGTTTTCTTTCGCTACATTTTCAAATTTCAACTCATTTTCCTACCTACTTCCCACTTATTTTTCTTACATATTTAACCTATAATTAAACCAAAGTTTACACGCAAATGTATCTTGAAGATCAACAAACTTACGTATGTTGAGTCCACCTTCTATGTAGACTAGTGAAACCTTTTACCATTAGTAGATGATCCCCACACAAATTTATTTAACATCTTTTATATTCTTGATATAATGCCTGCAGGGATGAAGATACTTTGCATCCAATAGGTTGGTATGGGCATCATGGCATAATTGATTAGCACAGGCCTACCACCAAAAGATAAGCTTTTGCACTTCCTCATCTTCCTTGTTAGTATAAGAAAGACCAATAAGAATTCTTTTAACGTAATTGACAGTAGAGATGCCAATTTGATCTTTGTCCATAATCTAATTATCTCGTTCTTTTATACAATTAATACTAGATCTTTTCCTTTTTCTTTTCACATAAATATGAAAGACTTTAGTATTCTTATCACCCTCTATTAACCAGGTAATATAGTATATTTGAAACCAAAAGGACTCTTCCATATTAAGATCTAAGAGTAGATCTGCATTAGCTTTAGATAAGTCCACTTTAGCGTCATTTATGTTGGTTTCTAAATGAGTTCTTTCCATGTTTTCAACATTTTTTTCAGCTTCTTTTACTTAGTCAAAAATATTACCAAACTGAATTTTATTCTATTCTTTCAAAGCCTTTTTCAACCTGTTTTGTTTTGCCACTAAACAAAAAGAGGGAAACTTTTCAAATATTTGTTCCAATTTTCTTTGACAAATGGAAGAAAATTAGAATTTAGACTCCAGAGATCAAGAAATTAAAGCTTTTTTGAAAGTTTAACTTCTCTTTACTAATAGTGATGCACAATGGGCTATAATCTCAACATGTTCTAGTCATATGCATCACATTAGTATTAGTGCAAGTGTTAGACCATGCTGAGTTATGTAACACTCTGTCTAGTCTTTTCCACTTAGCACTTTTTTCCGAGTAAATTTGGTACCATAGTAGCTAGCGTCTTCTAAGTTATAGTCACTTATCATTTCATTAAAGTCGTTAGCGTTGTCCATAGAGTAGGTGATGCAACCTATATGCTCATCAGGAGAAGTAATAGCGTTGTAATTGCCCATTAAAATCCATTTTTTGTCAATAATGGTTGATGGAATTTCTCTTATGAAATTTCATAGAATAATCATGCAATTCCTTTGATACTTGGCCTATATAATAGTTAATAGGAAACAAGTATTATCCTTAGTATTAATAACTTTTGTGTGAAGTAATTGAGTGTGATTACACAACACCTTATCTTTATAATCCTTTTTCTAAAAGATCCAAACTTTAGTGTAAATGTTATAAGAGAAGCAGTCCATACCAATTTTCTCAGTTGTGCACAACATATAGTATCGTCCTTAATTATGGGTTCTTGAATGGCCACAGTATTTATCTGTTTAAAAAAAATAATGAATTTGATTCTTCTGGTAGTACATTTGTTTTTAATCCCTCTAACATTCCAATTCAAAATCTTAATCATCTTGAACTGGATTTTCATTTCATGTTTGTCCCTGAAAACATCAGAGATTTAACTGTTAGATTTTTAACATTTTTCTTACCTCTTGCAGATTTAAGCTTCTTATTAAGCAGCTTGTGGAACTGAGTGATGATTTCTTGGATCTTATTATCCGGCGTTAAAGGTAAGCTTCCCCCACCATCTTTGTTTTCAGTGTTTACCTCAGAAACTAGGTTTTAATAATCAAGATTATAACCCGTTTCTAGAGATAGGATAGCATCGAAATTTTTCTTTTTCTTTAGGAGCGTTGTCTACACTATTTTTGTTGTCTTTGTCATTTTTTTCTTTCTGATCGGATTGGAATCATATTTATTCATCCCATTAATATTTCTTGGATCTATTGACTTTCTCTTAGGAAGATTAATAATAGATTTCATGGTTTTCCATTCTTCTTTATTCACAACCTTCAAAGCATTCTCTTTCTGTTATTTCCCCCTGATTGTATAAGATTCATCATTCTTTTTCTGAATTTTTTCTTTTATTTTTTTTGTAGCTTTCCTCCTCATGAACAATATGACAGCAATTGAAACAGTACTTAGGCACATCCTTGTATTTAATTTTTATCCAACATCCATTGTTTTCTCTTAAACCAACCCAGTTTCTATTCTAAATCTTTTGAGATTAGTCTATCTCAACCCATGATATTCATGAATTATAAAATTCTCTATTCTTATCGGGAATTCTAATTTGCTGAGGATTTTCTATTGTTTCAATAATAACAAAGATGATTTGTTTGTCAAACAAGTATTCAGGAATCCTTTCAAATCTAATCCAGACTAGACAAACAAGACATTCTACTTTTGTGTGAATTATGCGGTTCATTTGATGAGTCTCATCACCGAGTAACCCAGGTACATACATTTTGTGCCAAATTTTAGATTGATATTCCTTATATTCAAATTCTAGTAATAGATACCTTGAATCCCAAACAGATTCATTACGTTCTTCAGCCAGTTTTAGTCTCTGAATAAAATCATTAATAACTTGCTTTTTTGAATTCTTTTGTTGAATTTTCCAATTAGTGTATGTTTCCTTTTGTTTTTCACATAATCTTGCACATCTTGGTGAATTAGATCGAGATATGATCTTGTTTATGATGTGTGAATTCAAGTTTGATTTCCATTTTCTTCTAGTTGTTGTTAAGATGCAGTTTCGGCAAAGGTTTTGTCTTTGTTTAGATAATTTTGAACACTAGAATTTCTTGATTCCATTTCTGTCAATTTTGCTTTATTCTGGAGGTTGTTGGAAGACAATGGAAGCATAGGAAAATCTTCATTTCAACTTGTTAGGGTAGCGACCAAAGTTCCACATCCCATATCGGTAAAACATGGGAAGGATCAATGGTATATAAGTTAGAACATATCTCAACTAGTATGAGGCCTTTTGGTAGTGGACCAAATGCAAAGCCGTGAGGGCCTTCGGGTGCCAAAGCGGACAATATCATACTAGTGTTGAGATCGGTTGTGTCCCTACTTATATAGGGAGGCGGAATATGCGGACCAGACCCCTAATTCACAACACCCATATTCCCAACACGTGGTATCAGAGCTCCAGGCCCAGACAGGTGTGGCTTGATTTGAGGCTCATCAAGCATTGTGGCTGGATTGGAGAGATCCTCGTTTGGAGCTCAGACAGGTGTGGCTTGATTTGAGGCTCATCAAGCATTGTGGCTGGATTGGAGAGATCCTCGTTTGGAGTGCCCATTGCTCATCAAGCAGTGTGGCTTGATTGGAGTGTATCAAGACGGTGGTACTTGTTTGGAGTGGCGCTAAGGAACAAGGCAGGATAGTCGAGATCAGATAGATCCGTTGTAAAGGCTCTAGAGATCAGGCAGCGCCAACCTGATTAGACTGAGCGGATGGATGTCAATTGAGAGGAGGCTAAAGTGGTACTTTGTTCGAGAGGAGGATTTGTTAGGTTAGCGACCAAAGTTCCACATCCCACATCGGTAAAACATGGCAAGGATCAATGGTATATAAGTGAGAACATATCTCAACTAGTATGAGGCCTTTTGGTAGTGGACCAAATGCAAAGCCGTGAGGGCCTTCGGGTGCCAAAGCGGACAATATCATACTAGTGTTGAGATCGGTTGTGTTCTTACTTATATACGCGGACCGGACCCCTAATTCACAACACCCATATTCCCAACACAACTCCTGTTCCAATCATGCTCACGATGCAGAAACTTCTTAAGGAGATCGACTTGGATAAGCGATACCAAAAGCCATTGATTCACAAGCAAAAAGATTTAAATTAATAGAATTTTAAAATCTCATAATTAAACAAGGATTAAACAAAAACAATCTATAGAACGAAGAGTACTAAGGATTATTGAATTTCATACTAGTGTTGAGATCGGTTGTGTTCTTACTTATATACGGAGGCAGAATATGCGGACCGGACCCCTAATTCACAACACCCATATTCCCAACACAACTCCTTCCTCTTCCAATCATGCTCACGATGCAGAAACTTCTTAAGGAGATCGACTTGGATAAGCGATACCAAAAGCCATTAATTCACAAGCAAAAAGATTTAAATTAATAGAATTTTAAAATCTCATAATTAAACAAGGATTAAACAAAAAAAATCTATAGAACGAAGAGTACTAAGGATTATTGAATTTCAAGATAATCAATCTCGGGTATTTTCATACGTTTTCTTATTTTTGAGAGATTTCTCTTTCTTTTTTGAAATTTCTTGTAAAGTTATAAAGGGTGGTAAAGGCAATTTTTTAAAAAAATAAAAAATAAATCCCAATTTTCAGTTATTTACTTATTTGGTGGAAACCTAAACGAGTTTTATTTTTTTGGTTTTGGTTTTTTAATGTTCTAAGATTAATATTATTGAAAACTAAAATGTTGGGTTGATAATCACCCGCTATTTATTCGATCATTTCTGAAATATTTTTTTTCCATTCCAATTTTGCTTTGGGAGATATTGTCAGCGCGCTAAACTTTTCTTCGGTTTTTTCTAAATATACTTTTGATGGTACGATATCTTTTCTAATATTTTGTTATCATGTCGTCGATCTCTGTCTCTGATATTGTTTTGTCGATTTCTTTCAGCTACCAACCTTTTTCGTGTCATAGGATATTAGTCCGACATTTTTTACGTAATCATTTTGTTTTTTTACCGATATAATATTTTTTTTCTTTTCGGACTCTCGTAGATTGTTGTTTACTTTAATATACTTTTATGAATTTATTTATGGTAAGGGTTCGGCTAAATTGTGGCCCAAATTTTGTTAACCATTCCCAAATTATAGAGATTTTTTTTAAATAAATAGTCAAAGACGCTTTTACCATTTGACCAAATATAGAAGAGCACAAAATTACTCCTCCCAACAACCCTCTTATACTCAACCAAAAATTCAAAAACTCAAAAAAAAATCAAAAACTCCAAAAATCACGAATAAACTTCATAAACTCTCAAAACTCCATAAATCAACAAATTTGTTAACAAAATCCAAACCATGAGAATCTTGTTGAGGAGCGTAGAACTGCAAACATGGTAGTTGTTCTAACCAATTCTTCGAAAAAAGTTCTCTTTTTGGTAGTTGTTCTAATTTTAGAAAGTTGGACCTGAAGTACCCCGCCGATGGAAGTCTCATCAATCGGCGGTGAAGAAGAACATTCATATTGTTTGATGAAGGTCCACTGCCAGGGGTGGCATGTCGAACCGGCGGTGTAATAGACTTCAACCCGCCGGTTAAATAGAAGTTAACAGCTGGGGTTGAACTTCTATACCGGCGGTTGATACCCCTTGGTTTTATTCATACATATAATAGTAAGCTGTGCTCCACCCCCGCCGGCTGTTCTATTTTCAGCCGACGGTTGAAAATGTCCCCTGCGTTTATAGTATTTTCGACTGTCGGGGTAGAATGACACCGCCGGTGCAACTATATTCAATCGCCGGGTGAGTAGGGCAAAACCGTCAGCTGGACAATTATCAACCAACGGTTGACAACTTCCCCGACTGTTGAGAAGGTCCGGACAGTAGGAGTTTTTTCAACCGGCGGGGTGAGTCGGTGATTTTGTTTTGTGCCAAGCTAACATAATCTCGCGTTTCTCTTTAGACTACAATTTTCCAAACTTCTCTTTACAATAAATAATTACTCTCTAAAAAATCTTTGGAAATATCAACCATATCTTATAGTAGATGAAATGTAAATTACAGGTATATAAGATAATGTAATTATTATATTTTTTATATTGAATTTTGTTTTATTTTGTTTAAGATTCGTTTTTGGTTGTTATTATGAGGATAATTTTAATTGAACTCGTGAAACGAGTTTCTAAAAAACTAGTCATAATTACACTTTCTGAAATAAATATTTGCTAAAATAATTGATGTGCGTAATTGTGGTTCGATTACGTCAAATATTACTTTGGCTAAACGGAATCATAAACGGTAGTTCAACAAAATGCATTAAGTAAGTAAGGAGTAAGAGAGTGAAATAAGTTAGAATACAATAAAGTTCAGTCTTCAAATATTGAAAAATTTGTTGTACTGAGTGCTTTGCTCCATGAAATAAGGTCTTATTCATGTTATTTGATTACATGGGTCTCTGTAATTGTTAGGGTAGCGACCAAAGTTCCACATCCCACATCGGTAAAATATCGGAAGGATCAATGGTATATAAGTGAGAACATATCTCAACTAGTGTGAGGCCTTTTGGAAGTAGACCAAAAACAAAGTCGTGCGGGCCAGTGGGCCAAAAGCGGACAATATCACACTATTGTGGAGATCGGAGTATTCTTACTTATATACAAAAAGCAGAATATACTGACCCAATATTCCCTATAAATGGTATCAGAGCACCAGGCCTAGACGGAACGCGATGTGGTGGGTTGTGATGTGGGTGAAATTGTGCGAACATCATACCAGAAGCCGAGAGCCATACTCAAGGTGAATGATACTCAAGGTGAATGATCTGCTAGATAGATGGAGCGCCACGGCTCATCAAACAGGTGGCTTGATAAAGGAGCGGCGCAGATTCATCTAAAGATGGAGCGCCACGGCTCATCAAACAGGTGGCTTGATAAAGGAGCGGCGCAGTATCATCTAAAAAGATGGAGTGTCTGATAGCTCATCAAGCAGGTGGCTTGATCAAGGAGCGGATCTAGTATTCAGGTTTCTCTCCACCTGACTAGAGTAGGCGGATGGAAGTCAATTGAGAATACAACTCCATTAGTGTGAGGCCTTTTTAAAGATCAGAGTATGCTTACTTATATACAAAAACGGAATATACTGACCCAATATTCCCTACAGTAAGTGTAAGTATAAATATTAGAAAAGAATGTTTATAGTAAAATAATAAAAAATTCATATGAGATTTTTTAAAACTAAAGCTTTAAAATACGACTCATTTTAAATATTTTACCCTTAAGATAAAGTCTACCATACAAGATTCATATCAAATCTTTTCTCTTTACACTTATTATTAGGAATATCCTATATTGATTTAATCTAAACATTAATTTTCAGATCACTAAATAGTTTAACTTATATTTAAGTACAAGTTATGTGGAAAATAAAGATTAGAAAATAATGTTTATAGTAAAATAATAATAAATAATTGTTCGGAGATTCACTCGCCGGAAACTATGAAAGTTTGAGACACGTATATAAATATGCTAGTCAAGAAAAAATATTTTAATTTTATCTATTTTTTTAATCTTGTTTGGAATTTCTTTCATGATATAATGGGTCTTTTTATTTAAATTACAAACAACTATAAAATCTAAATTAATTGAGAGTGTTTAAAATCTAAATTAATTGAGAGTGTTTAAAATCTAAATATAATTTTTTAATTTATTTTGGATTTTGATAGATTTGATTTTCGTGGATGATATAATTATTTGTATAAATGATTAAACATTTTCAAACTATGTGTAATCTTTGATTAACCTATAGGTAAGATCACATATATTCAAGACAAAATGTTACAGAGAAAATGTTTTTGCCAAAAAAACACATCGGTTCGCTCATGGGGATTTTACCACGACCAACTTTTTCCTCGTCGTGGAAAAAATTAACCTACATTATGTATATATAATACATAAACACCGAGATCATGATCAACAAGTTCCAATAGCGGCACACAGTGCCTTTCCCGCGATCATCCTTACTGACTATGATTTTCAGGGTAAAAGCCAAAACATACCTATTATGTGTTGGCTTTGTTACAATCAGCAAGTGTTAATCTCGGAAATCACTTCATTGATATAATCAGCACTTGTTGATCGTGGAAAAGCCCCCGATACGTTGGCATTTACTATCCTTACTTATCACTCTTTATTTGTATTTTCATATTCCCATTTGACGTGAATGGTTCTGCAACAATAGATCTTTTTACCATTTAGATTCCTTACCCGTTGTGCCCAATTCTATGAACTTGAACTCCATAATCAAGTGGGATATACACGTTCGTTTCCTAGATCTCCATGAAATAGCACTACATGAAAATAGAAACACCCACCATATAGTTAATTTATTATCGACTAGACTAGTGATCCAACTTGTATTTGTGTCTCCCTCAAGTACTCCGAGAATATTATAATATTGGAGACACGTGTCTTTGGTATTTTCAAAGTACCTGAAGACCCATCCAAATGCTTTCTATTGTTCTGTACTTTGATTACTCGTAAATCTACTTAATTTACTAGCTGTAAAAAATACATTAAGCTCCCTCTGGTGCACAAAGTTGCATACATTAAGCTTCATATAGAACTAGCATATTCTAGTTGAGGTCTTCCTTTTTTTCGAAGCTTTAAAATATGATCAAATGGTGTTTTTTATTCTTTAAATCTTAGATGTTTGGACTTATTAAGTTATTTCTTGATATAATGGGATTGACTGAAGGCATAAACTCCATTATATGTGAATACTTTAAATCCTAAAATATTATATATTTTGTTAAGATCCTTTATCTTAAAAGTAGACGATAAACACATGCTCGTTTCATTAACCCATTTTATTTCATTACTTAATATGAGCAAATCATCTACATATAGACATACAATTATTATTACATCACCACGAAATTTAGTGTATAAACATTTGTATAGTTTGATCAAACTTCTCATGTCACTTCTTCGGTGCTTGTTTAAGACTGTATAATGACTTAATAAGCCTACATAACTTAGACTCATACCCCGTAAGTACAAAACTCTCGGGTTGTTCCTCATTGTCGAGATATTCATTTAGTAAGATCGTTTTTACATCTATTTGGTGGATTTTTAATTTTTATAACGATGCAATTGCAAATAACATATGTAAAATCTGGTCCATCGTATTTTAAACATTTGCAGTATTAGTCCCCCTGCACATGTGAGTACTCAGAAGCTGATATGTTGTAGTTCAAACATAAATATTGTGTTTCGCTATTGCTCCCCGAAAAATCTAAAACTCTAATTTGAGAAACACATAGTCTTCCTCCAAAATATCTAATTGTAGAACCACATTCTTCAGATTTTTGGGAGACTGATAATGAGATAAAATATTGATGTTAGGGCTTCCACATGTCAGCTTCTCAATACTCACAAGTACAGAGATACTAATAATGAAAATTTTCAAAACATAAGGGATGGATAGAAGACAAAAATAAACTTAAAAAAGTAGTATGATACAAACACGAAATATAATTGACTAACGATAATTCTTTACCCGATATATTTTATCAATACATGTTTATAGATATAATTGTTTTTTAAGAGATGATAAAAACTTTATCATCATTATACATGGACTTCATATTATCTCTCAAATAAATAATTATATATGTACCAATGATCTTCGTTTTTTATATTATATAAATAAAATCCTAAATTCATTAAACATTATATATGTGTGATAGATTTTGTATTTGCATATAAGTAAATATATATTTACAAAAGTAAAATTTGTTCACTTAATATGTGTAACAATAAAATGTTATTTAGTATTTATAAAAAAATCGTATATATCATTTCAATGGATAAAATATAATTTAAAATGATATTATTATAATGTGTTTTATTTTATAAAATACAAAACTATTTTATTTTGTGTATAATTTAATTTGAATCACATGTGTAATTTGAAAAAAAAAACTTACCAGATATCAAGATTCAAATAATATAAAGATCATCTATGGTTACCTTTTTATTTTATTTTATTTTATAATTAAATAATCAAGCAATTTAAATTTTAAAATAACTTTGTCATTATTCTCATTTTGAATACTCTCAGATATTTTTTTTTATTCTATGATGAATCCATCTAAGATCTTGATTTTATTTATCTGATGATGAGGATGTTTCAGCAGCATCAATTCAGGAGTTTTGGACCCTCCGTTTGTATGAGCCATAAAAAATGGAAATTAGGATTGAGTAAAGAATTATTTGAAGTTTAGATAATTGTGAGAGAATTATGATAATATTCATGAGAGTTTTGAACAACAATATATATGGATATTTTTGCTATTGCCAATAAGATATCCGATTTGGCCACGACTATTTAAAAAAGAAATTTTTGACAAATTAGATATTTAATTAACCAACTGTTATTTTTAAAATTCATATTCGATTTCATCATAATTTCAAATTGGATATCCAATCTGATTCGGTTTTTTATAAAAATTTTCTCTATAAATGAAGAAGAAACTCATCCAATTCTAATTCATCTCTCAAATAATCTCTTAAACAATATTCTTCTTCCAAAATTTCTCAAAATCAAATTTTACAATTATTATTATAATCTCTCAAACTATCCTTATATATTCTTTTTCTTCAATACTCGATCAAATTTTATAATCGATCAACTCAATCAAGTTTCTTTGGCGAGAGGAGGATCATTACTGATTTAGGCGCTTGGTATACTCTTTCATTTTATTTGTTTGATTTATTGTTTGATATTTGTTTAATTTCTAGTTTTTTCATACTTTAAGAAATTACATAATCCTTATACTAGTTTTTTCATATATTTAAAAATATATATTTTAAATGATATAAAAGTGAGGAAATTTCACGACTAACAGTGATCATGGGTTAATGTCCAATCTCACCCTGTCTAATCTTGACCTAAATTCTTTTTTATGATATGCATGATCTCGTAGAAATCCCATGCTTCAAAACATATTATTGTTATGTTAGCGTTGATATCTCCGGTAATACTAATGTTGGTATAAATAGTAGGAAGAAAATATCTTAGACGTGTGAACACTTTACTGAGAATCTTGATGAGAATTATGTTGAGTGTAACCATTGTAAGAAAGTATATACCTATAAGTCTGGGAAAACAAATTTACGACACCAGGAGTATGTCAAGACACTTAGCTACACATAACATTTTTTATCCTTTAAAAATTTATGAAATAAGGAATACATCCATATATCCTCAAACCACAAATAATTTTGTGATTACTCAAAAAACACATAGATAAGAAACCATGCTATATATTGTTGGTACTTCACAATCGTTTATTTTGGTGAAAATTGGAGATAGGTTAATTTGATGCGTAATGCGGTAAACATAAGAGCCACACACATCATATGTACCTCTATGAGGTTAGAATGTTTAAATATTATGCAGTTACTGGGACAGTTGCTTTTCATTTTAATGCTCGGGTGGAAGGCTAGCTTGCATTGCTATGGAAAATTTCTTTGATTAGTGATATAGTTAATTTTTTTGAGTTTGATATGATGTGTGTTATTTTACATTGGATGGGTTCTTAATGGGTACTTTAAAGAATAATTAAGTATTTTTCAATCTAGTGGCAAACACACCGCTACTATAATTAAAGAAATTATGCTAAAGTGTATGAATGATTTTCAAATTAAAAATAAAATCTTGTCATTTTTTTGATAATGCATCTTCGAACGGGAGAGCTATTCAGTATCTTAGAAATGATTACAACCTTATATTTCCTAAATTTTTGACATTCAATGTTTATGTCATATATTTTAATTTGTTCTAAATGATGGAATAAATATAGTTAATGAATATATCAATCCTATTAAAGTAGGGTTCTTACTATGCTTCACCTCGGATCCTAAAACATAGTGGAAATAAATTATTAGGAGTGGTGAAAAGCCATACAAAAAAACTAGTTTTAGATTTCGAGACTAGATAAAGAATTACATGTTATATTCTTCCACGTGTTTATACGTATAGAAATATGATTACTACGCTCTATATTATATTTTATTGATAAAATCTAAATTTGTATTAAATTGTTTGTGAAATATTACAAGGGACCGATATTTAGAGTGCGCCAAAACTAAAAGTATTCCCTCTAAACAGATTTAGACAAAACTCAAAAGATTACAGACTCCATTGCAGCCCAGGGGTTGATTCTTTGAGCTACTAGGTCCTCGATTTATCACAATCAAAATAAATATCCTTCACTGAATCGTCGATAAGCGTCATTCCTTCTGGCAGAATCACTGGAACCTCAGTCTCGACATCAAACATGACCATAACTTCAACAATCTAACAACAATCTTATTCCACAATTCTTAGATATCTAGTTCTGATACTTTGAAGAAATACCATTGCTCGCAGACGATTTGGAGCATAAGTATGGTAAAAATCCACGTTCCATTTCATTTAAATGGTGTACTTAGCTATCCAATCTACTATGCTGTTTTGCTCTCTGTAAATCAGCTTTATCGTCACTGTAGAGGTAATTAATATTCTGCAAAAGCATAGTATAGGATCCAGCAACCATATAGACTTCTCACTACCAATAAGATCCACCAGAGTACTTGAATCAACCTTAATATCAACCTCGTAGATCTTGAGGGCATAACAGATACTTACGTCGTCCATAAGTGCTCTAGCCTCAGCGACAATGGCTGAGCACTTCCCATAAATTTTGCCGAAACCCTGAATAATAGAACCTTCATGATCTCTTATTACTACTCCTCCACTAGCCTCACCAGATGGTAATGAGGCACCATTATTATTCAGCTTATATCTGTAAGCTTTGTGCAGTCCATTTTAACGAGAGAGGAATCAGTCTTTTGGTGTGATGATTATAGCTGCCCAGTTGAGTTGCTTTGTTAATATATTTTCCCCAATGTTTTCTCTTTAACATGTTAGTACGAGAGAGTCCATAAATGATATGAATCACCTGGTCAATTAAGGAATCAATTGTGGTGTTGACATCCTGATGATTTTTAAGGTTTCTAGCTCTCCATATGGTCTAGACGATAATAGCAGGAAAAATCGTAAAGTGAATAATCACTAGACTCAGATGACCATAGTAACGTCTAAGTTTCACTTTCCTCATCGAAGAATAGCGACTACGCCTTGAATACTCATCTTTTTTATTATTAGTTTGATGATCGTCATTCAACTTTTATTTCTCTGCCACATATTCCCTTTGAATCTCTAATAGAACGTTTTTAAGAGTTAATGCAACATCTCTGCCAGAATTTAACTTTTCAATTTCATCAAAGAGTTCTTTTCTTCGAGCCACTAAGATAGACTCTTCCAATATCTCTCTAGTATATTGATCATCGTGTTGTTGGTCATCTTTCACGTTTTCTCGGATTAAATGCCCGTCGAATCTTTTTTCAGTTACAAGATTATTGTTAACATTGAGCTCCATTCGAACTTTGATGTCTAATTCTTTCAGAGTCACATTAACGGTTTTGGAAAATTATTTTGGTGTTCCAAACTATTTCCCATATATTGTGCTAATGATAATTCCAAAGATTATTTATAGAGTACTTATTTGTCAAAAGAGAAGTTTGGAAGAGTAAACTCTAGAGTACATGAGACAATTAGAAATTAGTTTAATATGTTAATCAGTGAGATATGAATCACATTTCCCAATGAGAGGAAGTTTCTTTTTATATTGCATTTAATGGGTCCACATGTCTTACGAATGACTAATTGTAGTCGTTTTAAATTGTTCTTTCGGTTCTTCAAAACTGGTTACCATCTCAGAACCGAATAAAATTTGGTTCTATCGGTTCGGTTTGGTATAAGTATTTAATTCAGTTCCCATCGGGTATTTTTGGATACTTTAAATGCTCTGCAATATCAGCCGATATAAAACTCATTTTACAAAGCAAAACTACAAAATTGTGTTAGAATGTAATTGTTTTTCTAAATATAAGAGAGATCCAAAATTAATGTATTAAAAATGTTAGTAATATAAAAAACCGAGAGGTATATAATTTATTAGGTTATATAAAAATTGATGTTTTGTTATTTTATCTATACGAATAATTGTTTGTAAATATGTCGCCACTTTTAATTAACTATGTTGTCATTTATTAAAAAGAACATAATCAAATATCAGAGGTCAGTTATAGATAACAGATTTAACGGAATTTAACTTGGAAAAGAAAAATATATTTTCAAATATTATTAAAGTTAAGATCAATATATATGGGTTCAGTTCCTAACGAGTATCCACGATTCTTGTTTAGGTTCAGTTCCGAACAAAAAACTGTGAATAATTAAAACTGGAACTATCAAGTATTATGAAAGAACTGAATCTGGTTCGATTGGGTTAGGTTTGATTCTTTTAGTTCCGGTTAAAATACCATGCCTAGTACGAATTATAGTTACACACTGAATCACGTATAAAATGTCAAATTATATAAAAATATAAAACAATAATAATTAAATAACAAAATAATTTAGAAATACTAAGAAATAAATAATTATTTATAAATAATATTTTAGGATAAATAAAAGTTTATTTGTTTTTTATAAATTAATTTATGTATTTAAAAAATTGAAATTATTTTCAACAATATTATTAAATAATAATAATTAATATGATGTATTTCTAAAAACTAAAACTAAAATTTGTAAAATCTAGATAAAAGCTTGTAAATTAAGAAGAAAACTGTTTAACACTGTAAATTTTACCTATGTGATAATAAATTTTACTTATGTGATAATAAATGAATCTGTGAAGAAATGGGCATGAATATCTATTAGATCTACGTATATTAGCATTTTTGTTTTTATTACATTCGAAATAAATTGTCTCCAAATTGAGTCCTAAAGAGTGGTAAAATGGTACAATTTTTAATTCTATTTTTTATTTATTAAAAAAAATAAAAAAATAAACAACTTTAACAAGAAGTAAAGTTTAAGAGTTCAGCTATATATAGATTATTAGAGAGGTTGTGCGGACAACCGTTCCACTTTCGCTCTCTCTTCTCTTCTTCCATTTTCAAGTTCCACTTTCGCTCTCTCTTCTATTCTTCAATTTTCACTCTTTATGCTCAGTTGAAAACATTTTCACTTTCTCTAGTTAGAAATTATTTCATTTGAAGAGATCATATTAGGATAAAGATGTTTTTTCTGCAGCAAGTAAAAACTTGAAATAATAGGTCGGATCCACATCCAACCTATTATTATCTACTAAAAATATTAATATTTACTATATAACATTTATGATATAATTAGTTTCATTATCACTTTTGTGGCAGGTCAAATCTGCAATATAATGGATTATCAAGGTTTTGCAGTATCACAAAATAAGAAAAGTTAGAACAGTGTATTTAAGCAGATAGGTCGCATAGATAGACCATGGATGATACACGAGCAATGTGAACACCTTTGTGCTGATATTCTTTGGACAGACAAAGACACAATGCTTTTAGTGCGGATTTGGCACACCCTAAACCCCTCAAATCGGCACTAAAAGCATTGTGCCCTGAAAGGGTATCAGCAGCAAATGTGTTCCATAGCTCATGTATCATCAATGTTCATACATTGTTCTAACTTTTATTCTATTTTATTTTACTGTATTTTATGGAAGCTCCCGTGAAGTAATCTAAGGATGGGTCATCTACTCTCGGTGCCAATCGGCTACTCTTCTCTCTCTATGGAGAGATTGATTTCGGCTCTTGTCGATTTGTGTACAGATTATATTTCAGAAAAATTATGAACACTGTTTGAGACTTAATAAATGAACCCGTACATTTTTAAGGCATTATTAAAACCATATTTATTAAATGAAATGTGGATTAGTAGAGAAGTAGATCCCATCTCTTAACCGGAAATTTGAATACCTAAAATTAGATATATATAGATACAATTCATTAACAACAATGAGATTGCATAATTTCTAAATGTTTAATGTAAAAAAACTCGATTGGAAGTAGTTCAAAAAGTTAATTTAGTTTAAAATTTTGAGAAAAATTCTGATTTTTTTAAAATTATTTTATTCATATATTTATTCAAATTTTTAACTATTTTTATAATATATTGGGGGAACCCATAAGTTGAAACATAAAAAATAAAACATCGAGATCCTCCTATCGTGATGACCTTTTTTTCAATTATAAAAGTTCATTTTATGGTTTTTATAATCTATACCTCATCCACACTCATCCTGAATGCATGTATTGCCTTCCGGGGAACCATAGTATCTCTATTGTCTGAACCAGCTATTTGTTCTTTCATTGAACTGCCTATATCTACACTATTATTCAAAATAGGAATTGATGTGTCAATTGGAATTACGGATTTACTCACACCACTTTCATCAACTTTGGCCCGCTTCTGCGGACTAGAATCTCCAGCATCAAACAATAAACTGTCACGTGTACCGCTTGATTTATCTTCTTGACTCTCAATGATTTTTGAAGTATCTGTGGTGCCAACCCTCTTTAGAGCAAGATTTGTAGCTGATTTTTCTTTAGATGAGACCAAATCATCAAGTTCATGTAAGATTTTGGAAGCCGCTTCCCTGGACTTGGACGAAACAAAGGGGATACTTGAGCTGCTTGCAACACTTCTCTCTGTATTTCCTTTAGGTGTTATGGCAGGCCTATTGGAAGCTTTACTCAATTTCAATTTGTTTTGTTCTTGAGAGGATTGTTTACTGCCCAGCAAACTCGTGACCTTTTGAGAGGTAAGAAACTTTTTCGGCCGGATGCTACGACAAGACTCCTCCAAGACGGCACTCCGGCGTTTTAGAGCCTGAAAACATAAGCAATAAATTTAGTTGTCCAAATGAAAAAAAATTGATATACAAAAGAAAGTAACATATAGCTAGAATTACCGCTTGTTTCGAACTGGCGGATAAAGCTGCAGCTGAAGGTGACAGTCCACCAGGCATAGGTCCCTAGATGTAAAATAATATATTAAAAAACTGCAAACTTTGACAGATTGTATATTGTTCAAGCTAAAGACATATAAGTACGCAAACCTTGGTAGGAGAAAACGGCCTAGCATATGGTGTTCTCGCCATTTTGAATATTGCAGATCTACCGAGGCATCTTCCACTGACAACATTTTCATATACAGGTATAGCACCTGATCCCTATAAGTAAAATATGTAATTAGATAACACGCAGAGATGAGTTGTGCACTGAATCTACAAATTTTCATATAGATAAACTAATAAGGAGTACACTGCAGCGAACCTTTACAGAAGAAAGAGGCCTAACCTTTACAGAAGAAAGAGGCCTTGTATATGGTGTTCGCAAAATGTACATGGCCTCGAGTTCTTCGATTGACAAGATCCTTTTCAAGAAGCCCAACTTCAGCAAAATGTCTTAGCGCAAGAGATGATTTAGCAGGTAACTGAGTTTTATTACGCAATGGAGTCAACACTTCTCTACATATTTTAGAGCTAGAAGCCATATACGCTTTTGCAAGCTCTGCAGGTGAAGGTTGATCCTCATCACGTACCTGAAGACATAAAAACAATTAAAAGTGGAACTATATATATTATAAGTATCCGCTAGTTAAAGTCAGTTTCTTACTGGATTTCTATGGTTTTCTCTTCTAGCAGGTGTCCCAGCAGTTCTTGATAGTAGCATGGTTGTTAACTGATCAATCTCGACCCTGCTAAACGTCTTATGCATTATCATTCGTTCGAGTTCATTGAACCCATCGGACCTTATCATGTTGGCCAGAGGAGAGTCAATATCAAGTGAATTCTTCAACTGCAAGTTTCATAACATATAAACATCTGCTTAAAAGTAAAAAAATATATAGAAACCTTTTCCGAATGCTCTATCTAACAAATCAAATAATAAATATATAATCTTACACTAGAAGGGTTTTCCTTTTCCTGCCTTCCTTTGCCTTCTGGCCAAAAACGGAACCCAAGAATATATTGGCGCCGGAATTGACAAGTCTCTGAGCTGGTTCTACCAATTTTGAGAACCAACCATTGTTCTTGTGCCCAGGTGGCCGATCGTAAGCAGTTGTACGATTTTTTCCCAACGGACGCTTTGGAAACTTGCCGCCGACTCCGAGTCCAAAGTTCGTCTCCATTAAAGATTAAAGAGTGCCTCACAACCAAGCCGATTAGTTTTTGTTTACAGTGATCACAGTGAACTGTTTTATCAAATACAGTACAAGTTTTATATAGATATAAATTGGAAAATCTGGGTCAAATAGATGGAAAATCTGCGTCAGATAGAGTTTAAAAAGGTGATTATGTCTTTTTTTTCTACAAGGAGTTCCTAGTCAAAAATAATTATTTCAATATTATTAATATTAATGATAAGGATTCATTCAAACCGTGTTTAAGCATGTAATTATAGTAAAGAGTATCCAAATTATATATTTAATATCTAGTATATTATATTTTTGGAAGTAATATATATTTTTAAATTTTCATATGTATATAAAAAGTTAAATAATACAGCTAATTTTATAGAATGTGTATCCTATTTTATTAGTATTAGTTATTTTAAGTAAAAAAAATCAAATATTTATAAAAATATTTCATAACTGATTTTTTAAAAAATCAAACAAAATATATTCAAAACTAATGGATGAACAACAAATTAATAATGTTCTATTTAACTGATGGTGGATTATGGAAAAAATATATATAATATATTTGTTAAATAAAAATATGAACTTTTGAAATCTGTAAATGTATTAACCATTGTACGGCTGATTTTCTAGATCATCTATTAAAACACAAAAACGTAACCGATTTATCTTATATTTTTTTTAAACAAGTAATGTTATATTATGCTGACTAACATACAAATCAATTTAAAATTAATTAAAATTCCAAAACTTTATTACATTTAATAAAATTATAGATTATAAAAGTTTGGTAATTAAATCCAACCCTCTTAATTATATTTTAAATATAACTAGTTTGACTACAGCTTTGGCATATAACTATACATTGTAAAGGAAATGGAGCGTGTGTATTAGAAGATTTTGGACTGAGCTAAGTAACAACAAACAACAGTCTATAAAAAGTTAAACTCAAAATCTATATAGATATGTTTGGTTCCTGTATTTCGGAGGTAGTATTGATATTATTGTATAAAATTATTTAATAATATAGATTATAATATTATTTTTGGGTTTATACATAAATAAAATAAAATAAAATTATCTAATTTAAAATTTTATAATATTTGTTATACTATTTCTAAATTTCAAAAGCTATAGTTTATAACATAAACGTTCATAAATTATTATATAAAACCTAATATTTTTATAGATATTGTTTTTCTCCATTTAAATTTTAAAAAATTAAATTTTAATCATTTAAATTTTGTATTTTAAATCCTAAACTTTAACAAAAAAAATATTAAACTACGTATCTAACCATTCAATTCAAACATTATAATTTAATCCTTAAAGTTTCAAAAATTGGATTATAGCATTTGAAGTATATTGCATTGTGATCTCTTAAGTATCAATACAGCTTTAAAAGTCTGGAAATTATAATTTAGTCCATTGAATTTTGAAATTATATTTTAATCTCCCTAAATTGAAAAAAAATTCAAACCCTAAATTTTTAAAGTTGTATTGAATCTTTAAAAATTTAAACATAACAACATTAGACCAGTTATAAATACACTTGGTTGCATGTAATATTTTAGTTGGTAAACAACGTTTAATTCAAACCCATCATTTTAAATTTAAATCTTCACCCAACAAACTTATCAGTACATTTGGTTTGACATAGCATACACAATTAGTATATTCAACATTACTTATTAGAAGTCATGATAAAAGAAAGGTGGGTAACAGTACAAATTGAAACCGACATAATGAGTTCATTTTTGAGTCTGAACCAGTAGCTCAGTAATATAAAACCATCAACAATCAAAGTTTATAACCAAGACTCTACTATATTAACATGCTAACTTCCCACTAATTACTTGCTGAAACCCGATCTTAAAATCTCAACCTTCTAAACTGCTATTGCTCGCTGATACGAACTGCCCCCAGTGTTCGGGGAGCCAGAGCAGTAGCGTAACATTCTCTTGCAATCTTTTGACTGCTCCGGACGACTCCAACCTGTCCATGAACAACATATTTCAAGCACTGATGGACTATTGAAGCCACTGCATGCATCCTAGAGAGCCAAGATCTCCCTAGAATAGCATTATAGCAAGTGGGACAATCCACCACAATAAAGAGTATTCTGACCATTTTCTTGAAAGGGCCCTTGCCCAACAGAACTTCCTTTTCGAACTCTCCGATCACATCTGCTGAGCTGCCTGTAAAGCCCACAATTGATCTGTCCAAACTCTGAATTACAGCTGGATTTTTCATTCTCTTGTATGTGGTTAAGAAAAGGATATTGGCTGAGCTTCCAGTATCCACCAAAATTCGTCTTATGTCGTTCCCCCAATATATGGAGAGATTGATTTCGGCTCTTGTCGATTTGTGTACTGATTATATTTCAGAAAAATTATGTACACTCATTGAGACTTAATAAATGAACCCGTACATTTTTATGGCATTATTAAGACCATATTTATTAAATGAAATGTGGATTAGTAGAGAAGTAGATCCAATCTCTTAACCGAAATTTATTTAACTACCTAAAACTATATATATAGATACAATTCATTAACAACAATGAGATTGCATAATTTCTAAATATTTAGTGTATAAAAAACTCGGTTGGAAGTAGTTCAAAAAGTTAATTCGTTTAAAATTTTGAGAAAAATTAAGATTTTTTTTTAAAATTATTTTATTCATATATTTATTCAAATTTTTAACCATTTTTACAATTTTAGTTAAATTAAATATTATTTTTTTTTATTTTTTAACAGAAAATCAACATTTATGTATTTGATTTATTAAGTTAATTTTTTATTAATAAAGAAAAAGTGGTCCAACCTAAATATTGGGTAGGCATATGTAAGAGTTAAAAATATTGCATTTTGGATAATATTTAATTCATTACGAAACAAAGTCGTACCATCAACGAAACAAAATAAATACATTTCACGATCATTATTTTATATTCAACTTTTGTATATTCTGATAATTAGAATAAGTTGAAGTTATATATCTAATCAATAATATTGATTTATTTACTTTAAAATAATTTTTATTATTATATTTTTTCAATCAATAATCAAACATCGAGATCCTCCTAATCAGAGTTGTCATACCAAATTGACGTTATTTATGAAAAGTTATTGGTTGCCCTGAATTAAAAAAACAACTAAAT
The DNA here is from genome assembly GCA_036936605.1 of Limnanthes douglasii subsp. nivea. Classification (NCBI taxonomy): domain Eukaryota; kingdom Viridiplantae; phylum Streptophyta; class Magnoliopsida; order Brassicales; family Limnanthaceae; genus Limnanthes; species Limnanthes douglasii. The sequence continues at coordinate 336,623,449 of JAUPFV010000002.1, forward strand.
ATGGTTTATGTATAACTTGAATATAGATATCGGCCACATTGTCGATGAAAGGGCAGGTTCGATAGTTGCAGACGTTCAAGTACTGCTCCAACAGCCCTGACGGCTGCGATGACTCCTACAATATATTTCAGGCTATATTTTCCGGCCAGGAACCGCGAATGAATTCAGTGATCTCATATTTAAAGGACCACGAGGAGGAGGAAGAAAGTGATGACGTTGAGAACTCGATATTAATAAATGACCATAAGACAGAAACTAACAGTCACAAGTCCTCAGGATAAAGAGTTGAACACACAAAAAAATTGACGTGGATTTTTAGTCCATAGTGGAAGAAGTCGACGCACGAATATGAGAAAACAAAGCAAAACCTTATTTCCAAACCCACAAAACAACCAACAGTTATAAAGAGAATGGCCATATTTACGCAAGAATGCAGCCGAATGGTCACCAACAGACATCCCAAGTGTACCAACTAAGCAACGTACAAGTTCCTCCATTATTTGGAATACAACTTAACCTCCAACATGAAACTACCGGACTTTTAACAGGCGATCAATAAGGAAACCAATACTATGGTGGGAAACTAAACCTGCAACAATCTCTACAGAGGATCTATGACGTTTACCATCATACTTCAGCATTGCCATTAGGAATACAATATGTCTAGTTCAATAATACACCACCCCTGCAGCTACCTTAGCACAGTTTTTCACCAGTGTACCCAAACATGAACCAATGATACACACAGACCCCATCCACCATAATGGGAGGCTAAAAAAATATATGAGTTGAAGTCTATAGATCTCAGTCGAACCCCACTAGAAGCAATCATTCAGCTCAGTCGAATGCATACCATGGGAAGTACGAAGACTGGTATCCACTTGTATTCACCAATATAAGTGGTGTAATATATTTAGTTGAATAATGGTATGGTCCAAGACAACAACATGTTTTTCCCTTCCTCCAATAAGTATTCAATAACCAAACTCGTTGTGCTATTTTTGATGACGACCAAGAATCACATGATGAAGAGTCACATTTGGCTCCCCACGAGGTGTATAATTATTTTTAAGATGTTGAGGACGACCTTCATTTCTTAGTATCAGAAACTGATCACTTTCGATTTCTAAAAATGGAACGAAGTTTAGGTACCTTAACCAAATACTGTAATGATAAGGATCAGAGCCTAGCAAAAATACATAAAAAAGGTTTGGGATATAACAAAAAACAACGTATTTAAACATGGGCGAATTACAAACAACATGAGTTTAACAATCTGATGGGTCTTCAGACGTCTTTCCACATCTTCTGGGCAATCCACATTTCGAACGTCTTTCCACATCGACCCTAATGGCAGTTGGGGGTATTGGCTATGAAAAAAACAAAATATAAGAAGCCTTGGTTTTCGAAATCTCTTATTTTATAACCTTTTTGCATTTAACAGCGAACAGATTTTTCTCTTCCTTGTTTTTCTTTTCCATAGCAGACTGAAGCTCAACGAGGTATTACGTCGCTTTAACTATTTTCTGACGAATACATTGGTTCTGAGTTGTCTGAACAGCCGAACCATGTACCGCTTTATCCCGATCTCCTTCAGCTTTTGATAAGGAGTCACGTAGAAATCGGTTAAGTTGGGATTATTGGGATTGAGCCACCTGCCACTCTGATTATTTTCCCTGAAAAGTTCGAAGGGTAGTTTCAGCCACTGCAGCCCGAGTATTGGCACGCCCAATCGCCTCCTCATATTCGTTTTCTAACTTGTGGTAATTTGACAAATTTACTTCCACATCAGACAAACGTTTTTTGACCTCCAACATTTCACTTTGAGTTACGCTAATTCCCTTTCTTTTAATGCTAAGGGAATTACGATATCGTTCAGATTTCTTGCTATGGGATTTGACTCTCGAAGAGGGAAGCTACCCGAGCCTTGTGGAAGGGAAATTACGGGTAGTGGTTCATGGCAGGATGTGTTCTCGGTTACATGGGTCATATCCCTCAAAGGATTTTTGCAAACTCGTTGTGGGGACGACTTGATGTTGGGAAGCAGTGATCCACTTGCAACAACATCGGGATTATCATAAGCATCATTAGTTGGATCTTCTAGATGGTCAAACACCTTCGCTTCACTAACGGACCCCCTTCTTTGACGTTCTTCACTTGTTCAGATTCTTCAACGACCACGTCTACCTTGACACCTCCATATCATTCGAATAATACCGAGATGTTGTTTACTCTAACATCGGGCTATAGTACAAATACTTACGGCTAAAAAAGAAGATAATATGTTCCCGAAGTAAGCAATTGTGATAACCGGTAAGTATTTCATCGATTTCGGGTGGAAAGGGTTCCTCATTCATTGCTAGGGTAGCAGTACCATCCTCCCTGATAGCGACCTTTTTACCATCTCGGTGGGCTACATCCTCCTCTTCGGCTGCGGTCTACTCTTTGGCATTGGTGAGGAACTTGAACATAGGTCGAGTCGATTAAAATTGGTCGGTCTGTTGCTGATTTTCAACTCTTTTAGTAGTATCAGGGTCGGTCGGCTTGACATGCAGACCATAATCAGTGTCTCTTCTAGTAGCACTATCAGTCTTTTCCCGAAATCCCTTGGTAAGTGGATTTGTTGTCGGGAAAATAAAAGCCAGCTCCTTACGTTTTTTAGGAGTTACCTCTTTAGTATGAACTTTTACAGTGGAAGTTGTGAAGGGAGATTATTTTCTCTCCTTTTCTTATGGTAAAATTTTGTCAAGGGTGGCCAACTCTTCTAAGATGGGGTAGAATGGGTAAAACTTGAGCTACTGTTAACACGCTCATGGCCATAATTCATTTTCTGTTGCTTTTTAGAGACAACCTTGTCAAGCCTTTTTCGTTCAGCATCTCTATGTATCATACCCCTAACAATGGATGCGGTATTTTGAATCCTTCTATAACCTATGACGGTAAGGGTTAGCTGGACCATCTCGGGAGAGGATGAAAAATCGATGGAATCTCCCATAACCAGAATTTGAGGTTTAGGTTTTTGAACTTAAGAGACTTGGGTTCCTGAAGGAAAAGATCGCATAATGGTAATTCTAAGAACAACTTTCTTTAAAAACTGAGCTTGGGCATGTGAAGGGATCACCTCGGTATTTTGTAGACGACTGGGGTAGTTTGGTTTTAGGGAAATGAAGAGGGGTCGAGCTTAAGAAACGGTTGGTGTGTTATTAATGAAACTTGCTGCTTTGTATTCAGCAGCTCTTTCAGAAATACTGAGATACTCGATCGCACCGTAAACTGGCTTTAAGGGTGGGTTTGCTTTCTTCTTAGAAGTGGGTTATTTCATAAACTAAAACGACACCAGACGATGTTTCTATCTCTAGATAGGTTAAAGGTAGGGAAATATTTTTCTCTCTCAAAATATGGTGAAAGATAAAAATGGAGAAATGAAGGTATTTATTGGCAGATGACCCCTTCAACGGGTTTCTTTATAGAGAAATGCAATAGAAAAGAGGCGTGGGGAAGTACAAGAGTCATTTGGATTAAAATCACTATTAGACTTCCTCCAAATATTTGAAAGAGACATGTCAAGTTCTGAAATTTGGCAGGGATAGGAGGCTAACATCATAATTTGAGCCTCGGGTAGTCCAAGCTGCAAAAACTTAAACGACAAGCGTTTAAAGACAAGGAAACACGTGTACATTGAAGATATCACCTTTCTCACACACAGCAGATGGGCCCAAAATAATAAATGGGCTGAGTGCAAAGCCCATCAGGATTAGACCTAAGAAATACACCTTGTCAAGAAAGGTACCCGCTACAACCGACCATAATTGGCACAAACAAACTATAATGACAATTCCCGACAATCTGCCCTTACCAACAACGAAGAATTGACCAATGGCGAGTATCTCCCGACCCTAGCATTGGTGTACGTCGGCCTTGATTGTTTAAGTATAACAATGAGATGTTTCGACCCTAAAGATGGATAGTCTTCACTCATCTATTCATAAAGACTGGGGGCTACTAATAAGGGTGGAAAATATCCAGGTCAATTTGGGTCAATATAATTAGATCATGTTATTATATGTTCGTAATTATATATGTAACTATAGTGATAGATCTTGAAATAATAAGAATTTAATTGATAATATGAGAAGTAAGGGTGTAAAAAGAGAAATATATAGCCAAAGGGGACCTATTATGTAAAATAGGCCCCACCACTGTCACTATATAAACCAAGTACCCTTTTTTGGGGACAAGTACTTTTTTAATATATAATATTACTCTGACACCTTTCTCTCTCTAAAATCTCATATTTCCCTCTTTTAGTTATTGTTCTATCTTTTCTAGTGGTGAAATCATTGAATCTAAGCTCTAGATATTTCTAGAACTATCAAGTAGTGCATAATTGTTTTATAATTCCCACACTGTATCAACTTATTTTATCCATTAGAACTTTCATTTCTTCAGAAACTTTATAATGGGTACCATAATGCGACTGCAATATCTTGATGATCGGTTGGTAAAATGTGGCTAACCCTCAAAACTTCTCAGTTTCCTATATTTTTGGTGTGGGTCAATCACGAATGGCTCTCAACTTTTATTCATCAACCAATATGTCTTATGAACTAAATATCTACCCAAAATAATAAACGTTTTGTCATTCAACTTAACTTTTATATAATTAATGAACACATGATTTTCAACCATACTTATTTCAAACCTCGTAAATGCTCAAATACGTTTTCTCAGTCCAATTGTAAAACAATATATCATCAAAATAAAATACCATATATTTACCAATAAAAGGTTATAAACTTGGATTCACGAGTCGCATGAAAGTGTTAGGTGCATTGGAAAATCAAAATGATATAATTAACCACTCGTATAGCCCAACACTATCTCTAAAATCATAAATTTCCCTTAAATATTGAAACATAAATTGAAATGATATTTCTCTATGAAAATTCATCCATATTCGAAGAATATATGACACTCTAAATCACGCAACTGACATATTCGATATATTCTTATACAACTTTTACATCATCGACCAGTTTATCCATATCTTCATTTTTTAATATATTGATATTCTATGTTATCACAAAGTTCATTATACATATAATAGGACACTTATGCAAATTATGATCTAGTTGACAGTATATGTAACACTTAAAACCATTTGTGTTAATATATATATTTTGTGTTTGTGGAGTTTTTTGTAACACCCTACATTATTAGACGCATCCTAATACCTCTATAGGTCTCATCAGTGGGAGTTTTAGATGGTCTTTGTCTTTCACTACACAAAACTCTTCTCATGTTTTCCTATGTAATGGATGAATCTCATATATGATTTTTATAGTTTGAAAATAACGATATGGCATCTTCTCTAGTAGCTCTACTTTCAAGGACATGTTATGTACATCATCTAATTTCTCAACTGTTTACACTTCAATTTTATATGAATGATCGACTTGAATATCTAAAATATCTAAGATCCTAGTATCTATTGCCACAATTTAAGTTGGTATGAACTAGAAGCATATATCACTTCTAAGTATATTTTATAACATTTTTCTTACCGTGCACATAGATCTGAAAACTTTTAAAAAATAAAATTTTAATAGTTTGAAAATAATAACTTGTTCATCGAAATTTATTTCATTCTTCTCTATTATCATATATGAGATTTCTCTTGTCATCTTTGATCAATCTCTAGCTTCTCCCACCAAACATAAGCTCATATTCTCACCTTATATGACACCAAACTAACTTTTAACTCCTCTTAAACCTCTTTAAATATGACAAATCTCTCAAACATCATAAATCAAGTCCATAAAAATAAATATTTACTTTTTCATAGAATAACAATATCTCTAGATGGATTCGACAATTTATGATTCTTGTGGTAATCTATAAAGTTCTCATTCGAATATTCATAAGTGATATCATCAAAGTACATGTGGTTTGTTATTCTAGACGGACTTTCACCTAAACGACAACGATAAATTTTTAGATTTTTATATGTTTGGGAAAAACTATTATCCGTAAAAATATTAAATTAGCACGCCCCTCGAACAGTTATTGCAACATAGAGTGCATCATATCTATTGATTGTAATCGCTCATCAATAACTGTCAACGCATCGGTATCCTTACAACCAACATCATTATGATTAACTCCTTCGACTATGGTGTTAACCATCCAATAAGATAAATCATTATGCTATGATACCATTTGATGCATAACAGACGTATTATGGGTTCGTTAATATAAAACTCAAACACATAACACACATCCACTAAAGAAACAGTTTTAAATAAACTTATAATATTATACAATATCCATAAACAAGAATAAAAAACTATAAATAAACTCTAAAAATCCTAAGAGTTAAGTGGATAAATCCCATAAATTTTCACTATCCATAACTAGAAAAATATATACTATAATAGAAAAATATTGTAATAGGAAATCTGAAATCCAAGTTAAGAGTTTATCCATGTTTTTTTGGAGAAATATTTTTAAGTTAATTTTTTTATTACTTTCTTAAACTCTGATGTCAATTGTCTACTATCAAATGCATTTATAGAACACATGCTATAATAAACTTACAAAATATAATTATTGATATTATTTTTATTTATGTTTTAAACGTGTTATAAATTTCAGACTAATTAATCCACTCGACATTTGTTGGTATTGTTGTTAATAAAAAAACATATACCGATAAATAAAATTATTCCTACGAAAGATAAAGATTAGATTTGATAATATACAATAATATGAAAATCTAAGATTGAAAAAATATAATTTTTCATTTTTTGTGGTTGTAATTTTATTTTGATTTCAATATAGTTTATCTTTTTAAACTTTTATCATGAATGATTTTATCTGAACATTCAAATTATAGGTATAAATAAATTTGGAAAATCACTATTTATAAAATATAAATATAAATAAAATTTTAAAATAAATATTTACAATATATATATATATATATATATATATATATATTTAATTGACTTGCAAATTTTTTTGTTGACAAAATAAATTTACAAAACTCATATTTAAAAATACATAAAATAATTAACGTTGAGGGATTGCTAAAAAAAGTAGCTAAAATTACTTTGTCGAGTGGTGCTAAAAATAGCAAAAATTACTACATAAACTTATTAAAACTTTTATGTATAAAATAAATTACTCACTGGAGTTATTATTATTATTTCTAAAAGAATTTGTTTCATTTCTCTTAACATACTTTTTTCATCTAAAACTAAAAAAATTAGAATTAAAACTGAACAAAAAATTATTGAATTAAGACCCTATTGGAATTATAAAAAGTGCATAAAAATTATATATTTGTTAACCGCCTAACAATTACTAGAATAGTAAATAAAATATTAATTTATATAAATATTTGGGTTATATACAAAATATAAAAACTTATTTGGAATTAATACAATTCGATTGGTTTTTGTTCAAATTAACCAACCAAATTGACTAAAACTCACCAAATCGAACCCATACTAAAAAAAAAAAAAAAAAATCGTCTGCCAACGCCATGACGGATAGGATGACCTTAGCATCGTGGTCCAGCGGAAACGAGGACTTGGATGCCAATCCCTTGTGTCCGTCAGACCATGATCGTGGTCAAGCGGAAACGGAGGTGTCAACATTGTATCGGTCGGACTATGGCCCCGAGATCATATTGTGTGTGTCGTACGTTTGTTGGAAAATTTCATTTGTTCCGCTAGGATGATGGCGACGAACAACACTTCAACGTTACCATCTTGCGGAATCGAGCGTTTTTGAATTCTTTTTAAATTATATTTTTGAAAAAATAAGAAGATAAAATGGTGTATACTCATTTCGGATGCGACACACATTGGTATAATTAAATAAACTCAACTTATTGTTAATTTTTATGGTATCTAATATACTTTCATTTATTTTCTAAAAAATATATCTACAATATTGAATGGATATGATTAAATTATTTTTTAATAAACTATAAATAATTTTATATATATATATATATATATATATATATATATATATATAACGTTTTATTGTTTTATTCATTTGTTTAACAAAAAAATTCATCTTATCATTTGAAAATAGGTCTACTTGGACCGAAATCTGATGGATTTATTATTTTACAAGCTGAACAATTGAATGATTATATAGTATGAAAGGGTCAACTTGATAGCTTCAATCCCCACTAGATTTTGTGTTTTCTGATTTTGTTTCATTTATTGTAGTTTGATTTTCTTAAGGGAATGAAGTAGTTTATATGATTGGAAGAAAAACATTAGTCTTGAGGACATAATATCAATTATAGTATCAATAATTAAAAGTAAGATAGTTTCCCACATCAATCTTGAAGAGATGTTATAAACCAATGTGTTTTGTTATTCAATAACATCGTTAGACTTTGTCTATATATATCTAAGTTAGTGGTTTTCATATTATAACAAAGAGTAAGTCCATCAAGAAGAGCTCTGCATTGTGCAGTGATAGGCGTTTGTTTCTCATAGAGTCTCCCAATAGCAGGAAGAATTTCTCCTTTTTGACTTTCTAATTATAGCTCCCAATTTATTCTCCCGACTGAATGCAAGATGCATCAATGATTGGTTTTAGTCTCGACTTCATAGGAGGACTCCCGTGAGTGATAATGATCTTCTTAGGATAATTGAGATGGTTGAAACAATCCATCTCAAATTCAATATCAGATATAGATTCATGATTTTGATTTGATAGATGATTGTATTCACAGAAACACTGCCTGCTAGAACTTAATCTTGTTTCTTCAATTCCACATAGACCAACTTATGATTTGAGGTAGACTTGTACGAATGTGGACCTCTTTGGGAGCTGACCAAAACCAGCTTTCAATGATGTGGTTTAGAGTCATGTATCTACCAATAGTTAAACCAAATAAACAAACAAAGTAATGATAAACCTGCCAAGAAATATTAAATTGAACAAATAAATGGTTTAAGTATTCAATGTGTTTACTGTGTTGGCGTTTGGAGGCTACGATTATTTTCCTATTCGGAAGAATTGTGTCAACAAGATATCAGGTTTTTCAATATCCTCCAAATAAGTAATGAGCACTTCTTTGGAGTGGTTCCATTACAGGATCTTGTGAAAAGAATTGATTTAGTGTATTTTATTTTGACGTATTCCCACATATCTTTTGTGTTATAATCATCATCTACATATAGAGTCAAATAAGGTTAATCTTCAGTATAGTCCATCAAATGACTTTGTAATTGTTGGAGAAGCACCATAGATATGTACTACAAATCCCTTATATTTTAGCTAATATAAATTTAGGCAGAGCAAAACTTTTCATTTGATAAATATGAATTTCCTGTAACATAAATTGTATTAAAGTAAGTATTCCTCCAAAAGAAAGAAGATGTTGATCCCATTATTGAGTCATCTTCCTAATTTTTTTAATTAGATCTTTAAAATGTTTTGTTTTAGGAATGGTATGAATAGTAGTGCCAACATAACTCATATGAAGATTACCAATTTTGAATCAGGATAACTGTTTGATATTGTTGATTATAGCAATAGAAATTCTTGAAGAAGGGATTATGAGAGACTTATCCTTGTTTATCAACTGACTCGATGTCTCTTCATATTGATTCAGAAGCTTTAGGATCTTGTTCAAATTGGAGGCTAGGCCATTAACAAATATTACTAAATTGGTAGTAAAGGCTAAATCAGGTATCTAAGCGATACTAAAAGTTTTGTATCTCAAAGTTCCATTTGATTGGAATAACTGCTTTAGGCTTTTTAATAGATATTCATCTGCAACAATAAATATACCAAGGGAAGTGGGATTCTCTTGTCTAACACCATTTGATGATTTGAAATAACCTTTGAGTTCCCATTAATGATGATAGAAAATTTATCTTAATATATTAGGCATGTAATTCTGCCAATTATATAGTGATCAAAACCAAATACTTTTAAATCCGTATGAAAAAAGAATAAATAGAGCATGTCAAGGATTTAATCATATCCAGATTGATAATCATATTTATTATGATCATGAACTAGCTCTTGTGTTAAAAATATATTGTCTTGAATTGATCCCCCTTCACAAAACCGCTTCCCTCTTCTGATATCAATCTTGGTAAAATGTCCGAGGGTTAATCATTTATTTTTATTGAGATAATTCTGTTGAAATAAGTGCATATGCTAATTAGCCTATAGTCACTCCATAATTTTGGATTATCTTTCTTAGGTATTAGGCATATGGTGTTAGCATAAATTCTATGAGGAGCCTATTCTCCTTGAAAGAAAAACATGACTACATTGCAAAGATCTTTGGCTATTAATTTCTAGTATTTTTGAAAGAAATTGATGTTGAAACCACCAACACCAACAACACTAGTAGAGGTTAAATATTTGACCGAGTCGTGAATTTCATCATCAGTTGGATTAGACTTGAGTCTAGTGTTATCTTCTTGAGTAACTAGCTTGGGGATAAATAAGTTTTAATGTTCTCATTAAGTAAAGTTTTAAAATGATTGATTGCGGAATCTCTTAGTTTTTGCTGGTCCTCAATCCATACATTGTCCTCTATGATTCTGTCTATTTTACATTTCCTTCTTTTTTGTTTTAAATAGTTTTAGAATCCATATGTGTTCCTACCAGCATTAATAGTCCAACTAGCCTACACTTTTTCTCCAATAAGATTTCTCTATGGCTAAATATATGAGATGGATGGCTTGGGATTTGGCTAATTTTAACTTGTCTTCCCGAGTCTTGGAATTAAAAAACAATATTCTAACTGACTTAAGTCGGGCATGTCCTAAAGAACCATTTCATGTTCCTCGAATAAATCAACTGATTGATTCCACTACGGGAAATAAAAAATTAATTTCATGGATTCTTTTGCAGGATACAATTAGATCCAGATGGATGCAAAGGATCAAGAATGTACGACCTTCATGACTGACATGGGATTGCATTGTTCCAAGGTTATACCTTTTGGATTGAAAAACACTGGAGCTACTTATTAAAGGTTGATAAATAAAGAATTTACCACTCAGATTGGAAGAAACATTGAGGTACATATCAATGATATGGTGGTAAAAAACTTGATGGATAATGCACATCTGAAGGATTTAGAGGAAAGATTTTTTAATCTAACGGCAATCAAGCTAAAGCTTAATCCTGAAAAGGGCACCTTCGGAGTTTGATCAGGGAAGTTTTTAGGTTATGTTATCAGTGAAAGAGGAATAGAAAATGACCCAGAACAGTTGAAAGCTGTAATAGCAATGAATTCACCTCGAAATGTTAAAAAAGTTCAAATTTTATAAGAAGGTTAGCAACGCTTAATAGCTTTATTTCTAGATTTTCTGACAAATGTTTTCCTTTCTTTCAAGTGTTACAAGGGCCAAATAGATTTGAATGGACGTCAGATTGTGAAGCAGTATTTACAAGAATAAAGAACTTATTATCATCACCAGAAATTTTGTCAAAACCCAAAGTGGAGAAAATATTTTTTTTATACATTGGATATCAGATTTTGCAGTAAGCGCAATATTGATAAGTCAAGATTCTGGAATTCTGAAGCAAGTGTATTATGTTAGCAAAAGTTTGGTCGCAGTAGAAAAAAAGGCAGTTTAAGCTTGAAAAATTAGCATTAGCATTGGTTATTGTTGTTAGAAAAATGCACCCTTACTTCCAAGCCCATACCATCGAAGTCTAAACTTCATTCCATTTGAAAAATGTTTTGCAACATCCTGATATTTCGAGGAGGATGACCAAGCAGTGAGTGGAGTTATGAAATTATAACATCTTGTTCACAGCTCGAACTGCAATTAAAGCTCAAGTTTTGGCAGATTTTCTTGTTGAATTTCATTCGAGCAGATCAAATATAGAAGAAAGTCACGATGTTGCACCAACGAGTTTGATGTGGCTTGTTCAAACAGATGGAGGGTCTAATATTTTGGGATGCAGTGCTAGAGTTCAGTTAATTTCTCCATCTAAAGAAATGATGCTTCAGTCCATAAAATTTTGTTTTGAGGCCTCGAACAATGAAGCTGAATACGAAAATGCTTTGACGAGTTTGAGGTTTGCAAAAATATGTAGAGCAACTTTTAGAGACAGATTCTCAATTAGTAGAAAATCAAGTATCTAAAAACTCCAAGGAAAAAAAATCGTTTAATTTTGTGTATTTGGGAGATTCGAAACTTAATGTTACTATTTGATCATGTTCTTGTGGAACATATTAGTCGATGACGTAACACGTTGGCCGATTCTCCAGCAAATATTGTTACAAGGAGGAGCATCCTTGGATTTTGTTACAAGAAAGTCCTTCGATTTTGACCCAGATAGATCAGTATGATTATATAGAGAAATTGTTCGTCACTCCAGATATTTTCTGAGGGGATTGGCGAACTGATATTTTAAATTTTTTGATTCGAGGAACACTGCCAGATGATGCAAAATTGGCCAAAATGTTGCGAGACAAAGCCTTTGGATACATATTTTTGGATGGAATTTTGTATAAGAAGGCATTGAGTAGGCCATTATTACGGTGCTTAGATAAGCCAGAATCACATGAGGTATTATCAGAGTTGCATGATGGAGAAAGGTCAACTGATTCTGGGTTTAAAGCTTTATCTTGTCGAGTTTTGCTTGCAGGGTTTTATTAGCCTTCAATCACGAACGATGCCAAAAATTTGGTTCGAAGCTTTGATATTTGTCAAAGGTTTGCTATTTCTATACATTAATCGGCAGTTTCACTTATGTCTATTACCGAAGCCATATCATTTAATAGATGGGGTATTGATTTTGTGGGGCCTTTGCCGATGGAATCTGGGGATGGCAAAAGATAATTATAGTCGTAGACTATTTTAAAAAGTGGGCAGAAGTAGAGCCACTATCTGGAACGAAAGCAAAAGATGTAATTAAATTCATTGTAAACAGTATTTGCTACCGCTTTAGAGTACCTCGAAAAATTATTACGGATCCATTATCAAACTCTTATGAGGAACATATACAATTCGAGGGTCAAAAGGCAGGAGTTTAAAGCAGGTGATAAAGTGTTGAGGAAAGTATTTTTGCATACTAAGGAGAAGAGCCTTGAAAAATGGCCCTGAATTGGGAAGGACCTTATGTGGTTGTTGAAAGGATAACGCGAGGGTCTTATCGCCTTTGCGATATTCAGGGGAGGATACTCTAACACCCGTGTAATATACAACATCTGAAATTATATTAGAAATAGTTATGTTGTATTTTGAATTTGTTTCTTTTGGTTAAATAGCGCATTCTTTCCTACCATGTTGGCCCAAGAAGGTTTTAATGAGGCGCTATTTACATATTCTATATTATCAGTAAAATGCATTTTTGGACAATGTTTGTTTACAAGTGTTTATTTTAACTTATCAAAGACTGATCATCTTTGAGGTTGATCAAGAGTAGAATATTCTGAAGTGTTTATTACATTTTTCGAAGAAACAACCATATTCATAGTGCTATGTTCAAAAAATGCATTGTGTTGTATTCGAAGTGTTACGTTCAATAAATGCATTGTGTTGTTTTCGAAGTGCTACGTTAAATAAACGAATTGTGTTGTTTTCAAAGTGCTACGTTCAATAAATGCGCTATGATTTTCGATGTGCCGCGTTCATTTAATGCATTATAATAATCAAGGGATTACACTTTTCAAGTATAACTTAAAGTATATTATTATGATCTAACTTTGAATAATTAGCATAAATAAAAGATCATTTAACTTGATGGAAATATAAAATATAAACAAAAAGCTTTGTCATTTAGAATAATTCAATGAGTACAAGGATTATGGTACTAATATGAAAAATACAAAAAGATAATGTAAGTTTAAGGTAAAAGGATATTAAAATCATTTAGATGATTCCTCTTCGGATAATTCTTCTTCGGACGATGAGCTAAGGATAGGATCGAAGGCTTCAGTGGGTCGTCGTTCGGCAGGTAGTCATTCCAGAAGGTTGAGAGGACTATCTTGGGATATGTAGCATGAATTCCACGAAGAAGTGTGATGATCTTCTCCTCCTTTCCATTGTTGATGGCTGCTAACATATCCTTCGAACATTCGTATTCTGCAGCAGTGATCGCAAGTTGTTTTTTCTTCTCAAAGTCAACTTTCAGTGTGGCTATCTCATCGGTCAATTTTTTTTTGCTTCACATGTGGTAAGAGAACTCTAAATATTATTGAGGTTATCTTTCTCAGCAGTTAAGTCTTCAAGGTGTTTAGCCTTGAGTTGATTTATCTCCTCTTGATGTGAAGTGATCAATTTCTCTTTGTCGACCTGGTGTTTTTCTCGTAAATGCCTTTTGATAAAAAAAAAGAGTCTTCGGAGAAGCTAGGACCTTTCCATTTCGAAGCAGTGAAACTGATCTACTATATGATATTGAAATTTTTCCTCAAACATTTTTCAGCTTCAGCAATACCTTTGTAGCGAACCATATCATTGGCCAGTCGTTTCAAATGACCATGAGAAGCATTAATTTGTTGAGTAAGCGTTTTTGCAGCAGTATTGAGATGAAAAATGGTTGAATCACATCAAGGACATCTGGGTTTGGTGGAATAGGAGGAAAAACCACTCGACTAGGCCACATGATGAGGTCTAAAAAGACGTAGTAGGAGCATAAGGAGCAATGATTCCAGGAAATGCCTCGGAGGTAGACGATGCAGATCTTCTACCAAAATTATGTAGAAGAGTTTGAACTTCTTGAATGATATGATGCTCTTCTCCAGTAAGCTCTTGTGATTCATTGAAGTTGATGAAACTATCGGGATCGAAGTGATCATCATTTTGATTATCTTCAACAACAATTATAGTATCTTCACCGGGTGCTTCATTTTCCTGTTGAGGACTTTGTTGATTCCCAACAACTATGACCTCATCATCGTCCGATACTACATCTGTGATGGTTGCAAATGTTTTCCTCTTCATTTACTTTTGGGGACTGGTGGAATTATTTTTTTTCAAGGGTGTTGCAGTTTCTTCTTTTTCGAAGAAGGCTCTTCTTCTGTTATTTCTTCGATGGTCAAAAGTGTACTTTCCTTTGTTTTTTATTTTTAAAGGTTTGGGCTTTAGATTTGTTGAAGGGCTAGCAACAAATGTACTAGCTGTCTTTTTGTCATTTTAGCTTTCTTCTTTTGAGGAAGATGACTGTAAGATCTGTTGCGTATGGGTAATAATACATTGCAATCAAGATTGACCAATCTTTTAACAACTTGTTGAGAGTTGGGCTGTTCCATCAGATTTTCAAGGGGATAGGCTCCAGGTGTGATCGGAAACAAATGATTGTTGAGAAAATTGATGGGTTCGAAGGTTGTATGAAAAGCATTATTCCATTCTGCTTCACCCCATGCGGCAAGTTTAATAAATATTTCTTTGGCTCTGGGTCTATGAATAGCGTAGCGCCTCAGAATTTCTGATAAGAACATATAGATAAGCAATGGATAAGAATAACAACAGTTAGAAAATTCAATTCAAGAGGAGTAGTATTATAACACTTACGATCGTTTTTCCAGACAAGATTCAGTCTTGATGGATTGGCCTCGGATATCTCTTTGTCATTTTCCCATGCTTCAAATATAAAGTTGAACTTTTGCTCCCAGAACTTGTCCACCTCCAAAAGGTCATCGAAGATTTTCAGGTTATCATCTAATGTAAGGTAGTAGAATGGAAGTTTTGGTCCCTTGGATAATTTTGTTAAAGATATGAAATATTTAATGGTGATCAGAATTTTGGACAAGCGGGAGGCCATGATTACAAAAAGAAAGGTGAACCATTGATTTGGGGTCACTTGGGTTAGGAACATATTTAGGAGTTCGAAGTAGTCAACGATCATCGGATCTAACGGAAACCGAAGCCCTCAGTTGATGATTTCTGGATAGACTACCAATTCATTTTTCTTGCAATCTAAGAGTGTTTCACCTCTTTTAGGAAGACAAAAGATGATGGTGTCTCCCATTTCCCATTGTTTTTCCAAAGTTTATGTTTGATCCTCTTC